>OU015692.1:3750000-5000000 GCA_907165295.1 Nomada fabriciana | reverse complement strand
TCCCTGACTTTTTATGACCGTGGCTGTAATTGGTCTTGTAACGCATTACTCTTCGAACGAAACGATGATATAATAAATTTTCGGGTACGTTCTGTTTCTCGGGGGATTGGCAGGGAACGATGGAAACTATTCGCGTTCCATTCTGAAATACCAGCGTGTCCAACAATGGCAAGATTAAAAGAAGGCAGCAATTGAGAGACGCTGGAAAACAAACAGAGTCGTAATTTGCACAGGAGGTAATGCCTATGTGATTCAGCTAAACGACAAGAACAGATCGCCAACTGGAGTCAACCAGTCAACCGAACGACTGTTTCTGTTCGACGACTGCCTTCGTCGTTCTCGCAACGACAAAACGATCTACTCCTAAAAGCATCGCGATGATTCGATGAGGGAAAAGAGAAGAAATGTAAGCAACACAAGCTATCGGAAATTTCGTCAGAGTGAATCGTTGAATTACATATTTCCCCTTTGTGCAAATTTTTCTCTCTTCGCGCTGAAGAAAACAAGTGTAACGCACAATCGTCGAAAGGATAGGGCGATTGCGCAATTTTAATATCCGATTCTTATTGTAATTGCGGACGATTTTGTTTGGCAACGTTCTCCGGTTGCGCGGCGATTTGTATTCCCACGTGTGCATCGATACTGTGCCCCGAATATTTTCATTTTACACCATTGATCACGTTACATAAATCCCACGTACCGTGTGCGCCTGCCGGGCTTCCTCGATGTAATGTGTGGTTATGATCACGGTCTTGTTCCCGTCCTTTGTGATTTGCACCAAGTGGTTCCAGATGCTGGAACAGAATGCGTGAAATTTGTACGAAGGGATCGTCGACATTTTAAAATTGGCTGTGTGAAAAAGCTCTAAGATCCACGAGGATAGTCTTCTGTATATTTCTATACCAACGAAACCCCGATTGTTTATCGCAGCATCGAATAGTAAAATCTTAACGATAACAACGGCAGCGAAATTCCATCAAGCCCAGAGCAAACGAAGGAATTCGTCAAATATTCCGGCAACGAAATGTCTGGCCCCAGTCGCGCGGAATTCAAGAAAGGACTCGAGGAGATAATTCGTCGATTAGTTAAGCTACATCTGGGACGAGAAAGTTGCAGTCCCGAGCGTTGAAACGACGGATCTCTATTTCACAGTCGTCGTTCCGCGATGAAACTTCGGGCAGAACATTTTCGTGAAGACCGTGAATGTCAACGATCGCAGGCAACCGTGTCGAAGCGAGGAATCGACGTAATTGCCTCGCGAACAATCTCACGGCTAATTAATTAGTGCTTCTCGTTGTCATCGTCAATTTATTCCGCGCAGGAAAACAACAGAGACGCGATACGAAACTATCGGACGATCTGATTAATGAGAACGTTCTTTCCTCGAGCCGGTTTGAGTAGTTTGTTCGGGATTTATGGGAACCTTGCATCAGCCTTGAATTTTTGCCAAGAACTGGTGGGAAGATAAAGCACGATAAATTGTGCGCGATACACCAAATAATTAACAAGGACAACAGTCATAAATACTTATGCATATCCACGCGAATTCTCAATTTATCTACAATAAACGGCGTGGCCTCGCGAAGATTACATATTCTTCGAAGCGTTGCTTTACCATAATTTCGCGAATTTTTAACAACGATTGTTGCCCGATCGTACACATAATCGCTCGTCCGTCACGGAAAGTATTCCAACCAGCTAGACACGCGCCACTCCTCAACTTCGCCACGTAACAAAGGGATAAAGCAGTATCTATCGTTTAAAGAAAGCGGGCAATTATCATCACGGCGGAGTGTCTGATTTTTGGAATCATCGTTGCCGCGTGTCGTTGAGCTCGTTAAATGTCGTGCAGGCGACACTTGCGAAATTCGACGAGCCGCGTCATGTCGTTGACTCGAAGTAGGTTAAGACAACGTTTGCCAGGCATCTCCACCTTGGCTGGCGTGTACGATAAGCGTAACACATTTCCCTGCAGCGGCTAATTCGAAAGCGAAGTCCATTGTGAGCGGGACGCGTCCTCTTCGCCTCGGGTGAGATCATGCGGGTAGATCGGCCGAGGAAAATTTATCGAGTATCGTAAACGATATCTCGGTAGAAATGTAAATGGCAAGCATTCCCGCGGTCGGGCTTGTTGCTGGACGCGAGCGAAACGTGGCTAGCATACTTCTCCACATTCCTGCCGATGGTAATTGAAAAGCGGCCGGCCGCTGTCATTTCATAACGCCGCTGAAATTCACCAAGGCTCGACGAAATCGTTTCACCGCGCGCCTTAATGCCCCTTTCTGCCGTTTATTGCTACCCTCGCGGCCCTCTCGACGGACCGTGAAACGTGGCGAATTTTCCCGTTCGTCGATCCGTCGAGTGCGAAACGACGACTAAGCAACGTGCACGGCTGTCTCGCGAGAATTACTGCAATTGTCACAGTCAAGGAATTCGTCCGAGGAGCGAGTGTACGCCGTTTATTCGACGCGGAAAGGCCGAGGGGAAAACTATGATCGTGCGCGAAGGAGTTTCTACATAGAAAATTCCTTCGGAGGCACACAGTCGCGGGGCAACAGTAGCATAAAGGTCGTCTCGAGCGTAAAAATAGTACGCTGAGTTCGATCACCTCTGGAACTCAATTTTTTCCATTGACCATGTTCGGCCGAGCAAACGATACTTTCACTTAGAAGAGAACCCCGAAACCGTGATCCGCCGTGAAACAATTGCTCTCCGTTGTCACGGAGCTGTTTGTTGCTTGCCGTTCAATCGTTCCAGCTTCGAGGAGGACGAAGCATCTTCTTTTCTCCGTGCTATCCGCGGTCAATTCGACCGTCGGGGGTCTTTCACCGCTTCCCTAACGCTCTCAAGGGCCATGGAAACTGGTTTGTTCCAAAATTAGCCGGCGCGTCAATACGGCCTGGCGATGTACAGGAAGAATTCGGTGGAATTGTAATGTGACCGGGCAATAATATACTCCGAGCGATGACTACGTTCTTTCAGTTAAACGAATGCGTTATCCTTGTCCATCGAACTTACGCATATACTTATATTTATCAAGGAATGTAGTCGTTTGCCTAAATCGACGTGCGATGATTGTCGACACTGAACGAGAATGAATAGCGGGCAACGAGTAATGAGTATTTCATGGATCGACGACCTTTGAACGCGTATCGCGAGCCAGAGGAAACTTACCTTTGCCGTAGCAGGGGATCCACGCCCACTGTCGGCTCGTCGAGGATCAAGAGCTCTGGATCGTGCATCAGGGCAACCGCGAAGGACACTCGTCGCTGCTGGCCACCGCTGCAATCACCAAGGAATCTCGTTACTTTTTAGATAGAAAATGATATTTCGATTCGCATCGAAGCGAACATTAATTGGAAATAAAAGATGCAATGCTTTATTCGAGTGTTACCAACCTGAGATTCTTCACCAGTCTATTCTGAGACGGAAGGTCTAGGAATTGCAACAGAAACCGTAGTCTCTCTACGATTTCCCCGGTGCACATGCCGAATATCCAACCGAAATACATCATCGTCTCTCGAATAGTGAATTCCCCGTAGAGGGCAATTTCTTGTGGCATGTAACCGACCCTTTTCCCGGGCACGCCGGATCCCTTTGTGCCCGGTTTGCCACCGAGGACCCAGATCTCGCCGGAGTTTAATCTCCTTCGACCGACGATGCAGGAGAGCAGGGTGGTTTTGCCGCATCCGCTGGCCCCCAGGAGTCCGTAACTATTTCAGAGAAACAATACAGGGAAACAAATTTTTTTTAAATACTTCTATGGATTAGTTTCGACGAATCTAAGTTTTACATTCACGAGCATACTTTTATGTCTATCCTGCTTTTCTTTATTACTAATTTACGAATAGTAAAAGTGCAGTTGCCATAATTGCATTATGCTCTTATGCTCATTTCACAGCTGTCGAATAAAGTTTCTCGAGCGTTCTGTTGTTTTTATACATCCCCCGTGATGGTCCCGACGCCTTTCGAGGATCCACGGTTGCTTCCATTTTGTTCCGCCGCGTGGATCCCGCGATTTCCAACGCGATTCGACTCATGCAATCGAGTTACGTGCTCCCTTGGCATATAGGCCGATATTCGTAACGGTGACCAATGTAACGAGCAGCGTGCGTAATAAAATTGTGCAATTGGATAACGGTACACGCGAATTCGTTTTATCCCGGAAACTTTGAACTCGAATAGAAATCGCGCTTGATTTCCATACCGATGGGACTATCTGCCCGGGCATAAGCGATTCTACAGCGAGTTTCACGTAACAGGGGAGCAATGAAGATTTATGAGAGATCGTCACGTTCTGTTGATTCTCTTTCGCTATTGCTTTCTAAGAAAGTCACGTTTTCCTTGCGCCTGTGCGAACAATTTCTTCTTTATACAAACCTATTCGAGATACGAAATCATATATATATTATGTGTATATGTACGTTTAACGGTACGTCCTGTGTAAAATCTGTCTGCTACAGGTTCTGCATTGTCAGCTGAAGGAAGCATGCCGAACCAATTTCGTCACAGCTCAAGCGTCACTGCTGGACCAATTAACGCCATCAAGGACTACTTGTTACCGGCCTCCTTGGCTCTGCTTGCGCGGTTAATAAATAATTCAATTCGAGCGATGTATCGCACGTTCGAGAAATCAACTGACCCCCCGACCTTCCTATCCAAATGGTAGGCTCTTTATCTTGTCTGCGGCGTTGCTATACCAACTTCCTCCGTTTCGAAATTTGTATCCGTTCTAACCAAGGCAGGTCAGTTTTTTGTTTGCCACGCGTCTCTGTACCAGTGAGACGAGAATGAAGGATAATCATAACGATAATGAATCTTCTGTAGTTCCTGCATCCGTATTGTAAGGCTTTCACCGCGAACCCGACCCAATAATTACGCTACCAGGAAACCGGATAAGAAATTAAGATTTGCCCATTGTTCCCCGGCGGGGGACCATTATCAACCGGTGCGGCAAACGTGCAATCTTAGAAACGTTCTGACATTTTTCACGCAATTACTCACATGGATCCCTTCGCCACGGTCATGCTCAGATTCTGGATAACATGATTCGGATTCTTGCTGCTCCCGTACGTTTTGAACGCGTGTCTGACGCTGACCGCTTGCTGCCTGTTCCACGCGGGGTTATTCAACCCAGGGGTGGCTAGCACCGCGCTCTGCGTCATGTCTAAAGTGCTGTCGGAGTTCTGCATGCTGTCCGTGTTGTTCAGGCCTCCGCCACCTCCTGCTGTCCCGTCACTGAAATTCCAAGCAAAATTATTTGATTAACCGCGGTTCGGCGTGTTCCGTTCCATCGGAACACTCGGGAGGACGCGCGTGTGATAATTGTCGGCAGGGGAACACGCAGGCAATGTGCCGATCGGGACACACTCGTGAAGCAAAGTGTGCTAATCGAGTGTGAAGAATGCGGCGGCATGCTGTTAGCCGGTTCGATAACTCGCAACCGCGTACCTCTAGTCCTCCGAGTTGAAAGAAGGAGCACCCCCTTTTTGATTTACGATCTCGGATCTTCGGAAATGATCAATGCTGCGTACATCCGCCGGCGCCGCTGTATCGAGTCAATCTCGTGTCACAGTGCAGGCGCGTACAGGATCCTGTCCACGCGAACCATTCAAGATAACGACGGTGCAACGATTGTGCCAGCAGCGTCAGGTCGCAAAGGGAGTCACGAAGGTGTTACGGAAAAGCGCGATCGTTTTGCAATCGAGTGACGGACAGGGCAGGGTCGAGTTCGCGATCCAGTCACGGTCGAAGCGACAAAGGGCGAACAGCAACGAAACTCTGCCTCGCAGAGTCCTGGGAATCGCTGAAATCCGCAGAGGTGTCGCGGGGCGAAGTCAGTGGCGAACTGCGGGACAGATCGCAGGTGACCGAGTCGAAGGAAAGTCGCTCTCACGACTAACCCTTCTCCGACTGAACCACTGAGTTTGTCATCGTTACCAGCGTGCACTTTAATCAGCCGCCGAACGACACGTGCAATTCACCCGTCACTCTGTGTCAACATTTCATCCGAGTTCCCGTTCAACGGAGTCACGTACCTCTTCATAAATAAAATTGACCCATTTTCAGATCGGGAAAATTTAATCAGATCTGTCGGTCGACGCGAGGTAGATCGGCAATGTCGCGCCGTTTTATTAAGCTCGTGGCAGAATAACGAATGGCACAGGTGGAGCGCTGGTATCGGCCTTAAAACCGAAGCCTTGGAAGGCTTACGTGCGTCGCGACGGACTTCGGCCAGTCCGGATCGTTTAGAAAGAGTGAGCGTGTCGGCTTACGTAAGAAAGCGGCTTTCTTTTCGCTCACGCTCGCCGGTTCATTGGGCAATGGTATCGACGTAGCCCATGTGCCGGCGCGCGGCAATATTGTGCCGTTTACATCGCCGAGAAGTAACTCGTTCCCCAGAAACGTATCGCAGACCAAGGCCGTGCAAACATTTCCCCGCGATTCTATTGACATTCTCACGGAATTTCGCGGGAGTCGTTGGCGCCCTGCTCGGTACATTTCAACGGGCGACAGGACTGGCGTGTCGTCGCAGGTTACTTGTAAAAGGAACGAAACAATTGGCACGATGACTATGATTTATTCCGACGACGGAGGAATTGCCTGTACGATCGATTTCGTCGCGGCGTTCTCCGATAGGGAATTCCGTTGGCCGCTTGCGAAACACTCGCACGGTTGCGTTCGAGGCGCTGTGCGATTCGATTCACGAAAGTTGCGGAAGGGAAATCAATTATTTTGTTTTCCCGCATCGAGTCGGTCTCGTTCAGTTCTCTTCGATACGATGTGAACGATCTCCTCGATCGCGGCGCGGAATAGCTGTGCGCCCCATTATTTCGTAACGCGATTCTGATGGGCCTCGTTTTAAGCCGTCAGGCACGTAGGGTGTCGTCGAGGCTCGATACGAATCTGGCCGCTAAAGGTCGAATCGGCTTTCACGTTTCCGCAAAGTCCTAGCTAATTCCGACGCTGTTAAATTACGAGATGGCTGATGCGCGGAACGCACGGTTCGCGACGAGGAAAAGCTAAATACATCGTTTCGTAACGCTCCTACCGTCCCGTAGAAGAAAGCAACCACCGCGAAGACGTTTCTATGGTTTCCAGTAGCCCCTCTCTTCATTCGGGATCGGATAATTGCCTGCGATCGTCAACCACCGTGCGTATAACAGACATACGCGTGCAGTAGTACCGATTATAAATACCGACGTATCTACAAAAGTTTTATACCGCCCAATCCCTTTCGGCAACAGGAATTATCCACGTACGATTGTTTGCGAGATACGTGCCACGATTCGCATGATTCGAAACGGAATTATCTGGCGTTCCGTCTATCGGGATGTCACGAGTTGATTATCTCCATTATCCGAATCGCGTTTGCCTGCAATCGCAGATGCGCGCCGTATCAGGCCTTCGACATTTCACGTAACTTCCTTCGAGATGATTGGAGGTGATGGCCTCATGGAAAACAATGACGATACAATGCGAAACAATGCGATAATTCGCCGCTAAGGAATCGTCCGGGGACAGGCGGAATCGTCGGAAATTTAAACAAAAAACGGGAAAAACATCGTGACCGTGGAAATATTACTTCGAGCGCAAGATTTTATTGGTTACCTCTCTTCTTCGAGTATCGAGGGGTATAACAGGGAACGCTGTCTGACATGTATCCTGTTAATTATAGTAATGCTTGAACGTTTGGGCCACTGTAGTCGATAAATATCCCTTGATTGAGAGACACAGCGTAGGAACAAGGGTGACGGATCAGTAGTATAGCCACGCAACGTGCGGGAGTCAGATGCGTAAGTAGATAATGACCGCGTTAGTCAGACCGAACGGGCCGAACCAATTTACGGTTAGATTACTTAATCTGTCGCCGTTTCGAAGTGGTACGCGTTTCTGCCGCGTTAACGATAGTCTCCTTTACCCTCGAATGAATACAATATTGCTCGGTTTGTCTTACTGCGAATACACTATTGTCTGCGACAGGAACAGGTGGGTACAGGCGATGGCCAATCGCCGACGATTGGTATCGAAAAATTGAATAGATGTCCCGGGCGCGAGTCACGATGAAGATAATTGCGCAATGGACATTCCAGGGGACGATGTATCGCGAGGACGCGTGTGGAAACACCTGACCACGTAAGTGTTCGTTTTCTGGGCCACGGTCGACACTCGAATTCTCGACTCTGCGCTCCTCCCTTTTCTCCGCTAATGCTTCCTCGGGAAACTATCACTTTTTTTTCCAAGATCTTGCTCCGTATTCCGTCTGTAAACGGTGTTTCGTAATATGCGTGCCGAAGGCTCGCGAGCCATCGTACTTATCGTATCCTTGGCCGGCTACGTACCGCCTCTTTTACAAGCGACAAAATTTGAATGAATAATTGCCGCGCATTTAATGACGAGTGTGTTTCCTAATCGTTCTCGTTACAACAGGGCCTCTAATAGTGTTACGGCACTCCCGATCATTTCATAATTGCATTCGAAGCCGTGCATCACCATGCAATGGTCGTTGCAGCGATACCATCTAATTAGCGTTAATGGGGGAAAAGGACACAAGACGTTCGTTATTTCTGCGTGTTTCGTGCAAGCATTTCTCCAGCGTTCTCCCCCGTTCGCCTCGTTCAAAGTTTGCACCGTTCCGGGGGGGTGTTAATTGAGTTCAAAGTGCGGGAACGCCGAAGGTCGGCGTGGTGCACGCAAGGTTGCTCAATTCCCCGATGAATGAGCCGTGCAACATTTCTGGAAATAGCCATAAGTTCATGGCGAAAACGTGTTGCAACGAAACGGTGAACTGGGACGGTTTCGTCGACAATGTCGGCAATTTCGTTCGCCGCGAAACTTTTACGACGCATAAATTTCCGGCCGCTGTTTACCCGAAGCCGTGCAAAGCGCAGACGCAGTTTTTACAAAATGATTCACTCGACGATCCCAATCCCCGTTTAATTAGCTTTTACCGTAATGTCCCGTGAGCTTTGCGACATTCACACCGCGCCTTTGTTTCCCTGGGGTCTGGACGACGTGTCAACCTAATTGCGGTTCTTCTAATAAGTCAACCATCGCTCCCTGACGTTCCATTATAGCGTATGTTTGTTTTTTTTTGGTTTCTTTTAGCAGAATGATCGCGGACGCTTCTTGAATATCAAGAAAATGCTCAGGGTATTTTAATCCGGCCGCGTTACGTAAGGCGGTAGAAAGTGAACAAAGACGAGGATAGCTCTTGGCCACAAATGATCCCTCAATCGATGCATTAAATCGCGTCAAGTGAAACGAAACAGCGTGCACCGTTCCGGCACTGCTATTGACAATCGAATTTTGCTCATTCATAGACACTGCAATTTATATTCCCGCGCGAAGAAAATTCATTCCAGTTCTATGTCGTTTAATCGTTAAATTAAAATTGTCTCATCGATTGTTTTGCTTGTTCGTCGGAACTAATTTCTTGCTTTTAATTCTTTTGCTACGATGAACGAGACGAAAATCGCGCAAGGAACGTCGGTTATCTAAGAGGACGAAAACGTACGTGTCCGATTACGCGCGTGGATTATCGATTAGTCCCGGGACGATTTTGATCGCATCGAGATGGCATTTACGCACGTACGTCCCATTTATCGATCGACCTTGAGGCAACAATCGCACTTTTGGTCACTTCAAATCTTAGTCACGAACAACAACCCCTTTCTTTGTGATTTGTTCTTTTCCTCGATAAGGGTCAAGTCTTCGCCTTGACTCATTTTCGACGCGACTCCGCTATTTGGTCATCGATGTAGATTTCGAGCGTGACTTCCATCGTGATGACCGGTATCGGGCGAACAAGTGGGCCTTCGTCAAATGTGACCTTCTTTGATTCCTTGTCTTTTGTGCTTTTTTCGCAACCTCATTTGCCTCTCCGATTTCTTACATGATGGATTGCGTTGGATATTTCAGCGTCGGTGAAATAAAAAATAGCAACAACAGGTGGAGATGTATCGCGACGGCGACAACGGTGATAAGAAAAGAAGATCAAAGATATCGTGAAATCGAGGATCGTTGAATCGGTGTATCGATTGCTCGAGGAAAATAGCAAGGAAACGTTAAACCTTTAGAATCTTGAACTTCGATTATGGTTGAAATTGAATGGAAATAAAAGTCCTTCGCGTTCTTCAAATATTACTCGCTTTCTTCACGAGAACATATGATTAAACGTTGCTAGACTAAAAACTTTTTCCAGTTATACAACAGAATTTTCCATACAGCCTTCCACACGATCTGTTCGTCGAGCAAACATGTTTTTGCCCGAGTTTTTCTCGACTACGCTCGTAGGAAAATCTACGGCGCTCCAGGGCGGCGGTAAAAAGCGAACGCCGAGTGGTAAACGGAGGAGACTAAACTTGTTCGGCGAAGTCGGTGATCTTTCTTCGTAGACTCAGCTGTACTTTGACCCTGCGTCACTACTACGGAACATTTACATCATTTTCCCTCCAATAACACGGAAGTACAATATTGATTAGAATGATTTGCCGTCTCACGTACATCGTGTGTTAAATGCGTGGCGAAAAAGAAAAGGAGAAAAAAGAACTGAGAGCTTTTTAGAAGAAGCTCGGATGAATATAGAAGTAGGAAGATAGCCTCTAAAGCATGGACAGCCTTTCAAAGTCTATCCAGAGTCCACGTGGAAGACATGGAATGGCCGCTTTGAAATTTGCGATGCTAATTTTTCGTCTTGCCAATCACGACGAGGTATTTGAATAAAATGGCGTATAATAAGCGGTAATGCCTCGGGACGAGCACTTCGGATGAAGTTTCACTTGAAAAGACGCGATTGGAATTGCGATTAGCGCCTTTTGTTTGGAGTTTAACCCGTGGACAAAATGAGCATTCCTGCTGTTTCAACACTGTTGGCGAACGTTTTACGCATATCGCGTTAAGAATATTTATTCTGTGTGCCTGTTTTTGATTTATGTGAACGTCGATGCCTTCGCCGCTGGCGGGTTTCAGAAAGCCACTGAAAGGCCGCGTAGGACAGATACAGTGGCGTATTCTGGTGAACGAGCGATCAAAGGTGGCGATTAATAAATAATGATTTATCGTCAAACGATCCGACAACGCGTTAAGTAACCTTGATCGAACGAGACCGATTATGGGGAACAATTGCACTTTAGAGCACGACGATTGCTGCAGCCTGTCGATCAACTCGGCTATCGCGACCATGATTCATACGGCTCGTGACAATCGACCGTAATGATCCCCGCGACGATCTGATTGCTCGCACCGCGAATTTCAGGCTCACCCTATATGCGTACCAAACGCTCTAATAGCCTCTATTACACGAGAAGTAACAGGGCCCTCACTGCCCAAAGCGACGAAAAGAAAAGATCATCGTCGTTTAACTCTGTAGAGATTCGACAAACACAAAACCCATTAAAAATCACTTCACGAGTTTCGACAGAGGCGGCTCCGAGATTCTCTCTTTACCCCGGACAGTTTGTCAGCCTTTCAGTACAATTACTCGATACCAAAGTCTTAGACGGGAGGTGAAATACAAAAAAGGAAAAAGGAGGAAAGAAACGGGAGACTCTATCTTCGATTCAAAAAATCAAGAGTGAAAGGAATCGACAGCTGCGGAGCAGGTAAAAGTTAATAATGTTGCAGAAACAGCGCGTCCAATCCGTTTTCATGTACGACCGTGGAAAAAAAAATAGAGAAAATAAGCGATGAAACGCCGACTCGGCCTTTTATCGTCGATTTTGCTAAGCGATTGTTAGAGTTGTAGTTTGTTCGTCGCTCGAAGCTTACCATGACCGACGAAAACAGAGGGGCATACTGTGTAATCGTTTCGAACGCCGACGTTCGACTTTACTTTTCCCGCAACCTGGCTGACATACTTATTAAAATCGACGGATTAAGCATTTATTTTCACGCGGTCTCGCAGCTGATTGTGCCTGGTGCTTTCGTTAATGAAAGTGGACTCCGCATCGCGGATTTACGCTTTTACCCGCGGCTCTGTTGTACAGAGTACAGTGACTTTCGATGAGAATCGTTTTTTGCTTGCCACGAATAGCAGAAGTGGCCGGAACCGCTTGGATTTATTGATACCATCTTTCAGGGGAAGCATGCACGAGAAACGTTCTGTATCTTCGATGAAATAAATTTCATAATTTGTAGAAAACAGTCTATTATGATGATTCAATTTTCTACGAGGGACTGCAAAAAGGGGTGGCTTGGAAAATGTCTGCGCATGAAATCCAGGGTGGTCGTGAAACGTTTCTTCTATGCAAAGCAAGGAAACTTTCATCGGTTGTCAATGCTTTCATAACAACCACCGAAGAGAACAAGCCGGGAGAAACTTGGAACTCCGATTTATAGAAACCGTGTTGAACGGATAGAAAAGGATCCGCGAACAGTTGTAAACGAACCGAGTTGCCTGCAGAATGTTCTTTGTTCCACTGTGTCTTTGTGCTGTCCCGTATCACTGTTTAATATTATTATTTGAATGCAGCTTGCAGGGATCTCAGTCAATTATCGATAGCTCGTTAAAATCGACGACGGACGTCTGCGCGGTGATTTCAACGCCAGCAGACGAACAAACGGCACTTCTCGACGGGACAAAGATATTACACACACCCCTGCTCAAAAATCATAGGACACTTGCCAGTTTAAACAAAAATTTCGCCGCGCAATGTAAATTATGGAAATGGCAGACAATTTTACTGACGCGTATACTTACGAATATATGTTCAACATTAGTTTAGTGGAAGAAAATTTAGTATAATACCAAGGGAATTTCAGACTAAGTTTCGAATTGTGCAGCAGAAAGAATGGATAATTATTAATAGTGAGATTATAAAACAAATCAATGTTTCAGAATGCCAAGACAATTGGATATTCAATGTCCACATAACTTTTGTATTGCAATTATGTAAGATAGAAAGAAAGGCTGACCCCAATTGAATATATTAAAGACTCCAATAATTTTGTCGCTATTTTCATCAGCTTCTATTACCTATCCTATCACCTACAAGCCTACTGCGTGCACGACCAAAGAAAAATTAAAAAGTGACCGCACGTATTCTCTGATAATTTCCAAGATTATACGTCACTGTTGCGCCACGAACATTACGGTTCCCCGCTAATTGTAAGTGATTCCAATTCAATCGCGCCACGATCGAAATCGCCGTTGGAAAAATCGACGTCTCGATTCGCTGATCTTTTCGTTTCTCGTTACACAATATTCGTCGATCCGTCGTAAAAATTATGCAATTGCGCAACAGCCTGCGCAAGTCGGTTTTTCATCGTGCGAGGATTACGTTTACGATAACACGAAATTACACAACGGGGGATCGCGCGTTTGCCGAACGTGGGACGAAAAGTAATGAGGTCGGGCCCTCCGAGCATCGGACAGGATTTTCAGGTGCCTCGCTGTCATTTAACTTTTACCGTACCGATGAACGGTGGAGCCGATCGCGTTCACTGCTGCGCACGTTGGATTTACTTTCTAGAATCGTTACGGATCGCCACTAATCGTTCCAATGATCGCGTGAAATTCCTTCTTCCCCGAAATCTGCGCGACAATACGATGAAACACCGATTTATCATCGATTTAACGTCGATTTCACGCCGCGCCGAGTAACAAGAGAGATTACATATAATTACGCGAGGCGATCAGATACGGATGCGTTCTGTTAAAACGTCGGCGACAATTGCAAGAAGAATCGAGGGAGGCGCGCGACGTCAAGGAACGATGGTTTCACTCTCGGGGAAGATTCACACGGGATGCACAGCCGTACGCGTTCTCCTTTGTTCTGTCGTGAAAGTGTATTTCTCTGGCTCTTCCATAGGCGCGCAATGTCGGCTCTGTGCGGCAAGGAAATAATAATTAACCTCTCTTACGATCGTGTAATCTTATTCACAGCGAGATCAACGTCGTCGCGGCTCAGATTAGAGGAGCGACAATTTGCTGCGACGAAACGCACGGAAGTGGCTGCAAAATCTACGCTTTGTATTCTTTGTCTGCATAGAATTCGACGGTTAAACGTTGTTTCTAACGAAGGACGATTTAAACGGGAGTGAAATTCGCTTCGGCTCGTTGAAGATCCACTTTCCGAGCTCTCTATCAATTAGGCGTGCGAGAGGCAGTTCGGGTCTCGTGTACGAACATTCGCATGATCGTTTCTCATTCTTCGACTATGCAAAGTCCCTCGTTATGGGCCCGTGCATACGACGGCGGTGGCAAGAAAATTGCCGGAAAATGTGCTTGCGAAAGGACGTGGGAATGCGTTCGATTTCACTGCGTGCGCATTCCGGTATTGTCAAAATGCTGCAATTCCACCTGCACTTCACTTTCTATTCCTCGCGTCCGAGGAAACAGCTGAGTTCGTTCGAGAAACGTGGGCAAAATCGGGCGCAATCGGGTTCGACGACTGGCCAATGGAGAACGATTAGCCACGGTGATCTAACGGCGGCGCGATCGATCGGCATTGATTTCGATCGGTTCGATAACTCGGCGGCCATTCCCCCGACTGTTTCTACCGAGCCGCGGGCAGCTCGTGTACGGCCCCTTTCTTATCGCCTCTGAATCGTAGGAGAAAACAATCTGACGAAAAACCGTGAACGATTTCTTTGCCGCGGAGAAAATAATTAACGGGAAGGAAGGGCCGATGATTCATGGCGATTGTTCGACGGTTATACACGTTCGAGATCGACGAAGGAAGAAAATTATCGGCCCAGGTCCGACAGGGTTTTTCCCGATCGATCGTCATAGATTAAGATCGCGATTTTGCCATCATCGCTTTCGAATTTCCTGCGGCAAGTCCGGCTTCGGCAACGTCCAACGAGATTTCTCACCTTTCAACGGAAGCGAAGGGGCGTCGGACGTTCGGCTAATGGTCACCTTACGCGAACTCCAACTCGTTATTGTTTCGCCGAACGCTCTCGACGCTGCTCGGCGATCGACTCCGCTCGTACGAAAAATATTGCCCGGCTCGCTTCGCAAATAGATCGACTTTTGACCGGTACAATTATACGTTACGAGCTCCCCTCGAATACCAAGAGCACAGGGAGCACAAATTTAACGACCCGGTGCGCCAACGCTCTATCGTGCAACCCGTTCACCTTCGCGATCCTCCGAAGCAACCAATCCTACCCCCGACGATCTCGTTCCCCCCGCAAAATTAACCACCGAGCACGATGTCCAATTGCGTACCTTCGAATCAGCTCCGGCACGATCTCGTAAATTCTTCCTCTGTCGGCGTCGCGTGTCCTCGTGCTCGCACGATGCGTATAATCTAAGTGTAATCCTGCTGGTCAGCCGTCATGGATGGTTCACGACTGATCGGTAGCATCGGTTCCTTCGATTGATTCGTCGAAGCATACGCGATGTAACGTGGATCGCGAGAAATTGGAATTCGCCACCGGCACACAAAACACAACGCTGCGAATTTCTATTCGGTATCGAATGGGGCACACAGAACGCAAACGTTTCCTTCGTCACTGGTTCGCCGTTCTAGGAACGATCGTGGAGCCGCGAGAACGTGTCAGCTGAAGAGGAGCCCTGTTTCGTGGCGGGTTCGTCCTGTCCTCCGCGACTTTCGAGCCTTGACGCGAGACTGAAGCGGTCAGAGGCAAGTAGAACCGAGCTCACGACTCCGGCTGGCCTATGCGTCCTTTCTCTCTCTCTCTCTCTCTCTCTTTCTCGGTCATACTCTGTCGTCTTGTACATACCTCCACTCCACATCGATCCAGCCACACTCTGTCCTTGTTCGTTCCACTACCTTTCTTTCTTCTTCCACGAGAACCAATTCCCTCCACCTGTTGTCCTTCTACCTGTCTCGATTTTTCGTTCACGCACGTTCTTGCCGACGGAATCGGCGCCGATCGGTAAACTCGGCCGCTCGTTCGCGCGATTTTTCGATATCATTTATTCCATCCGAGAAATCCGTAAGCTCGAAGAATTTGCTGCTTCCCCTCTGTTCGTTTGGCGAAGATAGGGACGCGATTCGGATCTCGGGAATCGTTGTACCTTCCCCGCATGATTAAACGAAAATGTTAATCGCCAATTTCAATTACGATTTTCTATTCCGTGCTCGACTTCGGCGCGATTACTCTTAATGTCCGCCGCGGTGTCTCGAAGCGTAGTGGCGTGAAAAAGAAGACCTGGCAATTCGCGATCGTGACCGTGAAGCCGATTGTCAAAGCGCTTCCAGCTTTGCCACTTTCCTTCTCGACACTTTCATCCTGGCGAGACGACTGCCGATTCGCCCAGAAAATCCCTTAATCTCACCGGCGCCGGCGGCCCGGCCTCCCTGTGCCACCGTGAATTGCCATAATCTCGTGCACAATAGTCGCAACGGTTTCCGGTAATTAGTCAAGGTGATCAAATTGCTATTCTATTGTCACCGTCGTCCATAAAATCCGGCTCAGGAATGGCCCACCATAAATACAATTGTCGCGTCGCACTTACGAGACGTCGCGTCTCTAATAATTACTTTTTAATTGCCTTGGAAGCTAATGGACTGGTCGAGCCAGTCCATCGCGGGGAAGATTATTTACGTGGCCGAGGAAAGCTGGTTTGGAGGCACGGTTCGCTCGAAGACAGACCATTGGACGAGTGCTGTGAACATTCCATGTACATATTGCGGATGCCTCGCGAAACGGAGTTGCCGTAAAATGGTGACGAAGAAATTGAGAGCAATTTATTATGCAAAACGTCTGTTCGCGTCAGCGCGTTTAGGAGCTCAAGACACGGAAACGTCTGGCCACGTAAAGAACAAAGACACTGGCTATTATACTTGCAAAATCTCCGGCGATTTTTTACACCATTCTATTCGTATAAATGAATTTATGCTCCTTTTGCGCTGAGTTGTGGCCAACAAAAAATCGTCGCGTCTGTTTTGAAAAAGATAGTTTATGATACTGGTTTTCACGACTCCGTGTCCAGCTAGCAATTTTCATAAATATAAATAATAATTATGGATGAATATTGGCTGGCTCATTTCCAAGAATCTTCTCTACGCGTTCGTCCCGGTAAAAATGAGTGCAGTTCAAAGCTCAGATGATAAAAGATATACGCACTTTCGATCTCATTCCTCGGATGAGAGGAATGCGATACTCAACCCTGACTCCGTGCGTTTCAATTGACGAACGAAATAGAATCTATCGCTGGGTGCACACGACGAACGGAACAGAATTTATTGCGAGGCGCTACGAGAGAACGCAATGTCTCGGTTAGCTAGCCGAGACAGGAGAAAACCAGTACACAATTATACGAACGTTCGTAAATTATTATTGGATATTTCAAACCGTATCCTATGATAGTTTAATCAATTACGTACTAGGAAAAGTTTAATAATCGCGGCAATTGCAATTTTCAACCAGTTCCGCGGTAAAAGTAAAACGATCTCCTAACTCTCACTCTCTTTGTACGTCCCATCGTTTTTACCTCCGTTTCCTAATCTATCTATCTCGTGCGGTAACAATGCTCGAATTTAATCCTTCCCCTCGAGTGGTACACGAATGCCAATGATACGGAGCCTGCACTCGTGCAGGAAGTCGTACGATCTGGTCGCGGTCGAACGACCAGTCATCTCGTTTTACGAGAACAAAGTGTAAAACCGTGAACGATGTTTTAATTAGCCGTCGATAGTGGTCGCGATTGCCAGCGACGATCGGCGAACAATTTCATTCCAGGCCGAGAAACGGCGACCGTAACAGTGGTCAAGACGGTCTGCACTTTCCCTACCATTGCGTAACTCGGCCACAGTCCCTGACGTAATGTAAGTCTGATTAAATAACAGGAAATTATGCATCTTTTTCCTTCGAAAATTGCAGCACGTGATCCTACGAATTATCGATACATTCGTGCCAGTGGATTCTTTCGTCCGGGGGGTGGAGGGTACCAAAGCGTCAGTGAATGTCCTGATAGACACTGTCGCGTCCCGTCGATTCGCATCGCGTCATTCCGCGAGGTCGTAAATTATCAATGGTATCACGGCTAGGAAATCGAATCATTAATTGCTCGAACGAGGTCCACCTTATTAATCGGTCGAAGGTACTCGCGTGACGTCGATGGAGAACGGAACCTTTGCAATCTATGCATTCCCAATTTCTTGATAGCGGACAAGTATTGCGGCGAAATTATTTCTGCATTTCATTCATGTTGACGATGGAGACGTACTTCGGATTTCCATATCCATAATATGGGTTCGTTTTATTTATGCAATTTTTACGCGACCCACCAAAAATACGCCTGCGAAGCCCCTTTCCAAGGAGACAGTTCTTATTCAACGTTAAAGCCGGACAAGAGTGACGGTGTATTTAAATACGGGCACTGAAAGTGAACGAGAGTAAAATTGAACTCGAGGCAAAAAAAACTGTGTAATTTTCTGGCGTTGGTTCAGCTGCCACGGAAAAGAGAAAGCAATTCGCCATTTTTTGATTCCCATCCGTTCTACGTATACGCGTTACTTCCACGTCTGTCCTGCGCGTACACCGGTTTCCATCGTGCCGGCTCGATCGGTTCAATAAAAATACCGTGCTGCCAAAACGGGTCCTACGATTATTTATTGCCCGCGTGCATAGAGCCGTTTTACCAACAATAGCTTATGTAAATAGACAGTACAAAGCCGGGGTGGCATTTCGCTCGCACACACCATCCCCTTAATCATTCTTCGAAAACAGAACGAACCATCGAATTATTAAAATACCACGTTTTATATGTATATTGTGTGTTACATAAAAGGAACGCTGATACCTGTATCCGACGCCTAATGTCATCGTGCGATGCCAAGCGGACGAGCAACTCTACCTGTATTCTGTATGCGTGACCCGTCTAACGTGGACAAATCTTGTTCTTATTGTTGACGGGTTAATCGCCAGGTGGAGGGGAAGGTCTGTACAAGGTCTCGCGTGTTAGTGTCAGCCACCTTCGCAGGCTTCTTTGGGTAAAAGCGAAAGTCTCTCGTTCGGTGCACGTGCACTCGTTGATTGTCGCCGAGGTAGTCGCGATAAGATTTTCGAACGCGATAACATCCTTGTACGGTTTTTTCGTCTCGATTAACGATTTTCGCCGCGAAATTTCTCGCTACTATTCCGTTTGGCGAATTAATTTGTCAAAATTGCGGCGATTATGGGTAGGTACGGGCGGGTAAACCGTTTTGGTGTACAAGTGGGTGCAATATGTGTGACAGGTGCTAAGTTATTTTTGAGAAAGCTGTCCTTCTACGCTAGTCGTCAACTGGACGATTTTTTTTCACGGCACTCTCCCTCGATCTCGGTAGCTTTTGCAGGCCTTGCGAATCCCAAAGTTCCAGAGGACCATAGCGGATGCAAAAAGGATCCCATACTGTACACTTCCAGTTCGTGGCAATTAAACGATACCGGTACAAAGTCGCGCGAGTGCAGAAATCGCTAATTCTACGATCCTTCAAAACCAACAGGTTAGTATTTCGTGCGGTTGCAGTTTTTCGATCTTCGTTCTCGAATCACGCGAGCCTGTGCGAGATGCGACGTACTGTGCTATCAAGCAGTCAAGATTAGACGGCCGCGGTAATTATGTTCCCGTGACAGCAGCAAAGTGTACAGTAACAATTGCACTGGCGCGAAGCACGTTCCATTGCCCCATCCCGCCCGGCTACCCGCAAGGGAGCCCTCAAGTCGAAAAGCAAAGTTACAGCAACGCAATTCGAATTTCTACGGTGTCAAAGGACGGATGACCAAAATCTCGAAGCCGACGACCAGCATGGAAATGTATTGAGCAAGGAGTCGGGTCGATTTAACCCTGAAACAACCATCCTGGGAAAGAAGGGCGGGCCAGGCTTGAGAAACGACCACAGGACTTATCGAACCGGGTCGCTAAATGCGGCCGAACGTATGGTATAAACGTGAAAGCGGTCAGTCCGGCTGCTGTGTTACGTAAATCCCAGGAAGAGCGTTCAAACACCGGCTCGTCGATACGCCGATAATCGCGAACGAAGACAGGGGTTTTCCCTTTGCATGTCTCTTTCATTCGTAGCCTTGTACTACTTCTCGAAAGTCTCGGAAGCTGACTGAAACTCAGCTAATAACAGGCGGCGATCATTATCAATGGCGATTCGAGCCTCGATAAATTAAGTCGAGGGGAGGATCGCGCTAACAATTAGATGCGTCGATCCACCGATCGTTTCGATGAATTCGTTCGAATAGCGTACGAAGCATATTTTTCATAAAAGACGTCGACGTCGCCGTGGCGCGCCTCTTTGGTTTTTTGAAACATGCTGGGCGGAGAAAGCGATTTAAATATACGACACTGACTACGGCCGGCTAACAAATATCGAGAGGCTGTTAATTGAGACGAAGGGAAGCAATAGCGCCGGGACTTTTCTAGAAAGTGAATAAATTAAGCGACGCTGTGTTTATCAGATTCGACCGTTGTACGGACATGAACGAGCGTCGAAGTTTTGGCATTTCGCCGGGTTAGTCGTCGAGTTAAATCAGCCTTATCAGATCCCGCGACGATTGTGTAATATCGATTTTTTTTCCACGGATCCGGAATCTTTGACTACTTTTCAAGTACGACCGGTGACCAACGTTCGTGATAAATATTCATCGCGATTTTTTGTTTTCTGGAACCCGCTTCTCACTGTTACATCTAGATATGACTTATTCAATGATTTTTCATTTCTGTTAATCTGACCTTTGCTTCGCGACAACTAATGTTCACTAGGAAGAATCCGCGAGGAATCGAGCAGACAATTGTCAACGTAGCGAGGACGAATTTACATACAAAATGTATAGGCACGAAAGATCAATGTTTAAATGTATGGGGCGAAGTGCATCGTATTTAATTGAGTTATGCACAAATTCAGCGTGATAAAGTGCTTATCCGTTGCGTTTTCAGCCGCGGTGATGCATGTTTCATGAGATGCGCGAGAATTTGTTTTTTCGCTCCACGTGCACCAGTGATCGTGTCCATCAATAATTATCGCAATTCAAGAGCAGCACTTATAGTTACAATTGCAAATCAACAACGAATCACACGTGTATAAAAGGCGAAAAGAGCGCGATTGAGTATATTTTTACACCCGTGTGAATTAATCACCTCGGATTGGTATATAAAGCTGTATTTATGTAACAGAGCGGCATTCGCGTAGCACGCAGCCCACGTCTGTCCTTTAACAATTAACAGTCAATGGTCGTTTTTATGGTAACGAGACTAGAGGACGCGAATTACGTTAATATTCTCGGGGATTCCTCGGTGCAACCAGAACAGCAAGCGTGGTGCCATCTCTCGAGGTACACTCAGACTTTGCTCCTTTTCAATTCATCAACAAGAATCGGTACGCAAGGAAGCGAGGCCCATTTTCTGTCTTCCGTGTAATCAACATTTTTATTAAAACCCGTCCGACTCGGGACGCCTACACACGAGATTCAGGCAACGCAACATCGCTTCCTCGTTGACCTGATTTTATTTCTCATCGAGTAATTATTTTCAACCATCGTCAAGCCACACTACAAGTTTTTCCGCCTGATTCGCAAATGATCCGTTTACTTGGAATATTTAAATTTACGCTGGAAAATAAAGACCGGGAACCAGCATAAAATTCTCCGAGAAGTATCTAAACCGCGAAAACGACATTAGTCATGATCGTGAGTCATTGTTCAAACAAACGCGCACGAGTTTCGATCGTCACCTTTGGCGATGAACACCTCCGGAATTGAACTGGATTTTCGCCGATGAACCTGTTGATTTGTTTTGAGGCGAAAAGCGAGAAGCGGTCCATTTAAAGAACGACGATGGAATGAATGGTGTGGTAAGCAAAAATAAGAGAATCCAGTCGAGTTGGAGATTGTTTCCATCGGAGAGATCGGTGTCAGGCCGATTCGACACAGTCGCGAATCGAGGATGCGTCCATCGCGATCTTTCGCGTGTTCTGCCTACATTTTACCCTTTCACTGTGCAACGATAAAGCGAACCAGCCATGGGTAAGTCTATTCGCAACGGCGTACGCTCGTCGTCGGCCACTTTCACGCGCGATTGCGAACTCCGACATCGAGTGAACCAGCCTCGTACCAACGCGCGGGGTTCTTGCAAAATTTGTTTCGCGCCTTCTGCGCCGATCGTTGGCCGACTTTTTCCAACGGTTCCATGGATTTTCACTTTTCCAGGAAATTTCGACAAGATCGTACTATCGACCTTTCCCTTCCTTCCCAATTGTTTCTTAGAGTTCCTCGAATGGCAACGATTTGTTTCTCGTCGCGAGTCACGCGCTGCGAGCTGTTTCTTCGTTGGAACAAATTTCAGAAACACAGAGGTACCCGTACGAGGATTTTGGATCTATTCGGGGAACATCCGTAGAGAACCGGAATACAATTTACCATAAAATGGTCATACGTATTCAGAAGGTGTTCAAGAATTTAATGCATCGTTCGGCTTTTTGCAACAAGTTGCAAAACCTTCGTCCCGGACAGCCGCCTGCTTTTTTATGACGTTCAAATTATAATTGTATCTCTGGTGAACTGGGCAGGAACAAATTCCGCACACGCTGCATTTTTTCTGCTTGCCATTTTCGGGAGAAAAAAAAATTCGTCTGTCTTTTCAACGTTATCTACTTAAATGTCAGAGTTCGGATGCTGGTAAAAAAAAACAACTGCTTTGCAATTCATGATATTACACCGATCCTCCTTGGATCCGACTAAATTAATATACTGTTCGATGTAACCGATTCCTTGTTACATCGATTCACTTCCTGATTCTGTTGAACTTTGAAACCGAATGACCCTCACGAATTTGCTGGGACAATAGACATACGAATGAAGAAGGTGTACCCGTATAATGATTACGATGGTCAATATAATCGTAAAAGCGTCAAGTGCAGGCACCAGCCGGTTTCTCCGGCTGACGAAAGTGAAGTAAAAGTGGAAGCAGGCCGAAACAAATTTCTAACTCACGCGGACAGACCATCGCTCCAGCTGAACATCTTCTTGATCTTCTCCCTCTGCTTTGGATCGTTCTTGCTCTCCATCGTGCTAGGCAAACCTTGGGTCGTTTCCACGGGGACAGGTAGCTACGTCTCGTTGAGATTCTTTCCGTCCTCTTCAACGACGATGCATTATCTTCTACTATCCAAACGTTTCGGAGTTCGTCACCGGGACTCACGCTGCACAGTCAAATGTACACGTTACAGTGTTTCATTCCGCTCCGATATTATTTTAAATGGATTGCACGTTGGTAATTAAGGAGTGGGGAAGGTGAACAGATGAATATGAGGCACGTCATAGATTGTTTTTTAGCGGATTGATTGCTTCGTGTGCACCTAGGGGGGCTCGGTAATTTGCAATGCAAATATGTCTTGGGCACAAGGATAAACAGATATGTTTTTAGTCGGCACGCTGCGCTGCGGCGAATTCGTTGAAAATACCGAATTCTTGCGGATCCGAGTGGATTACTGCCGAAAATATTGATGATACCCCCCGAAAGGTGGTTAATTAAAACGCACGATTCAAACGTAACCGCGGTTGTCCCGTAAAATAGAAATTTATTTTTCATCAAGTACGTCGATACGTTATGTAATTTTACGTCAATTTGGAGAAACGATTTTGCTTGGACGAAAGGCAGACGATAATACTAGAAAACGGTGCAACGTATTTCTCCTCGCTTTCGAAGACCTAGAAAAGCAGCCCGTGTCTTCGGGGGGATGCATAAACTTCGTCGGAAAAGCGCGTGCCCGTTCGCAATAATGGCGGAAAGTGAAACTGTTTTGAAGCGACGAGCATCTGGAGAGCAGAGCTATGTGTTTCGGTTATACCGAAGAAAGTGTGCCATGTAACAACCTGTCGGCTGGAATGGAAAATTCCTCGGCCTTAGAATAACACACATTTTCCTTGGCACGCCACTACGGTAGACTCATCTTCGATCTTCATAGAGGAGCAGGGCGTCGTTATTTTTTCTGAATAATAGTAATCACGGTGAATAGTGCCCATGGTAGTCGTACGTGAATACCTGGCGGTGCATTAATTAGGAAATTAGTGTCAAGGTGAGACGGACAGTAATCATTTCTCATTCGAAGGTCACGTTTCGACGATCGAAAGAAAAGAGGAAAAAAAAAACTATGCATTCGATGGAAGGACAGTGGAATCTCGATGAGTATTCTAGGAATTTCTGTGGATGAAAAATTTCAACGCAGAAAGAATTTCGTCACGCTGCACGACGATGGAGACCACCGTCGCTCGACCGCAGAACTCTGAACGGATCTTCGATCCAGAAACGATGGAAATCGAGAATCACGACCGTGGGCGATCACTTTTCCTACACGCGATCGGTTGCACCGCATACAGATCTTAAAATATTCCATCGTTTCGTCGCAGCTATCAACGTGAAAGCGTATTTTCAATCCCAAAATTGATAACTACTTGATGCCTGTTCGACATCGATACAATAATCCCCAAGCTCTTCAAGATCTCCTTCTCGGCACAGAGTTCTTAACTGCCCCAGTAATCGTTTTATCGTGCTCTCGACCAGCACCCGTCGTTGACCGCGCCAGAAAGTAGAGCTTCCGATGGCCAGACCGGAAGTGCCACGAAAATGCTTGCCGAGGAAGGTCGACGATCGGCACGATTAATATTCCGCGAGCCTCGTCCACCTACTCGATTAATTAGCATGATTTCATCGCGATTTATTTCGTTCGCGCGAAAATGCAATCGCCCGGTTTCAATTGCGACTTTTTAAATGTCCGGCGCGAAGAATTTTCCGCGAAATGAAGCTGCTCGCGAGTTCTTGCGAAACGTCGAACCAGTTGAGTCAATCGCGATCAGAATGCGAGCATCTCTATTAGAAATGCCAATCTCGATTTTGCTGTACAGAGATGCGTGAGCAACGATCGTGTTTTCGTTCGACGAAGGAAACGAGCCGTTCATTGAGGATGAAAATCGTTGGAATGTTTCGCTGCCTTCCTCCTAATAAATTGACCTCGACCTCGTGAAATCGGTAACCCCACCCTACGGTAACTGGTCCTGTCTGCAGAACTATACGTGCGCAAGGTACGAATCGTGCGATTCGCTAGCGAGTTTGACGAGCAAGTTCTATGGAAGAGGGAGTAGCAAAAGGAAACGAAAGAGAATCAACAAACCTGTTCACTTTATTTCCTGCCCAGCGTGATTAATCGAGATGATAATTTTCCCATTTAAAATTGTAATATCCCGACGATCTGTAAGTTTCCGTTAAATTTTTTTTTATCCGAATGGGCTACGAAACATTTCACCGTGATAGCTGAGACCAAACGACAAGGCCTACCATAGACTAGAGACGTTCCATAACACTTGGACCATTCGGTGCAACGATTCTATGCAGCTCGGGCGTGCCTGTTATGTGAAAGTGTTGCGCGTGTGTTACACGGCACACAAGCTTTAATTGTTATTCTGCTCGTTCGGCGAATTCCCTCGCGTTTCGTCTTACATAAAAGAGGTAAAAGTAGTGATTCGGTTGTCCGTCGATAGGACGGTCCGCTCAGGATGAATGGCCGCGGAGGAGAATCGGATGTACCGTTAGACAGAATCGAGGTGTATCTACCTGGCTGGCTCTCGCGCCACGTGGACGAATAAAAGGAACGACGAACACAAGCGATAGAAATGCATCACTCGTACCGCACGCGTAATCCGAGTTATACGAGGCGAGTTCACTGCTTGTTCCTGTCGTATTCGAAAAATCGAAAGTACGGAACATCGTGCGGATCGAGGAATAATCCTTTTCTCACTTGCTACGAAACTATGTTTCTGGGTCAGTCGAAACTCGCCGGTGACACAAGAGCATCGTAAATCACGCGGCCATCCGACGAGATGACTTTCACGATTTTACGGAGAGTTTTTCGGCCGCGAAATCGGGGTCCAGCGGAATTTGAACGAAATACTCGACTCTCGTTTTCTCGAGTATTTTTAAGAGAAATCTACTACATGTGTGTCATCGCTGATTTAAGTAATTAACGAAGCGTTAACGCCTCCTTTAAACAATCCTGGTTGACTCGCGTTTCCTGGATTCGTGTTGAACATTGAACCCGGTTCATAGTTTCATCTCGATCTTGTTATGTACTCGCGCGGGCGTGTCGAACGGCTCGGTATTTTTACGAGCTTTCAAAGGGACGCATGCTTTCGTTTACTAGCTCGGGACGAAAGTGGGTCGGCTGCAGTATGTTTTGTGGAATGTTATGAAAGTCTGTCGATTTTCAACGATGCTTCCAGCCGCCAGAATGCGCGTGCACGTGAACCCCAGAATTGCGCACAACGATCTCCGTTAAATTTAATGGCCGCGCGAGTTTTCTGCCGCTTCTTGGATTTTGCGCGTCTATTTCATACGAGGAAGCACACGCGTGCACATCGCATCATGCATGAATTACGCGACACCTCGTACCCGCCGGTATGTTCGCAGATTAAAGAGGACGCGCTACGTTTTCTCTATGCGGTCGCGAAAATTGTCGCAGGAATGAAAATCGTGTGTTAATTTCGCGGGCTTTCCGTGCGAACGCTTAACGTGTAATTGCACACGGTGTACTTGTGCAAAGACATTGTTGAATTTACCTGCACGACGATACACAAACGACAAATCAAGATTCTCCCGCGGTATCTGCGTCTTCGCGTCAAATCTTCGTCGCAATTCAACCAAGAATCACGAAAAGCATCACTTCGATACGCGCCTGAGTGTTTCGTAATTCTCTAATCGTTCGAACAAAAGTACTGCCAACTTCTGAACGGCGCGTATACCAAACGATGTTCATACCATTCAACCGTTTCTGCGCACAGCGCGAATCAAATCAAGGGGGTTGTCGCACGTGAACGCGAGAAAATATATTTCTCGTTCAATTGCTTCCGTACACTGTCACACAATTCAATGCTATGAAACAGTCTGGCATATCGGCTCGACGGTGAAATAATAAAAACGTTTATCTTATGGTACCTCGTGTAAATTCCGTCGCGAGAGTTACGGATCACGCAGTTACGCGCCTGACCGCGGCCGGATGTCCCTCCGTTTTTCGTTGCTCGTTTCAGGCTACGATTAGTGGTACGGATGGACCGCCGTGAGATGAAACAGGGGGAATGAAAACGGTAATTTACCGTGTGCACGTCGTCGTACACGGTGGAAGAAGGACGAGGCCGGAGTGCACAGAGATGAGGACGCCCGAACCGTTTGAACGTCTTTCTCGCACTGAGAGACGAGTCCGGTTGAGCAATATCGTGCAGACATCGGCGGCGGTAGAATGTACACGAACCAACACTGTAGCCGGTCGCACCTTGCAGGGGTATGTGCGCGCGTCTCAAGAACAAACACACTCCCCGCTGGTAAAATTGTCGATCGTGGGCGCCGGCGCGGTTGGTAGCACTGCTAAGGAGAACACTCTCGGGGTCCTTCGTGTCGGATTCCATCGACCGTGTTTTTCTGCATCCTTTCCACGGGTAAATGAAAAAAAAACTCGTTGACCGACTTGCAACAGTTTATCTTTGCCACAGAATGACTGATTTGTGCGAATCTTTCAGACAACAAGTGACTATGCGTGCAATTGAATGACTCTGTGGATGCATCGCGGATTGAACGATCGAAATGACGTTGCGCGCCATTCGACACGAGGCTCGTGTTTATGTCTCACTGACAGCTGCCGAAATAACTTTCGCACCATCGGCAAGTCGATTACTATTACTATTATCATTCTATCGTGCATGGCCACTCGATCTTGTTACTAAATTCGACGCGAAATTTCTCTGCAATATTCCATGTTAGCCTGTGTTTCGAAACATCTATCGTTCGAGGTTATTTTCAAATTTCCGTTCACCAACGCCAATGCGCGTGCGCATTTACCCGCGGACTAACATTTGTCGCAGGTGCACGATGCAATTGCGTGCCTGTTAAACGTGCGTAGCAAGCTGGGCGCGTTGGTGTGCGTTTGTTTCGCGCAAGATTTGCTTCTCGACCGTGCATGTTCGACGAGTAGCTTTCGATTCGATAGTGTGCGCGCGCGTACGCACTTTTCCTTAGGACGCGGCTGTGTCGCAAATCGAAAGTGCGCGGCATGCAGTTGGTCGCAGTGCCGTCATCTTCCGTGTGCGAGGGCCCCTTATCCACCGGCTGGTTCCAACGGGTCTCGATTGCGCAAAACCTTTGCAATTCCAAATTGGCCGCAAAGATATTCAGCGCGAAGTTATTGCATCGCTTGCGACACGCGCGTCGCCTAAACGATCTCTGAACGATTGTCGTAGGTTGATCCGTAGTGTAGAAACTTCCGGTATGGAGTACAATTTTGTTATATTATGCGGAGAAATGTTGTACAAAGGATGATTTGTTTGGGAGGCGCGTTGAATTTCGATTAGAGTTTCTTTTTATTGATTTTTATACGTTTGCTATTTTATGCTATTCTTGTCAAGTGCTTTCGACACATTCGAGCGCAACTACGAGCGGATACGCTAACAATTAGCATGAAAGTGTGGAAAGGCGATTCAATGCCGATCAGTGAGTTTCAAGAAGCGAATATCGATATATTATGTTCTGAATTGCACCTTGCGCAGGAAGGAAGAGTTTCGAGATAATTTCATCGATTCTGATTCAATCATCGAATGATTATTATCTATTCTCCGCGGCACAGAATAGGTAATCTCCGCTCATACATAATTTCCAGCACGTATGGCAGATTCCATTTACGTGCGTGTACCGAGAAGGCATAACAATTTGAGCGGGAATAATAATCGTATCTGTTAAACTTATTGTGCGGACGAATTCATTTGCATTCTGAGAAACTTGGCGTTAATGATGCGTGCACGTAATCGCTCGGCAAGGTTCTGTGAAAGAAAAAATATCGAGAAAGAGAATCGATTGCCATTGCATTCGATGATAGATCCATCTTCTTTGTTCAGTTCTATTTGCAACTATTTGCGGCAAGACGATGGCCATTTTCAGATCAAAGACTGCAATCAATTTTACGGTAGAATTTCTTGTGCTTCTGTTTTTCCGTGCTGTTTACGCTTTTTAATAATAACTCGTGCGTCTGCAAAATTACGCGCTTGAAACTTATTACAAAACCTCCATGGTAGAGATACGATTAATTCCTGCGAACGTCATTGAGGTTTTTCTGTTTTTCCTTCGCTTCGCGAACCGGCGATGACGTTAAAATTGATTTTCACCAGCGACTAGCATTCTTTTCATTTTTCTCGGAATTCAGATTAATATTGCAGAGGTACAAATTTGTTTAGGGGATAAAAAGATGTACACGTACGATAGGTGCAAATGTATATGCTAATTTATTGCAGTAGAATGGGTTCCATAAGTAATTAAAGATTGTTGATCTGGAAATGCAAGTACAGCTAAATACAAAAAAATAGCTGATCCCCGTCGAAGAAATAATTAATAATTATACACCGCCGTTTTCCTGGATTTCAGAAACCTATTGCCAAAGAAACAGGTTCCCCATTTAAATGCGCGTTATAGTGCAATCATTCCGCCGTGCTCTTTATGATATCAACCATTTCTTGGACTAATTTCCTGTCAGTCACGATCTTACAAGTTTCTTTGCTCGCCCCAATTTTCACTCTGTTCATATTATCGGAAGTCGCCACTTTCTTCTTAGCTGATGCATGAAATTCTTTCGCGTTAGACGCCAGCTTAATTTTTAAAATATTTTTCCCGGCGATACCAGAACCTGGCATCACTATAATTCTGTTTCGAGCCTGCTGTATCAGCTCTTTTATCAATTCCAATCCTTCCTCGGCCGTGTCTTTCTGCCCGGACGTCAGGATTCTTTCAAAACCAAGATCGATTAAAATTTCGAGGGATGTCGACGGATCTTTGACCTCGTCGAACGCTCGATGAAACGTGACTGGCAATGGGCGTGCTGCAAAAAGGATTTTTTTACAAGATTCAACATCGATTTCGTTGCTCGATGTGAGCGCGCCAAAAACGAATCCATTAACTCCGCAATCTTTCAAAATTTCTAAATCTTCCAGCATAATTTCCATCTCTTCTTTTCTGTAGACAAAATTGCCAGAACGTGCTCTGAGCATTGCGTAGATTGGTATTGTTGCGAGGCTTTTAACTTTTCTGATAAAACCCGGAGTGGGGGTTAAACCACCCTCGGATAGAGCAGAGCAAATTTCGAGCCGTGTCGCTCCACCCTCGATGGCGTTCTCAGCCGATTCCAACGAATCGACGCAGATTTCCATCTGAAATATTAAATGCCATTGCTGGGAAGTGTTTGGCAAAGAAACAGTAGTTTGAGTAATTGTTGAAAATCCTTACTGCTTATTTGAGAACGTTGCCAACTTCCCGCCGAAACGCGAGACGAAGAAAATCACTAGCTAGTTGTTCGTAAGAGTAACCGATAAGAACGTGATATCAACGTAAGGTAATAAGCTGTCGCGGAATATTGTTTCGTTGGGTGCCACAAAAGATTGATGCTGGTATCGGGATCAATTTATTTATATATTTGTCCCACTGTACGTGACTCTTAACAAAATGAAACGGAGAAAACGAGCACAGAATTGCGAGTACTGGACACACGTGGACAAAATGAATGTGTTATTGACGCGATTATTTCGCCATCTGTGTAACAGCGCTAAATTCTCCGCACGATTTCCAGAAGATAAGAGTTAAAGGTTTTGCAGGATTCTATTTAATGCACGAATGAAAGACTAGCATGTAAATTGAAGGCTCGTCGAGAATTATGGAAATAACTAATTGACTCCTAATTAAAACTGTGACTCCGGAGAATAAGTTAATTAATAATAATTTGCCCGAGTGTATTGCTTCACACTTCAAATTTTTTCATTCCTTTCAAAAAAATTGGCATTGCATGTAAATTCTCGAGTTAAAAAAGAAACAACGACAAAACTCGCAATAAACGCACGTAACGATTACAGAGGATAAAAAATAGTACAGCTACGGAAATACTGATTCCTACGAACCTAATCAAAAGGGTGAATAAGAGACAGGGTGCTTCTTTTTTTTTATAAAGCGCAAAGAAATTCTATATTATACAACACATAATAAAATAATACCAAGAGTTATACAAGTAAAAAATAATATTAATAATAATAATAATAATAATAATAATAATAATAATAATAGGTGTAACAAACATTTAAGCGGAATTTATAATAGGGCATTGGCAGGCGATAGGGGTTTAAAGGTCTAAAAACAAAATACTTAAAATGATAGCAGAGGAGATAAGAGGATAAAAGACGTCGATCCCCGCCGCGAGTTTTCTTGATTTAATAATAACTTGGTCAGCGCCGCGATCAGTCACAGAAGTCGAGAGAGCGCTAATTAATTTGCGATACGTTCGATCGATTCACGAAAAGCCCCGGCGATCGTCTTTGGAAAAAACTTAGATTTATCACGGGATCTCCCTCGCTTGGCCGATCAATTCGGACTATGTAATAACTTCGCACGGTCCTCCATAGTTTTACAACCGACTGTGGTGTTTCTATACTTATTTTTTTTTTTGTTCTTTTTTATAATTACAATATACGATTCGCGAGAAATCAGAGATCGCCGTTCGACACCGCGATCGGCGACGGACTCGTTGCATTGCTCGAGCTGGTCGACCACTTGTTCTTGTGTGGATCCACGCCGAAACCCTCGTCGTAGTTTCCTCGCGTGATGAACAGCTGTTTGAAGTGCGGGATGCAGTAGAGTTTACCATTATTTAAGGTGAACGTGTCCATCCTGTTTGGGAGAAACGATCGTTTATTTTCAGTGTTCTATTTCGGGGGAAGATATGATACGAGTCGGTGCCGAAGAGACGGAAAAGAAAAAGAGAAAAGAGAGGAGGTTCGTATTTGTGGGAATGGTGGGTACGATTCAGCGAAGTTTTGCAACGTTACCTTAGCACGCAATTGCACTGGAGACACCGGAAGCACTGTTTGTGAAATATTTTGTTATTTGTCTCCACCTTTTCTAGGGGGTACACTTTCTTTTCGCAGCTCTCGCACACGTCCGTACAGCTCGCCTGAATCTCCTGTGGTCGATTTTAGATCGGAAGAAAGCAAAATAAGTGGTGAACAAAAAAGTGGTGAATTAAAAGTGATGGATCGATGAGGAATATAGATGATTCGTGCGTGTGATTATTATGTTTTCGTATAGATCTCGAGGGTTGATTTGTTGTTGAAAGATAGAACTGGAGGGGTAGATATGTTGCACTGCTTATAATCGAACGTTCGCGTCTGAACTGTTGCATTTCATTTTCGTCAGGATGTGCCCTTTTATTTATCGTTTGCAATATGGTCGTAATAAATTGTTACACGTGAAAGGTAAAAGGTAAAGAACAAGAATATCGTACCTCGCTAAAAAAAAACAACAATTATACAATCCAAGACGCAACGAAAGTCTACGTGAAATTTATCTTGTAGGTAGGCCGTGAATCAAGCGATCGATCGATAAACTAAACTGCTCGCAGACATAAATATTTTTCTCGCCGCTTAACAACAAACAATCGCGTATTTTTTTTTTCTTTCCTTCTTTTTTCTCGTTTACGCTCACATCGTACCGTTAACAATGTTCCATTAAAATTATTGCACTTAATTCCATCGTCGAGGAGTAGCTCTTGATCGATTTCATCAATGAAAGAAGATAGATCAAGATGTGTACAGAATATAATATGCATATCTATCTATACCTTTTCTTTCAATCCTGTTCTCTTTATATAATACTTAGGTTTTTGATTAAAAAAATTACTAATGCCTCTATAACTTTGCACCGCATTCGATCAATTCAGAAAACGTAAAGGTTTTCGAGGAAACCCTGAAATTGTAACTCGTCCCAACTTTTACCGCTAGTTCACATTACCCTTTCTCTCGAACTCGTTCACACTGTCTCGCACACTTACATTCTCTCGATGCAATTCCTGCGGCGTTCGTACAGTTAAAGGAAAAGAAAAATTACAATTTTAGTAAACCCTGCTCCGACAATTCTCCCGATTCCAAACACAATTTCATCTACTGGCCGAATTAGACACCTAATCTCGACGAACTAAAATCCGATTCGATCGAAATCAATTTCAGGGGCTGTTCCCTCTTTTTCCCCGGTCCCGACTGGTGCGTTCGTCTAAATAGATCAGGGGGTTCGATACACGTCGTTCTTCTATACCAATGATAAATGTATACATATATATACACATATATATTTTTTATATGTATAAGTATATGAATGCGTACTGTGTGTCCGCGTTGGCAATGGCGAAGGAATTGATACCTGTCCTCTTTTCATTTCTTTGTCGAATAATACCTGCGCGGAGGACGCTAATTCTAATGTTTATGCCAAGTCTCCCTCGTACCGTCCATCCACCGAACATTATAAAAATTATATAAAAAGCTTGTCGGATAGTATTTGTCCCAGACTCCTGGCCGTTTTACTACCTACGCGAGGAACGATTGCTTTAGAACGTTCAATTCACTGGCTGGATTATACGACAAGGAGCTCGATAAGTGGCACCGGGTTCTGTGAACCCTTTCGTTGCACTGGAAAGTCTCGTTTCTATCGTTTTTTCACCAATTTCGGAACTTTGTGCCACGAGGCTCAACACCTTCTTCGTGTTCAGGCGTCTGTCGATTAATTGCAATAGAGTGTGTATCGTACAAACGTGTAGAAATGTTATATATAGAGTAGTTTCTTCTCTGGATAAAAATGGTACTGCGATTCTTTTGGACGTATTGGTGAAAAGATTCGTCGAGTTCCAGACAACGAGAGGTCGACAGCGATCATTCCAATGATTGTTTCTCTCTTTTTACCTCACTTCTAATAGTACCTACGGACAGACTCGCCTAACAGTCTGTCACGCGATACAGCTGTAAAGCGTTCGAAAAAGCTCGTAGATTTTAACGCTCGTTCAGTTTACACCTCGGGGACCATAATCTTTCGTGCAACCTTACAAATGATTTCTCTTCGGTTCTCTGGAAGGATAAGCTCGCGTCGAAAATTCTTCTCTGCAGATTTCAAACGATCTCGTTTTAACAAGGTCCCCTGGTGCTTTTCGTATCCGGTTGTCGGTTGGCATTTGCAAAAAAAGAGGAGACTTTAACCACGAAACGGGGATCCTTGCGACATAGACAGGGTGCACGGAGGTAACCGTTGTTAAACAAAAATTTGGCACCTTTTCACGATCGCTGCATTAATACCCGGTGTTCACGATAGTATCTAAAGTTCGAACATTGTTTGGCACTCGGCGTAAAATAATATTTCCTTTGCTATTGTTCGATCTGTCCATGCCGCTAAGAAATCCAGGCGGCCGTGTATCGTTTACGTAAAAATGTTCGTATATCCATGGGAAAGTATTACAAATGTTCTCGTGTAAAAGAGTGACCGGAAAAATCGTACTCCAATCGACGCGCGACCACAACACGTTCAAGTAGCGGGGAAACGAATTATCGAGAGCATTGAAACGATGAAATATCGGTCACGAAGTGACACACGTCGAGCACTCGGTCCCGTTTGGACCACGGGGAGGTATGAACCGCGAATCACAGGCGACACTTGCAAAGTGTTAAAACGTGCTTCAATTCCATCGAACGATTCGTGGAAAACTCGGTTCGCCGGTCCTGCGTGATTTCTTTTTCCGGCGCACAGAGTGCACGACGTATTCGATATCTATCGTTTGCTGCAACTCGCGATAGTACGGCGCAATATGATACAATCTACGCTAGATTCACTAACAGAACGCTTGTTAGAAAAGACTTCTAAAAAACGTAAAAACGCGCAATGATCCGGACAACGATGCATCGACTGTCGTTCCATTGAAGCGCAAGTTTCTAATGAATTCGCATCCTCGTTGTGTGGGTGTGTAAAATGTGTGTGCTTGTGTGTATCTTCTAATTCTATTCGCTCCTCTTCGTCAGGCCCTCTGGTCCACGCTCTTGGCCCGTACTGAAATCCTCCATTTCCGGTGGCTTTACTGTTTCGCGTTCAACAAAGAATAGTATCACTGGATGGATCGTTGTCCAGCGGAGGTAAAAAGCTGGCCAACACTTTGCAGGCGTCAATCTCAAGACCAAAATATGCGAGCTGCACGCCATTAAAATATTCACGCTAGCTAGTCATGCTGTGTACAACTTGTGTCAGTGTGGTTACCACTACTGTGGAAGCATTAATTGTTACAGTTCTCCGCGAGGTCCGCACCTGTTTCCTCTTTCACATTCTCTGTCGGTGCTTCGTATTAGTTTAATGTAGCTACTGACAAACGAAACTGAGATTCGCGTGCACGCTCAAAGCATTCAGCAATTCTTCTTCAATAATACTAGTCGTTTGCTCGTGGTTAAACTTCGAAAGCAATTATTTCGCCGATGCCTTGAACGTGCAGCTCGAGACGCAGAGTTTTAACACATAAGTTTGCGTGCACGTAATTACGACGAACCATACAATGTCGTCGTCGTGAAAAAAAGGAAGATAAGAAACTTAAACGATATCGTAACCAAATATAAATGGCGTCAAGTGTCTGTCCTCGCAGGATCGTGCTTGAATTAAAAAAAAGGAGAGACAAAAAACGCACACGCATTGCTCATACATTTGCAAATGTGAAACAAAAAATTAATATATATATAATAGTTTACAACAGTACAAACTGTGCAGCATAGGGGATTAACAACGATCATCACAACACACCATGCTTCGCATAAAACGGCAACGCGTCACACACAAAATACGTACACACGACGCAGAGCACGCAAATAAAAAGAATCGTTTCTATCTTATGCAGTGCGAATGATAAAACAAACCGGTACATTCGATACTTCGAAAAACATAGTAGATAGAAAATGGAAAAAAATTATAGAGAGCCCTCGTTCAGCCTCGATGAACGAGCCGCTCGGAGGTAGATGAACGGAGATGAACGAACAGATCCTACGAAAGAGTACTCACCACGAATCGATTGACTTTGACCTTCGATGTGCGGGGCGATTCGGCTGGTTGCGATCCAAGGGACTCGAAACGGGCCCTGAGACTGCTCGCAGATTCTATGCTCGGCTGCTGGTCCCCGCTAGTCTGAGCGATATCCATTTCTGCGATGTGCTGACTGCTCGACATCGTCACCTTTGCATCCGTTTCGTCCCAGTGCTCGAATTTCGCGCACAGTGTCTTCGCGCGTGCGGCGTTCTGCGCTTGCTTCAGGAACTCGTCCTCCACCTAAAATAATCCCCTCGATAATTCTCACGTAGACTCAGGTATAACTCAAAAGGCAAACATCGTTAAATATAGAATGTCGAGGACAGATTTATCCGATCCTCTCTGTTGCATAATTTTTCATTACCCGGAGACCCCTGTGTAACGACAGGTGTCGGTCTTCATCTGCATATCAACGCACCTATCCAAACAGCCCACGGGTAACCTTCCCCAGCATTCGTCATGCATATTCATGACACAGGAATCTCGTGATACCTTGATTCGATGTTAATAAACGCAGGCATTTTTCGTGCCGCAGAACAATGAGCCGGGGCACGTATACCAACCTTATCCGAAGCTCGTACGTAGTTTGGATCCCTTTCCTCGTCGCTATCCTCGCCCTCTGACTCCTCTCCCTCCTCGTCCTCCTCCTCCTCGGAGGCCGTTGCTTTCGCGTATTTGTCCTCCGGGGGTGGTGTGAAACGTTTCAGCGGTTTAGGGCCGTTCGGTACTTCCTTCTTGCACGCGTTCTCTTCCATTTGCCGGAAGATGGAGAGCATCTTCCTCGCGGTGTCCGTGTGCACCACTTCGTCGACCCTGTCCTCGGCCCTGACTACGTCCGGATCACGATAGATTTCACGTTCCGGGGACTCCATCTGTGGAAACGAATTTCGTATAAGTATTTCCGTATTTCCGATTTCTGTCCACGGTTAATTCCAATTCTAATGTGACAAATCACAAGTGGCCTCCTCTACGCCCGACACGAGTCCACACAAATTTCTATTGTTACGGTTTATTTGACGTTGGGGTGTAAGCGTGAAAGCATCGGGTTAGACAGGATTCCAAAGGGGCCGAAGGTATTTCGTGCTACGAGCAGCGGCGCCTCTGAGTCAGCTCGAATGGGCTCGCGCCGCGGCCCAAGTATCCGCTGGATTTCTACCTGTGCAGCAGGTAAAGTCGACGACGCGATGACAATGCAGAAAACGGTCGGCGCAGGTTCGTCCCTGCGGCGCGAAAGATTCGTGTTGCTCCGCGCGATATTACCTGTGTCGCTAAGGAAAATACCAAACGACAATCGAATGTCGAAGGGGAAAAAAAACGTAGTGTTGCGAGAGTGCCACGGATCCAAAACAAACTGGAGTACGTTTCACTTCGGAATGATCGAAGATTTATACTAGGCCCGCGCCGGGAGAAAGCTAATTAGTTCGAGCTGCCCGCACGAATCTTTATTAATAACGTTTCGCTGCTTTTTCCTCAATTGGAAAGGGATGCGCGTCGAACGGCGGGATTTATTTTGCGGTTCGTTTCCATTCATTTGCTCTCGCGCGCGAGATAACGCGGCCAACGACGACAATTGAGGAACGACATTTTTTTATCTCCCGACACCAGAGAGAATTGAATGGCGGGGTGTAATTAATGCGACACCACGGTCAAACGATCGCGCTAATATTTCAGGCCACTTGGCTGAGAAATCGTGTACCAGACGCCTCGAGGCGTTCGGCGAAAATGGAGGGCGAACACAGCGAGGAGAAGAAAACGGGAAGAAAGTTTCTTTCGTTCGCGGGCCGATCGATGGTTCTTGCCGAAAGGAAAGCGTCTACATGCATATGCATTTTCCACGTCGGGTATATATCGACATTGTTACTGCAGAAAGGTGGATTCGTGAAAGCGGCCAATTTTCTACCCAGATTACACATTTTTCCGATATCGAGTGGCGCCGCCGAGCGTATACCAGCAATTCAGACGTTCAATTACACTGGCAGATCGCGGATCCGGTTCTGGACACGACGTTTATTCCCATCGAAAATCAGAGCCACAAAAACCACCGACATTTCGCAAGCATCGATTAAATCGATAACCTCGAATACGAACGAAAGCGTGGAAAACGAAAGTCAGGTCGTAGGCAACGGACGTTCACCTCGGGACGAAGTTAAGTCGCGAACATTTGATTTAGAACGTACGCGCATCTTCCTGCACAGTTCCCTATCCGTTGACGGCCCTGGGTCGCGAAACGAACCAGGCCCGCCCATAAAGATTGACCGTGCAAAAAGCCAGTGCAGCAGAGGCGAATCCACGGAGTGCAAAACAGATAGGAAAGACGACCCGCCGCGATGAATATCCTCGATCGACCCAAGCATATTTCAACGATTCGCCTACTCACTTTCTGTTCTCCGTTGTCCTTGGAACGCACCAGCGCGCACAGCGGCGAATTCACCAGCAAACGACGGGGAAGAAAACGATAAGAGGAAACGGGAAAACCGGACAATTTTCGAGCAGAGAATCGAGCACGAGAATCGAACGCAAAAGCCGTCGCGAGGGAGCCTTTTGTTCCGTTGGCCCCGGCAAACTCCGAACTGGCAGCGTGTCGGCGGTTGCTATGCCGTTCACACGAGGAGGACGCACGGCTCTTACTGTGTTCCCCCTTCGTGAGTTACTGGGAGGGCCACGGTGGTGTGCTCGCCTCTGCACGGCCTGTTCTCTCTCTTCACGAATGGAAGGATGTAGGAATACTAACGGTAAAAGTATGGCTGCTGACCACTCGAGGGGGTTCAAGGACAGCCGTGGAATCAAGTGGCACTGCGCACTCCGATCGACGAGCTTTTACGAGGTTCGTCGGGACCCCTTTATCGTGGATTAATCGGTCGAGTTTCGTCGCCGTAATCGATCGGCGATAAATCGATCGAGTTTGGACTGGCGAATTCCTCTCGCCAAATTGACGCGGGTGGAGTCGAAAGTCGGAGATAAGGGTTATCTTGTTTTCTCGTTTTCTTTTTATATCGCCGAGGGAACACGGTGATTCATCGGATGAATCAAAAGATTTTGAAGTGTTCGGGGGAATCGGTATCGCGACGTTTGATACCGAATGAGCCATGCAGTGCATACAAAACGAATTGGAGAAGCATGCGGTTGGATACGAGCATTCGAGAGTTAGGGAATGGTATCGATATTAATCTTACGGATGTCAATATCACACCACGGCAATCGTGTTATTAATTCGATGCAGTTTCGAGGGTTAAAGGGCTCCTGTTAATTAAGAACACTTAGGGCACTCGAGTAAGTAACCTCGAACCTTGGCTTCACCGTCGCGCGGAGGAGTAATACGAAACTGCTTCCGTTGTTTTTCGGGTTCCTTGTAGGATTCGAAAAATTTGAACTTGTTCGAAATGTCTGAGGTTTCGACTTGAACCTCTGCAGCGGTGTCCGAGCTTCGCACCACGTCGTCTGAGACTTGACGTCCCATGAATGCCTTCGTTCGTACAGGTTTCAAAGCCATTAGCCGATCGTGATAAAACAATCGCGGTGGATCCGACGAGAAAGAAGTACGCGTACAGAACGCGCTGAGTGCATGAAGCATTTAACCCCTTCGCTAGTATGATATATGTATAACGGCACTAAAATTTCACAATCATCCCTGGAAGGTTTATCCGTCGATATTTGTTACACCGTTATCACCCAGAATCCTAGCGAAAGGGTTAACGTTAACATAAAAATGATCGAAACTCACATCTCTGGCTCGTCGGGGCGCATCGGCCGGCGTCTTGGGGTTCACCGGGGTCACAGGTCTTCCGGTCTTCGCTGCTGTAGCATCCAGCTCGAGGAACATCGATCTAGACTTCCTGCTGATTCCTGCGCAACATTGAACCCATCGATTTATCGTCGGAAACTCTGGCCAAAGTATCGGTTCGCAAATAATAGAGGGATCGCAGGCCCTACAGTTACGATATGTCTATCTTGAGATCGTCCAACTCTGTACGATATCTTTCTAGCGCGCATGGTAGCAAAACTCTGCGGCCATTTCGCAGTCGGCGTTTTCGACCACCGTGATCCCATGCGGCTAATTACATTTAACGGGTTCTAAATATACGTTGGTTCGAAACGCGGGGCGAAATGCACCTGCTGCGATCACTTCCTCGTCGGCCTTCTCCGGTTTCGGTTTGCTGTCCGTCTCGTCGTCGGACGCGGCTATGGGCTCGCCACGTTCGAATCGTTCTTTGATGGAACGAGCGTGGGTCGAGTGTTGGATTTCCTCCGCTGCGTTGATCTTCGTCACCCGTTCGCTTCCAGCTACCGCTTGCTGGTACATCTCCTTCATTTTACCCTGTTTACCCTGAAACGGAAATCGAGCCTCCGTTACCGTCTGCGCGAGAACACCCTTTGATCTTCCTTCGCCCGGACCAGACGACGAATACCCGAAGCGACCTTTCTGTTAGCGTCTGTCGCGGTTGTCCGTACTTTATTCCGAAAATATCGAATCCACAGAGGTCCAACAACTCTATCGGCCATCTCTCGTCGCGGTTTCTCAGCAAATCGTCGACGTCGACGCGCGCGTTGCACGGCGCCTGGCCCGTTCCAAAGAGAGAACGCGTGCGCTACATTTTCCCTGCGCTCTAACTTTTTCTACGTCTACGTCTGTCTAATGGGCCCGATGCCATTACCCCGGACTACTTCGCCCGCGGCGGCGATTCAGACGGTCAGCGAGATGAATTCGAACGTCGCGAGAACGCTCGCCGCGGTTGTAACGAGCGTGCTCTTCCGCTCGAACGGCCGTGACGGTTCAACGAGCTCGAAAACGAACTTACCATGAATAATCTCGAACGAATGCCGGCGATCTCCTCTTTCCTTGCCTCCCGTTGCACCTCCCGTCTGCCCTGCTGGCTGGTCGTCTCCCAACGATTCTTTATGTCGTCCATTTTGGTGAAGCTTATCGGACGCTCCCGGGTCGCCCGTTTCGCCTTCACGATCTCGCTGTCCACTTCTGTAATCCGGAGGGAAAGAACTTGTAGCTTCTGGAAGTTTCGATGGAAAAGTTCTCGAGCCACGCAGGGGAACTTTGTATATCCGACAAGGGAAGGATCCTGCGAGAAACGGAACCGAACCCCCCTCTCCTTGGCCCGAAAGGGTTAATCGAATAATTCGATCGAGTTTGATTCCGTCGATGCTTTTGCAAGAGGAAAAAATATCTCCCGTTGATTGCGGATGAAGCGGGTGAAAGGTTGCAAGGTGTACTACAGCAGTCGTGGTTCGAACAGGAGAAGTATGGAAGGGTTAAGCGAAGGGGACGCACGAAACATCGGCTACGCGGAATCCCGATTTCAATGAAATCGTGCACCGTTCCTCACCCTCTGTTTCCTCCAGCTCTTCCTCCTCCTCGCTTTCGCTCGACTCTTCGTAAGGGATTCCATTGAGAGACTCGTCCGCCACTCCGATATCCATGCCTTTGGCCTGGAATCTGGACAACAAGACGTGCAATGTACTCGCAAACATACCGTCGAATCCTGATTACTTGGCGCACTGACAACACCGACGCGTTCCCATCGTCGCGCTTTTATACACGGGAAAGAAAAATTGCAGACGAAGCGGACACCGGCCTGTCGCAATCCCAACACGGATTTTGCAATTTCAACGCTCGCCCTACTATTTTGTATACGCGGGCTTTGCGTTGCACATTTTCGCGCGACGCAGCAACGGCTTGATACCTGATCTCGTTACTTCACCGTTATTGCCCAGTGCGTTTGGATCGTGTCGCGTGTCCGTTCGGCCGAGCTATTTTTAAAGAACCGTCGGATCTTTAAATTATCCGCAACGATGACCGGCGCGGAAAATTGCATTCCATTGTCTGGCAACGTGGACGTAAGAAAAGAGCAGATTCGTCGCAAAGCAACCATGGCAAAGATGTTCTGCAAAAAATGTTGGCTGCAAGCAGTCACAGAGTCCTCGTTGTGCCCATCTCGTGGAAACGAATCTGTGTCACGGCTGAGAACCGTCTCCTCGACCCACGGCGACGGCGTATATGGTCGAGGAGAGATACAGAGAGAAAAGGAGAGAAAAGGAGAGAAGGAGAGGCCAGGGCGATTCGACGAGGTTGCATATAGGCGACTCCACCGAAACGATGGATCACTCACTTGGCGAGTTTGCTGAGAATACTGGGAGACCTCTTGACAGCGATCTGCGACGGCGACCTTTCGATCTCGTTCGTTTCTGATCCGGCCTTCTCGAACACTTGGAACCGGGACTTCACGTTCAGGCTCGACAGCTCCTCGAGTCCTAGGTCCGGTTTATCTGAGGCTGCAATGGGGCATCGAACAACATTTTCGTTGGGCAAGGTTCGCAAATAGAATGTTAATGTTTCGCGTAGATCGATGGCACGCTTGTCGTTTGGTGCTACGATTATGGTATCTAACGGGCCGACAGGCGACTCTGTGCTTTGAATTGCGTTCGGGAGTCTAGCCAAGCCGTGATAAAATCGTTCAGTTCGCTCTAAATAAGTTTTTACTGCGCGAGTCAGTTGGCCGAGAACGGGGTAATCGTATCTCGGCAATCTCGTGTTCGTAGCGTTTAGTTGGAAAACAAGTTTCATGACTCACAGGCAACGAGTCTGCTATTAATGCGCTACCATTGTTGGTCATTCCACTCACGGGCCCGAAATTGTTACGCGTCGACATGCAACGATGATTCTCGCCCCCAACAAAGTCGAAGCGTCGGTGAACATTGTCCGGTGAAAATTTGACCGACTCTTTAACTTTGCCGAGGGAGCAACAAAGGGGAACAGACAAACCAAAAACAAATTATTATATCAACGAAGGAGTAGAACGTCAGGATAAATTTGGGAGGGTGGTTTAGAATGCGTGGGTCGTTGTTAACGATAATCAGCCGTTATTAAAATCAGTGCACTCTGCAAAACGATTAAGCAACCGGTTAGAATATGTAACTATCAAACGTATTTGTCAGCGATTATTTGCACACTTCCACCGTCAGGACTATTACCTCTGACCACATCGGGCGGCAACTCTTTCGGCTCGTTCTCCCGTATGATCAGCTCCGGCTTTCGAGGTCGCACTACGGAGTTCACAAGACATCTCTTTGTCGCATTAACGATCTCTCTGCATTTGCGTGTAATTATATAGGGCGGCAGGGACGCGAAGGGACCGGAGAATAGACAGAAGGGGAGGACAGTAATTTTCAGCGACTACAATAAAAGGGGGGCCTGGGTGCCGGCTCCCACGTGCAGCACAGGACCGTTTATTTCACCCGTTCATCCGACACGTCGATCGGATTTCCTCTGGTGTCCTTCCAATAATAAATATCGCGAAATTTCCTTCGGGAAACGAAGGGGGATGTACGTACGTACGGGCTGCAGAATACATACAACGTTTGAAGAAGAGGAACGTGCGCGGGCAGAGTAAGTAAATTCGCGAATCTCCAGAAACGCCGACGGCGATTCGTATCAAAGCGACCAAAAAGATTCGCGAAGATTAGACCGGAGGCTATTTTAAGGCGAGTTCCGCCTACGTTCAGCAACGCGGGCGCGTAAACTGTACGGTGTGATCGACTTACCAGGCTGGTCAGACTCTTCAACCGGTTTCGGTTGGAAGAGTTCCTTGAAGTGTGGCTTACAGTAAAGCGTGCTCTCGTGGCTCTCGTAATTGTCGACGCTAAGCTGCTTGCTACACTGGACGCACCGGAAGCAGTTCTTGTGCCAGACCAGCCCCTCGGCCTTTGTCTGTTCCATTTGGAAGACGACCTTGCCGCAGCTACGGCAATTCGGATTTGTGTCGCCATTCTGACCCACCTGCTGTTAAATTCGATTAATGTTGCACCTCCTTTCTTTTCGCCGCTGTGCATCATCCCACGTCCCCCTTTAATAGCTTGTTTTCTTTAACCTGATTGCTCTGATTGGACGGCAGAGCCAATTGGGAGACTGTGGGAATGCGTGTCGCGAAAGGCACTCTCGAAGGATTACGTTTGTTAGACGTTATACATACGGCAGAATTTCTTCGGAGGACATTAGGTCCGTATTTCTAGATTCATTTCTCTACGATTCCGTGCTACTGTTATTATTAAATTGCATACTTCAATAGTATACTTCTCCCAGTAAATTTCAATATCACAGAGTTTGTGCGATCTTTGGAGCTTGATCGTTCGGCCACGAGTTTAACCACGACTAGACAGATTTCTTTTCGTTCGAACGATCGATTCCGCGTGAGCAGCTCGAAACAGAGAGGCCATTTACACGATGCACGCGGCTGAAGGGTTAAGTACGTCAGCCTTTAAAGTATCTTGAAAGTGTCAGAGAGGATCGCTTACCGCGTTCAGCTGCTGTTGCACTTTGGCCGCGTCGATCGAGCGCACATGGAGCACCGTCTTCTTGCTGAGAGCGTCGAATTTATTGAAGCTCGTCTTCTGTAAACACAAACAGTGGGCACGTCAAACGAGAATCGGTCGAAAGCTTCCGCTCGCGTTCCTTCGTCGAACGTCCCGCCGGGATTCACAGTGTGCGTTTCATTCTAGCCTGAAGCTTGTTCAGCGTGAGCATGAAAGCGTGTCTCGCTAATCAGAAAAATATGCTGCTTCTTTTTTCCTTCTTTTTTTTTTCTATCTACTACTTTACGTTTCCGCCGTTGTACGCGTTCCTTCCTTTCGTTTCTTTTCGGTACAAATTGGAACGATATACGCGAAGCGTGACGACGTCCACGGTGAACAGTTTGCTGGCAAAACGGGAACATTTTTGGTGCTAATTACTGGGTGCACTCGACAAAAGTCCCCACACAAGATAGAGCAGGAGACTGGGAGAATAACCTGGAAGCTGTCCAAAAGATCTCGCAAAAAGCCTTAAAAGCCAGCGGTCCTATCTAAACACTAAAACCATCGTTTCAATCGAACGAAAACAAGGGTCGAAGCAACCAAAGCAAGAAGCAACCAGAGCAAGGAGCAACCGATGGTCTCTCACCATGGATTAGCATCGATATCTAATAACTTAAAAGCAATTCTTACTTATCGAGCAATAAATGGATGGCGGGGAGGGGTGACTGAAGCTAACTAGCGTAAGTGAAAAAAGCTGCATTCGAAAGGTATATGTACATATAACGTGCACAGCAGAAAGCATAGAGGACAGAGAATAGGGATAGAGAAAAGTTCAGGAGAGATAAAAGCTTCAATACGAACCGACCGTATCGTGGTTATCTCTTCGAGTGGCTTACCTCAAGCCTCGGCCGATCCGTGTCCTTACCCTTGCTCGTTAGGTTTGCCAAACTACAGTAGGAAGCCCTCTGTCTCGAGATCGGTTTCGTAAGTTTTCGATTAAGGTTTCATGCACCAGGGCCGGGGAGGACGTCGAACAAAAAGAAAGAAGCAGCACGGGCTGCGGGTTAGTGTCGCGGCAAATGTTCGAAGCGCTACTTTCATTCGCGAGTTTGAGGGATGCAACGGTTGACGATTCGCGAAATATCCTTTCACCCGTGCTCATAGACGCTTGTCTAATTGTTTTGTTAACAGAAACGATACGTCGATTAAGCATTACGGAGAACTGAGTTAGCTCTCGAACAGGAACACAAGCGTTTACCGATGGAATTAGACCGACCGAGGTCACGGAATGCCTCCTCACTCGTTGCACGCGTGTTAACGAAATTTTCAATCGCACGAGGAATCGTTAATTGATAAGCAAACAGAGAAACGCGACCGAATTGGCAGCGAGGCACCGTAAAAGGTCGGGCGTTCGCCAATTGGCCGGTGCGAATCTCGCCGACCGTTGCATCGCCACGGAGTCGACGAAAAGAGGACGAAGGAGAGAAGGACGAGACGTGGCGACCGTCGGAGACAGCTGGAATTGTTTCATGGACTTGGGCTTCGCTCGAATCGCCTTTCTTTTTTTCCCCACGAGTCGCGAATCGATGCTTTCCCCGACGCGCGAGCCGAATAGCGTTCGACGAGTGATTTTAAAGTCCCGTCTGTCGATCGGAACGGAGCATCGAATTGCATCGTGGCGCGTAGGAAAATGCGTTGGAAATCGACGAAAAAGTAAGGCGAAAATGAACGAGAAAAAGAAAAGGCAAACCGGCTGTACCAGTTCGCGGGACTGGACAGCGAGGAACGAACCCAAGTGGAGACGATTTCACTGCGCTCAACGACGGCTATGATCCCCTGGAATTATGTCACCCGATTCGAAATCCGTAACCGGATAACCGATAAACGACGGATACACGCGGCGAAAAACTCGTAAGACCTCGATTCTCGGCCATTGCTGGCACACAAAGTGGGGCAAATGAGTAGTAGGTTATTATCAAAGCCGACCCTCCCTTAAATGGAGAGACGGCATTCGCGGCGTGACGGCGAACGACTGCGGAGGCAGAACGTTGTTTCACGAACGCCCAAGTACCCGAGCGAATCGTTCTCACGTGTACTTCGCGTTGACGTTACGTGGATTATTTCGCGAGCCCGGGAGAAATTAATTTACGATGAATTCAGGGGAGTATCGTGGGGCATTCCAGCAGTCCCCGATGTCGAACAACAGGTTCACGTAGAAGTACTTACGAGGGCCTTGACCGACACCCCGGTGAAGACCAGCGCGTCTTTGGCGAACTTCGAGTAACCCTTCTCGCATACCCGTAGATCACCCAGCGATCTTGCTTTCTACGATCGTTGAGAGCGTCAACGGGAACTCAGATTAGCGTTTAGTTGCGGACAGTTTCGCGGAGTGGCGAGCTTCGCGAATTTTTTCTCGTTTTAAGTCAGGCTCGTTTCATTCGAGCTACAGTACGGATCTTAGAAATGTTAGTCTGCTTCGCCAGACTTTCGACTGGTGTCTGAATCGCTGAAACGCTTCGGCGAATCGCGCGAAGCTCGCACTCGTTATGCGATTAGTATGCTGTTACGATAATCAGGATGAATTATTTGTTTGTCGCTCGGTTAATTCTATTGCCACACATCGCGAAGCGAAATAACGGAAGTTTCAAGTAGCTCATGCAGTAATAACTGTTAATAGGGCTGTCATTCCTCTGTCGTGCACGACACATCGGATGCCGAGCAACATGCTCGCGACCAACTTCAATTACTACTCGAGATGTTGTCGTCTCGGGCGAATTGAAAACGATTCAGCGCCGTCAATCGACGTGACAAGGAGAAAAAAAAAGAACAAGAATAGAATTAGACACAAAGTACGAGTGACTCTTGTCGGACAGGAAAAAAAATTCAGGGAATCTATTGTTCCGCTATTGAATGCACGTTTTCACTGCAAGCTCGTTAACCCTCGACTTGCGATTGTCCCTCCCAGCGTGTCCTGAATCATCTTTTCAAATTGAACACCGTGTTGCACAGGTTTGTTTCTCTTCGTCGCTCCGTCAGTCGCGGATGAACGAGAGAGACGAAAATACTTGGTGAAGTTGTTCACGACGTTCAATTTATATGTACGTCGAGGGTTTGAATTGATTCCCCAAATTAATCAATATGTTGCCAATTATTCCGATACCGGACTATTTTGATATAACAAAAAAGAAAAAGAATAGTTAGATAACTCGAAATACGAACCTCCTCTGTGTCCATCGTGTGATTCGTTTTCCCGTACGTCGCCTGATCGCCGTCGCTCATGTTCGAGATGTCGCCGAAGCTACGACACTGTTAGTGACAAAATACAACTGACAAAGTGTAATTCAACAGCCGTTAAAATGTTGTTTTTTTTTGCATCAGCCGCGCGGACAAGTGTTCGTTACAGAGAGCATCGTTAAAAGAGATAACACGAAGCTCGTATGACATTAGTCGATCGCGTTGATAAGTTCATTAGAGAATGCGTACATACATACATACATACATACATCTGTAAATACATTAGAGAGATATGAGTGGCTTAAGAACGATCGTTTCTTACTTACCAACTGTTTGATCGACACGCCCGTCGCGATCTTTTCCTTCGTGCATCGATCCTGCTCGTTTCGAGTCGCCTCCGATACATATGTCTGTGTCTGCATGCACAAAATACAACGCACAAGGTACAAAGCTAATCGCATGCGATTCAGATACGGTGATTCGTAAGTCTACTTTGGCCCTCCAATCGAACTTCTACTTTCGTCGATGGTTAAGCCACGGCACGACGATAACGCGTTGGTGTAACACGTTTCGCATCGATACATTCGCTGTTACATGCAGGGGATAATATGCGAGTAACGGCATCAATAGGGATTAATTAGCGTCTCTTCTAGCATCGAGTCTCTACATCTTGTGGGTCGGCGTGAACGCGGCAGCGACCGAAATGCATCTTACAATTATTTACACCCTTCGATTCGACCAGCCACGGCCGAGGGCCCCGGGAACGAAATCATCCTCGGTGGATTCGCGGACGGTACCGTAGCTCGATCGTGGTGCTTCCTTGTCCAACGCGGGACCGGGTTTCCTCGTCACGATCACAGAACGACGGAGGGAAAAAATTTCTGGAGGAATCGCGTCCGCACGCGAGTCGAATTCCTTGGACGGTCGCGTCGCGAACGGGACACGCGAGACCACGTGGCGAATTTACACGCGCGTCGACCGTGCCGCGTGTAACGGAGAACGGCGTTGAATCGAACGTCATCACCGTCAATTTATTGGGCCGCGACAGCGGTACTCTTCGCAGTTATGTATTTTTTATTTCCTTTTTTTTCGTTTCTTTGCCCGCGTGAAAGCGTGAAACGTTCGCCAATTCCGCGAAGGCTGTCCCGCTTCGTTTCTGGTCACCGAACTTACCAGAGATTTCACGTTCACGTTCGACAGATCGTCCTCGTCGGAGAAAACAAGGGTTTCCGGGTGCATCTGTCGGGGACCAGGGTGCATGCTCGGCTCTTGCAGGTTAGAGTTCTGACAAACAGACAAACACGCGCACACTGTACATGCAACGCTGTTAATTCGGATCGGGACGGTTCCACGGGATCATTTGGATCATCAAACGCTGACGTTTTCCTTTCGGGCATTCCGTTAGCTGCGATGGATTGCAGACTCTGCCCGACGGGGGGTTTGTTCAAGTAGAAACATCTGTGAAGTTTTCTTTTTATCAGGAACGTTTTCCAAGACGTGAGTGTTTTTTTTGTCTCTTTTTTTTACCGAACGAAAGATCTCTCTGGGAATCTCGTTGAGAAAAACAATTGAACCCTCTTGGCCCGACAAGAACAATTCGTGATGCACGCTCGGAACGTCCGAAAGGAAACACGGTGAAACGTTCAAGTAGAACGAAGAACAATTCCAGTGGAAGATGTAAAAGGGAAACGGAAAGGCGGAGATTCCGTTCTTCTCGGATGGCATCAATTAAAGTGAAAAGCCTGGAAACTCAAGCTCGGAATCGAGCACATGCAAATAAGGATTAAACAGGGACTTCCGGTACGCGCGACGAGACCACGATCGTCGTACCATCATTGATGTTTCAACACCGCTAATTAACACGATATAACGGTTCATGCGCACCGTGTACTTATGCATACTGAAGGCTCGCCTCCTTAGCTGGGCCCCTCGATCTCGATTCGATCTTCCTGCGTCCTCCCTCGACATCCGCCAACAACAAGGCTACCTACGATTTCTCTGTCATCTCGCCCAGGTCATAAGCTGTCGGACGCTTGAAGCGCTCGCGACTGAACGCGATCGTTAATCCACCGACCAATGTGCCAACAATCGTGGTTACTTTAGTAAAAGCGAGAACTCACGGACAAATAAGGAAATTCGTTAAAAATCGGCAAGCGTCTAGCGACTTATCCAGGAAAGTGTGAACCTCTAGAAAATTAATGAACACGCACTCAGGTCCGTCCACTTACCACGGAGATGTTCTCCTTCTCGAGCTCGCTCTTCTTGCTCTTCTTGGTCTTCTTTGTACGGGGGGTGAGGTTCGGCGAGGCATCGTTACCAGCGACGCCCTCGATCTTCTTCTTTTTCGTCTTGGTCGCGCCCTTCGTGCCAGGTGAGCTCACCACGGTGGTGCTCGTTGTTATAGTCTCCTCCCGGCTCTCGCTCTGCGTCAACAGAGAGAAAACAAATTACCCTCTCGTCGTTTGCCGCGGTGGTATCGAGTAACTGTACTAATTTAATAGCGGCCGCCGATTTTACTATCCGGGGGTAAATTACGTTATTTAGTTTTCTTTTATCGACGCGCAATCTCGGCCGCCGCGGAACGAGTCCCGCTGGACGCAAGAATTCCGTGTAATCTTTAATCACGACGAAATTAGAGGATGTCGCTCGGCCAGTCTACGTAATGATATCCTGCGAGTTCCTTCGAGCGTCGTCGACTATCGAGACGCGCATCCGGAGGGAGGAACTGTTGCCTCGAAAGTTGCGAAAGATTGAAAGCAGTATCGTTAATAACGGTGATCCGGCGTCGCTAATACTCGAACGGTAATCCGACCTCGTTCGGGTATGATTCCATCGAGACGTATCGCGAATCGACGCCTCTCGCTCGTTTTGTCAATCACGGTAAAATCGTCCAACTATCTTCGTCCATTTCTCGGGCGCGCATCTCTGATCACCGATCGAGCGATTCGAGAGCGGAAAACGGAATGCCGTTTTGCATACTGGAAAGGTGTCACCTCGCGGCACGCTTGTAATTGCCTGTTTCTAATGAAAAGCTAAAAACGTCTACCACCACCCGGTAAGTGGATCAGCCGTGCGTAAGTGTAACGACACGCGCGTTCCGTGGAAAGCGATTTCGTTCGATTCCAGATAGCTGATCGAGGTTGACGGTTGCGATGAGACTGTTGGCTCGAGATTGATCGAATTCGGTCCACTGTTCCGTAACAAGATCTTCCACCAGTGCCCCGGCGATGGGTACTTTCGTCGGGGTGCAAAACGCGGAGGACCGAGTTGCATCGCGATCAATGGATAAGTAGCAGACGAGGACGAGTATCGTGCATTCCCTTTCCACGCGTTAACAAGATATTAATGACCCGGAAGATGCGAGTCGGGCAACGGACCGAACCCGCCGCTTAACAAGCGCATCGCGTCCGTCGCGAAACAGCTGCGCAATCTGCGACGAACAATAGAGCCGGGCAACTGGTGTTTCGTTCTGTTTTTCCCAAACATTTTTCTGTTTAATTGATGCGCAGGTAGAATCGATCTTGATTAGCAAAATCCATCGATCTGGCTGCTATTGGCAGCCATTAGAATTGTATTGTGCAGATTTATTTGTATTTATTTGTCGCGCGCGGCTTATCTTGAAGGTAATACAATCGTCCAGATAAAGTTGCTTTTACGCTGGTTGAAGCATACGGTCAATGTTATTCACCAGCTGATAGATAGGTAAACACACGACACCTTTAAATCTTCGCGGATCGATAAAGAAATTAGTTGGATTTGTGGATGCTCAGATGGATCGAGACAGTGGAATTTTATAATTTTCGGAGACTTTGCTTCACGATGTTTCTCGTTTTAATTGACGCGATCCACGGTGGCGCGATTAAAGCGGCGTTAAATATTCATGAGCGGCGTTGAGAGGATGCTTGGTAAGCACTAGAGATATTTCAAACGATCGATAGCAGCATCAAGCTTACAGAACGTCGGATAAGTATGTGCAAGCGGGAAGAAAAGATGTAAGGTAGTCTTGACGCGAGCGTCAGTCGAGAAATTAATCATTCCCGTAACAATTCAACTTCAGCCAATTCGGAGTGTTTACTAAATGAAAGCGACGGAACGTTGTACATTCGATAGCGGTTGTCGCGCCACTTGTTCTGTGCTTATCTATTGTTATCGAACGCACGCGCAACGAAAACAATAATAATAACTATCTTATTACGGGTGACATTTACAACGACGCGACGTAAATAAGACGCAAAGATTGTAAAGTATGCCGTAGTTGTTCCAATTACTGAAAATTCTTCCACGCCGTTCGTCAATTCAGACCGCGAGATTACTTCGAATCGTGGAGCAACAATCCCGTCGGGTTAGTTCGTCTCGATATCGATCAACACCGCGAATATTCTTCACCGTTGATTGCTCGTTACAGCAGCGGCGAAAGTAGCGAAGCCTGTGAACTCCTTTTGCTCTATTTGCCACGGGGATTTAATGAAGAGCTCCAGACGTGAAATTAGTTACGGCGATCGCGGCGCGTTCGTCGGTATACGCGATAACTTTATCGCGATCCTCTTATTAGACGACGCTGATCGACGCAATGCTTCGTTAAGAGCGTCGCTTCTTTCCGGCACACGTAATTACGGCCACGTAACTCGAGGAACCCGATTCGAACGGCGATTACGCCGGCGTTCCCGTCGAAAGGCAGCCGCGTGATCATTTCGAAAGTCACGCGGCCACGCTTCCCTCTTAACCCTTTCGTCGTGGATCCTTTCATATCGAGACCTGTTCTCATTGTTCTCGTGCTCGCGCGATGTAAGTGCGATTTTTAGCGGCGCGGTATAGATAGTCGATCGAAGCTCGTCTCATTGGAAGGCGCAACGGAAATGGAGCAAAAATAATCATTTGCATCGCGAACGATTTCGAAATAGGGTTAATTAATATATCGTTCGTATCGAAACGATTCGACGAACAATGAGATGGTCACGGTGAACGGGAGTAGCCGGGAACTTTCCTAACATTCTTCCAAACTTTCTAATTCGGACGCTACCATTCCGATTCACTTTCACAATTTTCGGCCATGCCGCATCCTCATTCGAGCACTGCACACCGTTCCAACCGCGCCACCACCCGAAACTATCCGAGGCCCATTGAAACGCGTGCACCGAGGATCCGAGGTAATTTCCACGGGGAAACACCGGTTCACACGTACCATGGAATATCGTCTCCTCCTTTACGCGAGCCTCCGCGAAACTGTGCTCGGTGTACCTTTCACTTTCTTGCACCCGGCGTTCACCGACGAACTCATTCGAACGAACAGAACCGATTTATCGACCACCACTAAATAGAACACTGAATCGGCACTTCCCTAAAGATTCTTGACAACCCTGGACGATCCTGCCGGCGCGAGCACTCGCCACCTACTCAGGACGACGGCGCGCGTCTACCTTGGCAACGAGGTCGACGAAAGCTGACGGAAAGAACTATAGGGAGCAACGGACGAGGGGGAAGGAGAGAGCGTAAGGGAGTTCAGAGGGAAGGGAAACGTGTTCCCTGAGTTTCCTGAGGCTGGCCCCCTTGGCACTTGTATGAATACGCGTACCAATAAAAAAAAACGAGAAGAGAAAAACACTGAGAACGAACGCGATCGAGCAGGAAATATATTCGAGACGCAGTTAAACCTGAAGCTAGTCTTTAATCAGACCGAGAACGTGGCAGCGAACGAGGCCCAGAAATTGAATAAATATTCAACAGATATTAGAACGGAGCAGGTGCACACGGAATACGACGAACAAAGGCACGCACGTGTGTAGAATAGAACTTCGACTTTCGATCCGATTCCTACCTGGACGAAAATCATCCTGACGTTGATGCCAGCAAGAGGGATCGAGGCGTTTTGGGTGGCGTTAAATCCACGACTCCGAAGATGTCTGGTAACGCTTGGAAAAAGACCGGGCAGGTTCAGGAAACTCGGTGCTCTCCAAACCATGGACAGCCGGGAGGAAATCGTGGGGATACGCTGGATTTCCGCGATTGGCCGTTTCCACCGGACACAGGGCGACGGTTGGCCGCGTACGGGTGGCCAGGTGAAACACGAGGGGAGAAGACGGTGTTCAGGTAGCGGAACGAAAGGTATCAAGCTGATCCAGCAGCAAGCCGTGTTTCAGGATTGGCCGGCGGCTCTTCGTCGAAGATCGACCTCGATCTCTGTCAAAAGTGTGCTCCGGACTAAACGCGTTCGTTTCGTTCTTTCCTTCCTCCCGATTGGTATCGAGTACGTGTATTTGTGTGGCGACTACATATATGCCTCGGATGCTTCATCGACGGAACAACCGGTATCGGAGGTTTTAATCCCCAGAGACGTGTCGCGGCGTGGACATAATAAGAGGAGTAACTGCGACGCTAAGTATCTGCGAAAGCCCGACGACGAACAAATTTAATCGCGTAAGTTCAATGTCAGATCGTTTCAACCTGGAAGATGTGATGCTCAGTGAAATTTCGTACGGGCCTGGTCTTGGTTTCAATTTATTCCGAACGGAATAGGTTACGCGACATGGGCGGTGGTCATTGAACCGGCTCTCTGATAACTCGGTTTTCTACTGACGGCTTGATAAACGAGCGGATTGCTTCCGGCGCGCGTACATCTGTTCACGTGGGGCCGGTGAATTATCGCGCTCGTTTTCCCATTCGAATTGCGTATGTACGTTTGACTCGCAGAGTCGTTCCTCTGCCGGACAGCGATATTGCGAGCGTCTCCACTCGTTAATTGATCTGCGATAAATTTGCACGAGCGTTCACTTGGTAAACACCACCGCACGCTTTACTGTTCCTTACCGTTCACTCCTTTCGATAGTAAATGCGATGACGCGTGGCTGGTACAAGTGTGAAACAGGGATAGAAAAGACCGTCGCAATATTTTGTGAGGACACATTCGTGTTAACCTTCGAATCCTTTTTATCCGTCATAAAGCACCTTTTAGTTGTCGCGTGACCGATCGCATTTTTTTTTTAACGAGCGAAACGTAAGCACGAAACGAGCTTGACGATTACCCGTCATTATTCGCGGTCTTCGTTAACCAGATCGATACTTATCGAGAACCTGATTCACACCTCACGTCCGACGTTTAATTGCCGCCTCGTCGAGTTTCGGCTCGCGTTACCACCTAGCCGTAATTCCGTTCGTAGCCGTGAACTACATTCGTCCGCACTCTCACTGGGCTCGTCGTGGAATAACGCGCGCACGCTCGCGTGTCGTATTCTTGCCGGTGTCAATGAAGGGAACCAACGGAGAACGAAAGTGGTTACGCGTGGCTGACCGGTGTCAACGAGCTAATTATGCCTTTGTTACCCAATTAAACGCGTCACAGTTTCCACTGTAACACCTTTCGTGTCTGACGTTAACGTTTCGCCTGTTTGCCATTCGACGGGAAGCCAAAAGAATAATGAAGAGAACGAGCGAGAAAAAATAATAAGGATTAGAAATGATTTGCCGTCGCAAGGAACGCGAGCCTACCTGCTTTCGACGCAGTCGAGAATTAACGAGATTAATTATTCTACCGTCACGAAATATCCGTGGGAGTACGCGCGACGGTGTAATTAGCGTTGGAGAGTACCGGCAGGAAAAGCGGAGCCGGAATGGCTCGTTTGCAAGTATTACCCAACACTCGCCGGGAACGCGAACAACACTGCCTCTTTGTAACGCGACGCGAGTGCCATCGGTTCAGAGCGAAATAACCCCGCCGCCGATTCTTCACCATATTTCTAACGTAACACAATCTACGCGCGAAATCCTGTTAATCGTTATTCGTTCAAGCAACATAGTACAGAGCACGCCACGCCACAGCACATACAACAACGAACAAAACACGTGAACAAACCAAATCATTGCAATAAAAAAAAAGGAAATAAATAAAGCTAGAGGGACTCAATACTTCCAGGGGTAAAGAAGAATCGTATCTCACGTCGTTCCGATACGTCTCAATCGGTCCCCGCATATTAGTAGGAGACGAAGCAACACTTACGTCACACGCGTTAGAAACGTCACTGATCTCGTCGTCGGGGGTAGCAAGGGGCGCACGAGCCGGCGACTCGACTTGGTGAATCTCGAGCTGCTCCTCGTCGACTGGTTCGTCGTCGTTTCCGTCCTCGGGGCAGTGCGTCCCCGTGACTATCCTCGCTCCGTTCTCCGATATGAAAACCTCTGTCTTCTCGATGAACGTAGGCTCCGACACGGACAGTTCACTGGACGATTCCGTTATCGCGTTCTGCTCGTCCACGTTATCGTTCGCTTCCTCTTTCGTTTCTTCATCCTTGCCTGCCACTTCCTCGCCATCCCCCAGCGGATTTCTTATCCGAGGATCAGACCTCTCTGACGTCAGGGACTCACGGGCTTGGACGTCCTCCCGAAGGTACTGGTCGTTGTTGTCCTCGTTCAGCACTCGACGTTCCATGTCTATGAACTCCTGAGTGCTGGCTACGTCATTGGAACTCTCAGACTGGCTTAGAGAAATGTCGTCGAGGCTTCTGGACTGCATAGTCGGAGTGCCTCGCGCCTCCTCTTCCGGTTCGTCGTTAACTTTGACTGGAATGGAAGCCCCCTCGAGATCCTCTGGAATTTTCTCCTCTACCGAGCTGCAGGATTTATCGATGAACGAAATCTTCGGGTCCTCGTCCGCTGGGAGCTCCTTCACTTCGTCCACCTCCTCTTCTTTGTAGCATTCGGTGTCGAGAACAGGTTCGATAGGCTCCTCGCTGGTCTCCATCGTGGTCTCTTTGGTCAGCTCCTCGGTGGCGTAAGACTCCATGGATTCCTGGCACAACGACTGCTCGAAGTTGTCTGAAAATTCGCCAGTCTGTTGCCCCGCGGTGTACATTGCCTCTTCCGGCCACGTATCCGTGACGTCTTCCTTTGGAGCATCGGCTTCGATCGCGGATCCAAGCTCTATTTGTTCGAAATTGGTGTCCGCAGCCTCCGAGAAGACACCACGAATCTCTTTCTCCTCTTGATACTTGTCCACGTACGTCACGGGGGTCGAGGTTACCTGCTTCTGTTCAGATTCACGGGACGGCTCGGGCGACTCCTGCATCGTAATCCCGGCATCCGGTATCCTCTCCACTCCCTCTGCCGGCCGAAGGACTGGACAATTCGGGCAGGGATCTTCGTTGTCCTCGTTCTGCGATAGTAATTTGCCATCGTCCGACGAGTCTCGTGCCTGATCGGTCTCGTGCGTCGTTGTTTCTTCGATAACTATCGCACCGCCAACTTCCGGCTGCTCGTCGAACACTTGCTCCTCTTCTTCCTCCCGGAAGCCGACCGCCGCTGGCTCCGGTTCAACGGTCTCCCCGCAGGAGGAATCGGTGATTTTTGTTTCGGGCGACATGTGGCCGTTCTGATAGCCGTACGGTTTCTCGTTCATCGCCGAATGTTCCGTTTCCGCGGCGATAAATTCCGTGTTCACGTCTACGTCGTCCTGAGGTCCGTCCAAAACGATCCTCTTCACGGTTTCCGGTTCGTTTGTGACCACTTGTTGGTCATCCCCTTCGACGCCGGTTTCGTCGTCCGTGCTCGAGCAAATTCTCAGAGCCAGCTCGCTCTCGATCAACTCCTGCAGACTCTTGTCGTCCGCGTCCAGCTCGTTACGCGTGTTGTTAGTCAAGATTAAGTCGTCCTCGTCGTCGTTGGTGTCGCACAACGAGATTAGTTGCTTGTTACTCGCGGCTATGTTATCCAACTGGATCAAACCATTGTTAGATTGCACGCTACACACCTCGCTCTTTTTGCTACTTACTACGTTGATCGACTTCTTCGTCGCTACCTCCGCCATTATGGCGCGCCTGGTTCTTCGGGCAGTCGCACCGTGGACACCTGGAAGCAGAAGGGCATCGGGCTTTAAGCGAAACGAATTTATTTTATCGGGGAAAGGCGGAGGAAGGGAAATTGCGAGTGACCTCTCGAGCACGAATGCCGGACGAAAGGGGCGGCGAGCCAAAGTCTTTATGGCTGTGCGAAAGCATATCTTGGCGGTCGAGGGGCCCCATAAAGCGAACGGTCAAAGAAACGCGTTCGTTCTCCGCGACTTCGTGACGGGACATCGAAGTTCGTCCTCGGTCCGAAATTAACGCCGGGACTTCGAGAGAAACTTTGATTTACGCCACGCGCATAATAATGTTAACGTCGGCCGAGTAATTTGCGCTCCCGTCCATTCAACTTCTTTTTCCCCGACACCCGTTACCCTCCACCTCTGGAGACTCTTTTTACCAACGCCACGGGAAGAAGGTCGACCCGTACTATTTCAGGACCGAGCCGTCCTTTTGCTCTCGCTTAACGGGCGAAAGTAGGAAGGGTTACGTTACCCGACGACAGAATTAGTCCTCCGCGACGTTTCGTTCTACTCCTGGACGGCGGCGCGGCGTTGCACGCGCTCCGTTATGCAATTTTTCCGCGCCGTCCCGCCCGCCCTTTAAAAGCCCGCCGCGGATTATTCATGTGGCCGCGGATTTGGATGCGTTCCCCTCCGCGTAAACATCCGCGATCCGACGATTACGAAAGTACGCGGAGAGAACCGGAGACGGTGGGTCGTAGCGGCACGCAGATTCTATTCTTGGATTGCTCCGGATTCGGTGAACAACGAGATCCGCTGTCCCTCTCGAGTGCCGCCGCGTAATTCGCGACACGGTGCACAACGACAGGAATACGAGCAGACGGCGGCAGGTACGCGGTCATCCCCATCAACGGCGTCGACGGCGTGCATCGAAATTAACGGAAGATACGGCCGTATGGAACTCAGGAAGCGGCGCGGACCCGCGTTGTTGGCTGGCAAGCCAAAACCTCCTATTATTAGCCATTCGCGTATTTATGCCGGACCGGCGGAACGTGTTTCGAAAATGAAATCTGAAACTGCTCAAGGATGCTGCGTCTCTGATCCCTGGATCGCTGGAACACTATTGCCATTGATCGTGAATCGTTTGTACACGTTCGCTGAACGATCGGTCGATACAATTGCTCGATGGGGCAAAGAAGGCTACGTATGTTCATTTCAGGACCATTTGCCGCAAAAGGTTTACGAGCAGACAGAGAGGTGTATTGTGGACGAAGTTCTTTGGCTGTTCATGCTGGATTAGGCTTGGCTAAAGAATGCGACCGTCTGAACGCTAATAAAGTAGTAGGTGCGAATTGCTGCAATGCGGGGGCTCCTAAACGTCTCTGTAATGGCCCCCGTTATGCTTCCGTTAGCCGACGCATGTCGCGAGCACGTTTTCAGCGGATCAGACGGCAAAATTCGCTTAAAACGGTCGTCAAGGAATACCCAATTGCCCTGTTGCCGCTGTTATGTAGAGTGTTCGAGGGAGTATACGAAATTCGACTACTTTGGAGAATCCAAGGAAAAGTAAGGAATGCCGTATTTACTAAACGGAGCGAAACTTTATTAAAATTAAGACACACCGCGCGTGACGATGTTACAACTCAAAAAACCTCGACTCTTTTTTTTTCGTCCTTTCAGTGAGTAGGGGTGAGCCCCGTCTGAGAGTGTATTTATGGTTTAAGGTATAGTTTATGGTGTTACCATCTGACGATGAAAGAGGATGTGAGAGTGGGCAGGGGATAAAATTTACAAAAACTCCTGATTACTTGAAAAATAAATACAAAAATCTCGACCCCTGTTTTGGGAGCCCTTTTCTATCGTGCGTTATCTCCCCCCCCCCCACTAAAGCCACGTTGGAGGGTCTGTTGTGGACCCTTTGAAAATTTCGAATTACATACATATGTAGTGCCCCTTGGGCCTGGTGATTCGAGGAACAACAACGCGTCAGAGGACTTTTCCAAGTCTATGTTTGTGCATTACTCATTAAATCTATTTTTCTATTACGCGTTTCTAGTTCTCTGTAACACCGTCGACGCATCCTAAAAGTCCCAGTTCGATCTCCGATCGGCACGGAAGAGAATATCGTAGTCTGACTCCAAAAATGCGTTATACACACATGCATGTACCCTCGGCGTTTTTTCTTTCCCGAGGGGGTAAATAAACCACTGTCAGAAACCGCGTGACAAATTCCAGCGCATCGCGGCCCGAACGGAGGCCGACTTATAAACAGAGAAAGAGAACGTTCGGGCCGATTCCGGTATAAACTAAGCCGCGTCGCAGTAAAATTAGAAAGTGGCCGCAGAGCGCATGCGTCCCTGCTAGAGCGTTCCGCGCGCGGGCATGCGCGCACGCGAGCTGCAGTGTGATATTTAAAATCGCGCCGAACGCTTTCGAGCCTGTCATCGTCATGACTCTCAAAGTCTTTCGCGCGCGGTCTGTTTAATTTAATCCGCCGCTCTTTCTTCCCCGCCCTTTCTTCTTCGCCTTCCCTCGTCGCGTCCACCGTTTCTCTCCTCCATCCCTTTCGTTTCTCTCCTCCATCCCTTTCGTATCTGTCCGTCGATCACTGCCTCCCACTTTCTCCATCTCTCTCGTACGCTCCCGCCGCGCACGCACACGTGCACGTATGCGCGCATCCCAGCCTCGCGCAGAGATCTCTCCTCTTTCTCTCGTCCCTCTCTTTGGCCGGCGTTTCTCCGAGGTCGTTCTTCGGGTTCACGACCGGGACCATAGAAGCCGGGCCCCTTCTCTCTTTCTCCCGGATCGTGGCCACTCTCTCGTTTCAACCTCACCCCTATTTTTAGAATGACACACTACCGCGATTCAACGACGCGAGCGAGCCTCTCCTCCGCGTCGCGGCCGGGAAATCCTCTGCCCAAAAGCGGCCGCGAACGAAAGCGTAAGCGCGCCACTTTTCGTTTCGGTCCACGGGACCGTTCCTCGCGAGAGCCGATAAACTCGCGTCGCATTAATACGGGCACTTGGGGGAGGAAAGGTTGCGAAAATGGTTTTCATTGAAACTGTGAACCCTCGGACGACAGGCGAGGAGGAAGGGAAAAGGAAAAAGTGGGGAATTTATGCCGGCGCTCCGAAAAATAGCAAAGAGTGCTATGGCGCTCACAGCGAAGAGTCCCAGAGCATCGCGATTAAACGCGGGCCTTACGAGTCGCGGCGTACGAAACGAAAGCGCAAATGTTCGGTCGGTAAATTGCAGTATCATATAGTATTTGCACAATCATTCCGGACGCGCAGTACGTGCCGGGGACCAACGGCGGGTGAACGTACGCGAGGGTGTCCGCGCTTTTGTCTCGCCTCTGCGTCCACCTCGAGTGTCGCAACCGCTTTATAATTGCGTCAATTCGCGTGACCCGTCCGCCCGGCTGCTTGAAATTTCCGTCGCGATGTCTGCCCGCGAGGGTCGACGGAGATCCGTCGTGGACCGCCACTGCGATCGTTAAAGGGGGGAAGATGCGTTTCGCGCCGCGGGGACCAATTAACGCGGGTTAATCGGCGAATTTATGTAACGAGGATCGATGTAGCCGAGTGAAAGGGATCGATTACGATGCCGTCGAGTCGTTGCGCGTCGTTCCGCGGATTTATAACCGCACTGGGACCGCACCTGAGTCCCGGTGAGACGTAATCGATAATGGAAACCTCGCTTCCTCGATTCGAGTTCACGCCTCCGATAGGCCTTCGCCTGTTTCTGGCCTGCAACGCAGGAAATTCAGAACTGAAAATAGAATCGTAGCCGATGGCGCGGGTCGAGGTGGCCACATAAATCTGTTTCCACGGATCGCACCGTTCCAATCGAGTCGTTCCAATTCCCTCCGAGGGTGCATCGGTGTTCGAAGCCTCGCGACAGACACCTCGGATCCACCACTACTAAGCTTCACCCTAAATGATGGCCCACGGCGGCGTGCAGGTACGCGACCAATTGACATCTCTTTCCACGGCGACTTCTCGAAATAGTCGAGCCAGCTGGTAAATGGCGAAGATTAATCAACGTTCAACCGTTTCCCATTGGAATTGGCGTAATCTCGAAAGGGACTAGCTTCCACGCGGGCTAAACGTCTGGCAAAAAGTGTAAGTAGGCTCGATTACCGGGTACAAGTAACTGCCCAGGCGAACGGTGCCTTCCGGATCGCCCTTACGAACGCGCGGTTAAAGAGAGCCGATCGAATGTCCGGATCGTGGTTCTAGAGCTTCTTACGCGAATACACGTGTAGCTGTCCAGTCTTTTTGCGAGGGAACGTTCCTCCAGAAAGCAGAACGATTTGCGCTTACCGAACCCCCACGGTTCATCTTTCATTGAGAGATCTTTGCTGGATCTTCATCGGATTATTGTCAAGCCCACCGTGGAGACACCAAAGGGCGCGTTCAGGAGGACTCAAAGGAAAGGTGGTGAACGCAGGCACGGTTTATCCGGAAGCCGGTGTGGTGCGCCAGGCGCACGCACGCGCGCAAAGAATCTTCCGCGTGCGCGGACGTGGGGGCCGTTGTGTTTTCACTGCAACCCGAGTGCACAAGGCGCGGCCTGGTCTGCCGCGGTGTCCCCTTACAGATTTCTATGCAACTATAATTAGGTAACTGACACCGGTCCCCGTAGGAATCCCTGTTAGCCGCGCAGCTATGCCGTGGCGGAAAGTGGCGCGAATATTTTCGGCGCGAGGAAAGCCGAAATTAAACGCGGTGTCGCACTTTTACTCGCGCGTCCCCGCATGCTCCAACAGCGTCGCGTATACTTAACCGGCGTTACCTACCGGCTGGCTTCCTCCTCTCGCTTCTTCAGTGGACAGGCCTCGTTTCTCTTTTTTTCTTCTGGTCAGTCTCTTCCCCGGGTTTCTACGTTTTGCCCGTCTGCCAGGCGGTGGCCTCGACTCTGCGCTCATCTCTCGACGAGACGCCAATTTTTTTTCCTTCTTCTCTCGACCAACTCTTCCACTCTCAAATGCAGTGGCCCCGGTAACTGGATCGGCGGCGATCGATTGCTCGCGTTGGACAATTTAATGCAGGGGCAATGGCGAATTTGGGAAGCTCCCCCTTTTGGCGGACAATAAAATTGCAAGGGCGGATGATTCATTTCCGTTTTTCTTTCCGTTCCGTGCCGTTCTTCGCGAAGATAGACCCAGGTAAACAAACGCAACGTATTTCGAACGCGACTGCAGTATTTGCAACTGGAATCGTTGCTTTTCCGGTGGCTGGCGGGGACATGATAAACGACGTCTTTGAAACCACGATCTTTGGCTCATGTCCATCGCGTTCTCTCTACTGTCCACGTTCTTTCCTGTCCTCGCTCGATACTTCGACGCCGACAGGGTGTCACCAGCGAATATTTCCAATACGCGAGAAACGTTTATCCAAGGAGGGATACCGTGCGACAGCAGGTGGCAATCTCTGCTCCAATGGATTTATCGTCGAAGGATTGCCCGGACACGAATATCGTGGATTATTTTCTCGAGACGCGAATGGCCGCATAGATTTATATGAAACCGATGGAAAGCTCGTTCGCACGCCGACAGCCGGAGTAAACAAAAAGCTTCTGGCGTCGTGTCAAATATTTGGAGAACGAAGAAACAGTTAGAGTCGCGGTAAAAATGGTACAGGAATGTGAACGGCGTAATTTTCGACGCACAAGAATGTCTCTAGTCGTTCAGATATCGTAGCTACACCCTGGCGAAATAAATTGTCATTTGATTTTCAACCAAAAATCAATGATTCGCCTAATGAAGGTATTCTCCATCTGTCGCGTGCGACACAGACGACATAATGATAATAGTAATAACATGTCCACGATTCGGGAAGAGCGAGCGACGTTTCGGCAAAGGGAATTATATTTACCGTACTCCCATTTTCGACCGATTTCTCAAAGAGGAGCCAAGCGATTCGTGGACAAGCCACGGCCGACTTCGCATGGAGGAGAGAAGGGCGGCTTAATGAAGACGGAGCGTTGTTTCGCAGAAGCGAGACAAATTTACCCCGCAGCCAACGCCGTTCGTTATCGTGATTAATAATCATGGAACGACGACGCCACAAGCCGGCGATCGCGAACTGTCATACCAGCGACCCAAGAAGCAAGACTGGCTTGTCGTTCGACAATTGCCTCGGCAGACGGTCGATGTTGGCGTGCAATGTTCCCCGATTCCTCTCCGTATGCTCTGACAGATCAGCAAGCCGCGGTTAACGAGAACGAAATGGAAAAGACCCCGTGGGACGTTTCGCCAGAAGAGCTTGGCGCTCGTCAATTCCCCGGCCTCCTTTGTTTTCCATCGAGGGACGCCGTCGAGAGCGAAAGGATTTGCGATTTTCGCCCCGGATCAGCCGACGGAATGCTGATACTGCTATTTCCAGATCGCTCGACCACCGATTTCCCTCGCTGTAGAAGTCTTTCTCCCGTGTCTCGTCTTCTTCTACTTTTTTTCGCCCATGCAAGGATAGGCAGGAATTTGAAATTCAATCCACACAGAAGTCGTAAATCTAGCGGTGTCACAGAAGTTGGCATCGTCCGCTGGTTCGTGGGTGGAAGTATCACGCGCACGATTGAGAAACTTCCAGATATTTCTCGTCGGTAAACAAGATTCTGGGCAGCGGGGGAGGTTCTTCTACTGTCCCCTTTCTCTGCACGCCGTGGAACATCCCCCTCGTCGTTTGATACGCAAATTTCGCGAACAGGCCCGGCGCTAGGATCGCTGCATTTGCATTTAATGGATTCCCGTAGTTTTCGGTGATCCAGCGCCACGAGATTGAACCGGCCACGACGATGCTCATTGTCAGACCCGTACCAGCCACGCCGATAAATATGCAAAGGCGTGCTAATATCCCGGATCGCAATTAAAAAGCGAACTTTGCCGTTCGAAACGCGCAACGATTTCCATTGAAGCTACATTTTTCGAAGGGATTAATTAATTTGCCTTTAATTAGGGAAGCTTTTCTGGACGATTCACGGTTGCGGGCCGATGCCTGGCTTTTCCACGGGGCCCAGGTAAGCGGATACTAGTGAAGACGATCCTGACCGTGGCGAGGAGAGCGGGTGAACGACCTACGAAGAATCGGAATTCGCGGCATTCCGTCGAGAACGATGAGGATGACCGAGTGCTAGCTCCCCCAATTATCCTCGCGTTGCCCCTGCACAATGAATGAGAGTTTCGCAGTTCGTTGCAAGCACGGTGCACTGGTTGCCAAGGTCACCGGAAGCCGCGAGGAAAATTAACTTGTTTACCGCGACCAAGAGCTCAGGGAACACGCGATTCTCGAATTCCTTTCCCTCTTTTGCGCCTCCGCTTCCAGTTCACTAGTGTTTCTTGAGCCCGTTCGTTCCCGCGGAGGAACGATTCGTTTTGCGACCAGAAGAATTCGGTGTCTCGTGTTCACCTTGAAGCCCTGTGAACGCTGCCGTTAAAATTGCAGCCCTGCTCCAGTGAAACGACGCTGTAGGTCCGCGTAATTTCGCTACGATAGGAGGCAGGCGTTCTTTTTTTGCAATTCCATCGGCGGCTGGCTTTCCTTGATAATAGCGCGAGACAAATGGTCGTTTCTATCTAGAGAAGATTGGCTTCCGTTCTTTATCATCGTAGCCGATATCGCAACGGTGCTCCACGGTCCAACATACAGGATCAGAGAGAGTGTTTATTTTCTTGGGCCGCGAGATCCGCATAGGGAGAACACAACGGGTGACCACGTGTTTCGTTCTGCAGCTGCAGTTCACATGGTCGACGAGAAAGTCAGTGTTGCGTTGCATTTGTGCGTAACGCTCAATTATACTGCACCGAACAACTTGTGCACGCCGCTTCGCGAGGTCCCTCTCGTTGCTCCAAACATTGAAAAATTTCCAAAATATATCAGGCTGTCCCAAAAGTTTCTTTCGCTGTTTGACTGCTCGGTTTTATTGGGCAACGTTTAGTCGAACACACTGACTGATCCATTTTTCGTTGATGTTAGCGCACTTAGTTGTTTTCTAGGTTTCTAATAGGGTAATGTCGTTTGAATCGATAGTCTCGGTGCCGTTCGGCGTGTGATGAAAGATGGAAAGACAGGGAAGGCATTTGGATTTGATTTGGAATATTCTAGCACCCTCCCCCTCCCCTTGATTAATATTTATTTCTTTCTTTAAAAAGTTCTATTCGTTATAAAACATTGAACGCTTGAAATGAGACGAAAATTATGTTGATCGATATTTTCCAACAGCATAGAAAAAATGTTAAAACATGATATCACGATGCTTCCGGACGAATCAAGGAGAACGATGAATAAGAACGTATCGTGAATCATTTAAAAATATTGTACTCTTCGTAAAGTTGTTTGCAGTTAATAGCTGGTACGAAGGCGAAAGAAACTTTTGGGACAACCGAATAATTTCCCCTCCTCGTGGAATCCCTTGAATCGCGCAGATTCTTTAAGTCTCTTTCAACGCCTCGGGTTGTAAACTGATTTATTCGCCGAGTCACGCCCGCGACATAATGATTTAACGAACTCATATTTCCACGATTCGGGACATAATGATTTAACGAACTTATATTTCCGCGATCCGTGACACAAGTCGATCAATTATCCTCGTCCCTCAGAATTTAGCGGATTGGGAAACACCAGGCCGGGAACTCGTTTCGTCGAGACACCGTGGAAGAGTGCTCGCGGGATGGTAACCATCGACGTCCACCGAAGCAAGACGCGATTGGCGCATGCACCGCCAAGGGATTTAATGAACCAAGGTATTCGGGCTAACATCGTGTGCAAAAACTCGCCGCAGAATGCCCCAGGCTGGCTGCTGCATAGACTCAACGTTTTCGATTCAGCGCGAAGAAAATCCTCCAGCCGCTCCACGAATTTCCAAACGAATCGCGATATCGCGGAATTTCTTCGCGGCTCCGAAACCGAACGGCCGCCGTTTCAATGCCAAGCTATTTTCGTGGAATCGCCGAGAGGCATTCTAAGCGTTTTCATGGAAAAAAGCGCGCCGCCAAGTCGAGGCATTTAAGAGAGGCGCAAAAAACGGCGGACGAAAAGCTTCGTACGGAAAACGGAGCTGCTCTGAGAATTTTCCCGCGGTCGCAGCCTGGCGGACCGATTTCAGCGTTCGGTTAAATAGCTGCCCATATACATACATACAAATAACAGGCTGTCCTCGATTTCTCGATGGTCGAGCCAGCCGGATGCCGAGAGTTGTTCGACGCTCTCGCGAAAGCCCTGTTACAACAGATCGATTCAGTATCGACGCGAAAAACTCGTGTTCACCCACTTATCGGCCTCTTCGCTGTCTTTCGTTCGCGGCTTGACAAGTTGCCTGGCGAATCTCGCGAATCGATTCACGATGCAACCAATGGAGCACTTTGCTCGAAAAATGTCCCACACCGATACACGGTGTACATTCTGTATGGAATCAATTAAGGTTTAATTTCGAGGAGGTCAAATTCGGTGAAAGGTGGGAAATTTCGTGTTCGAGATGCGTCGCTTCAGCAGCTGTATCCCGCGACGCAAAGTTCGCGCTCGCGATTCTAATTTTACGCTGCGCCACGATTCCGACGCGATACTGGTCTAACGAGCGACAGCAAAGGAAACAGGGAAATTCCAAAGCAATGTTCGCACCGTTGATGAATCACGGCCTCGACAGGCCGGTCGTAAGATCGTTAACCCTTTCCGATTAATAACCCTTTTTTGTTAATGGTCTACGACAAGCGAGCCGTCCGACTTAAGGAATACCCGGGCTGATCGTTTGCACGGCAGACAATGAATTGTTTCATGCATACGTATTCTCGACGATAAGGTTCATTTCCTACGTGGCAGAAACATGACGCTTGCAGGCCCAGGGCATCGCCGTGATCCTACGCGGTTACTTAAGGCCCATAAAAACGAATCGGCCGCGTGGGATGCGATAGCGGAAACGTTTCGTTGCGCGTCCCCGTCGCCTATCGTTCCGATGAATCTGCGAATTCTCTGGGTTCATCACGATGGAACAGGTTCGCGCTATTCCCTCGCCTGCATTCCTCTCGTTCGGGTGAAACGCATTCCTTGACGTAACTTCTGCAAACGTTATGCATCGTACGCGAGCATTATTTGCCCGGACCAGCGGGAAGGAAATAGCCGATTGGGCAACGGCGTTTGCAAAACCGTAACGAGGCGGCTTTGGAGAAAATGATAGAGTTCAGTGAAACATGCGGAGCCGCGAATTGATCTGCTCTGATTTGAATAGCGAAAGCTGCCGTGGCTAATCGCTTCTGCTGTTGCGTTAAACGTCGGAACGGTGATTCAGAAATCGGCGGGCGAAATATGTTCCACATCGCGAGTCAATAGCGTCGAATAAAATTAGACGGCCCTCCTTAGTTAGCGGCTGATCGAGGATCGTCTAATAATACAATTTTCGAGCGTCGCCCAAGAATGTATTATTGGTCGACGCGATGCGATTCACGGGAGCGAAATGCGCGAGGGCGAATTCCTGTACGTCATTGATACGCGACTGCGTTCTTTGTGAATCAATCGCGGCTGATGGCCGCGATTAGAATAGCAAGGCGATGAATTAGCGAGAAAGCGAGTGCGTGCACTTGCTTGTGCACACAAGCTGGAGTCGTCCGGGAGGCGGCGACCAAGCGATTTGCAATCGACACTCCAATTAAGCTCTTTCCTTGTACCATTGGTTAAGCACTTGTTAGCTACGTTTTCTCTCGAGAGAATTTACGCCCGCCGCGATTCCGTTAGGGAAAAGAACTCGCGGAATTTTACCGTTCTACGTTCGCGTCTTAATAAATTGATCCCCGCGTTGTAGTACTGCATTGGAATCAACGGTCCAATTAAACCGGCGACTGCGATCTGTTATTCAGTCATAGAAAATTGCATAAATTTCCCAATTAGTCCGTCGGGGCTCTTCGAGTGCCTCGCATTCTTCGACGAAGCCGTGCAGAAACTATTGTTCCTGATTTGAGATTAGCTTTACGAGCTGCAAGGCTTATCGCGAATCTTCGATTCACGCGATCGTTAAAAACAGATAATTGCTTTCTTTCGGAGAAGTATGATTGTTGCGGTTGAAACGGGTCCGAGTAATTAACGGAGACAATTAACTTGTTTGGAGTGTGTCGCAGGCAGTGGGGCCAAATTTCCTCGCCGCTGTTTTTACCTGCGCGCCAGGGGTTCGTAGGTAAAAATTCTGCAGGAAATGAAACACCGCACACCGGTGCACTGCGACTACGTTGCAACTTGGCAGGGTTATCGACGATAACGCGCTCGCTGACCCAAGTTGCTCGATAATGTCCGTTTCTCTCTCGCCTGGCCCGTTTCCGTGAAATCATAATCGAGCACGCCAACAATTGATTTATTTCCCCTTTGTTCCGCACGTATAACGTGAAATCTGGGTCGAGCTATTTTTCGGGGGGCAAACCCAGATCGCGCAGCTTTCCAACTTTTCGTATATACGATACACGAAATTATCGTTGGCGCTGAATTTAATTGTCTTCTATTCCCAAGTGAAGGACAGCCGTTCGACAAAAATATCCTCCAACAGCTGGTATCGCGTCGGTTCTCTTCGCAGAGGAAGCCATTATTTTTCAACGCACCTCACTAATTAACATACCGCCGTCGTTTCACGTCAAACACGCGCAGCTTTTCTTCGCGACATCGACGAAGAACAAAGTCTGGTCCAAAGTAAATCTCTGCCGGAAGTTCCGTCGCACGGCCCTCTTACTTTCGAGGTAAAGGCTGCCTGTTGACGGTGCCCTGTCGCTCGAGGACACCTGTCAAATTTTCGTTCGTATCGTCCCCGAGAGCTGTCCCATTATTTTCCCCAGTTCTCACGGGGCGAACCGCCGACGCCAGGACTAATAAATGGGAATTAATCGCGATCGATAGAGACGCCGCGGTTCCGGCAACGAGGAGGCCGACTTCAAGCGAGCGTGGAACTGCTGGAAGCTTGTTAAAAATGCTGATAATCGCGCGTGCTCGAGGGAACCGAAGCGACGCGAATTCCTGGGAAAGACGAGCCGAACGGAGCATCTTGCAGCGTTCGAATTAATTGAGAGGGGAACAATCGCTGGTGGATGAATATCCTGATTGTTTGGCGGAGCCAGGGTCGCGGAAAATGATACTTCGCGGGTAATGAGACGAGTCAGCGAGTGATTTAAGTAAGCCCCTGCGTCGCGTTCAAATCGCAGGATGAACGGGTGAATCACGATTTGTAGGAAGATTAGAATCCCTTCGTATTTCGTCTCACTCGATGGGGTTACCAAATTGAGCGTCGCGATACATGCACGAGGTATCCTCAGGCAATGAGAATTATTCGACGTGTTTCTTTGTTTCAACATAAAGTCCACTCTCTGATATTAATCCTAAGTCCTGCATTATCGTTCGCGACGATCGGGCAATTCGATAATTGGTACACGCAGCACGGTGCATTCTATTCAGGAGTTCTGTTTGGATCTATAATTAGCAAGGAATCGCCAGTTTACAAAACTCCCCACGAAAGAAGTTCTCCATTGAATTTAGGTTGTATCTCTCTGAAGAATCACGGCGAACGGGGCTGGTTAGTCTTGCTTGGACCAGCATTCTTCGAGGCTTCTTCCGCGGTCTCGTAATCACTTGATGGAGCACGCGTGAGCGCCCGCTGACGTATGCGCAACGGATTCTCCGGTGGCCACGTACTTACATATGTATGTATGTATTTACACGCGCTCTATCGAGGCAACCCGTGGAATCGAGCGGCCGTGAAAGAGGCAACGATCTCACGGGACTGGCGAATCGAGCGGAGGAATGCAAAGGAGCACTCGAGAAAAAAAGAAAAAAATGCAGAGTGTCGCTCGAGAGAGAAAAAAAGAAGAAGAAAATTATCTTCGCCCACCGTGGAATGCAATCGGCTAACTGAAAAGCGCCTTTGTCGTCGATGCATGCCTTCGATCGAATCTGGCTTCTTTCTTTCTGCCGGGCGTGCATTACACACTCGACACTCGGTGGGAAAAACAGCGTCGAAACATCGACGGCTGTCGGGTCTTTCAACTTTCTCAAGTGGAATCGAACTCTTCCCTAATTCGTCTCGACGCCTCGTGTTTGCCTGTCGAGTTTACTCCACAATTCCGATATTTCCCTCGCCGCGAACCAACATTGCATACCGCGGGCAAAGAATATTTAGGCATCCCGGACAATCAGGTTCTCGTTCAGCCGAGAAAACGCCTGACAAGTGCAACACGTGCCCACGAAAACAACGGAACACTCTCGCCACGCGAGGAAAGTCTGTCCACCTTGCGCACAAGAATAGTCCCGAGTGACGTGAAAAGTAACAAGATGTTCGGTGGAACTTCGAACGCAATTTACACACCGGAGCCATTTCCGTAGCAGAAGTCGACCCAAGTGGTTAATGGGTTAACGCGTGGCGAACCGAGGCGCGCAGCTTATGACTCTGTGTGCCTAAATTTACGCGCGGCAGATGTAATAAAGCGAGTGCGCGCAGTTTTACAGTATCCTCTATCCGGGATTCCGAATAAGCAGCGACGCAACCGGCCGGTTACGTCTCTTTGAACCGCTGCCAGCCACCTTTCTGCGATTCTTCGAACGCACCAAGGTGCGACCGCGTCGCGCCGTGGAGGAACGTTCCTTAGCTTCTCGGGACAACGTTTCTCGAACGGGGGAATTCGAGACCGTGCACGGGATTCTCCGCATTTTTCCACCGTGCACCTACCGGCAGAGCAAGTCGCAGCTGAATGCAATTATCTCGATGCTCCGGAATTCTATAGCCCAGCCGATTTTTCTACTGCTCCTCTACGCTGCTTATTAGTATATTATATTGTTCTACCCTATCTGCGATTGCAGATTCGCAAATTACCGAGACAATTAATTATTAGCCTGATCAGCACGGTGACATGTTGCAAAAGTCTTGTACATATTCGGAATTCGAAGTCCTTTCCCATCCGGCTTTCACTGGGTATCGATGAGCTTCGAGTGTCTGAAATTATACCCGACCGGCAAAGATTGCTTGCAAATCGAATAGAAATTGAGACGACGATCCTAGACTTCATCCGTGATAGAAAGCTGTACTTACATACATATATATATATATATATGTGTATATATTCATAACACCCCAGTCGTCGAGCTATCCATTCCAACGGAACTCATTCTGCAGTTTTCAATATCCCTCCTTATCAAATACCGCGAATATATTACCGATAATACCCTTAAAAAGAGAAACGGAGGAATTTAATCGAATCTCCCGCGAGAAATAATCATCGCTGGAGCGTCCTCCGCGTTCTCCAAGGCAGATGGGGAAAACGGTAGATCATACAGGGCTCATCAGAGTGTATGAATGGTCCCCAGAAGAGCACGTCGTCGCTTTCGCAGCGGATCGGGTCTCGTTCAAGGCTACCCAGCTTCTAGCTCGGCGTGTTTACCGATGTCAAGAACGAACGTCTTCGCAAGTAGGCTGCGTTACACCGGTGAAATTCGAGAGAGGAGATCGCGGATGAACGGTTATTCCCGTTGAATGATTGCGCGTTGCTGTGACTTATTGCCGGCATGCTCTACCATTCGACGATCCGGCAGCGATACAAACCGACTAATCCCACCGATTCATACATTATCGACGACCATTAACGATCCCCGGGTTGGACGAGAATTAATGAGGCTCCGAAACGAACAGCCTGTTCTTTTTATTGCTTCGTTCGGGCAAAACGAAGTCGGCCGGTGTTAACACCGTTGCTCGTAGCGCGTATCGATTTTTCACAGGAACGTTGTTTAAGGGGGCCGATGGATTTTCGTAAACGTCAACGCGAACAAATTTTTCGTGATTCGTTGGCACGTCGCACTGGCACATCGCGCACCTTGGCCGTTTAGATTCCGTGTAATTCTCGCGTGACTCACGATCGATGCCGGCCGGGCTTCTGATAGGCCGATTTGGGGCTCAGCCTTGACAGGATGTCTGAAAACGTATGGGAGTGTACGAAAAATCTTCTACGCTTATCCACGTGAGTCACTGAAAACACGAACCATCAGATTCGAAAGCTTCATTCCACTCTCGATGCGTTCAATTGTAAAAAGAATACCTAATCCCCTTGAACTGGTTGCAAGTAGAATCAGTCGCAAGTAGTATCAGTAGAGCCATTCTTTATCGACTCTACGCACGAACGTTGCGCAAATCGTTGCAAGCTTCGAATTAGCGATTAATCCTGCACAAGTCCCTCGTCGAAAAAAGCCGCAAAGTGTCTTCTCTTATGAATAATGCAGCATCCGTGATTCGCCGTGCGACTAATAGGTGATCCCGACCAAAAGCTGCCTTTCTACTCCCGGCGTGGCGAGCGTCGTGACGAGAAACCGTATCTTCCTGCGACTTTATCTGAACGCTGAATCTTTCCGCGCGAACAGTCGCTTTCGTTCAACGCGAGCATGCAAAACGATTGGCATTCCGTCGTTTTCTTTCTTCCTGTTCTTCCTTTGCCTACGAACGCGGCCGAGTTTTCCTTCCTGCTTAACGAACGTTCGAAATAACCCTAGATTTCGGTCCATAGACGCCATCCGCTGCTACAGAAGCCGCGAAAATAGGCAAGCACAGGCCGAGTATATTTTTAAGCCTCTCTGGTAAGCTTCTTGAAGCGATTCGTTTTTATCTCCCGGATGGCGGAGCTGCGCTCCGATAGGTAAATTACTTTCGCTGGTTACCCGTGATTTCGAGGCAGATCGCGGATCCTCTGTTTCGCGAGTGCTTCGCGAAAAACACGCAGGGCGGTTCTCGAAATGGACCTTTAACGATCGAGCTGAATACATAGCTCGAATTCCATCCGCGTGACTTGCAAACTGGAGCGGGGAAAAGAATCGTCGACGAATCGCTGAGCAACTTTTCGCAACCTCGCGACTGACGTGTAAAGTGGACCGAGACACGGGTACGTCAAGCGATGACAGAAATCGGAGTTGTCCCTGCTTTTGGAACGCTCCAAGCTGAGAATAGATTCCGTGCACCGGAGAGCAGGTTTGCTCGTCACCATCGAATGGCAACCGGCCGATCGCGATTTTACCTCTTTCGCCGTTATCCACGATGGAACGCGATCGTCCACGAATTTACACGGTCGTGTCGGTGTTCATCCCGATCGTCTGGAGGGAGCACGGTGTAGGTACACTCATCCGAAGGTATTTTAAGACGCGCAGAATCGGATCACGATGAATTTCAAGCGAACGTGATAACCGTCGTGCGACGAAGCGTGCTTTTATGACTCCTGGCAGAGATCTTCTAGATGCGCCTCGAGTATGACTGCAATTAACGAACGGAATCCATCGGTGTACGATACGTTTCTCGTTTGATTCTTCTCGACGCGAGATCGACGGTGAACGTTTGAAAACTGGGTTTCGGCCGCAGGGGACACCCGGTGCATGCAGTTTCAGGATTTCGTGGTTGACTCAGCGCGAAATACTTCCCTCTGACGCGAGCCATTCGACCCGTCGAAATATATACGGGCTGACTCACCCCGTGAAACGCACAGGTACCCTCTCCTTGGCCGCGCGAACAAATATATCGGGTTTAGAGTTCGGTGCAGCAGGGGAAAATAGACGACTGTACAGCCGGAAGACACCGCTGCCTAACTAGGATTGCGTTATTCACGCTTTTAAAATAAAAGCCACCGGTTTTAGACGCTGCTTCGCTTCTTTTCTTTTTTTACGATTGACCTGGTTAGAGGGTGGCAGTTGTCGGGATAGAGGGAACGGGTTCAGCAGTTCGTGGTAGTTTAAGGTATCCAGCTGGTATCTGGGCGGCTCAGAAACCTTAGCAACAACTTTAACGACATTAAGGGAGCCCCGCTATCATCCCCGTTTCACCACCTCTCGATATATTGGATTCGTCCGTTCGCAGCGCCACTCGCATCACGCTCAATCGCGTTAATCGCACAGTTTCGAGCATACCCCACGGATCGTTATCCGGATAAAACTTTTCCAGACCTTCGATTTGGAATTAAAATCGCGCGGGCGATATCTCACGAGGATAAGATAAACGACGACCGTTTCTAAATGTTACCACGGCACGGGTTTGCAAACTCGTTCAGCAGAATTCATTTGTTGCCAGTTGCGGCCGATTAAGTCGCGCGTTCCTCGTTGCAAGAATACAACTGTCGAGACACGTGTAGCTTGAGAACGGGAAGTCGGAATTGCCAGTGTCTGCCTGTCAATTAGCAGCACGTCGTGCAACATTGGCGCCATGCAGAACTTGCTTCGTCTATCTTATCGAACGTTTTAAACGTTTGTGCACTCACTCGACTCCTAGTGTTCGCCGCGAACCGATAGATTGCACGCTTATCTCTCGTCGTGGAAAACATCGATTTTTTTTACTATCCCAGAACGAAGTTCCCGAGAATTGCGAGCGCATTGGAAGAATTGGAAGAATGACAACGGTGGTGGAAACGTGATTCACGCGGATAAGAGGCGTGTGTTTTGTACTGTATTTGCAGCATGTGCTTCAACGAGCATTCGAAAAAAAGATCGGACTGTCCGTGTGCCAGCTGTGCGAATAATCTAAACACAATTTCGAAAGGGGTATTTCGTGTGCAATCGTGCGGAGGTCTCGCTGACAAAATGTCTTGGTATCTTGAAATCGAGCAGCATTTAATCCATCGCGAATCGCAGAACATTTCCCGACCAATAAGCAACGCAATGATGCAGTAATCCTCGAGCAACACGTTCAGATCGCCTATCAGCCTAACGAAGGATCTCATCCGATATAGAAACCGGAAGACATTAGTCAAGCCCCTCCCTCTCTCCCTTTTGTGACCGAATTCTACGAAGATCTATGAACACGAGATTTATTCGTGTTTCCCAGCCTTTCTCGTCTAAATTCAGTGTCGAAATTTCTCCGCAAAGTTATATGAAATGCACTAAAATTAGTTTACACCCAATCGAAAGGAACTGAAACTCGAGCTTCCTTGGGCAGAATATTTTCTTGCCCCGTGTAACGCCCCAGCTAAAGTGGATAGAGCGATGGCTAGACTACTCGGTAACCAGCAAACCAAACCACAAATTCCTTCCAGCGTTCGTTTTCGTTCGACGATACAGAATCCTGTTTTCGCGACTACCATGGAAGCTCGGCATCAACCAGGAATATTCGTCTCCTGTCCATTCCTCGATCTCAGAAACACTCCAAAGATTACCCCTAATCCTGTCTAACACCCTACCTATTTCTGTTTACAAATTCTCCATTCCTCTTCCACCGATACCGCTGCACGATAAAGCTATGAACAACATTGAGAAAGTTCTGTTACCTCTCGAGACTCCTCAAACAATGCGACGACGATTGATTCTGACTTGCGCACCAGATTCTAATCCCTCTTCAGCTGTCAATGTAGGCTAGCTGGCTCTCGGAGGATTTCTTAAAAATGTACCTTCTCCGCTCCACCCTCTGTTGCGCGGAAAAAAGTTTCCTTTTATCAGTCATCAGCCTTTCCTATACAGCCGGATACAACAGCCGCGAGGAGCGTATACCTCCGACGGGGCAATTTGCATAAATCTTTGATAATCTAGGCAACGGATCGACGGGAAACTCGCGGAAGAATACTGTGTCAACCGGTCACTTTCTCCGCTCGGAGCATCCATTTCTGCGTGCGGCCCCACTTCCCTCCCCAATTCCACCCGGTGTATCGAACGATTACAATAGCGAACGATCGTGAACGATTAAAAAGATAACGCTGGCTTGTTCCGAGGTACGGGCGTTCGTGTCGATGCATCGATAGCCGGTAGTAGATTTATCTGCTGTTCCCCCCTGGCTGGACGATAATTTTAGAAATTCTGTATCCACCTTGGACAATACGGTATCGGGGGGGCTGGTACTCGTTCGACGAGAAAGCGGAAGGTGAAGAAAAAACGTGATCATTAGCAACGACAAACTGACGCGATATAAACAAAAATGAAGTTGCTCTTTATTATCTACTTGGTCGAGCGCAAAGATTGCAAGGAGCTGAGAGACATTCATATCGCGTGATCGGGAAACCATTTTCGATGTGAAAGATTGAAAAGAATCGACGAACTCAGTCAACAGAGCCGCACTCGGAGGACGCGCTTCGAGCCATTTCGTTGGGCGTAATTTAAATGGCCTAGCACTCGGTCGTGTGGGCGACACATTAGTGCTTCCGTGACAAATTGTACGGAAGGGAAAAAGGAAAGGAAGAGAGAGGGGAAACAGCGAGACCGGCGTAATTCATTAAGCATCAACACCCAAACGACGAGACGGAAAGCGGAGAGCTTTCTTCCTTCGTGGAAAGCGGCAATATATCCGTGGACAATCGTCGATTTTTATCTTTCCTAGTTTTCCCCCGGGTCACCGATCCTTGGGACGCGACTAAAAATTGCCCTCCGGAGTAATTGGATACAGGGATCGCGTGAACCGACGCAAATGTTATCCGGAACGTTGCTGCTCCACCTTCCACGTGTGTCTGACCTTTTCCACGTATGTACAGTTTCGATCGAGGAGCAAAATCGCCGGGCTGCTGCACAGAGACTTCTCCTTACGGCGTCTAGGTTCCACCGTGGCCGATATATTACCTCTTTAAACAGCGCCGTTTACTTCAGCTTTCGAGCGTGTACACTTCAGGAGTCGAGCCGCGATCGTGAACCACGCCCATTCTCAATCCTCTTACTTCCTCTTCTGCAAATCATTAAGAACAATATCCTCCGTGCGATCTGAGAAAATCAATACGCCGCCGTTTCCTCGTCCAGCAGGCCACTCCCAAAAAATCGTCTCGCCTTTGAACCTCGTTAGTTTCTCAACGCGGCCCGTGGCACGACGTCGGGACGCCGGAGGATCGCGATGCAATCGTTTAAAGCAGAGAAACGTAAATCGAATCGTTCCGCGGAAACGCAATCTCGTTTCGTCGAGGGAGCTGCGGTTTCCATACCATGCTTCCATCCCCCGATGACTCTGGGTTCGTCGCAGACGATTTCCCTTCAAGTCTCTCCGGGCATTTTTTCCAGAAACGTGCAGCCAACTATCAGGCTATGGAAATCTATGGGTCCGTAGTCGTTAGCATAATGCGACATGTACGTGACGATCGATGGTTTCTTTCTCTCTTACTCTCTCTCTCTGTTTAGTTTCTGCGCATTTCCGTCACGGCCACAAATCTGGCACGGATGTGGCGATGTCCCACCGCCGAACCGCATCGATAAGATTCGTCATCGGCCGCTGATTTCTCGAGGACGTTTCATCATTTCCACGGTGTTACGCGATCCACGAACTTTACTCTCGAGAGGACAGAAGGGGGTATCATCTTTTCATTCAGAGTAGCGCCGTCAGTCGTTGACATTTTCTTTCGCACCGTTTAAGCCAAGCACGTCCGATCCTCGGTTCAGAGGAAAGTGCAACCAAGCAGGCTCTTACTGTTACCCCGGATCAGCGGATCCCTTCTTCGTCCTCGTTCGTATCGGCGAGTTACTTTCACGGGCGTAAAGCATCGATTGTTGTCGAAGCTTTTTTTATCGGGCGCAGCCGCGGCACTGGTTTCTCGTCGCTCTATTTTCGTTGCCGATGATTCACGTCGGCTCGTTCGTCATGCACTACACCGTTGCACTCTTTATTTCCGTTTCGCCGACGTAAAGCGACCCGACGAGCAGAGTCCGCTGCTCTTCGATGATTCGCGCGAACGTGATTCAACGTTTCGCGAAACGTGGCCGCGCTGCAACACGTACAAGCGTTTCGCTGGGGAACAGAAGCCTGCGTGCTAAGGATGAAACATTTTCAAATAGAACCACTAGATGTTCCCGGGGCATTCCCTCGGGCCAGATCCTTGGGAAAGATCACGGATTCCCGGTCGTCTGTTTACAATTAACATCGAGCGGCGAAACCGAGATAATGGGCCGATCGAATGAAAGTCTGGTTCGCAGGGGCCCGAGGAGCCGCATTATACCTTCGTGATTTCGCTGGGAACCAACGAGCCGAGGTGCACGCTAGTTGCCAGGAACCCCCGCGATATGCATAACCGCGTATCCGTCTATAATTGGCCGGCGTGAATTAACGCTGATCCCATCTATCGCCATACCGGCGCGCCAAAGTCTCGAGCAGGTTTTTATGGATTACGGCAGTCGAGGCATTCTTCTCCCTTTCTGACCGTCGGAGGACAAAAGCACCTCTGCCCCCGGCCTGTTTGATATTTGGCTCCTTTCAGTGGAACGAGCCTCGCGGAAAATGAAAGTCGAGAACGTACAGAACCTCGTGCCCGCCCTGTCCCTTTCTGCGACGAGGATAATCGCCCACGCGGGCTGCTCCTTCGTCGTGCAGTGAAAATACCCCCTTTCGACTCTCCGCGATTAGGATGTTTATCCGAACGACTCTCCTGTTACGAACGTTGAAAGCTGACGGGAAAGTGGTTCGAAGCAGAGGGGACCGTGGATCGTTGCAAATTGCAGGCGCGTCTCGACAAATAGGCACGCTACGGGGAAGAATCGAGCTCGAGGTATTTGAATATCAATGATTCAGAACAATCATTAAAGCGAATGTTCAATTACGGAAAAGCACTTTCGAGTTAAACAATACGAAGCTGACAGGGACGGGTTAAATTCATTCTCCAACTGTCACCGATCCGCGGTGGCGAGCCTATCCAATTTCGCTGAAACGAAAATCGTTCCTCTGAGCGGCAGCTGACTCGGCAAACAATCTCGAACGATTCGAACGGGTTCAAGCGTGCTCCAGGTGGATCGTACGCCACGCGAAATCGTTCAACTCCCGAGGATGTCCGACACGTTTCCTCTCGATCGCGTCGAACCCGGCAGTACGAACCGCGAACGTTCAATAATTCATATTCAATCTATCGACAGCAGCTGCTCCCGCGGAGAGTCCAATAATAATTCAGCCTCTGTCCAGTGCCTGGCGTACTTTCATCTGTCCAGCGCATCCTTCGGAAAACTTGCGACCGCGTTCGACGATAATCGACAATCTCCACGATTGTGGAGCGCCGTTTAAACTCGCCTTCTGGCGAGAAACGGAAGGATTGCTAATGCATCGGATAGGACGAGATCAGCCTACACCCTGCCAGTTATCTATCCTAGCGAAGCCGAGCTTCCGTCCCGGGCCAACTTGTTGTGGACCTTTCTTCGCTACTGGCCAAAGGGAATTTTTAATCGACCGAACGCGACAGTACCTATCGCGGGGATCAATCAGGGTGGAATTTGGCGGAAATTCATCCCCCGCTTGCTCGTCGGTGACGAGGGTCGGATTTTCGCGCGATAACAGCCGCCGTCCGTCGTGGACGTGCGCGTCAAGTGGCAACAGAAGCCGTTCAACGACAACTGGGACGATGGTTGGACGTAACTTCGGGCTGGTGTAACGTTTGCCGAGATCGAAGCAGGAAAAGTGTCGTTAGTCGGGTGAAATCGATGCGGGCCCGTGTTTCGCCGCGAACTGTCATGGATCAGCATGTTACGTTCTGCCCGACGATAGTGCCGCGGGATTAAAAGACGGCGTTTCGCAACGGAAAAACGACACGGCACGCGGAATGTTTGCCCGGTGTAACGTTGAAATATTCATTGGCCGGCTACGCGTGACTAATACTCTATGAAAGCATGGCGATCCGAGGTCGACGTTTCGTGCTTCTTGATTTCCATGCTCGCGGCACGGGTCGGTGGGTAAACGTTTGACGCGTATTCGCCGTGCGAGCGTAGGTCGGAGTTAAGCGAAACGTGCCGAGCCGAGTGGGGAATTATTGTCTGTCGATATTTCGTTCTCCCGTTCTTCTGTTAATATAGAGGAAACTCGGGCGAATATCGTGATCCATCGAGGCCTTGCTCGCCTCGAATCATCTCGTCTATTTAAACGCTCGACCAAAGCAAACACTCTCGCTTTTACAGCACACCGATACGCAGAGGCGCGCGCGCAAGAGAGAAGTCTGCACAACCGTGGCTTCGAACGTGTAAATAAACGGTAGCGTATTTATGAACAGAGATATCTTAATCGCGCCAATAGCCCCGCGTCAAGCATGGCGGTATCGTTCGCTCCGTTTCGCGTTCACAACAATCGGTTCGGCGAAAATCGATATTTACGAGGCGGAACGAGCCCCGAACGCGACCCGCGAATTGCACTTTTGGAGCATCCGAGGCCTGCGTTTCGACGCCGCTTCTTCGACGTCGCTGGGACCAGCCTCGAATCGAGTTCCAGCGGCGTTCAAGGTTGCGAGAGTTTCGCGTGAAATTACGCTCCAGCGTGCTGGAGAAACTCGTTCCTCCGCTTGCGCGTGTTTCATACGGACGTCTCGGCCACGCCACGGACGAGGAATCGAAGAATCCTCGCCAGGGGAACAAATAAACATACTTCAACCTCCCCTCTAACCCCAGGCTTATCTACGTATACACGTATACAGTTCAGATACGCCTCTGTAAGAGCGTTTTCGAAAGCGAATATCCCACGGGGAACTAACGACGAACGAACATCCACCCACCATCTTCCCGTGCGAACCCCCTTTCCTCCCCTATTTCTCCACGGGATCTTCGGAATTCCGATGCGTCGTTCGCGGCCCCGTTTACGATTCTGGGCACAATATCGTAGAACTCGTGCGGGAATTCGGTTTTTCGAGCTCGATCGAACGTTCGCGGAACGGTTCTGGCTGGAAGTTACGAGATTGTAATCGCGAGTACGTCGGAGGGGCTGGGCGAGCAGCCGGCCCGAGAGGACGGGAGGAGGAAATCAATGCCACCGTCTGCCGCGAGAGAAGAGAGACTCGTCGCGTATCGGTGAGTTTTCGCCGGTGTCTGTTGCGCGCGGTCAGAGGCACACGACTGCCGGTAAAATACGGCAGGCACGATCTTAGGAGCCATCGTGGTCGTCGATGAAGAGGACGGGAGCAAAAAGGCAGGGCCACGGAGAGACGGGGAATGAAAGAGAAGCAGAACAGAGAGCGGAGTCGAGACTCGACGAGATACTCACTCGACCGCTGGCGTTCTTCCTGCGGGATTAGTCCGGAGTACCCGGCAGAAACTCCGCCAAATATGTGCTCCTCCTGTCCTCTCGTGTCTCCTCCTCGTCCCAATCGTTTCCACGCACCGCTTCGCTAACGCCGCCGAGGGGTTGTTCCTCTTGAGCGCGGCACAAAATCGAAACACGAGGGTTGCGGGTAGACGGAACACCGGATATCAAGGGAGCGGACTGACGGACTAATACGCTTCCTATGATACTCTGCGCGACACTGCCCCGATAGACGAGACTCCTGTTAGGTGGCCAAGGGGTGGTGGAAGGGGCGCATCGAACGTACGTACCGAATAAGGGAGGCAACCGCTCCGTTCTCGCGGGTGTCTCGAACCTGACTGACGCACCAGCCAAGCCTACAGTCTGCCCGAACCCCTACTATTCCCTTCTTCTCTCTCTCTGTCGCATCGCCCCCGCTCGCTCTATCTCTCTCTCACTCTGTCTCCTCGTTCTCCTCGTCCCGCCGTCTCACCGATCTCTCGCTCTTCCTTCGATCTCTCTGCTCCGTTTGCTTGGCCCCGCCGCCACGTTCTCCCTTTACTCCGTTTCCACGTTTCTTCGTCTGCCTCTCCCTCAACCGCTACTCTCTATCCCGCCGTTCGTTTTCATTCTTTTTTCCATTTTCACTCCTCCCTTTTCTACGTCTCCTCATTTTTCTGACCTCTCTTTCTAATTTTATCTCCACGCCGCCGCCACCGCTGCCGCCTCCCTCCAGCCCGACGCGATGCCCTCGCTCCCTTCCACGACCGCCGTCTCGCGTCGCGTTATCCTCGTCCCTCTGCCACAGTTTTCGCATACGCTCGTTCTACGTCGATGTCTGCTGCTCCTCCAACGCCCACCTATATATACACAGGGTGGAACATCGCCGAGACGAAGTTCCTCTGCCCTTCGCCAGGACCTTCCGCGCGAGAATCGCAGGATCGCATCGCGAGTCGTGCCTTTCGATTTGTCGCAGCCAGATATACCTGTGGCCTTCCAGCGAAAAGAGGGCCCTGCCCCCCCACACCCCCTCGCCCTTCGTTTCTTTCAGGCGACTTTTTATGCGCCACCTTTGTTCTCCACACGAAGGACCCCTTTCTCTTTCTCTTACCCTCCTTCGCCCGCCCCAACTCTCCCTGTCACCCTCTCTCGCTCGGTCTGGCCCTCCTTGTCCGAAATTGCGGATAATTCTTCGCCTGCCACGATCGATCGCGCTCCCGTTTCGAGGCGTGCAACGCATCGTCGGCCGTGTTATTTTTCCAGGCCACGCATCGGTTGCGGTTGCGTCATAGAAAAATTCTCGACCTTGTCCTCCAGGCCTGCCGACGTTCGCGAAATCGGCCACGAGGAATGCCTGCTCGCGTAACAGTTTCGAGGCTCTATCTGGCTCGCGCGTACCTCGAGTAAAAGGGGTGTCGAAAGACGGGGTGGGTGGACCGGAAAGAGTCGCGAGCTAATCGACGCTCGCTGCAATCGGCGCTCGAACGGGGCTGTTTAATCGCGATTCGCGAGATTACTAACCGAAGACATTCGTCTCGATGACAAAGCTCCACTGTGTTCGCCGTTATCGCGCGGCGTAAATGCGCGCAAAAGGCGGAAAATCGACTATCAAGCGTTCCTCGACTCACCGCGAGTGCGATAAACTTCGATATTGACCGTGCTTTCTCTGCGCCTACTCGGCCACTGCGATACGCGGGAATTATTGATGGAGGCGGAAATTGGTTCTCGCGATCGCGGTTGAAGGAAGTGTTGCCTTGCGCCACTTGTCACGCTGCTAATATGGGGGTTAATGGGGGGGGGGGGGGGGCAAACGGATTGTTTAATCACAGTTGATACGGTTTATTCTATAGAGTTTCACAATAGCAGGATACTACAGTGGAAACGACGACTACGGGCGATTTGAATGCGCTCCGGTCGTGGAGTGTATTTCGATTACGTCAGACGATTCACTTTCGTCTAGCTTCCAGGGCTGATCGATAGCGTTGGATTCCTGGAGTCGTTAACCCACTTTAGGTGTACACGCTGGACCGCTTGCTCCGGCGTGGGGGATCGTCGACGTATTCTACTCGAATCAGGTTATCATCGTGGAAACACGACGATTTTTATATATTAAAAAAAGTCGTCGAGTTTCAGTCGCATCGTCGCCCCTAGGTTCTATCCATTTCGTAATTAGTATTACAATGTAATTTATTCACGTCAGCGACAGCAAGGGGTCGTCTATAAACTACGTGGCTCTGTGTTTGCCACATCTTAACACCCCCGACCATTCCCCTAGAGTGTTACGTAGCTCTCTAAATTTTGTAAAACAATTCATCGACGTAAAAGGAAAATTTGCGCCCATCGTTGACTTGACATTCAGAAATTTTGTGAAGAAAATCAATTTCGACATCTTGCTAAAGCCACCGTACTATAGGTTCTGGAAAATCGAGTTCACAAAGTAGTTTGATTCTCGTTTCGCAAGAACACTTTTCTTCCCGTTGCTTTTTGCTAAAATCTCATGCAGAAAGCTACGTAACTTTTAAGCATAGACCCCCTCCCCATACTTTCGCCGTACACCGCCCCTTCCCCCATATCGACGACCCCTAATTAATACCGCAATTAATCTCCCGAGCATCTCCAAATAGGGTATCGCAATACAGGCTGCTGAATTCGTTCTCGATAACGAGATACAAAGAACCACGAAACATTTTCTTCCCCGGACGTTTGCCATTCCCTCCGCGTCGAGATCTTCGCGTTGATCAACAGCCAATCTGCCGTTCAGGTCGGCATCCCTGGTCACGTGCGTCATCGTTCTCTAGCTGCTAACCGGCTGCACTTTCTCCTCGGTGATATCCTCCACTTCCACGTTGTCCGCGTTGACCACCCTGATCCGGTCCACGGGTTTCGGTCGCATGAGGATGAACGGCAGCTCGGCGGACAGTTCGCCGCTCAGTGCCCCCAGGTAGAGCTTCACCTTGACGGCGTAAGACACGACGATGCCAAAGGAGTCGCGGACGTCTGGCGAGGTGAGCAAAGTACTGGAAGCCAGCTCGCCCTCCTCCCTCTTCAGCCGGCCGTCCAAAGCGATTCCCCTGCGGTGCCTATTATTCTCCAGGTCGGGCTTCAGGTAAAGCACCTTGGTCAGATTCGAGCCGGGATTAATCGGGCAGCCGTCCTGCGTCTCCACCGCGTCGATCACCGTTCTGAATTGCCCGTTCTGGAAGATCACCACGTCGATACCCTGCTGCACCAGCGCCTTCATCTTCTTCACCACCTTGTTGCTGTTGTTCCGCACGCACACGTTCACGGCTATCCTCTCGCCCTGATGGTACAGCTGCTTGTCCAAGGTTACCTCGAGCTCCAGGTCGCCGGGGCTCAGCAGAAAATCCTTGCGGACCACGGTGCAGGGTTGACGACCCTGCTTCGTCGGGGCGTACTGGATTTTTCGTATCCCCATGGTCACCGTGCTCCTCTTGTGAGTAATATCGGTCTCCGTGTCCCCGGAGTAGACCTTCACGTAGTAGCTAACCCCGCATGGTTCCCCGGTCTCGTGTTCACCCGGTTGCAGGATCACGCTCGACGGAGCGCTCTGGGGGAACTTGAAGGTGAACGGTACCGCGTTCGGCCCTAACTTTCGTAGCAATCGGTCCTGCAGCCTCGTCAGGCTAGCCTCGGTCTGCTTGGTCACGGGGAACACCTGTTCGGAGACGAGATAGAGATCCTTTTGGAAGTTCAAGCCCATTACTTCGTCCTCCTCCCTTCCGTATCGAAAGCAGCAGACCAGCTGTCCCCATATCTTCCTACCGGTGTCGACGTAGTCCTGGTCCAGTAGAATCACGCCGTCGACAGGCTCGATACCGGACAGGTAGTCTATGTAATCTCGCTTGCCAAGGTACAAAGCGATTTTGTTGTTCGGCGAGCATTTCTTGAACACCTTGAAGTTCACAACCATGCTTGCGAGCGCGACGATGTGCCCTCCGATTGTTATCACCGCCGTGGACGACTGGTTCGTCAGGGTTGGGACCGCGGTCTTATATATGAACGGGACACCAGTGACGTCAGGCTTTTCCGGGGCTTCCGAATCCATTCAGCGTCGCGGATAAACCGTATCTATTTGTCCGTGCCGTTGCTAACCTTTTCGCGTTGTTCTGGGAGGAGCCAGTGGGCCACATTTGTTTTTCTTTTTCGTCGTAAGAGAATTAGAAAGGAGAATTAAAGGCGTTACGCTTCCTATTCGAGACTGATCGATAAGTTTCACGGGCTTCGTTTTGTCTTTATAATCATTCAGTCGTGCCCCGAACGATTTAAACGCTTTCCGCGATCAACCTTTTTTTGTTGCGGTCTAAGCCACTTATGCGGGATAGTATGAGGTTTCAGTCGCGTTTTTCCCTATTAATGATCATTCTTTTGCTGGTTATATGGTTCCTCAATACTTTCGTTGTATTTCCAATTCGATATTTAATCTTCATAGAAAGAACCGACGAAGAGCGGAAGAAGTTTATTATTTTATGGGCCGAATTCCTGAATTCCTGAGGACGCAAGGATCTCATTATGATTTCGACACAACTCACAACGTTACACACGGACGATGGAAAGCGATGTTAACGCTCAGCGTGGGAGAAGCTGTAATTGAAATAAAGTAAAAGATATGCTGTTCGTGAGTAAGGGAGGTGAAAAACTACTAACCAGTTTAGCAAAAAAATTTAAATAACACGTTGCGAAAACGTAACAAAGTTGTAGATTATTTTGTCGCATATGAACGGAATTCCTTAATCTAATTTAGCGATTTGAAAAAGATATATAGATGTAAGCGAAGATAAAGAGAAAAATGATTAACAGTGTACACAGCTGCTTTACTTAATAAAAGTTTTAAAACGTTTACCTATACCTTAAGTTATGTAAAAAATGTGCTGCCTTTGTAATTACAATTCATTGTAGGATATATATTATACTATTCAATATTTGGAATAAATTAATCTGGACTTAAACTAATGTTACTTGAGTGATGACATTCAAACCTCTCTGTTCCACTGATTATATGTACACGAATCAACAGCCATTGGCTATTATCGCCCCACACAAGAGGTCCCAGATCAATGATCAAGCGATGTAAATTAATGTTGTAAGTCTAAACTACTATTCCCAATAGGTGTGAGTATTATTCCATGTGAGGTTCATTTGTAATAAACAATTAAACAATTAAAATTGTTATTACGGCCAACTGAGTGTTGTCACAGCAACGGGTTTTTTTTATCGTGTAGATTATTCGTTCCGCTTTCATTTCACACCCCATTTATTAAAAAATAACCACCAGGAATCGAGGTAAACATTTTTTAAAAATTTATCGGTAACGTTGTGTGTGACAAGGATAATGTACAGGGGCTGTAGTGCTCCACAGGCAGTCGATAATCAGACATATGGCGCCATCTCGCGTTTGCGGCATTTTTCGCAGTTTTCCACACCGCCAAAACCGAATTCCTGGATTACATCATTAATTTAAGCAATTACGTTTTTCTCGGCTTCTAGTGGGTATTTTTTAACCAAGATTGTCTTAAATTAAAGCTACGGACTATAGCTATCATCTCTAACAGTTGCAACAATATGGCTTCTGTGGTTTAAAAGTTATTAACAAATGAAAAATCAGCAAAAATTCACTTCGGGTCGTTTCACTTATCTCGACTTGTGGAGGAGCTAGAACAATGAATGAGTGCTTAAAATGAAGGTAAAGGATGCTGTTATACGATAATGAACTATTTAAAATTGCTCCGTGCGCTGTTTCTTTTTTATAAACAATTAAAGAATTTATTTGAATATGGTACAGAAACTATGCACGAGGGTGCTTCCAACACAGATAGAGATCGTTTCTTGAATGGAGAGCTTTAATTTGAGATGTCGTTGATTAAAATCGACCCAGCAGAAGCCGAGATAATTGAATTTGTTTAAAGAAATTGTAAACAAATGCGATTACTGCCTCTTCCTGGCTAAGTACATCAATGACCAGTGGACATAAATTAAAGCCAGAGGCATAGGCTACCATCTGCATTGGGTGAGAACATTATTCCAAGTGCAGTTCATTTGTTATAAACAATTAAACAGTTAAAATTGTTATTACGGGCAATTGCCTATAGTTACAGCAACGGGGTATTTTTATATTGTATCGTATTCTTTTCCCTTTCATTTAAGACACCGCAGATTAAAGAACAACACCCTAGGGCTAAGATAATTGCAGTGACCCGGAGTGCATTTTTGCCGATTTTTCATTTGTTAATAACTTTTAAACCACAGATGCCATATTGTTGCAACTATTAGAGGAGATAGCTATGTTTCATAGCTTTAATTTAAGACCAGTCCGGTTAAAAAATACACACTAGAAGCCGAGAAAAACGCAATTGTTTAAATTAACGATGTAATCCAGGAATTCGGTTTTGAAGGCGCGGCAATCTCTGAAAAAGGCCGACAACGCGAGATGGCGCCACATGTCTGATTATTGGCTGGCTCTGCCGTAAATTTAAATAACATTTTTAACTTTGCTCCAGGAGTTTATTTTTTAATAAATGAGGTATGGTAGGAAAGGGAAAATAACTAACTACTCATCGGTAATGGTCTCGTTTCTACCACTTTATGCAGCTCTCCGTTATAATTATTTTAATTGTAACAAATCAACGGCGCATGTAATATTATGAATACTTATGAAGGGTTTTAGCTGAGATATCTTGCGTTAATTTATGCCTTCGGTCATTGTTCCAGCTTGCCTTAAGGTAATGCTCTGAATCCCACGAGTTCGAGGCAAAATAATACATTCCTTGCTTGGTCTATTCTTTTACCTCCCCTATGCTTTCGTTTAGTGTGAAAAACCTTCTTTCAGTGGTTAATACAGGACACCATTGTGAAAACAGAAAACTGTTTCAAAATAACTGTATCCTCCCTCCATACATCGCATAATCAGTGACTATGCGTTAGGCCGAGAGTTTAGTTCTCGATATAATCTGGTTCCTTCTAGAAATTGTAGAATAAAGTGACAAGTTTTGAGAGATTTCAGTGGCATCGTTCGAAGTAAAAAATGTCCGAGTGTGCGAACAATAAACGAGGCGCGGTAAGTAACGCTTCACTGAATAACTTACGTCGAATGACTTGTTTTGACACCGTCACTTTACCAAGAGTCTTCTCCAAATTACATTAGAACCACTTCACCGCTCTAATTATTCCCAAACAATGTACGAATCGTATTTACAATTCTACGTATTGATCGTAACAGTTAATTCCGTGATAAATTTATTAGGGAAGGAACCGATATTCAATTTTTAATATATCGTATTCGTGGAACTTATTTTCAATTTCAGGTCATTCCTATGCCTTTGGCCATACCATCCGATTCACCTAAGAAACCTGTCAAGTCCACCGCTGTTGTAAAATACTCAGCCGTACATACACCTGCAACCTATGCTCAGTTACAATGCAACACCGATTTAAATTTGCCACCTACCAATTGGCTAAGCAGCTCTGCAGAAAGTTATGGCCTCCAAAGCGTGTGGTCACAGACCTCTGGATTTTCCAGTTTTCGCATGGCACACATGTTCCCCGATTGTGTGGGCGAAGTGGATGTTGTGTCCGATGCGGAAAATATAAAAAAGCTATTAAAAATGCCGTACAATCATGGGATCATATCTATGGTCGTTCATAGGATAGAAAATACTTTGCTATTGGACGATTTCGATATACACAAGTACTTGCTTAGACAGGCAGAGAATGACTGGGAATGGTTGAAAAAGTTTTTCTATGAGCACATCTTCCAGAATCTAGGTGACAAGGAGAAATGTCTGTTTCATAAGACTAGCAATAGAAACACTTTGCAACAGAGAAATTTGGCATCAAAATTTCTCTATCACTCTATAGTGGCGGATACCAAAGAGCAGCATGCCAAACCGCAGTTACCTAGGAAAATATTGGAGCCATGCTTGCCAGAACCGTCCCAAGAGGAGAAGGTGCCAGATCCGAATTACAATCATACCTTTGCAAGAAACATTGTGTGGACGTTTGAAAATATACAAATGCTCATCGGTACAGATATGCCAATATTCGGAGGAAAAACACATCCTTGCATAAGTCTTAGACTGAGGGATATGACCAAGCCGATTAATGTGTTAACTGGAATTGATTATTGGCTAGACAACCTGATGTGTAACGTTCCGGAGGTGGTAATGTGCTACCATTTGGACGGTATCGTACAGAAATACGAGCTGATAAAAACAGAAGATTTGCCCAACATGGATCACTCTAAATTTAGTCCCAAAGTTATAAGGGACGTTGCGCAAAATATCTTGAGCTTTCTAAAAAATAATGCCACTAAGGCTGGACATACATATTGGTTGTTTAAAGGCAAAGATGATGATGTTGTAAAATTGTACGATTTAACATCCTTGTGTAACGATCTATCGGACGAGAAAGGACAAAATCCGTTCACTGTACCTGTTGCTATGCTACTGTACAGGGTTGCCCGTAACATGAAATACTCTTCCGATTACCATAGACAGCAGGGTACTATTAGAATGCTGTTGAAGCATTGTATACAGTTACTAACCAAGGAGAAGTACCCACAAATTGTAACATCTGCACATTTCATGCTATCCGATCTTTATATACCGTCAGACACAAACCCTGCTAGCCCTGGTCTGTCTGATCAAAGTGATGAAGAGGATACGCAGAGTGAATCAAGTACAAATCATGAGAACGAGATGGAGGAGGAAGAAGAGTTAGAAATAAATGCGATTAAATCGTTAACATTAGCAAATAGTAAGTGTAATATTAATTTCAAGCAGTTACATTATTGTTAATGTACGTAACAATGAAATAATTGAAAAATAAATTCAATTTACAGTTAAAGAACACACGGAATGCGAGGAACCGAAATATAAACCACCGCCCATTTCGGGTACGATCGAAGAAAGATGTTTGGCTGCCTTAGAGCACGTTTGTTATGGACTTGAATGTTTGCAGTATTTCCCGACCGAAGATAGTTCCGACGAGGAGCGGAAGAAAGAGGAAGAAAAGGAAAAGGAGAAGGAGAAAAAGGAGTACGAAGAGAATCATTTGAACATGGCAAAACCATTCCAAGCTATTCCTATGCCCTATGCTCCCTTGAAGGAGAACAAACAGGGCATTGGATCGGGCGAAAGCTCGATAAACAATAGTCCTGCTCATAAAAAGAAGCTGAAACAGAAGAAAGTTAAGAACGTCGAGAAAAGTGTTTCGAAAACAGACACCAATCAAAATGAACCGAACTTACTGTTACGTAAACTTAAGAGCGAAACTTTGCCCACGTGGCAGGCACCGAAAAAGAGTGACAACATCAGTTGGAACGCTCATTTAAAAACATTGCTATACGAGAAGGCTTCTTTAATCTTCGCCGTTCTCGCTGAAAACGAGTACGCGAATAGAAATTACGGAGCTTCGTTGAGGTACATGCTGACGGTTCTGCGCTGCCAGAAAATATTGGAAATTTTCTGCGGCGTACGAAACGATAAATCGATAAGCTATTTATTAGGCCGCGCGGGAGACTGTTGCTTTATGACTGTACAAGATTGGTGTAACGTCGAGAAACACCGCAACGACTATGAAATGAAGAACGAAACGGAGGAGAAAATAGTTGAAGAGATATGCAAAATGGAAGATTTGGATATGGGTACGTTTATCGTAAAGATGACTTGGAGGGGGATACTTAATATTGTGTCAAATTACAGATGATGCTGAATTACTACCGCAACATTTAGAAAGTCTGGAAACAACTTTAATAGCATCCTACAAGTGTTATAAAAAAGCACTGTCATTAAAGCCGTTAGACATGGATAGGAATAATCTTTTAAGGCGGGTGGGGAACATTCATAACGAATTAGGGGTACTGTATATGAATCAAGCTGGAAGTAAGTGCATGCAGTTGTGCACCTTTCTGTGCCTGAGAAATGCGATTATTATGCTTGTGTTATTTTTTTTCCAGCGCGTTATCAGCAAGAGAACTTAAGCGAAGAAACGACAAGTTCAATCGACAGCGAAGAACATCTTCTTGTTCGTTCCCTCAATCATTTAGAAGCGGGCGTGAAAGCGTTTGAAACTGTTCACGATGAAGCGAATTTAGCATTGCTGCACTCGAATACAGGAAGGCTCATGCGACTTTGCGCTCATATGCATGTGAAGCAAAATGCTCAAGAACGACATTTCTATAATAAAGCGCTTGCGAGTTATCAGAAAGCTTTGCAAGTCTTGAGTTCGAGAAAGTCCAATCCAATGATTTGGGATACCATCACGTGGGATCTTTCTACCACCTTGTTCACCATGGCTACACTGTTGCAAGATTATCCAATAACTGGTTGCAAAGTATGTTACTTCATTTTTGTTCGTATTAACTTGCAGAAAATGTCGATGGGTTTCCATTGTTCGTTACCGATTGTAATGCGATTTTAGACCGAGGAAGAGTTGGAACGAGAGGTTGTCGATATTCTACAGAAGGCGCTCAAGCATTGTGATACAGAAACAGCTGGGGCAAAGCAACCGGTCTATCAGTTCCGTGCTGCAACCATTCATCATCGTCTAGCCTCTTTGTATCATCGTGTATACAGAGAATTCGAGGCGGACACGGACAACTCGAAAAGAAAAACAAGCTTGCAATTGTGCAAGCTGTATTACGACAAAGCTGCGAAATTATTGTTAGCTTTGGAGCAAACTACGGAATTTTTAACCGTACAAATGGAGAGGGTTGCTCTAACCGAACATCAAGCCCGTTGTGCGTATTCATTTCAAATAGATTTCAATCGCGTTTCATTTGCATTTCACACTTACGAATCTGTACTGTGCTTTAGGTGCTACGACTTTCCATGGAAAATTGAAAGCGTATCAGAACGGCCTTGACTTAATCCTACAATGTAGACCGATTATAGATATCCTAGGCGATAGAAATAGTTCTCCAAAGCTGACGGTTGAAAGCCCAGATGCTGTCCACAGTACAGCTGGCAAGGAGAATGCAGATGAAGAAAAAGGAAGTGACGAGCACAAGCTGATAGAGGAGGAGGAAAATTTGGTCGCATTGTTGGAACAAAGATTGCAATTTATACTACGGTCTTTGACGAAATTGTTCGTCACGAAAAGCAGTAGCGGTAACAAAAAAGAGTACGTTCTTTAACAGAAACATGATCCTCAATCTTGGCAAATTCTTGTAGCGCAATGTTATTTTTCTGTCTTCCTTTCGTATTGTTTTCAGGTCTGAGACACTTGCCAACCTTTACAAACGGTGCTATAGCAAAACGTTACGACCAGTCACAATGACTGGCTTTACATTAGTAGACCATATTGCAGAGCTTCTAAGGGAATTGGAGAAGATGTTGTCGCCCGGTGATTCGTGAACGTATAATAAGTGTGTATATGTATATATCGCGGATGTGCCAGTTTGAAGGTAACGCGTGAGAAACTACGACCACACAAAGTTTGGTCGATGCTAGATCATTAATTCCCTCATCTCCCTGAAAGGTGCTTCGCGTTTGGTCGTTGACGCTGGTCGTTATCTTGTTTGCGAGGGTAAAACTTTGGGGGACTGATGTTCTTTAACTCATTGTATTAAAAACCATGAAGACTTTTTTTATTCTAGTATGTACATAGTGAGAAGAAAGCTTTTATTTATATATAATTTATAAGTGAGAAATAAATAGCCTATACGAATCTTACATACGATTTGCCCTATGAACTTTCGTAATGCGTATTCCAATTTTACGAAAGGCAACATGCAATTGCTACTGTTGATCCTCTAACACCGTTCAGTTCCGTAGATTTCCAACAGATGGCGGGTCAATGTCGATTAGAGAGGCAGGCTAGACTTCACTCCAAAGAACCACCGACGAGATACAGGAATCGGCTGTTAGCTGAACCCACGATGATGTTTGTATACCAGAGTATAACAATTCCAGCTGTCACTTGTATCCCTCACGATCCAATGGATTTTCTTCATCCTTGAAAAAAAGAAAGAAAGGTTCGTCCTCGATTCCTTACTTTCTTCTTATCCCCCGTTCCTCAATCTCGCGTCATCCCCTCCGGACATCCGTGGTTTGACCTTTCAATTTCATCCCCCAGGCCTTCCGTCTTGGCTTTGCAATCTTCCAGCCACTACGACTTCCTTCTTCAGCATCCAGTCTTATCATCAATGCCATTCGAAACATTTCATCCACCCCGCAACATTTCCACCCCAATCACTGTCCTCATTTTGGTGTTTGGTAAGTACGAACGAATCTTTGTACAGATTATTTATTGTACACCTCTTTTCGCGCGAGCATGGGAGATTACGTCGATTTTACGACCGAACAATGCCACAGGAAGATGAATGTGCACAATAATTCATTGCTAAACGATCACGCCGTACACTTGTGGCAGACTACTCGCCACTAAATAACCAGACCCTACGCGGTAAAAAGTTTGGGCTCGCCTTTAATAAACAATGCGAAAGGTAGCCGGTGGCGGGTTTGAGAAATTTCAAAATCATGGGTCGGCTCGCTCCCCTCGGTTATGTCTGCATTTTTCTCGGGACGCGTCCAATATCTATGCCGCTCGTATTTCAAGACAACGGGGCGAACCCTCTGCGGAAACATTTTTTTCTTCGACAACGCATGCCGAACAGCGTTTCCACAGGGCTGTCCCGTTTTTCGAAACTCAATATAATATAGGTATTATAATTATAATGCAATTGTAATGTAATATAATATGGGGCCTATAATATAAATGAACATTAATTAGCTAAGAAATTGAGCAAATAATATTTGATGGTAGCAAAATAATTCACGAAATAGTCGACTGTTCAACATTTAGCTTCTAGAAGATCGTTGCCTCGTTGATTCAGCATCTATCGTTCGCACTGCAAATGAGGCAGGCAATAAATAGGTATCTCAGAATGCGTGATTGAATAAACAAAAAGGAACGAACGCTGAAACACTGTGGGGTTTGCGGACGGATTTAATAAAGCGCGAGCGTACGCGCGGCGTAAAGTTAAGAAAGACGGCAAACTCGAAACAAAGAGGGGCAAAAAGGAGTTCTCTGCGGATTTAACCGCGGCTATACGCAGCCTCTTGCAAACTACGCAATAAACGAAATTGCGAAGTTGAGTAGCCGCTTTGAAAGGTCGCCAGGGGAAGAGAGAGAGGTAGGACTGTGTATTATTTTCTCTGGTCGCCTGCCCTCAGGACCCGCGTCTTTTGCGCCCGTCTCAACCCCCTCTCGTGTCCACGTACACACGGACAAAATTAAGGAACACACCCACGCTCGCGCAAATATCGACGAGGAAAGGAGAACGTAGAAACGGAATAGAAAGGGAGAAAGTCTCCTCATCTCTGTCCGTCGCTCGCAACCCCTGTCGTCAGAGTTTCCACGACTTTCAAACAATTGAATTCCAAGACGTCTTGAGAGGAAACCGAGGGTCGAGGAGCCAGCCATTACGCGAATTACATAATGAATCCGTCAGACGTGAAAGAAAAGGAAAAATCAAAAAAACGTCGGTTGACAGTCTAGGCTCGTTCGAGGCCTGCTGTCTTTTCTTTGAGGCCGCCGATGGAATTTCGGCGTGGACAAAGGGGAATTCCGTGTGGATGCTCCTCTCATTTCTCTCCTTTATATGCCCGCCGTCTCTGTCCCGCCACGTGCCTCGCCTCCCTTCGAATTCAAGCCGCGTTCCTATCTCTCCTCGAGCCTCTTATCTGGTTATATCAATTAGAGTCGGTGCCTTTCTGTCCCGCCGCGTTTGCATTCTTTTCGTTCTCTCGCTCGAACGCGTATCACGCTTCGAGGGAGGGTAAATTCGAACCGATCTGACCCCCGTCCCCCTTTCTGCCAGTGACACTTCCGGTCGATTGGATCCTATACATAGGGCAGCGGAATCGATTTCGATTTTCGTCCTCCTCCTTTCCTTTTTCTGTTTTCCCTTTGAAACAATAAGACGGGGACGACAACGCAGGGGGAGAAATCGCGGTTGACGCGTCCCAGTTTCGTCACGGGATTATTAGTTCACGAAGTTTTAATTGTATCTCGCTGAAGTTTCGGTCGACTCGCCGTCAGAGCTTGCAAAGGCAACGCGTGCCGCGTGTGCTCGCAGAGCATCGCGACTGTCATAAATAATCACGTAGGTACGTATTCCGTTTGGCGAATGCCCGGCGTGTTTCAGGGCCGATAATAAATTACAGGCAATGCAAACACGGGGCATGAATTATATTTGCCCGCTGGAGTTATTCCGTGGCTGTCGATAATCAGCTCTCGGTGACCGAGCGTACGCCGGAATTCCAGTTCGTCCTGGAAACACGATTCCTGCAAACAGGATTGCTCAACTGCGTTCATTTCGTTCGTTCGACTTCGGCGGCTTCGTAGCTGGCGTCTGACAAACAATACAGAATGTCTGAATGTCAAATGAAATTACATACTTTTTTAGATAAGAATTCGTTCAAGTGTTTTCTTGCACTGTGATTAGTTTATTATTATTATCATCATTTTTATCAGACACTCATCTAATGTTTCCTTTTCATTTTAAATAATCTAAACTTCATCTGAGCTCTTTTTCCCTGCCCGCACGATATCTTGTATTATCATCCCCTTTCTTTCGGCGCTCGACAAGTTTGTCGTCTGTTTCTTTTCTTTTCTTTTTTCTGCGCGAAAGAATCGAGTCAAGGAGGGAGAGGAATTAAATTGCGAACGTTCGGTGGAAAGATTCGTAGCACCGACGTGCTCCCTCTTCGCAGGCAGCCGCGTTTACTTGTAATTCCGGTGTACGTCGGTGTAACGATCCGTGCCGTGAAATATCGGTCGGATTTCTAGGTGGCCGTGTCGCGAAGCAGCGCGAAAATCGAGGAGCAATTTCTGTATGCTTCGAAAATTTGAACAAACAGACGCTACGTGTTCTGTTTTAAACGTATCGCATTATTCTTGCTGCAGGAACGCTCGGGATCGTTGTCAAATCGATGGAACTTGATTGGTACAGGAAAAGTTCAGTTTCAGGCTCGTCGGACTGGTTCAGTGGATATCGATCATCCAAGATGGATTTGCAATTCAGTTTCGTCGGTCATTGTGAGGATACGCGAGGCTATTTTGTCTGGTATCAATTGCAAACTCGAGATTGTTTTCCCTGTCCCGAATCAAGTTGCGTGATGTATCTCATTCACCCTTTTCATTTCATAATTTTTCTTCCCTAATATTTCCTCTCGATTCTCCCCTATATTATCTCAAAGGGTATATTGTCTGATAAAGTCACATCGTACTCGATGACGAAAGTAGTCAGAATACAAAGTAATCTATTTTTGGCAAGTACATTCTAGTTTGTTTTAATACAATTGCGAAAAATTACTTACAACGTAATCGAACGTTTAACGAATAAAAATTCGATACGAATAATTAGAATGAAATGATATCAAATCGATGGAGAAATCGATTCATTCGATATACAGATAATGTTCATCGAAAGAGTTAGCAGAGAACGATTGTACAAGCAGTGACCCAAAAATCCTCGTACAGGAATGAAAGGAGATGTTGCAGGTTATTTGGCGGAAGTCTACCGTGAGATTAGGAAACTGTATCGAAATCAAGCGTTCGATGTACCGTACATTCTAGGATCTAACACATTTTTAACGAGTACATCGTGGCGAAGATTTATGCCCCTGGCCTGGATATTGCCGCAGCCATTCCGAGGCGAAACTTCGGAGATTACCGCGGCGAGAACGTACAGCTCGCAATGTAAACGCGACGTGAACGTAAAATCGGGGATTCTATTTGCTCGTCCCGATGCCCGGGATATTTATACGCCGAGGATCTCTTCTCTGGTTCGAAACCGTGGCTTTTTAATAAACCTAAAAGCGCCGCGTCTACTGCTAGGAGGAATCGTCTAGGCAAACTTTGCCTACGAATCTGTCGTCCTCCCCAGTGCCTCGAATCTAATTACGGTCGCAATTTCGAGACCTACAATCATTTCCTTTGAACTTATGTCTTTTCGTCCTGTTCTCGATTCGAGATTTATGTATTTCAATCCACCAGAACAGGGATCACACGTTTAGCTTCTATTCTTCAACTATAAGAATTATTTATCTATCTATAATATGAAGAGTTATTCTTCAACTCCCTCGGCGAGACAGATCGAATGGCTAACGAATGGTATGAAAAGATATTGCTGGTCTTACTGTTGCGGTGTAGAATCGGGCAATTTTGTTCCCTCGGTCCGTGATATTTTTCATCGAATCTGCTACACCGCGATTTGTGTCAGAGATCCCGAAAGACCGCGCACTTAAGGGAACGCCGACATATTTTATCGCGATGAAACGTGATTCAAAGAGTGCCGGTAGGATTAGCGATAGATGGTAGGCAATGGGCTATTACAACGTGAAACACGCGATAAAGCCACCTCCCCTCGTCGAGTCCCTTTTGTCAAGGGTGGCACGAATTTGTTGGTATATTGTGCAGGAAATAGTAATACAGATGGGTGGTGGAAATTTTAAATCGCGGGACGGCGAATCCGGGAAAATTAATTAATATAAATCGATTACCAATACGGTTGGCCGGTCGATGAGAAAATACGAGAAAGTCTGCATCCCTGCGGAGGTTTCCTCGGCTTCAAGCCATTACCGAACTCGCCAGGGCGCAGGCAACAAATTCTAATTTCGGCTGAAGCCCTGGAGAAACACGAATTAATTAATAACCGGAACGGGGCCGTTTCGTTGCTTTTTCCTTCGCCGTAGTTATGCAGTAGCCCATCTATCTATTCGTGCCCATCTGCGAATATCTCTCTTGGGGATATTTCTGCGCCGATAAACGGCTGGAGATCATACGTTTTTACGTTTCCGCCCTTTCTGCCGATAATACAACGCGATTTCCCCACTCTACTCGGGCAGAATTCCCAATTTTTCCACCGGGCAATGGTACAAGCCGAAGATATAATAAAATTGATACATTAATCCATAGCGCCGTGGAGCCAGTACGTTTAAACAAGATTTTCGAATCTAGAGCTCTTCTCAACACTAAGTTAAACTATAGAACATCGGCCCTAGGTAATTGTCCGCCGCGTTGCGTTACATCCTCGAGAAATAAATTCGAGAAATTCTGGGATCGCTAAAGTCACGTTCGATTGCACATTATTCGCCCTCGATACGAACTTCGACGAAGTTCGCAGTCCTTTCAGCGTCGCAATTTCCAACGATACGTCGCGCCCGGAGAACACGAATCTCCCAGGGCAGTTTTTTCTTCCTCGGAGGCGGCAATTATTTCTCGTTTAGCGCGTTGCCGTATATCAGATCGACGAGAGCGAGCAACTGGATACCGACGGTCACGTACGCGGTCGGTCTGGCAATATCGCCGTCCAAGATCTTTATTCTTTCTTATTACTTAATATCCCCGGTAACGAGGATAAATGTGGTGGCCCGGGTCCTGCTAATTGCCGCGATACCGCACACTCTCCTCTCATCAATCTATCGCCTTGCTGCTCTTCGAAACGCCATGTGGAACTTCCTTGTAATAATACCAAAGGAAGTATATACATCTCGTTCATTTTTAGAACACTGCGAGAAACATCCTGCTACCTTCGTGCAAAGTAAACTGGTGGAATATCGACGAAGGTACACTTGTCTTCGTCTTATGTTTAATTTTTACTCGAATCAGTAATTTTCTATTATGTATAATGCTAAGGTCTCCGGCGTTCCTTGCACATATTACGTCTGATGGCATTTCAGTTGCATTTTTAATTGTAGCTATAAGGCATCGGTGTAGATTTATAAGATGTGAATCTAAAAGGGACCGACGAATGCTCTGCCTGTCACGGCAGTCGACTCGTTGGAATATAGACGAATCTTGAAGTGCTTCGAGGTATCAATGGGGCGTGATTAAACGAATGAACGGACTTTTCGAGTGCGGGGTGATTTGCGCGATCGTGGAGGGAAAACACGTCGTGGACCGGTTGGTTGCGGTTACCAGCCATTCGTACAATGTCCCGAATGAGAGAGACCGCCTAACTAAATTATTCCACCAGGCTGACATTCAAACGCATTTACATTCGGCTAACCGTGAACTCCCTGCCGCCCCCGCCCGAAGCGCTAACTACTTTATAATTATTAAACTTATGGAGTGCTAAATAAGGGCTGACAAGCGGTAGCAGTGTAGTATTATCGCGTCGAACGGAATAATCCTTCCGCAATAAATGGCGTTTGATGGGTCATAAAACAAAGATTATGATTTATAGTTTAGGGTCGCCCAGCCCCCAATTTTCCTTCTTTTTACTCGTGACAACCCTTCCGAGCCGTCGCATCGGTTCGTTAACCGAGCTGATGCAATTTTACGCCGATTTAACGTTCGTACCTGTTTCGTTATTACGAACTGGCCAAACGCTCGCGCAAACACTCGCGATGCATAATTCGTAACATGATTCGCGACACGTTAAATATTAAATTCGTGGGGCGGCAATTCGTTGTTGCAGGCCGTTTCATCAATTACACATTGTCACATTACTCGGTCGTCCTGGAGGCGGGAATAACGAATCTCTCTTTTCGCTGTCCGATTGCTTCTCTGCCGCTCTATCATTCGGTAGTAAACATGCCCGCGGTCAGCTGCGAGAAAGCCGCATAATAAATTCACCGCGTTGCCTGAGAATTTCGCGTTCGGCCGTTGTCCCGTTTCGGCTTCCGCTCGTAGTCGCGTTTGCCCCCTAAACTATTGATAATCAGCTGCGCGAAATCTCGTTTATTCTCTTCGAGGGCGTGACTCTCTTTCTATCCGATTTGCATATTCATATTAATAAATCGCCGCTGGATTTCGAATTAATCGATAATCGCTAACGAGGAGCACACAATTCTTTCCGGGTGCTAACGATATTAACAATTCGAAAAGACCGGGGCACGTTTGTTCGCAAGACGAAGCGGCCACTAATTGATCGTAATTATTACCGGCCAAAGGGTTGGAGTAGTAGAAAACAAAAAGAAAGCACGCCCCTTCGTATTTACCATCAGCCAACATAAGCAAGGGTGGTTTTGAAACGATTCAAGGTAGAAGTCACCATGGTGATCGCGAATCTATTTCAACTGTGCACGCTCTTTGATGTCAGGCGGGGATTTTATTATGAAAATGATGCCGGGGCACGTGGCCTCTCACAGAGCCTCTTTCATTTTCCGTAAACCCCAACAGTTTTGCTTCTGGTATTCGTGCTCTGATAATTTCAGCCGCTATTCACGCCCCAGTTATCGCGGCCCGCACGCGAGATGCTCTGAATATGTTATCTTTCACGAATCCACAAAATAACGTTGATGAAAGTTGTTGCTTAAAGAGTGAAACGATACATCGAACTTTTATATTATAATAATGCTCGAGAACCGCGCGGAACAAATAGAAGCGAGTTCCAAACGCTGGTCTCCTTCGTCACGTCTTTTCGCGAAACTTTTCTCGCAGGAAAGTGTTCTTCTGCTCGATGTTTAATTAGACGCAACCGCGAGCCAGGTTCCTGCGCCGAGAAGTATAACAAGCAGGTTGAAAGTGCGCGGGTATCAAAGAAATTGCTGGCAAAGGGGAACGGGTAGTAAACGGGAGGGGTTGTTCGTGTTAATTCGAATTAGCGACATTTCTCTTTTTATTCGTCTGTTCGTTACTTCTCTACGGCAATAGTTTCCTGCTTTCGTTTCCCATTGTGCTTCCTCATTTCCTTATCCCCTACTTTCTTTACGATTTCAATTTAAACACCGCACGACTCTCGCCGTGGAAACACTTTTTTCGCTCGACCTCTTTATGTTCCAAGGATTCCAAGGCGCACACTGTTCTCCCTCGTCGAATTTACGAAATTCTGCCGTCACGGAAAACCGACACGTCTCCAAGGTTTATCGTAGAACCCAGTGCGCATCTGTGGACTCAACTTAATCGATTCACAAGAGCGCGGCTAATAATTAATTACCGACCAGGTTGGAACCTAATTAATTTTGACGAGCAATCTGTCAGCTGTTGGCTGGCTGGCCACGTCTGGCAGATTCTACTTCCTCCCGTTCATCGGGGACGCATTCTTGAAGAACTATAGATCGATCCACGTCGTCCTTCTCAGCTATCCCCTTATCGCGTTCCGTCAAAGACATTATAATCAGCCTGAAACCGCAAGCCTCTCTCCCAAGCGGATCCGCTGCGACGTCAGGCACTGATGACGTCGTAAAATATGCAAGCTCTCAGCAGCGGAGCGGTTAGTTACCCTTGTAGTGACATCCCTCTTCATTCTTGCCTTTCGTCGCTCTCGATGTACCCTTCGTGGGAAAAGAAAACGTCCGGAGGCGTGCACGTGTCTGCACGTTTTGTTCCGACGAACGACTCGGGCCAGACACGACAAGTTTCTTGCTCAAGTATTTACCACGTTGGGGAGACGGTATTTCTTTATTTTTTTTTTTTGTTCAAGATTGTTCGATATGGAATCGAGGAGGGAAATTGATTGAGCGATATACCGTTGACAAATATCTCCAGATATTTTACAAATGGTATCTCTTTGGCTCGTCGAAAGGAATGCCCAGGTTAAGGGAAATTCGCCTTGGTAATTCCCGTCGTTGTAAATACCAAGGGCGAATTTTTATACTTTCCCTCGGAATCTTACGATTTAAGTGTTGTTCCTTGAAACGTCGTGTTCGATTAATTTCACGGAACCGTTCCCAGAAGTAATCCTCAAATTGCCTCGAGTTGCGTATAATAGGCATTGTTTTCTCCATTACGTCCACCTTTATTTTGTTTTTCTGGCGGAGGAAAGTGGATGTAGCTCGTTAAGGCAGCTTCCATTCAGGAACGATTTTGCTTCCTCGGGCAGCTCACAATTATCGAGGTACGCGTCGTTGAGCAACCGAGTGACATTATTTAATCGCGGCAGAGACGAGTCCCTGGCCAAGACAAAAGAATATAAACGTCGAAAATTAATCCGTCTTCGGCGCTGGCAAGGTGCTTTTGTTTCTGGCACAATAGGACACGGTCTTAACGACCAGGCTTTCGTTCTGTTTCATAACGTTTAGAGATACGTCTAGGAGGGTAAAGCTGTCGTTCATTTCCTTCGACGCTTCTTCAAAGTGACACACAATATTCATCGTCGTTTTCCTTTTGGAAGCACTCCAGGTCCGCTGGCCAGCGACGTCATTAAAGCTCGTTTATTTGGACCGGTTTGATTACGAATGCCGGCCGCGTGAAATGCCTCGTTAAACGAAAAACGATGATTACATAGGGGAGAACGCGCCCCCATGCTCTCCCTTTCCGCGAGTTAAATTTTCAAAGAGGGAGAAATCATCTGGAATAAAAGGGCTGCTCGTCGCAGCGCGAGCCACCGTATCTTTCCGGCGTTACGCAAAAATTGAATCCATTTTAATTGGTCGCCGTTTTAATGGACACTCGACGGGGCAAAGGACGAGGAGGCAGAAGAGCAACGATTTATCATCCTTCGTTTGCGACGACGCCATGGTAATAGGTGTCACCGCGATGAAGGATCGCCCTCGATGAATCTGTACTTAATTTGGCTGAAATTCCTCCTATTCCCAGGGCAAACGTAGAAAAGGTCGTGGGATTAAACGATCCGCGATCCTAGGATTCTTTCGGCTATCCGCAACCAGTCCGCGCTCTTTTCTTCCTCCTCTTTCTTTTATTTTTTGTTCCGACGCTTGGTGGCGGGAAACTTTTCCATCCATTCACGGCGGGGAAGGAATGCTCAGGACAATGGTAATCGTGCCCGACGAACTTTATTCAGGTCAGAAATGGTAACTTCGTAATCACGATTTAATTACTAAGCCCGGTTCAATTGCCAGTCCATTCTAGCGTTCTGTTGAATTCATATAAGCTAAGTTTCATACGGGGCAACCCTTTACCTTTGCCTTGTCATTGAATTAACCCCCCTGTTTAATTGCATATTACCCTCGCTTGATTGTTTGATCCCCGACTCGCGTATAATCGAATTTGGAAGAGGACGATTGTCCAAGGGACGTTCTACATTCAATTTGTTTCACTTGAGCAAAGTCATACGTTTCTTCGATGGTTCGTTGCAGTTTCCTCTCGTAGCGGGAGGAATGCTCGTGAAATGGGAGGTTTCAGGAGTTCAGGCAACAGTGAAACATCGCACGAAATCCTCGCACACATGCACGCTTGTTCATCGGGACTGAAATTCGTTCACTGTAACCAAGACGGAAGTCCGGCGTTCCTTCATCGTTCTCTTTTACTTCTTGCTTTTACCGGCGCAGCACTTACGAGAATTATAATTTTCCCGATTCGATGAAAGTTTCGTGACTAAGCTGTCGAGGGAGAGCCCCTCCCTCCCCTGTTCAGAACCGATTCGGCGTGTCTCAAATCCACTTGGTTTATTTTATCAAGCCAGGTCCTTGCTCAGCCCCCGCGAAATCAGTATTTAATGGAAATGAATCGGCGAAAATGGACAGCGCATGACAGACTCCCAGATATTTTTCAATCTACCCTTAAATTCAATGCCGTGATGCATATTCCCTTTGATCGAATGCATTCGTTAATTTGATAAACCCTCTGTACATCGTTTGGCGGGCAGAACCATTCAAGATTCACAAAAATAACGATCATTATAATAAACTAATTGACGTACAAGCAGCTAATATTTATGTGCCATCCCGTGAAACTTGTACAAACAATTATTCGCAATGCATCACATTCGCGAGCCTCATATTTAATAATGCATGCGGTTAAATGAAAACTGACTTCACACCTGTCTGTTAATAAAATCTTGACCGTAAAATCTTGGCGGTGAAATAAAAAATTTCTCCCGCTACGTGTAGCCCGGGTGGTAATATAGCTTTGAATTATGTCGGGAGCCTGACATCGGCCGGGACGCGTCGCTTTAATATTTTCGCAGCTTGTAACGGCGCACAGAGGGGCTGGTGTTTGGGCTCTGGCTCGGAATGTCCGTTTAGGGGTGAGGTTCTCCACGTTTCATCATTGCCGTGGCGCATTTCGTGCCTGTTGCCCTTCATCACAATCGAGCGCAATAATGAACGCCGCGCGATACGATATTTTCATGACAATCGTCCCGGCAGACGATCCTCTGGTCGCAAATATGAAAATCTGCAGTGTTTATTTAATCCATTTACATTGCTGCCGGAATATCGTAATGGAGGCGAGCTGTATCGACGAAACTCGAATGATACGCCTGTCTGAATAAAAGCAATTATTTTGGACGTTAAATTCGTCACTGCTGTTTATTTTTTTTCGGGGGAAAAAATTGCTGCCGGCGAGGACGCAGGGTTTCAGTGGAAACGGTCGGTCGCAGTCAGACGCGCGAAATTCATTCAATAGAGACAGCACTAAGTGACGGGCTTTGAAAACTATTGTTCCGTAAAATTGTTTAACGATACAGCGACTGGGTTAGGGAAACTCGGTAGAAAGTTTGACGAATATTTCTATTTTGTTTTTATACGAATAGTTGAAAGCATTGTTGCGGCTGAATATACGCGGAACACTGCGAGCACTGTTCATGAATTGGGATGCGTTTTGGGGCGGCCTCTGTGTCTCCCCAGATATACAGGGACGATGTTCGCCAGCTCGAAGTGGCTGTCTCGCATAAAAGCTTTAAAAGCAGTCCCATGCACGGCAAAGGAGTATCTATGCCACGCCGGAGGAATGTTTTATTGTTATTCAACGACGATTCGCTGGGCATTAAAAGCGAGAGGGAGGACAGCGTCCTCCATTATCTTGTATACTTTTGCGTTTTAATTTCGCGACGTTTCTTTTTCTGAATTATTTAGAGGCCACCATTTTCCGCAGTCATATTCGAGACCCCTATAAGTATTTCGTGGTTTCTACAAATTGTCTAACTTTTTTAAAGTAATCACTTTAACAACTTAAGAGCATGATTATTATTGGTTTGAAGATCTTATCAATGTTAATTGACGACGAATCGTAAGACCCAATTTTTTTAAGCACGTTCACTGAGAGAACGACTAACAAGCCGACACATTTCCCGCCGATTCTCGAGGGTCCTAAGCAGGGAACGCGTTAATGATCCATTTCATCGGTGCTTTGACCTCGTTGCTATTCGGCACTCAAAACTCCATTCAGCTTTATACCCAACTGTGCTGTAAACGAAGTTGAACTCACGTTTATTTATAGCATTTTTCATATCCTTGCAATCCATGCCGTCTTAGTTGCAAAAATGACGAAGCATTAACGACTAAACGGGCGAATATTCGATGCAGAGACCAAGGAATTTCACCGAGGTGAGATTTCCTCTGCTTTCTATCTCGGGTCGAAAAATCAGGACATCAGTGCGTCACAGAAAGTCGCGCTAACATCGGAATTTTGGTTCACGAGATGCTCGGAGTAATCGCGGGGTTGCTTGCAAAAATTTTCCAGGGAAAATCGTTTTCCACGATCTTCAATTATATATTACAACACCATGTTGCTCCGTTTCCCTCGAAATCGCTATAGCTTCCCCTACATCGCCTGCTGCCACTTTTTTCCCTTGCCCCTCGTCGTTTCTGTTGCACGAAATTTATGACACGACGGTTTAATAAATTCTTACAAGCGCATAGCGTGTTCCCGCGAAACGCTTGCCCCCGCAGTTTACCCGTCACGAACACGCGAAATTGGCATTCCCCTAATTTGCATATCCCCGTGTCTGGATTTGTACCGGAGAGATCGAGCTTGTGCATGCTGATCGTGTTTATCGTTTCCAGTTCTGACTATCGTTGAGAACGAATCGAGATTCATCTTGGTAAATGAAAATGTGATCCTCGAGCCCTTTAACGTTCATCGCGACACAGAGGAAAATTGTTCGGCGAACGCGGGGACGAATTAAACGTGAAACGATGAAAGTAGATAAAGATCGCGCCAGGGCAGACGTAGGAAAGAAGAAAGGGGAGAAGCGTTAGAATAGGGTCACGACCCTTTTGATCGGGACCAGATCGCGGCATGCATGGCCTTAGAGAGGACCTGAATAGAGTTTACTCGGCGAATTCAATCTCGCCGGTAGAAAGAACGCGATCTCTGGGCTCGATCGTCTATGCACGCTGGCGATGCGATGCTCCGCAATCGACGAGCGGCCATAGTCAGGAAGATGCCGCGGAAATCTGTCCTGCTTGAACCGGATATCCTATTTTAGAGGGCTTTGATAATATCCGATAGCGTCGGGGCACAATTTCAGGGCACAGCACATTCTTTTGGACAGGAAGTGTTGTGGAAATTTTGGTTTCGTCGGCGAGGTTAATTCACGTTCTTCTAAGAAGTTCAAGCGGAGTTGAAAATATTTTCTTTATTCGTAACTCAAATCACCATGGATTTGAAGATCACATAAAGATTCGTATACAATTTTTGATTCCCTTCAGCTTTCCACTCCGTTCCTTTAATAATAAACTGCCTTGGAAAAGTATCCAGTTCAGCACAGCGAAAGTAGCAGCCTTACCCTTTAAAGTGACCCCAGGTAAAGTTATAAATCGACAATTTTTCCGACCAAAGTTTAGCGATCGTTTAATTTCGCGGAGGGGTGTATCAAAAGATAATTTCGTCCCGAGGTCTGTCTGCAACTCGACGTTCGTATACACGGCGGCATTAAAAAGTCGCCTACAGCGAAAGACAATAGAATAACGAGAGCGCAGATGTGGACAGTGCAACGCGGATTAAAGGACAGGCAGGGTACAATACACGTGTGAGATTACATTTTGTCAAACGTAAAAGCGGTGTAATTAAATAGCCGGGGTTTACGCGAAGGGAGAAAGGGAAGCAAAGGGTAATGGAATAAAGCGTACTCTTATCTTTTCGAATGTGTTACACGTCCACTCCATTATCCTTCTGCCGAGCGCATTTACTCCATCCGGAACGTACGTAAATATCTTTTAGAACAGACTTTCCAGTGTGCTTGCTCGATATTTACCTAGCCGCTGAATACGTTCTCTGTTAATTCGCCGAATAAACTTTTTCCATTGCGGGACAACCGCGGAAGGCCACTTTGCCGCGAGGAATTGAAGTCTTGGAAGAATCCACGATCAAACACTTGGCCCTCGAGCATCCTCTGCTTTCCCATCGATTGTTCCCTTGGAAATGATTCCATTTTAGAGCAGCGTGAGTTACATCTAGCCAGCGTTGCGTATGTTAGTGGTAATAAATGGTTAACGAGGGGATCTGCACGGCCGTTCAACGTTGACGCGAGAACAAGGCGTCGATCAATCGTTACCAATTAATCATCGTCGGCGGATGACTGTTAAACGGGCGACGCGTCGTTAACGTGCCAAGTAACAAAGGAGTAGGTGTTATCGACGCGTGCTTGGCGGGTACTTGCGCGTTAACGGGCGATAAGTGCTGTTAAAGGCTGCTCCGTTAAACAGCGTGCGAGATAAAAAGAAATACAAAGAAAAATTCTTCGCCCCGATCAGTCCTGTTTCACCTGTCACACGCACTCCGCCTCGTTCCTCTGAAGACAATTAAACCACGAGCCACCGCTTCGCGCATTCAGCTCGCGATTTTTGCCTGCTCGTGAAGGAACCGATTTCAGAAGTCAGCCGTGCGCGAGGAATTCTTTTGGAAGCTTCAGAAAAACCGTCTCGTCTCTCGTCAGCTTTCTGCTATAATCCCTGCAAAGGTCTTGGAGGACGGGCTACGACCTCAACAATCCAACGAACACGCCAGGGGGTGGCCGAGCAAGGGTGAAGACGAACAGAGCCAGCATTGACATTGACTTTCTCCTGGGGGTGAGAGCAAACGGGGGACGAGGTCGAGGAGAAAGGTGGATGGAGAGGGCTTGCAGGTGGTAGCCGTGGAAAGGTTGGAAACGGGGACGTAATACGAGGCGGCCAATTGCGCGGAAGAAAATTATGGGTGCACGCGTAGCAGCCAGAAGGTGGCCGCGTAATTCCATCGGCGGGACTGCCAGGGTGTAGCTTTGATAATAAAGAGACAACGAACCGGGATTACGGGGACGTATAAAAAGTAGGAATATTCTTGGGCGCGTAAAGTTCATGGGGGAATACGTTTCGCAAAGTTGCAAAATAATAAAAGAACAGAGCGCGCCGCTTGGGCAAGAAAAATGATCGCCGCGTAAACCTTATCATTCGGATTACAATCGTCTCGTACGTGGAACACTTCTGCCGTGTTCCTTCGTACCTTCTCGAGACTACATTGACTTCCCGCCAACGAATTCTGACCAAACTTCCTTTCCATTCGCGTATAACGAGTGGCTCCCTGGAGGTAGCTTCACAGACGACGATTTCAGCCCCGATATCCGCTGCGCGCACTATGTCTGGCGTTCAACAAGCGCCGAGGGATTCGCAGGAAACAATAAAACGCTTTAATTTCCGTGAAATTCGAGGATGTTCGAGGCAGTGGATTTCTCCTTGCTTCAAATTTCGCATCACTTACTTATCGTCTGCCGTTCAGCGTAAAGTACGACGAGATACGATAAGCTACGATCGAACTTTCGGGACGCAGCTACTGCCTGTGTCAGTCTAATCCTTTATCTGAAACGAGAAAGGAATTTCTGGCACGACGATCTTGTGCACAAAGAAACTTCTAACAAGCGAGCGTATGTAATTCGCGCAATATAATTCGAGGGAGGTGTAGCGTTCTCTGATTACAAGCACGTTGGGGATGATAGAGAAACAGGTTGAAGAGAATTGGCAGCGGAGTGAGTTACTTTATTGACTGTCTTCATTGCCCGATCGCCAAGTTTTCGAGGATACCCCTCGGTTCGGGACACGCTCATCTATCATCGAAGAGGAGCACAGGACTAGAAGGCTGCAAGATGGCCAAGAATGTCTCGAAGTGTATCGATAATTTATCGTGCGCCGTGGGATACTCGTTGAAGGCGAATTTGATGTTTCGCGAACCGATGATCCATCATTCTGCGGAATACGATGAAGCGTCTATCATCCCGACGAAGGTGATAAAGTTTGCCCTGCGACCCATGTGACCTGTCTCCAAATGATTCCGCTTGCTTCGTTTGCGATCTATCGAAAGAATGTCATCGCGAAGATGAGATCTTTCGGATCTGTAAATGATCTGTTACTCTTGTTCTTCTAAAACGTCGTCGTCTAGTCTGTCGTCTTGCTCGAGTAACAATATTTCCCTGGACCACATTAGTGCCAACGCTCTGCGTGCATTTATTATCACGCGATGCCCCTTCGAGAATTACCAAAGGAATCATTGTCAGGTGAAAATGTTGCTTACTTTCACGCAACAGGCTCCACAGTAAAAGGTGTGCCATTGCTTTCTTGAATTGTTTTTGGAGATTGTATTGCCCGACTACATATTCAAACAGCAAAGAGGAGAATGTTGCCCATTTTTGCACATATGGCGAATAGCAAGCAGCAATGTAAATCCTTCCGCTACGGTTTCAGTATGTAAGGGACGAACCACGACGGATCGATGAATGGCAACGGTGGAGGTTAACATTGCCGTGTGCACCAATAACACCGAGGATCTACAAGAAATCTGCTCGGATTTTCCAGCATGTGCAGCTTACAAATTATTGAGGAATTTTTCCATACGTAAAGTGTATCAATTCCCATCAGTTGCATCGTGTTTTCCAGCTGGCACGCCGTTATGTACTCCCACAAGGGCAGATAAAACGTCTCGCCTGTTCGGACAGTATACAAACGCGAATCCGAGAGCAATGACATGCACTCATGGCGTCGTATGAAATATTCCGCTAGCCCAGCTACGTGATATTTGCAGACGCACGGAATATTCCTTTGTATCTTTGTCTACAGGTGACACGGCTAAAGTGCACTTTTCTCCGAGAGACGAATGAAAAATGAGAGGACCGGCAAACGGATAACGGAGAAGAAACAGCCAGAGACGCGGCTACAAGTTTTTCACGGCGAAAAGAAAAGAATTAATGAGGCCGGGACGAATGGCTGATTCTCGTTTACATAAAGGGGCAGAAGAAGAAGAAGAAGAAAAAGGACAGAAAGAAAGGGTTTGTATATCGTGCGAGGAGAGAAAGTTTTCTCTTTCGACCGGCCAAGTGCATCCGCACGGTACCAATGCCACGTGAATTTCCTCGTCGTACGATTTTTCCCTTCTTTTCCTCTCCCTTTCGTTGCGAAGAAGAGCGACGAGCTTTGTCGTCCAACGCTTTGTTATCGAAACGTTCTTTCCCGGGACCGAAGAGAGTAGAAACAGTAGCCCTTGCCCGGGAGACCTAATTTGTAAATAACTTAACTGATACTACATTCTCACGAAAATCTGCTCTCCCTTTCGTTCACCTTGCAAATCGATTTGCACGCTCAATCTGCGACGCGATTACGTCGAAACAGGGCACACCTGCCGTGCAGATACAAACCTGTGAATTGGTTCTCCACGTTCCCCCGTCTCGATCATCGTTAGGATACCAGCCGTTATCATCGATTGCTGTCACGGAATACTCGCAAATCAAGATTACGTGCGCCGCGTCGTTTCTTGGCCGAGCCTCGTTTCTCTTTACTTCTTGCCACTCATCTATGTCGGATCGGGTAATTTCGGCTAAGGGGCTGCGCGGAAAGCGATCGAGCCAAGCTGGTGTTTCGTTAAACAACGGTACCACGTTATTCGACTCTTCTAACATCGATCACAGATTTTCCGGGAGGACGAGCACCAGAAACGAAACTGATCCTTCGTCGAATTACCACCCTCCTTCTCGCCTATCTTGAGTCCTTTTTCATCCCCCCTTCGCATACCGGTTAGACGTTCTCTTCCGTCAAACGAAATTCACAATTATCAGTTTCTCTAGCCGCCCACGTGTCCATTGTCTTTAGGCATACGACGAGAAGTACAATATGTACTGCGTTCAGAAGCAGTCAAGTTTCAATTAGTACAGTTGCAGTGTAATCATTTTGCGTACGCCGGTTTCGAATTCTATTATACAACGAGTACCTTTAGGTTCTGAAACGTACTTGTAAGTAGTAAGCAGTGCTCGAGTTCTGATTCCATGTTAGCCCCGAACAACCGATTAAATATCACGTATCCTTGTAATACACTTCGCCCCGCCTGCCCTTCTCCCTTTTCTACCAGGTTCAAACGACATTTCCCTTTCTCGCGCCAAAGTGCGGCGAGGTAGATTAGGCTACGTTTACGGTGGATGCGTATTGGTAGAACGGCGTTCTGAGCGATACGTTTGACCTGTTTCAATGAATTAGTTCAAACAGTTCCGACGAATTCGTCAGCACTCCGTTCGTACGAATACGCATCCACCGTAAACGTAGCCTTAATCGATTAAAGTGCGACTAATTAAAATCATCGCACCAATGTTTTCCCCGTAGACCTGAATCGTTAATCCGTGTTGCCTTCGTTTTTCACTAAGCCAGCCGGTTTATTACTATAGACCTGTCTCTATTCGGGACGTGTTAAATTTAAATGTCGTGCGCGGCGCAGCCGCGGCTTCGAACTGGCCAATCACAAGCGACCGCGCGAACGTCCCGGCCAACAGGGGCGCTGGATAGCGAGCGAGGGACGTCTCGACGTTCACCGAGGCGCTCTGTGTTCGCAGTGCCGCGGCAACCCTCGAACTAAAAGCATCGTGCTCCATGGTACCGGTGAACCGCGCGTGAGTCGCGTCGTGAAACGTGAGAACCTCCTTCCCCCTTTCGTTCTCCACGTTCGTCCGCTGAGACCAAATTCGTGCCGTGTCCGTGAGCCACCGCTCACTCTTTCGATCTCTCTGCGGGACGCCGGAAAAGTCGCGCGAATCCGCGCCGGAACGCTCGAGTCCAGAAAGCGATATTGGACCGTTACGTGGCCCCGTGTCCGCTCGAATCACGGCTATCACTTGCGACGGCTGTCCACGAGCTCGCGGGATGCCTGTGTGTGCTTAATATGTGAGGTGTGCTTCGATTCACCCTGTTCTTCGCCGCTGTTCACCCTTCTGGCGCGGAGAGGCAGAGAGGGAGAGTGACGAGCAGAGCGGACGTCGGTCATCGTGGACAAGGTAACCGCGATTTAAGATGAGGCTCATTGTTGCGGGAATTTGTAATTTGTAATAGCGGCTGCACAGCCATTTATGTGGCAAAGCGAGGTTGAGTCTGCGACTGCGGCGAATAAGAATTGTGTACATTCGAATGATAGTTTGTTAAGAGGAATTAGCACGGCATCGAGGTGTAGTGGATCGAGCGAGTGGGATAAATTAATACGGGGCCACTGCTCCGGTTGCAAATGTTGTTTACACAGAGGTTGGCCTTCGACGCTAGTACCGTTGGATTTTTCCAAGAATCTGAGGCGGCTGTTTTTTTCCACACAATCATCCGTCCTCCGGTTGCTTCCGCGAAAATACGTTCGCGGGAGCTCGAAGTTCCGACTAGAGGGAAATTTTCGATGGTAAACAGACGGTTGATAGAGAAACCTCGGGGCAAAGTACAGATGTTTTCGCGGGGTGGTCGACTCGTTCGTTGCGCAACGGCCAAAGTTAAAGCCACGTTGAATCGGGGTTACGTGGTCGCGAAAATAAAACCGTGTTGGCAAACTTTTCCTTCCCTTCTTTAATCTCTTTGCGGCGTGGCGAAACCGACCGATTCTATTCCATCGAGTGGAGCCCTTATATAATTTCATACGTCTCGCGTTACGCGGAAAAGTGGAAAGCGGGGAGCCGAGAAAACGCTGGAAATGAAATACCGCGGCGGGGGAAACGTGAGCGAATACCGGAAGAGTACGGCCGGCCGTGCTGTTCTGCGGTAGATTTGTGGATTTGTTACCGGAGAATTGTAACATGAAACAATTACGCCCCAATTGGACCGTCCTACCTGCACGCCTCTGTCAATAGACTGTACGGTTAGATAGTTTACTACATTATCGTTACGTGTAAATGGTGTGCACGTTCGAATTCGAGGAACGACAAAATGGGGAGGAATTAAAAATAGTCCGTTAACAACCCGACTAAAGTTTCAATTAAAACTTTTCACCTTTCTCCTCGTAATTGCTGGGCGGTCGTGTCTCGAGCAACAATTTTTTTCCCCCCTTCCGCCGCATTGTCGACAATCCTGCGGATAAAAGTTTGTTTTCGAAATCATTTCTCCGCTGCCGGGGACCAAATTGCCCCAGTTTTGTAACCCTTTGCTGGATTTCTCGTTTTAAAAATCGTACGGATAACGGAGTTATAGATATAACGACGCTAATAGCGACACAGAACACAGTGTATATATAATGGACAAAAATGGTCCATTTATTAAAAGACGATACGTTGACATTAAACTCCGACACGTTTCACGTATAGTGTCAGGGCAAAGTAATTATTATAGCTTCCGAACGGCCAATCCATTATTTCGCAATGGAAACGGCAACGGCAGTGGCATAAGCTGCTTCGAACATTCATAGGTGTCCATCAATTACGCCGTCTATCTGTATTTTTAACCGTGCACTACATGGCGTTCTACTCTACGATAGGATGGCTGGTAATCGATTCTCGATCAATTATTCCCTGCTCGAAATTATATTCGGCGAAGTGTAGCACTCCGTTTGCCTATCTCATTAGCATCTCCTCGTTTAATTTTACGAACGTATTAATTAATGATTATAATATTCACTCTCGGACGGCTGCGTCATTCCGAGTCTACCCCCACTTTGTCTTTCATCCACGAAGCTGTATCTTCTGACCGTATACGATATTCTCCCTAATTGTAAGTATTTTTAATTGGGTGCAAAGGAAACGAGAAAAATGAAACCGATCTTCCCTGAACAATTTGGAGAATTCTCTACCTCGCCCACGCTCATTAGTCAAATAATTACCGAGCAATTTATCCGCACATTTTTGCGGGACCACATAGCCAAGCCATGAACATTCCAAACACACCCAAACACGTGTTCCTCGGCAAACGGTAGCCGGTTCGAGTTAGAAGTAGAATAAGAGAGGAAAAACAGGAAGAGCGAAGAACGAGGACGGGTTTATGCTTTCGACTAAAGTTAACGACCCGCCGAGGGGAAAGAAGTTTTTAAACCACCCCCTCACTCCCTCCCCTTGTATACTTTTAAAACACGTCCTCGTCAGACCGGAAGCGGTCGAAATCGGTCCGGTTCCGACGAGCAACCGAACTTTTGTAACAGATTCTAGGGATGAAGCGCTCGAGGAATCCGATTGAAATTGAATATCCACGAAGACGGGAGAGCGGCAACTTCGTCTTCTCCGCTGTTCCCCTCTCCTCTCAACTCTCACTTCAACCTATTCCCACCATTTCCGTCGACGTCTCACTTTATTATTGCCTTGTAAATCCTGCTTCGAATCTGACCGAAAACTTTTCCAGCCTTTCCACTCGAGCATTATTTAAAGTACAGTTACCGTGTGCCAGGGTGCATCGTCCTTCATGCTTTGAAACGTCTGTTTTTCTTTCTGACTTATCTTCCTGCAGTCCCCTTGGACCAGATGCGGTCCAGGAGCCTGGACGGAAATAATACCAACGAAGGGTCGATCAGGGAAGTCGAAAGACGATTTTTCGTTACGCTCGTGCCACTCTTGTTAGTATTAAGCCTTTAGGTTTCTTTAGTCATTGAGAGTTATCTGAAATTGCCTTAACTGCAATTTGTAATTTCACGTTTACGTCGTCGCGATCCACGAAGGAGAAGCGTAAATCAGCTACGACGGAATCGCAGAAGCTTGCGGCCGTGCTCGTGAAATACTGTCCCAGCGAATGCGCGTTCCCTCGATCGTTTTATGGTCGACAGAATGGTGCCAAAATTTTTCGTTTTATTCGCCGGTGGTGAGGCACGGTCGTACCGGAAGTTCCGTGGCCATGTCGTGCCACGAGCCTCGGCCCGGAATACAGAACTGCCGTTTAAATTCATGTAAAATCTCTGCGTGGCTACCATGGAGGGAACGAGGGGGAACGAGGGGGACAGCTCCGCTGCTTTTCATTATTTACGTGCCAACAAGTAATCGCTTTGACGACAACTTGTTGCTTACTAGAAAATCCTGAACTTTCGCGACCAGCTCAAGTAATTGCGTGTATCGCGTGCACGCCACATTTCCCGTCGATTTGTACGATTAACCGTGGGATTAGTTTTCGATTGCTCGTTTGAAAACGATTTCCACTACCGACCAGTACCGTCGAGGGGACAGAATCTTGCTGCGGTAATCAAACTATTCAATTACACCTGAATCGTTCTGCGTATAGGGAACAATAGAAGTTTTATTCTGCCAACACTTCTTCCGCCGGTTTCTTGAATTGAAATAATCGATTGAAACCGGCCGCGCGGATTAAAATACAATTTTTCTCTTCGCTTCAGTTGCTAAAACTAGAATACCGGACCACCAGAGACGTATCGACTGAATTACAGGCCGGAGCCACGATGTTAAATTTCAGGGAGCTGTTTCCTCCACGACTTTTTTTCACTACGTTTCTCCGCGTTCATCTTGGACCCAAGGTACGAGCGGAAATTGGGTTAACGACGCCCAGAGACAAACGATCCGACACGTAAGCGAAATCAGCCTCTCGTCGAGGTGCGAGATATTCCGTCGGGGGTCGGTAATGAAACGCAATGAAATGTAAGGAAAAAAAGGAAGGGAAAATGTGGGAGTAGGTTTCAGTTAGACTTCCCTTTCTGTCGCGAGTTCCTGGCTACCCAGTGGCAGTAAGCGAAATATTACTTCGCTGGGGAAATAACGCCCCCAGACTTGGTCCATTCTCATCCGCGAAAATATTCCCAGGTCAACGGATAACGCAGAGACATCACGAGATCCGCGAATTCGGCGAACAAAATGTAATTTCCGATGTCCGTATCTCGAGCAAGCTAACGCACTGTTTAACGATGATATTCCGGCAGAGTGTATTTTTAATCAGCGCGGCCGTTCGTCGATTATCATTCGATTTATCAACGGTGCTTTCTTCCGTCGTTATTGCGAGGCGTATTTCATTTTCACTCCGTCGGCCGGGATTCTAGTAATTAGCGTTCGACGAATGTTTTTGATAAGCGAGGATCTGTTTGATATTGAATGGTCGCGTTTCAACCGTCCGCCGGTTCGGGCAAATTTTTCTGATAAGTCTGCCTCGACAAACAGATAAACAGGCGGCAGAGTAGCTTCTGCTGGAGATCGACGCGTCCACCAGCCAATTTTATTTCAGTTTCTTAGCGGAAGGGCAATTATCAAGTTTTCGCAGAAGTTGGGGATTTACGCGGCTCGTTAAACGTGACGTGTTAATACGTCAACTGCACAGCTACTCGGTTTATTTGGGTTCGCGAGGCGTATCGAAACCCTGGTTAACGCTTTCGGAACTTCGAACTGGTAACGGATACAAAATTTTCGTCGTTTGTAAAGCAAAATCGATTTCCATAATTGTCGTTCATTGTTGCGTTTTCTAGGTAGATTTATTCGATTAGTTACCAATCGAGTGTTTCAATTGTGTTCCTACGCGGGGCATAAAGGTTCAATTTTTGCCCAGAATTAGTTAATTCTTTGATTGGAATTGTAAAATAGAGCGGTAGAAATTTCAGTATCGTGTTTCAGCCCCCCCCCCCCCCCCCCCGCCCATAGGAGCGTTATTTAAACAAGACTTGATTAGAAAGCTGAAACAACATATTCTAAAGCAGGTAGATTGGAAAAGTTTGAACGGGCGGGGAACAAACCGGGCGATATACATTTTTAAATAATTAAACATCGAATCTCCCACTGCTGCGAAGAAGTTGCATTGTATTTCTTACTATTGTTAACAAACCTAAGAAATGTGCAGCAGAAATTTCAAGAACTTTCTACACACCTTCGTCCACAATTTGTTTTTGATCACAATCCACCCCCTTTATGTATACTTCACGTCTCTGTTCTAATGGAAATTCCTTCCCGTGCAATGAACGAATACATCGTATTAATCAGTTTGTGGTCAGTTTTATTCCTTATACTCATTCCTATGTACACTTGTGTCGATTTACTTAGCGGGAAAGATTACTTATTAAACACGCCGCACTTTTAATCACCACGACTCTTCCCTTACGATTAAGTTTCCTTTGTCATCCGTACTTTGCGAACGACGCCCTATCCGTTAACGAAACTACAGATATTCGATACCGTTGGTCCGACATTTCCACGCGACTAACACACCCGAGCGTGTTCGAGAACGCTTTTACACCAGACATCCTGCAAAAGCTTCCTAGCAAGTGGAACCCGAAGAAACAGCGTAACAGCGCAACACTCGAATCCCATGCACAAAAGTTCCTTCTTCTTTATTTCCATTCCGTCCACTGTTTCCGCCCGTTGTCGTCGAAACGCCAGCGGCTTCTCTCCAAAGAACCGCTGCTTTGTAAACCCGTTGCTGAATCTTTTGACAGCTGTACAGGAAAACTTGCAACCGAGAACCGAGCGTATTAATAATCTTTTCCCGGCGTGCAAAGAACGATTGTCCGGATCGCAGATGCATCGTTTTGAATTCCACGAAGTAACCAGTGGACGAGGGGTGGAATCGAATCGAAGTTTCCAAAATCAAGCCGGGCCAACGTCGATTCGCGGGATTAGCCTGCTGGCAATTAATGCAAAATAGAAGGAATTCACGGTCGGGCGCGGCAGAATCGCGTGAAATTCGGACGAGTAGCGTCGAGTGATTGGTAGCGATTCGAATGCGATTCGAATTTTGAGTACACTCGCGAATCTGCATATGTAAACACAGGAGCCGCCTGCATGTCGGCCTCGACACGATCGCGCTTCGTTCCACCGTGTACGTGCAATCATGCCACCTGTGCAATACGTCCACGGTCATTCGGCGAAACGATTCCGCGGTCTTCATTATTAAAGCACCCGTGCTGGTCCCCGAAAAATGTCCGGTAACACGCGATGCATAGGGCGCGACCGGGCGATTTCGGCTCTCCGTTCAATCTTCTCGTTGATTTTTCACAAAACGTTCGTGCAATATTGCTTGCTGGAGCAATGTTTGCCGGGGTCAGATTGTGTTCAGACGGATCAATCACGGCGCCCTGCAAATTTTAACAAACGCTGCGGACCAGCTGTTATATTAACACGATTGTCATTCAATTTTCAGATGTTTCACGGATCATGGCTGCAATGGTCGACGCTGTTGTTACTGCTGCTGGGGACACGGCTGCTATTCGTGGTCGCCCAATGTGGATCGTTCGCGCAGGATAGACAGGAAAAAGAGGACAAACAGGATAAGCTGGCGCTGTACAAAGTCACTTTAAGGACTTACTGGTCGAGGGCGCGATTTCCTCGACATTACCCGGAATGGAAGCCGCCGGCGCAGTTCGGGAAACTGATCGGTGAGTTTCTGAACATTTTCTAATCGAGACTCGAAAAGTCCGACGATTCAACGCCGCTGCAGTACGTGCTCGATTAGCGCTTCAGCTAATCCCAGCAAGAATTGTTTAACGAACGAATATATCGGGAGCCGATATATTTTCCTTTGCGCCGAAGAAAATCCCCCGAATTCGTTCCTCCGCGTCAAGATTCCGTTGAAAATTCGCCCGCGACCTTTGACGATCGCAGAGTGCTTATATCGTAAGCCTCGCTCTGTTTCGCGCAACGTCGGCAAAACGGAATTGCCCGCGTTCATTCTCTTCGACCTACTTCACGCAACCGCGAGAAACGATAACTAATTGGACAACTTAGAAATTATCGGACGTCGATGATCGCGATGTCGTTCTCATCTCCCCTGTGGACGAACGATGCACGAGAATCTCGCGACCAATGCGCCGATGAAGTACGACGTTCATTCCCGACCCCGTCAAGACCTCGATGCAATTAAGAAATATGAAACGTAACAGCTGCGTCGAGTTAGCTACCGAGTTAGAAACCGTCCGTTTCGATGCTCGATCAAATCTCGCCAAACACGCGCACCATCTATTCCCCGCAGCTTCACTGATTTAAAGATTCCCCACGACCAAACGAAGATGCATAGCCTCGACTGTTGTACGAATTCAGCGAGGACTTGCTTCGATCGCGACGCGGCCGTCCGTTGAAAACGAAATTCCGACAGTCCCTTCCGCCGCGTTCTGTTCGCGCCGATTCAACGGGCTCGTCGGTCCATAAACAAGGGAAATATTTCAGACGGTAACGCGGCCGCGCGAACAGGTGTCGCGACTCCCTGGCGGTCCATAAATTTCCCTCGTGCCTCGCAACTCCGCGCAGTTTTGCGCTTTCGACTCGTGGAGGCGAATCCCGTGCCGGTCGAATCGAGATACTTTCGCGTTGCTCGCCGAACTGTACCAAGCGGCGCGACACGTCCGCCGAACGGAAACGCGAAATTGGAATTAGCAAGGCACGCGCGTCGAACGAAATTCAATTTCGCCTTTAAAGACCGCCCTCGCATTCTCGTCGACTCGTCCACAGAGGGGGGAGAAACTAGAGGGCGAGAGGATCACGGGGGTCGAAGAACGTGCGGGAAACAGAAAAGAGGGAAAGATGGATATGCGGGGAATGCGAATGCGCGGCATTTCCAGCGTCGACGGCATTTTGTTTTACGGTCCACGGAAGAATTCGTGAATCGTTAGAGCGCGTGCGACCTCCTCGAGCGGATTCCGCTCCGCGGCAAAGCAGCCGCGTCATCCGTTAAATTTCCAGACCGTATTCCGTTGCCGACTGGCCCCGTGAAACGTATCCCGCACCCCTGATTTTCTTCTCCCGCGCGGTTATCGAATATTGTTCGAGCTGGGGGACGTCTGACCATGGACGGCCGCGACTACTGTGCGATCGGACTGCCTACGATTTTTGTTTCGACATTAGTTGCAGGGTTTAGCTCATCGCTTTGATACTTCAGTTGCTGGTACATTTTGTTTCACATACTATACCTATATGGGAGGGTTAGAATGTTTAACCCCTTGCCTTAAAACGTTTACTGCCTTAAGCGTTTAGTGTGGATTTCCAGTGAGGAACTTGCGATTCTGAATGCCACTTTTCGCATTTGGTTCTACCAACATTTTCAGCCGCCTATAGCGATATTATTTTGTTACCTGTATTAATATACGCAAAGTATCTGACCATTTCACATGAACGTATTATTATTTGAACGCGTTTCGTTCTCTCCAATCGGGACGGATGGCAAATGTGAGGTACGAAGTACACGGCAGGATGCAAACATTAAACAGTCGTCAAGGAAAGATACCCATGCGAATTGAGTGCTGGTACGAAGCGTAATCGAAAATCCTTTACGGCGTTTCGTCGTACAACGAGCGGCCGCAGTTATCGAGAAAGGGGTGGCTATCCTTCCCGTCCCTTCTCCGCGCATTCCGCAAGACCCCGACGTGGAAACCTTTCCAGGATATATCCTGCGTATACAGACGAGCGGGCACGTTCGATCGTTAACGGCCGACTAATGGAATGGAATTCGCATCCAGATTGCCGGTTCCATCTCTCGACCTTCGTCTCCGCCTCCGCACACGGAGAGTCGTTCCCTTTCCTTCTTTTTCTTCTATTTCCCTCGCGCTTTCCACCGAGAAAATCGTAAAATCGACACCGACGTTCCCGTTGTTTTCCTCGTGCACTCCCAGCCTCGCCAGACTTAATTCGATTTTTTTCTATTTTTTCACCCACCTCCAACCGGTTTTCCCCTTTTCTAACTCGACGCTCGTAGTCCCCAGCAATTTCATCTTTATTTCTTCTTTCACGTAGCGCACCGCTCCCTCCTCGTTGTCGATGCTTTCACAAGGCAGTAAGAGGGTTAGCTGCGTGCCTCTAATGCCGCGGCGGGTTCGAAGCGGAAATATCGACGGTCACGTAGACTGTTCCCGTATTTTCCACGATATTGTCCGGGCGTGATAGAAGTCGGAAGTTTTTGCATCAGAGGCGATGTCGTTCCCGCGACGGAATTAGAGAATTCGAGTGGACGCTGCCAGATATAAACCGGCCGCGAACCGTGTGCTTGGTGAATGAATAAAACATCGCATTACCTTCGCGTAGCCACAATTTATTTAATCGATATCGATAGCCTGGGATTGCTTATACGATATTTGACGAGTCACTAACAGTCCCGCATATTTAGAAAATTGTAACCCTTCGCGCTCGGGAATTATTTCCAGGTTCTCTTCTACCAACTTGATAATTATAGAAGCACCTTGCTCGACAAAAACGACGAATTTCTATTTTCGGTGGAAAAATGAATGAATTCATAAATTATCTGCGCGGGTGGACAATTCGACATCGAACCAAAAATCTGTCTCGCGCACTTGAAAAGTTTTCGCGTCACGAAACAGGCTCGTCGTATATTCACACGTACGCGAGGGCATTTTTGACGACACAGGAAGCTCGGCGTGGAAAACAGAGAGAGAGAGCGAGAAGGATGGAAGGAACGCTTTGCACCGAAGAGTTTTCTCTTGTGTAGACGCTCCAAGGGCCGCTTCTAATTATTCTTCTCTCGAGACACCCGCAGCGTACGCGGTGTTCTCGTTATTTTTTTTTATTTATAGCCAGAGAGCGACGGTTTGGAGCAGCGCGAAGCGGAAGGATAGAGAGAGTGACACAGGGAGATGACTCGAGTGGAGAGCTACGAGGAAGCAGAGACGGAGCGTTAGGTTCGCCGTGGCAGGGAAAAGAGAGGGAAGAGAGAGACTCAGGGCGTAGGTAAAGAGGAGAGGTATTTTTAGCCTGAACCGAGAGAGTCGGTCTTCTCGTTTTGCTCCCGTTTCTCTTCTCCCTTCCCGTGTGCCAGCTGCGCACGAATCAACGATGAAAAGCAACAGAATCGGGGAAAAAATGACGCGCTTAGCGTTGCGCCTCGCTACGATGATATATTTACCTGCTGTCACAGTTCCTCGTTTAATTACGCGATCGCCCGCGCCCCTTACCTGCGAAACATGTATCGCGATCCAACAAAGTCTCCTTATTCCAACCGCCATGTTCACGGAGAACGTGGATAAATCCGTGTTAAGGAAATAGTAATCGAGTACAAGTTGAAAGGTTGGCCGGCGGGGCACGGGTCGATTCTACTTAACGCGTATATGATTGCGAGCTTCTCTCGTCGCTTGGTTTCAGCTGAAAGTTTCGAACACGCGAGATCCGTGAAAACTTTTAAGCGCGTGACAAGTGGCGTGGGCGGCTACATCACAGCCAGACAATTTTTAGTTTTCGAAATTCCACACCGCTCTTCCTGTTTGCCCAACTGGACAGATTCTGAGTATACAATTTTTAGTACAAACCTCTTATTATCGCGGGGCGAACATTCGGTAAGTGATCTTTTTACGAAACCCTCCACGGGCTACCGTGGCAATTCTGTCTTTTCCCTGTCGAAAGGCGCGATTCTTCGCGTATTTATAAACCCCCGGCGCAAAAATGAAAAGGGTTATATATCTCTCTGTCCTTCTGTATCACGGTATTCACCGTTGTTCTTCCTCCTTTTCAGGCGAGCCCGCCGACCCGTGAATAAAAAGTCGCGGCTTTCGCTACTTTCCCAAGGCGAGTGCTCGCGGACTCGTTTATTAGACCCCGTGGTTAATTAAAGCGAAACAGGTCCTTGGAATTGAAATTCCAGGTAATATGAATAGCAGCCCGGGAATATGAGGAGGGCAAGCACGTTCCTCTCGCCGTCGGCTCGTATCAAAGCGGTACATCTTTCCGGAGCGTCTAGCTGTTTCGTAATTGCGCGACGTCCACTTCTTCTGTTTCTGCCACTCGTCTTCTTATTCCTGGTTAACAAGCTTGCTTGATTTCTTTAATTGAGCAATCAACCAGCCGTCGATTTTTCTTCCCCTTTCCTTTTTCGAGGGCATTACTTCGTGTCCGATATTTACCTTCTATTCCGTAGAATCGCTTAATAAAGTAATTATCTTCGTGTCTTAACTCTGATACGTCCTTTGGGTCTTTTCCGATCCAACGAGTTTCGTTTCTTTCTCCAAGAACTTCAGATGTATCCGAAGTGAATGTTCACGCACCTGCGCGTTGTTCCAGTTCTTTTTGCAGGGAAAGACGTTATAAAAGATACAAAGATATATTTACGCAAAGGCCCAGAGCGAATCGAAGACCGTGGCGGGTTTAAGATCGATCACGGATCACCGTAAATCTTTCGCTAAGCGAGTTGATCGTTCCAGTAAACGTTGCAATATTTTTAGCCGGATAATAAGCATCCCATCTGGTCGGTTCCATTCGTCTTAACGAGTCCACGCGAACGTCAGACGCATTAAGCTTCGCTCTTCTTGCAACGATCGGCACGCTTTGTGGTCGATTCATCTTTTTAGAGCATCTCGATCCGCGCCGTTTACCTCGATGCGTCATTTAGTCGTCTCGGATATAATAACGAGGAGTATTCCGCGGGGGCAAAGTGGCCGGTCGTGGTGTTTTATCCGAAGGCAGCCGCCCGATTGTATCGAGCCATTAATCCTTTTTCGGAGTCCCGTTTCGCCTTTCCCTCCAAGAACGTCGCGCGAAATTGAAATTGAAATTTGTTTACGCGCCCGAGCCGCATCGATTCGCTTTGATTGCACGGCGTAAACACATTCGCCTCGTTGCCGACGATACACCGACGACGCATTGAATAATTTGCGGGTGGAACACTCGCTGCGAGTCGAACGAGGTCGATGCATGCATGCCCGTTACGTTTCTAGTCGCGGCGTGGATGGAATTACTCCGGGCTTCGTCATTTATTTTCCAAAGATCATCGAGAGTCAATTAGAATTCGATCGCGTTACTCGCAGCAGAGCATTAACGGTCGATTGAACGATCGACGAACCGTGGCACAGGCCAGTCGTTGATCTCTCAAAGACCATCCGCAACCACGAGAGATCGTGAAATTCACTTGACCGTTCCACGCGGCCGCAGGTAAATGCATGATAAAACGAGGTGTCGACCAGCACGAAAATCCCTCGAAGTCGATCAACGTGCCAGTTTAATTTACAGTACGATCAAACGGGAACGGGGCAGTTTAATCTGAAATTCGTGACACTTTAGCGGGTCGAACACCCCGCGAAACAAAACCACCCTGCCTCGCTTATTTCCCCCGAATATGAAGTTTCCCTGCACTGTCATTACCGTGGGCAGAGGCGAAGGACAAGCCGCAAAGAGTGCACGAGGGAGGTAGATAAATAAATAAAGAGAGAAATGCGCGCACGCAGTCAGAGAGAAAGAGTGAGAGAGGGGCGGAGGGGTGGTAGAGAAGAAGGCGAGTACGACGGAAAGCTTTCTGTAGCAGATGTACTACTCGCGTCTGAAAACCATCCCCCGTGGGGCTTTTGTTGATTTAATAAACGCAAGCCCTCAAGCTCCTCGCTGCTTCGACTACGCATTGTCGTATCCTCGGTCACACCCCTCCGGTCGTTTCATCCCTTCCTCCAGCAGCCACCTTTTTTCCGCGACTTATTTACTCCCTTTTCTTTATACGCCCGCCCCGCCGTCTCTTTCCGCACAATTTATTTACCCCGCTTTCATTCTTCACCCCCGTTCCACCCCGCCGCGGTTTCTCCACCTCCTTTGAATACTTTGCGAGAGGGTCGAGTTCGATTAGCTGTTAATGAACACGGACAAAGTCGGCAGATAATAATCAGTGGCAAATTAAGTTTGATTTATTATACAGGTATTCGTGAAACGGTTGTATCCGCCTGTTCGACTGAACAGAATTAAATTAATGGAGTTTGGGCACACATCGGTAATGTTATTTTGATTAAATTTCTCCACTTTACTCGAGCCCCGTTAATTCTCCTTGCTGTTCTGGCGACGTTTCGAAAGTATCAACGAGACGCGAGTATCCGCCGGCCTGTTGGTATCCCGTGGAATGTGTAATTTCGTTCGGTGCCCCGTGATTTTATAGAATTTCCCGCGCTCCAACCGTGATCCCGAATCCGTTTGTGAATTTCTGGTACGCGCAGCGAAGTTCAAAGGTGGAAGAGCAACCGGTGTCAAGCGCTAATTTCCTCTGGAATTATTCAAATACCTTTCTCCGGACGGCTATTCGATGGTTCTCTCGTTCTGCTCCCTCGAGTCGTGCTCTGCTATTTTTATTGCGAGATTCGCGTTGAAAACGTCTTCGACGGCACGGTACAAATCAAGTTTTGGATAATTTAACGCGCCGTGCGGACAGCTCGTTGAGATTTGTCGCGAGATATTTTACGCGAACTGCGATTACTCGCGTATCGCTGTGGAACAAAGTAGACTATCAGGGACGGTTTAACGGGGTGCGGACAGAATTTCGTACCGACGATTAACCGGGTTATCTGGTCGTGCGTGTTGGTATTGGTTCGTTTCGCCGGTATCGACGGGAAAGAGAGCTGGACAGCGTTAAAAATTTCTCCTGTGTTCCCACGGGCGTCCGCGTTTCGAACACGAACGTGCTGCAAAGTAATTTGCCAGGGAGAGAGAGAAAGGAAAATAAAAATTACGTGTCAATGTTCGCACGGCGACGCCAATTATTGCAATTTGCCCGGACATTTCGCCTGGCAATCTCGGCAAATTGGAAAGCCAGATGTCAGCTGTCGATACGTATATATCGAGGAGTATATTTCTACATGTACACAAATTTCAATAAAATGACACTGGATCTACTTTCAATTTGCCAGGGGTGAGTTAATTCCGATTGTTCAGAAATGTCGGCACGAGATCAAGGGCTAAAGTTGAAGGACAATTAGTCTGCAAAGGTCAGAGGGAAAAATGATAGAAAAAAATGTAACGATACTTGTAGATCGCCTGTGATAACCCTATTCCCCTCTGAGCTCGTAGAAGGGGGGTGAATCAGAGTTGCAGGGAACGAGTACAAACGCGAAAAGATGAGCATTGGGGAGGGATGTTAAGTGGCGAAACCAGTAGCACGGCCGAGTAAATACGGAAGTGTATAATCCGCGGATCGATCGTGGTGCTAGACGCTTTTCAACATCCGAGTGAAAATGTTGACGGGGGACAAACCTTCCCCCCCGCGTTCCTTCGTTTCACACGGATTTCTCATATCGGATTTCCTCTAATCCTTCGAGCTCTTTGCCGTGTCGCTTCTTCGTCGTACCCGGGCGAAGCGTATCATTACAGCCCCGGCCAGAAGAGGCGAGATCGAAGCCAAGAGCTTCGGTGACACACTTCTGCGAAATGTGTTCATCTATTCGAAAGGTCGCGCGTGCTGGTTCGACCAGGACCAAGCAAGCAAACTAAGTTGCCCAACGGCAAATAGTCCTGGGGTCTTTGGCGTCGCCGCTAACAAGGATAAAGCTGGACTTGCCTCCGTTCGCCAAGGCTGCTCCAGTAGCTTTGGCCGAGGCTGGTTTCGCGATACAGGCTACATTATCCAGAATTTATTTTCAAAGTTGAAATTTACCCGGCTCTACCTGCAAACCGATACCGGGCTTAACGTGTACACGCTGTTCCTGATGGTGATGCTGCGCCGATCATTTCTTTCAACCAGCCGCCTCGTAAACGAGTCGTAAAATTAAAGTGGCACGGGCCCGCGTAGACCCGTCCGTATACTTCATTACAGTTTTATTGCGTTCTAGCACAGAACCCTAAAACAACGTGGTACGTAGACCGTTTCCTCGTTTCCAGCGAGAACGCTTGCCTATTTGATCGCAGTCGTTCGCAGCCATGCTTCCCAACGAATTAGATGATTTTTCGAGTAACGTGGATAGTGAACGCGAGTCGTACTTCAACGAGACTTTGTTTAAAGCCGGAGACTTCCCTGCCAAATTAACCCCACGGCTCCTCTTTCGGTGTATCTTAAAATTCCAAGTCAAACTGGGAGTTTTAATTGGGGTTCTTCGTCCCCGGGGCCACGAGTACACTGGCCGCGTGCTGGAAAACCCGTGATTAACATCTTGTCGTGTGTCTCGAAGGGTACGAGGCTTCACGGGGTCGTTAACATTCTTCGAGTATTCCCCCGTGGAGAATTGACCGTGCTACGTTCACGCGTGTCCGTGTTGGGTACATCGTTTCGCGATCAAAAGCCGCCTTCCACCCCTTGTGTGCTATAAACACTTTACGGACGAAGGTGTGAAAGAGCCCCGGTGTACGTCGGCGAACGTGGAAAACGATGTCTCCAGGGGGCACGGGAACCGAGCTTCTATTTTTTTCCACCGCTTCATTGACCGACGTTCATCCGCCTTGATTGCAGGAGCTTCTGTGCTCCTCGTATACGTGCCTGTTGCCCGGAGATTTTCGTCGATTGCGAGCCTTTCGCTTTGGGGATCGTGAAATTGCGTGGCAGAACTATCAAAGGACAAGGGCAATATTCTCTTTCGAACCTGGTAGCGGCATTTTGCTGGTCGACAGCACGAAGCAACCTTTAGAATTGAATATTCGACGATATTTCACGGTACAGAAGGAAGTAATTCATATTTTTCTTAATATCGATTCAATAAATAAGTGTATATTAATCCGCTTACTAGAAGTGCACGTATATATTCTCTTTCGCCGGGAGATATTTCCTATTGGATACACTTGAATGCTTCGGCTCAGCCCCAGACCATTCAATTATCCCGTGGCCGAAGGAAATGTTCTTATTTATAGCGCGGAGACGGGGAATCCATAAACAGCGAGGAAGAAGTTTTCCCAGCCGCCATTATTCTCAAAGTGTAGGATTTTTCGTGGCCACGCGTTTCACTCCTCTTCCCGCCTCTTGCACGATTTCATGAATAAATTGCGAACGGCTGCGTGGAAACGGCGAGGCCAGGTGCGAGGAAACAAACCGGTAACATCAGAAAACAATCTTTCCCCGGCGGTTCTTTGTTAAACAACGTCTGAGAGAGGCTGGTAACCACGATAGATGGCGAACGATCGGGGGTTGGAATAGAACGGTGGTTAAATTATGCAAAGTGCACCGATAACCGTGCTTCCTTCCCTTGGACTGCGGGCCTCCACTTAATATATTTCTTTTAAAACTTGTAAAGCCGAGCCTCGCTTCTTACCTCTCCGGCCACTTTCACCTGCCAGGCTACGGGGCTTTCTGTAGTCTCGTTTGTTTCAAAAGCTGGCCGAGAACGCCGTCTCGAGACGGATTGTAGGGCGTAATAAGAAATAGAAGAGGAAAATGGAGAGAATGACCGAGGGGAGGCACAGATGGTACTTTCTTAGTCCGGCTCTAGACAGGGTTAAACCTACGGGGTAAACTGTGAGCAGTTAAAGCACGGGAAAGTCGGAAAAATTGCTCTGTGTAACGTCCACGCGTTTCGTCTACCTTGCTGCTTAAGCTCTTCTATCAATGGCCAGGAATTTTTCTATAAAGCTTGTCCACCTCAAAGGAAATAACCACAGCAAAGTTCCTTCCCTTTGCAATGTACAATAGTATTTTCCCAACGTTACATTATATCTTCGCGCGAATCACTGAAACATTCCCATCCAGCATAGATAATAGCAATCGGGAAGTACGTAGTACGCCTCGCATTTACGAAGTCGTTGGAACTTTTCCACTGCGTTTCCAAATGATCTCCCTCGCCGGTTAATTCCTGTTAATCGGATGCAACTGCACGGGGACAGTCCGCCGCGTATTCCCGATCACGGCGACAAATATTCGAAGGAGCTCGATAAAGCTGTGGCCCCTCTTTTTCCCCCCTGCAAGAGCAATTAAAAGTTTTCGCAGGTCGCCGTTGCGGGAGGGTGGCGGAGGCAAGACGTACGTCATCCCCTTCGTGCAGCAGCCGAGAAGATTGCCGGTTAATGTAGCGTTATAAAGCGGCCCGGTTTTCGCGGCTCGTGCGAGAATTTCTTGAGCCACCTCCACCTCTTTTGCGTGCCATTCCCGGGAAAGATCCACCTCGATTCTGGAACCGGAGGGTTGATCCCCGTGGCTGGAATAGTCTGTTTCGTGCGTGACTCGAATGTGGTCCACGCTATAGTACAACTTTCGGATGACAATAGATACCCTTGTCAAATTAGCGTGGCGGCAGGGGGCAATAAAAGTGCGAGGCGAAGCGAATGAAGTACGATGCATACAGCGGAGGATAATTATTACTACGTTTAGAGAACGAAGAATCATAAAGCTCGCGGTGGCTTCTCGAGCAGCTGGTTAAAGGGGGGATTGTTTGCTTTGATTCGTTTTACAAGAACGCTCATAGAGTGCCTGTTGGTGGTCTTCGAGTTGTTGAACACTGTGTACACATTGTACAGTAGTAAAACGATGTTGTATAAATATACAGAGATTCACGGGTGCGATCTCGACGCACGTAAGATCTGGCAATTATGGGCGAATGAATCCTCGGTTGTATATCTTTGCAAAAGGATCCGTATTTTGAATGTTATTGTCGGGATTGTTGGATGGTTTTATGATGAATATATTATGGATAAAGAGGACTGGAGAGAATGATAGTGTATTCGAAATGTGAATACATTTTAAGACCACAGGAACAATAGAAAATTTCTGCGAACCTTGGGGATGGCGTCGTTAGAAGTTTCTTGAAAATGAATATCGATTCCCCTGCTTCGAGAGGATGGACGATTTAAGGAGGAAAGTCTCGAAGCTAGAAAAGTTTAATGCGCGATTCCCGTGGCGTGGCCTGCACGTGAACTTGAAATTCGCGGCGCGAGACATAGATTGTTCCCTAAGATGGGATCGGCCGAGCATTTGCATAAGAATTGGACGACCAGCAGGCATTTTAGTTTGCCAAAGAAGAGGTTCGATCACTGTCGAGGCGGACGGGGATCGTGGCGAAATTAAAATTGAACCCCCGTGATTTCTCTCATTTAACGATTGCTGTGTCAATCACGCAGTCGAACGAACAAATTACACTTGGCAATCAAATTAAAGGATTCGAACCGCTACAATTTTGTGGGGAAAAATATCACACAATTATCTACCTGTCCTTATTTGAGAGGGCGATGCCTTTGCCTTTGAGTCTCCCAAATGTCTGACCGTGGTTCGTAGAAGTGTTCCTTTCGAAAGAATTATTATTCTTTCCGTTGCAACTTTGCCACCCGCGACAGATAATTCAGCCAAGGCTGCTCGAAAATCTGGCTTCAATTAATGAAGGATGGGCGGTTTCACTCAGTGACAAGGAAATTACTTAAGCTTCCAAGCATCTTCCTCTTCGAATGTCCGAGTCCCTTGGACTGTCACTGAAATTTCCATGAAAATATTATCGCAGCTTGCGCCGAGCTACATAAATTATAGCACATCTGGCACGTTTCTCAGTTAGCTGCGAGAGGGACGTCCGGCGTAGGTATTTCCGCCGAGGTCAGGTCGGACAGCACCAGAAACTGTTATCCAGAGCATGGACCATTAGTCGAAATCGCCAGTCGTCCAATTCCCCTTGAATAACTACGACCATTTGAATGCAGGAAACAAAGACCGACTATTTCGATGTTTTCGTGTTAATTGTCACCTGAGACCTCCTCGTTAACCTTCCGTTTCTTCCCCCCTTTTCGCATTCTCTTGCTTTTCGTCTGTTTCGACGAGGAAAGAACAAAAGCGAGGAGAATTTAACTATGTCGCGGAAACGCGTGGAATTTAAAATTGGATAATAGAAATTCTTTCCCCTGTTTAATACTCTGTTAGGCAAGGAAGGATTTCGGTGGAGTTCGCAACTCGTCCGGCCACGATAATTCTGAACCCCTGGCTTTTTATGGTGTTCCGTTTTAGTATGCGGGCCAAAAAGCGGCGATAAAATTTCTGGTTGAAAATTTATTCAGGAAACTGTCTCGCAGCTTCCGTGCGCGCAGAATTATCGAAAGTTTCGCACCATGAAACGTCGAAGTTTTCCATTGTTCGTTCTTGGTCCCCGCGCCGGAACGATTTTCCAGGGCAGCCGTGATCTCTAATCGGTTCGATTTCGAAAACACACTCAGCCCCGGGCACCGAGTGCACCCTTTAAATAAATTAGAAACTTCCAGCCACCGGATCGATGTATTTTTACGGTGAATCCCTGTCCGATATTGGGCTTTTATTCGCTTGCTTTCACCTCGACTTACCAGTACCGTTGGAACGATCGTTAAGTTGACGAAGGACTAAGTAAAGAATAGAGGAAAAATTCAGTGAATCGTGTCGTTGAATTTTATGTCAGCCCCCGAGTGGCGACAAGTGGAACAGCGAAGTCGAGAGGGCTGCGTTTGATCGAGGAAATGTCCGAATTGCTTTCCCACTTGCACTGGCATCGATTCCCCCTCGAAAGTTTTAAAGGGGCCTCGTCAATTATGCGAAATTCGATGTTCATTTCGGGATTTCCCGTGTTCGTTGACTTTTCGATGAATATCTTGTTTTACATACAAATATCGCGGTAATGGCGTTAATACAAATTTCATTGGGACATAAATGATTCAACCAGTGCACCTCTGGAAGTGTAACGATAAATTTCTATTGAAATAGAAGCACGGCGTAAGTTGGCACGTAACCTGGTTACGTATTAATCGTCCGCGTAAATTACAGGTTTAATTTAATTAAATTTGGAGCGTGTAATTGCGTAGCCGAAAATGTTTAATTTTCAACGAAATCGATGACGCGCCGCCGCAGCTAATAAACGTTCGAATGCAAATCCGCTCCCCTCCCCCCCCCCCCAACCCTCATCCCTCTCGAACTGGGATTATCGTAAGAAACATAGCTCGTTCGGCATACCCTGTTACAATTTACAGACTTAAGCTCCCGCGCGTGTACGGTTTTTAAAGGCGTTTAGTTGATATTTCGGATAATTCGTAGAATGCATGCATGCAATAACAATTAGTGCAGTTCGACACGCGATCACGTATATGCAGAAATTTAGACCGATAAATCAACATTGACAGCCTATCTAATCTAATTTCTATATTATCGCTAGAGAAGAAATTCGATAGAATTGCTATAAAAAAAATTAGCCTACATGGTTTCAAGGAATATAGCCACGTATCTCTCCTTTCCTTAAAAATATTCCATTCTCGTAAGCCGCCTTTGTAAAGCTTTTGTAAGGCTTCAACCCCTTGAATTCCAAAGGGCACGTAGCCTTCGCATAGAGCAGAGCGTGCTATTGACAGTTCACGTTCAAAGGGCGCGGATGGAACTGTGAAGGGGGGCGACTTCGGCCCTAAAAAGCGCAGGGATTCATCTCATTCGACGGTGTAAATAATAGAAGGGTCGGAACCCTTTACCTCGGGGTTGTTTTTAGCGGGATTCGTTACCAGCTACTTTGGAAAACTTGCGTGGTAGCTTGAGGGACAAACTATGTCATCAAGGATGTAGATTAGAGGGCGGTGGTGGATCTCATACGGTGGTGCGTCGAGTGGGTCGCTCCTCGAGGGTTGCAGCTGTGACGTTTCCCTTTCTCTCTCTCCTCTCTGAACTATGGAACTCCGGCGGCACCGTGGAGTGTGCCGTTAGAGAGGCTGTAATAATAGCGATGAATTGTTGATAGCGGCGTGCTACTCTATATTTATGTACAGAGGCAACCTAGCATCCCTCGCGAATTTCTCCTCTCATCACGGTCATGCGACCCTGTATCACCACCCCCTATAGAACGCAGCGCCGTTGACGATGCCTCCCCGGCTGTGAAATATGCAGGGAACGATGCTGTCATTGCGACGAGTTCACCCTCGAACTGTGTATATCGATGCCCCGTGGCGCAACGCCGCAAGGGTTTCTCGTAAGGGCGAATTTTCGATGCATAGGCTTAATTATCAGCCCTTAATCAGCTTCCTAATTATCGCCCGCACTCTATTGATTTCCAGCGCAGCGCGCGAAGTTGCAGGCATTGTCGGTTGTGCTACTCACTGTAACACAGTTTTCGAACAAACAGCGAAGCACGATAGAAAGCCTACAGGTGCGTCGTATCGCGAGACAAAACTATTAATGTTAATAATAGTGGTAATAATGACAAATTCCTGCTCGCACTCTAGATTTATCTCGTACACCGCGAGTTAATTGATATTGGTGTCACGTTGGAAAGGTTTATACGAATTCTACTGCTGATACCTCGTCCTCCCAGAAGACTTATAGACCATATATAGCCGCTTGTATTTTATCGTCCCCGAATTAGAAGAAACATCCGCAGTATTATGAGACAGGGTTGGGGGAAGGGGCGGTAAATATGCGGCACATGTTTCATATCGGAATTCCACAGGGAAGCCTGGCATCCGGACATGCCACTCTCTGTTTTATGCCTGGAGAGTCCGCGGCAAGGTAAATAGAGAGGGGCAGACGCAGGCCAGAATTCGATATCATAATCACAATAACAAACCCCCAAAGGTATTCCCTTTATTCGCGGACGATTCCATCCCCTTCGAGGGGCAGTACAGTTCGTCGCTGCCGAGTTGCAACGGGAATCATAGTCGAGTTTAAACAGCGATCATCCTAGGTGCACGTGAAACTGTCGCGCAGAATATTTCGGCCCGTCAGTTGAGAATTTCCACGGCGTCTAAGTAGCTTAAGTCGCGAAGCTAAGTGAGCCAAGGCCTCTCGGCTCTCCCATTTGTTGCTTCCTTGGCCTCGTTGTCTTTGACGGATACGGAGCGTTATATTGTATTATAAATCATCGCAGTATCGCTGAAAGCGTGATCGTGTCTGCTCCATTGGCAATATCAGTTTTATTCGCTGCAAGTGGAACAAGTTAGGATTCACGTCGACTTTACTGATTTTGTCGAATTGTTTTGAGTTTTATCATTGAATTCGGATTCGTCGCTGTTCGAATTATTATCAAAATAAGAATGTCCTCGCTGTTTTAAGGCTTGAAACCCGTTACCAGTCATTCTTGTTAATGATTTTTACGGTGTATACCTGTTGCTTCTCTTCGAAGTTTCGCTGGCGAGAGCCAACCATTTCGAGTACCATCATCGGCTCGGCTTTAATACTTTTTTTCTCACATTTTTTTTACTACTACTTCTATGTTCCTACCTGTGCGGCTGTAATATACGGTAATCCGAGTCGCAACGATTCGAGGGGTGTTTGATATAAAATGCAGAGCTAAAAACGCAGGGGTGGTTGAAGCGGTTCGAACGATATACCCCATCCAAATTGGTTAAAGATCCCACAAACGGCCATCGTCAATACTTATGCTAAATAACCCCAGAGAACTTTCGTGGCATTCGTTTAAAAAAATGTTTTCAACTTTTCGCGACCTCAAATTCGTTCCCCGGGCCCGTGTATTTTATTCAGGATCATTCTGGCCCTCGAGCACAAAATTTCACTGAAACTAGAATTTCCATTTCTCGTAAACCTCCGGTGTTAATTAAAAAGGTATATAATTTAACGTGCGCGAGATGCGGCATCGCGACGCGGAATCAACTGCGAGCAAAACTCTTAGTATCGAGTATCTACTCTGATTCGCGCGAGTAAATCGGCTTACGCGGCATTCGTACTCTCCCACGTCGACGTCGTCGTCTTCGCCGTCGTCGCCGTCGTGTCGCTTTCGTCGTCGTTTCGATGGATAATGCGAACGGTACACAACGTCAGCGAGATGAGTTCCAAAGGTAGTTAATGCACCAGTAACCCTTTAAAGGTTCCAGTGCCCCTTCTCTCAGGTAGCTGTTTCTTGTATATCTTGTTCAAAAGCTTTCCTCTCGAAACGAGATCTTCGATGGAGCTCTTCCAATTATGATGGATACATAGCTCGGTCTTGGGACGAGGCTTGCCACGTCTTTGACGACCCCTTTTCCAGTTTGCCAATTAAACGCCGCGCCAGCTCTCTCGTCTCAGTTCTCCTTTTCGTATTTTTAACACCATAGCCGCGCGAAAGACGCATTCTTTGAACGTTTCTTTAATCTGCCACGTTTTAAGCGCTTTGAAAAATTTCCCAGAAATAACTAGATGTTCTCGCGTTTCGAGGCACCGAAACGCGTACCTGGGTCTCAGTGCACCGTCGCAGGATTAATTGCCCTGCGCTTACTTCCTTTTACTTCGTGCCGCGGCAACTCGAAGTATTTCCAACAGTTTTTACGAACCCTTCGGGACAGCTTAATCGCGAGCCACGGGGGGGTATGACTAATTCAGAGATAAGTGGGAATGTAGGTCGATCTCCTGCTCGGCAGGAAGATTATTTCACGAGGGTGTTAGGAAGACGAGATATCTTATCCCGTTGCTCCTTCAGGATATCTGCCGTTGCGAAATCTTGAAATGTTCCCACAGCCAGCTCGCTCGGAATTTGAAACACCGACTGCGGCAGAAATATGCGCGTGCATGGAAGGGTTCTCCATTGCTCTCTTCTTTCGCAGATTTCACTCAATTACCATTCACCGTTTATCCGCGTGGCGTGATTACTCGAAAGGACCGAAGTCACCAGTGCTTAGGAGAACTTAGCCGGCTGGTTTTCAGCTCGCGAGCACTCGCGACCTCTCGTTGCTCGCTCGCTCCGTTTCACCCTCTCCAGCAACGGCGATGACGTTGTGGCAGCCACGGGGCTGCGCAACGGGGAATCACAATAAATAACCAGGCGAGAACGAACGTCGGTCGTTTACAGGGGTAGTTGTCTAATAAAACGGGGAAACTGTATTCAGCGTGGCGACGAGCGAAGCGAGACGCATCATTGCCGGGGCGGTTCGGTCGAAATTTTGGCCACGTTGCCGACGAGTAGCGTGCGCTGTATAATTTCCCGTCGATCTGTTGATTGGCGAGTTTATGCCACCGTTTCGTAAAGTTCGGATTTCGGTGACCTGCCCGAAGAAATTACCGCCTGCGAAATACCCCGGTCGTGAAAGCAAGGGCTGCCGTTTATGTCGAGCGCGAACTTCTACGCTTCGAGTTTATCGCGGGAAATGTTCATTGGGAAAAACTCGGTGGAATTTTTACGAGATAAGCGTGTATCGAAAGGATCGCCCAGAGTAATGAGACTAAACGAAGTCTTCGAACCTAACGCTGCCTCGTTATTTCGCCTGCCGGGCCGGTTAATCGCCCAGAAGTGCCGGGGGTAATCTGACAGCCTAATGTCGGGGCTAATCCAAAATTATCCGTAGTCGCCTAGTCAGCATATAGGGGCGACTGTTCGAGTAGAGTGTCAACATCGAACTACCTAGGGATCAGGGGCCGAAGAAGCATGCGTGGCACGCCAGATGTAGAGGGTACCAAGGCGTCCCAAAGTGTCGTTAAGAAAGTCGTTAGCCGGGTGGAATAGGTGAGCGGAATCTGGAAATTTTAATTCGACTAGTTTGCGGAACAAATGGAACACGAGGGGGCTGGTACAGAACGGCGAAGGGGGTGGGAATTATTCGGGAACAGAGATACGGTTAAAAAGAATGTGAAAGAGGCGTTGTGATATACGGGGAGGTGGATTGGTAATTCCACCCTCCAGGAATTATGAACAAATAGTCCGGTCTCTAACGATGCTCCGTTCTCTGGTTCCCATAACCTTTCCTGTCTCATAACGACGCGTTGTTCTCTCGGTTACGAGGCACTAGCGAAGTTGTTATATCCAGGACACCGTGGTGTCCGTCGCATCCCCTATCGCCCGCTATTATCCACCGCGTAGCCACCAATGTCCAGGGTAACGACTGCAGTATCAGCCTCTGCGGCTGCATAATGTCTCCGCGATACGGAGCAAAGTTCAGCATTAAGGAAAATTCCCCTGCCGCGACCCGGCAACTTCTCCATCCTATACATTTTCCCCGAACAAATTCGCGTACAAGATTTAACGGCAGCCGGAGTTAACTCTCAGACCTTTGCCCCGAAACGAATGACCCCAGCGATTCGGGACAGCCGTGCAATTATCCAACCGCGGCCAACTGTTTCTGCGAAGGATCCGCGAGACATCGCACCGACTGGACGACCTATAGAATCTCTGGCTGAATGATAAATCAAGCCGCGCAAGAATCGCGGCGATTTCCAAACGAGCCAAGTTCAACGAGACACACGGTCGCTGGCCACAAGCTTGCGGGTGAAGCGAGCGTGTAGCTTGCAGCGTAAAGGCGGCGCGCATACGGGCGCACCGTTGATGCAAAGTTACGAGGAGGAAGCAGCTAGGGCCGCACAGATGTGCGGGCAGAATTAATACACTGACACAGAGGTACCCAGGGCTGCGCATAGTTGGCTGCGTGCAGATATGGTTATGGCGCGTGCGGTTCGGAATTGGTTACATGCATCAGGGGATGCAACACCGCTCGCGACCTGGCGCCTTCCATTCTCCGCACGTTTCTCTGTCCGACGCACTGCAGCCTGATGATAATGCTGCCCTTCCTTGCCGGTATCGATTAAGCATTATCTCTTAACTATAACGCCGCTGGAAGCCCACGTTTCCCGTTCGCCTCTGACGCCGCTGTGCCACGAACCCCCCTTTTCGCTGGAAACCTAGACGTCCCAGGAGACTGTCGGGCGGACTCCAGTTTCGAGAGGAGGCATGGTCCGATTCGTGACAACTGCTCGTTGCTGCGCCCTGGACGTTCGGTTTAATACATCCTGTTGTTCCCACGTTGGGAGAATTGACCCCTTCATTGTTCCGATTCGTTGTTAAAATATCAATGTTAAAATATCAAAATATCAAATATTAAAGTAATGAAGAAATCTGATTTTCGTGAAACACCGGGAAGAATAATTGAGCCTCGTTTCTGAAGAGAATCTTCCCGGCCGGCGTGTACCTTGCCACGCGTTGCGTGTAGAATCACGAGGATCGTGGATGGTCTCACGAGTTCAAGAGATTACGCGGCAAAGAAAGTTCCAGTCGGCGAGTCTCGTGTCGCCGAGGCACGTCTCGCCCTGGAACTTCGAATTTCCAAGTCGGCGAACAGTCAGTGTCCTCTGCCGTTTTCCCACTGGTCCGCAGATCTTATCGTCTTCGTCGTCGGCGTGCTCGTCGCTGTGCTCAGTGGGTCGAGTATACGGTTAAGAGGGCCTCGTTTATGTATAATAAGCTCGGGTTAGGTATCTACGTCTCTTCTAGACTTCACTTAAGTACGACTCGCCCCTTTCTCTCCTCCTCTCCTCGGATAGATGAAGACCCGGGAAGTGATAGAGAGAAGAAGCTCGGAGATCTCGCTGAGGAGACCCTTTAGCGAATAGACCATAAGCGCGAGCACTCGGCAGGAATAATTTTAGCTTCCGGTAACATCGGCGCTGTCAAACGCGATGCTGATATATTCGACAGATCCTTCCTCTTTTTCTTTTCGTTCATGAATAAAATTTAATTAATGTCTTCCTAAAGAAAGTAGATTTTGAAAAGTGCACGATGGAGTTACTCGTGGTCCCGAATGAAAAACGTGCCGCTTGTGGGATTAGAATTCGCCCATTCCCAATGGAGACTGTTCCAGAAGGATTTCGAATTCCGCTCAGCTCCATAATCGGCAGCTCTGGATATAGCAACTTCCGATTCGCCCTTGCCGTTATATCCGACGAAATTCTACCGCCGCCTTTCTCGCCGACATATTTTCTTCCCTCCCGGGTGAATCTTGCGGTCCTAGCTCAGAGTTCTCTAGCCTACGCCCGCTGAATATTCCCCGAGGACGTCAATAACACCTTCATGGTGTTTTCATGCGTCATAAAAATGCGCAAGCTTTTCCCACCCGCCGTGCTCCGTTCCACGCAGATTTCATAATTCAACGCTACGGCTGCGATCGAAGGGTCGAGCTCGTTTATTTTTTTATCGCGTTCGATTACCCTCCACCCTTCTTCCTCTGTTTCCCCTTTGCAATGCTCCGCGTTCTCTCGTGCCCGTTCGTTGAATTATTAATTCGATCACGGCACTGTCAAGGTTACCACACTCGCTCCTATATTTCTGCGCTGATCAATGGGCTTAGCCTGGGATGCTGTGTAACATCGAACCTTGAGCATCCAATCAGAATTACGATTAACCAGAGCCCCGGTATCTCAGAATACCAGCATCTTAATTTTATCGAGGCTAGTACGAGGTAACCAGTAATTCTTAGGAAGAAAGTAAATGTTGTTCATGGATCAGACAAAGCTTCTTCATCGCAGAGACGCGTGAACCTTGTAAACATAGAAGAGCTTTCGTATTAGTTGCCTAAGCTTGGATATTTCGGGTGAAAGTATGTAAATGAAAATATCAGGCCAGCGATAGACAGGAGCGTGGACAAATGACGGAGGGAACGGGCTCGAATTGCGTCGGTAGTAGTTCGGAAGCTTTCAAGGATCTCCCTGTCGATTACGTTCCTCGCTGGCCGAAGGTCTATCGATCCTTTGAGTGGAAATTCTGATGCTGACGCGGCCGGAATTCATTGTCGCGGAACGGGGGAAAATTGTTCTTGTCATTTGCTAAAACGGCGAACAGAAAGGGCCATTAAATTGATATAATTATCTCGAAACCTGTATCCATAAATGAATACTCTTCTGGAAGACCAGGCACCGATACAACGAACCGCCCCGTTCAACTATTAAAACGGACGCCGTTCAATTATCCGTAGAACAGTGAAGTGATTTTAATGAACCCTGTCCAAATAATTGGTTAAACGCAGTGACGGAAGTATACGTCGCTTTAAATATAAATCGCGTCGGACGATACAGCGTAAGTAGAAAGAAAACAGGGCCGACCGAGACGGAAATGAAGCAGAAACAACGGGTCGAATACGGGCACGCGGTATCGGGGGAAATATCCTGTGATCGGAGCTACATATATTGGCGAGAAATGCCGTTATGAATTTTATGCTTATCGATCCGCAGGATATTGCTAATAAAAGGTACTCGTACTACACCCTGCATCCTGCTACTCCATCTGCTCCGCGGCTGTTGCTTCCACGTTGTACCATACAAATATTCCGTGGCGCGTTCGATGATTAAATCTGTTTCTTTCGACAGATTCTCAGTGATAACAAATTTATCTGCGAACTTGAAATCGTTAAATTTGCTCGAGCTCACGCTTTCTCTATTATACGGTGCCCTGCAGATTTCATAAGCAAAGGGCCGACATTAGAACTTGTTCGGAAGGAAGGGAAGAAATGTCCAATTTATTTTCACCACTCTTAATGCACTCGAAATCCTTGCAAAACAAAATTCGTTTCTCTCCCCGATGAGACTCAGCGACTATGTTCACCCTTGAGAAACTTGCCAGGCTAAGATTCGTGTCTTAACTAACTCGGTGGCACAGTGTTCGAGAAAACAGGACTGTTAAAACAAGAACACCAGCCGCAAAGTGACGGTCCTAGAACGATGCTCTCTCGGTCGCGGCGTGTGTACACGTCCTGTTCCGGGTTTCTGTGCACCCTGCCCCTCTACCCTTGCGCCTTTTTTTGCCGCTTCGCCTTATTCCGTCCGGGGCATAATGGAAGTTCCAACTAGAACAGCCGGAGTTCGACCTCACGCTGTGGTAAAGCGCGAGATTTCATTCCCTCCGGCATCGGGAGGAGAACGAAAATCGAAAAAGGGAACAGCCACGGACGTTTCTGTAGCGAAGGAATAGTCCAACCACTTTCATCTTCCTTCTCTTTCCACTTTTTGATCAGTCACGTCGACTATTTTATTTTATAATCACTTCGCGGAAAGTGTATCGAAAACTAGATTCGGCCGGGAAGGGGATTGATTCAATCTCCACTTATCCTTTAATCCACCCTGCAACAGGATCCACTCGGAAATCCACCCTTGATCCGACAGGGAAACGATTCCTTGACACAATTACCGCGGGGTAGATTCTTTCTCGGCCGTCGCAATCATTTCTAATCCTTTCTGCCCGCCTTTCTCTCCTGACAATCAGAAACCAATCTGTCCCGCATCCAAACAGTTTTCTACCCCCGCCCCCGAATTCCTCGGTCTTCAAGTAAACCTCCAAGGGGATCGCTATCGGGACAAACGAAATTTACAGCCGCACGATAACCGGGTTCCGATGACTCTCCTCGCAGCAGTAAAGAAAAAACTGCTCGTTGCTTCAAAGCGGACAGAGACAGCCAGTCCCCGTTGAAATGCAAATGTATGTTGAGTAATGCAATTCTCGTGGTTACGTAAGGTGGCCGGGGAACGTGGGTGCCGCAAGAATTCCGTGAAAATAATCCCGGAACGCTGTATAAATAGAGCCGGCCCGTTCCATAACGAAATTTTCAATTACGCGTTTGAAGAACTCCGGCGGGTTCTGATTTTGTTCTATTTCGCGCCACCACCCCTGTGTTTCTCGTCTTCTCTTTCTTTCTTCCCCTCTTTCTTCCATTCTTCCCGTCTCTCTCCTTCATCTCTCCTCTCCCCATTATTCCACCACTTTTCAGAATTCGTTCTTCCCTCGGCTCGTACCTAGTTGGCCCCGTATTTTTTCCCCCCAACCCCACACCCTCCTCGCCGCCGTAGCTTTCACGAACTGCATATAAAATATGCACGGCACCCAGACTTCAGCTAGCGTCACGAGTCTAGCGGCGCCAAATTGGATTTCCCCCGAAAATAGCCGTGGACTGTTTTTTTTTTCACCTGCACCCTCCTAGTCCTCTCAGGATTCTTTTTCCTACCCTGGTCGCGACGATGCGCGTACACCCGCGAACGGGGTGCGTGTATTTCCTGTGCCCTTGCAACACCCCTCTAGGTGCTTGTTAGACGAAACTGCGACGAAGGAAACGTCGCGTCGCAACGGTTCGAAATTGTTACCTTCGACGATCTCCGGAAGAATAAAAGGGTGAATAAAAAAGATTGAATTCCATCCCGATTGGAAATATTTTTACGCGTTCTCTCCGACGATGTTTGATTTGCCCGTGGTGAAACTGTTTCGGGAGTTGCCCGACCGATCGAATACTTTACGTCGGAAAGATGTCGCACGTTACAGCGTAAATGCAATTTCAAACGGCCGGATGCAGAGTGGCTCGAGTGACGAAAGTTTTTAACAGGATCACCGTAATGCGATGGAGAAAAATTCGAAACAGACACTCTCGGAACGGATTGCCTGCAAGCAGCCTGCAGTTCGTTTTTAATCCGTTTTTTGTTTTTGTTTTCGTAGTACCCACCCGTTTGTTACCCGGTGGTTTCATGTATTTTTTTTCTTTCCGTCCTCTCCTGCGACCGTCGACTTACGTTTCGTTTCGCGGGAATATTTTTGCGGGCGATGCGGAATTTTTAAAAATAACGCAAGCTCGAGGACACGCCGTGCCATCCTCCCCCGCTCGTTTGCACGCCTCTCGAATATATTACGACACCGGGATGAAAAACAGCTGGCCCTTTCACGAACGGTTTACCGTCGTCATACGGAAAATCGACGGGAACGGTCGAATAAATTCGTCTGAAACACCGTTGCGCCCTGGCAGTATATTTTCGCGGATTTTTCCCGCGACACTGTTTGACGCAAACTGTCTACGAAATGATTACGGAAAGTTTCAAGCGGGGCGGAAATATTTTTTTACTGCCCACGGCTCTGTTCATCCGCTTTCCATTGATACTGTGCACAGCAGCGCTCGAGGCGGAAAGAGATATTGAAATTAGGATGGACGAGGAGAGACCTTATCCAACAGTATTTTCCCTTCCGCAAAATTATTCAATCGTGTGGTTCGACGGGGATAAAAATGTTCTGGATCATTATAATTCTGCGTTTCAGGCGAGAGTTACTCGAAACACCCCTCGTGTTTGCGACGAAATCGAAAGGAAAATGGCGAGGCAAACTTGTTCCCCGAGTTTACCCTGGACCGACCCTTTTCCTAACGCAAACTATACTTCAGGAATACCCACTCTTTTCCGCCAGACCAAACTCGTCCTTCCACGCGAGATTGTATTCATGAATGTCCAAAGTGTGACGCAGCCAGACTGCGCTAATAGTGTCCCTTTGGTTAAACTTGAATAGCAATCATTTCCTCTACTTGGCCCTTTAATTCTCGTTCCCCGAGTACAGCATCGTAGTTTGAACTTTCACAAAAATATCGGTTGCAGAGAAGTGGGACGTCAGGAAGCGAAGGGGGAGAATAAATTTGAATGCGGAGCGTGCTGGCGGGCAGCCGGGTTCGTGGCGTAATCGAATGATATTCAAATTTAAATGGTCGGTGCAATAAAGTGTTTAAGAATTTAAAACTTTATTTGACTTCCAAAGTGACTTCTCGCCATCTCCGCAACATCCCCCGTCTTGCCAGCTGACCCAAGGACCAAGAGTTCGTAGTTAATTTCGCATTTCGTCGCTTTTACCACCTTCCAACCGTTCCTAGCCCAGACCCTCCTCCTTCTTCTTCTTCTTCCTCCGCTAACTCCCATAAGCGTTAATGGGTCCGCCAGGCGGAAATGTCGAGTTTGTTCTTGCGAGTATCGCGTTATTTCCTTGCCTCTTCCAGACACCACCCCTTCATCTAACCCGCGCATGCTTTGATGACCGTTATTCCGTCTGGGATTTTGCTGGGAAATTTGTTAGCCACGTTTTCTGCTTAATCGCGACGAGTGTTAATGAAATATGCTTAATGGAATACGCGTTGAAATCTTTCCCGTTGGAAAATTATTTAGATAGCCAGGTTCAGATTTGCTGGTGATTACTTCGTCCCATAAAAGTATCGAGAGACACGTGTCACCATTCTATTCGCATCTGTCCAATTCCCCCATATAGAAATATGATTTCCCCCTGCCTGAAGTATGGCCCAACAGCCGACGGGAAACTTTCACGAAGACACGCAGCCTATCAGCGAAATTCTGCCGTGCGAAATAGAGTTAGACACGTTCGTGGACGACGTCGTCCGGGCGTAACGATATATAGGCGCAAATAAAATTATTCCTTATTACGTTATTTCTACCCCGGCCCTGCTGCCACGGTTGCGTCCGCCCCGGGGGTGAAAAATCTTCGCGAGCGTCTTGATTGGCTGCGAGTGCAACCTTCTCCCTTTTACTCATCTCACCCCGTCGCCTTTGGCCGCTGTCTGAACGGTTTCTTCTCCTCCGCGATCCTCGCGGAAATATTGCCGCGTGCTCAACGAGGGTACGAACGTACACCTGGAATTTCACCGATGCTCCACCGCCCACGTTTCATCCTCTTCCGTTTCTCTTTCCCCTTCGTCTATTCATTTTTCCTTTTGCCCTTTATTCCATACCGAAATTCTGTAAAACCTCGTCGCTCGTTATCGTAACGGATACCTCGATTACGCCTTGGACCGCGGGAACGAGGGAATTTAATTTCGCGGCTTGATTGGATCATCCTTTAAAAAGGTGCCTCTAGAAAAGACCGCCCTCGGCTTTCTTCTAGAGACAACTCGTCGCCGATCCTTTTTTCCGCGGATTTCGTTTCGCCCCCGGTCTGTTCTACAGTCTATCCGGTCATTTCTGTTTCGTTCCGTGCAAAAACGAAGAAGGAAACCGTTGCTCAGAGAGCCTGAAGCGAGAGTCGCGATGGCCCAGGAGGCAGTGGTAGCAATCTCGCGCTGAGGGTTCAAATAAAAAGCATCGGGAAAAAGGCAAGCGGGTAGGTAGCGCCTTATTACCGACTCGAGACAACTTTGCCCGATCGAAGGAGGCCGTCCTGGAATGGGGATGACTCCAGGTGAGGCAGGACGGAACGAGATCAGAGAACGGGACGCCGTGGTGCATCTCGGAATCCCGCAGGAAGCGAAGCACCGTGTCCGCCGTTTAATTTCACTTCCTTATCTCGGACTCCGTATAATCTGACGGCCGGTGCAATTTTCCAAAGATCCTGCAGATACCCCGCAGCTGGGTTTCGTTCGTGGGCGCGACGGGAAGCCCGCGTCGAACCCTGAGATGCAAAATCACGACGCCCTGGGACACCTTTGCCGGGCTAATGCTGGCAAAATGGCACCCGGATTCATGTTTATGTAAGACGCTTCTGTTATCTGCCCTTATGGAATATCGCCGCGTTTCTTAGACTCTGCCCCGGGAAAACGTACGAAAATTACGTGGCGGCCGGAGGCGAACTAGGGGTAGCGAGTGTTGTTAGCGACGCCTTTGTTGCATTGTTCAATAAAAGGAAGCGAAATACGCGGGAGTGAAATGTGAATTGAAGCTGGAATACGGCGGAGATAAAAATGAAATGAATGGTATAATAAAGAGACTCCACGGCGGTGGTGTTATTCAATCTTCCACTGTGCGTTAAATAACACCGGGTTTCGTAGAAGGGGAAATAATTTGATTATTTGAATTAAGAAGGGTGGAACTTTGAACTGCCACTTCCTTTGACGCGTATAAAATTCCGTCGACGCGCAGTCTCGTAAGTTTTCAGGCCGCGAAACATCTCGCCGAATACGGTGGCTGGAAGCGTGACTTAAAAACCAAGAGATAAATTGAAATTCCCGGATAGCACAGGGGTTGGAGTTTCCATTTGCTCCGGGACGTAGAACCCGGTCGAAAAACCAGCCGGGGAAAGTCGAAGGATGGAACGAAAGGAGGTTCGCCGCATCTGTTGAAACGTTGACGACGTAGGAAATGCCTTTGCTCGTGGCACGGGGTACACGGCGTGCTACGCAATCGGTTTCAGGGGTGAGATCGAACGGCGCAGTAATGGCGGACTGATCGAACGGACGAGTTCAATTTTCGAAGTGGCTGGATCTAAAGAAACAGACCCGAAGAAGGAAAGTACAGTGCTATCGAGTGTCGAAATTTTCGTGAAACTATTTTAATCCTGTCGTATAACCGGGGACTAGAACACCCCATTTCTTTGCATCGACGTTTTAATTTTATTAAAAATGCCTCTCTTCCCCTCTCTCCCTTCTTTAACATGTCGAGGTGTACGAGAATTCGGGCGATTTTTGTTTCCGACACAAGGGTTGATATCGCGATGCATTTTTCTATTAAAACGTTCGGTGAAGTTTTTTAAGAAGCGAAATGCGAACCAGCGTTTCCAGAATTCCGATTCGGTGACCCAAAAAGCGATGCTTCAAAGGTCTTCGCTGTTTCGTTTGTTCACTAGTTCCACAGAATCGAACAGATTTACACTGCAGATTTCAAGGGTCCCTCTTCCCCCCGCTGGTTCGCCAGCGTTTAGAACTCGGTCAAATTCGACTGGCAACGTCACGGCAAACAAATTTAATCGCGAGGCTTACACGCCGGGATTACTCGGGGACCACGGGGTCGCGGTTCGGTTTTCCCGCGCGAGATTTGCCAAGAGGTCGAGCCAGCGTTGCGCAAATCCGCGCCGTTTCGAATCGAGTTTATTAGCGGCGCCTGCGGGATCCATGGATTTTCGGGAAATCGCGCTCGTCGTTTCACCCAATTCCGGATATCGCGCCGGAACCTCGCGATTATCGTCCCTCTTATGCTGGCCTGCGTTTCGTTTTCACGATTCCATTTCCATGGAATTACCGGCCCCACTCTCAGCGGAGTCGCTGCATTCTTGTATCTGAAGTGGTCGTCGGATTTTCAACATTTTCCAAGTCACCCGCGATTGCAACGCAACTTTGCTGAACAGCGAAATCATTAAGGACGTACGACTACCGAGCAATATCTGTGAAACGATTGAAACGCCGTTGCGTTTTATCATATTCCATCGCGAAGATACTCTCTTGTCTTGGGGCTGGGGGAAGCAATAGGTACAGCTTCCAATTTTTTCACCCACTTTCTCACCCTGAAACTTGCGACGGTCCGGATAAGATTCCTCCAGAAGCATACACTTCTTCGCGAACCCTAAACGACTTCTATCAATCGAAGCAACACCTCGCCCCTCGCAATCTATCTGGCTTCCCCCTCGTTAATAATGTTCTCTGTCATCTACAAATGCCTGTTCTGCCAGTAAATCGCAGAATAGAGGGAATAGAACACAACGGACAAGTGTATGAACAGGGTACGGCGGGATGAATTGTTCGCCATGGACGTGGTAAAAATTGTTGGTCAGGAACGAAGGGACATGGCCGGGCAGGGCTGTTCGACCAATATCGTCGCATAATTTTGACGATGCATGGTGCAGGTGCAATAGGAGTTAATTCGAGAATTCGAAACCACTGCGGATCGGAGGGCGAGATGAATGCACCACTAGAGGACACCAACGTCCGACCAATTCCGCATCGTCGAGCAAATTGCACGCTTGTTGACGTCACGTCCGTTTCCGTCACCGCCCCATTGTTATTGCTTTCCAATGATAGCCACCCTTTTGGAATCCATCGACGTACAGGAAATGCCACCGTTCCGGCACCGTCTATTTTTATTTTCACCTGCTTACTTCGTGGCTTAACCCGTTACCGTATCTGTCCACCTGTCGTTAGGGATTTCCAGCATTTGCCAGATATCAGATACGGTGGTCGTGCCGTTATATTTCGATGAATTAAACATTGTCGTGGCGCGGAATGTAAGCGTCGCTTTCCAAGCAGATAGATTAAATCAGTTTACTTTAATTCGAACTGGACTTATTATAGGAGGAGCTTTCAGAATTATTCGTGTACTTTTCTATCCTCTGGAATGCAAATAATTGCTGAACCCATTTCCGTGCGATCTTGTTTCGTTCTTAAGATAACTGGAATACATATTTAACGTATCGCCGACTATTTTCGTTACGCCCAGTGCAAACGAATTGAATCAGTCCCGTCGATCGCCCGAATTCCATTCGGAACAACGAATTACCTGCCTCGCGGCGTGTTTAAATAAATCTCGCAAATAAAGCGGGCGCTGAAAAGACGGTGCTTCCGTTTCGTTGGCAAACGAAGCTGCTTAGCTGGCGCGGGGCAGACGTTGAAATAATAAGAAGCGGCAAGCTCGCAGTAAGTTATCTCGTTCGCTTCAAAATTCTCGGCATTCTTAGGACGCCGCTTGCCAGCCGCTTTATTCTTCGTTGGAGCACCAGGCCCGATCGTTTTCCTTTTTCTCGCCCTGTCGAGTAACTCGCCGCATTCCACGGCCAACGACGTCGTCTGCCTGACATATTATCTCGCCCTGCCTGACAAATGTACAGCTGTATTCGAATTAAGAGTACGGCAAACGAATAGTCGGCCACGCTTGCATTCACGGTCGATTCATTATCTGTGAAACGAAGTGGTCTCTGGAGTGGAGACGTTCGATTGCGTTGCGATTGGCCTTGATTCACCACGATTCGCGTTATCAACCACTGTGGAACATCGAACGACCGGGGTTCTATCCTGCGTCCAGTTACTGATCCACCATAATGAATTTACCATCCAGCTGGTGACTAATCGAGGCAGATGCTTCACACCCACTTTGTCCTGGAACTTACGCCGTGTAACAGACTGTAATTTACGGAGGCCATCTTTGGCGTGGATCAACCGGAACGAAATTAACGTAGAATCGTATTTAAAGTGACCAGATATTCTTGTTACTCCTAAGGAGATATTATAGTATCGATGTTCCGAGGTTCTCAACATTATTGGCAATTGCGTATTGAATGTCAGAGGTTCAATGTCTATCTGAACCTCCGGGGAACATAATTTCGAACACGCCAAGCTTGCCAATCTTTCCCGTGGAAATGATTTATAAGATTTGCAATTCACTTTCTCGCGCGCGGCCCCGCTGGCACGGGCCAATTTAATCTGCGCGCAGATATCTTGGTCAATTAATGAAAGCTCGGTATATTCAGCCCCCGGGAATCGAAACGCGGGGGTAGTTAAGTGCCTCCCCCGTTCCACGGTATCAAACGTTACTTTCGAGATTCAATTAATCACGGAACCGGGGCGAAATTTATCGTTCCGCCGTCTCGGCCCGGCCGCGGAAGACCTCGTAATACCGATGAAGACACTCGAAATCCCGAGTTTCCTACTAAGTCGTGAGCTTTCACGATTCCGTTTAACTTGCTCCACGGGCTGATGCATTTTTTGCTCGCCCGCGAAATTGCCAGGAAGAACATTCGATCGAAATAATCGCTACTTTAATCAGGAGGTAGTACAGCTTTCGTTCTGATTTCACGAATGCCTCTTTTCCTATTGTTATAATCGTTATATTGAAACTGCCGTTTGCCATTTGAGTAACAAGGGCGTGTGTGTTGGCGATACAATATTATAAATCCAGTGGAAATCGGTGATAAAAGTCGGACAAATTATCCCTGTAACTGCAACAGCCGAGGGAAGACGGTTTTTCCGGGGAAAGAGGGGCTCGAGCTACGGTCGATTCTGTAATATTTCCGTGGCGATAGCGTGGGAAATGATACGGCGTCGGTAAGCCAATCGACGTGTTCCCTTCGTAATTGGTCGGTCCAGGGGCCTTTAACTGACAAATAAATTTACCGCAGTCGGCTTCTGGGGCTTCTTTAATTGAAGATCGTACAATAAAGAAAGCCGAAGTCAGCCGACCCTTAACATTTCTTTTATTTACGATCCGCCGGCCAGCGTCGATGGAAAAAATCTCGAAAGTTGAAACGAAGTAAATAACGAGCCACCCCCGAGAGTCTGAGGGCCGGGGCGAATCCGATTATGTCTGCTCGTTCGATTCGAAGATTAACCAAGAGCACCTTCTCCTCGCTGCGTATCGATTCTAATCAACGTTAAGAGTATCCAAGTGGAGGGGGGAACGGTTCTTTAAAGAACAAGTATTAATTATGCTCGCCGAAATTCGCCGACTCCACAGATCTTAGTTCAGACCGCGCGAAGAGCTACAGATATAAATTCAATGGAACACCTGGCAGGGGCTCATTTTTCTCTCGTTCGCCGGGATGTTTTCCGACTCGTCGGACACGCAAGCTTCTCACCCCCCACTCAGAATTCTCCTCCGCGGATTACTTAAGCGTCGACGACCCACATATCCCTGGAGATCTTCTGCCGTCGTATTCTGGCCCCGTCGTGCCAGGTTTCTTTCAGTCGGCTCAAAGTTTTCGTCGAACAGCCCCAGCTTCCGTCGACGAAATTCGAGACCCGCGGTCGGGTCGACAAATTCGCGTCGCCTACACGCGAAAATAATAGTCTGGATAGAAACTTCCGGGATTTTCCCCTCTTCTGTTCTCCGCGATTCTCGTTTTCTTCTTTCTCTTTAGTACCATTTCCCCTCGCGTTCGAGAACATTTTCGCGCCGCGACTTCGGAATTCGCGGGGCACCGTTGTTTATGCCAGCCACGAAAACAAGGCGGAACACCTGGCGCGTCGTGGACCACGGGTTTGGCCGGTGAGACGGAATATAATAGAAACGGTGGGCAATAGAGGGAAGAGCCGCGGATCGTTATTTCACCCGTGATTCCGGGGAATTCGAGTAAGCAGAGAAATTGGAAAGCCCGATTTAAAACGGGAGAATTCTTCCCGGTTCGCGGATCATGCTCGAATGTTTCATCCATGGTGGCACATTCAAGGGTGTCGTTTCCCTGACAGAGGTGACGCTGGTTCGAAATTGAGTATCGTTTCTATTCAGAGGCGATACAACCCCCGTGCTTGCCAAAGTTCCCTCTCGCCTAAGAGGGGAGGGAAATAAAAGAGAAATGAAACATTATTGTAACGCGGGATATCGAAACGCATTTTTTGTCATAAATATCGTCGAACCATCCGACAGCGTTTTCGTTAACCGTGTCCACTCCAGGCACAGAGCAATCTGCTCCGTTGGAAATAAAATTTATGACATTCCCGAAAACATTGTCGCGTCGATTTACTTGTTTATGGAACAGTTTATCCAGGAGGACGACAGAGGCGAGCTTGCAACGCGAATTTGATTTCCCGTTTTGTATATTTCATTTCAACCCTTCCCCAACACCCCGGCGGTGTGTCCCCCGGTAGCGAGAGGATTTCGCGCTTTATTCGCCCTGGCACACTCATATATTTTCGGATTAGCTTAATGAAAATCGCCTCGCCGAGCGTATTAATAAGGTTACAAGCGTCATAGGCTTTGGTCGGTCGGTTCGGTTTGAATTTTCCATTTTAAATCGTCGCTCTCCACGGTTCCCCGCCGCCCTGTCTACCTACTTGTCTAGATAATTACAACGATCGAGATATAAAGTGAAATTCGCAGACAAAGGGCCACGGAGACAGTGAAAACAGTGGGGCAGCAAACATATTCGAGAGGGCAGCGAGCGTTCGCTCGTTTTTACAATTCGATCGTTTATTTATCGCGAAGATTTATATTGCCCGCGCTTCGATTGACGCTAACGAGGGGCCATCTATTTATTCGAAGCACTGAATGCCTTTAGATCGACTGGTTCGAGTGTCAAGGGGAAATTGTTCCCGTAGAGATAAATTAAAATAACATTTTGCCAACGATGTAGTCGGTATGTTTGAAGAATGTTTTTGATTACGAAATTTTTTAACGTCGGGGTGTATTCGGCCGCGTTTGATCCGGGTCAAATCAATACTCCTCTGGCAGGAAACTTTTTCTATCGTGCTTTACGATCGCCGCCGCGAGGAGATGCGAACTTTTAAAAAACAACCGTGCCGAACCGGACCACCTTTTATTCGGGAAATTTGAATCCACGACTTCTGAATCGATATGGCCGAAATGGAAATGGCGTTGTTTCCATCGAGGTGCACGCCGTCTGAAATCTGCATTCATTTTTTATAATAATTGTCAGGCGACACGTGCACGTCTGCGGTTCAGGACACCAGAGAGATTGATAGATTCGTTCGGAACGCGCGTACCAGAGAAATAATCCGCCTCTTGGGACGGTCCTTAGGAACTTTTCGGGACAGGGAAAGAGAACAATGAAGTCTGCGGCACAATGCCTTCTCCAGACTGGCGACAATTCTTTTTTAAGACAAACCCAGAGCAGGCGTAAATCGATATTTACGATAGGATAGCATCGAGTATTTTTACCATTGTTATTATCAGTCCCTGAGAGAAGATAAATATTATGCAGCGCCGTATTCCATTTCAATTTACCTTACCCCATTTACACCTGCTGAATACACAGTCGGGTGGCATAATTAAGCAGTAACAAAGTAACAGAGGAGTAAGTAGCAAGTTTTCTATACAGTTATGTTGGTGATGCGTTTTATTTTTTGTTTGTTTGCGAATATCCGTCGAATTGCTCGTTATTGCTGAGCGTATAATGCCGCGGATCGATCGACGGCGCAGAGAAGGTGGGAAATCACGGACGCCCGTGTCGCTCGATGATCGACTGTTTTCAGATGGAATATTCGACACTCGCCAATTTCTTCCGTGCAATCAATAGCCATTGTTCAGAATTCGAGTACAATTTGCCGCGTGCCGACGTTCACCATCGTGACCACTATTGATTTCTGCACTCTCCTAGAGAGACTCTCGAACCAATTCGTCGGAGGCACCTCGCCCTTTCCATCTCTTTGCCCCCAACCATGGGAAATTGTCACTCGCCGTATCGCAAACATTCGCCGGACATTTCCACCGTATGAATTAGAGCGAAATACGACGAATAGAAGGGCGGCAATTGAAGAACACGACTCGGTCGAAAATCAGAGCCTGAAGATTAACGCGCCTCTGATAAGTTTTTAGCGTCCCGTGCAATTTTCAGCAATTGTCATGCAAAATATCAAACGAACGACGCATCTCGGCGGTGGATTTTACTTGGCGTTCGCGCTTAGCAACCGGTGAGAATCGAATTTCCGTCGAAGCGGTCTGGCATCCGGATCGACACGTCTTCTTCTCATCCCCCCGTTGTTTGCACGCCCACGTGAATTTCGCCGCGCGGGTAGAAGCAATTAGAAGCGTATTCGTAACGCGCGACGATTGCACCGCTCGGTCATCCTGTGTCTGCTCCGGCGCCCCTGCCGGCGCGCGTAATCTCGCCGAATGAAATGAATTATTCATCGGCCCGGGACAAGGCGAAACTTGCAGCCAAAGCGAGATGACGGGACGAGGTGAAAAATACGAGGGCCCGTTTGTTTCGCGAAATTGGATGAATCTGCTTCTTTCTTCTAATCATTCGTTGTCCGCCTCGATCGAGAAATCGTTCGAACGCTCGAAAGATCATCGGGACACGGCGACTATGGATACGCGGTTAAAGTTTCTCTCTCTCCGCGGAGAACGGTACAAAGTGTAGTGATTTTCCGCGGGATAATTCCGGTGAAATCAGCGGAGGAAAAACAAAGGACGGGCGGTCTGCTCCAGCGAAGAAATTGGGTCTGTTTTTGTTAAAGGGGAAAGATTTTTAACGAGAAAACGCCGCGCTGCCCTAGATGCATGCTTTTACGGACAGCTTCCAGATTGCTGGCAATGGCCCCGGAAAAATGAGAGAATCAAGCCGTTCCCGGCAGCGTTACGCTGCGAAAGATAGTCCACCGGCAAATCACCCTATCGAGAATGTCGTCTGAGTTCGTCACGTCGCCCTGTTGTTCCTTAAGATCTTCGAGATTCAAATTGAGACAAAGCTATTGCCTCGAAAAGCGAGGAGGTTGGGCTTATTTTGTTTAACCTTACCCCATTCGCCGTCTTCTCCACAATTCTTAGACCTGTTTTTTAACCGCGACTCAGGAAGGAACCACGGTTCGATTGAACCGTAGAGGCTGGCCAAGCAAAAAGTAAATCCAACCGGGAGAGATCCTCCTCCGAGGGCAATTAGGGAGTCCTTCGGATCAGCTGCGAGAACGTTTCTTTGGCAATTAGGGATGAGATCGCTCGGATCGATATTCGAGGTAACTCCGCGCGATAAAAACACCACCGACGCGCCTGGCCTTTTTGTCGAGAGATGGTCAATGGTTCCAGTCGAACGGACATCTTGAAAGTTGCGCAAATTTAATTATTCCCCGGTAACGTACGGTACAAACGCAACGTTCGCCTATGACAGTAATTATTTTCACTTACATAATTATTACAGGAGCCACGCGACATTTTTTCCCTTGAGCTAATAAGCGTGGCTTTCGTTGCCGTCCTTTCCTCGCGGAGAAAAAACAGGACGTGGAGATATGCGTGCGAATATTCTTGGGGGTCCCTGCGACAGTAGATACATCCCCGTGGACAAAAGGGTCTTCGTAATTGGACTGGGTGAAAAAAGATGCTGCGTTGAGTCTGGGCGACGATTAAGTGTAGGCCATTTGCAAGCGCGGCCGTCTGGCGTCTTCCAAGGAAAATACGAGTTCACGACTTCAGCAGCTCTCTAAGATTACTCCGCGATCGGGGAGAATCCGGCGCAATAACACTTTCGGTAATTGGAAACGTCGAAGACAACGTACCCGGAGGAACCGGGGGCCGCTGAAATGGTCTAGGCACCGTGGGCCAGTGCGATCAAACGATTAAGAGCAAGGATCGACGGAATGCAGAGACCTGATAATTGATTAACGTTCCAGTTTCCCTTTGTGGCTTTTTTCCCAGCGGGAGCAGCGTCGGGGGATGGGAACCGCGACGAAGAAGAGTGAGATCAGTTTTTCCTTGTAACCTGGCTCAAAGGGTTCACGGTTGTAACGCAGCTCTTTCTCCTTTCCCCGTTTCCCCTTCCGCCTCGAGCTTCCCTGTACATAGAGCTCGGCTGCAAACAATATGTTATTACGTCAAATGTTGCTCCTGCGAGAGTAGTCTGTTTGAGATTCGAACTCTCCAAACCCCTTCCCAGCGATCATAGAGTTCAATGTTTTTTTCCTCTTTACGTTCATGCTCTGTGATTTTTCTGGGCCGTTATTAATTTTCTGCACGCTTATCATCTTTCCCCTTCCGAATGGTACACAGCGAATGTTTAACGCGAAAATTGTACTAATTAAGCGACGCAATTTCCGCATAAAACATCGGTCCCGAGGCTTTCCCGAGGAACCCGGTGAAAATTCAAAGACCGCAGACTCGAAAGAAGGCTTCCACGACGCTTTCAGCCCAGTGGGGTATTTAAAAGCTCGCCGACGAAGAGCGCAGAGAGGCACGGCGAGAAACGAGGCCGTCAGCTCTCGCCGCGTTTCACTGAATATTTTGCAGCACTCCAAGCGACCAATCAAACCCCGAATCTCCTTTCCACTTTTCTGGACGATCCGTTTGCCGGGTCGTTCGAGGCTCGTTCTCCATCTTCCACGCCACGTTCCATCGGCGCCAGGCGTATGAATATGGAGCGGCGAAAAAATATCGTCCGAAGACGATCGAATTATTCCAGACTCTGTCAGCGATCCCTGTGGAAAGCGATACCTCTTCCCTTCCGACATTTCGCCGTCGTCCAATTTGCCGTCCCGCCGTGGAGGGCCGAACAATGAATTGGAAACGTGCAGTCGGCGGGACGCGTTTTCCGGGATCGAGAGACGAAACGATCGTTCGGAGGGACCACGTCAGAAATAGAAGCGAATCGCGGGCAAAAATAACTCGAAGGCGTAATCCTCCGGCGCCATGACTCACCCTGATACTATTATTCACTTCGAGGAATTCGGCTCGGTGGAAATCGTGTCCGAGATCGTGACGGAATAAGGCATTACGTGTTATCGAGGTGGCCAAAAATGAATGTACACCAATAGACACGAGATACCCCGGGGGTGAACGGCGCGGGAAATATAATCGTTTGAATGATTCACATTCCACTTGCCGGTAGAGTGGAAACGATCGACACGATCCAGGCGTTATTGCCCGCCAATAGTCAGCCATGGGGAATGGAGGGCGTGCAGCAAAACGGCTTCAAGAGTGAACGCGTTCATCGTTTGCCCGTTGAACCCGCTGCAACGAAACGGGCCTCTTCCACGCGCAGGGTGAACCCTTTCGGCTGTTAACACCGCTGTCGCCCTGGATCGCGAAAGGTCTCCCTTTGCGTTCACAGTCCCTTTCCACCAGGTACTCAGCTGCGTTTTGTTCGTGCCACGTAACAAAAGCGTGACGGACAAAGGGGCGGACGAGTCGGTCGCGTGTGTTATCGCGTCGGTATCATCGATATCGTTATCGAGTAGCTGGATAACGGGGCTGAAGGGGTGTCGTTCTCCACCCTCTTTGCGTAATTCAGTGAAATTAGCAAATTGCTGGCAATCGGCGCGGTGCTCTCTCCCTTTCCCGTTCAGTTCGCTAGGAACACGTCTCTGTTCGACCTGTTCCCAATACACTGGCGCAGATTTTCCCCATAGAACCGGAGGAAAGTTCGACGGGATCCAATGACCGGGGGTTCGACAACAATCGAATTCGATAATTGCGCAAGGGGATCACGCGAGAAGGATCGAAGGTGATTTTCACCGGTATCGTTAATGATCGTGCCACGATTCCGTTTAACTGGATTACCGGAATGCTGAGCTATTAAAATCCGCGTAATCTTGTGGGCGACCTATTGCCGACTGATTCGCGGCAGGTGTACGGTCGCGCTCATGAAATTATGATTCCTGATAATTACGATGGATTGAGGGATTGTTCGAGTACGGCGGTTGCCAGCATTCTCCGGCCACAATGTCTATTTGTTACATCGCTATGTAACAATTCAATGCGCGAATGTGGCTTGTAATATTACATTGCAAAGTGACACTTGTTTGGGGTTTTATCAAAATAGTGTGACAAGTTGTTATTCGAGAGACGTATTAAAATTACTGTTTCGGCCGAAAGCTTTTAACATAATTCCTTTTCTCAATTAACCCTTCCAGTGCTTCGAAGAACTCAAAATATATCTAAAATTCAAAAATTCTTTGAATAAAATCCAAAGAAGCAGCTAATAGTATTTCCTTTACCGAAACTTTAAGGTGAACTTTCGCACCCGATTCTTACTTTTCGTTTTAAAAATACGAACAACAAATTTGTATAAACTCGGAAGTTTATTTTAAAACGCGGAGAAGTTCGATTATCTTCGCTCTCAGGTTTACTTACCGTAGTTCGCCCTACCTTCCAAAAATGTTCACCGCTGCGAAACAAAGTTCGCGAGGCCGGGGCACGGCGCAGCAAATCACGTATAGAAAACTCGCGATTCGCGGTGCACGGAACGAAGGTGCGCTACAAAACACAGGTTCTGGGCGGCCACGGGGTCATATCTCTCTTACACTCGAACGCCAGCGAATCCCCACAAATTTATACGAACAGTTAGTTCCGGGGGTAGTTTCGTGCGACCCGGCCAAGCTTTCCATCCCTTTTCTGTCGCGACTCCAGCCGGCTCTTGCTCTCTTATCCACGATCACGGCTCGACCTAAGCGAAGTCGATGTCTCGAAAGGTTGAGCTAGGTCGGTCGTAGGTTAAGCTAGGATAAATACAGCCTCATAACTCGCCGGCCCTCTTCCTTCCTTTACCTTCTTCTCGTTCATTTTGAACGAAGACTCGCCCGACCATCTCGTCCCATCCCAGAGGAAGAGATTTCGATCGGTCCTTCTAGTTTGCCACTTCTCGCCGATTCTCCTCCGGCTTTCCTAAAAGGCGGCGGTGTTTTTTTAGATCGCACGGATCACTGCCCTCCAGTCTTTCCGCTACCTCGTCGCGATCGTTTCTGGGATTCACTTGTCTATTCTTCCGACTTCCTCGTGGCAATCTGCGTTCCCCGGCAGCGGCAAGAAATACGATATCATCGACCAGTGTTACTCACTTTTTGTCGAGGATCACCTAAACCTCGACCTACTCTTCGGACTTTTCAAAGTTTTCTGTCAAAGTCATCTCTTTGCCTCCTTTTTCATTGAAGAAATATCTCCCTGCTCGCTGTTTAGATTCTTCAAGGTCTGCTTTAACCCATTGGTTTTCCTAGTGTAATTTCCCCGTAGCTTTCAAAGTTATCCCAATGATTCTGACTTTTCCGGGGCGCGAAAATCGAGGCACGTTCCGTTCCATTTTTTTGGTTGTCCCTCGGTGTTTGTTCGTGACTCCAGAGGTGGCCAGTAGATCCAACAAGAACGGATTTCCTGGTCGAGCTTTCTCAGACGCGTCGGGATGCTCTTGGCACGGGGGCGCGAGCAGCTCGAGCGGAAAAGTGGCGTTTGAGGCGCGCAACGTGCTCTGCAAGACAAATTAAGGCTGGTCCGGGTGCTCGGCGGAAAACGAGCGGGGATTTAGCGACGTCAAAGTGGCTGCCGGCCACTCGACTGTGAATTATGCAGAGTTTTCTTGAGACTCCTTTTCCAGGCCAGGCCTTAGTCGCTCCATCGGATCTGTTCCCTTGGTATTATGCTTGGTCGATTAAAGGAAGTGGACACGTGCGCCTAGGCGGCGTCCACGTTTAGAATTTTCTTCAAATAAAGCCTGAATAGCTCCACAATTCTCAAGTGATTATTGGTTATAGCTTGAGAACTGGAGGATACAGTGTTGGTGAAAAAGGAATTGGTATTGTAATATTAGTATTTGTATGCAAGACCAATCTTTGTGACTTTCGTAACAGTTTTAGCACTCGTTTATCCTGAGACGTGAGTTCACGACATGGCACACAGATATTCTATATTTCCTTTACGTAAAATTCTTCTGCTATATTGTCGTTATTTCATAGTTCCAAAAGTATTATTGAACGAAGGCAGTCCAATAAACAATGAACGATGTGGCCCCAAAATCACAGCTGAGAAAGAAGGTCGCAAATATATCGAGAGCACGGTGAACGTAGATGAACCCAAGCATGGAAACGAGGCTTGTTTGTTTGAAACAGCCGGGTTACCACCGGTATAAAGATCGCATTTAAAATGAACGATTTCAGCTCTCTCCCCTTTGTTTCAGCTCCTTGCCCCCTCACTCTTTCTCTCTCCTCTGCCTGGCGCCTTTTCCCTCGGTTCGCTCGGAATAAAATAAGCGATTTACCCGAGGCGAAACGCGTCAAAATTTCGCCGAGAAACTCCGGCTGGCCTATAAACAAAAGCCATGGCCGGCCAGAGGCCGCACGGAAACGGGCTATTAAATTATTTAACCCCCGCTAAATTAGATCTTAGCGGTGGTTTCCACCGCCGGCACGAGCGGCCCGTTTTAACGATACCCGTTGCTTCTCCTCCGACAAAAATGCTCGATGCTTTTCCCGTGACCTGCGAATAAAATTAATCCCATTACTCTGAACCTCTGGATTCGCACAATTACCGGTACCGATTCCACGTGGTTCTCTTGAAACGGTGTAAGCAAGCCTACCAGACTCTTTTTACTTGGGGACCGTGTAATTGGCTGGACCGACGTGGAGATCATCTCGGGGGTGTAAGAATCGCCGGGCTTGCGATAATGGCACCACTGCAGGCGTGCTAACGAAAGGTTAGTTCCCTGAGAGGGTTAGTAGTATCAAGTTGGTTAATATTGTCGGGGGCTGCGACTTTTGATAGAATTCAGGGGATACAGATTGAGTAGAGGTAGTCTGGAAATCGACAAAGTGAATCGTGAGCACAATACATATACACTGCAGTCCATAAGTCCCATTAATTGGGACGCCTGCTGAGTGTGCGTATATTTGAAAAAATATTCGGAACAGATTGAAGGTGTCGAAGAAGTTTTATTTCGTTTCATACGTTTGTTTACATAAGAAGTATGTATTGATCCATATTGAGCTGAACAAATGAAATAACTTTTAAACCTTTTTTCATTGATGAACTAACAGTCAGATTATTTACGAGCATAGCAGTTGTCCTAATAATTATGGACGGCAACGTATAATACTTACCCAAGCTGAATCAATCCACCAATTAAATTGAATTCGGCCTACGTTCGAAAAGTTTGAAATTAAGCTACGATCGATTAGAATTTTTCAGCCGAATTTACCGTGGCTGATGTTCATCATTCTAATAATTAATCCAGACGTTTAACCGTGCACTATTTTCTATTCCGCACCGATCGAAGAGATTGACGGTTCGACGATTCCTTGGACAGTCGTGCAATATCTCCACACGCCTCAAGAAATCTGGTCCGCTTACTGGCATTTAGCGAACGCGCCATCGTACACGGGGTGGCTCGCGAACAAGCACCTTGTTGCATTCCGTGAACACGTAGGCGCATATCAAAAGGATGGAGGGGGGCGGTTCGGTATGCGGAGGACCGTTTAATTTAATCGCCGCCGGAAATTCCGTAGAGGTCAGAAATTATCCCCTGGCTGTCGCAGCATCCTTCCGTTTCTCATCACCATCAAGCAACATGATCTTGCGAGCAAAGTTTCTGCCTCGATTCAGCAACGACTGCGACCACGACTTGTCTGCGCGGGGAACGCAAGTTTCCCTTCCCCTCGTTCGCTAGGCATCCCTCTCCGTCATATACGTGCACTTTGTTGGGGCGGCGGTTTCGTTGCAAAAAGCACGCGTAGAGAATGAATATCGTTGAAAGTTTTCGAATCTTGTACTCATCTCAGCCTCTACAGCCCGGCATTAGTGTGTCGTGAACGGAACAAAAAGTTTCTAGAAAGATCCTAGAAAAAAGATTGGATTAAGAAAGTCTACCCCTGTTCACCATCCGCCGCCTATTCTGGTTGAAACTATGACTGAAGTAGTCTTTCGTTGTTTCACTCGGAACGATAATATTCTGATCGTTTCTATCTCGAAAGATTCTCAGAACAGTAATTCAACTCGAACCGTAGCAACTTGAGCGAACGGAACCTGGCCCGGATTCACCAGGAATTTACCCTTAGATTCGGTGCAGGGGTGGTTCATCGAACGATCACCCAGATTCGACCATTAGCCACCCCCTTGTGAACTTCCAATCAGTCCATTGATTCCCTTTGTAAAGGGGATCAGTCGATTGGATTTCCGGGCTACCTGGTAGAATTTGAAGTCGAATCTTTCCCAACCAATCAACCCATCTGCCTCGCCAAACTATTCTTCCCCTGATACGCAATCAAAAATCACTTCACCGTGCGAGCAGCAAACCGTCAAACATTCTCAGGCCTTCCCATCAGGCCTGTAACCATAATCCAACGAAGCTAACTGACAAATTTGGCGATTTACGCTTTTGCTCGCCGTTTAGTCGTAGCGAATCCAAGGTAGCCACAACCGAGACAATGGAGTCGGTGCAAAATTTATGCCGCGGGATGTAACTAATGCCGGCCGGTTTTATTAGGTCTGTAAAGGGCGGCCAGGTGTTCTGCGGGGTTGCCTGCGCAGGTAAACTCCAGGCACCCCAGCTCGCTGGGGAAATATTTCATGAGGCGGCCACATTCTCGTCTACTCGTGTTCGGCCAAACGCACCGCCAAGACGAGAAATCGGCGGTTCGTTGCCCGCCTCACGAATATTTTATTCGCTGTACGTGCCGGCCGTCGCGGTGCTTCCTTAAAAAACAAGAACGTGCAATCGTTAATGGAGCGCTTTGCGAGTTTGAAGAAATTTATGAATATTAATACGAGACACTCCGAAAGCCAGTCAGTCCTTCGTTAAAAATTTGCCAGCAAATTCTGCCCAGCGTTCGTGCAGCCTTTAATATCATCCATATTAATTGCACCATAAATCCTTACAGAAATATTAACTTTTCAACTGATTAAGAACACGGACGGGATGATAAATATAAAATACCAGAATGCCGGAGCCGGGTCAAAACCACCCGGAATATACGTGCACAGATTTTATTGGCTTTTTGTTCAAACGTTTTTAAACTACACATAAAAAAAAAGGAACAGGAAGCGTGCAAATTTTCCTGGCTGCAACATATACAATAACGTTCATTGTGCCTCGTGATTGCACTCCGCACCTCCGACACCTTGGATCACAGTGCCTGCCTACGTGTTTCGCAAATGTGTACCTGACAGATTTAATTCGAATTCTGTAAGTTACGAGTTAATTGCGAAGACTAAATGCCCACCCGTTGCACCGCCGAAAAATACCAGCGGAGCAACCAGCGTGCCCCTCGTCGCCGTACAGAGTAACGACATCGTTCGACCCAATTTCCACGTGGGTGTTTCAACGTGGCCAGTGATGCACGATTTTCTCCACGGCTCTCCAGTTAGCGTCGAATTCCACACGGACCACGAGAGTCTTTAAAACGGATAAAGGCAACGTTTACAGTACTGGTCGAACAGAAATCGCCGATTGCGATCGGGCGGCGGACTTTTCCGTGCAACCTCGGCGCAGTAGTCGATAACAGACTTTGACGAGACGTCGCCTGGACGCTTTTATTATCCACTCGATTCTCCGTAATTTTTCCAACGATCACGATCGTCGTTTTGGGGGAAATTATGTTCGATCGTACGTAGTTTGAAACTACGTCCGGTCCCGGGTTAATAAACCCTCGCCTGCGCTCCGAGAATAAAGTAAATTGATTATTCCGTGGTGTATAAAATACTGAGGAGCATACGTGAAATCGAAACGATGATTGACAGCAAGCTGCTGAGTGTTATTTGTCATTGTCATGAAATTATTTCCAAGCATAGGGGGAATCGACGTTACCAGAGTGGGCACTAAGCGTGTAATAAAATGAGCAAACGTGACGCGGCCCCATTGGCAGTTACGCCGGTCTTACCTGCGAGTGGAGTGATAGCAATAGTCAAGGTAAGATCTGCCGAGGAGTGGAGGCTGCATTGCTGGAAAATTTTCCGTGACCAACCTGGGCGAACAATCGCGTGCCGCTGCTGGTCAAAAATATTATTACGATACGAAATAATGTCAACGCATTTCTTTTTCCTCCACGCTTTGTCAACGATACTTGAAAACCCTCCATGATTAGACACGTAAAAGTGGCCGAGCAAATTAGGGTATCTAAATAAAATAACGGCGACAGATTACAGAGGAAGCTGACCTCTGTTGTTCGCGATAAAAAGCGAACAGTGGTGATAATTCAGGTGACGCTTTTTTCCCTCCACTGTCCAGAGTCTGAGTGTTCCGGCACAGAGATGGTTCAAGTGTGCCGGCCATCGGGGAAGCTGTACAAACGATGAGTTAATTATTTATTCAAACCCGAGAGAGCCGGTGTCCCTTTGGCCGTGCTGATCTGTACAGACCCGATACCTTTCATAGCCGGCTAGCTGGCAGTGTAGCAGAATTAAACCATTAATCGATATCGGAAAGTGCTCCGGGCAATATTGCCTCGGAGGATATGGCGGGAACGGTCGTTACTCTGTCAAACGTACCGAACCAGAAATCGCAGCCGTTTCAGCCAGACACCGTGCTTCCCCGAGAATTTCTTGGAGCTTCCTGTTGTGAATTAAGTAACGTTACCGAGAAGCCATGCCGCGAATACGGTCCTTCCCGTTGACGTTGACGTTCCGAGTATTGCCACGGAAATATGCTTCTCGCCAAAGAAATGAAAACTCTGACGGGGTTCGCTTGATTCGGTATGCACAAGTATTACACAATATCCACTCTGCGATACAATTTCCTCCCTGAAAAATCGAAAGCCGCGCTGGTCCCATTTGAAGCAGAGAAATTAAACATCTCCAGCGATATCTGGGGCATCGTCAACCCGGAGGAATAATTGCATGCCAACCAGTAGTACGCTTCCCCGGTATCGAAGGAAAAAGATGGACCCCCGGAGGGGGATGGAAACGAGGCAGGGTAGGAAAGGGAGCGCATAAAGTCGCGGAGATTAGATCGACTGGTAGTGGTACAGCTCAACCATAGGGCAGCCGAGCGTGCGAGGCTGCATTCCAACTGGAAATTGCATCGGAGCAATGCCTGCTAACAAGAGATCGCGATTCGGACACGTGGCATCGCAAGAACGTCGATCTGGACGCCTTACCTGTGACCCATTTGCATGCCCTGCCGACGCCAGCCGAATCTGACAACGGGCAAAATATTCTGGTGCTGTGAGCCGCGTGAAACTATCCGCCGGTTAATATTGACAGCGCCCCTGTTTTCGCGCAGTCGGCGATAAATCAAACAGTCCGACATCTGAAACGACTTCCGACCGAAATTCCTGCCGATTCTGCGGTTCGAAGCTGGTAAACAGTGGCAGCTTGCGGAGTATCAATAGCACTCCTGCACTTCGTCTACGATAATTGAAATCGCCCTGAAATTCCGCCAACGGTTTTCCCGTCCGTTTATTTCATGCATATATTCTCTCTCCAACACACGGATAGTTACATAAATATAAAATAGAATCTATTCAAGACAAATTCTCCGACTGTCATACTCGGAACTGAATTATGGTTCACTGTCTTCGTGGACGGTTCTTAGAATTTCCTGTCGGTATAGTGGTCGGATTAGGACGATAGACCTTTGCCTTCAATGGTCCAAGGAAAATAGGAACGTTTGTTTAAAATAGGATAAGAAACCATATTACTTGTGGGATATCGTAGTGAGTGTTCACGACACCGTTATTTAAGGCAATCTTCGAGCCAGCTAGAGGGCTCGCACGGGGGTGACAGGCGACCCTAATATTTTCTTTAGATGGTGCTTTAAGCCCACGCCTCGGCTGAAGAGTTGAAGTGGCGGCACTTGTGTCGCGAGACGATACGCGATACTCGGGCCTGAGTATAGTCGAAGTGCTACAGAGCGATTCAAAAGGGCCGCCGAGATCCTGGGAACGCCACCCTTTCAAATCTTCTTTCGCCCTCGGGACGAGCCTTTGATAACTTTATTCAAACATCGTCTGCCAGTGATCTAGACCCCTTTGGACGCCCGCTGAAAGCAACCGGCTACGAATTAGGAAAGAAATTATTCCACTCGTCTCGGAGCACTCGTGTGCCTGTTCCACTTGCTACCGCCCGCGTCCAACGAGCTTCTGTGCCGTAGAAATTTCTTCAATCTTTAATTATCCGAACGAGAGAGATATTGAGGTCAGGTGCTGGAATGATCTTGACTTTCGTATATATGTAACACGGCCTGGTGACAAAGTGTTGGGGAAAAATTATTCTGAGTGACGGATGAAACCGAACGAATAGCATTTAATCGATTTCGCAGGTAATCCGAACAGAAATTTATTCGAGTAAATAATCAAATTAATGGTGGAAATAATATTCATTCAGTGCTGAATTAACGGTAGGCGAAAAATAATTTTCTTCTCTTTTGAAACAAACGATACATCTGAGGGACGTGGAGTGTCCTCGACGGAAAAATCACGACGGGCGAAGGTCCGTTTCCCAGCATCTCGTCGTCTGAAGTGGACTCTGCCACATTCGCCTTATCGTCCACCCAGTGACGCAAAAATATTTGCAACCATCATCGTTTATAACGCTGGCCAGCGTCTGCAGTGGACAACGCTTGATTTATATCGCGGGCAATCGCGAAATCGACGCCCTTTTATTCTACGATTGCACGCGTGTCGACGAGGAGACCCCGGGAAAGCAGCGTAGGTGGCACTCGAAAGTTCACGGGTAAAATGCTCTTCGCGTTTCAAGTGCCAATTGAATTTGCCTCTGGCGTTCCACGGTCCACCGTTGGAAATACCACGCAGAATATACTCGAACGAAGAATCGACGTATTAATTACGACTGCAAGTGGAACGATGCGTTGGACAACTGTTGGAGTATTATTCGCAGATTCGGAATGAATTATCACCTGGGCAGCACTCGAGGCATCCCCATTACGTAAAGCACGGCGGCGACTTTCGCTGCGATTGAATTTCATGGATACGACTCTCGTTACTTCTATCGGAAAATTTTCACACCCTTCGAACTTAGAAGCTGGAAGAAGGCTATTCAACTTCTGTCGAAATTTCACGTCATCCGAATAGCAATTATTCAGGAACAGAAAATTCGATGGGTGACAACGCCCGATTTTTTACGGTGAAATTTTCCAAGATATCACCTGGAAGCAGTTCAGACTCGACAGGCGGGGATAATGGATCGAAAGTGTCGGCGCGGCTACCAAAACGGAGTCCAGCCGATGAAATGACGCGCAGATCTCGAAGCGGATGTGCGTTTGAAACGGGCATTCAGGGGCGAACGTCGAGCCCACTGTTGTCCCGTGGAAAAAGGGACAGCGGACCCGAAACAAACGAGCCCTGTCGCGTCCGCCTCCATCGCTACATTGTGCATCGACGCTTTTCAACGCTGCCTATTGTGCGTCCACGTCCTCCTTCGATCTGCTGCATCAACTTCGTTAGCAACAGAATTATTCACCCAGCCGGGAACAACAATCTCGGTTACCTCGAAGAATTAATCAAACTTGAAAGACGAATCTGCCCAATAATGCACAAGTCCCGAACAAACGTTCGCATTATCGAAAAAGGAAAAAAGGTAACCCAGCTCGAGGAGCCCCTCCGTAAGCTGCACCATTTCCAAACAACGAAGATCCTCTTAAAAATGAAAGTTCTAAAACCCGCGTAGACTACAATACATCTTGAGCACTCCAGTCGATCGTGTAATCTTCGGAAGGTCCCCTCGTCGCGAACCCTGCTCAAAGAAGACTCCATTAACCCTGCGAAAAAAAATACCCCAAGCCCTGTGCCTCTTCGAGTTCGATTCTCCCAGAATCGCTCGGAAAATCGTGGCAGCGATGCAGGCTCAAAAGCCAGACATTTTTCGGACGACCTGCGATTTCGACCCTTCCTCGAGCAGCCAATAAATTTGCACTGGCAGAAAGCCGGGGGTGGTGCGAGCAACCCTCGCCCGTCTGGCTGATGGTCCCTTGGATTTTGCCGTGGCACACGAGTGCCGGGGACGTCGAGTGCGCGATTGGTCGTCGACGACCGCAACGCGACCGCCATCACCGCGATCATCGCCATCCTCTCCGTGTTCCAGCACGTTAATGGGTATTGCGATTGGTCCGGAAGATTCGATCCTGATTTACCCGGGCCTACCACCAAGGCGAATTGTTCGCCGGCAATAATAACGAGGATACGCGGCTTTAAACCGGATCCATCGGGGTACAACGATTTGTGGCTGGGAAATTAAATGTACTGCCACCGTTTCTAGATGCGTCCCTGATTTTTGAAGGGGCGCTGCAAAGATTCCGGTGATCAAGCCGGTATGTACGGGGCTGGGAGGTTCAAAGTGTCGCGGGTTATAATGTTCATCGGCGAGGTGGCATTTAATGGACGGACGGCATTGTTGTGTAAATTAGATATCTGATAGATACGGCTGGCCCCGTCGAAACTGGTTTATTAATCCCGTGGTATTACGATCTGAGCTTCACGGTTCGAGAATAATTCATGGTAATACAGGTGGTTCATTATTTTGGTATGCAGTAGTTTTATTAACATATTGATCGTGCTGGTCGGTCGGCTTTTATTTATTATTATTGTCGTTATTATGTCGTTATTGTCGTTATTGCTTTCAGGCGAGAACGTGGTTTCGTAAACCCGGACGCGGATCGTTTGTCGTTCAACGATTAGGTTATTTCTAGACCAAATCGGCCAACTATTTCCGGAGCTAGAATGGATTTTTCTGTCTCCTCTTGCTTCTGCTTGCTTCAGCTGGCATCAATCGATCGGTGCGAAGCTTCACAGTCTCCCAAATTCGAACCACGTGTGCCAGTTTTATTGCATACGTACATACGCGTCTATTTTTTTTCCCCACCCAAACATAAAACACCTATGTCGCTTCGACACGTATCCTGACAATCTCTCTTTCTCCCGCGTGATCTCTATCTTTTCCCCGCAGCACTCGACCCCGTATTTCGTGGCGAATTTTTCTGGCCAATTGCTAGGGAAACTCGATTTCCACAAATTCTCCCCGTATCCGTTTATAACGACTCCGTCTAATATTATTCATGAGGCAGTCGATCGGGGCTGTAATAAGTTTTCCCGCAATCTTCGAGCTACGTGTCGTCCCCGACGTATCTCCTGTCCTCCGCCGTCGAAAATCGGGTGCAGCTTGTTTCGAAGAAACGTGCCCGCAAGAGGATCGAGTTACCTGCGCCGGTCATATTGGAGGCGTCGAAATTTAATAAAGCGGATTGGTAAATTGCCACCGTGAACCGCAGCAGAGAGAGCGGCCTCCTGGAAGGCACAGGGACCCGTGTAATGGCTCGATCCTCTGCCAACACCCCCGTACAAACACGTCCGTGGTCAACCCCTCGATGCTTGCACACAGCGATCAAGAGAAAAGAGGCGGGGGGCGACGGGGTGTTTACACCGCGGCCCTCGGTAATTAGTGGGGCCCGCGAACTCGAGAACTCGGATCTTTTTTGCGTAATAGCTAGGTACGCGACTCGTGATTAGTTTCGCCGTTGCGGTAGTTGACTCCTGTTTGATGTTGGATAACGTTCGAGGGGTTCGTCTCCTTTGAATTCGACCGTGCAGCGAGGGGTGGCTTTGGGGCGACGTTTCACTTTGCGATTATTAGGCGATTGGAAACCCGAGGATCCAACGACGGAAAAGGTTGTATAGAAAATTTGGCTGCCGCGAATAAAAGCTCTGGTACTTCAAAATCGTTCTGGGTATTCCAATACGTTGCCAGGGATCTCGGGGTTGCGTTGGACAGAAATCGATAAAGAAGCAGGGAACATTTATCGAGACACCGTTGCAACCACTGTTAGACCCTCAGAGAAATACATTGGCTATCGTTGCCGGTGCATCGTGGTTCAATCCCGTGTTTGCCGGAGCACGGAAATAATTGTAACGTTCAAGGGGTCGATCGATGTTTCGTTGGATCAGAGTTTAAAGGTGGCGGCGCACACTTAACCGCCAGTCAACTTGCCTGACCGCCGGCGACAGAACGGTATCGGCGACGAGTCAATCGAAGGCACGATTTAACTCGCGGAAACCATTAAAGGTACTCGGCCATGAAAAGAGACGAGACCGCAAATTGGTCGAGCGCAGCGCGACGCTCGAAGTGGCAGCACGTACGCCGACACTCGAGCACGCGCGATCGATACTCTGCGTTGTAGGTATCCACTCGAGGATTTGCAATACGTACGTGCCGATTTCGAGGGTGTGCGAAGCTACAAATTGCGCCAGTGCACCGGCCTCAACGAAATTATCTTCCGGCGGGGCGATCAATGTTTATGAAAAACCAGTTACCATAGTTGAACTCGCTGCGGAACGGATTTGCATGCCGACCGGTATGCAAAGTACGCTCCCCGAACTATTACCTATGAAATGGGGCAAAAACTATTTATGGCCCCTCGTTTCACCGAGTCGGATGAATCGTAATTGAATCACCCCACGTGGCTGATCCAATGGAACACGCTCCATCGTATCAAATCTAGGATAAAAAGAATCGATATGTTCGATCGCTTCATAGAAACTTTGCATCAGATTGTCGGATAAAGGCATCCTGTGAATATGAATTATAAACTGCCAACACATGTGAGGCCGTGCCGCTGTTCCATCCGTATCAGAATTTCTGTCGTCTCAACACTGTTCTCTGTGCGAGGTCGTTTATTAAGCACCATAAATGCCTGATAATGCTGGTATTTACCTAAACGCATTATCTAAACACCCTATATAGGGAAGGCTAAGCAGTTGCATCGTCTCGTCAGCTTCAAGCCAACGGGAAATCATCCCCTAGGCCTGCGACTCCAGCCAGTCATCCCTCCCGCCCCCTCGCAGTCACGTGAATTGCTCCTCCAGCCGTGCCCGCCCTTGGGCGATTGATACACGGAGCTTAAATTATACATGGACCTGATCCCCGACACCCCTCGGGCGACCATCGAGCACGGTTTCGCGTCGGATTCCGCGCGATCATGCGAACACCCGACTTCTATCGAATATTGGTCGTCGCGAGCGATTGGTCCACAAGGGCGGAGTTTATCGAGAAACTTTGAAAAGAGTTCCGTTCGGCTTGATTGTCGAGAGCAAATTGGTAGTGGAAGTCCTCGATTCGAATTCCTGGCCTTCGCGAAGACAATCGCGGGTGGAAGTATTAATAGAAAAGCGGAAGAGGAGCCCGCCGCGCTGCTGGATATTAAATTTCTTCGGGTAAAATATTGACAGAAAGAGTCGTGAACGAGGGCGGGGAGCAAGCAACGCGGAAGTTCGGACTTTGTTCGTGATTATCGTAATCCTGGCAAACGACCGTTGGTAACCGACGGCACTTCATCAAAGAGGCTGCATTCAACTGGAAACCGCAAGGTACACTCGAATCGCTCGAAAGGAGGGTTCCCTGAGGACATCAGACCCATAAGGCAGCCGGGAACCTTCGTACATATCGGACCGCCGTATTATCCCTCGTACCGCGCTGTGCCGAAAGATAAATTTATCATGGACGATCGTCTGGCAGCTGTTCGATCCCACCCATTTCTTCTCTATTAACTCGCGCGAGCCGATACAGGATATTCGAGAATAATCGCGAACGTAAAAGTAGTTGCCACCTGATGGCAGTTTCGGAGTTGGTAGTTTCTGCTCGTCCATTGGTTCGTGGTGTCGAAGACAGGACTCTGCCCTACATCCGTGGGAATTCTGTGGATGTTTGAAACTTCCTTGTTACGAGGAGAGGCTGGGAGAGGTGAAAAGCATTGCTTGAATCAGACAACACGGTCCCGGTTTTTCTGCGCCCGCTCCGGGCGGCGCGTTAAGTAGAATAAGGTCGTGTTGGGTCAGACGGGCGCGGGAAATTATGTACGCTTGGCGACGGAATGAAGGATCTTTGAACTGCTGTAACTCCGTGAAAAAAAATCGCAGAGCAGTCTGCGTGGGCTGATTTTAAAGGGTGAAGCATCTACTTTGACGTCCAAGAATTGGATTTTTTTACGACTCCTTTATATGAGGAAACGTGGTGGAAAACCGAAGACCCTTTTCTTCGCTGGAAATTGATCGAAACCGAACGTTTCCGTGGAGTTTGAAAATTTCTTTTCTTGACCAAGATCGCCGTGGATTTAAAGATTGAAGTCTCCTCTTTACAACGACTGCTTCAGAATATATGTACGATCTTTTGCCGCTATATTATTGCTCTTTAAATTTTCATTAAGAGAGGCCGAACTTTGAAATTGTTACAAGATCCATGTTCGTCTGACAGCGTTTGCATGGAAGGGAGATTTTGTTTTTGATTCCTTGAGAGACGACGCGTACGAGGTACGAGCACAAACATCCCGAAACTAATTTATCAGGCAGGCGGCAATGGCTGCCGAGTCAGCGAAGGGAAGTAGAAATTGCCGCGACGACGTTGACGTCGCGTAATTCGAGACTCGAGGCGATCTTTCCAGCGTGAAAATCCTGACTGGGCCGTTAACAGCGATGACTGACGACGCGTCGACTAGACGAGAGCTCCTTTGCACCTTCGGCTCCCGGTGTCGACGACGTCGTTCCCCTGTTGTCGCTTCAAAGGGTGCCCGGGAAGCAGTCTCATCTGTTACCCCCCATCAACTAGTTGTCGACTTTCGCGTGCTCACATCGCCGGACGTCGTAAACTAATTTCGCGATCCTCGTCGATCTCGATACTCCTCCTGTTCGAATTACCGTACAAAGTCCGATAATGATAAACGTTGACACATACATTCAATAAGGGAGGTAATCGAAATTTTCTGGAGGTCCACTTTCTGAATCGAGGAATTAGAACGAAATGTCCAGCTGCCGCCAAAGTGCTCTGCACTGTATAAAGAAAATTCAACAAGTAGATTTCCCATTCACGAATGGAAAATGAACTGCAAGCAGGTAACACGGAGCGTGGCGAGGTGACGAGTTGACGATGGACGATAACTCATCGATCGCGTGGACGCGAATTCGTCGGTCGTAGGTTAAGACGATTAGCAACGGATTACCCGGCTTCCATTCGAATAGACTCACCGAATGGATGCATACCAAAGCGCATCCCACTGAATTTCGATTAAGGGCGGACCATCGGAATCGCGAGGTTTATCACGCAGCCGCGTTTCGTGCGCGCGCCCCTTCGATTATAACTTTAAATTAGTTCCCTTAAGTTCGTTACGCGATTACATATCGCGACGCATTCTTAGCGCGGGCTAATTAAGCTGTAATGCCGGCAAAGTTTTTCCCGGAACGGTATCTGCTCGTGCATTAACATCGCGAACGTTTCCCTGGTAGCGGCAGTTTATTTGCGCCGATAAGAAAAATACTGTACAGATAAGAAGTTAAATGGATTCTGTTTTAATTTAAATCCGAGGAGGTCTACAGTCGAAAGCCCATTAGATTCCAATGGGCATTGAGCGCCATTTAGTGAAGTAAGAGGGGGTACGAAGTCACGGGTCATTCAATGGTCCATTAAGCTACAAACTTCAGGGTCGTTGGGTACCAATCGAACGCGTGTCATTAGAAGGGTCATACGCGAGTTCATCGAGCACCAAGAAACAGAACAGCAATCTATTTAAGTAACACCCTATTCAAAACCTGCCCCTGCTTTTATCCTAATCACAAAAACCGGCCCCCCTAAAAGTCCCGATTTACAATCCAACCCCTCAAGAGGATTCTCCAAGGGAAATGTTACATCCCCCCCTGTTCAATTTTCGATTAAGCGAACTATGAAAATCACGAGATGGCGCGGCACGGCTGCGGCGTCGCGTGGTGTGGCACACGCCAGCGTCACGGGCCCTGGATCACAAGTTTAAATTAGTTTTGTCGAGTTGGCCGCGCGGCTACGCTCGCGCACCAACCCTTAATGCGTTGCCCGTGATTTTGAATTATTGGATGTACATAATTCCCCTGGTGACGGATCCTGGAAGGGGTTGGGCCAGGGTGTGGGGGACCTGGCATCGCGGTCCCTTCCTAATGGGTGCATACATCCAAAATACATCCCCCTCAATTTCGATTAAGTGCTCCATCAAAATGGCAACCCTTGAGACACGGCAAACAGTTAAAGGGCACGGTTTATGCCGCGCCTAGTAATTGGTCACCTTCGTCTGGTACACCTGCCGGCCCTGAATTGCTCGCCCGTACAGTTTTTCAATTGATCGAATTAAAGACCAGCGAGGACGGGAGACAGGGAAATTCATTAACCCGTCGCAGTGAAACTGCTGTCTTGAAACTCGGTTAACCTTCATTCTGTGCATAGCAAATTTTCCATAGTCTGTGCACGGGGTCAAGCTAACCCCATATATATTTTCATATATTTTGTAAAGTTTTCTTTTAAAAAATAGTTATTTTTATTTTATTGTCATTCATTCATAAGAAATGCTTACTTTATTCAGAAGCTACAAGATAATTTAAATTCTATTATACATATAAAACATTTAATCAAAAGCATCGTCTGAAATGGTTAAGTTGCATATTACAATGACTGTGGTCCATTTGACCCCAATGCACAGACCGAAGGTTAAACATCCCCGCAAATTCATCGCGGTTATCGTGCTCTGATACTGGGGGCGAATTAAGGGAAATTCGGGCGAATGAAAGTGTAACATCCATTTCTCTTGGAAATACTGCGGGGGGGTTGCTTCAGCCGGTAGTTTGGAAATAAATCAGTCAGCGGTTGCACCCCTCTTCGACGAAGATAGCAACCGGGGTGGAAGTCGAACGAAGGGAAGGAAAGAAAAAAAAAAGGCAAGGACAACCGGCTTTACTTCCAAGCCTTGCGACCTGGCCTTTTTACCGTCGAACCGCAACGACAGCGAAGCCAGAGTCTTTGCAGGAACTCAAAGGGAATCTCGCCGACGCGACGTGGCCTGGCCCGCACGCCCTTTCACAGATTTCTCAAAACTCCCCGCTGAGTTCTGATTTACGATCGTCCATCGACCTTTACGCTGCTGTCTGCCTCCTCCCACGGCGACCGCAGCCTCGAATACGAATCTTGAGATATTTATACTGCCGGCGTGCAACAGTACATGAAGAGTTATTCGTCGGGGTCGGATATTACCTGGGGCCGAAAGTCACATTTATCCGTAGGTGAAATGTTGTCGAGGACAGCAGAATAAAACTGTCTATAACTTGCAGCGTAGAAAATTCGTGGAAAATGTATCATTACACGCACAAATCTCCGAGCATAATTTATATTTCTGTTCGTGAGTTCCATTAATAAAACGCAACCGGCGGAAAATATTTTAGAAATTTCTTCGCGCACGCAAACTTTGTGAAGTGCGCTCTTAATCAACCGTTTCTCTACTCTACCAAAGAAGACACCAAATTCAGCGCGTATCTTTGGACTCTGCCACGAAAGGCAGGCACTATTCAAGAGCCGCAAAATCTCGCACAACTTGCCATTCGTCGTACACGAAGCGTGACACGCGAGCAAACTTGCGTGCCCTCATAAGGCGATGCGGCGAGGGTGGAGCAGTAATTATTTCTTCGGCAAATATTCTGGCCGCCGGTTGGCTGGCTCGGCCGCTTGTTTCGCTTTTATTAAACTTGCGCTCTCTCGTCCAGCCGCCCCTGTGATTCACCGCCACCCCCGCGAGCTTTTAATAAAAGCCGATACTGAAGGTATTAAGTGTAGAGTCATCGCGGCCCAGAGAGGAACAAACCACTCGCGACTTCTTTCATTTATCTCCCCTTTACCACTTCAGGTTAGATCGAATTATCGCCGTTTTCAATTGCTACACGATTCGCTAGTGATATACATTTTTTCTGGGTGAAAATGTTATATTCCTTAAAAGCCAAGTCTGGCAATACTTTTATCATTTTTATTACGGTCATAATAAGCGATGACGTGAAACGTTTACTTGTGCGCGTCCCTGAAAATAATGATTAATTATCTCTTGTGCAGCACTTGCTAGTAGAGGATTCATTTTGGATTCGGAATTTATTTTAATTTCAAATCGAGACGACTATTTTATACTTCACTAAGCCAGCAACGTTGCAACCAGATGTTCCCCACCCCCTGGGGGCACTCTGTCGCTTAGCAAGTTTCCTTGGAGTCTATAAAAATATCATCAATCTTCCCGTCGCTCAAGCTGGACAATTTGAGAATATCTATCGGAGTAACCGAAACAACGAGGACCCGCTTCTCGGATAAGGGTGGAACCACCCTTTCTCTAACGTCTTCCAAGGGGATAGGAGGAGTGTTACGGTTCCAGGGCGAATAGGTTGGCCAGAAAAAAGCTCCCACCACGCCACTTGGTCTTCCTCTTTGACCCGAAAGTCGCTCGTGAAAGCACAGCCGCGGGTGGTATAAAAGCCAACCCCTTTGTCTATCCCCAAGACCGAGCAACTCCCTTACCTGTAAATCTTCGAGTGGAATCTTACATCGTTCAACTGCACATCATTAATATCGAACTCGAGAAGATTCTGAAGGAGTAGATTAAATTAATCGCTGATTTCGTCTGCGGTTTGATAAGAAATCGCAGCGGAGGTGTAGCGTAACAGGTGTGGTTTCGTTGACCAATATATTTCCCTCGATTCGTAGGAAGAAGTTCTCAAGGATTAAACAATTCGTGAATTCGTGAAATTAATAATATCGAACTCCATAGTGTATTTGAGACCGTTTTAAGTAGAACTACCCGGGCTTGGTCAGACATCGATCTACTGACGACTCTAAATATTATCGTATTTCAAAGCAGACAGTAGACACGTTGATTATCGGTCAGACATTGTTCCAGCGAATATTCGCAACTACCATTTACCATGCGGATCGTCCCAGACAACAATTAACACATACAGCGGGGGAGATCCCATTTTCGTGCCAGCAATGGCAAAGCAGATCAAGGACTACGTTAATTCCCCCCTCGAAGATCTCGATTAGAAACTAAACGCACGCCGTGTGTACACACTTGCTCACTGTTAATGATTCGGTTACAAAGCCTGTTGGAGGATCCGCAGCTCAGACGGTGTGGATACGGCAGCCAAGTTGCTCCCTCGTCGGATCAAGGGCTCTGTGCGTTCGACGTGCAACGGGGATCCGTCGGCTAAAGGGGAAACCGGCAACTCTGGAATCAACCAAACGAAGAGGAAGCAACGGATGTACGGATCGTTAAAGTGCATCGCGGAGAATTTTCAAACAGAGAGAGAGAGATCCTTGGGTAAACATGGCAAGAAGGGTCTGCAATCTTTTCCTTAATATAACGATATCGTTCGTCGAAGGCTGTCTTGAAGGGGATGAATAGTCGGATGTTGAAGAAGAACTTCTTTAATGCTGCAAGGAGAAATGGGAGTAGAAACGAAAGAAGCACGTCATTTAAAATAAATGTGAAGCTACGATACTGTTGTCGTGCGCAGAGATATCTGAAGAATTTTAAACGACAAGAGTAGAACCGTAGGGGGTGGACCCGTAAGAAACGAAGGGACGTAAAACACGTGAAATTTGAGAAACGAAGAATGCAGTGAGGGACAGGGGCGAATACTTTGGGGTCGGGCAGAATTTTAAATTTCAAAAAAGATATTCGAAGAATGAGGGTTGCAAGGGACAGTAAGGGAGATTGGCGGAAAGGGGTGCAACAGGAAGCGGACAACCATGAATCACTTCACGGAGAATTGACAAGCGACAAACAAAACCTGTTTTCAAATCCCTCTGCGCCAAGAATCCCTATTTCTTTGGCCGATTCACGCCCTTCGTTCCTCTGTCAGCTTCGTCGCCATTGGCCCTGCCTTTTGTCCGCATCTATCTATCTATATATCTTTTGTCGTCGGCTATCTGCTTCTATTCTCCGACTTCGTCGCCGTGCCGTGCACCGCAGTCTCCTTTTGAGGGCGAAAAATATGTTTCGAGCAATTCTGCACCCCTCTGTGCCCTTGCTAAACGGAAACGTTTCCTCCTCAACGGTATTCAACGCTATCAACCCTTTGGCATTGAAACGACTCCGCCGAGCGATCGTGAGGGCTTCGTTACCCTCTTCGGGGATATTATTTCCTCGGTAAATATCCTTAAACCGACTGACGTTCTCCAGACAAAGAATCCACGAGTGAACGAAAGGGGACACGTTTGAATTTCAAAGGAAGCAATGCAGATAAAGCGCACCCCCTTCCACCCGTGTATTTTGAAATAGGCAAATGAATTTTTTAACACAAAGTCGTCTGTCCCGAGGGGGCAGGGAACTTGTCGTCTCCGATTTTCCAACCCTTTTGTCCGCGGCGACAGTCGTCATAAATTTTCATCGGCATTCCGCGGGAGTCAAGGGCAAATAATTTATTCGGGCGGAGTGGCAACCCTCTTGCAAAGCTTGGCCAATTGTTATGCAGATTGAAGTAACACCAGCCGCCAGTTACCACGGCAATTTCGACTGATACTTAGTCGGATGAAGTTGCCAAGTTCGAGCTGACCCGTAAATAACGTTTTCAGTTCGCCTCGAGAAACCGCCCTTAATTACGACAACGACAGGCTAATCAGTCGATCATTCTTGGAACGTCGTTTCTAACGAATTTCAATCCTTATTCGTCTGTCGCAGCCCCGACTTCGGAATAGTTATTCGAGACGCACTGTGCAATTGGTTTGGCGAAGTGCCTCTGGATGCGAAGAGTACGTCGCCGGTGTAATCCACGTTCCAGTTGTAATGAACAGGATGCTTATTGTTAATCAGTACAAAGGCGACAGCATTGAAGGTGCACGGCTCTATTGTAACTGGAACGTCGTTGCAAGCTTTTGTCTTGCAATCACGATCGTGTAATATCGAGCAGCGATAATTATTAATTTGCAGGCGCATTAACGAATAAGTATCGATTCCTCTGTGCATCCATTTTTATATCGTTCGCCTTTGTGGCGCTCGACAGTCGCCGTTTAATTAATTGGTTCGTTGCTCGATGCAGAATACGAAGCCACCGTTCACTTGAAATTCGGGTTAATTATTGTCACGATCTACTTGAAATTTCGATTAATCCCTGCTCAAAGGTAACGTGATATTAATGATTAAATTATACATTAAAAAAGAGGCGTAAGTACGTGAAATTTTCTGTAGATGTTATTTGACTTCGCGCAACGATCTGATGGGATGCAAGTGTTGTAACAAACAAGCATCGTAGATCGCAAACACCGCTAATTGGTTTCCACGAGGTAAATCGATCTTGCCCGATCGTGACTCGTTTCCGGCGAAAGAAGCACGTCTCGAAGAAGCAAAACGAGCCAGTGGAATAAGATTAATGACGGGTTTCGTCAGATTACGCGTAATGAGCGATCCGACCGACCCTCCATCGACGATCGCCTTCTGAAAAACCGTTCGATTTGCCGACTAACTGCGGTCGGAGATTATTTCGTGTCCCTTAAAACGGCATTCGCGAGGGAAGTTACCCTGGCCGGCTTCCAGATAAACGTCCCATTTACCGAGCGTAGTTTTTCGTCTTCGCGAAGCCGTCTAACTATCCGAGAGGGAAAAGAAATTTAACGTTCCTTCGGTACGTTGGTAACTTTTAACAAACAGACGAGAGTTGCTTCCAGACTTTCTTCATTATATTAATCCTTCCGCTAACAAGATACTTTTTAAAACACGAACTACCGACGATGCTGCAGGAAATAATTTTATCCGGCAGATTAATACCGGCCTCAACGACAGATAAACACTTTGGCTGCCCAGGAAAAACATATTTCTTCGTTAATTCTAATTAAAACGCGAACAAATACTATTGCTGCGTTGTTCGCGAACGAATTGCCCGCAGTTCACCTCGGGATACTTTCGAATTTCGCTGATAGACGTTGGTTCCGCGTTTGTTTATTATACTTTCGAACGCCGCTGGAAGCGCAGAGACACGAGCTCACGAGAGTCGATGGCGATTCGATGTTCCTGTCGACAGAGGAAAGGGTGGGCACTCTGAAACTTCTCGCGACGTGTTCACCTGCGTTCGAATAGGATAATTAGAATGAGATCAGGCTGATGGACAATTTCAGTGGAACGTATATCCCTTGCGAAAGCCGCCAGTAAAAAATCGACGAAGAAATATGAGTAACAAATATTTGCTGGAGACGAGAAACGTCTTGATCAAAGTCTCTTTGGATTCCTGGAAGGATGAAGGACGCAGGGGAGATTTAATTATGCAAATGGACCTGAAGTGCAAGTGCGCGATGTTCAAGGTGATTCTGGGTTGCATTATCGACTATCCGTCGCTCTCTGGCGAGAGAACTGGCTAATTAAAAGCTGCTGGAAGATCATGCTCCATGCGCAGATATTGTTGCTGTTAATTAGAATTCGCCAGTTTTAAGCGATCCTTTAATTGAAGTACCGTGAATCATTTTCACTCATTGTGGCGGAAATTTAATCGGTGGCCGCGGGGGGAAGGTAGAAATACAGGGGGAGGAAAAAGTTGGAAAGGAGGGAAACACAGAGAGTCGGGAAGGCAATTTGAAAGAGTCACCCCAAGCAGTCTTGGTAGGTAGACAAGTAAATTCGTGGATGTCTGCCACCCTCAACCACCCTTAACCAACCAGTCAACTTCGAAGGGGCTCAAGGGCAAGGGAAAGGAAGAAACTTTTCCATTCGTTGGGATCGCTCCGGTAGTCGACTAACGATACAAAACGAGGCGGACTTTCCGCCGTAAATCCGTCGGGGCAGGAAACCGGAAGTGGAGGGTAACCGAATCGCCCTTGGAACTACTACATCAAAAAAAGTATGTGTATATATACATATATTTCTTTTTTGTATAGTAGTTCCAAGAGCGATTCGGTTGCACGTATATGTCGTAGAGGACGAGCAGAAGATCTTTATCAATCTGTGGACGGTTCCATGGCGATACGACGACAGGAAACGTTGGGTGATGCGTGACGCATAAACCGGAAGACGAAGACGCGCGTGCGCGTTACAGGCGGCATTCTTTATTCTTCGATCGTTCGCAACAGACGAGTGGACACATCGATGCTCGTTTCGCATAAAAATAGGAAGGATGATGACTAACTGTCGATGTATATCTCTGAGCATTGAAGGAACGGCACAGACAAATGATGGGAGGTGTGCAAACAAAAGTCGTTATTCGGTTACGAACTGCTGGAGAAGACCAGGAGTCGGGGGGCTTGGGTAAGAAGGAAAGGAGAAAGGAGCAACGAGGGACGTCTAGATGGTACCCAAGGGAAAAACCAGACGATCTTTCGCGCACTGATCAACGATGGATCTCCTCTCCCCCAGTTCCGTTCCGGCAGTTTAGCTCTAGACTTCGGGCAACGTCGAAAATTGACCGAAGAATTTATTCGAATATCCTCCGGGCGATTCTTCCGGAACGCCTATATCGGGAATAATTCACGTTTCTTCCATCGATTCATCGAGTTCTCGCATTACATCTCATCCTGGAATTTGCGTAGTTTCAAGCAATGAAAAATTTGCCTTTATTAATTATTCACAGATAGGATTAACGCGTTGATCGCCGTTAAACAATCCACGATCCACGTTCAGGAAAGGTATTTCGGCGACAGGAGTTTCCAGAGAGCCGCGCGAAACGACAGACGATCCAGCACGGAAAACCATTAACGTTAAAGGGCTGTTGCCCGAGGGTGTGCGAATACTGCCACGGATTAAGGGTGAACAGAACGTCCAGTCGGACGTTTGTCCGCTGCGTGAACAGCCAAAGAGTCAATTTACAAATGGTTGAACCCCCCCTCGTTTTCCCCCGACAGGTTCCACGCGGTTCGGCTGTAAAACAATCGGGTCGTGTTTAGAATTTGTATGTGAAACGTTTATCCGATATACGAGAAATTTGAAAGCCGGTTGAATTCGATATCAAATTTTTCCTGCCAGCGAAACGGATATTGCCCATTACATTTATTGCAACCCCTCAGGGACTGTCTGGCCGAAAGTATTCACCGACTAAACATATGGACGAGTCACGAATTAATTCGCATTCAATTTCACAGGGGAGCAACCGTGGAATCTTCGTTTAAATAAAAATAGCCTTTTAATGATTTACAAAATAATATAACTGCAGCGTAAGTGAACTGGAATGCTTTATTAAAATTGATGTCTGTATACAGACGATTCGAGATCGAGTGCAACTCTTTTAATCAAGATCGACGCAGAGAACATTCCCCACCCCCTACGTGGCAAGGGGTGCAGTTCTCTGTTCAAACCGGGACAGCAGGTGGTTGCAATATTTCGTCGTGCTTGACGTTCAACCTCTCGGAGGCCGGGCCGTGATTGAAGGGAAGAAACGCCGGTTCAGGTGCCGCGGCCAAATGGAATTGAACGTCGCGAACAAACCAATTTGCGCGGGGCAAACAATTCCGCGTGTATGCAACCTGGCTGCAGGGGCGTAGATTTCTCTTTAATTCGTCCGTGACCCGGTGCAACGAGGGTGTACGATCAGGTTTCGTGGGGGTGTCGCGAAGAAAGAAAAAGAATCTTCGTTCGGTCGTCGAGATACAATACGAACGAGGGTAGAACCACCCCCTCGAGCAAGCGTTTCTCGCCGCCCGCGTCCTCTAATCGACGCAGTCTCGTTATTTTTCCTCTCCTCGCCTTTCCACGGCTTCCCCCCGCGAAGTTACTTCCCCGGCGACCAAGAGTTCCTTAAAACTTTCACTCGTTCCCTCCCGATGATTCCAGATTCCCCGGAGAAGCAGAGAAAGAAACGCGTCATTAGTGTTGGCACGGCGAGTTTCGATCGCGCCCCCTGTGGACTTCTTTTCCCCCTTCTCTTTTTCTTCCCTTACTTTCCACCGGAACCACGGAGCGGACCACCCCGTTCCAGCGGAATATATAATCCAATTGATCCAGGATTTACGCGAAATTAGGGTGACAGGGTTTCTTTGAAACCGCTTCGAGGCACTTCTTAATTATCATTTCGGAGACCTGGAGTCGAGTGTGCCCCGGGGAACTCGGGGAGATTCCTAGTTCCTTCAGATCTCCCTGATCGCGGAATTATTCCCTTCCGAATCGGCGATTAGGTTTAAGAATGTGCTCGTTGAGAAAAGGAATGCGATATCGCTCGAAAGAGGCAGAGACCCGGACGAACGGTCGATAATTCTTTTGCGTTGGAAGCAAAGCTGAAGTGCGGGAGACGGTAAATGGAACGCGACCTCGTTTCTTTTCATCTTCACAGCTAAGCTTCTGTCGCGTTGCAATACGTTTCTGCGCTCATTGTAATTGCGACGTAGCGTACAGAACTGTGAACGCGAAACTTGCCGCTTAGTACGTCGTCTCCATTGCTCGCGACGATTAATAGAAACGACCGTGGTTCCTCGTGGTATCTTCCCGCGCGAGGGTTCGAGCCTGTGCGTGAAACCTTGCAGAAATTCGAGCGACAGGGGTTGAGAGGAAAAAAATTGTACGCGTCTGAGGGCGCTCGTGGATCCTCCCCCGTTCGTATTACCATGCGAATTCGTGTATCGATGCGCATACGAATAGGCAACCCCGTCGGATATCCTTTGCCCCTTGCACTTTGTCGTAAACGCGACTTTGTATACCGCGTGTCCGTGAGGTATCGTCGTTCGGAGATATTTTCCGACGATATTTGAATTGCTTTACGGGGCGGGACTGTTGAAAGTTGGCAGACGGGGTGTGAATCCTCCTGCTGTTGTAACTCAATGATAGGGGGTGAATATACGGATCAAGGAAAATTACGGGGTAAAAAGAAAGCTTTTGTTTTTTCTTGGCTTTTATTATTTTTTCCCCCCTCGATACACCCCGTAGAAAACCATTCGCGAGAGAAGGGATGGCAGACGCTACGGGCACGGCAGCGTGGCCGCCTGAAATATACAGGGGGACGCCTATAAACCGCGCCTGGAGTTTTCAATTGCTTCGTTCGTTCTTTTATGACCGGCCGGGCCAGCGAGCGTCGCGCCGCGTGTGCGGAAAAATTTAAACGTGACCGTCAGAGGTAGACGCGACGGAGGAAGAAGCGAATGGGCAAGAAATCGTGGACTGTCGTGAATTCGTGTTGACCATTGCGCGTCGAAGAACCGATCACAGTGTCGCAGAAAGTTGGAACAACACAGAAATAACCGATAGGTTATTAGTAGATTTAATAGCGAGGAATTTCCAGCAACTATTAAACGTTACGATTGTGATTAAATTGGAATAAAATTCGTTTCGGCGAACGGCGAATTGAGGGGGCGGTTTTTTTTTGCGAATGCAGAATTTCGCGGAAGGCAGACGAGGTTATTTTATTAAACAGAACGATGCGTCGAACGAAATTCGTTGCGCAGCGTCGCGACGCTTACAATTTTGTAGTAATAAATTCGATTCGGCATACGCTGCATTATCGTTAATTGCGACGGGGACCGGTCGAACGACCCCCCGACCCGCAGCCAGCATATTAATTACATAAATGGAATTAATGCGTTCACGTACGATTTCCGACAGCCACGACAGACCCATGCGATTAACAATTTACGGATATCAGTATGTATCGGTTATTCGGTCCGCCTCGCAATGACTGGGCTGCGTTAAACCAATCCGCGAAAAGGAAGAAAAACTTAAGAAGCCTAGGCACGTTCTTTCTCTTCTTTCTTTTAAAAAGAGTGCCCTATAACTATGACGCGTATGAGAGCTTCTAAATTTAAGGAATCTCTCTTTTACGTGCAACTTGTTGGCATTCCCAGCAAGGTAACACGTGTCCAAGTAATAACTACGAATCGACGCGAGTATACAGGTCGTTCCCGTTTAATGAAGGAACGGCACTCGTTTTCCTCGCGAGGAAACACGCAGCAACGACATTAGAGAACACCGTGGCACCCGCATGTAATATTCAACTGTCTCTCTGGTCTCACGTGTCGGGGGTGGCTTCCCTTTACAGAAACTTCCGCAAACTTGCGCAATATTGCATTACACGTAGCCGTGTATCCGCGTACCTCTTGCCTTGTGCATTTTGAGAAATTCCTTGGCATTTGGGGAAACGTTACCCGTCTGCAGTCGAAAAGTACGGGCCGCTGTGAATAATTGTTCGTCGCTTATTCGACGTCGTATGAAATGAAATATAAATAATAGAGCTGATCGGAGAATATAAGTGATATATCGATTCACGAATGAATCATTGTCGATTAGGACGCTCGATGAGAATGCAGCGACACATTGGGGGCAAAGGCTTGGGCTTCGATTGCATTTTGTACAATGAGCAACGCGGAGGTTTCTCCAAAATTTAATTTGCCCGAGCGGATTTAATTTTGAGGCGCGACCCGATCCCTGTGGTGGACTCACGGCGTGTCTGACTGGGCACGTCCTCGATCTACTTGTGCGGTAAACGAAACCGTTTCGCCTCCCCGGAGATATTTAGGAATTCTGCAAAGTCTCGTGGAGGAATTCTTGGGAATTTCAAGGTCCGATCGAATGAAAAAATAGTTCTCGTGCGAACAATATTTATTCACGGCAATTAATAGGCAAACTTGGATAATATTTTGTGGAGTAAATAACGTTTCCATTAAATGGATTATTAATGTACGCCAGTTAATTATAAATACACCGACGAGAAACGAGGCGAGAATATTAATTAATTAAAAATGATCTGTGACGGTACATTGTTTAAATACCTCAGCAGTATGCGAGCTATTTTCAACTGAACGGCTGTCATACTAGTTACTAGTTCCTGGAATACCTTTTAAATATCATAGTCCCCGTTTTGAAGAAAATAAATTTCTCAATCGGTTTTCCCCCTTGTAATCGGTGATATCATCCAGTAGGGGATGCCACGAATGCGATAATCCGTGCTCCCTTCCTCGAATCAATCCCCCGTGATTCTGTCGCAGGTTGTTGTCAATCAACGTTGCATTATTCATCTCGTGGAACGAATTTATGAGTCGCGAATTGCCCCGTTGTAATCTCGGAATCCGTTTAATCGATTCCTTCTAACGAGAACGAATCTAACGAGCAAAGCACAGCACGGCGGGCAAGGGGGGACCATTAATTCTGTCCAGATTTAATCGATTTCTTTCTCTCTGGCCGCCATAATAGCATCGGGAAATGGAGAAGAGATTTCGCAAAAGGGAAATAGAAGAAAAAACATTCGAAACGGGAAATGTAATTTAAAATTAACGGATTCCAAGAACAAATATCGCCGTTGCCACGCAGCGGGCTTAATTGAAATTCTTTCTACAAAATGAGCGAAGCATCGACCGAAAGATGGCTCGAGGGAAAGTAGAAGTAATAAAATTCGAGCAAGAACGAAGAAAGGGGCGGAGGGACGGGGCGGGTTCTCGAAATGCAAGCAGAGACCGGTATTCTATATTTCTTTCGACCAGTCTGCAAACGAGAGACCGAGTAGGAAGCTGGCTTTTCCACGAGTGCACGCCACCGAAACTTCGTTCCGTTGCAGCTTGCCGGCCACTTTCCACGTTTCTTTTGTCCTCTCTTCCGTGGAACTTTTCCCAAGGAGATTGCGGGCATGGCCGGCGGAAATTTTTACGCGGACGCACCTTTCCCACGAGCGGTCGTCCTCCTCGCGGACCGAAGATTTGTTCGTCGAAACTTTCTCGCGATTTATATACAGAGCCGTATTCGTCAACGAAACAAATCGTGCGAGTCCATTCCGTTAACAGGGCCGCGTGCAAACGCCGAAATATAAATATGAAACTTTCCAACGGGGGATTTCTCGTTTCCGAAAAAGCCCTTTCTGATGTTTCGCGTCAGGAAAGAGGGGGACGCAACAAAAGCGGCCAGGAAACCGCGGCCCCGCGGATTCCACAAATAACTCCAAAACGAACTTTTATAATCCGTCGAAATTCTTGGCAGAGATTCCACGCGTCCAGGAAAAACCAGCGGCGATGCAACGTCGCCTGACATTCGGCAGAAAAAATACCAGTCTCCCCGTCAGAAAATGCCTCCCGCAGGCTGTCGTGAGACCGGAAAGCTGCCCGCCCTTCTGAGGGGAATCGAACGGTGTTTTTTGACCGCGACAAAGTCCGGTGGTTTTAGGTTCGCGTCCAAAACGCCTCGATTCGAAGTCTGTTAATTCGACGCGACAGCCCGGGCCAATTGATCCGCTCGAAGGGAATTAAAGCGGTATCGTTCGTGCATCGGGGAAGATGTTGATCCGAAAGTTCAAGGAGATAGAAGAACGAATGAAGGGACGAGCAATTATTTAGATGCATGGAACATGAGACACGAGGACAGAGAAATTGTAACATCGATTGAAAGGTAATGTTTATTGACGGGTCGTGCATATAGAACCGAGGAGGGTTAAAGACATTTTTAAACGACCCGAAGCATCATTCGATTGATTTTCTTCTTCAATGAAGCACGTGCTCGAAAGGAACGGAAACGGAGACCGGACTATAACGGGGCTGCAGTTTGCTCGCCTTGATGAAAGATCCGTGACACAGTAAACTGTCCTGATTCTCGCAGCGGTCCGAGGCCGCTCCCCGAGTAATCTGCAAATCAAACACTCGAACGGGGGAAAAAAGTTCCGCGTTTCTCAGACCTCACGCAATTAAGCAATATCAATTATTGAAACCGTTCGTCCCATTTTCGACTGTTTATGCAATTTCGGCTAGTGCCCCAATTGCCCAACAATCAATATCGACCCTATTTCCATCGGTCGGCCACACTGGAAGCGTGCCTCGACCGTGATACAAAAAGAACAAGAAAAAAGAAAAAGAAAAACCTTCGGACAATTCCATTTTCTCGATAGAATTATATTGCCCTCTCCTCTCCTTCGAGGGGAAACTCTTTTTGACCCGTGTTCCAATCAACTCGGACCTTATGAGACGTTATTGTTCCACGTGGGGTTAATTCGGGGTAGAGCAGTCGTCAAGGAAACAGGGTGTCCAAGGGATACAAAGCGAAAGGCGTCGTGGAAACAATGGCCGCGGCGAATTTTCCCAGGCTTAATGTAACGGCTCGTGGCCGTTGAACAATGCGGGAGAAGATACACTTACGCATTGTCCTGACGGAGGAAAATGCGCAGCCGTGTAGAACGAAGCGTAGGCGTAAACGTTCACCCTGTTTCGCAGCCAGGGGAAAAGTGTTCGCGGGTGATCGTGCACGCGAAACGTCGAGGGAATGATCTATAGCGGAGCAAACGGTGGTTCGGATGAGAAATGAGCGATGGAATTCTGGCGAGGGTGAGAAACAGAATTCACCTGGTACCTATTCGCCTTTTACTTTCCTTTTCTCTGTGTACTCACACGCGATCTTTGATCCCCGGAAAAATTGCAGTCGGGAAGAAATAATGACCTCGTTGTTCATAATTCAAGCTCGACGCAGGAATACGCGAATCGTCGGAGGCTAAATTGAGGCTTCGACGATTTTTCGTTCGCGTGACGTTCGTTCGAACCGTAAGGCGAACGGGTGAAAAGGTCGGCAATACCTTCGCGGACGTTCGATCGCAATTCGGACGACCGGAAGCGCGAGGGAAATTGGTCAAAGCTTTATAATACGCGTGCGGATAGATAGGGGAATGTGGGTTCGATAATGAAGGTGCGAATAAAAAATGGGGAAAAATTGTACGGTAATCGAGTTTCGTCTCGTTACTCGCGTTCTCGCGGGAAAGCTAGATTGAGATGGGTACAGACGAGTCACGAGTGGAAAATTGCAGGATTCTCTGGGCAAAAAGTAGAAAAAAAAAGTAAAACGCGTCGAACTCGCGAACCTTCAAATTTCGCCGCGGCGTCGCATCGTGCCGTCACCGCTGACACGTACGTCGAACAGAAAAATCGACGTGCAGCCGACACCTTGGGAAATTTCAATAATCCCACGGGACACTTCTCAAATTAAAGGCCCCCCGGATTGTTCGTGAAACGTTTCATTCTGTCGTGGAAAAGACTCGAAGGACAAGGAGCGGATTAATATTGGATCGACAAACTTTTCCATTGAAAATTAAACCTATACTACCGCGCCCACCTGCATTCGTTGCTAAACGCATCTACGTTGCTCATCATTGCCGCGAACCCTTCAGTTCTCTGCACCAGTGCTCCAACAAAGTTCCCAGGATCGTTTAAAAAAAGAAACCATCTCCAAATAATACATAACAAACGAACGTGAAGAGCTTCGTTCCCGTTCCGGGGATCCCGCTGTTTGATAATTAATATAGTTACTAATGCGTCCGACTTTCGGCGAGCCACGATGCAACTGACTTTACCGTACAGCCGAGTGCACCGTGAAGCACATGGCCTCGTATCATTGATGCTAATGGGCTCGCCTCGGCGTAGAGTCTCATTAGTTTGAAGGAGGCACGCGCACAATGCTCGCGATGCGTCTGTTGACCTCAGGAAACGCTGCAAAGTGTTATCAAGCTTAACAACGGTACACCGTAGACGCACCTTCTCGCCCCTTGTTCCTTGTCACAGCTTCCAACGGGATCATCCATTCTGAACAGGACGGGGATCTGCACTCGACGCTTAATTCTCGTACATTTTATCATTGGCGCGACTCAAAGACGTCCGAGTATCGTGGAAGACACCGGCGCGCGTAAAACGTGTTTAATAGACACCGTAAAACCTCGGCCTAAGCATTACCGTCCCGCCGCTATCAATCACCGATACTGATTCGAGACTGGGATCACCTCGCGCGGAAATCCTCGCGTAAAAAGTTAGAGATCGTAAAAGAAGGGATGATAACTGGGAGAGGAAGTTGGGCGAATATCTTTACGCCCCGGAGTCTCGCGAGACGAGGATGATCCTTCGACCTTTCGGAGTCGAACAAAGGAAGGCGGGAAAAGGAAGAAGGGTGGATGACTTTGGGAATTGCTAGGGTCCATCGATTTCTCGATTGGGGAACAATTGTCGAATTCGTTTATTCTGGTTATTTCGAGCTGCGAGGTCGACGGAGTGCTTAATTGAAACGAACTCGTGTCGCATACCGCAATATCCAGCACCAGGTACATTCTGGTGGCCGAGTACATTGGGGCACCTGTATCGGTAATGAAATTCCTAGGAAAAAGCTACTCGTTGCTGTTACTCGAGCTATAGTTGGTATCTTTCTGGAGGAAGAGAAAGGTACATGCGATATGATTTATTAAGTACAAGTGTGGTATTGATGGATTTTAGAACATATTAGCGGATGGGGCCAGGTTTGTTGGTGCCTTTGAGTTTATAGTACAGTCTCGAAGTTTGTCAAGGCAGTTGTATGACAAGCATGGTGTAATTGAAGAGTGTTAGTAGAAACGTCGAATGTGGATCGAGTGAATGTTTAGCTCGAGGAAAGAGTGAATGGTTTCGGGGAATGCACGTGGAGTTTTTGGTGCATGGTGACCCGTGGTCGAACTGTGACACGTGGCAATAGTGTGTGTGTGAATGAGAGCAAATGAGAGATAGAATGAAAGGGAAACTGTGAGTGAAAAAATATATGGAGTGGCTGATGCGTGCGCGAAGCAGAATAGTTGGAGAGGTGAAACAGAACGGAGAGAAGCGTAGATTTGTGAGAAAGTAGTATTGAGTCGTGTGAGAATTATTGTCGAGAGAGTTGTCGTGTGTCGACCTTTTATATTAATAAAGTTGTTAATGGTTGAAAGAAATTGGAAATTGGAAATGGTTGAAAGAAATCGAATCTTACTACCCTACCTGTTCCGTTTTTATTCATAAAGAAGTTTACCCAGAATAACTTCTACACAAGCGACACTGCTACTTTTTCTTATCATTCGTTCGTGGCAGAATATAAGACAGCGACTAACATTCTTATTAACCAATCCACGGGTGCTCCATAGCTTTCCTGCCCGTCGTGCTCGCACGATGATTGCCAGGTGGATGTTGACGGTTCGATGGCCGAATACATATCGCGGGAAAGTGGAAACCGTTTGTCGGCCAAACCATCCGCCAAACCGAACCGCTGACGACTACTGAATGTTCATTACTACCGTCCCCTGGATTGCACCGAACGATAAAGCTTTATTTAACCGCGACGCGACGTGTCGCATAATCATAATAATCGTACTCCAAGTGCAACGCGGTTGATAACAAACGGTTGATGGTTTTCTTTTCCATCTTTTCGAAGCAACAATTCAGTTCAGGAAAGTAGATCCTCTTCTCCCTGGGTTGATTAATCAAAGAAATAAATGAGTAGGGGACTCTAATCCCGCAATTGTGCGACTTAATCTCGCGATACGATGCGACTTCGCCAGATACAGTGATCCTTTGCTTAATTAATTCCGCGGTGAACCGCCGTTTCGTCGCTTCCCTTCACAATTAATCATTCGTTTGTTCGGGCAATTCCTTCAACGGAAAAACTGCTCCACTGCACTCAATTCCCATTAACGTCGGCGAGCAGGATAACGAGGGTGTGACGTACGTAGAATTATTTCTCCCAATGATGCGGTGCATCGAAGATATAGGCGGCACTCGGTGAACAACGAAGAGAGCGACATGAGCAAAAAACAATATAGGATGCGAGGGAAAAAACGGGACGGAAAAACAAAGAAATGGGATGCACACACGCGTAATACGTGAAAAGAAGATTGAACGACGGAAAAGTGTCCCGGAGTTACGAGTAGTCTTGGAAGGAAAATGACTCGGGGAAGATCGTCGATGGAGAATTTCTAAAAAAATTGCAGCATCCGCTGCAAGCAGCAAACGAGAGTGAAGCCTGAAAGGCGCACCTACGGATAATTCTGCGAACGAAAATGAAATTTCTGCTGGACAATCTGGGGGTGTTCCCGTAGGAACCATCCTCTGGTAGAATAAATTAACGCAGACACAGAGGACGCGTGAAAGGAAACGGCGAGAGAGGACATTCGACTTAACATTCTCCAGAGGTACCTCGCTGCACCTCTCAAACGGCGGGGTCCTTGAAAAGTGAAGAGAAACGAGTTCGCGGGTCGCGTAAACCCGATTCCTTCGTGAAAAGCGGAAGGGACAGGGGACGATCGTAAGGCAGCCGGTAGCAAAAGCGTTTCAACTGGATCGATACCGCCATTACGTGTATTCTGCCTTCACCCTGGCCCTCCGCGGGGCTCGACTATCGACAGTTCTGTTGGAGAATTGGGTCGTTCCGAGAGGAGGGCTGGTCTCGTTATCCGGAAAGCCCGCTGACAAACAGAGAGACCACCGGTCCCTTCACTATTCCCGGCCTGTACAAAATCATTTCGATCCTGTCGTTGCCCGTAATAGCAACGTCGGGGCTGCTTGGATATTGCCTGTACATTGGCGGAGACAAAGTATCACTTCCAGTCCCAGCACCGTTGGAAGATTAACAAAAGCCGAGGCTGCTAATCCCCGACGTATCTTCGGGGGAGGCAAGGGACCTTTGGCCCGAGCCGATTCACCGGTGAAAATTTGCCCGAGAACGGGGACAGAGATAAAGGGCGGAGGGGAACGGTGCCGTCAAAGGGATTCGCGGAACGATCAGCCGTGTTACGGTGAGAACAAACTATCTGCCGCTCCGTTTTGCTCGCGTCCAGAGCCAACGGGGTCTGAACGTGGACAGGGCAAAGGTAAAAGGGTCAAAGAACCAGCCGCGTCCCAGGTCGGCCTCGCAAAAAGCAAGTATGTATTACACGTCCGTTGTACAAACGGCGGGCAGCGATAACGCGGCCCCCATGGCACGGGTTAATCACGTAACTCGCATATATCAAGCCAGGCGGGACGAACGGCGATACTAGAAAATCATCTCGCAAATGGCCTGTGCCCTCTCTCTCCCCCTATCTACCTGTGTGGATCGAAGGAGAGGTAGCATAGAGCTTTCATTTGGATCAGAGGGAACTGATCTCTTTTCAGACGAGAACGCAGAGTGGTATCCATGTTTTATGGCAATGCCAATGGATAACAGGATGCGTATTTGTTCCTGTCCTTGGCTCAGAGATGTACAGGAAACATGGAATTCTCTGCAGCGTTACTTCCGTCGAAGGCACGCGTCGATATATACCCGACGGTGATGATTGCCTGGCGAACTCCTATTCAGAGAAGGGTAGATATCGATGAACAGAGAGAGAGGCAGATAGTAGGTTCAGTGCATTCTAGACAATGTTGTCTAATGCTGTAGACTCTCGCGTGTAGAAGCATCAAAGGATTCACTGTTCAGTGCTATCGAGCGAGAAGGGACTTGTGCGACAAACTATCGGACGTCAGGCTATGGTGGAAAGGACTCGATTCAATTTCTTGGATTATTCGATCGCGCACGCGGTGCAGAGTAAATGGATCAGCGGCTGCTCGGTGTGAATCTCGTTATCGAAGTCAAAGGCTGGCCGTTGCTAGCGCGGATGAAGAAAACGTAATGCATTATTGTGTACGGGCCAATCGATGGGAAACGCCGTTGAAACTTTCTCTGACTACCAGTGTGAAGTCTGTGGGATAATTGAAAAGCAGACACATGGTACCTTTCATGGGACCCCGGAAACTCGATGGAAATCTGCAACGCTTACAGCTGGACAACTTTTAACTCAGATAAATCAGTGATCAACGGCGAAGGAAATCCAATCTGTCCTCTCTGCTGCCGCCAATTAGTTAACAAAATATGTACCTACAGCGGATAAATCACCCAGTCTGCCGTCGCGTTCAATTTCTAAAGATAAATCACGGTTTCTCGAAATTCACGATTTATTTAAGATAACGAAGCAGCCCAGTTCGCCGTCGGTTTGCCCCGGCAACCGCCGAATCGACGTAGAACCACGGAACTAACAGAGATCGAAGGTGAACGCGATGCTCTGGTAATCGGTCAGATAATTGGACACCTGGTTCGAGGGTGGGGTAGTGGGATTACCTTTAGCCTGCATGCCCGATCGTCAAACGTTGGATAAAATTTATTTCACTTTAACTATTGTGCTATTCATTTTGACTAAATATTTCGTTCTTCTTGCTCTCGTCAGCTTGGCATTTGAAACTGTGCTATCCCGAGCTTGATGAATGCCAGGTTGAAAGAATACTATAAACAAATCACTCGCAACCTCTTCAACAGAAGACTCTCTTCGTAAGATAAATAATCACGAATGAAAGTACAGCAATTCGACGCGAAAAGATCTCTGAATACGACGTCTGAATGACGTATACGAAGACGGTGGTTACTCAACTCTTCCCGTTAATTTCATCACCGTCGGTGAAACGGGGAGGGAAAAACGAGCCATTGAACCGCCGTCGACGTATTCACGAAAAGCGTGGCCACCTCGTCGTCTTTTCTCTCCGTCTGCCGGGGCTGTTTTACGATTTCGTCGCGGGATTGGGTCAACCTATAAATACCAGGCGCCAACACGACCGAGCCGCATGAGACTATCCAACGCAACGTGTCGTTGCGTAATTATTAAAAGCATTTCAGTCGTCTGTTTCCCGGAAAGAAATTGCTTTCACGCTCCTAAAAGGACCTCCTACACTGTCGCGAATTTTCCCACGAATATTCTCGGGAAAGGAACAAAATTTCCCCCGCTGTCTGCGTTTAAAAAAGAACAAGCTGCGCAAACCTTCGATTATAAAAATGCGCGAGTCTTGCTATCACCCCTGATCGAACGAAACTCCAATTGCCAGTATTATCTGCGTTCGTTACATTCGAACGGACGGTACAACTGCGTGACTCGTGGAAACGCGCTCCAATTACTACCTTCGCGGAATAAAAAGGTTGACGACGATACGAAAAATATCGAGAAAAAAACAGAAAACCAAGAATCTCGCACTTCCACGAAACGACGTGCCGCAATGGGCCGGAAATTATTTGGTTTTCACGAGAAACGGTAAAGGGGTCGGCGGTGATTCGATTATCCTCCAAGCGATTGGCGGGGCGGAAAGGCGAGCCGCGATGCGAGGCCGCCGTTGAATATTCATGGCCCCGTCGTCATTTATAAAACTTAATCGAATGCCCGGTGTACAGCCCGGACAATATCATTTTAATCCATTATGCGAGGCGCTGGCTCGCGGCAGCCATCAACTGATTGCGTCCGCGGGATCGCGACCATGTTTCCTCGGCTAACTTCGTCGAAACGGCCATTGTCTTTGCGTGAAAAACTCGTAAATACGCCCGACATATTGTACGTACGTAGATCTTTCGCCCGATGTTCTTTCTCGTCCCAAAATATTCTATGTATCTGTCTCGGTAGTCGTTGCACCTCTTTTAAAGGAAAGCTTGGAAGCCGGTAGGCGTTTAAAGTTAAATGTGCATCGTTCCGTTTTTCTGCCTGCGTCGTCGTTGAAACGACACGAGGTATCCGTTTGCTGGCAGGCGGGATGAAAAGCAAATTTTCATCGGTCGTATAATATCCGCGATACGGCTGATGCGTCGCGAACAAAAGGTGCATCCAGCTTCGGTGGATGCACGGCACGGCCTGTAATAACTGTATTAAATAAACCGTGGCCCTCCGTTTTCACGGTGGAAAGCCGGATCGGTGTGCCAGCTCGATGGGAAAAAAGCAAGGACCACGTTTAGCTTGCTGGAATGCATCGCGATCCATTATGCCGTCGATGGAACGGTTCGTGTCACTACGTATTATTGCTTTATTTTTTTTATTTTTTTTTTGCGACAGATATAAATGCAGGGATTTCGCATTGAATACGTGAAACGTCGAGCTGCGGCTCCAACCTCGTGGCAAGTATCGGTTTTAACGATTCATCGGTTCACTAATTGGACGTTAAACGAGTCCTTCGAACTGTCTTTCGCGCTCTCGGCTAATTGACAGGTTCTAAGTCCGTAAATATTTCGCCTCATTACCCGGCCGGCCAATTAAATGACCGAAAATCAGCGCTCCCCCGCGGTTATCTTCGTTTCCTCGTTCATGCTCGTTCTGCACGCGAATCTTGGGCTTTGCGGCTAAGCTTTGAAGCTACGCTTAGCTTCAGTTAATTTTTTGCTACCAATTGACACGACGAAGCTCCGATCTATTTTGATCGCAGGTTCCACTTCTGCGATCGACGATAATCATAATTGATGCGTCGGCCGCGAAATTTCTGTGAAGACGGTACACGCGACACTTGTCTTAATTAACGTCGCGTTCATTAATCGAAACACCTCAGAGATAGACCAGTGCAACGCGACCCAGAAAACCTCGAGCTCCTAGAGTCAACTCTGCGGGCTAATCTAATTAAGAATGATAATTAATAAGACCCGCGAGAGAAGGAGGGGACAGGGGGTGTTCCACGAGAATCCTCGCTTAGAAGTAACCACCGTCGCAGCGACTTAGAGAACCTCCATTTCCTTCGCCATCGCGGAAGCACACTTGACCCAGAAAAGCCCTGCTCCGTTATCTGGCCGGGGTGTTAAGGAGAAATCTTGACGAATCGCGGCCATGACTCGCCGGTAGACCTAGGGAAAATACACCCAAAAGGAGACTTTCCCCCCCGAGCTCGACGTAATTCCACCTTGACAGAAACTGCGAGATCCTTTCGCCGGGTGAAAAGCTTGCGCGATATTGCATCGAATTTTGTTCGACTTCGGCGACCGCCAAGCTGCTTCCAATCATTTTTCAACGCCATATCGAATCCTGGATTAACGGTTGCCGAGGAACCCCTCTCTTCGATAACGACGTTACTTAACAGCGCAAATTTTTGCCCGACCCTATATAGAAACATCTATCCGTAACACGAAACTGTATTCTTACAAGTTGCTAGACTCTTCCTGAATCGACGAGGCTACGCACCAAGTGTATCGAGTTTCGCGTTCGTCCATGCGCCAACTCCGGTCCGTTATTTGCGAAGCCATTTTGCCGTCCATCGAGTTGCTGGTCGATGGTAACACAACTCCCGTCAAACGAAACGGACAGACGGTTTTTGGCAAGGAGGAGTTGCTCTATCCACGTCGAGGACAAGATAGGATCGTTCGACGGCGGGCAGAGAGTAACGAGGCATCGTAGTCTTGCCGCTACGGTGTTTGACTTCCGGCTTGAAAAGCTGCGGTAACGAAGACCCCGTAAATGCTGACCCACCGTCGAAGCTTCGAGATGATACGAACGAACTGGTATTCGTTGGTCTGTTAATTGTGCAAGCCACCGGTTCCACAGCGAGGGAAAATAAATTGGAGATATACTGATAGGTGTAATTGTTGCGGGTTTATGGAATTTGTTTGCAAAGGATCTTACATCACGATCGTTCGATCCGTTAATTATAAATTACGGGTGTCTTGATAGGTGATAATAATTCTGCAAGCTATGGTACTGTGTTACAAAAGATTTTATATTTCAAAGACAACGATTCGAAATGGGTTATCGACGCCACGATACAATAGCCTTTCTTCGTTCCTTAATCTAAAACTATGAAAAGCTCTCTCACCTTTCACGACCCTCGAGCCTCTTCGTTCCCCGTAACACCCTGCACACACTTCCGCCAGGCAAAGCGTTTATTAACCCTTCTGGATGAAGTTCAATTTCAAACGGCCCGGTTAATTGCAGAAACACCAAGTGCTTCCGATCTCTCCCCCTTTCCCGTCATTCCCGATCCGCTGCCATCGGGCGTGCGAGAGTGTTCAATGAAAGATCTTGAATGGGAAGTACGGAAGCCCCGGTGTTAGAGGGCTTTCATCGATTCTAGTCCCGGTTTGTTCAAAGGAAGCATGAAAAAGTCGTCGAGAACATTAATCACGTTTTGCCGTAGCACAGACGGAATGGAACAATACGAGGCTCGCCGTTATAGACGACGTACGCTACACGCAGAGAAACACACGCCCAACGGATTCGTAGAAAGGTTCACGCGCGAGAGAATGGGCGCTCACGTATGCGAACACCAAGGGAATAGGTGTTATCCGCGGGTGGCGTGCACCTGAATATAAATGGACGCGTTCACTCGTGGCCCGTGTAATATCGCGCGCAACCTGTAACTAGCGTCCTGACCGTGTACAGTCTGTCGGGAAAGCACAGAAGGGACGCGATCCTTGAACTGCAGGGCCAGGTGGACTCGAAAAGTGGTGCCGGCGAAAGGATCACAGGTGTGCCGCGTGACGTCCTGCGGCAATGAACAATACCGTATAAATTTCACTGGAATTTTCGCAACAATCGACCGTCCTCTTGCACGATTTGCCACGATTTGCGAATCCTAGAAAGAACCCGCGGACGTTTCGGCTATCCCGTTAATTCGCCTGGTCGGAAACGAGACAAGGGACGGGACTGCCGGTACTAGAGGAAAAGTGGCCGGCAGGGACGAACAATCCGCGAGCATTACGGGCCGGTACGTTTCGGCTTCGAAATCCTGCGAAATGGCCAGGAGGAAGCGTCGCCGTGGCTAATGCGTGCCATTTAAACGTTTCACGGGACATTGTGCCGGGAACACGGTGCTTGGCGCGAACACGCCGGTTCGTTAGGGCGCCGTTTGTTTGCACGGCATCGGGACACTCGTTTCCCAACGGCAGCCTGCGAACGATCGCCGGTGCCCGACGGCCCTGTCGTCGAATTTCGCCTCTGCCATTGCCGCGGAACCGTCGAGGGGCTTCGTGGAAACGAGGATGTACCGACGGACGCGTTGCGAACGGCGAAGAAATAATGGCGCCGGTCGCGAACAGCAAACGATGCGCATTCGAGTGCCATATTTATAGAATTTGACAGAACGATCGTTGAGCGTGGTGAAAAAAGAACGAAATACAGTTTCTAATATCGAGCTGCAGAAAACAGGGCAGTTGGCAGTCTCGACGAATATAGACGGGAAAGGTGCGCCGGACAGAAAATGAAATGTGGGGCGACGAGCGAAAAATAGGGGGCACTAACAACACCTTATAATGTTCATAATTTATGCGGCTCTACGGCAAATTGATTATTGTTCCCAATAAATCCAACGGTCAGGCAAACTATTGTATTCCGCAGCGTTTCGTTGGCGCCCTGGAACACAGTGACGCGATCGACCAACCCTTTCGTACGCTGCTCGCCGATGCTCGCCGTCCACGTTAACGCGTTCACGAACGCATGAATACTTCATTGTTTTACGTCACGTTGCCCATCTTCTCGCGGTTCGCTCTGGACCTCCGGCAGTTCGCGCTGTCCCGTGTATAACGCATGCACACAGCTTCCCCGATTGTTCCGTTGGAGTCGCGCATTGTGATTCGCCGCGAATGCTCCCCGGGGAGTAAATAAAAGTTACGAAGCGGCATCCAGGTACGATCCCGTACGTAGACGTTGGAACAAAGGTGATGCTGTTAACGAAAATACGATGAAATGGATAATCAGACGTTGCCAGCGGGCAATGATTAAATTAAATCACCTTTGTGCCCTCGAATCGGTGCAATATTGGTTCCGCTGTTCGACTTTATATATCGAATCGCGACAAGCGGTGTTTCATTATTAAATTGCGAGCCCCGGAGACTGCTGTTCCCCTTGCTAGGACACGGTAAACAGCACGTGTCCGAGTTTGTTTTTCCTTGGCCGCCGTTATCGATCGGTCAGTTCGATGCAAACTAATTGCCGTTTCCGATAAATTCATTAGCAATCCAATTATATCGCGTGCGTCCCCTCGGCCCCAGGAAATCCACCGGTCCTCCCTGTGTGACGCACTGTTCGGTCACTTGCCCAATAATCGCTCGTTTCCCGTGGAATCTGGCCAAGTGAATTTTCATTTCCCCTCACGGCGACGTTCACCGAATCCCTGCGCCGTTTCTCGTCTACGCGCATCTTCCTCGATATCTCCTGGATCCCCTGGATCGATTAAGCCAGCTAGCAACATCCATCGAAATTTCGCAGACAAAAAGGGGAAGTACGATTTCCACGGGGAAACTTCCGACAGGATAGAAGGTTGGTCACGAGGAAGCTTTCGGTGCACGTAGATTCTTTGCGGATCGTCGACGAATTGCGGCGCGAAAACAAGACGGGGGTCAACGGTCGGAAGTTCTCGTTCGGTGTACACGGGAAACAACGATGCAACAGAGGGAACCCCGTGGAAATTGGGTTATCCACTTTCTTGGAACACGCCGCGGCTGATAACGTTTCTGAGGCGCTGCGCGTACAAGCGTGGACGCGCGTGCGGCAGGTATAGACGACTCGCGGTTGCAAGTTGGAGCCGACTCGCTTGGAAAGTTCCTATCGAGTTGCTCCATCAGTTATACGATGATTCTCGACCCCGGCTGCTGGTTCCCGATAGCTCTCCGCATTCCGTTTCTTTGCCCGGCGAAACGAATGACTCGCTGGAATTAATACTATCCCCGACCAACCGGTTCCCCCAATATTGCTCAGAATAGCCTGTTGATAAATAAAACATCCACCCTGAACATATCTAACGAAGCGAATAAATTCGGCTAGTACCTCTTGTCAGGGTCGTTCCCGTTACCCTTTGCACGCTCTCCACCCGAGTAATACCGCAGCACGAAACCTCTCACTTATTCGGTCGAATACTCGATTAGACGGGCCGAGGACATTTTCGAAGACGAGCGGCCAACTCGTAATAAAGCGATCCGTGAAAAATTCAGCGTATCGATTATTGATTCGCGCGAACGGATACTCGATTATAGAACCATCCCCGTGTACCAGGCGACATGGAAATTTCAGCAACGAATCCCCGCGAGATCCGACGGTGGAATAGTTTCAAAGCGTTCGAACGGATTTGTCGGTTCCGCGCGATAGTCTGGCAATCGAGCAGCAACGGAGTGTCCGGTGCGGGTCCATTAAGTTGCTCGAAGACGATCGAGCCGGAGAGTTGGTCGCGGCGGAGGCCGGATAAGGCAGGGTTTCCTTTCCCCGCTGGATATCGTGGCCGGGGTGTTCGAAGTTAGTTCCAGGACACGGAACCACCCCTAACGGATGCGACTTCGCTGAGCTATTCGTAAAACCTGAGCAGAATTTGTCGACCCGACGCCGCGCCGGATGCGTTCCACTTTTCCACGACTTCGCGAACGTTTATTTTCACCTAACCCTCCGCGGACTCTTCCTCGCTTCCGTTGTGGAATTTCCATGCTATCCAGCTGGTCGATTGGAGAATCGAGGCGTAATTTTCGAACGCGGAATTACCGGGGAAATTCGCAAGGTTCTCAGGGATTCACTGACATATTTATTTGCTGTAGTTAGCATCACAGTGTTGGAGGTAATTCGAGGCACCTTGTATTCGACGATGTTCGATCCTGTCTTTCGACACGTCCGTGTGTACAGTAGATTCGTCATCGGTATCGATTGGCGCAGCGCGATACTGGCGGCACGGAATTTATTCGTTACACGCGGACGTCGAATACCATCAATCGCGGATAAAGTGTAACGAACGGGATCGATTTATTCGTCGATCGTAAAATCGATTAAATCCTATTCATTCGTAATTCGGAATAACTTTTGCCCAACGCCGGCCAGGATGAATCCGGCCGAATCGGACGAAAGAAACGAGGATACAAAGTAGTAAGATCGTATCGAACGACAATTGTCTGCAGACGAGGGCTAATTCCACGATCACGGGGTGTATATATAGCTTTCTTTCGGGTGTTCAGACGGAATGCATAATCGTCGAACCAGCTGACGGCGGAAGCCGATTTAGTTCGAGGATAAATGGTTCTGGCCTACAAAGGCACCCTGGACGATTTGTCAGGGCGAACCCCCTTGTTCCGGGCTATCGATATCGGTTCCGGGTGAAAACGAAGGGGCGCGACGTTGCACACCGACACGGCTACTAATTAAAAAGGTACCGCATTATCGGCGACGACCATTGTTCGAGCTAGATCGAGGGTACTGGCTGTTCCTACGGGCAAACGGCGAAAGCAGCTTTGTTCGTGACGGATTGGATATCGTGCTGTACGTCACGGCTGCTGCGAATTCGAACGCTGCGTGGGGGTTAATCAAATTTCTTACTTGCTTCTTCGCGAGCAAGGGCCCTTTCGGCCCTTGTTACGGCTCAACCACTGTGGGCGAATAAGAAGTCGTGGAGGCAAGCTCATTTAATAATATTCAAGTAACTCGCGACCCTCGACCAACGATATAAGGTACAGTGAATTTAATAACGTCAGAGAAACACATTGAAAATTACTTTAAAAGTGTGATCGTATTAATATAAATAAGTGCTGAAAATGATCGACTAAAAATAATCTCGGTGGCCACCTGGGAAACACGTCTGGGCCACCTTGGTGGTCTTTCACCTCAATTTTGGAAGATGAAAGTGACGCTAGAAGTGGACGCGGGAAAATATTCTGAATGGGATCAGTGGTAAAGCGAAGGAGAAACCGCGAACGAGAGTTATATTATTTAACCTAATGAGCATAACAATTGGAGCGGCGAGTACACGCAACTGGCCCGCTTCCCAGGAGAAATGATATTTTTTCAGCAAAAGCGAAACGGAATAAAACAAGCCGCGTAATCGTTTTCATCGGGGCCGCAAACAATGAAGAGACCAGGGGGTTGGGGAACGGGAAATAATGTGAAATTTATGAACCGTGGAATGAACGGGATATCTCTCTTTTTTTTTCCTAGTGACGTTATAAAATTCAACGACACCCACGCAAACCGTGCATGTCAATAAACCAAACGATATATATATATACGCATGTATTTGCACGTACAGCAGGAAAAAAGAGTATTCATACAGTGCATTAGTTTCACTCGCAACTTTATTATTTTGGTATGAAGACCATTATTCCTAAAACAGTACGCATTGTTTTCAAGTGCCATAGATGTGCTTCGTATCCATGTACACCATCGACACCCAAGGGTTAAACAACTTCAAGGGTTTAACGTCCTGCTGTCGCGATCCCTTTTCGAATTTCCGGCACACAGGCCATTTCCCCGGCGGTTTTCGCTAATTTTGCTACTAATTAAGTCTCTCTGAAACTCGATAGGATTAGGGGCGGCAGGGCGTACGACAGGGGGGGGGGGGCACCCTTTGAAAAGCGTATTTCACCCAGCCAGACGGAGAAACCGCAGCCGGCGTGTCGTTTTGCCGGGGAGCTTAGCAAATTGAAAACGCGGCCGAACTTTCGACGCGATCGTCCACGTGGTTTGCAACACGAGTTACCCCCTTCGTTCGTAGAAAAATTCGGACCCGTTCGAATTCAAAGAGCTGCCCGATTTCGTTCGGTGGCGACGCGTACGGGCAAGCAAGAATTAAATTGCCCGGACCACCCTCGTGAATTTCAACGACGACCGCTGCGATCCCGAGTCGCAAACAGAATATTTGTGTGAAACGGCGGCCCCGATATCGTGTGCACGGTACTCGATTTCCGCGAGTCGTTAAAACTGATAAAATCAGCGTTGCAATCGCAATTGCGAAAGCGAAGCGATCAGCTGATTAATACGGCACAGCGCGGTGAATTCGTCGAGGAATATCCAACCCCTTTGCACTGCGACAGAATCGTTTTATTAAACCATTTAAGATATGCCGCAGATCTTATCGGTTCCACCCGTGCTGTCGAATTTCTTTTTTTTTGATAAAACGCGAGCTTACAGCAGGCCACGAGCCGCCTCGACCCGAGATGAGAAACGCCTTCCTGTTTTCGCGCACGAGTTCCGCGAAGAAGCTACGTGCCCGGTGTGCCGAGCACGGCTTTTATATTTTATTATGCTTTACGATATGTTCTTATCTTATTTCGTCCGCGTGTCGGGTACGAATTCGCGCGGGGGCATTTTTATGGGCGACGGATCAATGGGAACTGCGGCGACCGTTGGGGGACCTCAAATCTCTGCTCGTCGATATTTTTGACTTCACCACTCTTCCTCTCTCTCTCCTTTTCTTCGCGCAAAAAATAACGTGCTTTTTAGTATCGTCCCGTTCCACATACGGTGGACAGAAATGCGTCCAGCGTTCTATGCAACGCAATCGGAACGATAACAATTAGCCTGACTTTCGTATTGGCGTAAACAATTTATCGCCCGAACGAATTAACCACGCGAACAATTTCGATATGACCCCAGTCGTTCGTTAATTAATTCCATAGCGATCAGAGCAACCTTCCGTGACGTAATTGCGGCGGCGGTGCGCGCAGACAATAATTAACAGTGGCCAACTCTTCTACAAGATTTATTCTATTTCTCGCAGGTCGAACGCACGACTCCACCTACACCCTGTACAGACTGGGTGAGAGGCTGTCCACCGGGGTGAGACTGTACGTGGAAACGGGGAGAACAGACGGCCTGGACGCCGATGGAGATTCGCCCAGCAGCCTCCACTCGTTCACGGGCCCACCAGTGCCGCAAGGAGAAGGAAGCAGTATCGCGAGAGCCTTTTTGGACGGCAATCACACTCTAATAAGCATCATGGCGCGTATCAATCCCAGCCCCGACTGGTACGTGGGGGTTGATTCGTTTCAACTCTGCGTCGAGGGCAATTGGGTCGATACAGTGACCGTCGAGGTAATTACCACCGATAACATTTACATTCACCTGTCCTGTCGAGGGTGCACACTTTTGTGCTCGCTGCCACTTTCCTCTGAAACCGTGAGCCAACAAGTTTCCTCCGCCGCGCTGTATAGCTCTCGGTAACGACGCCGCGAATTGGACCATGTGCCACATACAAAATTAGATCAAAGCCTCGGAAAATTTCGCATTCATCCGTGTCGAAGTTAAGAGTATCGAACAAAAGCCGAGCCCCTCTATGGGCGAGAGCTTTTTTATCATTCGGATACACGAGCGCCGTATTAGCGATCCTTCCATTCATTAAAACGGCCGGCGGTTTTCGACTGCCAAAGGGTTGGGGCGGGGGATGAAAAAACGAAAAAAGAAAAAGAAAGACGGACACATTCGAAACGCGACGGTAGAAATATATAGGTCGTGGCCCATTTCAACGATGACTTCCGACCCATTCGAGCCACGCCGCTTTCCCTCTGCCATCTCATTAAAATCCACCGGTGGCCATTGAAAGGAAAAAGAAGGGAAAAACCGGCTCATCTCTGTTCCACTCTTTTCTCAGCTGGATCCGTTGGACGGCGGAACGGATAACGGGTTCACATTCACGGCTGCAAACTGGCCCACGCAGCCCCAAGGAATCGCCTACAGGATCACGTCACGTTACCCGGCGCATCCCGCGGGAAGCTTTTATTATCCGAATCTACCTCGACTGCCGCCGATTGCAACTCTTACCTTCACCAAGGTAAGTCTGACATTTATTTCCTTGCGAATCTGATTCGTTTTCGATCGATTGTATTTTTGTTATTTTATTTTACTTTCGTTAACAGTCTATTATAATATTTTGTCATTCAATTTTAGTCGTCTATTATTCAGCAGACCATTATACCAGTCTTTTATAATCGTTATAATCTATAAGCTTTCCATTTATATCGGTGACTCGTCGACTCGTCCCTTCGCCCACGTTCGAACCGTCATTCCGTCAAACATCTAAGCCATCTTTCACACAAATTCCTGTTACACCGTGAACACTGACAGTCATCAATTACTTGCGAGGAGCAAGGGTGGGTCCCACGTCACCCCGTCAATATTTATTTCCCACAGCCCCGTCGGGATCCCTCAACTATTGCTTCCCTCAATCTTCAATCCTCCTTTCCTTCCATTCCTTTCTTTTTCCATTGCTCCTGACCCGCTCACGAAGAACACTCGATTCCCCTCCGCGCGATGCTCGAACGAAAAGCGACAGCGCCGGTAACGAGATTCCAGAGACGACGACTCGTGTTAAACTTGCTAATTATGTCTCCCCGCCTTCCTGCCCTCCTTTTCTCCTAACTTACTTTTTAGCCCTTCGTTGTTCCTGGCTACCTTCTCTTTCTACCTCGTCGGACCTCGTTTTAGGCGGTGACAAGTCGCTTTTGCCACCGCGACAGTCGCTGTCCCCTGTTCCTCGCGATTCCTCTTCCTTCGCAGAGTCCTGCCCCGCTTACCGTATAATTATCAAACTTCCCCGGCTAATCCGATAGACCCCCGCCGACCAAACCCTTCACTTTCTTCCCCTCCTTTCATCACATTTCCCTCCCTCCGCGTTTTACGTAATTCTGCTCGACTTGTTCCCTGCAAGACGCCTCGTCAGCTGTTTCGACGAGCACACTGCGGGGACAGCTTTTGTCCTGCTTCTTGCAAACGTGCAGAGAAAATGTATGCGCCGAATGCGACATTTTCTACGTACGCGCTAGGGGATCTATTTTTTGTTTTAAATCATTTTGTATTGACCCTGGGACGCTTAAGGGTGGGTCGAGAAATGTTTGCGGAATACGGAACGATGGATTTTTCTGTTTTGCCAGAGAGTTATTGTATTTAATAGTTAATTTGATATTGAACCAATCGACCTTAAACCTTGTGAAACCTGAAACGTCCAAGGGTTAATGAAATAAGCCAAGAAATACGATTCTCGACCTGGATTCGCCGCCCTTCCCGTTTTAACCGAACGCTGTACACTCGTGAACCGTCCACTGGCGGTCGTTTTATTTTTCAGTAAACCGATTCGACGTCCAGTCGAGTACTTTTTTTTCAGCATTTCACAGTGCACGGTGTGTTGACCAACGATGTCACAAAACGTCGGGATATCGTGGTGTCATTTACAGCTGATTAAGCTCCCCGTTGTCTCTCACACTCGGCCGGAGAACCGTTTCGTGCGTTTATCGAGCCCTATAGTCGAACGGTGCCTCGTTAATTCAACCCTTTTTCCCCCGTGTAATTCGCGACCGCCATTACCGCCGACGACAACGCTTTTCCTGTGTCGCGGCTGGCGAATAGAGAAAGTTGGAACGGTGAAAAGGGGATGGGGGCGAAAAAATGGAACGACCGGGAACGCTTCCATTACGACCGAGCATCTTAGGTACTCCATTAAGCTTGAAATTGGAACGCGCAACATAATGTTCCCTCCCTCGTATCGCGACCATTCTCGTGTACCGATTGTTGGGATCGATAATATTTATGTCCCCTGACAAGATAGAAAATGTACGCCGGTTGAACGGGCGATTTCGGAATCCCTGAATAAATCTGGCTTCACTGAGTCCTGATTAAAATAGAGGGGCGATAGCAAGAAAGGTGCAATTCTTAAAAATAAAGTCTTTGTAGAACAATTGTATTATTTATGATTGTACAAATCATGAAGACGCGTACAATTAGTCTAAGTGTATACGCTAATTACTATTCGGTGGGAAGGCAGTTGGAAACGAATTTTTGTCCGATATTTCAACTGGTCCGTTCGGGCTGACCTAGTTCCAAGTTGTGTACAGAACGTCCCAAAAATTAATATCCTAAAAGCTGGAGGTATAAAGTGGAATCGTGATTGTTGAGAGTCAGGCGGCGATACGTTCAGGATCCATTGGACTCGGCCTCCAGAAATTCCGTTATCATTTGTTAATTGAGTTAGTTCCGCGTAATGCGACAATATTAGCCTAACAAAGTGGCAGTATTTGCTCGCTCGTTCGTTCTCGCTCGTACCGCTTAATGCATCGTCGGAATATTAAAGTTATGTTAATATTAAAGAACGTAGAAAATATTGTTGAAGCACATTATTATTAGGGGATCACCAACCCACCATGGTCTGACACTTTTCTTTTTTATGTCTAATTGGGCGCTCCTTAAAATCGTCAGAAGCAAATGTTGTGCGGTGGAATTAAAAGTTCTGCGAGAATTTGTGATCATTATTGGGGAAAAGGGAGTAATCGTTTGAGAGTTGGTCTGCGAGGTAGACAATCGCGAGCTATTTCGACAGCGATAGATTGATAAATTAGTCAAATTATTTAAGCGTTTCAAGTAAAACTCTTAGTACAAGGCTCGCCAGGTTCGCGTAAAATAATCTCTACAATAGCAATCTATCCAGCGCTCGGTGTTTGTAATCATTCTTCGAAAGTGTTCAGAAGAGTGAGCCCTACTGGCGGGGTATCGATCGTGCCGATTATGTCCGATTATAATTGTTCCCCGAGGACTGTCTTGTATCTCCCGCGTGGCTCGTTAACGCTGGTAAGCCGTGAGTTAGTATCATGGGATGCAGATAAAGGGAGAGACGCGTTGGTTGGCGCGGCGGTGCCCACCGGATTATCCCAAGTTGGTTGAAAGCAATAGGGCCTGGTTAGCCGTGACACATCCGCCAGCATATTTCGATGTTCGCGCGTACTTCGCGTAATTACCAACCATATTCGTGGACCGTGTTCACGATTATCTCAGGTGTTCTCGATCGCCGCCACCTGCTGAGTAGTTCGTCTCGTCCCGTTCGTCTCGACACCCGAGGAGGAACCTTCGTTTGCCATTCGCCAACTTACGAAAGTAAGTCCGCATCATTTTGCATCCCCTTGTTAAGCGAACCGATCCGCGTCTGATCGTTACGCGCAGTCACGTCGATCGAATTAAAGAAGAGTTATGTAACCGGGCAAATATACGAGGGTGGATTATACGGATTGAGCCTAGGGACAATTGGGATGATCGTTCGCAACCCCCTATGACCAATCCTATCCCCTGTATCCCCGTGTCAACGCGTCGGTGTCAAGATAAGCGGCGCTGTTTCGAAGACGAATGCGAGAGGCCGGCGACTCGGCCCACCCTTGAATCTCAATCTGGCTGTTTATCCACGAGTGCTTTATTCTCCGCGTATCGCAGGACGTCGTCGAAGTCTGCCCCGTGGAGATAAGCGTGCCGATCGCTTCGAGCAATCGATCTACGCCGGTCGAACGTGTACATCCCTCGAATTTGCCGCATTCATCAACTCGACCGGACAATTTTCAGGGCGGCTAGAATTTTCGCTTGTCACAAACGAATCGGTTCTCGAGCTAATGGATACAGGTTGCAGGCGAAACGTCGAGGAAATATTTCTCTCAGGGCAGACTCGTTTTTTTCTATTCCTACGAGGCGACCCTTTTCTTGAACCCGCGGAAATTTGATTGCAGCATGGAGAAAAGCGTGCGACACGCGCGTGTACGTACAAAGTGAGAACGCCGAGGGATTCCAGACACGAAAGTCCGGAGTAAACAGCAACGCATTTCGTGGAAGTAGTCTCGCCTCTCCTTTTTCGTTTTAAGGGCGAAAGGGCTCGTTATTATTTCGCCTTCTCGCAGCCACGTTTACGTGCGTAAATAAGAAGGTATATTAGATTTTGGGCCGGGCTCCGAGGAGAATCCTATTTTCCACCGGCAATTCCCAAAGAACTCTCTGCGTCGATATAATAAAGACGGCGGAACGAATTCTTATTAAAGAAATATTCTCGTTGCAATCTCGATTTCTTGTCGAGAGGAATCGAAGCGATAATACTCGTCCCCTGTCGCCTAATCGAACCTCGTTCTATCTCCAAGAATAACATTCAAGCACAAGATAAACTTGTAAAGTCTTGCCGTTTTTTCCGGGAACTCGAAGAAGATCTAAACGTGATCGAAGCTCGCGCGTTCATTTTGATAGGAAACTCGACGGTTCTCTGTACACACAGAACAAAGGACCAACAATCAAACCACTGTTCACTGTTGACTCGCTTAAAAAGCCATAACCAGAGAACAATTGTCCCGATACGAAATCGTAGATCCACAGACAAGCAAGAACAACGGGGCAAGTATATTCTATCTGAACCAGGGACCAGGGTGCGCTTTTTGAACTTATCAGTTTTCCGCGCCGCTGCTCCGATAAGAGCATCGATCGAAGAAGAAAGATTGCCGATAGTGGCAACAATAATTCGCCGTTCGACTCAGGGACAACCGATCGACGAGAAAATATTATAATACAAACGGCCCAGATAATTGAGCCAGATAATTGGCTCACGTGAGGGGTGAAATCTTAGCCCCGTGAAAGGCGAGATACGAGACGCAAGAAAGCGAAAGAGGACGGTTGACAGAGAACCACGAACTCCCTTCCGTTCGCCGCCACTATTTCAAACTGCTGCGGAAACGCAAGAATTTATAACTGGTGACACGTTATGGCTTTCCCCAGACCGGGCCAAAGATTTATTTCCACCGGCCGCTTTTTCATGCACTCTCGACGCCCTCCAACCGGTTGGAAAGCCAGTGCCGCGAGTTTCTTTCGTCGGCAGGGTAGGAAGAGGCGGGCCTGAAAATGCATTTCACGGCGGCGACCTCGTCAGACGAGCGCGAAATATCCAGCGGGGAAATATTTCTCTGCGATTTTTCCAGTTGTTAGAACGTTTCGCGAAACGGCCTGTGTAACCTCGTGATTAAAATGGAACTTTTTTCGGCGGGGGCGCTGTTTCCAATTTGTAATCGGGGGTTGATTTATGACGGCGGTGGTCGCAACGGGGTGAGGGCACACAGGGATCGCTGTAATTAATTAACGACGACAAACATTGCGCTGGTACGCAATTGTTCTTGGACGGTTTAAAGAGGTTTCGCTTCTTGAGAGACTCCGATGGCCTCGTTTCAAATTCACAATTGACAGTTCCAGTTTTATTGCTGGAGTGCCTTGGAATGTTGCGATTCGACTTATTATGTTGGTCGTTTCGCAAGAAATCACTTTGAGGCCTCGCTCTTCTGGCACGGCCTCCCATTCAATTTTAACTGTTGAATGAATTAACCGAGACACGTAGAATTTTGTTGGCAATCTAGAGAAGAATACTGAATTTGTTTCACTTTCATCGGAACCCTCGAAAAATAAATGGTCGTCGCGTTACTGGCGCGTCTGACCACGCGCGATCCGTTTCTACTTGCCTTAATCGCCGCCTATAAATTCCCTACTATCTGAAATTATAGCGAAATGAGTAAACCCTCGTCAAAATCTGAACTGCATTTTCTTCTCGGAAGCCGACCTATATCCACGGAAGCTTTTTATCGTTCAGTTGCAGCCGTGCCGTTGTGCAAAGCTATGCAACAAACTGTTAAAAGTTAGATTCGTTTCGTAAATACTACTTTATTCCCGTTCCTCCTGCCATCGATTAATCCAACGATTCGTGTCGAACAAAAAAAACCCAGAGGCAAATTGTTACTTTCTAATTACACAGTACGCCTCAATCCACGAATAATCGGCAGCATAATCCTTCGTTTAACATTGCTTGCTGGAAGTTTCAACTGGAATCTAGAATATTACATGTTCGTCATTTTACCGGTCTATCGCTCACAATTATCATTTCATCGATGAAAAACCCCTTGAAATTAACAAGGTCTCGTCGAGTCCGTCGCTTATTGTAATTATAATGAGAAGGGCCCTCCGCACTGTCGATCGCGGAGCAATTACTCGAATACGTACGTGGCACGTACACCATGCCCCCTCCGAATGGAATTTCGCTGATATAATTTCATCGAAATTCGGCGCACCGATCTCGTCGATAAACGTATACGTATAGATGCATTTAACCAGCATCCACCCACCATGGACCGTTTATACCATCGATTTCGGCCTCCTTCCAATTCCACCGTTTTACCGGAACAAAATCTAACCATTTTTCCTCTCGGTTCGATGTCACGGCTTATCCATTGACCGTGTCACCGTTCCCCCTCTCAGTTTCCCCTGCTGGGGAAATGCTGGACAGCCTCCCTCGGCGTTGGTTTGTCACGCTTGTCCGATTATCGACGGATTAACCAGCGGCTCGCGGTGGCCAGTGGTGATGCAAGCGATGCGGTCGGCCACCTATTCTCGACGTGCCCCTGTCCCGATGTAAAACGATCGTCCAGTACTGCCGCCAGTAATTGTGAAATCGCGATAATCAACCGATTAACGCCCCACTTTAATTACTCGCGTACCGTTCGCATCCTTCGAGCTTCGGAGGAATCTGCCTCGGTCTATCCGAGGGAGGTGAACAGGTTCGTTTGTGTGAACGGTGGAGGAGGATCGATGAAATTTTCTTTGGAGCAATTTGAGCGTTGATTAAATCACACGATCGATCCCACCGTCGGCTTTCGTAGCTATTTTTCCGGTGTATTTCTATTGATCGAGCTCGTGAGAAAAAGTCTGGGGATAGAGTGTATATAGCGCGTTACAGGGAGGACGTTTTATGTCGCTCGACGAGCAGGAATCGAGTTGCCCCGCGATGTCTGCCTTGTAAACGGGTATCGATATCAATAACAAGATAATCGAATTCCTCCGCTCTTCGGAGCTGTCCGTACTCGAGCGAAATTCTGCCGGCCGATAGTCCGTGTGTGTGTGTAAACGTTGCAGAAATCCTGGGGAAATTGATTAAAGAACGTTGGATCCACGATGCCGGAATTCTGGAAGATAATTCTGTGTGCCATTTCGCTGTCCAACACGAGCACTGTAGTCCGATGAAATATCGATTCTACTGTCGAGCTAACGGCTGAAGTAGAATGAGCCGGCGAGCGGACATATTTAACGCGGGGCCACGACTTCTAATTACAAGCGGAACGAAAAAGTTTCCGCGTAAAATTAAGTCGGCGGTTTACGACGCTAACACCGGAACTATTCGACGTAAAAGGCTAATAAAGATGGGCATTCGCGAGAAAGAAGTCCCGTGGAAGTTCGCCGGGCTCGTATCGATTGGTCGCGACACTGGAAACACGTGGTGCGACCGTGGTCGCAACCCTGTAGTCGCCTGGCCTGGTTCAAACGAATAACAACGAAACGCAATTCCGTGGACGTACGTTCCGGCAAATATTTGCGAAGGGAACTGCGTTTCTATTGTGCGAAATCGTGGATCGATTTATCTGTGGTCGTTGCAAAGGGGAGACTTCAATCTTCACATCCACGGTGATTCGAGTCAAGAAAAAAAACTGCTCAATGCCCGTTGCGGACGTTCGAATTTGCACAAATTTCGAGAAAGAGACGCCTTTGCGTTGCCAACCCCCGCACGACGAAGACAGATCTTTCAACAAAAGTATGAAAATTTCGCCGACTGCAGCAACGAACGCTTCTCACAATTACGTCCAACACGACCGATACAATTCTCCTACCGCCAATCGTAATCTATGCATACGTCCATACGTCACCCAATTTGTTCCTCCGCATTATTTACTATCCTCTGCCCAAATTCACGCCAGACTTATCTTAACGAAATCCCCCAAAGGGATAAATTCCACCCAGCAAGCAGCTATTAACGCGAACTCGTTAACACCGCCAACAATAACGCGACCCCTAAATCTTTGCCGTGCAGCCGTGCGTCGCAAAAAAAGAATCGACTTAACGGCGCCACCCCCGTGCGTTATCAGTGCGTATCTCTGGCTGTATAATTGCACGTCGCAGGCCCCTCCATTCCGGCAAAATAGATAGGGATTTCGCGGACGCCGGGCTGCAGTAGCGGCAATCTGTAAATTCCCTGCGGAGTGCGAGAGGGCGAACACGATAGACAGGGGCGGTTTGGTTTTCGGGCTTCTCGATTCCCGAAAATTCGCCGGCCGATGTTCGATCGCATCGGGTCCCGCCGTGCCGTTGCAATTTGTCACGATTCCCTGGCCGTCGATCGTGTGACCGGCGGCGTTCCCGGCAACGCTCTCGTCCACCAGGAAATTCCTCGCGCGGAAGTAAACGACGTGAAATCGCCGGCAATTATTAAATTACAGCGACGACTGCCGCGGTAATTATCGCCGCGGACGGGATTATAGATTTTACGCCGGGCAAATCCGTTTAATGCCGGCCTGCCGCGTGCAACGCGTTGCTCTTCTCTGTTCCCGGTGCGGTGAAAAAGAAAGAAAGAAAAAAAACGCCATATCGATCGGCGTGTCTCGTTACGCACGGCAAAACCGAACGACGCTTTTCTATTTTCTCTTTTTTCGTTTTTTCTTCCTTTTTTCGTCGAGGGGTTGCGTTTGCGCCCGCGAAACGCTGAACGTAAATAGTTCTAGGAACGATCTCGCGTTCTTTGTTCGGTTCGGTGCGAAGGACGATACTGTTCTGGCCGGCGCGGCGGTGTGATCGGGCAGAAGAAAGTGAATTAAACGTAGAATTTCGTGTGGGCGAAACCCTCGGTCTATTTGGAGTGGAAGTTTTGGCTGCGGTTTGTTCTACGTCGCGTTGCATTATGGATCCTGCAATTACGCGTCCCTACGGCAAGCGGTCAGCTTCGGTTTCAGAATTTTCGGAAATGTGTGGGCAGAGCAGGATCGTTGGTCGGTAACGTTACGATGTACTTTAATTAGTATCTACGTATGCGCTTCGTTTGCCCGTTAACAAGTCGATGGATGGCCACTTGGCTAATTGCATCGAGCACACCTGTACCCTTGTCGGATACGCTGCCCTCCGTTTTCTACGTTTTTATACGCTCCGATTGTAAGGGGATGCGATTAATTAGAACGTATTAATTACTCGACACGGGTCGTTGCGCCTCATTCGTCCCAGAATTAATTATGAATAATTCCGTGCTCGACGATCCTATTGCCCCTTTATTTCCATCGATTGGTGTTCGCTTGGCGTTCGATTGCGCGAAACGGCCGACGGGGACGCGTATAATCGTACCGGTTAATTTAAATGTTCATCGGGACAGAGGGCGAGACGAGTGGCGAGATGGTACGGGAATGAAAAGCTTACGCTGCCGGCGACGATGAGCAATTACTTTTGCAATTATTTTTAATAAACTCTCGAGAATTAATTGCGCTAACTCGACGGCCCGGCCGTTAACGTAACACGACCGGCCGTACAAAGTCGTTTCGCCCGGACGAATGCCAGAAATTCTTTCGTCGTTCCGCGCCATCCGCCTTTTTCACTTTTCCCTCTGTTCCCCGCCCCCTCCGTTTCACCCCCAGGAGTTGCATTCGCGCGGCCGTTTAATTATGGCGAATGCGCTACTTTCGTTTGAAATTGGCTAGGAAAAGGACGAGGGGGGAACCGCGAACAGTGAACCCGTTAATACGCATTTATTAAACTGTGGAATAGAACAGGATTCGCGCACAGGCAGATTCGTGCAAACTGTGCGTATCATAATTCTACCTGAGCAAGGGGAGACCTCCGTGGAAGCAGGCATTATTATAATTCATTGCATAGCAAAGCTGGCGAAATTCGCGGAATGTTCGCAGTTCAATTATCCTAGGCGATGGTGAAAATTATCGAGGCGGGCCGTGCGAAACGAGCCGTGGATTCGGCCGGAGCGGAAAGCCGGGAAGACTTTGCAGGCTTTGCAAAGCGTCACGTTCCTCTCGGCGAGTCAGCTCGGGACACGTTCGGCGCGGCTGCACGTGGATGCACTCGAAAGGAGCCTCACAGAGAGTTATTGGTTTTGAGCAAATACAATCGGCGAGCACGATTGACATAACGATACCCGATCCCCTTCTTTGCCCTCGCTGAACAAATCGCAAGACAACTTTCCTTCGGCTGCCCCTATTCTTCTTCCTCTCGCGGCTGTTTCGGGCAAAGTATATGTGTACCGCTCAATACGTTATGGGTAAACGCAATTCATTTTTTCTCACATTGTTTAGGGATCAAATCAGAAGGCGTGCGTATTGTTTTCCGAAGTTTCCGTCAATTATACGTATATATTGCATTCATTTATAAATTCAATAATACTGTATTTATTATTATTATTAAAAGGGCTGATGCCATTTTGTTTTACGCTGATATCTCGCCGGTTTCTAAATAGTGGCGACCCGTTGCTCAAGCGAGATATTGCCTTTGGCAAGTGTCTTGCGTTCTCCTTTAACACGTTCCGTGCCAGACCGATTTTCGGTAACTTTCGTTGAACTGAAATTGCGCAGCAATTACGTACGATAATTTGTTGAAACCAAAACGTGTATCCTTTCTGTGCTGCATGTTAAACGTCACGCCTTTTCCTCGATCACGATGATTCTTGCAATTTAATGAACATTACACCGCATGTATGCCATAAATAAAAATGTTGGTCTCGACAGCGTGGGGTGCATACGATCCGCGTGGCACGGAACGTGTTAAGTTTCTTCCGTTCAATTTTCATTGCTCGCACATTGCCGCGTTTGTTCGTCGATAAGGGCACGAATAATAATAACATTTCGATCAGGAACTGAAGCCCACTCGGGCCGATACTGACCCAGCGTGCCCGTTAATAATACCCGGTCTATTGTCGCGCCGCTAATTCCACGTTGCCATTCTAATCGATCCGATCGTTCAATTATTCCTCGGGCATCGATGTAATTGCACGCTCGGCCCCGATCGCTCGTTGCACCTCTGTTTTCGTTATTGCCCTCGTCGCCGCGCCCCTTCTCGCCACCCGATAACCGTTCCATCCCCCAACCAAAACTACCCCCCCGGGCGGGAATTAAAAATTCGGCGAAAGTTCTATCGCACACTGAACTCCTATCTGACTCGGTCGAGCTGATCATCCGATGGTCAATGTTCGAAGGGGCGTAACGAGAAGAAAATTCAGTCCGTAGACCATGCACAAGTTCGTCGAATGAAAATACAGGTTCCTGCTCGGCAGACAATTCGTCGAAGCAGCTGGGCGAACGATTAGTTTCAACGACAGACAGGAACTATCTGGTGGCCGACAAGTTCGCCGCCGGAAGTATGTAACACGTGCACAAAGACGTCGCGTAACCGGCGCAGGTTTTCCAAGGAAGTGCATAACTGGGTGTCTCCGCAGACGGACTGCAGTGCCGCGGGGAATTCCGGGTAAAAGGGGGGCGAGCACGGGGGTCGCAGGACACCCGGTTGACCTCGGCAACCGCAGATTTATGAGGGCCAGATTCTCCGCTGCGACGAGAATTTCGAATGTTTCGCGGCGGCCGCCGGCGGAAAATAATGTGAACAGAGCGTTTCGCCGGTTTAATTACTTTTGCGGATAATTGATTCGCAAATAACATTCGTCTGCGGCCACGGTGGCCCCGATGGTCGACGACGAAACGAGAGTTTTTGATGGGATACGGTATATAGATATGAAGGCAGTCGTTTTGGGGTTGGAGCATTGTTTAATGTGCACGAACTGTATATTATTTCGAGACAGTTTCAACCTACAGAGGGCTGAAAGGCCATTTCATTCGCCTCGAGTTCTACGGAGAGTTAAAGCAACTCCGAAACAGTGGCAAAGAAATAAAAAGAAACGTAGAGAGATAAAAAAGAAGTTGAATGAATAGCGAGCACCGACATTCGAATAACCTAAGCTACATCACTGACAGGTTGCACGGTTTCATTCGAAGTACCATAAAATGCTAAAAAAAAGAAACATCGTAGATCAATTTTTCTGTGGTGGTTGCAAAAGGGAGGCTTCAATCTTCAAACCCACGTTGATTTCAGTCATGAAGAAAAGTGTCTCAAGATTCGTACAGACGTTTGAATTTGCACGAATTTCGGGGGAGAGAAGCACCTTCGCATTTTCTTGAAAGAAAATGAGCTCAAGGACGTTAAGGCAGACTTCACCCGTTCTAAAACGAGCCCAGGTGGATCGTTACCCGACCATTTTTCGTGAAATTTCGCGAACCTTTAATCTCCCGCAGCATCTACACGACTCTTTGATAGTTCAGCGACGTCGGGGTGAATCGAAAATTCCATTGATTATTCCGTTTCACGTTCCGCCTGCCGCGGATTCGCCGACACGGGCGGAGGGGGATGCGTAAAATTCAGATTAACGAGCCTAACTAGGCGAGTGCCTCGTGGCAAAGTGACGGTACTAACTGCAAAGAGAGCTAGTTAATATTGGCAGGAACGCGCGTCCAACTACTCGGTCGGTTGGGGGTGCATTCATCGAATCGTTCGCCCCCAATCGGCCCGCATATCGCATTTTCCAGTTAGAAAACTAACGCCCGCGGGATGCACCGCCGCGGAATAGAAATCGGTAATGCAGGATGACCGACGAGCCGGTGCGAAAACGGTGCGGGGAAATTTATGCGAGTTATTCGGGTAACTCGCAAACTAAATTTTCCAGCAGCTGTCCCGCGTCGAGTCGGCCGCCCCTCAACCCTCGTTCACGTTCGTGATCGAACTTTCCGATCACGCTGGCCGTCGTTGTAACCGAATCACGGACCTTCTTTCATTCTTTCTTTTTTTCAGCCCCTTTTTCCCTCCACGGAAACCTCTGTCGGAGGGGCGAAAAAAGATATTTCTCGAATAATCGCGCACGCGGCGTGGGATATTTCGATCGATTAACCCACGCCGGGAACCCACGACGAACTGCGTAACGACGTAAACGTAAACTAGATCAGAGTGACAAAACGTATTGACAAAAGCCGTGGGATTCGCAGCGGTAGATGGTAGATACGTATGTACGTGTACGTGTACGTAGTGAATTTCGTCGGATCGCTTTTGTTCGGAATTTTTTTTACACCGGATAAATTTCTTGGAAAGTTCGTTTCGCGGGAGGGAAATTCATTCCTCAAGTGGATATCCGTCGTGGGAAACGAACGGGTATTATGAGGATGAAAGGAAACGGGGTTGATTGCGCTAATGCAACGCTGTTTTTTTTTGTTTATTTTTAATGAAGCCGACCTGATTGGCGAACAGAGAGGACGAGTGCATAAACATTTTTTTACGACGCGTACTTTCTCGATGGATTTCTGCTACGTGCATCTCGTTGCACTTCGTTTCTATTGGCGTTCTTTTTGTAGAAAATGAGCCCTCACCATCGAAGGAGCCACCGTTTGTGATATCTATTGATCTTATTGATCCACGACTCACGCAGAGGATATTCGTGGTTGCTAAACAAATTCATTTTAATTCCAGCAAAGTGATCGACTCGTCGTTGCGTGCACCGTGATTGTTAGTAAAAATATTCGGTCGTTTGTCGACAATATCCATCATCCCTGCATGAGAAATTAATGAAAATAAACATATCACGAAGAGTTAATATTACCGTAACGGCTATCGTGTAATATTCATTAATCGCGCACCGATTTTCCACTTAATTGTGTAAAATTCGACGCAGAACGTATCGATTGTGTCGAAGGCCATCAATTTCTGCAGCATAAATTTTCTGCATATTCTGTTTAATACCTCGGGCAACTGGGAGGTCTCGATCGGGCAAACTTGCAGCAACGGAAACTAAAAGCTTATACAAGTTCCCGCGTATGGTTTATATTATATCTCAACTACCCGGTAACTTGGGTCATCGATTCCCCAGTATGTATATCGAACTCTGTCTCGCACCCGCGAGCTGGACGAACTGCAGCGTGGATAACACGATTACTCTGATCGAAAACATTCCAACTTTGCGAGTCAATCAACCAACTATTCGGCCGGTTGAAGGTGCGTCGAAAGCTGAACTGATCGCACTTGTCCCGGGCAGATGCTCCGCGAATAAATCGCGGCTTGAACAACGCCGATATCACTCGCGAGTCAACCAAATTCTCAAGCCGTGCGAAAAAAAAATCGCCCTTTTCAATCACAGCCGTGATAATTCTACGAATGGCGCGAATGGAGTGTTCCACTATCCAAGAATTCTTATCGGAAATTTTAAGACGAGACGGTAGGATGTTCGTAATTCATCTCGAGGCAGAGACTTCGGTGGAACCTTGAAAGAGCCAGCGAAACAGGGTACGCCGCTGTGTTACACGTGTACGTCATCGTCTAATTTTGAATTCACGAAGCGCAGTGGGATCGCACGATCCGGCGACAAGAAAGTTCGTTCGTGGGACCGCCATCGAGAAACACGACTGAGCCCCTGTACCGGAAGTAATAACACTCCAGAAACTCCTGCAACCGCGAACCAAGGGGGTTGATTCACGCAACACCCGAGCCCGTGTCAGTTTCTGAAACGACGGAGTGCTCGCGGCAGATGGAAACGCCGTGGCTGGACAGACGGGGAAGGGTTGCACGGTACAGGTGAAAAATGAAAACGCAGAAACGTTGCGGCTAACGGTGCTCGATGCAGTGTTTCGAAAATGTGGGCCGCGTTAATATTTGGCTAGTTAATAGAGGTGCAAGGTAAACGTAGTAAAAGTATCGTAAGCGGTTCGAATAACAGTTTGCGTGGGGTGAATACGCGGTTAATATAAAAGGTTCACCCCCGTACGCACGTTAGTTCTATAAACAGAGTAGCGCACGGAACGCCGGAAAACTTCGCCGACATTCGAGAGATAACGACAGTGGATTTAACGTTTCCATGGAAATAAATTGTAAAATTTTCTTCTAAAAGGGGAACGACGCTTGCCCTCCAATATAACAAGAGTTCCCAGTTTAAAGGGTAATAGTATTATCACGTGAAACCTGCGGCATTTCAATGGGCATTGAAAATGTATTGATCCAAGGTGTTACGTGTTGCACGTTCCTCACGAACTCCCGTATCCATCCACGAGTACTCAAAATATGCATAGCTTCCACAGAATCGTCTTCGCGAGTAGCCAAGTCCAACGTCGAAAATCGTCCCGAGGGTTGCGGGGTGCATGTACACTTTTAAGCGCCGTAGATTACACGTTCGTCTACGACGAGTCTGGTAATATTATAGAATTCCAGTGTCCATTTATTTAAAAAAGAATTAGCGAACTTCGCTGGTGCGATTGATTATTGAACATGTAGAACCCATTTTTCGAGTGTTAAATGAATTCGTGTTGAAAAGCGATGCATATTTGAAGTCATTAAAGGAAAATAGAAAATTGACAAATCTTGTTGAATAAAATGACGCAGCATTTCTACGAGGCTGCTAAAAGTAACGCAATTTACCGTCTAATCCCACGCATATTCGTTGCCCTTTAGGGGTTGAAAAAGCGGCAACAATGATGGGGTTGCCAGGAAAGTAGCACGTGGTAGGGTCAATTCGCTGGCCGGGCACCGACCCAAAAACTGACCGTCGAAATTTATGCGACTTGTTCGAGTCGGCGAGGGTAAATACCGCGCTCTCTCTCCCTCTCCCTCTCGATTTGTTACACGAGAGTGGACCGAGCCACCTGCACGATCCATTGGTTTTGCCTGGCCGTTTCCACGCAGCTACTGTATATTCCCGTAGATTAGGTTTCGCGCGACACGTACCTCTAATGAACGAGGAGGTGTCGCTTGCGCGGGCGCCAAGGGAGGAGGGGTGAAAATTTTCAAATTTGTATTTACACCCTGGAGGTAGCCGACCCCTTGCGCTCCACTCACGATCACCTCCCCCTCTGAGCTCTTTTGCAAAGCGTGGCCACTGCCCGAAGCAAATGAACGCGCAAATATACCGCTCGTAAATACACGAGAGATTTACCCTCTACATTCTTTCCCCTCCTTCGATTCTTCCACCCTCCAGCGCGTTCGTATATTCCGCCTTCGACAGATTAAATCGAGACGCTCCAATTCAAACGATCGACACAGGAACCATTCTTCGTTTACAGGTGCTTCATTATTTTTTACATATTATTCGAGCAATTGCAATGGCCGTCTCCCACGGCGTAGTATAATTAAAACGTGCGGGACAAAGTTTCTAATGAAAGTTCGTCGAAAATTAACATGCAATATGTATAGCCAAGTGCTTTTTCGTTAAAGGAACCTGAAACAGTTGTTCCCGGGGTTTTCTTTCCGCGTGCCAGTGCCCCCGGGAACTCGAAGATGTGCGCGACGCGAGAAAGGCGTAGACGTTGAATCGGAATAAGCACGCGAGAACGGTACACGTGAAGAGGCCAAAGATTGCACAGGTGTGGGAGGAGCGAGTACAGAGAGGGTGGTGTACGTAGAACGCACACGATGTCCCACCCGTTATTACCCGAGTCGCGCAATGTATACCCGTGGTAATTTTCTCAGTCACGTAGGTAGGTATGTTTTGGTTGGTAATATCAACCCCTGGTGCGAGCCGGTACCACCACCAAGCATCCCCTATTCACGGCACCCTTTTCCCTCTGGCCAGACACCCCTTGGCTTTTTCCCCGTCGATGCTCGTTGACTTCCAACCGTAAGAGGGAAAGGAAAACGTGCTGGAGAAGATTCGCAGTTGTAACGAGGAAGCGTAACCAAGTCTCGCTGGTTCCTAGATACATACGTCGGCTGTGTCTATACTTGGTTAAAAAATCCTGGCATTTTGAGGTGCACCGTCCTTGCACTTCTTCGTTCAATTGAAAGAATTGTAGCTCATTATACATAATACTTTGTGGGGGGGACCGGGGCTGGTTGTCACAAAGTTCATGTTAACTTTTGTATAAGCTGTATCAGGTGGAAAGTTCGTCAGTACATATGCCTTGATCACGCGGCTCAGAGCACATACATATTTTTCCATTTCTTGGTCTGGTTGCTTTCTGACAATCGAAACATTGTTGAACGCTAAACTATTTTTTTTCCCAGTCGATTAGTACTAATAATAAAAGAGTACTAATCGTGGGAAAATTCCTCCTGATGTGATGATGACGTGTACGCTGTATATGTGTAACGAACTGCCAATCTGATTTTTCAGCAGTATTGTTGTGATGATGAGTAATGTTTTTCCAATAAATGTATTTATATTTTTCATAGCTATTCCATGCGACAACCAAGTCAACACTTTGTGACAACCAACCCGTGAGTGGGCTTGGTTGTCACAATATTTCTAAATCTTTCGAAACAGTAAAAGTCATTGTTCTCAATAATATTGGACAATCTACATAGTTTAAAACATGCATTAAATGCAAGAGTTTCGAATGGTGTAATCGAAATTTCATTAGAGGGTACTGTGTTTTTTGAAATATAATTTAAATTTAATACAGAAAATGTATTATTAACGTAGCAATTATTCAAATCTTTCAAACAGGATATTCTAACTTACCAACTAGGTTTAAACTATGAGTTTATGTTTTGCTTCTCTCCCTTATAATATTCTGCACGAGTGCAAAACAGCTGAGACAAGAGTGCCTCGACCAGCCTTGTTTTCCCTTTACTCTGCGAACAGTATGTCCCGTTTGTCCCATAGAACGAGAACAACGAAGCCGGTGCAAGTTCTTTACTCTTGTCCACCCGCACACTTTAAACGCATCGAAGCAACGCAGAGGCGTGCGTTCAAATATCAAACGACTCTGGTGCACCAGGATAATGGACGGAACTCGATCAAAGGCCGCCAGCTATTATCTTCCAGAACGAGTTATCCCGTGGAATTGGAAATTTTCACTGGCGATCCCGTGGTTCGGGCTACATACCGTGCGTGCATATTTCCAGAGAAAATAGGATTCAACCACGTCCACCTAAGTTTGCGAAGGGAACACGATCGGATAGTGGGCTTTGTTCGGCACACGGTCGAACTGAAGTTGAATGGCGGTAATTCGCGACGGTTTATTAGATTCATTGCCGATGAGTATAAATGTTGGCGAATGGAGGGGAGCTCGCACGATTATTGAGAAACTACGCTGGACTGACGACCTACTTGAGCCTCGTTACCAATTAATTGAACGGCCGTCATCCTGGCAACGATGTTAATCAGAGATTATTGCTAATCGAGCGTGCTCCCTTTACGAGGAGGAACGGACTGGTCTTAAAAAGCCTTTTGAAAGGCGTACTGAACGAGGAGGGACAGACTTGCTCTCTGAATCCCGTTTCAAATGTTTCTATTAACCCAGCTACCCCCATTGGGTCGTTTTCGATTCAACACGTTCTTGCATCCTTTTTTTGAAGAACTTTTATTTACCAAGAACCGTATATCGAAATTGTTACGAGTATGGTTGTCTCCGTTCACGTAGCATTGTATTAAAGAAATATTGTCCCTGGAATACACCAGGGTTAATCTCTGTTCCTCGTGTTCGTCGTCTCTTTTCACTTCGATCCGCTCTTTTCCACGCGCCCTCGTGCTCGTGTTTCCTTCCATTGGAACCCGTACTTCTCTATCGTAGACGTTGATAATCGATTGGAAACCATAATTGGAAGATGCCGCCGTACGTGAAACAATTAATTAGCCCTTAATTAGCGCTCGGCCCAATTTCAAAGCCGGCGAGGGAGGCAACAGAGGGATGCTCGAACCCCGTCATCGTGTTACCTACGAAAACTCATGGGCGAGATAAAGGCACAGGTTTCGTCCGTTCTATTTAATCCTTTATCTACCACCCGCTGACGAGACCTTATCGCCGCGTAATTATCTTGCCAGCCGGCATAATACGATACGGCTAATTCCCGTCTCGATAAAGTTAATTCGCCCGGCGTGTCTGAAACTCCGGCCGATCGTCGATTCGTCGTTTCTAAGCGAAACTTTGCATCGAGATGCCCCGAAAGATCCACGTTTATTCCGCCGATGTATCCACGTGGAACGAGCAGCATCCTCTTCTGTACGATCGAATCTGGAAGGCTGCCGGGGTCCAGATAAGATAAAGAAAACTATTCAAAGCTACAGCCGGGCGGATGGTCCTCTTTTATCTTGTTAACGACCCCGCCAGGGGAGAAACGCTCGCCTCGATGGCGCTGGCAAATTTTTTCACCGCCCTTCGGTTCAATCGCCCGTTCACACACGGTTCACCTTTTCGCTGTGTAAAGAGAATCGACGGGTCCTGGGGAAGAAATATATCATAGCCGCGTTCATTTCGATCCGATTGAACCGATCGTCTTAATCAATCGCCACGGACGACCCGCGCACTCCGTCGATACAAATCCCGCAAGGATCCACCGCGAGAAATCTAATCACGAAGTGGAAACTCGAGCTGTCGCGGTTCAAAGCTGCCGACTCGCCTCGTTCCTCCCTTCTGTCCCGTTTGCTCGAGTTTCCCGGGTACAAGGGAAGTTGGAACAACTCTATATAAGCGGTATCGTTTCGTTGGAATATTGTGATATCGCCGAACCGCGTCTGTCCGCGGAGCACAGTATTAATTGTACTCGAACGTATTCAATTCGAGAACGTTCCGCCGGACAATTTATCGGAATTCTGTTCCGGCATGAAATTCTGTCCCGGCGATTATTCAATTTGTCCGTGCCGGTTATTATCCCGGCCGCGTAACCCGCCGGTTCAGGCCAGCTTTTGTTGAACGAGAATGCGCCAAGTTTACCCCTGAGCTCGCCTATCGGGCCCACGTAACCACGTCGATACAAATTTCGAAAGTGATGACGAAGTAACATTGCACGAAAGTTCAGACAGTTCGGAGCAACAGCCCTTCGCAAGGCACTTCGTTCCTATCCGCGGCGAAACAACGCTCGCCCCAGCCGTGCGATGCAAATTTTATTATAAAGTACGAAAGAAGCAGAAGCCGAGTCTGTGTGTGTGTACGAGAAATTGCGTGGCAACTGTTCAATAATGTATAGCCGTTACGTTGGTGGATGAAAGCACAGCTCAGCTGAAAGGGTGGCTCGGTCTGTTACAGTTACGAGAGTACACGCTAACTGAAACGTATCACGAGGACGACGTCGAGGTGGAGTTCGTCAGCAACGACAATCTACTGGCGAACAGTCCGACTCCTAGGGGGATCGATCCGAACAGGGACTTGAACGAGGCCATCGCCGAGGAACGGAGGGAAATGGACACTCAGAGATACAGGTACGTTTCTTCATTTATTTCTTTCCTTTTTTCGTCGAAATCGTGTCTTCGTATGGTCCAGCTACGTGGAACGGCGGAAGTAACGGGGAGATTCGGAACAGGGAGGACGATTTGGAAATTGAAAGGTTTCGCAGCAATATGGAGATGGTTTTTTCGTATTTTTATTGCGGGGAAAAACATGATTGACGATGAGAAAATAAAATTTGATTTCATTACAGGAACGTTATATTATTGCTACCAAGACCATTCAACCTTTCATTGATCGTGTTAAATTTACCATAAATGTAGTAACACGGTTACTCCCTCTCCGAGCCAATAGACTTGGTATTCAATGAAAAAGTTTATCAACGAATATTACTTACCTCACTTACTCTCCCTCGTAACGCGACGGACTTGAAAATTACTGGAACGTCGTGCAGGCGCGATGGCCATTTATTCCTTTCAACAACGGTATCGGCAAACGTGTCGAATAAAAGCTAACAGGATGTCCGGGCGAAAAGAATTCCCTTTCTGATACCGGGAAATCTAAACGGCCCCCCTTAAACCAGATCTCCCAGCTACAATAGGTAGCAATGAAGTTTATGAAATAGACCGGGCACCGCTGTGCGCTGACAGAAGTTCGGGCAGAAAACGGGTCGGTCCGCGTAAAATGGACGCTCTCGCAATAAAAGGGCAGCCGGGTCTGGTGGACTGAAAACCACGCGACGATGTCCAGACACCGGATGAAAGGAACCCTGGGAATAGAGCGTCATCGAGGATACAGCCTGAAAAGATGGACCCACTTGACTTTTCCAGGGTGCTCGTCGCACAGAGTCGGACGAAGACCTATTTTACATTTCCCTGCATTCTGCAATTCTGCCTCCTCCCCTGTCGAGCCTGTTCGTGTCATTACGAAACCCTTTCCCCCCGTTGCTACCCTCCGCCTATTTCTCGCTCTATTTCTTCCTTGAACTTTTACTATCGAACCAGATGGTTTCATAGCTTGAAGTTCATCATTTCCCGCTCCTATGCCGCGGTGCTGTGTGTAACGAGAAACGTACGCGCAGTCGTTATTTCTCGGTACTACCGTGCGCCAGATGTATTCGGAAAAGTTGGCTAGAAGTTGGGCAAATTTTTCAACCCTGCGCCTCTTTTCGCCGGCTGAGCAATCTGACCTGGTATTCTGCACGCTCTGCGAACAATGAATAAATAAATAAATAAATAGATATATACGTGTATATGAATCGTTTATTTTGAAGGTGTAAGTCAATTTTTTTTTGTTCTTTTACTGGTTATCAATGAAAAGTTTGCACTCAGTTTATCACAAATTATGTGATATCTTTCTTTCTTCAGTAGGTGTGAAAATTATTCCATCTGCAGTTCATATGTTATAAACAATTGAACAATTCAAATAGTTATTACGGCCAACTGGATATACGTACATATTATATTTGAAATAAAAGTAAGTCTCACCCTTCTACTCGTGGGCCGTTTGACGCCGCTCGATTTTCGTATAATCCGGGCGTTGTTTATCCATCGTAAAGCGGGCACCATGAAAATGCAATAAGAAACGACCGCGAATCAAATACGTTTCCTCGCCTCGATCCCCCTGGGTCAGCGTATATATTCGACATCTGATGCCCTATAACGATATTACTTTCCACAAACTCGCCGATTCTCGCTCCCAATTCCAGCACTACGCCCGAACAAAGTAGAGTACCCTTATCGTTGTAATATCCGGCGATGTGCAACCCGGGAACAGCCCGACCGTACGCCCGTCGACATGATCGCCACGAAACGAACGAGTCAGTCGTAACTTTTCCCTTACTTTATACCTTCCTGCCTTCCTTCGACTTTTTCATCCCCAGCTCCGCTTCGATCTCCCGCCCTCTCTCTCGCCCTCTCGGCGAGTGGCGGCGTTTTTCATTTAGTCAAATCGCAAGAGATCGTCGTTCATTCTGTCGAGCCGAGTCCGGTCGAGTCGAACGGAGTGCTTAACGTAACATTTAGACGATTGAGGTATCGAGGACATGTCGATTAAGAGCGATCGAATTCGAGCTGTTGCAGCCTCGTCGATTAAAGATACTTCGTTTCGACAAATATATCCGGCACGGGTTGGAAACGCAAACGGCAGCAACGGACCGTATCGATCGGATACATTTTTTGTCCGGACCGCGGAGAATTGTTTCGTCGAGGGGAATAAAAACAGCGTAGTTTAAATGATTGAAATTTCCAAGCTTCAAATCAAATATTTCAAGTGGGATCTTGCAATTTTTAATCGAACGCATATTTACGTTTTAATTGAAATTTTTACGTTTGACCAAGAATGGGAGCACCGTCCGACAGAATTAATTTTTTATTTACGAGACTTACAGGGGAACGAAATTCCGTGCCACAATCGACCCGCAACTATTTGATTTATTCCCCAAGCAAACTTTTCAATCCACACCCCCCAAGATCAATCATCGACCCGTGGCTGCCTTTACCGTTGAGCAGGAAAAAAATATAAGTATCCTGGGAATATCTTTCGCACCCTCTCCACCATTGTTTTACACCCCTTCTTTCTGTCGGAAATACGTCAGTGACGAGCGGCATGTCGCGATAAGCGCAACGACTCGTTAAAGTGGCGGAGGAAAGGATTGTCTACAGTGTTTGCCGATTATTTCTCGTGGTAATTTTAATATCAATGTTCCTGCACGTCGAAGTTTAAACTCTCTAAGCGAATCTTTGCGAAACGGTAAAGCGAGCAACGTCGCTCGATAAACAAGGAGAAAAAAGTGTGTCGCTGGCCAACTACGAGGCTATGTTGAATAATGCTTCGTACAATGTCCTAGGTGCCATTCAGCGGAGTGACCCACTTTCTATTCTAAATGTAATGATGAAAAAGAAACCCCTTCCTGATTATTGGAGCGCTGAAATCCGGGCTAGTTACGACGTCGAAGTACGTTCCTGCCGTATCGTTACTTGAATATCTGGCACACGAAAATTTTTATTCGTCCAAGCGCCTCCCTCTATATCTATATAAATTATCTCTGCCTACTTTTAACCCTTTGGCATTACGCTTGAATAAAAATCAGCCGATGGATATCCATAATACCCTTAAAATATCCCCGGCCGAGGCGGAATTTCAATCGGGCACTGCGGATCGTGATCTCTGTTTGTTAGAGTCCTCTCGAACTCGAGCAAAAAATATGAAAGAAGCGAACACTGGCTCGACGAGTAACCCCTCCGTGAAATCTTCGACAATAAACCAACGGCACATCCGCGAAGCTAGTGACGAGGGATAATAAAAACGGGGGTAGAGAAAAATCGAGAGAGATGCCAGTTATGATGCCTGTTGGGATCGACGTATGGTTGGAACGGTGCCAGGCTGAAACGTGCAAGAGCGATTACCAGAAACTGCGATCGGTTCTTGCGACGAATGGCCAGATAGCCCCACGTGAAATCGAGTACACGACGATGTCAAGAATAGATTGCCATCGTGGTCACGTTACAGCTCGATTATTCTCGCGTGTCGTCGATTCCACTTCTTTTCTTCTTCTATTTTTTCTATAAATCTCCGAAACATCGTTCGTGAAACGTGCGACAATCGCAGCCTCCTACACTGAAAGTACTTGCAATATTTTTGAAAGAACATCAAGAGTATGCAGATCAAAGTGTCTTCGAAGAGTGCATCGCGAGGGTGCAACTCGCATAATTTGCACGATTTCTTTCTCAAAGGATGAACGACATTAATAACAATTCCCATTTCAATTATTTTCTTTTTCGAGTCCCGGAAATTTCTCTTATGGAAAACGACGCTCAGTAGGCCGTTATCGATGCGCCCATATATGATGCATATATCGAGTGGAAAGTAATGCAATGGAGTTGACTTTCGAAAGAAGCGCGTTCGTATTATGAGAGCGGTGACGGGAAAAGCTATGCATAAATTTCCCCTCGCTCGCGTACCGTCGATTCCCCTTGAAAGAGGCTCGGAAACTCTATAAAACCGGAAGTCCCGATGTTGATATACAGATACTGGCAACTCGAAACGGAACGACAGACTGATGAAAAAGATCGCCCCTGTTCGTTTATGCAATGTTTGTCGAGTCACTTTAATTCCACCCAATATTCGCGAAAGAGCGAATCCCCACAGGATACGATTAATCGTTGCGTGGATCGAGTGCCCTTTGGCGACCCAGCAAATCAAATTACCTCGTGTACGCGCTGTTGTTCTCGCTTCTGTTGCCGGAAGAACTGCAGCTTTCACAAAATTATCGAGTATCGATCGTTTATTAACTAGAGGGAATTCAGAAACCTTCCGCGATACTCTCTGAAACGTTCATACGTGTTTTTTCTTGAATTCCTAGAAATCGTCTTTAGAACCGAGCGCCGGAAGTGGCCAGGAATAGAGAATTTACGTCAACTGTCGGACAGTAATTTATGCTCCCGCGAGTATTTCCATTTTAAAATTGCACCGGCCTGATGTGGTAATGAGCGAGCCGAATTGCAAATCCAACATAACAATTCACTTTCGCAAAAAGAAATGTTTCAATTACTCGCGAAGGCGACGTCGCCCTTAATTGATCCCTTCGTTTAACCAGCGAATCGTTTACCACGTTTTCGTAAACGTTTTGCGCCGGCCAATTTAACTTCGATCGGAAACTTTGCAGACGTGAATCCTTTAAAGGAATATTTGAATACCAAGTGCGGCCATGCACAGGATGCAAAAATAAGAAATTTACAGGATCCACTCTGCGTCTATTCAGAGTATCGATATTTTATTTAAAAGAGAAGACTCGATTTCGACCCATTTCTGACATCTTCCAAATAAAAATGCTAGCGGCCACTTATTTTTTCCAAGAAAGAAAATGCAAAGCTATCGTCTATTCTATGATCGAAGCACCTTACATCTGACTTCATACTTTCCACGTTTCAACGTGTCTGGCAATCAAGACGAAGGATAAGGTAACCTCGGGGCGGCACGAACCCCGTGGAAATGTGCCACGGGAAAATTAGTGAAATTAGCGAAAACGGGGTCGACGGTAAATCGCGCGGATGAAACGATACGCGGAAAAAGCGAAGAGGATGAATCGTGCGTGCTCCACGAAAATGTGGAGTGTTTTCCTCTTCATTTGCTCGCGGCGTAATTTCATTCCAGTGAGACCGTAATTTATTTGGCTGTTTTCGCGAGAAGTTTTGCGCACCCTCCCAGGACGGGGACATTGCGGCGATGATTACGCGAAAGTAAAAAAAAGGAACAGTTTAACCGGATCCGCGTGAATGTAAATTACCCGCGTAAGATGAACGCCGACGTGAACAATTTTTAATATTAACGGGAACATTAATAATAAGACCGACGCAAATGAGCTCCTCTGAGCGTATCCTCGTTTCTTTCATCCCCGTGACGTTGCCAAGGCTCCTCGAAACGTTCGCGACGCGACGAGTCGCTCGGAAAATACGTTTCCACGGAAAATCGCGCCACGTCGATCTCGAGAGGCTTTCTTCGTGACGAGCGCTCCTTCGACTCGAGGCACCCGAAAAATCGAAGTCTGCAGTTACTCCGGTGAAATGAACGAGCCTCGGATCGACCCTTACGTCGGCGATTAAATTGGTTCGAGCGCGAGGAGTTATCCGAATGGATGTTTAAAAGTTTCAGGAAAACCCGTCCGTATTTTCCAACGAGCGGAAACAAAACTGTCGTCCGCGAACGTAAGGGTTGCAAGGAACGAACTTCGTGACCAAATTCACGGCGAATGAGAACGCGGCCGGCGAGGCTATTCGGTGATCCGTTTCCCGGGTGAAATTGAAATCATGCAAATGCGACGGAAGTAAATTAAACGCGTGCACACGAGCACGTCAGGCTGCCGTCTCCGTAAATTGGAAAAAAGCGCACCGCGATCTTAATGCATTCGACGGCGGTACATCTTGTACCGGTTTAAAAGCGTTTCACAAAAGGTGAAAGGGTTCCATTGGAATGGAAACCCGGCCCGTCTGACCCACGGACGAGAACCGTGTCTTCTTCCAGTGATTTTTGATTGTGGCGGACTACTGTCGTCGGATATCCGAGCTGGCTGAAACACCGAGCTTCGACTAATACCGAGAAACAGGAGAAGATCGAAAATTCCAGGAGCGGAGAGACCCGTGGCAGGGGATGAATAAGTTTCGGTTGTGAAACAGGAGTCGTTTCACCCTTGTTCCAGTCTCTCCACGTTTCTCCCCTCTCCCCTGGTTTTTTCTCACCGTTCGAGCCCCGTCTCTCGTCGTGTACGCGCGTAGACATGGCAACCGTAAATCAACTCTCGAAATTGTTTTCGAGTGGAGCGCATCCCGGCCACGGTAAACTCGGTGTCTAGAAATTCAAGTAACGACTAGCCGTGACGGCTGTGCGGACCGTCGAACCGATGACGCATCGCTCGTTCCCGATAATTTTCGTCGGCCCCGTGAAAAATACCGCACCTACATTCAATGCATTCTGATGCGGCGCAGAATGTTTCTGAACATTTGAATAAATCTCGCGGCTCTGCTGTGCGGCTTCGTATAAATTTCGCAGACTGCACACACGGCGACGTTTTCCTGTACGATAAAGGAACTAGCCGGTTTCTGTTACGAAGGGCAAGATGTTTACCCATGCATGGTATATTTGAGATCATTCTTGTGACCCTCTAATTTGGGTAGCCGTATCTTTCTCGCAGCTTAAGCGATATTATTTTATTCCTAGTATTGTTCAAGTTCGTCGCTCGTAAGATATTGTGTGCACATCATTGTTAGTATACGAAGCTATTGTTTTCTCAATTACAGGTACTGGACAACGACCGGAAATGGTCAGCCAGTGACCGACGTCCCACGCGACAATAAAGCAGCAATCATGGACAGCATCGCATCCTCTTACGCGTTACAAAGGCCAAAGCTACCTGCTGCACCGCCGCCAAAAGTGTCGAAATTCAATGGAAAATCCGGCTGGCCTTACTACCAAAAGTACAAACAGACAGCGGAGGCACAGAAGGCACAAATCTTCGAGGACATCCAGAGGAAAATGGCAAACACGACCAATGGGAACAGCCTTGGGCACTCGTGGAACTCCACCGATATCACGACCCACCGTCAGCACAGGCTCAGAATGAAACACCATAGATTGACGTCAAAGGGGAAACGTTTGAGGACACGTGAGTAACTATTACGTAAAAATTGCCGATCTTCGAATTGATGTAACTCCGCGAAAAACAGAATCGTGCAACTATCCACCTGGGTTCATTTTGAACCACGAAGTCTGCACATTTCCATCCCCGAATTGATTTTCCAATGGAAATATGAAGGGACTTTCTCCAAACGAAAATTTTCCAAATCCAAACGCCTCTTCGGTCAATCATCGACAAATTCTTTCCACTTCTTTGAAGATCGAGGTCCTCCACATAATTACATTCCACGTTACGTAGAAACGTCACGCGGCCCACAGAATAAATTTCACTAACCGTAGACAAGGAAAGAAGCGATACAAAAATACCGAATAAACTCGTTACATACACAGCCCACTCTACAGAACAAAAGTGTTACTAGATATCCACCAACGGACACGACCGCAACTCGTCCCTACCGTTCTCTAATTAACAATTGAAATTAAATAAGAACCAACGTCCAATTGTTCCAGGTCCTCCGAGGGACTGTAAAGTCAGCGAATGGGGCCCTTGGAGCGCTTGCAGTCGTAGCTGCGGCGTCGGCGAGACCCAGAGGACGCGGAGAGTCACGATAAAACCGCGTCGCGGCGGATCCCCGTGCCCACCGCTGAAAGAGACCAAGTGGTGCGGCAGTCCGAGTCCCTGTTCCGACGGCAAATCCACCGTGGACAACTATCAATGGTAGTCGTAGCCGTCGGTGAAACGATCCCGTGAACGCGAGCCGTCGAATCGAGACGATTGGGAACGATCCAAGGAAGAAAGAAGAGTCGAATGGATCGCCGCGATGAGTCGCGATGGATCTTCGTTTGCGGACCGCCGGATCGCTAGAACAACGTCACCGTCGCCAAAGATCAAGCACGATCGACGACGCGACCGGTTTGTAGATCGGCGAGCGTTCGAGTACGAAAGGAACTGCTGTCTGCGGGTCGATCGAGCACATCGAGTGTAGGAATGAAAGAGGATGCAGCGAAGACGGGCGAATCGAGAAAAGGGTTACATACTTCGTTCGTTGTCGACGAGCACGCGGAGAAACGTTGTTCCGGGCCCTGGCCTATAAATAGAGCCTCCTTTCCGCCGTGAGCTCCTTCGTGTTCACCAGCCCTTGATCGAGTCGATATATTTTCTGGGGAAGAGCGTTTGGGAAGTGTCGCGAAAGGGAGGGGAAAAAAGAAGAAGGGAAGCTGGGGACGTTATAGAAAACGTAACACGAACGAGTTAAGAACGCGAGCGCAGAATATCGCTTAATTTCGACATTTTTCTTTTGTTTTCTTTTGTCCTTTTTTAAAGGTGACGGCTTATAATAGATCGCCCTTATCGATCGATCGCCGATCGATCCCAGTCGTGTCTTGTCGGGCCGATCGAACCCGGTTGCCAGACTTTAACTTTTGGTTGCTCCTCTTCTTGCATCGGTAACCAGCGTGGCAGAACTTACCGTTGAGAAATAATTCGAAAATAACACCGAAAAGAATTACAATATAGATCCATCTGGACGACACCGTGTCCCGATTGAACGTCGATTGAACGTCGATTAGAAGCGCTTATCGTACGCGGATGCCTCCGATCGAGAACCAGATGAAGGTTTGTCGCGATTCGAACAGTGAAATGCCGCGAGAATTCGAGACGGTTTACGGATTATCCTTCCTGGATAAAGCGAATTCCCGTTTCGAGATCCGCTGAAACTCGGATACCAGCGTCCCGGTTCCCACTGCTGCCGGATATCCCCCGGAACGATTCGTTCGTGGCCAGGAACAGCCGGCAGAAAAAGAAGACCACGCGGAAAGCGCGGAGCTTTCCGAGGATTCGAAAAATTGCCGGCAACTCCCCGAGGCCGGGGCGTTGAACGCAATTAGCTCATTGCTCTCGCACGAGGGAGTATCGCCTCGTGTGTCTATATGGATTCGTGTGGTCCGCGTGGGTGTGAGTGTGTTTGTGTTTGGCGTGTATGCGGGGCGAATGAAGAAGTCGACGGGCGAGTTGAAGTTTCTCGATAGGAATTCGACGTTTTGGCTCGCGTGCCGATCGACAGTCTTACGGGGACTTAGCCGCCGGTTCCAGGATATCCCTCGCCCGAAGCTAGCTTTGCATTTCTTTAAGACCCGCGCCCGGGTCACGTATTCGGAAGTTGAAAACATTTATCGATTCGGCGCCGTCGTCTGCGAGCTTGGAAGCGAGACGAATGCGAAAGGACGACGAGGATATCTTTTTGGATATTGCTCGGTGGAAAGGGTGCAGAACGCGACAATTCGACGTGAAATGAAATTTACAGGCGACGATGTGCTTCCGTGTTTCCATCCCTCTAGCTGTTTCTGCGAGTGTGTTAACCCTTGGACAAAGCGCAACCCTTCCGTTCGAGCAATGCAAGAATCCAGAAAGCTGTCCAGCAAACGAACTACAATATCTGTCGCCGTATCTCGTTGATTATTCCATCGAGGTAATTTCACGCGGTTAGAGGGGTTGAAGAGGAAACGGTGGGAGGAATCGGTATCGTCGCGAGGAAGGCCGGTCTATTTGATTCGGCCGGTCGGGTTCACGCGAGATCTGTAAGACGAGGATGAAAAAAGAAAAACGAGGAAAACAAGTGCGAAAAGAGAAGGTTTTTGTCCGCGAAAGATGTTTCCCTCGCGCCAAGCGCCACGACGATTGTTTTCGTGGGGCAGTAGGGAAATTTTTACAGAAAAGAAAGAAAAAAAAAAGAAGATATCATCGGGTACATCTTAGGTGAGTGTATTATATCTTAGGCGTAAATTTAACGATAATAATTAACAATTAACGTTTAATCGTAACTCGTTAACTAATAGGCTCGTATTATGACGCCCGTGAAGGGCTGTGCGCGACGGCTTGAACCTCCTTGCCCTCGTATCTTAAACGCTGTCTCGTAACCGGGGATCACGTCGCGATCGCGAGAAACTCCGTCGGATAATTAGAACGATCGACGACGAACAACAGATTCCCTCCCGGTGGAGGGAACGAAACATTCATTCGACGAACACCCTCGAAGAAATTTCGAATCGCGAGCAGACGAATCCCGGGTACGAATACAAATTCATTTAGAAACGGAGAAGACAAAGTCGATAGAGTACAAAAGGGGCAGCTTAATACGCGGGATAAGCGGGAATACGTATCGCGAACCCGTTTAAACGAATTTTCACGCGGCACAACGGGCGACGAAGGAAAACGACCTTTCATTTCTGGCGGGAGGAAGGGCCGAGCCGTCGCTGTCTTAGCAGCATTAAGGATGAACGTTTTATAAACTAAACGCTCGAGGGGACGCTTTCTTAACGAAAGTTTCAACGACACGGAGAGAGAGAAGGAGTAGCTGTACTTTGCCTAAGAAATAAAAGCGCGAGATAACAAAGGAGAGAAGACGTTACCAAAGAAACGTTCGTGTAAATGTATGTCTTATTCTGTCCCCGTGTATTTTCCATTTTCCAATCCAGCCGGTACATCCGATTGCGAAACTTTTCTTGCTTTTTTGTTTTTTTTCCTTTCTCCTATACCGTCCCCTCCGTGTCTTCCGTTATCGTCCCTTGTCTCTCTGCAATCTTTCTTCGCCCCTGTTCAACAACGCACCCAACACACGCACGCACACCCTTCCTCTCCGTTCGAAACGCGTACACTTCTTCCTCTCTTTCTCTCTTCTCCCTAACACGTGAACACGGGCTCACGGAAGACAATGACAAATCAATCGAGAGAGCGACGCAGGGAAAGAAGGAGGATGTTTCTGTACAAGTCACTGTGCATTCTAGCCTCTAAGGACCTAGCCGATAGGACTAGCCGGTAAGCAAGAACATGTAGCAATGTATAACGCATAAGTTTATATTACATAATAAAATCTGTCGGTGAAATCCGTTCGAACAATATTTTTCACTTGCGACGCAATGGGTGAATGGTAATCGTATAGTAATAATAAAGTTGCCTATTATTCCAGGAAATGGTCGTGTACGAATTTCGTGTCCCACCCCCTCTATCTCGAAGCGTTCCCCTATGATAACGTTGGAATAATCCGCCGGTTCATTCCTATCCGTTATGGGAACGAACGCCGTTCCATCTCCAGGATTGTTCCAACGGAAAAATCAGCAGGCGAGACCACCAGCGGGTGGGTAGCACTCTTTCTGTTAACGATCCGATCCCTCTTCGCGAAGCCAGCCGACAATATTAATAATCGTCCCAGCGGAGCAATTCCGAGTGGATGGAAGAGAAAGAGAGATAGGGAGAGCGAAAGACAGAGAGGGTTGGCAGCGTTGGTTGTTATCACGCAACATTACCCGAAAATAAAGGACGCGGCGCGGTTTGCCAGGAGGGAAACGAGCACGAGGGGAACAGGTAGCCGGAACACAATACCTAGAAGGCGTACGATCTTGGAACTCTTGCGCCAGATAAGAGGGTGGAGGCAACCGGCGTTCACCCCTTTGCTCGACCCTCGACTCACGGCTCTCGACTTTCAAGAACGACAGGACGAGTGCAATGATGCCGCACGATTGTCGGATAGCTTTCTCCACCCCCACCCCCGCCCCTCGACGATCCCATTTTTTGATCTGCCCGCGTACAGCTAACAGCGTTAAACGTCACGCTCGTCTCTCTCGTCGTCGTATCGTCCTGGTGTTTACGCCGGGAGGGAAAAATGAGCAACGATTACAAGGAAAGGGTTGACGAGTCGAATGGCGAGAAAGTTTTCGAAACGAAAGCTGAGTTCGGGGTAAGTTAATGTAGCCGCGTCCTATCAGAATCCATTGAATCGTCGAGTCATTGTTCACCGGTGTCCGACGGAAGTTTGGAACTCGACAGTGCAAATATTTGAACGAGATGAATCGTTGGACCGGGGTGTGTCTTCTGGCTTGTTAGATCAACCCTCGACGCGTGAACGTTTCTGGACGAGCGAGTCTCCCTCAGAAATCTCTCTCTCTCTGTCTCTACCTCTCGGTTCCAAAGCTGTGCAGCGGATTAATTATATTAGCGTTTTAATTAATCAAACTTGCACTCCGGGGAAGAGAGACAAAGATGTCTCCGCGATCTCGGCGATGACGAGTCTCGGTTCGGGGCGGTTGAAACGTCGCCGAGACGAAGTTACTCTCGTTAGCGTGTTTATCTTGCTTTCGTCAATCTTTCGCGGAGAGATAAACGCAGCCGTATTAGACGAACTTAAAGAAAATAGAAGGTGCTTAAAGTTTGCAGGTTCCTGCGACGAAATAGGGACGAGCAATATCTGGAAATATTTTTCCGGGTACGTTGCCCAATGTACCTATTGGTACGTATAAATTAAACGTAATTATGAATTACAAACTAAATCGGTTAACTGAACAAAAAAAAAGTGGACAAAATTGATTCAATAGTGTGCATTGATTATTAAAGTTCCCTTTTAAATAGAAAATCGAATAACCATTATAGATTGTATTATTATTACTATCGCAGAAAAGCCTTTTCCCTTTTAAATGATTAATACAAGCGTATGGAATAAAAAGTTAAGAGCATATATCGAACGGTTTAACGATATAATTTAAAAGCCTTCAAATAGTGGAGTTAACCGATTTGGCTAATAAGCGGCACCTATTCGAGTTAATTGAATAATTGAATCGGAAACCGTCGCATGGTTTAAATAACCACCACGCCCAGCCACGTTCGCCGTGTAATGAAACAGAAACATTCCGCAACGATAACGATAGAGAAACATTTTCCTTGCGCCGGGGACATTGTGAACGAAAACTCGAATCGATCCAGCGTCTCGGATTTCACCGCCGCGAGGACCCATTAATATCATTACCATTGTAAATTTCAATCTCCCACCGTTATTTGAAATTTATACTCGCCGCGCTAATATCTCGGACGGCACGAAACGTCTGTCGAGACAACCGGAACCAGTGCCGTGGCAATTAAAACGACCGTTCAAAAGTCGTGTCGCATCGCCGTCGCCCGTGCCTTCGTATTTCTCGCGGAAGGTCCCCGTAAAACCGCGGCTCAGATGAGAGATAATTGAGCGTGAAGATCGGAGATACAGCGATAATTGGAGAAAATGTATATAAAGGCGGGATCTGGCACCGTAATAGTGATATCGTCGGTGGGACACGTGCAGCCGTTAAGGTCTATGGGGTGGCGCCGGGGGTTCATAAAATTAATAACCCATAAATCCAGGGGAATATCGCCGGGAAAATTAGTCGAACATATATTATCGCTGCTGCGCCGACTCTCGGCAAAGTTCCACCCCCTACCTGTCGGCCGCGCCGTGAACGGCGAAACTTTGCCTTCCGGGGGATGAAATAACGCGAGGAACTCCCTGATCTATCGCGCCCAGGCGAACAAATAAGCGAAGACGGGCTTCGTTTAAGTTACAGGTGGAAACGAGGCGACCCAATTCGTCACGTTACGAGGTTCACAGGGAGAATTGTAAACGGCGCGGATATATCGGTTCGTTCTACTTCGGGCGGACGGAAGGAACGCGAGAATCAATGTTTATTCGACAAACAAGATTGTGCGCGGCCTGTGTATTCCTCGCAGCGTGCGTCCGTTACGATCACGTTGTTCCGAACAGCGCCCAGAGGTCTCGCTGCTCTCAATCAGACGGTGCACGTGAACTATGCAACAGGGTTACCTCCACCTCTCGCGAGCATTCTCCGCCCGGACTATACCCCGGTTCCCCGCGTAATGGAGGCGACGAACGAGCCACCAAAGTGCAAAAGGAACCAGTGCTCGACTTGTATCGATCGACAAAAATCTCTCTAACCCAGTGGTGAGCAAGCTTCGGCTCGCAGTGGGCCAACAGTTGAAATCTATTATACTTCATTACGCGGGCCGCAATATTAAATATCCCAATGTATTAATCAAATATTTTAATTTATTTTAATTTAATTTACATGCTTTAATTTATTCGCCATTTTTTATTTGATTTATAGCAAACTTCTTTCCTTTTTTTTGTATCATATACATATTAACGTTGTACCAAATGAAGAAGAGCTCTTCATCACTGCTCTAACCCATTCGCGGAATACCGTGTCGTAGTCGTTCCAGTAGTATAGCCCAGCAACTGGTCAGACGTGGCATTCAATGGCGGTTTATCATCAGCGAATAACGCGAGCCTGTTCAATTATTGGCGAGTGACAAATGATGAACCATTCGATGCCTCCAGGCCGGTCTGCCCGTACATTTCCGTCGGCAGACTGCAAACAGAACCTGGATGCTCGGCTGCGCCGAGACGGAAGCCGTGAGTGGACGCGGGTGGAAAAAATGAACGCGCCAAAGTATTGCGATCGTATTGCGGGAAGTCGGATTAATAAAGTTAAGCCGCGGAACCGGGTCTCCGCTGGAACGCTTTAAAGTATCAACGTCGAAGTTCTCCTTGCCCACAGAGCATCCGCTCGGAGAATCCCCCGTGCAAACAGCCAGCAACTCGTTGGATGTTTCCCGGTGCGTTTACACGGCTCCGTTTCTTGCCACTGCCGGCGTTGTTCCGTTGCTCGCAAGTCAGCTAAGTCAACAACTAACAATAAGTCAAATATTCCGGCTGCGCTGCTGCTAACCCCGTGCACTTCTGCCTCGGCTTTGCATTCCGTCGGTACGCCCGCGGTTGGCTTTAGGGACTAGACAAACCGGGTCAGGGATTCAATAGAGGAATCACGTGAGGGAAGGCCCGTTGAACTCGGAGGCTTTGCCAATCGACGAATGGTAAAATTGGCAAAAGTGGTCGTAGGATCTACTGAACATTTTTTAGGGGATATCGAAGAGGAAGGCCGGTGAAATTCGCGGGCTAAATCGATTTAATTCGATTCTTTCTCGAGCGCACAATGTACGATTATTTGTTTCACGGGGAATCGAGGAGAAACACGAACATCCGCTGTATGAATGCCAGAAATATGGATCCCATGGAATCAAATACAAATTAAAACCTGACACAGCATTGACATCAATGGATCACATTTCTGACCCACAAAAATACCTAAAAAAAACTCTGCTCTGTGACAAAATTCAACCAAAGGTATACAAATTTGAAATTGTCGCCAATTTTTTGTTTCGTCGAGTTCTCGACAGAAACGGGGGGATATTTTAAGGGTGAATTTTATTATCTGCCAAGTCTTAGCTACGTTTCCGATAAAGGGGTAAATTATAATGCCGATCGATCGGGTTTACCTTCAAATATTTACTTCCATCCCTCCCCTCGATAAAATGTATGAATTGCAACCATTTCCCAGTTGCCCCTCAATAATCTCCCCCGTTCTATCATCGTTCTAGGTAAACTTTACCATCGTTGCCGTCGCACTCCTCTCCTCTCGAACAAATGTACCGATAAATATTTCACATGCTCGCGTGCACGCGCACATTTTCCTCGGCAATACACCAGTCAGTATGATAACATTCATAAGATATTCATAAGATATTCAACGATTCGAAGTTCAAAAGCATTCTCCGAACGCGAGCTGTAGCGATACGCATTGAACGTCGCAGGAACAGGTATGTAAAGCAATCGCGAAGGAAGCACCTACGATCTCGACTCACGGTGTCACGGAAGGGGATTAAACATCTAATGGTGGCGGTTAGGATTAGTACGGAACGAAAGTAGCGTCGGTCCCCGTGAATAATGAACCGAAACGCAGCGCCGCGGAAAGCGCGCTCGATTTAACTTTCAATTAATGGACTCGTTAATCTAATTAAGTCGACCCTACACGGGCGTAACTTTTGCCACCATTCCGAACTCCAGATCGGCGTGAAACTTTTTTACGGGATGACCACGTGGTCAAGAATCATCTTCCCGCCGATTAGACAACGCCGTTCGGAATTGTTTAGCCGGTATCTGAAAAAAGGAAGAACAGTGTAACACGATGCAAGCGTTACTGACCGCGGTACAAAGAGACGCGACGTAGTGTAGCCTGTCGCGTCGGTTTGTTAGAATTGCAACGGGGGACGAGTTCACGGCTGTGTCTCGTAGCCGACGAAGTGATCAATACGTCGGGGCGCGGAATCGACAGGAATTCGTTGAATCGGCAGGCACTGCGGATGAGTAAACGACAAAGCCCGGCTTTGTCCTGTTCCGCGGGCCTGCGTCGCGACGGCATGCAAGAGGAAATCGAAAGTGCGATAGACCCTGTGGGATGCAGCGAGGCTTGTGTACGGCCTGTCTAGAGCAGTCGTTGCATTAATGCTGCACGATCGGCGAAAAACTGAACATCGGTAGTATTCGCATCCGATTTCTTCTCGTCGCGTCACTGCCAGTCGGCACCTTCGGGCAGCCATAACTTCGTTCACTCGTGTGAAACGAATTTACACTCTACAGAAGTCTATAGGAAGGAGTCTATAGGATCGCACCAATACCCCTTTTGGACAGGGGGACACGCCTCCCCTGTCGTCCGGACAACCCATCGGTATCCCGTTAATCAGCGCGATCTAACGACCAGGTGGTTCAGGGCGAAAGAAGCGAACGCGAACGAAAGTGAACAACGAGTCGGTGACACGTGGAACAAGAGGGACAAGCGTACAAGCATGGCAGGAAATGAAATCGCTATTATTTTTCCCTTTTTCCCACCCTTCTGTATCCCTTTCATTGGCGAGCAACGGATCGAACGGCTGGGAAATATTGTAAAACGAGAAACACCGGCGACGAAAGGCGGAAAAAGGGGTAAATGGAGAAACTAGACGATGTCGGTACGCCAGCGGCACTCGACTTTTTCCTTTTCCAGGTGGCAAAGGGCGAGCACCACCGCGAAACGTGTTACGCGATCACTCGACTTGTAGTCGGTTTATGGTTTATCCTGCGTTATATTACTCGGCTGCGTTACGTCGACGAGCCGTAAGTAAGTCGTAAAGCCAGTGGTAAGATCAGTTGATCCGCAGACCTCACTTTCAAGCGCCTTCGTTTCCACCGCCGTAACAGAAACCGGTGTGCGTTAATTAATAGAATAATTTCTGAAACGCCCAGGAAAATATGGACTCAATTGTTCTTGCTTTTACATGCGATCTTGTAACGAGACAGTGTATCGTCGGAATACACTCGCAGAACGATATACAGGACTCGATTGATCGAATCCGTATCTCCCGGTGATTAGAGGTGAATGAGCATTCTGCATCAGCATTCAGGTACACGTGCCCAGATCACGCGAAGGAACCTTCGTTCTAGTAATTGCAACGGATACAGCTCGACGATGCTACCGTCGCGTCGGAACGTTATACAACACGTTGTTAACGCAACATCGACGGGCACGAGATAACGAAGAGGGATAAGGGGCCGTCTGACTAGAAGGTAATTTAACGAACACCCGTCCACGATCGTAAATAACGGACACTGTTAAACCGGTGGACAGAGTCGAAGATAATGGTCGCGGCAAGTTACGTCGTGGCACCGGGAACTACAGAACGGGGTTGAACTTACGATCTCCAGGAGGGGAAACTTTTGGAGGAGCAACTTTTTCCCAGTAGCTTGTCGGAAAAATAGAGTTACGGGCAGCTGGGCGAGAAAACGCGTGAGACTGCTACGAAAACGACCCGATACAGGAATATGACAAGCAAACCTGAAAACAGAAAAATCTCGCGGCGGTCAGTACAATTTACGACGGTCCCCAGCGTCTGTCGGGTGAATTCTGCAATCTCGTTGCTATTAACCCTTTCACTGCGGTGGCGTGCAAAATCAAAGTGTCCTCGTTGTACCAAACAGTACAGATTTCATTCATATCGAAGGGCTATACGTATCATAGAAAAGGTACAACCTAACGTTCAATTTGCTGGAATAATTAAAATAATGATGCACGTTTCTACAAATTTTTAGCAAACGATTGCTGAATATTTGACGACGTACATGTACGCACGTTTTTCGTGGCGAAAGGGTTAATTAAGATTCGCGTAAGCTCCTGGCGTTTTTCATCAAGACTGAACGAATGTTAACAAAAAATTCACCCCAAAGGGAATAGCATATCGTTGATCCTACGGCAAAAGCCTACGCAGACGCGCTTTAAATATTCCCAACGCGGACACTTTCATTTCCGAGCACTTCCGTGCCGAGAAATATCGTCGTAGGAAATTGTCCGCGAGTGCAACGGCTAAGAATAAGCCGAAGCGTGACCGAGTTTCCCCGTATCTGTCGCCAATTTCTCCACCGTGTAAACTTCGTGCTAGAACCGCGAATAGCGCGTAAAACACCACGCGGTTGATAGGTCGACGATTTGATTCAACATCTGTTCTTTAAAACCCTTAACCATTACCTGCCTCAAGTGAGTCGAATGGACTTCTACGATTTTTCTTTTCTTTTTTTTTTGGTAGCGTGAATAGTACCAGATAAACCACAAAATCCTTTCATTGATTTCCATTATGTATCAATCTTGATAAAGATTCTGCACGTACAAAATGTTACAACTTCTTCAGAAGCGAACAAAATAGGATAATAATTTTGTTACGTAAACGAGGCAGCTCTGAGCCATTTCTTAGAACAAGTGGAAACGGTGCTGATAATCAGACGCATTCCATCACTACGGATCTTGGAAAAGACGAAATGATAACAGGAACTCAAAAATGTATATAAAGTACGTATTCTAGAAAAAGAAGAATAACGTAAATAATTTATTAAAAGCTTCCGTGTATTCTGGCAAACTTACAAGAAACAATCCATTTTCTCTGCGGTCACTTCTGTAGAAGGACAATGCATTGTAAATATCCAATAAAGACACGACGTGCAAGAAAAAGCGAATAATTCGCTGATAACATTCTCAGAGAGACGTTTCCCCGGTTTCCATTCTACCCTCGAAATGGGCATAGCAAAGCCGCGGTTCTCGAGGACGTACTACCCTATTCCTGCTCGCATTCGCAGCCCATTTAAATAAGGGAGACATCTCTGACGAGATAGAGATAACGTGGTAGGGCCACGAGCAAGCTCGTCTCAGAATTCTATCGGGTGATAATCCTCTTTTCATGGATTCTCCCCGATGTTCTTCGATCATCCCATGAAACATTGCTGTACATGGTGGATGGTGCAATAATCGATAATATCTTGGTGTACTTTCTTCCTTCCGACTTATTGGCTGTTCGTTATGAAGTATATGTGCTCGTATAATATAGTCGTAAACCACGCAGCGTGCAACAGGGGTGTATTAATAATAACCAGCCTAGTTCACCGCGAAATTCGTCGCAACTGCGAACCATTGTTATTACTGCCCCTAGTTAAATATTGCACTGTGGCAGAGACATTACGCTGCTTCCAGAAAGTACATATACGAACAAATACCGGAGGTATGTAAGGGAAGTAACGATCAGCGAATAACGAATTAGTACATACATAAATAGAAAATTAGCGAGCTTCGAGACACCGTTCGTAGAACGACGAGCAGGGGAGAAATTCGTTACTACCATTTGGTAGGAGCGTGCTGACGACGAGGGGCGGGCGAGAGATAGGGGAAATACTGGTTTGGCATCTACGCAATTTCCTTCATTAGCATCGAATTTCCGCAAGACACCCACCCTCGACTTTGACCCCTTTCATCCCCTTCGATGCTTCGTGAATTACCAGCATCTCTATCTATCCCGCGATTTATTCCTTCTGTAAATCAAATCTTTTCGCTGAACAGTGGTATTACGAGGTATCCTTCTTGTCGCCAATCGTTGGGACGTAATTTGAAGAACAGAACCTCGAGCTGCTTCTAAGAATATTTTCCGCAATTAGTCCCTTCGTTTCATTCAATTTCTATTTCTCTTTTCGTGGTAACGATACCTCTGCATTGTTTCATCCCCGCGGTTTGTTTCTTTCTCTACGTTTCCGCGAGAGAAATCGTCGACGGTCCCATAATACAAATACAGTTCTCGTCTATCTCGAGAACTCCATGACCAGCTAAAATAACCGAACTGCCCGTGAACGTCAATATTGAACATCGAGCTCACTCTGTCACTCGTCGATGTCGACGTAGACTTCGGTGCATTTCGATATTACTCCTCCGTCCTCGCTACTGAACTTTCAGTCGGACTCCTCGAGGTAAATCGCCAAGATTCAACCAGCCTTGGTTCACGATCGAAAGACAGGTCCAAGGTACTCTCGAGGAAGGAACTTGGAATCGACGTCGTGGTAATATGCTACGCGCGAAACGCGAAACCACCTTTCACCCTCGACCCTCGGGTAGCCTGATTCACGGTCAAATTTCGTTTAACTCAATTCTCTTGCGAGCGAAATGCAATTTACACGCAAACTCTGCCGCGACAGCGACAACTTTCATCGCTAACTAGAATCCAGGCGTGAACGACGAATCCTCGGGGCGAGCACGGGATAAAATAACGGGTGAAAGTTGTAGTCGTCGGTAAACTTTTTATATATAGAGACGAGAAAATGACGTCGCGTTCTAATCAGGACGAATTTAAATAAATATTCGACGTGAGTAACAATTTTGTGGCTAATTTAAAAATAGTGTGAGTTATGATTGGTTTCGTTTGGAAGAACGAGACGACGATGTGGTGTCGTATCGTTTAAAGAAATTTTCCGGCTCATCCGCGAGACGTTTATCTCCAGGTCTTATTGTGGGTACAGAAAAACGCTTCGAGGAGGTTTCGTGGACAATATTGCGGATACGTGGTTCAATCGAATGTACAATAAAGCTTAGGTATATCGGCTTTTTGCACGGCAGGGTATGAGAGGTGCAGGAGAGAAGGAGAGGAAGATTGAATGGAACGACGAAAGATTTCGATAAGATCCTGCCCCCTTTATGATTTCGATTGGCCATCGAAATGAAATGCTAAGCTTTCGTGCTCTATTTCCCATAAGATGTTGAAAAGAATCATTTTCGATCGAAAATATAATTCCCTACTCTGGGTACACGTATTAGCTTCGGAGTACTGACTTAATTAGTACGAAAGGATTGCGGTTTTGCAAAGATCAAATGTAATCAGCGGGGAAATACACAATATTATAACTCGGTTGCATACTGCAAGGGGTAATGTCGAGGTGGCGCCATCGCACGCTACTTTGCTGAAACAAGTTGAAGAGATCTGATGGTAAACGAAACAGTACTACCCTATGATACATAGCACTTTAGGAAAGAAAAATCATGTAGTAATTATTATTTAGATTGTTTTCTTTTTTATTTCTATCCCTTTCATTTGACACCACATAGATTAAAAAATAACCACCAGGATCAGAGATACAAAATTGATATAGAGATTATACAGAGACACAATTATATAGAGATACAATAATAACGATGAATACCGCGGCGCAACAATTTAGCACAAGTTTCCTTGGACAAATCACATTGATGTACCAATTTTAACAATTTAACAATAAATAATTTAAACATTACGTCCAGTAGGCACGACCCCAGGTCGCAGGATCTAGTTGGTTCGACTCCCACAGTTTCGATCTTAAGGTCGAAGATCGATTATTACGACCGACGAAGACGTGGGGTGGGGAGAGCTCGCGAGGAGCGCCGCGGCGCGCGCTTCGTCAGTCTACTGCCAGCCGTCAAGAAGTTAGGATGGAAGTTACATTTGTCAGTTGCAAAGCATTATGTACCTGAACCGCAGTACGCGTGATAGCTATACCATAACCATATATGCTCTATTAACACTGCTGGTTACTTAACACGATATTAGTTATCATTTCGCATGGTAATACAACTAAATCAAAAGGATGTCAGAGATTATCAATCTTTGACATAACTTTTGATTAGGATAACTAGCTAAAATGTTTTTAACTGTGTAAAGACACGAATGTGCAAGAATATATCTAATTCTTCTTCAAGTCTACTCTATATCTCGTATGTGCTTTAATATAACATCTACTGTATAACATATTTATCAAAATTCATCTCCCCTTCTTTACCATTCAAAAACGCCCCCTTCTCTGTGCTCTATGAAACATGGACCGCTGATTCTTTTTACAGAGTCGGTACTGCAGAACACGTGAACGAAAGTCTCGATAGATGCATCATCTATCTCCTGTATCTCGTCCATGGTGAAATTAAATCATACTGTCCTCGGGGGACGAGTCTCCGTGACGTCATTCCACGGAACAACATCCCCTGTTCCAAGGATGCAAGTTCTGCGTGAACGAAACGGTAATTGTTCCGCAGCTTGTCTAAACAGTTTCATCGATTATAAAACTCAGAATAGTGGGGTAAATGAAAGTAGATGTATTATGTGGTTAATTGTGTTTGGAGAGTAACGTGGTTCGATAGAAATAAAAGCATCTCGTGTAGATAAGCAACAAGCGTCAATGCACGAGATACGCATCGATTGCACCGGGAAAACATGAGTGGTAGAAACAATAGAGTGGTGTATATAGGCTTCGTGGACAACAGTGGCTTTCGAATGAAAAGTCTATCGTTCTTAGGGACAGGTGAGTATTATAATGTATTCCTATTTAAAGTGAATCTCGATAGAAGTGTCGAAACGTATGCAATAATTCAATCGTCGATCTTACGAAGCAATATTTCTTCCAATACTACTTCTATCTCATGCCTTTAACAATTTTTTTAACACTTCAGTGTAAGTATTTTGTTCTTTACTGTTTTACGTTTTCGTATATTTTTATACATGCTGTACGTAGCTATATGAATAGTATAGGCACATATACATATATTGCTCTTGTATATATCGGAGTTCATGTAATATCTAAAGCTCACCACCTGTTACTATACCTCATAGTTTCGTATATAATATCTAACGTAGTTCCACTTAAATCCAAAACAGCGAAACATTAATAAATAGTTTTGGTTTAAACGTACCGACGTGCTTTGTATGATAAAACCTCGCAAAATTAGCAGCTTTCAAATAATGTCTCCTAGGCCATGTCCTTTTCGCGTGTCTGATAAAAATCAACATATACATACTACTTGATGCCCTATATTCCTATATCATCATCTTTCGTGCATAAAATATTAATATTCTTTGGTGCACTTTTTTTTACTGCAAATTGAAAGATTGGTACTACCGTCTGCACAAATATATTTTTTTTTCCGATCAGTTCTATTATCATGATGAATTGCACACCCTACATCCTCTTATCATCTATGATTAAGAAGCATGTGGTACCGTTCAATAAAAATGATATTATCGTTGCAAAGATGTACGACGAAAAGCAAAGGACATGGCACATCTGTAGATACAAAATGCCGGACTAGCTGATGTTGAAGAGTAGCAAAAGATAATAAGCAGAAAGCAGTTAGAAGATAGAATTGATCAGTACGTAGTGGCTACATCGTACAGGATTAAATAAGGATAATGAGTCACGCTCAGCAGCATGTGCTTGCAAGTGCAATAGTTCTTGCTCTGATAGTGGTCTTCGGCATCCATGTCTTCCTGTTTCCTATGTACACGTCCAACCCGCCAGCCCGTCATATCAAGATCTCGACATACGAGCAAGCGCTTTGTCGTACCACCTTGAAGAATATCAGAATACCGCCGGAATGGAGAAATCCGTGTCCAAAGTTTGGAATAGTGACTGCGGTTCAAGGCGGCAGGCTCGGCAATCAAATCTGGGAGTACGCTTCGGTATGGGCCACTGCGAGAAGAACTGGCTTGGAGCCATTTATGCCACGTTGCATATTGAAAACGCTTGAAGAATACTTTGAAAATCTTAGTATTCCGCCACTCAGTTACATTGGAAGGTGTAACTTGGATGTGAGTCAAATTGTTAATTCTCTTGGACAATGGAACAGCACGGAACAAAATATCATTATACCAAGGTAAACTGCTTTCTTGTTCTACTTGCCCATGAATATTTATTATTCGTCCTCAACTATTTGTGTTAACAGACACGCAGCTTACTGGTCCCCTATACTGATGTGGTTGGATGATGTACGAAGAGAATTTACATTTAAGCCAAATTTACAAGCTTACGCAGAAAAGGTATTGAAAGGGGTAGCTGAAGAGTTTCATGTGTCTGAACCAACGTTTGTAAGCATACATGTACGAAGAACAGATTATGTGGATTATCTGTGGCAGAAATTAAAGATCAGACCAGCGCCAGTCAGCTATTATTTCGCGGCAATGGATTACTTTACCGGCAAGTACAGTAATGTAGTCTTTGTAGTAACTAGCGATAATATAGTTTGGTGCAAGTACAATTTGCATAATAAACGACATAGAATCAAATTCGTATCTGACATGGATGGAAGGGGTCCTGGCAAAGACCTCGCAGTTTTATCAGCATGTAATCACAGTATTATAGATTATGGTACATATGGTTCGTTTGGCGCTATCTTGGCAGCAGGTGAAACTGTGGTGTACAATGTAACAGCATACTTTTCTACATTAATTGCCGAGGTTTTGCCAAACTGGAGGATAATGAGTTGAACAAAAATCAAAAAGACATTCTATGGATCTCAAATTTAAAATAATTCGTGTACAAATACTTTATTGAAAATACTTCGTATACGGAAACAGAGGATCATTTGGTTCGAATTTATAGCGCGTGGACGTATTGCATTCTCTATGTTTCTTTCAAAACTAAAAATGCTCAAAAACTTTCTATACTTTCTATCTTGTTTCTTGTTAAAGACATACGTTTATTTATGGCTTAGGATGTTTTGCGAGAAAAAGAAAATCTTCATAAACAAAATATTCTAAATATTTATTTATTATTCCGATATATGTACATATATAAAGAGAGGAAAAACGAGAACACAGTTATTTATTAGAAATGTTGGAGTTTATCTTTGGAAGATTTATTCAAAACGTATCTTTCCGACTATTTCTAAAAATCCAAATGAAAGTGTCGCGTTATATTTTACAAAAAAATTTATCGAAATGGTACAAGTATAACGCTGATAAATTGCTTAGATATAGTATGCATAGTTTTTCACTTAATTATGGCACTATTAGATGAAAATGTTAGACATCTGTGCACCTTTAATGCTAGTGAACTTAAAAAATATATAGGAATCTAATATAGAAGTGGGATGAAACGGAACAATGGACCATTTATGTCTAAAATTTGAAGCAGATGCTTATTTTTTTTACTACTATGATTCGTATTCGTGCGGCCCCTGATAAAATTAAATAGATTCAATATTCTTTTCACACAATGAACCAATTAACTGAGCCTAATCTAAAAATCTGCAGGAAAACAATACAGTGGTCGGAGTAAAATACAAAAAGAACTTTGGATGTTCATATACCACTTTTTCTGAAATACTAATCTCTCCGGGCTAATTATTTCGCGATATAACGTAACAGTCGAAAATGAAAGGTAGCTAAATTGCATTACGCATACAAAACGTATTTCGTGTAAAAAAAAAAAACAATCGTAGTTACAATCGAACTTGCAGATATAGATAAACAGGTATTCACAAACTGTTATGATGTACAATGATTTCAACTGTGATTCTATTTCTTATTGTGCCAAATTCTTAATATACATACACATATAAAAAAATATATATGTCTACAATACGCATATATAATTATATGTGTACAAAGAATATATATAAACACGCTCGTACACGTGTGCAAATATATAAATATACTTGATAAGATTATATTGATACAGAATATTATAAAATGTTTTCAAATGTGTAAAAAAAATAATGAGTTATTTCTTCACCTAACACTTAAATGTTTTCGAAACCGAATGAATCAATAGATACGAGGAAATGCAATTTTACATAAGCCCCGTATACATAAAATATATAAATAATTGAACTTTATTAACCACGTGACCTGATATATTCGATATATAATATTTTATAAATTAGATTAGTAAATGTGTCTATGTCTATATCTTAATATCTATCTATATAGAGAATATATAATATATTTATAAAGCATATGTGCCTGGTAGTTGTTAGAGAACTGTAGAAAAAAACTTCATTCAGTGGTGGCATTATAATATACAATTGAGATGAATGGTGACGATGTTAAATACCTGATGAGATAGATAGAATTGTATTGTACATGTATGTATACACAACTAGCAGGCACAAATATTATCTAATCTGTACATTCTGTGATAATTTCATGTAATTTATAAGAAAAAAATAAAAGAGATGCGCTGAAACTGATTCGTTCCACAAAATAGACGTGGCTTCATCGGAAATTATTCGAATTTTTTCGACAGTGATCTATTTTATTATTTTTACATCCGTTACTAACGCTGTGCAAGTATATATCCATGATTAATAAAAAAAAACGTGGTTTCAATCTATTGATTCAGAGTAACCAGACCAGCAGGTCCCATGCCTAGCTTTCTAGTTATTCCTTTCGCTTTTAATGGTTCAAAGCCAAGCTCAGCTTTTGGTATACCGTATTCTTGTAATTTCGCTTCATACGTTCGAAGTAGATCGTCATGTGCCTTGCAAACTTTTGCCAGCTCGTATTGCAAATCTTGTATCGCGCTGTTCTTTTTGCTCAGCATACTCTGCGAAAAAGAAAAGAAACTTAGAATTGAGTTAAAGAATTAAGAAAGAAACAAATATACAAACCTCTAGCTTTTTATTAGCATTAATAACAGCAATTGGATCTAACTGAGCAGCGGTAAGCACTTCGCTAATTTGCGCCTCTCGTTGTTCCAATAAATCCGATAATTTTTCAAGTTTCTTTTCTAAGAGAACATTCTTCAATCCAGTTTTTTGTTGAAGTTCAAGTATCGCTGAGACAAATCTTGAATGTAACTCGTCCCTTTCTGACTGACACTAGACAGTAATATATTAAATTAGGAACACGATGAAATAGCTACGGTTATTCGTAGAATAACGAAAATTCCTTGCGTACCTTTTCAAAACGTAATTGTAGTAGTTCCGTTTCCCACTTTAAATTTTCAAAGTCTTTTACAGTTGTTGCTAATTTTTTCTTAGTATTCTGCAATTATTAAAATACTGGATAAAAATTAATCAACATATCAGAATGGAAACTGTGACTACTAACGATTAAGCTATGCTTGTCCTTTTCGTAATTAGCAAGCTGACGAGTAAAATTTGCTAACGATTCTTCGTTCGATTTTGCTTCGCTGGAATATTTTTTATTTTCAGCGATTAGTTCTCGTACTTGCTTCTTCATACGCTCTTCATTGCTTCTCATTACATCCATTTGTTCCTATAAAATCAGTACCATTGTTAAATGAACAAATTTAACTGGAAATTAGTTATACCTTCATACTCTTTATGAGAGACAAATTGTTAAGCGTAATATCATTGTAATAAGTTTTCATTTCTGCAAATGCAGTTTCATGATTTTTTATCAAATTCGCGATTTGTGTATTTTTTCGTTCCTCCACTTCCGTTATCTCCATACGATGTTTTAGGGTAAGAGATTCGTATTGAGTCGTTAACTTTTGTTCATATTTTTGCTCCAATTCTGTAGCCTCAGTTTCGAATTGTTTGATCAGTTTATCTCTTTCTTCTGCGTGTTGCTAAATAGTAAATTTCAATTTATAGAAATTCCGTCTAAACGGCAGGTAGATGTTCGATCGTTTTGTTCTTTTTTTTCATACCAATTTGAAGGCTTTTATTTCATTTATATGAGCCAAGTCCTGTTCTTTTTGTAATGCTTTCAAGTCCCTCTTGTCTTTAATTAATTCGTTTTCTTGAAGGGTATGATCATCTTGTACCATTTTAAGGGCAACCATATGCTCAGCTTTTGTTTCAGACAAGTTAGTCTGATGCTCATACATTAAATGTTTTACTTTTTGCTTATATAATTTAAGCTCCGCGTCGTGCTTCTCCACTAGTTCTTCTTTTTCGCGTTCCTTATTTCTTCGTGAGTAAACAGATATTAATTAAATTCGTGGCAAGGTATTAAATTTATATTTGAATATATACATAATTACAGAGATACCTAACAGTTGCTTGTGCTTCGTCTAATTGATGCCTTGTAATTTCCCAAAACGTTCGAATCTTATCTCGTTCAAGTTGGAAGAAATTTCTTTCCTCCCTTTCACGTTCCATTTCTTCCAGTATTTTGTGAGCATAAATTTCTAATTGTTCTCTGGTCATCTTTGTTGTATCCACTCCGTCGACAGTGTCAGGTCCTTTTGCTTTTTTGGGCCCCTATATGGATTAAGGAAAAAAAATACTCAACTCATATAGGTGTAATCGAGAGTGTATCAATGAACTTCATTCATCTGACGTTTAAGAAACTTACCATTTCTACAAAAACTGGGTGTCAGAAATATAGGATCTCACAAAAACAATATCACTTGATAGATATATAGTTAAATAAAGACGAGCATTTGCGAAAATAAGTTACAAACGACCGTAGAAACAATTATTACTTAAAATTATTGATGTCTGTATTTTACTGTTGTAGTAGTAGATACAAAGTTCATTACTAAAATGAAGTTAGTGTTTTGATAGAATGGTTGCTAGGGAAACGAAACTCGACGTACAGTACTAAGGGAATTATGTGTGATATATAAAGTATAGTGCCATAAGGAGCAAAATATTGTTTTTATTTCTCAGCAACGGTAGTATTTAGTTATAAATAATATATACAAAATTCAATGCATGCTACTAATTTAACATAATTCCAACATTATTTTCGGCTGTCCCGCCAACAACTTTCTGTAAATTCATACGAATGGTAGCCATAACAGGAAACAGATCATAAAATACAATTAGGAAAAAACAATTTTTTTGTTGTAGCACTACAATAAAAATACGGCCATTTTTTTTTTGTTCTATTGTTCGACACATTTTAAACCATTCTAATATTGTTACGCATCTATATCTCGAAGCATCTTATACATAACACGTTAAAATTCGATAACGATAAATACCTAGTATATTACCCCATATACGTGTATTTGTCAAATAGCTAAAAAAATGTATGTAAATAACCCTTAACTGTAGCCACTGACCAATATATTCTCAATCAATTTTAGCATCTACATTATAAAATATTGCTAGTCGATTATTAAATGTCATGCTATGCCATACTCGAAGTAGAAAGTTGATTTGTAATTAAATCAGTAGTAGCAACAGTCAATCGATACATACTTGTCAATCGATAGAAAGTTTGCTTTCTTTTTTAATAATTGTGAACGATTGAAAAATTGCACATGCGTGTATATTTATACAAATGGTTGTTAAGTAAATATGAGGTAGACTCATTTTACTTGTATAAAGACTATTTCGGTTAGGTGTATGCGTTTAAGTTTGTTCCATTGTAGAATTTTCTACAAACTTATACAAGATTTGTGCCCACATTAGGTCTTTACGCAATAATCACGTAACACATTTCAAAATAGAAACCCTCTTAAACTGCGCTTACTCAACGAAACTATAATAAATATGGTTACATTCAAAGGTAATTGAATTCTCTTCTCGTGTTTTTGCCATTATTACAATTCGGTATAACACTGATAATTGCATAAACGACATTTACAATAATTCCTGAGAAATTAAATAGTAGTATGTAACAGAAATAAATAATTACGTTAAATAATGACAGAACCACCCTTCTGAAAAAAGGATTCCCCTGAGTTACAGTAACAAATGGAATGCTATATACGTTATACATCCTTTCACCATTTTAATTTGTCTCGCCATTAAATTGGAGCAAACATCCTACTGCGCCAAAATAACCCTGCAATTAAGAAATCAAAGAAGTATATAAATACCTTGCTTCCAAATCCTTAAACACATTAAAACATATATACATTGTACCTCGTGCTCTAAGAATAAAGCTTTCATCGTTCCTTTAGACCAATAATCCATAGCATAGGCCAGTAGTTTCATTGATATAGGATTTACCCTAAGGAAATTTCCCACGAATACTACCTACGAAAAGAAGTCAGTCAGAATTACTATTAAGAATTGTATCGAATAAATACATTTTTCACTTGTATCTCTTTACCCTCTCAATTTTTTCATTAACGGCACACATGCGGGCTATTGAACCGATATTATTTGTAATGGTAACAAGCGTTGCGCGTGCAAGATCTTCCTTCGTAACTGTACTTCGTCGATCTTTAGAATTCATTTGACCAAAACTGTACGTAATTATAATAATATATGTTAAACTACGAGTAGATTATAATAATATAGAATAGTGTACTAATAGCGTTAAGCTTTTATTTAGTTGTTAAAAATAATACCTGCTTGCAACAAGATCTCCCGGAAGGTCAAATGGCCCATAGGCCCCGCCATAAATATCCTTTACCAATTTGTCAACTCTAGTATTATCGCCCCCCGTTGCTAGTTCTATTGCTTCTTCAAAAGTATTACAACCAGTTAGTAAACAACACAATCCTAGAAAGGTACCACCACCTAGGCTAAATGCGAAATAAATTCATTAGTATTGTGTCTTACTCCAATGTTGCATATATAACATTATTTAAAAAAGAATATACGCACCTAGTTCCGGATATTCTTTTAAACTTCTCTGGCCCATAAACGGCTAGTATGCTTACTCCTGAACCAATATTTACAAGCTGTAAGAAAACTCTTATAAGGCATGATACAATAGATATATGTATACATATATATGCAAATAATAAAGCTCTTCAAAATTAAACATACCAGGAAGGGATAAGGTTCAGAAAAGTCATAAGGAACTTTCTCACATTTACCATCATCCGTAGGATGAGACCAATAATAACATTCATGTGGATTTGTTGTTTCTATATAAAGAATACCACGTATTAAACTATTTAATTCGTCAAATTTGGCTAAATTCATATTTACTTCCTGCAAAATAATTGCACACCCGATTTTAGTTATGGAGAAATATTTTTGAGATTTATCTTAAATATATATAATATATATATATATATGTATGTATGTATATACATATTTCTTACTCGTTTAAAATTTTTTTCAAACTTGAACGCTCCACCACCGGTAGCGCACACTGTTGTTACAAGATTTGCCATACCCTTAGACCTTGCTAATGCTAAAAAATTTCCCATCTCGCTAGTTGGGAATCTAATAAAATGTAAAGTACCACGTCTACCCCTAATACACACATTATCCATCTGCAATAAAAGCAAATTATATAATAATGTATTTAGTAATAAAGCCGCTGCTACTATCTTCAAGATGTATAATTATAAAACATACTTGTAAATGTGTATCTCTGTGACCTGTCTTTCCATAAGCAGAATTTTTAGTTAAGTATCTCCTAATATTCTTTAAAGTTTCTACCTCTGCGTCCGCCTCGTCTCTTGTAATATCTTTAGGTTCAAAATAAACTAATTTAGACAATGTACCTCCTATATCCATACCAAACCATGGCATTGCTAAAAAAACAAATAATTAAATAGAAAACATTATGGTTCAACGAGATAACAAATTTTTATTAAGTACCAATATTGGGAATATTTCAAATAGATGATTAGTCATGTAAAATGCAATAATGTCAAAGTCAAAATTAAAGTGCTGCGTATCAAACAAATAATGTTTATGCAGGTAACGAAACAAGGTACAAGCAGTACATTATAAATAAATAAAACACAATTACAAAACTCTGGGTACAAAAATATAAGGACATAACAATACAAAACAATAAAAACTTCTTTTGTTATTTGAAGAACTATTTCTTGTACTTTAAAGCATCTTCGTGCAATATCTATTGGGTTGTCATTAAAAATAATATTTGTATAAAATAAATAAGGAAATAAAAGTGGCAACTCTAAGCACACATACAGTTTAATGACTCACAAGGTGATGAATGGTTTTTGGACCCCTTAGGTAGAGTCTCATTATCGCTATAACCATTAGATGCCATTGCTTTTGCTGTACTGCGATTCTTATAACTCTGAGGGCTCATTGCTACTTTTCAAGTCATTTACAATTTTCTCTATTGTAACATTAAATTCCTTAACTGTCAATAAGATAGAAAAAATGTTGCATTAGTACCAATAAGAAAATACACAAGTTTCAAATACTAAAACACACGTGCATTACGCTCCCAGAAATATTTTAATAGAGAATGTGAAAGAAAAAATCTGAATATATGAACATGATTGTATTTGCCCGCTGCCTATAGCAAGTAGCAAAGGTTACTATTTAATTATGCATACAGCGAATAAAGAAACGTGCATAAATCAGACTTGGTATATAAGTATTTAAGTGTGACTGAAAGGCTAAACACGTATATGGAGAAAAAAAATGTTAATTCGTGTAGAAAGATTTTATTTGGAACGTAGATCATTCATAACATTAATGCTCCTACCGTTAGTAAAAACTTGAATTGTCCTTATCAAATTTGACCGCTGTGTCCAGGATGCGTTTCGTTATTTAAAGCCGCGGCTACAATTCCAGTAATGAACGAGCACGTACGCGTGATATTATTTTTCGTGAACAATCGTTTATTATCAAAAGTCAAAAACGATAATCGTCAGTATTGCTTCCGGGAAAAACACCATCCATGCTAATAGACGACGAATCGTAGAAATAGACAGTGCATACAATTATGCGCGCGGAACTGTCTCATCACGAAAACGGCGAGTCCTTTATTTAATTTCAGACGAAAGCAGAAAAAAGCAGCACGAAAACACTGGCATTGAATAACAGCTATTAAACTGTTGGTTAAATAAAACCCAGGAGGGAACAAAATACAAGTATCATCTTCACGCCAGCCAACGATAAGAATGTAGCGACAGAAAACTGTAATAACTGTATCGTGAACGGTATTATGAAAAGCGGTACAAAAAGAAGAGGGAGCGTTAGAAATTGTACATAGGCATTACTGTCCTTACCTGGAGACGTCATTCTGAATTACAATTTTTAGATTACACTTCTCACTTATGGATGAAATGTTAGGATATTACGCAGCTCAACAATTATCCAATTTTGCGATAAACAGAGATCACCTGACTTATTTTTGTATTCGTCAAGTAATAATTTTCCTCTGTCAACCAATCAACGGTTGAAAAACCTACGGCCGAAATGTTGATTCATAAATTTTCTTTAGAATTTAACAAAATTTATTCGTTCTTTGGAGTTTTTCCTTTAATTGTTAAAGCATTCATAAAACTTGCAACACGACTGCTACTTATCTAACTGAAAGTTTAGCAACATCGCTCGATAACAGTCGGTTCGTACTATTTCGAAAACGTTTTATGATGAACTAGTGCTCCGATACTCCTTTCCTTGGCCCTTATTTGCCTTTCATATCCCGGGACAACGCAGAATAGCAAGCGTGAAACCATAAAACGTTAGTTTATGTTAATTTTTCTTATACCCACGTGTGACATCAGATACCTGACGTCATAGATCCATGTTACCAAAATCTACATTCAAGGGCTTTATTATACAAAACATTGAAATGCTAATGTTGCCGCATCAAATAGTAGTATGAAAAATTAGATTTATTAACGGTCCTTAATCGAACCAAACACTTGTATCACAAACTTCTAACTTAAATGTGGTATTTTCACTAATCTCGGCATACATATATACGTGCACACACACATCATACATATATGACTTGTGTTTTGCAATTCAATTGATCACGTGCGTTGGCTCTTTTTATGTAATTTAGAAGCGATATGTAATGATGGCTTACTTAATCATTCAACATTGGACTCATTAACAGATAAAGGAAAGTTAGATGATCAATCGAAATAATATTTTAGGAATGAATAAGTAAACAACAGTATAACACGTTAAATATTTTTATTAAGCTTTATTATTACTCATGTTTATGTTTTTCTAATATTTAACTGCATTGGGCACGGGCCATCATAGAGATCTTCTGTGCCTTCTGCACTATGTCTGGACAATGTCTACGGCGTACAAGTTTACAATCTTGGAAGAAACCTTCGTTTCTAGGAAAACCGTGCGATCCATCTGCATATGTAACCAGTCCTAGAGATAATTGAAACTGCTATTTATCAACTGAATGCAAATGTTCTGATACTTTTTATCATCTTACAAACCTAATCCCCATACACGTCCGCCACGAAATTCACCTTCAAATTTCATTCCATCTGACCTCCAAAATACACCATGACCGTGGAACCAACCTTGCATAAATTCACCTTCGTACCTGATGTAGAAAAGTCATGAAATGTTAGTCATATATAGTAAACTATTTAAAACACTGTAATATATACTTTGCTCCATCTGGGAACACTATAACTCCTAAACCAGAACACAATCCATTTTGAAAGCCACCGTCATAACGAGTTCCATCGGGAAGAAGTAAAGAACCAGCACCATGTTTCAAACCTTTTGCGTTCCAGTCCCCAATATACTTTGTACCGTCTTCATATTTGTATGCACCATTCTTTACTACACCTATAAGTAAACTTTATTGCAACAGATGTTTGTCACTTAACTTTCAAATTCATACGATTAAAGATAGAACAAAAAAGTAAGCAGAAATTACTGCTAGTTAACTCTTACCATCACCCATGCTTCTGGTATACTAAATGCATTAAAGAGTAACTTCAGGCTTCAATCCTATTATAGAAATCAATTCTTTATTCAATTATGTACACTATGTACAATATAGGACAAACACAATATGATGAATCAGTTTCTTTACTGCCACAGGAAAAAGTAGTACAGTGAGAGAAATCATTTGTTTTTAGTATGTATAGATGAGCATACAAAATTTGTCTTGTACATGTAACTTTATAAAATACAAAAACAATATTACTAAATTTATATCTATTAACACTAGATAAAAATAAAGGTATCTGTTCGTAAATTATGTAACATTTTTATCCGATCTGTTTAATATAACTTAATATAAACAGATTATTTTTTGCTAGGGGCTATTGGGGCATCAACCAAGAACCATCGCGTTCTGGCCCTTACTGCAGCTTTTCGGACCAAACGTTTACGATCGTCAATTGTAACTTCCAACTGTTCTAATACGTCTTGTTTGAATGTTTTAATTAAAATCGCTGGATAACAGCAGTAATTTGCCAAACATTCTAAAGCTTCTATTCTGACCCTCTGAAATGTTCAATGATAGTATAAAAATATGCACAAAAAAGTATAAAGCATAAAGTAATTTTTAAAGAATATTACCATGGTTTTATAAGTAGATAACTCTAACAGCTTTAAAATAAAACACTGCGCCTTATCAGAAAATATAACGTGTTTAGTCTCCAATAAGGATTTTAATGTTATTAATGTGGAGAAAATAAGTTGCTCGTTGTTAAGAGATAACAACTCTATCAATAGCGGAACCAACTAAAAGAAGATTATTTGTTATTGACTTGAAATGTAATAATTGTATGAACATACAATGAATACCTTGGTTAAGAGCGTAAATAAAAGTTCGACGGGAACTTCTTCTACCAGCTGGGATAATGCAGTTAAATAATTTTGCCTTAATGAATTTTCAAATTCTTGATTTCTTTTAAGTAGATGTTCAAATACTCTCTGCTTATAAAATATTTTAACATTGCAAAAATTTTCTTCCACTAAAATATCCTCGTGCCTACTGGTTAATAGTTTATATTCTTGTGCTACGTGGTGACCTACTTCTTCGTGTTTCAAAATATTTGTCAGCTGTAAATATAATATTTGCACTTAAGTACTTCATAAAAGTTACTTATGATAAAAAACAAATATATAAACATTTTTACGTACTGCATTCAGGAATGCTTCAACATCACAAGATCCTTTCGTGATTATAGCTTTTGTCATCCATACTTGCAAAGAAGCTGTTGCCTTTTTTATTTGAATATCAATGTTCGAATCTAAATTATTGCTCAATTTTTCATTAAAATACGACAAGATACGATGAAAATATTCGTTATTGTCATTAATTTTGTTCAATAATACAGCAATAAATTGACACGTAATGAGTCTTATGTTTGAATAGTGATTGTTAAGCGCTAAATTATAGAGATTTTCCAACAAATTTTGATTAATTGTAAGATCAACGTTTTTTCGTAAAGGTATAAAAATATTCATTATCAAAACGGCATCAGTTTCGGCGATTTGATCGCTGAAGTTGGAAGCGTATTTATTCACAACATCTTGTTGCTCTTCAGACGTAAGGCTTCGTACAATTAGCACACAAATATTCGAAATTACACTCAATCTTTGATCCATTGGGCTCATATTAAGTGCAATTAATTTTTCAATAATAGTGCACTCATTGTACAAATAATGTTGAACATCATAGTTAATATGTTTTGTAGCAAGTAGCTTGTGAAGACATGTTAAAGCTGTAAAGCTAATGTCAAAATTGACTGCATTCATCTGCGTTACTATATGCGGAAGAACTTCGATAGCTAAGTCATGTATATTAGCAACTGCTGTAAGAATTTCGATTCTACGAATTTGTATTGCTGTTTCTCCTACTCCTGGAACATTTAAAGTAATAATTTATACATAATAAAACAGAGCAAAAAGTACGGAAAATATTCGGCTTATTATATTACCAGCGTCTATCTGAATCTTTTCTTTTATCAATGTTGATATTTCACTGGGATATAGCGTAGCGAAACTAACAATAGACGTATGGCAAATACTCCTTACTTCATCACCACCTGTTTCATTCAGTTTACAAATTTGATCGTAAAGTAGAGCACGATGAACCTTGTTTAAAGAAGCATGTTGTATCGTTAACCCAGACAATATTTTCGATTGTATTTCAGTATTCTGTGCTGACAGTTCATTTAAATACAATTGAGGTATATCTGTCCATGCTAATTCTGCAACATCTGAAATAAATTTTCGTTTGGTATCTATGTTGTACAACGTGTGTTCAGCAGTATGAAAGGTATTTACCCTTTACGTTAAAGTTGTAATCAGATGTAATTTTGATAAAATTATTTAAAGTTTCAATTAAAATTACTTTGTCGATTATTGATGTCTTGGTAGTATACTGACCAAGACATAGTGGTACTGTTATCTTTAACACTTGGACACATGATTCTTTATTAGCCATTGCTACAGATTTTAATAATGTCACAGCTGGTCTAAACAAATTCAACTGTACATCATATAAAGAAGACTTTGCATCTGTGATTATAGTATCAATGAAGCTTTCACAAAGCTTAGGATCACTGGATACAGCTTTAATTATTGATATGACTGCCTTTAAACTTGCATTTTTCAATTCTAAATCTCCGCCAGGCATAATCTCTTTTTTCAAGGCTGTCCATAATTCGGTTAAATGTTGTTTAAGACCTTTGACGCCAAAGGTTTGCACACCCTTGCATAATAATATTAAAGAATCCAACTTAGCAACTTTAAGGGCAGAGCTTAATTTTTCAATTACTATTGGCAGACAGAATTCAGCAAATTCTGGTATGGCACAAAGACATGGTGTTAACTTCTCTGCCAAATCATTGCGCGTTATTCCTATTTCGTCCGATCCAGACTGAAAGATGTTGAGTCAAACTACAATTCACATTTACGCCCAACAGACAATTAAAATCTTGAACAGTTGAAACACTTACAGAACTGAAGTCAACTGGAAAGTAACACGAAATGATTTCAAACATTTCTTCGGTCAAGTGGCCTAATGGAAATTCCCTTATAAAATCTGGAAGTATGTTGAACAATAGCATAAGGTTCCTAGGATCCCGTTCTCCATCAATTGCGCTAATCACACCATAAACAAAGTCTGGCCCCATGGCTTTTAAATCTTCTATCCTATTTTGCAACAATGTTATAAATATTAAATATATATTTTGCCGATCGGTCATCGTATGTGATTGGCACTGAACATTGTCAAAAAGGGCTCTAAATAAAAGTTCCGGTGATTCTTTGGGCAATTGATTCATTTGAACCTAAAAATAACCAAATGATTTGCTATAATTGTTGTCATATTTAAATAAAATTGTAATAAACAATATAGAAACTTACAATTGCCAAAATTCCTTTTAATACTGCTGGTATAATGCCATGTTGATCTTTCAATCTATCGCAATAAAACGATGTTATAAAACTTAATTCAGATTCGTTCAAAAAATCTTTAGGTAAATGGGATAATATAATAGAAAGGGCCAGAATGCCCTTCTCCCGTATGCCAACATCTTTCTCTGTTACAAAAGGTCCAAGTTCTTCAACAACTCCGTATAGTTTTGTGCTGCCAGATTGTATTTCTAAATAATTAAAAACAATATAAACAAAACGTTGATTCAAAAGCAATAAGTATGTTTATATTATTATTATTATTTAATCGTTTGAACATTGCTCAGTCATTTTAGAAAACGAAAAATACTTCTCGTAGTATTTGAGTAGTTTGTAAACAAGTTATCACTGTGCTGCCTCCACTTCTTATTTCAAAACATCAAGGCCAAATATCAACATGTATAGGACGAGCAATTATGATAATTAATACACACCTAATGCTATCTCTTGGCAAGCTGCGTTCAGTGTTTCATCCTTTTCAAAGGCAGTAAGAAATTTTTCTTTAAAAATGGTACTCGTTAGTGATGCCATCGTAAACCATGCCTTCTAACTGGTTACTTAACCTCAGTGTATTTAATAAAAATATAACCCGATCGAGTTTATTTGTAATTAATATATTTCCCCGTGAATCATTAGATACAATTCGATCGAAAAAGTGTCCGACTACGACTGTTCTGCGACGTGACACGTGCGAATACAATATTAGAACTACGTAAAAATTGTTTATAAAGTTCCTTTTATTTTCTATATAAATCCATTTACGTGCGTTAACGCCTTTAGGTTAGGTTACCAAAGAATTCGATTATAGCGCCTCTAATGGTACCGATTCGCAATTTAGTGGATAAGATGGACGAAAATGGCATGTGAGGTGTTGTTAAATTTCAGTGAAATGTTTGGTTACTTCAGCCACCTAGGATGGGAGGCTGCATAGGTATAACGAGGGCAAGAAACGCCTCCGTCGACGATACAACGGGAAATTCTGCGAGAGTAAATTCAGGTAAAAATCAAATAGAAATTAAGTGCGCAGCAATCTTCGATCAACAGCAGCTAACCTTGAAGACACTCCAGCTTTTTCCCTTACCCTCGTACCCAGCGTTTATTGCGTGTTATGCATTAATAATTGCATATTATTTGTTACACGGAAGATTCATTGCTTAAAGTTACTATGAATCGTAAACATTTCGTAATACGAAAGAATTTTTTGGCGAAAATTTCATTATATTTACGTTGCCTATGTTGTTATAATAGATATTTGAATTTCCCAACCATCGTCCACTTTGCTAAAGTTTAGTAATCATTGTTATTGTACTTCACAACTCTAAACGATCTTGATAGTCCAAGTACCTACAACCATTATCTCTTTCTCCCATTGTGTCTCTTTTCTTCCTATAATTTTTTTTAACTTAATAATTCAATTTTTAAACTAGTATAGAAACTTAATTTATTTTTAACTTCGAAAAACATGCGATTTGTTCACACAGGAAATTCTAGAAAAAATCATCCGTTATGCCACGAAGTGATTAGGTGGAAGTCGGACGTGCCGTTGACAGAAGGTCAGCTCAGAAGTAAAAGAGATGAATTTTGGGATACTGCGCCTGCGTTCGATGGGCGTAAGGAGATATGGGACGCGTTAAGAGCAGGGGCGACTGCAGCAGAGGCCCAAGACTATCAGTTGGCTCAGGCTATATTAGATGGAGCTAATGTTTCTGTGCCTAATGGCTTTTTAACAGAATGTTATGATGAATTGGGAACTAGATATCAGGTCCCCATTTATTGTTTATCTTATCCAATTAACATTGTAAAGGAAGATAGTGGAAGAGACTCCCCTGCAGATTGTTCAGGTAGTAATAATAAATACGATAAGCACTCCTTCGTAGGATTATAAAGCAATTTTAATGATGAGCTTATTTTTCAATACCACGTATCTTATTTGTAGAACCTATCGATAGTGGGGTTGAACAGACATTAAAGCTCAGATTATCAACCACGCTAGGAGAAGTTAAATTGCCTGTTTATAGTAAAGATACTATTGCTACTGCTAAAAAGAAATTACAGGTTAGTATGAAACTATTTCAATTAATATTATTTTATTGTATCGCATTGATTCATAATATAATTTTTATGATGGTAATTATACAAATAGAGTCAGGAGGGTTTGGAACCATCACGCCAAAGGTGGTTCTTTGGAGGAAAGTTATTAGGAGATAAGATGCATATAGAGGAAGCAAAAATACAGCCTGGTTATGTAATACAAGTAATTGTGAATCCAGAAAAATTGGATGACAGTCCAGGGAAAATAAGTTGAACAAATATTACACGAGCCACATTGATTGATCCATCTTGTCTGATAAGCACATTCTTACATCCATTCAAAGTAAGAACACAATATTTTTTTTTTATTTTATATCATGTCATTGTTACGAGCAGAGCAGCAATTCTTAAAGTGATTTTTTTTACAATAAAATACACTTACAACGTAACTCGCGTAATATATATATATATACATGTTATCCAGAATTAAATAATATTGTATTTAAATTGTTGGTTGTGATTATTTAATTTTTTGTTAACTTATACTCAACCAAAAAATAGAAAAACACAGTGCTAATTACACGTGAAGAAATTGTTAAAGAATTCTGATTGAAATTGATTAAGCAGTTCGGTACTGATAGAAAATGAGTATGAAACAAGAATTGGTATTAAGGGTTACTCTTATAGCAGGAATATTGTTATACTTATTTGTTACTACCGACAATGGTGCTGGTGCTGTAACACTTGAGAAACCAAGTATGTATATGTAGAAAATGATTCTATGCTGCTTATTAAACCATGTTGCATAATTATATTACATAAGGATTAAATGCATACACTGAATAAAAAAGATTTCAGCTATAATAACAATTATAATAGGAGAAATACGTAAATATTAAATATAAAAGAAACACAATGGACAATAGTGAAAGAAAAGGAACAAGATACATACTGCTTGTTTCAATGCATTTTTCATTTTATTTCTTATAAATTCCACCGTGAAAGCTTTGTAAGATTGTGATCAATAATTAGATACTTTTTATGATCAATGTTAATACAAATGATTCCTAAGATCTTTTTGGCATAACAGATAATATATACGATTATATAGACACTTTGCTTTTGTCTAAATTCGTATTCAATTTTTGCAAATGTATCGTGAAAGTTGATTGACAGAAGTTTGAATTATTTGATAAAAAGTACATGTTTGGCCTATTAATGGCCTAAGATCTACGATTCCTTCCTATAAGTACTAAATAAGATATTATACATATAAGATTTACATGGCTGAATAATGCACAGAGGAAAAGAAAAACATAAGACTAATAAATATTGAATCACATGTGGTGCAGAACGTATAATTTTTATACTACTTTGTCAGCACGATCACTCTCACATCCGTGTTACTTGTGCTTATGGTAAAACAATCGACACAGTAAATTCAATACTGCTAGTTCAATTTTAATAGCACTCAATTCTTACTTCTGCTCCACATGTTGCATAGAGAGAAAAAAATTATCTAAGGTGTAATTATAGAAAATGACATATTATGCGTGTGAATTTATTGACTGTACTACTGCAGTGGTAAGTTTGTTTTTCATAAGCATTGATTATAAAATTATAATATATAGAATTGCGTGTGCGTGTATGTACAATACCTAATATATATATATATATATACATGTATATATATGTATACAGAGATACATTATGTCGGTTCCACTATTCTCAATTGAGTGTCAAAGCAAGAATATTTAATCTGTATAAGTAACTTATTTATAAATCGGATAATTGCACAGAAAACAACGGTGACAAAAATGACTGGAAAAAACCGATAAAAATATGAAAACAAGAATGTATAGAACCCTGTTCATATTAAAGGAACGAAATTTTACATTGACTATTGCGCATTTTTATATACATATATATATGTATATGTGTGTGTCTGTATATATATATACATATATATAAAAATAAAGGGAGCACTTGTCTTAAATCTATAACTTTAAGAGTTCCACGTGTAGCATACTTTTGTTTACACGTTAAATGATTGTGTTCAAGGTCTAGCACTTCTCTATGCAAAGAAACAAATCGTATACAATAATCTGCAACGCTCCATTAGCAATTTGCATGAACGGATACGTTTTCTTTGATCCAACATGCGATTTCTTTGGTAAAGCAGTAACATTGCCGAGAGTATTATTTTAAATGAGCTTTAAGTTCAGAAGTTCAGGGGATGAGAATCGTAACATCGCATTTACGGAGGAACATTCATGACCAGAAACTAAGGCATAAGATCCCCGATGGAATAAACAAATTTTATCAGACTGATATTAGTTCTGCAATGTAGAATTTGAGTTGTTTGCAATATATTGGAAGAGTTCTATAAATTTATTCATTCTAAGTTTTCTTTTTTTCTTTTTTTATTGATATTCAAACTATACTGGATGTTTATTTTCTGTATAGTATCACTTAAATTATAAATATTTCACGTATATTCGTACGAAGATTTTATTATATACGTTGCGTTTTTAGGCGATATAATTTGTATTTGTGTGAGTGATAAAATACATTTTCCTTTAATACTCATGTCCGTGTAATATTGACAAAAAATTGTGATGCGGCACGATTGCCATATAACAAAGTGAAGATATGTTGATTGTAAATAAGAAAAAAAAAGAAGCGTTACAATAACGAAAGTGCAATTCAGAACGCCTATTAAATATCGCTACTGCTTAATATTAATATTGCTATGTTGGACCAATGCATATAAGGCGATTCAAACGAAAGCTACAAGAAATTAAAGAAGGACTGATCAGAGACGAGGTAGAACAACTGCCAATAAAATAAAGCTGAATTCACTGTATTGCTAATCAGAAGTTTGAAAGCATTAAAAAACAATTGAAATGTTAACGAAAAACATTATTATAATTAGATAGCAATTATTGATTATTCAGGGTTTACACAATTTTTTAAACTAATTGAATATGTAATACTATTTACCAAAGCTGGTTTTTTGAAATTAGGTGCCAGTACTAACATCGTTAAATATTTCATGTATACTAACTAAGTATAAGAAGGAAAGAAACAAGAGATGTTAGTAATCACTACTTTTGATTTACACTTCAGTCATGGTATAGTTCAGTCAGGTTTACGAAATATTATCCCAAAAAATGCTACAAATATCTGTTTAATATCATCCTAAGATAGCTATTTATTTGCTCTTGTTTAAAGATGAAATAAAAATAAACACTTTTAATATAATACGGAATTACTTAAAATTTGATTGTAATAGGTATATTTCTTTAAAATAAATATATGTAAATTAATTTCTATGAATATTGGTTATTATAACTTAATGCATTGTCAAAAATAAAGTATAATGTTGTGAAAATGTTTTGCGATACTCATTTATTTCAATACATACTTCAAATATTTTAATTCGTGGCACAACCAAATCATTGTACTTAGAACAATAAGGCTACCGGATTGATGGGACGCAGCTAGAGGTAAAGGTACATGATGTACTAACGTTGAAATTCCTAGTAATACTTGCATGTAACCAGCGCAAAGTACTGCTGCGATAGCTTTCTTTGCATTACCAGGTAGCTTATATTTACGTGATGCAATTCCAATATATGTTATTAATGATAAAGTTGTGATACCCTGGAACAAGCATATAATTCGTAATATTGTAACTTTTGTTCTTACGTTATCTATGTTCATTGCAAAACATACCAGTATTCTGTGGTCAAATTGTACGGTAGTTGGATTTTCAGTAAAATTTTTCCATGCAGGTGATACCACGAATACATCGTCCGGTATCCACTTGTTTGCCATTTTTGGGAATGTATTATAAATGAGACCAGCGTCCATCCCTGCCACGAAAGCTCCGGACAATGCGGTAAAAAAGACCAATCCTTTCGTCGAGTGAACTAACATTCTAAATCTTTTCAGCTTCGATTTTAGATTGCTAACATTAACATTCGTATTACTAAGATCTAATTTATGCGCTGGGATTATGTGGTCTAAGGCATTATACAAGAATCCCGTGTATATAACAAGTGCTAATCCTAAATGCGCTGCTAAGCGATATTGCGAAACACGGGGTACGTCTGATGGTTCTATGAAACGGTCTTCCAAACCCGACTTGACCATGTACCAACCCATAAGTCCTTGTAGGCCAATTAACGAGCCCAAAATAGCTACCCTTGTTTTCATTCCTGATTTTAGCATACCTTTCGCCCAGAAATATGTTGCTGGAGCTATGAATACAGCACCTATCAAACGACCCCACATTCTGTGCAAGTATTCCATCCACCAAATGCGTTTGAATTCTTCCAATGTCATATCATGATTTGTGCTACGAACAGGTTTAAATAAATAGTATAATTGAATAAAGGAACAGAACTTTTTTATACATCGCAATGTCTTACATTTTATATTCAGGAAATTGTTTGTATCGTTCAAACTCTGCCTGCCATTGGCTTTCACTAGCAGGCATTTTTTCGCCGAGCAATTTCCAAGTAACCATGGATAAACCGGATTCTGTAAGCCTTGTTACACCCCCTAAGTAAATAGGAAAAGACAAGGAATTTCTTCTGTTTTCTTTAACGTCCTTTATTTGTATATTATGCTTTTTATAAATACTTAAATATGTTACTAAATATTAAAATTCTAATAGCGTCCTTTTTGTCTATTATTAGAATTACTTTCCATAAGTCTTATCTAATACAGTTTTTATAACAGTGTAAGCACAGTAATAAAAAAATAAATAAAGAACTATACCTAGAACAACGGCTACAAAAACCATACCACTGCAAGCCAACAACCACTTGCCCACAATTTTATCAGACTTTTGTGCAGACTTTGAAGCGAACCCTAACGATATGATGCTGCCTTTCTTAAGTAAGTCCTAAGTAAAGCATTATATAAAATTATTCAAGCGTATGTTAATAACTGAGGTGTTAAATATGCAATGCTAACTTATAATACCTTATTCATAATAATACTGTTCCGTTTTGTTAGTGTAAGTGCTGTATTTGCACCTATCGACTTTGGAACATAGACATACAGATTTTTCTTAACTGGTAAAAATTTTATTGTACTGCTTTTTGTTATTGTTGATGTACAATATCTTGTTAAACTTAACATGCTGAAAGGCACATTAACATTATGCGGTAAATTGTAATAATTATTTGTCAGTACTACTGGTACAGAAGTATTTACTTACATTGTGCCCTTATATTTCTTTTCCAAATAATGTAATTTTGACTTTCCAATGCAACGATTTTCGTCTACTTAATCCAGGCAAGAAATTATGCGTTTCTTATACATTTTCGAACTGTAATTGATACAACAGTTTATTTCAACTAGTCAATTGTCAACGATAATGAAGTAATTATGAAGGCCGTATAATTTACCTTAAAATATCTTTATTCCTAGTTTACTGAATATTGTAAAGAGAGGGTGTTATTTCTAACCTCTTTGAAAAACAGTGGTCAGATCTAAGACGTCATAGTTTCAAATTTGAATCATCATCGACATTACATTTATGTCTGAATACTCTCGATAAAAAGTGAGAAATTAATTGTTACGTATTTTTTTCATAAATGACTGATAAGACTATCTTCTTGTGATAAGGCAGGCGTTGTTATAATCTTAACTACAAGGGGCAAAACGGTAATATTCATTGAGCTATAATAGGACGTACATATATTTGTGAGTGTATCGAGTTTACATTTTATCCTTTATTGTATCATATAAATCGGAACAATTTACGAAATTTATATGTATAATAATTTATATTAAACTTAATTTATTTTAGTGTATTATAAATTTACGAAGGTATTGATATAAAAAAAGTATCAATATGGCACAAAGAACTGGTGCTACTAAGTTAGCCAAACTTCGAGAATTAATGGAAGGCGTTCAAGTAGGTGGGATTAAAGGGAAAGGTATTCAAGCTTTAATCGTGAACTCGGCCGATGCACATCAGTCAGAATATTTGAGAGAATACGATAAAAGAGTTCGATTCATAAGCAATTTCAGTGGTTCCTTTGGGACTGCTGTTATCACTTCCAGTAAAGCTCTGTTATGGACAGACGGTAGATACTATGTGCAAGCCCAGGCAGAATTTGACCCACCAGAAGCCTGGACTTTAATGCGAGAAGATTTATTGGACACTCCAAAAAGATCCGCATGGTTGGTTTCAAACTTACCTCCTCAGTCTACTGTTGGCGCAGATGCTAATTTAATGAGTTATACGGAATGGGTAGAGCTGTATACCAGTTTAACCGCTGCTGGCCACTGTTTGATGCCTCTAGAAGAAAATCTTATCGACAAAGTTTGGGGTAACGAACAACCGGCTCCTACAGCTAATACAATATTGCCTCAACCATTGGAATTTTCTGGATGCAGTGCAGGGAAAAAAGTGAAATCATGCAGGGAAGCAATGAGCAAAAATAAGGCAAAGGCGATTGTAATTACAGCTTTGGATGAAGTAGCATATATTTTAAATTTAAGGGGTTCTGATATACCCTACAATCCAGTTTTCTTTGCGTACGTCATTCTTACAATGGATGATGTACATCTGTTCGTCGATACAAACAGGTTGACCACTGAGGCTCAGCAACAGCTGGTTAATGAAGAGGTAAATGCAATCTATCACTCGTACGAAGATATACATAGTTTTTTGAAACAAGTTGCAAGTTCATGTACGGACAGTGAAAGAATATGGCTTAGCAATCATTCCAGCTATGCTTTGCATGCAAATTGTGGGGAAGCAAAGAAACATACGGCTATAACACCGATAAACGTAATGAAAGCAATCAAAAATGACGTTGAAATACGCAGAATGAAAGCGGCGCATGTACGAGATTCGGTAGCGCTCGTAAAATATTTCGCTTGGCTGGAAGATCAGATCGAGAACAAAAGAGAAACTATCACGGAGATATCTGGGGCGTCACAGCTTGAAAAATTTAGACAGTAAGAGAGTTTTTATGAAACATTATAAAGCTTAATTGTAATAAAGATTAGTTACAATGTCTATTATTTGAAAGGGAGCAGGAACATTTCATTGGGCTCAGCTTTCCGACAATATCATCAGTCGGGCCACACGGAGCAATAATCCATTATCTGCCAACACCAAAGACAGATGTACAAATTACAGACAAAGAAATTTATCTTTGTGATTCCGGTGCTCAATACCAGGATGGTACTACAGATGTTACAAGGACAATGCACTTTGGCGATCCAACAGATTTCGAACGTGAATGTTTCACGAGAGTATTCAAGGGACAGTGTCGGCTTTCATCGGCAATATTTCCTTTGATGATACACGGAAATTATCTCGATACACTTGCACGAGAAAATCTTTGGAGCGTTGGGTACATATATGTCTTTTGATTATACAATGGAAAATACTATTTATTTATATTTCTAATGTACAATTACAGTCTTAATTATCTTCACGGTACGGGGCACGGAGTGGGTTCGTATCTAAACGTTCACGAAGGACCAATCGGTATATCATGGAGACCGAATCCTGACGATCCTGGTCTACAACCCGGCATGTTTCTTTCAAACGGTATGAAGTAAACGAATTCCTTTTCATTACGTGTATATTCTAATAATATTAATATTAACTGATGACAATACTAGAACCAGGATACTACGAGGATGATAACTTTGGTATTAGATTAGAAAATATAGAATTGATAGTACAGGCAAATACACCCTACAATCACAAGAATCGTGGCTTCATTACCTTTGAAACTGTTACACTGGTGCCAATACAAACCAAGCTACTTGATGTTTCCTTATTAACGGATACTGAGGTATATATTTGACTTATTTTTCCTATGCTCCGACTGCTTTAAAAAAAGAATTAACTTTTTTTTCAGATTCAATATTTAAATAGTTACCATGCAAAGTGTTTAAACACTTTAAAACCTCTATTGCAAGGTCCAGAAAATGCTCAAGCACTTAAATGGTTGGAGCGGGAAACTCGACCAGTTGCGAAATAATTAATGCAAAGGAACAAATTCCAGTGATCGACATTTCTTATTTTTTACAAGTATAATGCTGAATAAAATGTTTATATAATTACTTCTATTGCAACTAATTTCATATTTTTTCACAGTGGCTCTATAGTTCTAACAATATTTGTAAATCAAGATAGTGTTTTATTGCAAAGATCAATGAAACATTCTTGTAGTAATAGTCACCAAAACAACCATGGAGGCTGGTGCAATTTATCCAAAGAGGTATAAGTTAGGTTTACTGGAATATTGATCAAGGCAAATGGTTGATTCAAACGTTTGAGAGTTTGTCGGATCATTTTGCCATTCTTGCCAAGCAAAAATCCAGCGGGAATGTTTACCGTTTTCGATGACGGGATAGTATCGTCTCGTATCATTTCGATATAATAATAATCAGCCCATAGCGGACTACTTATTGATTCCTGAAGAGAAGATACATGATAGTCTGCTATAATAACAGCTTTTGCCCCAGCTTCTTCTGCCATTAAGCTTTTAGCAAAGAAACTACATTCTCCCCTTTCAACCAGTGCAATTCTCCCTTTCAATTCTTTGGCATTTTTTGCTATCTGACAACCATGAGGTGGATCTGTAGGAACCAAAGGGATTCCTTCCTCCAAAAAACTTGCATTCTGAAAAGTTTTTATATAACGAATAAAACAAAGGGACTCTAAACACTTACAAATACTCCATCTAAACTTCAATAGACTTACAAAAGGTGCTCCAAAATCTTTCGCGGGTCTTAACTTGTAAGTGTATTCCAATTCCGGCGGATATATAATTTCGAAAAATACATCCGAACCAATACTTGTATCGACAAAAGAACCTATTTCAACAATATTTGGATACGAGTGATTATAAAATAATACGTGTATCCGTAACCTAACATTTTTATAATGCACTAACCTCCACCAATGCCATACGATATTTTAGTTTTCATCAAAAGAAGAACGAAGAATGAACCAAACATTACTTGTCTTTGCATGGCGGCATTCATGTTATCGATGACATTACTACGAACATCTTTAAAAAACATAACCTGATAAGCATAAAAAATGACTGCCTAGCTACTTCCTGCGTACTCGTCGGTGCGATAGTAAGCATGTACATAATAATACCCCCCACGCCCCGTGTAGCACGGTAGTTAATTAACAATTTTGTGAGTAATGGTAAAAGTAACTTGCATTAAGGAAATAGTTTAGTTCATAGACTTCAAGAATTATAATCCATTGTGCCTTTCTGTCCCTTACACATGGGGTTCTAGAGCTCCAGTATCATTTCCATGTCACTGACATCGTTACCGACAGATTGTAAGAAGGGATGTAATTTTATATCTCGGCTCTTTTTGTGGTTGTTTTTTAATCTATTTAATCAATAACGTATAGGGCTATTTTGACAAGTTTCTCGCTTTAGGACTTTGCATTTAAAGTTCGACCATGGTACTTCTCTTATAAGGAACTGGAATTAGGTCTTTCCAAGGATTGGTAAGGTGTGAAAGTAAAAAATGCAGTGAACTTCATTTCATTGAACATTTATTTAAGTTAATTAATGAAGATACAAGTTACAAACATGTTGCAATATAAATCTACAAGATAATACTTATGAATTATTGTTTCAAAGCTTTTGAGAATACATCTTACAACTAAATCTTATATCAGTTCTAAACTAACATTCATGTAATATAAAAATACTATAAACATAAATAATCCTACACCTAACGTGGTTTTACAACCGCCATCTATAAAGAAGTGCTCGAAACTACTCAGGCCTCTGCCATATCTACACGTAAGGTAAGTAAGAGGCGCAAGTAGTTTCAAAGTGTAGTGCATAGGTGACGATACCATAGCATGCGCGACTAGTTTCAAGGAGTTCTGTATAGATGGAGATACCATAGCAGGCACTGTAGATATGGCAGGGACCGCGTAGTTTCAAGCACATATTTACAGATATTAATTAATTTATGATTTAAAATATATACATTCATTTCTAAAAGATACGGCGAAAAAGAAAGAAGGGAGGGCCAAACCAAAAGCAAAAGAGAAAGAGAGATGTATTTAAAAAGAATTGAATGAGTCTCGTAAAAGTGAATTTGATGAGAGCGGAAGTAAAGGAATTGACGAGGTGCCTTAAAAGGGGAGACTATGAAATGCAACAGCAAGTACGAGACATAAAAATAGAAGAATCAAGATATAATGAAAGGTACAAATACATTAGGACAGCAATACTACTAGAGTACCTAAGTAAGAACGGAAAGGGGCACAATCAGTACTTACTTATGCGAAAGCATCTTACCATAATGTACGTTCGAGAATCGAAGTGCTACACTCAACAGGTTTAATCGTATCGTTCGATACATCGTATTGTATTACGAATCCTTGATCGATTGTCGCATTTAGAGGGTGTAGGAAATAAAAGTATTTTTGCAAGTTAATTATATTCATTAGAAATATATGTTTAAATTCGCCATTTGATATTACGTCTTAGCGATATTTTATAACCTTTGTTAGTTATGTCATATAGCAATGATATTTGTCACGTACTTAGCGTACACTCTCTTTAAGATTATACAATCATCGTGCGATTTTGGTTTCACAAAAGTTGAGTAATAAATAGACAGTATTCCTATTGGCGCGATCAAATCGCATTCGGTCCATCACACTTTTTATTTCAATTTCATAACGTTAAAATGAACCCGCTTTTTTAAGAAAGTGATATATTTTCGTCACCCTATAGAAAAGCAGTCATAGTAAGCGAACTGGACGACGTGACTGGTACAGTGACAATCATGGCTGGTAAGTAAGAAGATGTATTTCTTTTGCGCAAAATTATTGTCAAAATTCTTATAACAATCAAAAATGGCAATGCACGTGTAGGTCAGTTCGCCCTTCTACTTTCATTTCCGTGCACGAAAATAACAAAAATTTACTCCTTTTGTCATTATACCGAATTTGCATAACATTATGCAGTTACTGTCCTCATTCAAGAAATCACGAAGAAAAAAGAAAATTCTATACTCTTGCATTACATTCTTGCGACGATATATAGCTATATTACAAACTGTTGTCTTTTCGATATCTGTATTTAAAGAAAAGATCGATTAAATCGGAAAACAACGTGACAGTTCTCATAATAATCAATTATGACACCTGTTACATTTGACAACCACATTACACGAATATTTATTTCGCATTGATCTTTATCGTTATGGGACTGCATGTTCTCCGTAAAGTTATACCTGATTTAAAAAAGGTTGGAAAGTTATTTTCCCAGAAAGTTTTGTCACACAGTGAGTGAATTTTGATTTTGGATATGTAATATACTAAATAAAATGTAGCATATCTTAATTCGTCTAATTATATATGTAGTATAGCATTTATTCATTTCTTTATATTACGATGCTAAGGGAAATGTTTCAGTTAATTATTAACTATTTATTTTTAGAAGAAAATCCATACAACCATTTATTAAAGACTCTTGAAGTTGGAACCCAGGAATATAAGTATTTTGACATCACCAGTTTTGGAAAGAAATATGGTATGTACCTCATTAAATTCATCATCAAATTTATAATACATTAGAATATCGGCATAATAATATTAAAGGTAAACGATCTTTATAGACAGATTACCTTTCTCGGTTAGAGTGCTATTGGAAAGTGCCATCAGGAATTGTGATAACTTTCAAGTGAAACAGAGTGATGTGGAGAAAATATTGGAATGGGAATATAATCAGGGTCTCAAAGAAGGACTTGAATTCGCCTTCAAGCCAGCTAGGGTAATATTGCAAGTAAGTATTGTTATCGGGCATTTGTAGAACTCGATATGAGAAGATTTGTTATGAAGAAATTTGTAAAATAATTCATATCGTCATGTACAATGTGTTAAAAGTCATAAATTTACAGGATTTCACTGGCGTACCAGCAGTGGTGGATTTCGCGGCTATGAGAGATGCTGTCAAAAGACTAGGATCCGATCCAGATAAGATAAACCCTATCTGTCCATCGGATCTTGTTATTGATCACTCGATACAAGCCGATTTTGTTAAGAGGTACAATATTAATTTCCATGGATCTTCTTTAATCAGTAATTGAAGGAATATAGCGCGGTTATCAAATTGAAAAGATAATCCCACATCCCGTAGTAGCATACGATTATTACATAACAGGGTCTAAAAGTCTAAAAACTTTTTTCGTATTACAGCGAGAGATAATGCACGAATATTTATATAAGTATAATAGTTCTACATTGCGTAATAAAGATAACGAAACTATATTTTTCAGCGACGATGCTCTGAGCAAAAACGAGGAGCTCGAGTTTGTAAGGAACAAAGAACGATTTATGTTTCTGAAATGGGGCGCCAAAGCGTTTCAAAATATGTTAATCGTACCGCCAGGTAGCGGAATAGTACACCAAGTGAATTTAGAGTATCTGGCAAGAGTCGTTTTCGATACAAATAGTTTACTATATCCCGATAGCGTGGTCGGTACAGATTCCCATACAACTATGATTAACGGTCTTGGAGTACTTGGATGGGGTGTAGGAGGAATCGAGGCTGAAGCTGTTATGTTGGGACAGGCGATATCGATGCTAGTGCCAAAGGTTGTAGGATATAGATTGGACGGTGTCTTGAATCAATATGCAACTTCAACGGATCTGGTCCTAACAGTTACAAAGGTACTTGAATTCAAAATGTGAACCGAGATACTGCGACTTGATTTCTATGTAGAAATTATTACGTTGCCCTTGTAGAACCTTCGGCAAATTGGAGTCGTTGGAAAATTCGTAGAATTTTTCGGTCCAGGTGTCGCGCAGTTGAGCATTGCAGATCGTGCAACGATCTCGAATATGTGTCCAGAATACGGTGCCACTGTTGGTTTCTTCCCCGTCGATGAGCAGAGTTTGGAATACCTACGAAAAACAGGTATGTTAATTAAATAGGTAATTGCACACAGTGTTGTCTTGTTCAATTCTCATTAAGAAATGGATTTTTCGTAGGACGATCAGAGGAACATATTGAAAGAATTCGGAGGTACCTGACCATGGTGCGCATGTTGCGGAACTACGATAATGAAAGCCAGGATCCAATTTTCTCTGAAGTAGTTACATTGGACTTAGGAACGATAGTGTCCAGCGTTAGTGGGCCCAAGAGGCCTCACGATCGTGTTTCCGTTACGGACATGAAGACCGACTTTAGGAACTGCTTAACCAACAAGGTAGGAATTCTTTGGAACCTCTATACGATATACATACTAACATACGTCGTGCAGAAAACGTCTAATGGTTGTGCAAATGGCATGAAACTGCGATGATAACTCAGCACCTGTATGGGACAAACATAACCCAGTGACGAACAATTATTACCGTCAAACAGGATCACGTTCATCCCATGCTGTACTTGCAAAATATAAAATGCGTCCTGTGTATGTTGAAAAGCGTGAGGGGTGCTTGCTTGCCGCTGTTACCCGATGGAGGTGAATAAAGACGAAATAATCCCAGGTAACTACTGCTGTGATATGAATCTGTTTACGGTGACACATCACAGCAAGAGTTCCTCCGGATTCTTCCATCTAGAAACGATTTTCTACATTGTATGTAAAAAGCGAGACATTTGAATGCTGCGAGTAAGACTCAGTTACCTTACAACACGACGAAACGTTGTTTGATGGTTAGTCATATGGTTCATAATGAGGACATGTCTCGTACATTTTGCCTTGCTGATCTAGCTTTATGATCATTCGATTCATCATACAGTTAGATCACCAAAGAAAAATAAACGGGACGTTTCGATAGAGATGTTGTAGATGCACGTTCATTCGGTCTGCTGATAAATCTTGCCATCAGGGACGAGTATTTCGATCTAGTCACGATTTATTCCAACGTTACACTAGACGAATACTGCGTCCTAAATAACGAGAAGAATATAACGCGTTTGGTAGTATAAATATTGAAGAATAGAAGCGGACATTGGATGAATCCTACCCGGTGAGGCACCATTATACTTCAACCACACCGGATGAGATTTCATCCGACAGCAGCCCCTAATGTTGCACAATAATACGTTGTATTATTTAACCGAATTGTTCTGGTTAAAGCTTTCGCCAGACACCCTACGATCTCCGCCTGAAAACGGACGATTATTAAAAGATCACCACCAGATCAACAGGATGTTGCTCGGTCACAAAAGTAATACTTGTTAACTTTCACATTATACCGTGCTTGAGTAAAGTTAAGTTATTCAGATTAAATTAAAACCCGATTATGCCAGGACGAGAGCGTAGAAACTACTGTTTGTACGTAGAGGAAGCACTGTTCAAGACTGATCGACTATTGGCACTGTTAATTGCACACTGATGACCTTCCGCGCTCGCCGAGCCATTATATGTGTTGAGGATACCCCCACCCTTTAGTCAAGCAGTACAGGCCAATCTGGCCAACCCGGTGAACATTCCACGAATTTTCTATACCCCCGATGACATCTCAGGTAGACAAGGGCTTTCTATTTCCACGTTTTGAGCGTCCACCCTTGTTACCATCTAATAAACGACCAGGTTGAAATCACGAGTTGCTTTCAGGGATGCCAGGAAACATCGCCTGAAAGAAATTGCTTGCATTATTATGGGTGCTCGTTTGCACTTTTTCTAAGCCGACGAGTTACTTTTTAAATCGTCGATACATTAACTATCAAGCTTGAATGAAATTGAATTAGCTTCAGAAATGGAATTAGACTTTGCATTACTATAAGAGCATTATATTGTACGTTTAAGTATGTTGAATTGAACGTAAATATAATACGTTCCTTTTGTAAAATATTGATTAATATATTCATAGACGATTTTCTAGAACTCTTCGGTTTTTCTAATACGAATTAGTTATACAGACTTGAACCAAAACTATTCTGCACGGCTTTCAAGTATTATATTTTAATGGCAAAAGGGGTGATATCGTGTTACAATTATTGGTTAAAAACTGGTGTAACGATATAATCATGTGAACGCGATGGAGCAACAACGAGCGTGCGTGATTTTAAAAACAAGGGACCGATCGATTTCTATTGAAAGATGTTCAACATCGGAATCGCGTTACTATGCTATCACAGCAAGGACATTTGCTGAAAACTCATCCACGTGAATCATAGAGAGCTGACTATTCCTCCGTGTCGTGAAATTTAACGCCCTTTTGTCGTCGGCTTTTTGACTCGACGATGAATTGACGGAGCTCAAGAGCTACACCGTTTCTCTGCTACTTTTAAGTCTCGGCTAATGAATTAATCTTCGCGACTTCCCATGTTGCATTTAATTAGAATACGAAAAGCTGGAAGTGACTGAATAAATGCTCAAATACGAAAGTAACGATAGAAGTAAAAGGATTTATTACAGAAGATCTATATTGCCACTGCTTCCTCACAATAGTTCTGAAGAATAAGTTGGGATTGATAATATATGAACTTCGAGCGTTCACGTTCTGTTAAGATATTTAATTAGAAAAAGAAATGTAAGTTCTGTTTAACTAGGAATACTGTGATCATTTAGCCGTGTATCAGGAGTACTCGAAAAAATATTTTTTCACGATTAAGGAAAATGTTCTACTTATTTCTTGTTTAATCATTATTGAACGTATTTAAAAGAAACGAAAGAGAAAAAAATAGAAAAACAAAGATTTTGTATGGAAAAGGATACCAAGTATGTTTGGTAAATTATCTATGATAATATTGTAACGATTGCGATTGATTTCTGAACGAAGAATTATTTTATACGTACCGGTGATCGATCGATCTTGAATTTCACGGAGAGCACGAGCGTCTGCCTTCGATGAGGCCACGAACGATGTGCAACCTCGCTGAAATTGCTGATACAACATCCATTCATTTTGCAAAGCTCACGCATTTTGTTGCATACCACCGACATACGTACAGATATTCGTCGTGCATCATATTGCAAACGATCGGTCATGTTCTCCACACGAATCGTTTCTGTAAAATCCTCTCTTTGTTTCTTTATTTTTTTTTAATACATCCGAGCGATTGCAAAATAATATTTCTTATATCTTGCATGAACTTTCACCCGAAACATGAGGCATTTATTACGGTAATCGTTTTACAATGAGGAATACCATGGTTCCTTCAAATCCTATCTATTTCAAGGAAACGAAAGCGAATGGGGAAATAACTGTTATGCCGTTATAGAATTTAGGGAAAGTAATTCCTGGCCGTGAAGAAAAGTCCAAACAATGACAGTGTCATTATGATTGTTCGAAACGATATACCCCTTGGCTAGGCCAAAGGGATCCTTTGTAATTTAGGCACTGACTTCGATACGTTTCCCTTCCGAGGCCGTATTACAACGACGTTAATAGCCGTCGCAAATGAGAAATTTCATTTGAAGAATTTTAAGTAGTTGGATTCCTCAAAGGGCAACAATACCGTTATTACCATCGAGCTTATTGTTCAACTAGCTTATGGAATTGTTTCGATTGCACCGTTTGCTTGGTCTACCTTATTAAATATATTATTCTACAAGGGTACTTCATTTACAATGTATAAGAAATTCGAAAATATTTAAAACCGATGGTAAATCGACAAAAAAGCAAATATCGAATGTTGGATGTTGAAACAAATGGAGAACTGCTGTCTTATGATACATAAATGCTTCTTCAGCGAATCATTCGGCGGGCAGTGAATTCTAGATGCATTACTGCATATTTGTACTTTAGGGTCATTAAACCTTTTCATTTTTTTGCTGCAAGAGAGAATGCTTGTCCTCGCATGAAATTTATTTCGCATTATATTAATCATTATATTAATATATAAACGATATCCATCGTATATTTTAACGATTGTTTTATATTATTGGTACTATTACTCGGTACTGGTTTCTACAGATATGTACGTATATATTACCAAGAATTATTGTTTCCAGGTAGGATTCAAGGGTTACGGCCTGTCCGGTGAAAAGGTGAACACTGTGGGTATGTTCGAGTACGAAGGGCGAGATTTCAAATTGAGGCACGGCTCAGTGGTTATTGCCGCAATTACTAGCTGCACTAATACTAGCAACCCCAGTGTTATGCTCGGAGCAGGTAACAAAATTTGCCACTATAGGTATACGTTAATCCGAAATTATTATTCACGGAAACAATTAATGTCTCTATTAATTATTATATAAGACTTAATATATTCACCAATTGGATATTGAAGATTTGCATAATTTTTAGGTCTTCTCGCAAAGAAAGCTGTGGAAGCTGGTCTCACTGTGGCGCCGTATATTAAGACATCCCTATCGCCCGGATCTGGAGTTGTTACTTATTATTTACAAGAAAGTGGAGTGGTCTCTTATTTGGAAAAATTAGGGTTTGATATCGTTGGTTATGGATGTATGACTTGTATCGGTAATAGCGGTCCGCTTCCCGATGTTATTGTTGAAACTATAGAAAAGGTAACGTTGTTAAGAGTATTTTGCGGAGAGTATGTTTCTTTTTAATTTCTTGATTCTAATTACTTCTTCATTCTCTCTCATCGGTTAGAATGAACTTGTATGCTGTGGTGTGCTGTCTGGTAACAGAAACTTCGAAGGTAGAATTCATCCGAACACTCGTGCGAATTATTTGGCGTCTCCACTTTTAGTAATCGCCTATGCCATTGCGGGAACCGTGGACATAGATTTTGTAAAAGAGCCACTTGGTAAATGAATGGTTCAGTTTATGGTGTACTAGCCACGGGAGGATGTTGTCATAATATTGCAAACTATTCAGGTCGTAGAGCAGATGGCACCCCGGTATACCTGCAAGACATTTGGCCTACCAGATCGGAAATTCAAACCGTGGAAAAAAAATACGTGATACCTGCTATGTTTAAAGAAGTTTATGGAAAGATCGAAAAGGGTAGTGCTAGCTGGGCAAGCTTGGTAGCTCCCGATGGTAAATTGTACCCATGGGATACAGCGTCTACGTATATCAAGAGTCCGCCATACTTTGATCATTTACAAAAGGTAAATTAAACATAGATATATCGCGTTCTAATGAATTTTACAAATTAATCCTCATTAAAGTGATTTCTATTGCACGCAGGAGCTGCCAAAGATAGAACCAATAAGCAAAGCACGCGTTCTTCTGAATCTTGGTGACTCTGTCACCACGGATCATATCAGTCCAGCTGGTAGTATTGCACGTAATTCACCGGCAGCACGATACCTTTCGCAACGCGGGTAAGTTTGATATACGATAGATGAAAAGACTACAGCTAGGGCTCATTTCAATTATATTCGTCGTTGTTTTTAGATTGACGCCAAAGGAATTCAATTCTTATGGTTCGCGTAGAGGTAACGACGCCGTAATGGCGCGGGGTACTTTCGCTAACATTCGTTTAGTGAATAAGTTTATTGGAAAATCAGGACCACGAACAATTTACATTCCCACGAAAGAAGAGGTTTGCATAAAGGCTGAAATGAAATTACATTTTACATAGAGTACATGTATAAAATATAATAATCCTAATTGTTTTCGTAGATGGACATCTTTGATGCGGCTGAAAAATATGCAAAAGATCAAACACCCCTTATTGTTCTTGTCGGCAAGGAGTATGGATCCGGATCTTCCAGGGACTGGGCTGCGAAAGGGCCGTATCTTCTTGGTATTCGGGCAGTAATAGCCGAGTCGTATGAGAGAATACACAGGTAAATTGTTCTCAATAAATTGTTTGGTAGGGGGGAAAATATTGGAAAAGTATGGGGTGTTTCCGAACATAAAACTTTTGAAATTTTCCATTTAACAATACACAAATACTTTATTGCCGTTCTCGTAATTTCTTAGGTCGAATTTAGTAGGTATGGGTATTATACCGCTGCAATATTTACCTGGACAAAATGCAGAGTCCTTGGGATTGACCGGCTACGAGGTGTACGACATGGCAATTCCCGAAAATTACCAGCCTGGGCAAAAGATTACCGTTACTACGGACAATGGCAAAAAGTTTGAAGTAGCTGTACGATTCGACACTGAAGTAGATTTAACATATTTTAAACACGGTGGTATATTGAACTATATGATTAGGACAATGCTTTGATAGGGTTATTTAAGGTTCAACGGAATACAAATTATCATAAGAAGTTACTTAACGCAATACTTAATTTTGGGTTTGGATTTGCAGCGTAATGATACCTGAATGTATATCCATATCCTTATTTTATCGTAAGAGGTGTGAATGTACAGAAAGGGCGAAATACGTTTCCTTTACTATAAATCATTAAAGGGCGAAGGGGCAAGTATATTAAATGATCATGGATAAATATATTTCTCTTGCGTATTACAAATTTCTTTCCTTGAGATTTTTTGATTCACGAAAAGGTGCTTATACATGTAGATAAAAAGAAGCATTGAAATTGCACGATCTATTAATTTAAATAAAATATGTGGCACCCGTGCAATTAATTACATTTTTTTATATTTTACATAGCGATCGCCTTAGACGAAAGAGAACCTATCGGTATAATATTATCAATAGTAATTGTAATTGTGACGTATTTTTTTTTTGTAATTTATAACTAAACTTTTCAGCAATTCTAATTATAAAGTTACCTCAAGCTAAGTCGCATACCATTTTCTAGTTTATAGAATGTAAAGCTTCATTGTTAACGGTTCATGTTAATTTTATACGATCCAATTTGAATCACCTTGGTTTGTTCTTATTTGTTCATATTTAAGAATTTCTTTGTAGTTTGACTTCTTGTAAGAATATCCTGAATATTTCAGTTCAACTAAATGTTGATCAGTCGCCCCGTATAAATGTGTACTATCGAAGTTTACAGAGTACACAGGGCTTGACATCCTACGGAGATTCATGAAATACAACTGCAAAAAATAAAAACGGTTTGTAAGCATACCACTCGAATACACATAATGCATAATATATTCAGATACCGACTTGTACATAGTCTTTTTGTCGTTGATCCCAGAGAACAGCTTTACAATTAAATTTAGTTCCAGTAACCATAGAATACTGATAATCCGACGCTATGCAATACAATGTTGCATCTGTTGGATCCGGCCAAGAATATACACACGTTCCAGTCCTAGAACAGTGATTTAGTTAATAAAGATTTATGTTTCTTGAGCGTTATAGAATTGGCAAACATTTACCTCAAATCCCACTTTCGGATACAAGTGTCGTATCCACAAGTCAGCAAAATGTTTGGACTATCCCAAACCATATCTAATGTTCCGGCGCATCGTTTTTTATTTGGCTTCAACGTATCGCATTCAGTGTAACTGAAATGATTTCATCGTAGAAAATTTGTAATAGCATATTTTCAACAATCTGCCCATTTTAATTCAACTAATAACTTACTGCTCGAGATCGAATATGTGAAGATGGGGTCTATCATTGTCTCCAGCTGATCCTACCGCAATTTTTCTACCTGTTGGATCTGCCGAAAGAGAACACACCCAACTCGCAATATTTATTGTCGCTAATGGTACATTTAAAATAGTTTCGCTAACAGGACCCCATATCTAAATAACGATGTGTCGAAAATTATGAACAACTTGACCAATATGTAATTCATTATTTCCGAAAGTATTCTGGTTTAAATTCAAAATAATACCTTGACAGTTCCATCACTGGAACCTGATATAACTGATGCCTTGGGAACTTCATCTAAAGCGTTTACATTGGTGAAATGTGCCCTCTCTATACGAAAGTGAAAATCTATACTTTGGTCGCATTGCGATTTTCTCCAGAATTGTATACTCCCATCCCTGCAAAACATTTGTATGTTTTATATGAATGCAAAAGTATTCAAGTACTTAAGTACATACCTGTGACCCGTGATAATGCACCTGTTTCTAACGACAAACTTACATATATCACTTCCAACATTGTCCCTAATATAAATTCTGTTATTGTCTCGAAACAGATCTGCACGTCTGAAACCATATAATTGGTTTCCACCGCTCCACCACAGGACATCCTCTGTTAATTCAATTTGTGGCACGACCTTTGCATTTTGCGAGAAGAGGATTCTCTTCTCATATTTGCCATGTTGCCAATTATAGGAAGTATGCCATTTCATGCGCAAGGACAATAATGGGTTACACCTGTTGAATTAAAACATTGAAAATTGTAATATACATATAACGTGCGCTACACTATCTATATTATAACGTAATTAACATTTCGAATATTTTGTCTACGAATTTTGCAACATACAAAAATACATAAACCGATTCGTTGTGTCGATGACAACTAAAAATTGTATCAGTAAAAGCATATTTGATATTGACAAAATATTCCGATCATAACCTAGTATACCTTTCGCGAAACTTTTTCGACGCTTGATTCGTTACGATCGGCTGTTTACTCTTCTTTATCCATAGTGTTTCTTCTCTAATAATGTCGTAGAAGCGTGTGCACACTTCGCTGAGTCGCACTAAATCGAACGCATGACAGTAGTCGAAAATTAAGATCAGAACATCGGATGGCAAGGTGTCTAAATGCCAAACATCTGTCATGTTTGTCAGGCCAATCACGTGGCGATCGAGAACACAACAGCTGTTAAGCTCGTGCGTTATGCAACTGTCACAACAAACGATTTCTTCCATTCGCCTTCTATTTTAATAGAGATGCTAATACATACGATAATAATGATAAAGTCGATAAACAATATATAATAAATTTATTGTCTACTGGTAATAAAAAGTCTTTCATTGGGATTTTAATTACATTAAAAGTAGATTTGATTTGGATCTTTGTACATGCAATCAACCCTCGGCGACGGTACAATTTTTCTTCGCCTCTTCGGGTGTTCTCCATTCCACATTACGTTTGGTATCTGTAATAAATAAAAAGAAGAAATGTAATAATTGATGTGTACAGAGAAAGAAATGATTAAAGGTTCAGGACTAATGTCCGAACGATAAATTGGAGAAATAATCTTTTTATACCTGGCGTTTCGTCTTTTAAGTATAACTGGTATAAAATAAGGTACATAATGGCAGTTATAATAGCGGTCGATGAAAATATTTGTAACGTTATTACACCTCCAAACACTTTGTATAAAATTCCGCCTATTAGACTACCAATTGCGAAACCTGGGGAATAGCAAGCGGTAATAACATACTGTATATTCTGTATTTATTATAAAGTAATAAACGTTCATTTCTTTTTAATTACCAAAACCATCATCCATGCCAGCTACGATTCCTTGAACGGTAGCTGAAGTACCAGGAGGTGCAACTTTGCTAGCATATGCAACTATAGTCGTATAACAAAGCGCATAAGTCGGTCCTTGCATAAACAGCTCTATAGGTATCACCCACCATGGGGTGGATGCTATAGAAATTAAACCCAGTCGTAAAGCGTAACACACGAAACAGAATGTGAAAGTGTATCCGAATCCTAACTTTTTTAGGATTTTACCTGTTCAGAAAGAAAGGCGTAATGGTTTAAATATTAGGGTCTCAGGAAAATAGAAAGCACATTTTCGTAAATGAGTATTGTACCAGATAAAGAAAAGAATATTACTTCGCCGCCCAAAGTTTGCGCTGCGACTATGAGGCCTTCTATCAATTTAATCTCCATCATGTGACCGGTTGCCATAGCAAGATCTTCCAAATACCTATTTGAAACAACGAATTTTCGAATGAATTCTTGTTAGTTATAGAATTTAATTTCATATCGTTTAAAATATTTATATATAAGCATTAACCAGAATAAGAAGTATATCATAAAACTGTCAAGAATTCCCGCGATCGTTGCGAAACAGAGAAATATAATAATAGGCTTCAATTTCAACAGTTTTACAACATCTTTCAATATGTCTTTGGATCCCGCCATAATAGGTAACTGCAAAAAGGATTTTTAATTAATTGTTTATCACTGAAGTATGATGAACAAATTTTTGTTCTATATATTGTATGGCAATACTTACGTTCAACTTTTTGCAACAAAGTAAGTCGACAATTGTAAATATAAAAACGAGTATAAATGCAGGTGTATAAGTTTTTATAACATCTCCTTTAGACCAATAGTCTACTGCATAGCCAGCCAAAAAAGCTGTAATTCCAAAACCTATTGTTCCCCAGACACGTTGTCTACCATATCCCATTTCACCACCGCTTCCTTGCAATAAACGAATAACGGTAAATTAAAATGTACTAATGCTTAACTACATCATAGGTAACTTGTATTATAAATCACATATAATTGCAGGATACCTAATATATCAAAACAAATTGCATCACTTATACAATTGCTCACATTAAAGCCAATATTGCCAAGAGACATTAAAATGACGAAACCCCAAAAAGTCATAGATTTGTATAGACAATAATTATCATTAAAGTTATCACAGGCAACGTTACAATTATCATTTTCCGAACAGTCCAAGGTGATGTTTTTCTCAATTATACACGCAGAGTTTGCAGCGAAATTGATTTCCTTGTTAATTGATTGAAATTGTATTGGTGCAGAAAAATTCTTATCTGTACACGTCCAATGGCACTTTGCATTCTTTACGCCAGTACATAAATCTGGCTTAGAAATATCCTGAAGTGAAAAAGAAGAAACATTGAAGTTTGCACATATAATAGACAAGCAGTATTTCAGGAACATCTTTCAAAATTACAATAAATGATACCTCTGGTGAACAGTACGGTAAATGATAGCAGGACACATTATTCAATCCATTGTCTGATAAAACTGGACCCGGAAGAACGGGCAAGAAGTACATACAAACGTAACAACTACTTGTCACTGCCAACAATGCAACGAAGATTGATTTTCTCCAGGCATGGAAGTAGTCCACAAGGAAGCCAAATGCTGGTTTAGCAATTAAGAATATAATTGGTAGAATGGCTGTCAAGGTTCCCATAATTAAAGGAGAAACACCGAGTTGTTTACCATAGACTGGTAAAAATGGTAGTATCGGACCCATTGCTATGAATGAAACATAACATAAAAGTATTAAAGAGTTAAACAAAATTTTCTTCATCTTACTTCATTGTATCTACCTGCCATAAAGAAAAAGTAATGTGCCTTTATAGGCAACTGTGTGTAATTCAATTTCATTTTGTACAGTTCCAAGGTAACTTGTATCTTACGTAAAAATTGGTGCAAAAATATATCTGCCTGTATCCAGAAATAAAGGTGTTAAGTTCCCCTGAAATCAGAATATATTAATACACGTATAACTATAATTGAAACAAAATGGAAAACATTGAAATGAAGGCAGTTGATATACCAAATATAAATTTAAGATAAAACTAAAATAGGTATAAGAGAGATATCATATCATAGATAGATACAGCTATATAGGTAGTCAGATTAAAAAGAAATAGTACACTTTAAAACAATTTTTGTTCAGTCATTCACACTCCCACGCTTTACTCGCATAATCCGTCCCATAAACTGGCAACAAGTGTGTTGAAATACAAAACGCCAGCTTATTTCTCTTTATTAAATAAGTGAGAAAGCAATGAAAATATCCTGTTTATACCCATTATCAGACGTAATAACTTACATCGCAATAAATTAACCATCAGTCACATAATAAGCTAAACGAAGTTTATATCTGCAAAAGCACACTGTTACGCAAAATTATATAGGTGTAATTACGGGGGGAGGAACACCAACTGTTTATCATTAATATCAGCCTGCCTCCTTTCACTTTGCCACTGTATAGAGGGTACACACTAGCATATGTCGAGAGAGACAGCACTGACATTTTGACAGCGAATCACGTGCGTGATACCTCCCCTGCATTATACTGCGACCACCGATAGTGGCAATGCTCTCTCAAATCAGCGCTATCCCAAGAATGATTAGCGAGTTGTACAGGATGCTCCCACTTTTAAGCATATAAGTACATATTATTGTTACGGGACATGCGCCACTAATTGCATGATATCTAGCGACTACGCAGGTAGGTATATAAGTAACGAAATTTTGTGAGCAGTGCCTACTCACGACTCTAGTGCCATTGATATAAACACGCTTGCGAAGGCCGATTGGAAGGGGGATGTAAACAGGGGGGGGCCCGCCGGTGGATACAGCTGCTCTCTGTTTTACCCCCGATGTGGAACACAAACGTAAATTACCATGTACGTGTTTCAAGGCAAGACGGATGCAGATTTAAATCGTGCTTTGTTGCAACTGGTGTCTGGCCACAATAAACTCGACTATTTCTATCTGTAAATGAAAGATTGAATATATTTTAGTACGTGGTACGAACATGTAGTTCATTTCATTCGGTTAATGTATGATATATAATGTAATTTGCATGAGAATAAATTTGGCGAAAGGGTCGATCCATTTGTTCTTTTCATTTATAATCTCTCGACAACACCAAAATGAATTTTCATCGATCTTTCGTACAGAGGAACACCAATTTAGTTTAATCAGAGAAAAAGAAATTGTTTATAAGTGATCACCGGAAACATATATGTACTGTGTAATTAAAATACGCGACTGCATATCGTCACTATCAATGCTGATTAAAATTATCTCGCTTGTATGCCATTTATTTCATTACACACGCATACATGGAATCTAGAATGATTTTACATTTCTAAAAGCGCAATTTCTCTTCGAGTTCTCAATACGTTTACAAGTATACCAATTAAAAAGGTGCAAGATTTACAGCCATTCCAATTATTATTAATTTACCTCTGGTACTGATGGCTCTATGAGAAAATTGTAACACTAATGGAAAGTGACTGTATGCTGCACAACGATGACAATAATTTGCTTGCAATCGTCGTTCCTGACAATTGTGGCATTAACAAAGTAATTCAGTAGCAATTGCTGGATGACTCAGATCCCTTCCAGATGAGCCGTGCATAGAGAAATCGGCAGTATGTACAAGAAAAGTTCGAGAACGCGGGTGCGGCTATCTATTTTTCGCGTTATCGGTCAATTAATTATGAGGAAGAGGGCTATTTTTTACGAGCTACTTATCGCAATTGCGATCCTGAATTATAATACATACTGCTAAGAGCATTGATTCAAAGTATGTACATTATTTGCAATATTCTTCGTGTTTTCCTGTATCAAACGGAGACTAGGTTTCAGTAAAATGATATGGCAAATGTTGTACGTACGATTGATAATAAAAGCATAAATATAGACACGAGTATTGTGCACCAGAACTAATTAAATATTATAATCGTTTTATTTAAACACGATAAGGACAGTACGCGCCCATTGTACGCTAATGACTAATCACGGAGTCATTTAACTTAGTATTAAAAAAGAAATATCCACAGAATTTACATTTACATTACAGATAGCTTATCGTGCCTACGTACTCATTTAGAAGATATGTCGAAACGTATATAATCGATGCCAGTACAGACCACTACGTACAAACAAATAAATCATCTTTGCCTTCTCTCGTGTTTCAAAGCGATCACCAAAAATATTTCATGACTATCTACATGCGGCATCAATTGTCAATCAATTACAATACGCTATCACAACTATTCGAGTGGGTACTCGTTTCGCGGCAAGTTGTTGGTAAAAAAACGTTCGTTGTATTTGTGTGGAATAATTCATGCACATTCACGTCGTCCGCTGTACCATCGTATATACATTACGCAGGACGTATTACGCAGGAATCCCCTCCAGCTGCGATAATTCCAGTTCCCTAGTGGACTTTTGGACGCATCAAGTAACCAGTATCGACTTAATCCAGGCTGTGTAATGTTTCGAGTGTATATTCATTCACCAAACACGAAGAAATCCTCGAACCGCGTTTAATAAACAACATGTGGTGAATTGATTGTTTTTTGCATCTTCGGTGTGGCCATCGACACGAGTTTCATCGCCACGCGTCCAAACCGGCGACCCTTTTCCACCAAAGTCATAGTCGATTATCTCGAAACAGACTGTGCGTTGGTCCATCGCTACCATTCACCATTTCGGACGTACCTTCCTCTCTTTTTTTTCTTCTTCGTTCGCTCGACGATAGAATATTAGTTAAGCTCCGTCACGTGTGAAGAAAATTCGGCGTTCCCCTGAAAGGTGAGGGTCGTGTCGCTGGAGGTATACACGGGAGAATCATACTTTTCCCCGTGTTGTATCAAAACATCGTGAAGAACCGATGATGTCACCGTGCCTTTCGTTTTTATGCAGTCATCGAAGGTTGATGAGAGGATAGAGTACGCATCTCATGGCCCCTCGAATTGTACCGGCGAAACGAAGTTTAATAAGTTGTACGGTGCTTGGATAATCCTTCGACGATCGTTGAAGATTTGTTAAGATAGGTACAGTCGTCTCGGTGTTCGTGTTAATTAGTCGTCGGTGATTTCTAATGATTTAGAGTGGAAACGTGGAAAACCGAATTGTGGGGGCACATCGCTAAGTGTTACGCGCCGATTTAATGAAACTTCGGTTAAATAAATTGATTTATGGAAGACTGGTAGAAATTCAAACGATTCCAAGATTTGATTGCACACCTCTGAGGAAACTCTAAATAAGGAAAAATGTACGGCACAGTAGAGGGGCAGGTGTAAGAGGAAAACGTGGATGATACTAACGATGAGCGAAACTTTATAAGTAGACTGCGGATGTTGATATGTGAGTACAGCTTTTAATCAAGCATGTGGAATATGCAAAGTAATATTAGCACATTAAAATATGCTTTTGCATAAACATCCGAAGTCTGCTTGCAAGTCAATAGTTGACTATTTATAGAAATAACGGATTCTATAAAAAAGTAAAGTGTTTTTGATTTTCCGTTTTACCCGTAATATTTGACAGTATATTGAGTTTCATTAAAATCGGCAGATAACACTTTTTACAGGCCTGTTAGTAGTTAGAATAATGTATTTATATATTTGCTAAGCTACGATTTACCTCGTCGATTCGAATGATGCGATGAGTGTGCTTAATTCAAACACATTTTACGAAATCATTGCATGCCCTCTTCCTGTGTATATCGGGCCTTTGCTACGAAATGTAACAAGTGTTAGTTTTAGTTTTTGATGGTAGTTAGTCTAAAGAATACTTTGAAGAAAGTGAAAAGCGAAAGCGTACGATTTATACTCGAAGTGAACGCTGGTTTGTAGGAGCGACGAAAATGGGTCTCCGGTTATTCGTTTTGCTCTTCTTCGTCGCCTTTTGTCATCGAAGCATCAACGCTGAAAAATGTGAGTAAAATGTTTTCTACGTTGCACGTGATTGATTTCCTGATAAAGAATGCAGATAAAGGGATACCCGATAATACAATATATTATAATAAAGTATCGATAAATACTGATGCTAATCTACAGAACGGTAATTTTCCCTGTTCAATAAAAATGATAAAGAAAAGGATTGTTCATCCTTGTGATTAATCTGTTAAGAGCTACCTAGACGCAATTTAATAGCTTCAACGATACCGACAATATGGATAATAAATATTAATTATCGGCTCACGCGCCATTAATGCGCCATTAGTTTTACCCTGCCATTAGTCATGATTTACCCTTGCACTTGAAACGAAAGGATTGAAAAAATACGGTCGTTTCAGTGAAACTATGCGTGGTCGAGAGCGTTCATACCGCGAAAAGGATCCGCGGGCTTTGCCCGCAATTGGTGACCTCGGGGAGTCAGGTAGAGTGTGTTATAGGAAACGATAGGCGAGTATAAGAAATTCATTGGATGATCGATAAGTCTTGTAATTTGGAAGAGTATTGATCGAGCGTTTCTTATTATGTATCTTGGTTTTTCAACGGGAAATCGAATTGTGCAGGTTCAACTGTTTGCGCCGTTTAACAATGAACAAGGCCGATTTTACCGTGCTGGAACCGGAAGATCTAGTCGCGGCTTCCGCGTACAACGAATACAACATTCTAGTCACGAACGAGCTAAGATTATTTCCAGACGGTAATTACAATGTAAATTGAACGGTAATACAAATTGTATAGTTACTATATGACACGTTGAAATCTGAATCTTTATATCTCGTTCAATTGGTTTGTTCACCTTAGACAAGCAACGCTATGAGATGGTAGTTATAGTCCAAAAAGACGTGAGGAACATATGGGATGTTAAGGGTAAAAGGTTCTGTCATCCTGGTCTGGACACCACGGATGATTGGACCAACGCTTTCTCTACGGTGAATGCATTTTTAATCATTTATAATTAGTCGTTGTACACAGTATGTCCTATATGTAAGCTTGTAATCCACGCGCAAAAAGAATTATATCATTCGGTAAAACGTTCGGTCGAATATTTCGATTTGTTTGATTAAAGTGAAATTGAAGTTATTTATTTGTTGTATCAAGGATAGACAGGATGATAGAAATAAGAATAATCCGGACATACTGTGCAATTGTATTTCATATAACAGAATATAATTCTGGATATTAACAAACCTGCGTTCCAATTATAGTACTTCGAGGAATGGATAATACTGAGAGAATGTGACCCACAAAAAACGTTGCTGGAAAACCGGATGGCCGGTTTATCGAAATTCTTCGAGGCAGCGTGTATAGCTGGTTCTTGGTCCGCTGACACAACGTTCGACAGTACATTAAGTATGTACAATTGATTTTCAATCAGTCCCCACACCACACACGATTCAATTGCACAGTCTCGATTTTCTTGATTCGCAGAATCGAAGTACAGGAATCTTTGCGCAGCGTGCGATGAAAACCCCGTCGGTTGTTACTCGAGTGATAAATATCACGGCCGGGAGGGTGCTTTATTATGCCTCACTGATAACGCAGGTGACATAGCGTGGGTTAGATTAAATGATACTCTGGAGCATTTCAAGGTAGAGAGATTAGTTGTTGAATGACAGTCAGTTACTGCTCGGGACAGTTTTGCAGAAATGTGATTTCTAAAAGGGATAAATATTTACAATGCTTAATTTTGCATGAAATCAGGACGAAAATATAAATAAGGAAGATTACAAGTACCTTTGCCCCGATGGTACAACGAGGCCTGTAAAATTCGACAAACCCTGTGTGTGGATCACGAAACCGTGGCCGGTGGTCATCGCTAGATCGTTAGTAAACAGGCGATAGAATGTTAGAAAATGAAAGAACCTAATCGAAGGATACATAACTTTTAAGTGACGTTTTCGTTTCATCAGAGAGGTAGCGGAAAAGGTGGAGAAAATGATGAGCTCCTCGAAAACAGACAAGTTCGGCTGGTTGTTACGACAATTACTGGAGAACTACCATCCAACGGCGGTGAGCACAGATACTCTGGAAACGCCGGAAGACTTCCTAATAAGATGTAATTGAAAACGATTAATTACAACACGAACAATGTCGAAGATGTTTCATCGAAATGAATGGTTTTTAGAAAGTCTTTTCGAAAACATTAATTATCTTTGTTCAGTCTTCAACTAGCACGAACTGATTGATTGAAAGGATTTGTTTCAAAGTAACTTTGCTTAGTTTAACTCTTAGAAAAAAATAATTGGTAACACGAGTATCGTACATCAATTTTGTCTTTATCGATTGTCGATATTGGCGATGGTCGATTTCAATCATTCATGAAAAATACTAGTTGAAAATTAACCCTTTCATAGTGTAATAAAACCACGAACGAAAAGTACACAGAGAAAAGAACGAAGTAGAAATGATTTGTAGAGGAATCTGAACTTTTCTCATATATTCAATTATTATCTGCATTCGCGAAACCAAAATTGAAGAACCCATCATTTTAATTGTTAAAGCGTACGAAATCCTAACACTTAAACTGATACAATTCCTTATCACACTATGAAAGAATTAAACCATTGAAATTTATTTCAGAAAATAATCAGAGTAATAATGTATGATGACAGTTCCTCGTTTCGTGAGTGCCAACAGCCGAGCACCGTGTCGACCCTCGAGAAGAGTACGATGGTGTGTATCGTCTAACTTGGAGGAGAACAAATGTCGATGGCTCAGAGAAGCTTCGATCGTGTATGGCGTGGAACCAGCAATTTCCTGTATCCAGGAGTTGACTAGGGCCTTGTGTTTAAAGGCAATCAAGACCGCACGTGCCGATATATTCGTAGCCAGACCGGATGAATTGTTGGACACCAGACAGTGAGCAAAGACAAGAAAGTGTCTTACGAATTATGCGAAACAACGATTTACAGCGTCCAGAATTTTGTTTTAGGATGGACTTGAAGACGATCGTGCATGCGGTACCTAAAAGAAACAACGACTACATTAGAATCGCGGCGGTCGTGAAACAGGATTCATGGTTCAAAAGTTTAAAGGACCTGAAAGGTGCCAAGGCGTGCTTCACGAAATATAGGGATGTCGGTGAGGAAAGACCGCCTTTTTTTTATTAGTCCTCTCGCCAATTTCCAATCTTATCAGGCCCTTCAAATTCTTCTTAAAAATTGTTCGGTAACAGTACGTATATCTGTTGAGAGACATTTTTATTGTTGTATCCTTAAATAATATTTTCATATAGGTTGAAGCGCAAAGTCGTGAATACCTTGAAACAATTGAAAAACGAATTATAAAGTTAATTTTAATGAATATTTTCCACGTAGAGCTTACAGCTGATATATCAAAATTCGGTCAACATAAAAGGTTCGTCGTTACTAGTTATAACTTTCTTGCAGGATGGAACGCTTTCGTTGCTACCTTGAAGAACATTTCCAATACGAAGACCCCCTGCTCCGATATGGAGAAGGTTGCTAACTTTTTCGCGGAGGTCTCCGTGCTTGGCCTGAGCGACGACGATGGCCAAATACCGCATAATTTACATCCCATGATTAAACAAAGTGCGTACACGTGGCGCGATAATAGATACCGAGCAAACCCAAATTTGTATAGTGATTAAACAAGGAAACTTTATACGATTTGCAGCGATTGGAGCTGGAGATGATCAGAACGCCTTCGACTGTATGATCTCTAGCGTTGGAGATGTGGCTTTCGTCGATTTGAAGAATATCAAAGGAAAACCCGGTGAATATATTGAACGAATATCGTTTGACGAAATTCTATAATAGGTACCTCGTATTTGGTGCCAGTTTAAACAAATGAAATTTACCTAAAATAAATAAAAAAGCAATTCGTTAGCACCTGTGTGACAAAATTATCGGCAAACAACAATTTAAATAAAGCATCCTCTACTTTAGGTAGTTTCATACAAAACCATGACAATCGATCGAAGAATACAAAGTATCGCACGTTGTGCCCTCATGAGACGGATACAGATGAAATATGCCTGCTTACATGGTCCCCGTTGGGCGCGGTAATTTCATTCAAATATAGCGGTTCTATAATAAAAATATCCGTAAAAATTAATGTGTTATTGTGTGCGCTATTTCAGGTCGTAGCTCATGAAAATATGACGGAAATGAGACGCGAGGAGATTTACTCGATGCTGTTGCAAATGGACAAGCTTTTCGGAAGCGCTTTCAAAGGCGAGACACCGGCATTTTCAATGTACGGGATATACGATTCGAATCGAAGCATTATTTTTCCGGTATGTAACGTTATTACATTAGCATTAACAATAATTAATTTAAGCCAATAAACAATAGTGGTATTACAGCTACTTATATATGTATAAATAGACAGGATACTTGTGTATAAAATTATACGCTTGAAAATTTCTTATTCCTCGTCGCTGGAATTTATGCACATACAATCCAGAGGTCGCTCGAGCACATTTACTTTTTCCGAGTACTTTTCATGTTCCGTAGATCCGTAATAAATGTAACCCCTTTGGCAATAGGCCCATGGGAAATGCTCACATTTGAATGAAACGTATGGTTCACCTTTCGCATTCACCGCGATGGCACCTATATCGGTTTCGCCAGTTTCGCTAACAACATCTTGGAGTACTATGCTAACTGCGGTTTCTATCGATGTGCCGTCGCACATATTTTTAATTATCCTTCGAGCTGGCGCGTAGCAATAAATACTTGTATCGTTGCCCGAAACGGAAGCGCCGCCATTTGTATCGGTATAAATGCCGCAACCAATTACCGTGCCTGTTGCACTTACGCAACCAATTGGTTTTCCCGATTCTCCCGCCGTAGAAGTGGCGCTAACTAACCGCTTTTTTCGATCGTATGCAACTACTCCAACTGCACCAATCTGAAATAAATATTTTTGATACCCTTTTTTACATGAATATGAAATACTCTCACTATTTGTCACGCTATCATTATTGCGCCAGTGATGGGCGTTAAGATGTTTCTGAATGATACAGAATGGACAAACCTGCAAAACCATCGGTTCGTGGAAAAAATCGCCGATGGAATCAGATTGCACGCAACAAGGATACGATTCTCCCTGAATAGATCGTTTTATAACACAATCCGAATCGCAAAATTGATTTTCCAATTCATCGTCATTGTTCCAATCACATTCATCCGTGAAATACATTGAGGATTCAAACTGGCCTGAAGTTATAGACTCACGTATGTTTAATGCACCCGGTTGTAAAATTGGGATTCCTTGGTCCAAGGCAAATTTTTGAGCCCCGCTCTCAACGATCAACACGTGATCCGTTTTCTCTAAAACTTTCCTTGCTATATTATATGAGAATTTCGTTATCAGGTTGTACCGTAATAGGCAGGATTATTTTGCATTATCTACAATTTCAATTTTCCTTTAAATCTACGATTATTGTATAAAATGAACCTAAGCTGATAGGGTGTTCTATATCACGAACGGCGCCCACGCATCCAGCATCATCGGTTGTCATAATGGCAGCATCCATGACGACCTCGTCGTTAGCATTTAAGGCACCTCCCTTTCCACAATTAAAGAATGGTTTACATTCCATATAACAAATTGCTCGCTCTACAGCGTCAATTGCACTGCCACCGTTGATAAGGTCGCTGTACGATTTTATTGCAGCCTCTTTAACCTATTCAGATCAAAATTCGTTTTCCATTAAAAGGAAAATGACTTTGGTTCTTTTTAAATAATCTTTCTCGTACGTCAAGAAGCATCCGATCACGCATTTTCCTTGGAATCTGCCCAGCGCCTCCATGAACTACTATAACTGGATCTACGTACTCGCGACGTTTTTTTTTCACCGGTTTCGCCTCGGTTCGAATTCTCGCTAAAATCTGATCGATCCAAGAGCAATAGTCGCACATTGCAAATATATTACCGGGAATTTAGTAAAGGAGGCGTAAATGCACGTAGATGTATAGTTCTCGAATATGAATAAGTTATCGAAAACAAATGCAAATGTTTGTTTTTTTTCAGGAAGGAACGCAGCATTTACAATTCGAAGTTTATCAAATACAACGAGTACCGAGTTACTCTAATATACTTAATGAACTCGTGAACCAAGGTCCTTGTAGCGGGGCCAAAGATTTGAGCTCCCGCTACAGCAACATGGTCCTTATATATTTTATTGTCTCTATGCTGCGTAATTTACCAAATGCCTATGCATAAATATGTTTCCCTTGTTCTATTATTGTATACAAAATTTTACATGACAAATATACGGTTTTCTATTATAAAGTGTTATACATTGTAATAAAATTTGATTACAGAACAATGATTTCCTCAATGATATATTATTGAAATATCTATTTACATTAATAAAACTACGGTTTGTATACAATTTATGGACGGATTGATTTGCCGTGGATTCATGTGATATTACGTGCGTTGTAAATAGAAATAGTTTTGTACAAATGTGTTTCGTTTGTTGAACTGATGCAATAGTTTAAAAAATACTTCTGGACGGACACACGTATCGTGATTAGATTATTTAAATACGAATTAAATATACACGTGTGTATGAACTACATGTAAAAAGTCTATGCTTTAAATCACTGGAAGTATAAAAACATTCGACCCATTCGGGCACCAACCATCAGCGACATCATTTTTGTTATAAAATCGTCACGTATCGCTTAAAAGTATTTAGTTCCAACGAATAATTCTGTTCCTTGGAACAATAAAAATTCTGTTTCAATTTGTGTACCTCTACATTCCCAGATTCCGTTCCAAGTGCCTAAAGAAATGCATATATTGTACTATTATTTTATGAATTTAAATATATAAGAACGTACCAAGTATTGATGGGACATATCCCGTTTTATCTTGCAGGATGATAATTGCATACTTGTTATACATCCACTTTTTCGCATGTTTATTGCATGCGATGGATATATATCACTATTACTTAAATCCCATAAATGAATACTAAAATATAAATACGAAAATATTATTTACTATAAAAACAATGAATCTTAATGGATGGATACTTCGTGATACCCTCTTACCATGAATTATTGTCTAATACAAAAAATGTAAAAGCCTTTGATCTTGACCACTGAACAGCTTTAATCGTATACGTATTGTCCTCATCTTTTAATTGCAAAATTGGTTTTTCCGTATTTATAGAATGCAATCGAATTGTGCCATCGTCACAGCAAACCTGTAATAATAAAAATATTTAATTTTTAGTTTACAAAATAATAAACTTTGGTACATTAAACGCTGGAAAAATGTTACCAAAAATAACGATTCTTCAAATGGACATGTATCCATACAAGTTATGTTTCCACAGGGGCCTGAAAAATAAGATAAAATAATTTTTAACGATACGTGAATTAAAATTAATGTATTCTATTGATAACTTACTAGTATCTGACTTTGTATACATAGCAGGATTAGCTTTATTGCCAATGCAAGTAGCATGCAAGATACTGCTACTGTTAGTAACGACGTAAAGACTGTTATTATCAACGCAATCCACATGCATATCGATAAAGGTAGCTGCATTAATCCTTCTAAAGAGTCAAACGATGTGAATAAGAAAGATGTTAATATGTTATGAAGGAAAAAAAGTTAAATAAAGATATATATTAAATATTTACTCTTTTTTATTATAAGATTGCAAAAGTAGTTCTTGGCTTTTGACAAGTCGTATACTACCCCAAAACGACAGTCCTAAATCTTCGATCTTTTTGCCCATGTTATGTAAAACACTCCATATAATAAGAGACCCATTTTCATTTAAACTACATATCTATTGTTATAAACAATACCAAAATATTAATAACCGATGCGCCCATTTATAAAATAATGCGTACAGTAATTTTAACAAACCTGTATTGGTACAAATTTATTGTTACGCCGTTCTAATGACTTTTCTTCAATTTTGGATAGTATACGTAACGCGACAATTTGTGACGTATAATTATCACTATCTGTATGTGTAGCAGTTGTATAAGTAGGCATTCTTATTGTCCAATCCAATTTATTGGCATTATCTGATACTTTGTGATGCCACATTTCATCCTCTTTTAAATCCCAGAGACTTATCGATCTGTGGATAAAAAATAATTTGCTACTTCTTGTTAGATACATTATTGCAATAATTGTAAACAGCTAGAAAAATAATTTACCCATCCTGAAGTCCAGCAAACACAACACTGTAATTCGTTAAATGAAAGCAACACGCAGTTATCGGACAGGCAGAGTAAAATAATTTGATTGGCATCGACGGTTCGAAAATATTCCAGACACATCCGATGCAACAATCAGTTATATAGTCTTGTTTGTTCGAGGTCTCGATTTCCTGTTTAGAGTATTACAGTATAGGTATATTTCTTATTGTCTTGCATTTGATTTGATTTCACAATAATTAATCTTTACCTCTTCAGCTGGAGAATGAATAGTTAACAGAATTTTATTTAAGACCTCTGAGTAGTGAATTATTGTAACGGCTCTGCCAGCCAAGAATGTTATCGAATCTATAGACAGTTTAACAGCACCATCACTGAATAGTATATCGTCCTCGTTTTTGAATACATTGCCACCGAATCGTCTTTCTTCTAATAGACATAACATTACTCTTCCTGCGCGACTTATAAAATCATTTAATCGTAAAATATCGAACGATGGCGATGGCAAGGAACTCGTAGCTTCGATATCGCTTTCACTGCCAACACCAATTTGATCCTAAAAGATTTTATACTTTACCAATCTCTGTTAGCATAATAATACTGATTGAATATTCTGAATATTCAAACATTTTGACATACCATTCGAAATAAATCTAAATCTTCTTTGGTTTTTAAATTTGTCCTGCATGTTATTGGAAATTGTGTCCATTTATTACTAGACACAATTTTTTCGGTTTGCGTTTCTATATCAATGTTATCTTCACCGGTTTGCGTGGACGACTGAAAATAAATTTCGTAATTAATACCTTCAAATTCTTATGATTTTTAAACAATAGTGGTACCTGTTGAGCATTTAATTTTCCATAACTTCTAATAAAATCTTCGTACGATATAGGAGAACATTCTAACAGAGACCACTCCATAACATCTAATTTTATCATTTCTAACAGTTCTTCCCCTCTGCTTAGAATTTTCTTCGATTTCTGAAAGCGGTGATTAATATAATTATTAATAAATAATTTATTCGTTTTATGTTTCACTTACATTTATTACCATTGCTTTTTTATCTTCTTTGACTTTACGAAAATCTATGTACGAAATTTGTGAGAGTGGTGGTGATTTCGCAAAATCGCCAGAACGGCTATCCTCGAACCCTTCATCGGTAGATAATGGTAATGATTTATTTTCCAATTTGTCCTCACTATATAAAAAAAAAACAGTAAATAAACGTGTTTTAAATTATTCTTAAAATGAGTACTACACCCGCAGTTATTTATCAACTTTATAAATATTTAATGGGAGAGCAGTACAGATTTTACAATGCACATTATTCAGTAGCCTTGAAACTTGATTTTACTTAGAACAAACCTATATGATTTATTAATTGGTTGTTTTATTTCAAGAAGGGACGATAGCTTTGGATCATTCACGATTGATTCTATTCTTGCTGCTCTCTTCCTCGCTTCTGTTAGTTCGTAATGACCAGAATCATGCATATGTTCTTCCTCCTTTTGTTCGGCACTAATCACAACTTTGCGCTATAGTAAAGACAACTTTGAGTAAAAGAATTCTCACGATCCATATGAATCTTCGATAAAATAAATATTAATACTTGTTTCGCTGTCTGCAATTCAATCGGATCCAATTGTGAACTACCATGGTTCGTGCTCGTTTCTTCGCTAACTTCGGATGTTTCGCTGTCTGTGCACTCTTGAAAATCGGACTCGTAATCCTGTAAAATAATTTGAAATAAATAACATTGAATTTTACAATTTATTGAATTTATCAAAGTTTATTTTCGCAGCTTACCTCAAAATCATCTTCATAATCATATTCATTATCTACCTGTGGTGATTTCGATTGATCATATTTACTTGGTTCAACATTCTGCATTGTGTCCTTTGTATTTGTAGCAGAATGCAACATTTTTACTTCGCTTGGACTCAATGTTCTAGACAATGTACGCTGTCTAGATTTTGTTTTGGATTCTGCTGCAATTGTTGCATTTGAACGCGTTTTAATTTGTTCATCACTTTTCGATGTTAACATTGCATCCTTAGTGCCTAATTTAACATTAAGTTTATTTGTCATTGATTGCGGTATATATATCGTACTCAGTCCCCTCTTTTCTGAATAACTACTTGGTACCCTTCCACTGCTGCTTTTACTGCTTTTTACAACATTATTAGTACTAGACTTTTTTACAGGGTTGGTTAAAGTCTTGGACGGTAAAATGCTTCCCGCAGATGGCCTAGAGCTATTAATATTTGATTTGGATGACGAGGATAAGCTTTGTTTAACAGGCATGTTTCTAAGCGAATTTGCGCTAAGTTTTGTATTGATTTTCCTGGATGGTGCGCTATGTGTTAACTTGGAGATGTTGTCGCTCTCCTTTGTTCTTTCAAGGGTTTGAGACATTCGCATTAGTCTTATGTCTAGCTTCTCTGAATCACCCGACTCTCCATTGGGCGACGAAGTCTTTGATTTTGATTTAACATTAGTTTGCCTTCCATCTTTGCTGCTCGAAATCTTTCTGATTGCTCCCTGAAATGAATGCTTAATGTTTAAATCGAATGTCATTATATTTCACACGACAATGAACAAATTCACTTTCTTCGATATATGGTCCGAATTTTTGTAACAATATAAACGACATGTAACTGTTATTACAGTTGCGTAGCTGTTGTATGCTTGTCTAGAAAAAAAGTCAATAAATTCGAGGCTGACAGTTAATGTGCACACTAACGTTGAAATGCCAAGTTCGTGAAATTATAATGATAACGCGTGAGAAATCAAGTAACGCATAAACTATGGTACGCGTGGTAACTTGGCGGAAATAGAAATATAAAATGAAATACGTTTCGTTTAAATAAATTGTATTACTACCTTATTATTAGACATTATTACATTCGGGATTGATTAGGGTTGACAGCTACACGACCGCCATGATGTAAACTACTTACTGTCATCGACTGAGACGCCGCATTGATGTGATGCGACAGCGCTACTAGCAGCTTTTAACAGAACTAGATCAGAACTGTGTCGGTCTATCAGGAACAATTACACCCTGTGGTAAAACAGTTTAGTGGCGAACTTTTTTATCACCGACGGTACAAATATTTGAAATCAAAGTTATTAATTCGACGCGCGTTGCTTTTTTTTTTACAAACAAGACAATTTTCTTATTTAGAACACGATATTAAATTAAATGAGTAATAGAGTACTGATCAATCGAACCCCTTTATTTCCGAACTTTCGCATTTTACTATCCTCTATCTTCTAATGAATTAAAATAAAAGTTAGGACATAATATAGAAATGACATGGAAAAACGGAGGTTACCGATGCAAAACAGAAACAGAGAAAAGAAGAATGGAAGAAGAGGAAGTAAGGTAACGAGAAGCCAGATATTAAATTAACTCAATTATTACGTGCTCTTTGTTCTAACAGAAAATAATTCATAAATAGATTAGCGTTACGAAATAAAAATAATAGAAATCCCGAGCAGAGTCTTCTTCGACGACACGATAAAAAATCGACAGTTTCTGATTTGGTGTACAAGTATTTAAGTAAGGTTGCCTATACCAATAGCGTCCGAAGGCAGCGTAATAATGCGTGTAATAAGTTTCGCAGAAGGTATGCAAGAAAAAGACTCATACATCACCCACGTAAATACACAAATGCAGGTATAAGTTCGAATTATTATAAATTATATTCTTCGCTGATCATACTTGAATTACTTTTAATTTTATACACTGTTATATTTCGTAGGAAATAGAATAGAATCTTATATTCGTAATGCACTCTCGATCGCGGTGGATTCCGGATATTTGATACCCACAGGTCGAGACGGAAAGTTTTTACGACTTTCTCCGGATTTAGCGTTACATCACACGATCAATAATGAATAAACAATTGGAAAATAAATAGATGTATAAGAACACACGAGTTCAAATAATACAGGGAACATAGGTACAGTGACGAATTCAATTTCTACTTGTTTACGAATATTCTTACAAATCTGATGATAAAAATAGCATTAAAAAGACGATATTGAAATTGCAGTAAAAACATGCATTCTACTGTAAGGGTGATCAACTTATTAGACCTGTATAAATTGACGATTTTACATTAAATCAATTAATTTCGCATAATTACATTAGCAAATGTCTTTTGGGTATTTTTAATAGACAATTGTTAATTAAACTTTATCCGATTTAAAAACCTTGATATTGTGATTTTATTTCTACAGGCACACAAAAAATGTTTCTCGTATTTTGTCTCTAATAATTTCATCACCCACTGGTATCAAAAGAAAAAGAAGAAATATATGTATATAGAAAGAAGAACACGTAAAAATTCATCCATCCTGAAGAGCTTTCATTGAAATGAACACCAGACGTAATAATTTCAGGCTTAATGAAAAAATTCATTTATCCCCGCCGTTTGTTTCGTTGCTTGCATTCCTCCTGGCAGCGCTTAATCCATTCTTTCAATTCCTTTTCGTTATTTCTCGATCTTCCCGGATTTTCATCCTCCAATTCCTGATAAATATCGTCCACAGCCCGCGATATAGCTGCATCTTCTTCCTCACTATTTCCATTCGCCCTTCTATGGATTATATCCGCTGTTCCTCTTCTTCTTCTACCATTCCATTGTCTCCCAGATGCGCCTAATGGATGTTCTTCAGCCATATTCATTTGCCTGCCCTCGTGTATCCTACCATCGCCATTATTTTGAATATCTCGGGATGTTCTTTCCTTTTCTGATCTATTTCTCGCGCGTGCCTGTTGTACTTCATCTTCGCACACGCATTCATCGTCGGTCAATGTCCCGCTAGAAGAACATTCAGGCGTTTCTTCAGGTGCGATATCGTCCCTTCGATTTTCAGACACTCTTCTCGTATTTCTTCCTTCTTCCTCGACTGATCCGTAGCAGTCGCAGTCGTCGTCTTTATGGGTTCTCCTTTTACGATGTCTTGGTTTTTTAACTGGCAAGGATAACGAACAGTCCATTGGTTCGTTCGTGCAGGTGAATTGATTCATCGAGATCGCATCCGGGCCGACGTAATGGTACTCGTTCTCCACTAATTCCATGACGAATCTGACGTAGGGATTTGATGGCAAATGATTGTTCTGAATGATTAAGGTAGAGTTTCGGGAGAGAAGAATTATGTATTTCAATTCGGCCTGGTCTTGTTAATACTATTTGGCATTAGCCTTCTATATATTGGTTTTATTAATCTTTAAATTCGATATACGAGAAATCTAATGTATAGACTCCAACTTTAGTTGCAGAACAAACGAACTTCTATTGAAGAAGAAAACACCGATGAAAGGGATACGACTAACGATCTAACAATAAGCAACAAACAAAATTGGTCCATCCGTGGACTGGAAGGGAAATGAACGTTTTACAGTTGCCTTGAAACGCGATCGTGTCTCACGCAAGACACAATTTACGCCTGCATCGGCTGTTTCGTTGAGTTTTGACGCAGAACTAACCCTTGGGAACAGACCTGTTTCAGCGCGGTTCGCACCTGAGCGTAAAGATCACCGTCGTCGCGATAATTCTCTTGAATATAGTCGACGATATCCTCGGCTGTTGATGTTGGTATCATGGTGTCTTCCATTTCTTGCAACGATCTCATTGCCTCCATCACACGCAGGGAAAATCTCGACGAGTTCTCCGCAATGCGTATGCACTCGCATAATTTCTGAAAAGAATTACGTATTCGTTTTAATTTGGCGACATAAATAATGCGGTGCATAGGCTGGAACACATGATTCCATAGGGGCACACAAATGTTATAATAAACATGTAGGGGAAGGATTATTGGGTGTGTCAATTTAAAGTGGAGATTTCATATGGGAATTTTGATTTCAGGTATGGTTTAGGAATAGAATATTTAGCGTCTTATGTCCTGGATTATCGAATATAGTTGTCTATTACTTAAGCTCACGTTCAATCGCTGATAAATGGGAAAAAGCTCTTGGAAGCGGAGATAACTTCGAAATTCGTATGTGGTTGAAGGTGACAATAACAATTGATTAGCAACTATTAATTATGTATGAAAGGGTGTATGTACAGGGTGCGGCTGAAATATGAATACTAGTGATGCCACTAGAATGGAGTAGTTTATCGTTATATGGATAATTACAATTACCATATTTATAGATTCACAAAAATTATTATAAAACTGTCTAGGTGTTTTCCACGAAAACAAATATTTAAAGCGTGAGAATTTTGTATTAAATTGGAACGAAATTTTAATTTACTAAAGAAAAGTTCGCGTGTCTTTGTATTTAATTCTAAACCTTTTTAACCGTGGCCTCCTCTTTGGCACAATCTCCTGCACAAGGTTCTGCTTCATCAGTATCGTTGTCGTCGTCATCATCATCCTCGTCTTCGTCTTCGTCTTCGTCTTCCTTATTCGCTTTATCTTCTTCCAGAATTTCATTAAGTATCTTGCTCGCGTCTTTGTCTGGTATTCTTTTGCGTTTCAATTTATCCATATTTAGTAGTAGCGGTTGGCTTAGAAAATTTAGAAAAAGAGCTTATACTTGTGTCGTAACGCGTGAATTTGAAGATTATCGTTTATCAGAATATATGCCTTAATTGCAGATCACCTTGAAGGAAGCAGTTAATAGTGAGTCATTCAGAAAAATTCAGATCGAAGAGAAGATACTCTTCTATACTTTACGAACATTAGGAATATCGAAAGTTTTTACAGAGACTTAAAGATGAGTTAAGAAACACCATGGATTATTATTAAAGGATAGAGAAAACTCACTAATTACAAGTATTTCCTTCTCTTAAAGTTACAATTTTTTCAGATAATAATAGTATATCAGTAATTACGATTTTATATGTTTGCTAGTCCTAAAGATTGGAGTACTACATTGGGTTCAAGAAGAAGGCCTAATTGTCCTACTTTTTCGAGACGTATCAGATCCATCTTGCCTTGAGTAGTTACATGAGCACACGAGTTTCGCCTGTAACTGTGTTTTGCACGCGTCAGTATCGATTTGCAATTTAAATAACACAATGTGAACATGCTATAGTCTGGGGGCGGTATGTTGGCCTGGAGAGGAAAAAAAGGAGGAGCAATTTGAACACTGGAGGGAGAAATGTATGTAAAATATTAATAAGAAGTAGTCACCGAACAATGTCTGTTCGTACACGGAAGCGACATGTTTTTGTTTCAACAGTAACAGTGAATGGTAAATCACTATGAATTGTCCAGTCGACAGAGTGTATATTGTCCCGATAAAACTATGTAATGAAATTATTTCCTTTTTTAAAATAGCAACTCTTGCCTCCATTAATAGCAATCATGATGACAGTAAATTTCCAAAGCTCACCACAGGGGACTACTATAAACTTTGAAAGCATCCTCCTCGAAATATCAATCAGATTATTGTAATGAAATTTTAGAACAGAACTACAAAAGATAATTTATCTTTGTGTATCTCGATAATTACATTATTAACTAGCACTACTAAAAAGGATATTTACACTCGATTTCCTGAACTAAATTTCTTTTAACATCACATTGAGTAAGGCGAAGAAAAGCTATGCACGCACTACTGTGCATGAAAGGCAGTTGAGATACAGCTTGATTTCTCCGCGTTTCCTCTTGGAATTTGGCGATGGCCCAGCTTGTTCGTTGGCGTACGATAACAACAAAGAGTTGGCTAGCCAAGAATTACCTGGACGAGTGCGGATAAGAACCGTGCCAGCGCGGTAAGCCACAATTTGCCAACAGTCTGGGAACTGAAGGCTTGTGTACGTTTCGCACGCCTTACGCTATCAAACAGTCTAAATGATTAAGTTCTGGTTACTAAAGAATCGGAATAATATTTTGTAATATTACTATGTAAATCAGAGTAAAGGACAAACTTCAGTGGCAAAGAATCGAATTATCCAACAATTGGGCACACAAAGGTATTTAAAACAAAATTAACTTCAAAATCAACACACGTCCCGTGCTCACTCTCGAATCGTTATCATTATGTATTTCGGTGATACATCTCGTAATAACAATAGGACGACAGGGGAAAAAAATCAGGCAACTCGAAGGTAAAAGTAAACGGAGGCGCGTTAATCGTTGATCGCAGGTGATTCGCCCGCACAATGGAAGCGTAAACGAAGCAGCGTAAAGGGAAAATCGCTAATCAGCACACATCTGACACGAAACACGTAGATGGAGAGCAGAGTGGAGGGAAACGGCGTAAATGGGCGAACCTCGGCGAAGTAAGAAAAGTTTAATCGCGTCTTTTGCCAACGTGCCAGGGGCAGCGGGGTCGCGTACTCGTGACGACTTGATGAGATAACTTTGCCCGACTTGTGAAACAACGGGCGTCACGAATACGTGACTTCGTGCGAGGGTGAAAGAGGAATCCGTGCCCCCTGCGCGAGGCTGGTAAACGGTGGATGAAATTAAGGGACAGACACGCGACCCCCTCGCCATGATGTCGCTTCAAGGTGTACGATACGGGGCGCAGTGCGTGACCTCGCCTCTTCTTCATGGCGGCGAGTATAGAGAACAAATATTTTGACAAAAATGTCCCCCTCACTGGAAATTGGATAGCATTCTGTTCGGTAAATAGCTACATACAGACATTGCAATACGATTTGTCTCTTGAAATCGTTAGGGGTAACAGCGGAATAACTGAAGACCTCGGTCCAAAAGCCGGGCAAGACCATCTTTTTAATAAAACTGTACCTGTTAAAGTTTTATATATTTTTATACATCGCCGATCGATTACATCACACCGATTTTTGCGCCGAGGTCTTCAATTGCAGCTGCTTAAAAACGACTTGCAAGTTTCAGCCCTTAAGTTTCATGCAATCTCCGTTTCAACAGGGGGAGCGCAGGTTTTTACGCGCGATCAAGATTCCTGGTGAACATTCGGAAACCAGAGGAAATAGAGCGCGAAAGGCGATGGTAGCACAAAGATATCGTCCAAGTGTGTTAATCCGTCGTTTCCAGGACAGCGATTAGGCAGATTACCAGGATAGGCCGGGTACCATCATGGGGGATCCATCAAGGGGTTTCGGGGTGCGTTCGCTGTTCAGAGGGTCACATGACGTGATGTCACGTTACCTGCTGGTCGCGGACAGGTGTTTCGGTTCGCACGAGCAGAGACCAAGCGAGCAAGAGCCGCGAGGGTGTTCGCTATCGCGAATCCAGCCACATAATGATAACGAGCGACCGACAGAGGCACGAGAATGCGAGTCGTAAATGCCGGTATAGGTCTCGTTGATTATTTCTGTTTGGATGGACGTGAAGCTCGATGAACTCAATTCCTCAGGAGACATTATATTGGTACCATTATGATGGTAAGATTGCTTGTTACAGAAATATCGTTCGATGGCATGCTTGAGAATGGAACGTTTGTACACAGAATTAGATACTGACTTAAGTGTGGAAATTAGTAAAGCATGTTCGATCGGAACGAGAATATTAATTTCTATTTTGTTCGACCAATTTCTTTGCAGGCATATGTTTTTGGAATTGCGTGGCTATTGTTTAATATAGTTAATATAAATTACCAGGAAGAAGTTGTTCGTAGGTGAACCGAGACAAGAATTATGCCATGCTACCATTAGATACTATCAGTGTGATTGCGCTAAGAACGAAATTTAAAGTACCATGAAAGAGATGGTATATGGATGCAGATTGAACATTACAAAAATGAGGAGAAGTTTGATTAAAAGTATGTTTGGAAATGATTCACCTTGTTTCTTATTGCTACACCTGGTGGACTTGTGGAAGCAAACTGTTGTTCCTAAGGCACCTGTGCCAGTACCTCGTGTGATCGTGGCCACATGGCCGGGGCGCATCACCCTTCAACGCTAAATTAGATATTACGATAACAAATGGTGTTATTTAACCCGTGGTGCGCCCCCCAGTTAAATTTGAACAGGCAATACAATCCACGCCGTACGACCCCCGTATTTCGCGTACGAAAACGACACGCTACGTCGTAAATCACCGTCGCACCTGCAACTTTCTTTCGTGCGACTACGGTTTATACAATTTTTGTTACAGAACGAACTAATGTCGCACTTCCTGCTTGGTAAACATATGAAAGTAATTATGATAAATACAGTGCACTTGGATGAACAGAAGTGGTAAACTATGAATAAACTTTGCCCAATAAGTACGTGGGATTTTTTGTAAGTCTAGAAATGCACTTTCTCTCAATGGCAATTGTTACATACTAGCTTTGGAACCAGAAACGGGTGAGTTAAAATACGGGGGGGGGGGGGTGTCCGGCCCTGTTACCTTGACGTTCTATAATTGAAAAATGAAAACTTTTCTATCGTTACCCAAATATAACAGAATTTGAAACAGCTCTGGAATATTACCAAATGAAAAATCTTCTTGGGACAAGTTCATCACGCTAGTGGAAATCGTACAAACATATTGGTCGCCTTAATGGCAAACAAATAAAGAGATAAAAATGTTTAACGATCGAATTAGCGTTTAACAGTATGTATACGTATATTCTGATTGACCTGGGCCGATCATGTTCCGTGATACAAAGCCACAGACACGCGAAGGTCAAAGGACCTGCTTGCTCTGTTGCAGCACCACCTAACTCCCACGTAGAGCAATCGATCTTTTGACCATTGATTGCCATCCACATCGGGGGTTGCAACATTGATGAGGTCGAATAGAAACAATTTTAAGCCCCCAGTCCTTCGGTTCATCAATGTTGCAACTCCCCCTCGATACTACCAGCCTCGTCGTCTAATGTACTTTATAACAATTATCAGCGCATTAAACATTCGTAGGTAACATGGAAGAGTCAGCTGCTGATTGTCCCAGAGACATTAGAAGCACGTAGCTGGTTCCTGATGGTCTAGCGTAGCGTGTTATATGTGTGCGGACGCGGGTACAGGTAGTTAAACGCTGTAGGAAACTTTGTAAAAAGGCGAGGGGATAGCAAGAGACAAGGTAAAATGAAAGTATATACTGTACTGTACAGGTTGAAATGCGCTTGTTGGTTCCTTCTCATTTTCTTTGCGCGTTTATAATGCATCATGCAAAAACAGTCGTACATCGTCACCCCTGAAAAAAATATACAGTATTAAATATCCATCGATTCAACCCGTTTCTTCTTACAGATCTCCATGGAATAAACAAAAATATTCTACGGGTAGTGCTATTCAAAGCGACTGTAATCAGCAATCGAATAAAAGAATTGCGCGTTCGAGAAGAGGTGTTGCAGAAGTGTGTTTTATAAATAGTAACGTCAGCAACAATTGTCGTCGCGATGCTGATGATAATCTTCATCATTCAATCATACAAGATACGAGAAGCCCGACGACCTATTATAGCAGTAGATTGTAGATTAGGGTCGTGATACGTGCGTAAGGCTAAACGATTACGGTTCCCAGGACCATCTCGTGGATTGGCCAGCCAGGATGGCTTTTGCCTTTCTTGACCACTTAAAATACCGTCTGACTACTCACCCCTAACGATTCAGGGGCGGAACTATGGCCCTGTTCTATGATGCGCATGCACGGAGGGGCGGAACTACCCCTCGCGACGACGAATTGGAGATGCTTTTACAGTAGTATCGTACGCGATAACGAAGCATGTGACATGCCTTGTTAATAGACTTGATAGGAGGGCGAAGTCGCGGTGAAGAAGTTTAGTTGCGGAGGAGTCGGATGTAATTTTTAGAAACAACACTGTTGTCGAGTATTTGAGTTAAAAAGGTATTTCTGGTGAAGGCATCGAGGAAATGAACCAGTGAATCGTTTGTAATAACGTTGATTCTAAGGAGAAGGAGGATACAGTCTTTGTTTTGTTTGGGAAGATTCGAGGAACTCTGGAGAAACTTTCGGATGGATTTAATAAGTTTAACATTGATATCGAATTGAGAAGAATTTACGAAGTTAAATAGAAGATTGAGAAAATGTTGGCTGACATGATTTGTTCCTGCGACGAAAGAGAAATGATTTGGCTATATTGAGGAGTGTTATTGAATGTGAATTTGTTGGAGTTTTGGAATTTTTATATTTGATCTGCCTCAGAGGAATGAGCTCTCACGCGCATGCAAGAACGATTTGCAGCGAAAGCACAGTATCGGATGCGTTTTCTGCGTTTCACTTTTTGAGGAGTTACAGCCTCTTCACGCCAACGTCTGGTATGTTTAGTTTCGATTCATTGAGTATTCTTTTTTGTAGCATATAGTACATATCTCTTTTATATTTTACATTGAGATTCAATATTAATCGTCTATGTATCGCTAATATTATTTAGCACATGGTGAAGTAGTGGGAGCGGTACTGGATTAAAAAGAAATATTAGAATTAAGGAGAATTATCTACTTGTGAATATTTAAGGCTATTCTTCTTAAGTAGATACAAATAAATGGCCTAAACTACTTATATAGACATACATTATTTCTATTTCTAATGTACGCGTATCTATGCAGCATAAAATCTAATTATATTAGCGTTTATCATATCCATTATACCTCCATTATGAATTGCTATTTGCAAGCTACGTGCTTTGATGCTTCGGTCATTTCAAAAACAGTATAATGATAAACTATATTTCTGAAAATTTAATAAGTTGGTCAGTGGAAGATTTCTTTTTAAACAATTTCCAGCTGGTTTAGAAATCCTCCAATAGCCGTGATCGTCTAGTGGTTAGGACCCTACGTTGTGGCCGTAGTAACCCAGGTTCGAATCCTGGTCACGGCAATGTGTAACATATGTTCGACACATTGTCACGGTGGAGGTTTTTTTTTAGACTTTCTAGTAATAATTTCATTTTTCTATATTCATCCAGTATCTACCCTTAGTTACTACCCTTACTTCTGCCTCATTTGTTTAATTTTTTTTTTACGTGCATATTAAACTTCGTTTTTATACAAGAATTTCGTTTTGGTATATTTCAACTGTATAATCATTCGTATCTTTATAAAATACGCAGAGCCACAAGCGTTCCGGACAAACACGCAATGTTACTCATTATTAAACGTTCAACTATCGATCGCGCATATAAATTAACTGCAAACATTACTTAAATTGTTAGGTTGTTGATAAAATTGTAAATATTTCTGGTACAAATTATAGTTTCATACTAATTAATTCCGCTTATTGTAAAACAGTATTGTCTTTTTCATATTTAGTAGTAGACAACAGGAACGTGGTATTCGTTTTATGTTACTCAAAGGAAAAAAATAATTGTTGTAATTACCCCTGGTGGGACTCGAACCCACAATCCCCGGTTTAGGAGACCGATGCCTTATCCATTAGGCCACAGGGGCTGGTGTTATCAACTATCTTTAAACCAAATCCGATTTTACCATTGTACAATAAATTCTTCTTTGCAATATTTACTAATATATTGCGGCAAAATTAACATTAAACTGAATGATTGCATTAGAATCATATACGTGGTCGATTATTAGATATGTTTTTTAAAGTAACATCGCTACTTAGTTTGTCATATTTCCCATTCATTTTAAAACAATATTGGCACAATTAGAAATGATAATATACCATACCGATTTTTTACAGATATTTGCAGATACGAGCCACATAAGTACAAGGACTACAGCTTTGGAATTGCCGATCCCCTAGAAACTAGTTCACCTGATGCAGCAATTAGCCAAACATCGTCATCATTAAGACCCTCATCCTTGTCAGCCGCTTTTTCACTTCCAGGATCCTTGATTCAACCACCTTTCATAACCACAGTACCCCCTTTAATGCAATCGATAAGCGTGCCGCCACCGTTTGGAAGTACTAATACAAGTAAGTTTAGTTCAACTTGAATTGTTCAATGAAACAAATAATTAATTAGCTATTTTTAGTATTTTATAATATTTATTAATTAACAAATAAACGTACCCTCAAGCGCCTCGGTAGCGCAGTAGGCAGCGCGTAAGTCTCATAATCTTAAGGTCGTGAGTTCGATCCTCACCCGGGGCAATTGTTTTTGCATTCATCCCCTCTGACATAGCAAATATATGTAACCTGAAATTAGTTAATGTCAATAATAATTCAAGACTTTGTTTTCAAATGTTTATACTCCATGATGGTCAATTGGAAATATGTCTGTAAAGCAGGTAGCATGGTAAATCGTCATATTTTGGGGACTAATATCATTATGAGCGGGCACAGACGACCCAGAAGCGAGAAGAAACCAATTCCGGATGAACAGAAGGATGAGAAATATTATGAAAGACGTAAACGTAACAATCAAGCCGCGAAAAAATCTCGTGATGCTCGTAAAATTCGTGAAGATCATGTGAGTAGAAATTCAATTGTCCTCCAATTATTTATTTGACAACAAAATCTACCCGTAGGTTCGACATGAAGTAATTATTGTTAAAATGAATGAAACTTTCGTGTCGTGTTGATTTCATTGAAATTGTATTACAGATTGCATTACGGGCAACGATGTTGGAACACGAAAACGCAATTTTACGAGCACAAGTGCTAACACTTCGAGAGGAAGCGCAATGTCTTCGACATATGTTAATTAAACAGCATGCGCCGCAACTGCAGTCTATCGATCGTTCAATTTCTTCTCTTACACCTGTTGCAATATCATCCCCTCATTCCGCGGCAACCTTAGACTGCCAGATTTGAAACAAGTCGTCAATAAAATACTCGTGATAGGTGCAATTTGCCTGGCAATCAAGTTAATACTTGGACCGAATTACGCTGGAAAAAATCTCGTACTCATAAAGTGATATTGCATTGCTCAGTTGTCTGTTACATTGGATATAAAAAATGTTATGAAATTAGTCTGTGTGTATTATCCATAAGAAAATCACACGAAGAAATGATAGTTATCACTGATTTAAGTACTGGAAAAATATCCTGCTGTCTCTATTTAACAATAATTTAAAAACAGTTTAATGTTACAACGTAACTTAATGTTACGTTGCGTTACCTTAATTAATGATAGAAAATTATCGCGATAGATTTTTGACAAATATCTTCAACGATTCAGATACATGCGTGATATAATTTTCGTTTCTTAGATTCAATAAGAATATTGATGTAAATAGGAATAAATGTATCGTTTTATAACTGTTGAAAAATAAAGATCATCTATATGTGCTGCAAAGGAAACAGTATCGTTTGTTACGTAATGATTGTTTAAAATAAAATACCCTTGCCATTTGACAATTATACTAGATCACTATAATTTCCTTATGTTTTACGAATAATGTGCAAAGCGTAGGAATAGTATTTTTTATTCGTTTAATTTTTAATTAAAAAAATGATACTCTGTTATTTTTCGAATTTCCCGTAAAATATTGAAGGTGGCAAAGTAAATAGATTTAAGTACTATAGATTAAGGTATTACATAATGTGATAACATCTTATTTGGCGTATCGCTTTAACTTCCCACAAGTCCAAGGACTATTTTTTAGCTCCCTCAGTAGTATGTCTATGCATTTTATGTGCCCGCAGATCGTAATTTTATACTTTGGCAACGCATACCTTTATTCCCAATTTTTTTTTATTAAACTAACAGTTTTATCCCAGCTGGGTGAAGTAAGTATAATCGATCTTCGATAATATTTATTTTATATAACAATCGCATTTACCATTTCCTTTATAGGATTTGGTCTCCATTTTATCTTTCCAGAGAAAGGTTCTTCCCCCGGTAAATGATACTAGAAAACGATGAGGCAGCCTGTATACTACATGGAGCAAATGTAACCCAATTATCGGCGATATAACCTTTTTCTACTCTATGTCATATAATTGTTGAAATTCTAATTAATTTTTCGTTCAAATAGCTTAATTGCTTCTAATTGTACTTTCATAAGAACAAGATTCGCAACAATTTTTACTTTCGACGGTTGCAATTCGAAGACTGAACAGGGATAGTGTTGGCCAGCCTGGCGGCAAAAACAGATACAGTGTTTTCGTTTACGCTGTTACGAATTTGTCCTTAGGGAAATTCATGAATTGTGGGTTTGTGTTCCCGTGGAGCGCTGAAGCGCTCTGCTTGTGGTAAAAACTCATTAATAAGATGAAAAACAAACTCAGAACAATTAAAACAAGAATAAACTTTGAATAATTTATCAACAAAACTTTATAAACTTTATGAGAACTTTTATCAAACACACGTGCTATCACCTTTGTAGCTTAGGATAGAAGTGAGTGGTCAAAAGGGGCTCTTTCAACTCTTGAGATTAAAACATTTTACGACTTTGTTTCTCGCCAATTAAAATTAACGTTAGTTTAACAAATTAATTAAAACTAATCCTATTGGCTGATATTTTAGATTGACAGCTAATCAATAAATTACGAGCATTTAACGCCAAAGCAATGCAATTAATGGCATTTAATCAATTAAACAATTTCCATCCGCATTGCTTTGACGTCACACATTCCAATTTTAATTCCGCACGCATTGGTTCACACAACGTTCGGTAGAGGGAGAATATAGCAATTTAAGGACAGACACAACAACGGATCGAGATGTTTAGGTAGGAAAGGAATCGTTGTCGATAATGTGAACGGCGTCTTGCGCTTTATGTTGTTTATGTCAAGGGGATTTTGTACATCCCTTCGGTTTCTTCGCATTGCGGTAAACCAGAGACAAATCGAGTGGTACTGGTGTTTCGTTCATTGAAGTGCTCTACGTTCATTTGAATCATTAAATATTAATATATATGAAAAAAAATGGCAGCTCCTGCAGTGGCAGCAGTGGTCATTGGAGTTGCGCTTGGTGCACTTTTGTTCTTTCTGTATGGACCACCAACAGGCGATCACCAGCAACCGGAACAGGAGCAAGTACACTCCTATTCGAAGTAAGTGTCTTAGCGAAATGCGTATACAAATCTTATATAACTGTGTAATACATATATATATATATATATATATATACCTGTAAATATATTTTCTCAGTACTCGTAAGCGTGATAATAATCATCCTAGTAATACTGTCAGACGAAGTACACGATGGTCAGATGATGATGATTGTACTATATGTTACACTTTACTAAGATCTGACAAATGTATGACACTGGCGTGCTCTCACAGGTTTCACACAAAATGTATAGAAAAATGGAAACAAGTGTCGGCGGTGAGTTGTAGAAACAAAACAAAATATGATAAGAAGAAGATTACAAGAGAAATACAAAGGTTGTTTTTATAGAATTCATTAAATTTGTATTGTGCTTAATGTAATCTTACAGGGGTCGCCATCGTGTCCAATATGCAGACATAAGATTTAAGACAGCTACTATTAAAAATAATGTCGAACGTCGTTTTACTGGTACTGCGTTTTTCCTGCCATGTTGAAACTAAACCGTACACGATTAACAGGAAATTCATGATGCAATGAAATCTTTCAATGATTTTCCTTATAAATCAAAAATAACTATATTGTTGTTCACGGTGATGTAAAGCATTCACCTCAAAAACAATATGGACAATAGAAGTATATAAGATAAGAGAAAATTGAAAGAAATGTAACTGTACACAAAATTGTTACGTTTACGATAAAACCTTTGTTACTCTATCATGGCAATGATATTATTATATAATTATTCTTGATGTTACGATTTACAAATATCATGTACAATTATACTTAAAAACCATGAAATGTGTACATAGAGCATTGGTTGAAATCATTGGGGTTGATTATTTGACTTATAAATAGAGCAATGAATTTAATGATAACAAATTTTTATAAGACAATGCCCACAGAATAATCCAATGCATATATGTATTTGATACATGTATAGGATAATAATATAGTCTAAATGTAGAAAGATTTTTATACAAACTTTATAACAAATTACACTTGGTATGTAACATTTACAGGTCTGTAAAAAATGTATTGTTAATACAAGCATATATTCTTAGTTTTGAACAGTTTTTGGCCTGTCTACATATGGCAACTTTAAAAGCTTTAGAAGAAGATACAACACAATGTGCTGATTGCTTGTTGCGCAACAATATTCCTGTGTGAATTAATTGCTAAAGGTTTAAGTTATGCTAGTTTCTTATCTGTACTGTATCTTTATTGCTATTTATTAGCTTCTTGCAACAATTTTATAATTTAGTAATGGAAAACGATAGTTTAAAAACTGAGTTTGATTTTGTTCTTTGTCTGCAATTAAAGTAATTTTGATTTTGTTTGTTGTATGCAATTTAACACACAGTGAGCGATAATTCAGCTTTTATGATTCGTGCTATAGAGTCTAAGTCTGCAAAATTGTGATATATATGTAACGAATAAATTCTCATTTTATACTGTAAGGCATCTCAAGATTATAGGTCTATCACAATTCATAGAAAACTTAAAAATATTACAATCATTGTTGTAAATTTCAAAGGTACTTCGACTGGCATACAAAAAATTACTATACATTTCATCAATGTGTGTGATGAATAATAGTTAATAGTTGTGATTGTAATTAATTGTGATATATCAATTTTAGTTTGATCAGTTGCTTTAGTTTACAGTGTTATCACACGAAGTAATAAGCATTCACAAGCAATAACATATACATATGTTACCGAAATTGCTAATGCAAATAAATGTAAAATCTTTGCGAAAAATGAAATAAAGTATTTAAAAAAAAACCAATTCTTTTTGTAAAGATGTATTATCTAGTTCCCCGCTAATTTCCTATACGGAACGATCGTCCCTGACAGTGTAGAATTTCAGGAGGTGAAAGTAGCATTACGCTAATTGTGATAATAATATAGTAAATTTACACCTTTCATGTTGTTTGTATGTTATTATTTTACGCAACTTATAAAAGGGGAAATAGTTGCAACACAATGAAAAATAATAAAAACGTGTCCACATCTGTCCGAGAAGGGAACATTTACGAATATAATACATGTAATACGCTTTCCTTTTCACCAATTGTAAATGACGGCCGCGGTTTCCGGTTCAGTCCATTCGTATCCCTTTCGCAATCACGACCGTGATTGCTTTCTACTCTCTGCATTATCATTTCACGTCGACGATTCTAATAAAGTACTCGAGCAACAAACCTTTCGTTTGCTTTCGTTGAACCTCTATACAATGCGAGTTAACGATTTCTAGGTTGCTATGCGATTACGAAATAGAAACTAAAAAAGGAGTAAGTCACACATAACGCTGTCAACCACTTCACCGGTGATAACAAGTTAACTCGTCATTGGAAAATGCTTCCGGAGTGCGTAAAACGTGATAACTCGTCCGCTGAACTTTAAAAACCTTTCTTCATTTTCCAATTACGAAATAAACTACTAGAATTAATCGTGAAACGATCGAAATGCAACAGCAGCTATTTACGAAACTTATGTTAAACGAATTACACCGTCTACATTAAACAATCTACATTAAACAAACCATCAAAGGAACCAAAGCTTTTCTTCTTTCAAATACACAATATAATCGCGTCACACGCGTTACTTACATTCGCGCATGCGCAAAGGACATTATGTTCAAAACAAAAAGCGCGCCCGATCATGGCTTTTAAACTATCAACTTGATAGAAGGGTTAACCCGTTACGTTTGCAGTTTCCCTTGGTATCCTCGTAACAGCGAGCACGATGGCTGTACGCGACGGTAATGTTTGTTCAGTGAGCGGCACGGGGAATGTAGAGAACCGGTCAGTTACCTGAGAAACACTCTAGCTGGTAGCAGGACGATCGGCGTCGTCGATCGTTAACCTCAAAGTTTTCTGACTGTGTATCCGGTGGTTAACAGTGGCGAATGTCCATGGGGATACAAATGTGGCGGGAAACGGCGCGTTGGCGATGACCAGTTTTTAAAAAATGTCGAGTATCGCGGCTTTTCCAACGCTCGATTATCAAAATGCACGAACAAGTCGACGTACACGATGCAGTGTTTGCTGTTGATTCTGTGTATCGTTCACATGATCGTGACTTCGGAAATCGGCGACGCCGAACGAGGTAAGAAATCGAACTTCGAGTTATCGGTCACTTCCGCTATTTTTATCGTTTGGTATCGTTGCGGCGAGTTGCGATAATCGTTAAACTTAAACTGTTCCATGGAATTCGTGATATATTACAGAACGTTTGTTGCAATTTAAATATGCATACTCTGTATCGCGTGTTTTGTTTGCAAATGTAAACGAGACGAACGAAATTAAATTCCGTATTATTGAGATCAATAATTGCTTAATGAAGTCGTTTGCGTAACGAAGTTGAAACCAAAGTTAATCTCGTTACGGATTAAACATCATGTTTCCGCGGTGTTTTTATTTATCGTAATTATAAGGTGTGCCAAACTAGGAATGCACTATATCTTACCAATTTTTGTTATTTAATAGAAAGACGCTCTGAAATGATTTGATGTAATTTATTGTAATTGCTGTTATATCGTAGTATCACTTACTCTAACTTCTTCGTTAAGCCAAATATATCACGGATACTTGAGAATCGTTTTCTGCTTCCTTTAATAAACTAATTTATTTAGTAGATAAACTGATTTACTGTTACTAATTGGTACATCTAATATACTCTGACCAATTATACCAACTGACATTCGATGTACAACCCTATAATTCTTATTATATTATAAATTGCAGCAAATCGTTTTAGAGCGCATCGCTATTTAATAACAAAATAGTTAAACCAACAAAATAATCAATTACTCGTGGGTACATCCAATATCAATGTGACCATAATCTCGTAAAAGTAACACCAAAGTAGCGTCTTGAACCGGGACACGATCTCAATGGCAATCGGTCGAAGCGGAGAGTTGTTGGATTAACGGTGAAATGGTTTTCTTTGGTGAGCACGCGAATTAATTCACATTAGTTAACACGAACGTATTAATACGTCACAATCGTCGTGCCCCTTTGGGATCGGCCGATCTATTTTCACGGGGCAAAGCTTGCGGCCGTAAATCGCTGGGAGGCTAAAAATCGATCGTCCCATTTCTTCGGACCGGTTTCACGATTGTCAAGCAGGCCAAAACGAGTTTCCATTAATCTTCGATTTCGCTCGTGTTACACTCATTCGTAGGCAATATTCAAACGAGTTCCATCTTGTTTGACTAAGCACCTCCGTATCGTTCTTCCATTTGCAAAGGAACAAAAATATCCGCCTCCATATAGATATTCTTATTATCCGTACACGTACAATACTTGCCAAAAACTTTCGTTCTGTTTAATATTTCGTCGTATGTTAATCCCTGTCTAAATCCAATAATTAATTTAGCTCTATGTAACATTTCTTTGGGCGATATTTCGATTACTATAAATTCTTTGTGCAATCGAAGAGAAAAAAAGTAAATGAAGCATTCACGATACACTAGTAAAACAAAGTTCAGAGTATTTCACACACCAGCACGTGTACCCAAAACTTTTAACCGGTACTGTAAATCTATGTTAAGGATTTCAAGATGCTCGTCAACTATAACTGTGCTTCCATTCGAAAGGAACGCGAATAATTATAATACGCGGTCCTATCTTACATAAACCGTCCGCCTCTGAATTATATAAATTCACATCCCTAGATTCTAGGAGATAATTCCAAGAAATTTCGAGACTGAATGTCGTTCCTCCGCGATATACACCTGGGTAAATTATAAGAAGATTCTATGGCTATCTGGGTGGAAAAATCTCGTACGAAAAATGGGCGCACGAAATCTGTCGCGCATAATTAAATTATTCTAGGCTGGTTTAAGCGGTGGGCTAATTAACAAGCCAGAAACTCGTTCCTATTCGCGGCCTCCTGTTTTTTAATTGAGGAAGTGTAATGGCGAACGTGCTGTAATACCAAACATGGTGGCACAATATCGGTTCTACATAATAATTATGACTTCGATACGAGAGCAACGATGAATCAACACGCGTACGACAATGGTGAAAGCTTTTCCCGGCTGTAATGACGAAATGAATAATTTTTCCCCGGCGGGACTCATTGTAGCCCGAATGAAATATTTCATTCTTCGAGGTACGGGGGCCACGGAATCTTTTAACATTGCTGGTAGAAATAGAATAATTAAATTTGGCATTTCGAATCATTACTTTAAGATAAGATATGGAAATATTCGATATTTAAAGAGTAACACAGTTCTTATTACTCAGGTAACATGTTAGAACAGTTTTCTTGGCAAATGATTATAGTTTCGAAACTAATAATTGGAAATTAAACTTTTTTTGCTTATCTGAGTCTAGTACAAGTGTAATAAATATCTCTCCTTTTTTCCATTACTGATATCCAGAAATGGAGAGATTTTATTATCGTTAAAATTGTCCCGCGCAATAACGGAGAGAGTGAAATAAAATGAAGTGGAAAATTTATGATAACATTTTAGATAACGTTTGTGAATTATTACACCGTACGTGTAACGAGGTTTTGAGTTCTTTGGCAACTTGCACACCGTCTTGTTAGACGATATAACTGTTCGATGAAGATATGTACCAGTGTGGGAGCGTGTGGGACGAAGACGTACATATTCGCGTGACCGATAATCTTATTCACCTGGGATGCAATGAAAGCAGAAGCCCCCCAAGGCGTTTCGTTTTTTCTACCTAAATATATGTAGCACGTACTGAAACGTGCTGCTCGAAGGACTCGGCTTTCGAATAAGCATATTATGTTATTGCCGATAATACCATTAACATCGCAGACCGTAATCGACTCTTTGAAAATATCGTATGAACTCAGCCATACGATCGTTTCTTCATATGATCTTATTAAAACATCAATCTATGCTTTATTCTCGACTTTGTACGTAAAGTCGTATGTACATTTTTTTTCTTCTACTTTTGTTACTCTGTTTCGTTTGCCCTTGCTTGAAATTTTAATCCCGTTCTCTCGTAACGCGACAAGATTATTATAGTTATCGTTTACTCAGCACATATTCAGTATACCTCAGTATATTTCTTATATCAATTAAAATGTTTACACTATCGAATTGAATGCAACAAATGAATTTACAGTAAAAGGATTAATACGTGACTGGGCGCCCTTGGTATGGCTTGCGCCAGGCGAACTCTTCATGCCCCTTGGGGTACCTGAATTCCTCGACAACATGCACTCTGACGATGACGACTATCTTCGCACCACAGTCGACGTAGGTAAATAAAAAATCATCGAAAATCTATAGATGTAATGTTCGAAAAGATTCAAGCTTTTTCTAGCTCTGATTCAATGAAAACTCAATTTATTTATTGCTAGAAACACTGTTGAGGAATCGATCTTCGTTCCTGTACGGCCGAAAGCCAGTAACTACGGTACCAGTTTATGCTGTGGTCAAGAACTGCGCCGTTTCTGCGGACGCGATAAATTTAAACATCATCAGGGACCAAAGAAAGTTACGAAGAAAAGGGGACGATACGCTGATAGCAACGAGGAATCCGTTGCACATCGATGACTCCGTCTCGCCTATGATTCTCACCAACGACCTATCAGGGATGCTTTGGAAGAGCGACACTAAACCGAATCCAGAAGTGCGTCGAACAGAAATTCAGTGAAACAGTTTATATTATAATTAGAGCCGTCCAAGTATATGAAATACTCAAGCGTTTGATTATAAACAGTTTGCGAACCAAGAAATATATACTTAGTAAATAGCTCGATTGTCTGGGCAAACTAGACGAAATTCGTATGCAGTAGAAGCTTCCGCAATATAGCTTGTAAGCAATTTGCATTTTATAAAATTATTTCATCGATGCTGCGTTACTGGAAAGTTCAGGGCAAATTATAATAATTACTTCGTGGCAAGATTGGCCATTTACTGTAAAACATGGGAATCATTGCTGATTAAGATTATTATCTCAAGTTTCGAATTACTTGGACGTTAAGTGGACACAAGCAATGAGTACTATTCGGATGAGAAGCTAGTTAACTATTTGAATAACTGAAGAGGAAATTTCTATCTGTTAAGTTGAATAGCGGCTATTAAAGTAAAGATTAGTGTTCCTTAGAACATTCTGAAGATAGTGTTATCTTTGCAGAAATGATGCCATTAATTCAATGTCTGTCTGTGAAACTGCTTGCAGAAGCCCGGCGATTTTGAGAAAAAGAAGAAAAAAGGAAACAGGTCCCGGAAGCTGCACTTTCACGTGACCTATTGGATGTTCTATCCGTTCAGCGAGGGAAAGGCAGTCTGCGTTCTGGATCTTGGATTTTTCGGTAGCTGGCCGATACCAACAGTGGGCGGGATGTGCCTTGGCATGCTCAAGGAATACGGCAACCACGTGGGCGATTGGGAGCACATGAGCCTTTATTTCAAGGTAAATGAGCCCATGCTCGCTTGATGAAACAAAAACACAATACTCGTAATTCGTTCTAGGAAATTTTTCATTCATTATTCGTCTCCTGTATTAATAATTTATAGTTAATAAATCTTTTGTACCATTTCCCCATGGAAAATGAATTTTCTTTTTAATTTCAGGACACCAAGTATCCATCAGCTATGTACGTTTCCGCTCACGATGCAGGCGCGTTTTACCGATACGACCTACGAAGTGGAACGTTCGTTTACGAGAGTCAAGAAACGCGAAAGGGCATCTTCCAGAAGCCTATATTTCCAGAAAGAGTGTTCACCGCTGGCGGTACCCACCCGATACTATTTAGTGCACGAGGATCTCACGGGCTCTGGACAGCACCAGGTAAACATAAATTCGTCCGATTACCGCGTCTCTACGACGAGAGTGGTTTTGGTACCGCTTGGCCCACCTGGAAGAAGATGGAATTGCTTCTAAACGAGGACAACAGCATTCTGCCCAATTGGATGACTTTCAAAGGCAAATGGGGCAATCCTAAGAGCAATTGTCATCCTTTAGCCAAGCTCGGTTTCGACATTTGCGAGTTCGTTGATGGACCAACTGGTATTCCTATGAAACAATCAAACTTTCGGTGCTGATCATCATTTTCTTTTTAACACGTACGCTACTATTGTCCATGGAACTTTAAGTCCACGCGTTTCGACTAATCCCATTTTTGGTATACTGTATATAGTACATGCTTTCGATTAGCAATGAAATATAGAAGAATTTATATTAATAAAATTTGTCAGTCACGATGAACGATTGTTATGCACTGGTTGAATATACTGATAATAACAATTCAGCCGATACAGATTAGTGCTATGTATGAATCATGCTACTGGATATGTTAAACATCGGTGTACTAATTTTGTCTGTGAATGCAAGATATTGCTTATTTTAGTAATTAGGGAGCAAAAGTCAATACGATGTAAAGAGGAAGCTGTAATCTGTAGGAAATTAATTGACTAGCGTAAGCTATATCAAGTTCGAGCATTTAATTAATATCGAGCACACTACAGCCTTCCTCTTCGTTTCAAGGTACAAATGACAGCGTTTGGTACGAGATGATTGTTAATTGAGAAACGACGATTGATGTTATTCGTTTTAATAAATCGTGTCAGCTTAGCAAGGGATTAGAAAACATCGTCGTCGTTTGCGAAATTCGCTTTTGATTAATCATATCATTAACATTTAACGTTTCTGCTCGATGTAAAACGATAATAAAATACAATTTTGTCGTTACAAATAGATCGACTATAGATATTAAAAGGTGTAACAGATATTTAGATATAGGCATTGCGTGATACGTTTTCGTTTACGAAGGAACAGTAGGCATATGCGGTACTTAGCGATTATAAATATACAATTACATGTATTTGAATTTTGATCGTTTGAGAAAGGCCGATTAAAAGAACACTTTATTTACGATAACCGGATCATTTCCAAAATGATCTCCGAGGCAAGAGAAGAAAGATACCTTGAGATACTTCATAGGCCTGTGCAGCTGCATCAATTGCAATAAATTCGAAGAGAAGCTCCTTTTTTTCTTTTCATGCCGAACATCGCATACTTCGAAAGTTATATCGTGCAATTTGAAATGAACCGTGTGCTTAAGCTTACTTCCGGTAGATGAAGCATCATTGGCTCTATCCTTAAAGTTTAATGCGCGTGCACTGTGCAACTTTCTTACAACGAATATATATGTATAGTGGTCACTGCTAATTGACCATAACATCGAATGCCATTACGACGCATTCCAGGTTGCACATCTCTATCGTTCGAAATAAGAAACGTTCTCGTGCAACAGTTTTATCGCCTGCGACATTGTTCATTCTCAAGCGGAGACACGTGCCGTTCCTTGGCGAGCCAGCTTTCTAAAAACTCAGCTCAGTGATCCTGTTGGCTTTGCATGCTCAACGATGTCCTTAGTTTTGTACCCAGCACCTGTGAAAAGAAATGCTCGACTTTTAGATTTTCTAGCAACAATATCGGTATCATCCAGATCTACTCGGAGACCTCATCTTCGCTTGACCGTTCCACAGCGACGCTGCGTATCCCGTTCCTCAGCAATGGTGTGCCCTTGTCTTTTCCCAAGACACGGGCGTCCAGCTGGATCTTTAACGGGGATCCTGCCTCGCAACACATTATCTGCACCTCTTTCTTTAAAATTTTTTCTTTGTAGGCAAACAGTTCTATTTTTAACCTGTTGTGGGAAGAAAGACTTGCTAATTTCTAGTGCTGCAAACGTGGCAATACTTGTTAGACAAGATACGATTACGAAACGTGTTTACCTGAGGACATCTTTATCTTGTACCAGATCTAGAATATGACAAATCGGATTATGGGTTCCAGTAACTATAGCTGGTGCAGCACTTTTTCGATCCTTGTGTACACATAAGTTCCATGGGATCGAAAATTCGATGTGATATCTGGAAAAAAAAGATAAATACTGTTAGGAATTATTGCAAATTTCATTGATAAGGCTTCTGGAGATTAATTGAGTATTAATAAATGTTGGTAAATATGTATTATTAGTTCGTCTATTTATTTGCGAGGAAAATATGAGACCTGTGGTAAAGTTGTAAAAATCCTAGGTGAGCATCTATTTGTCCATGTCGTTGCGGTTGTATCATAATACTGTTGTCTTTCCCGAGACCACTTCCCCCACTGAAGTGTACATGATGCTCTAAACATGTTTTATAATCGATAAAAGAAATATAAAAATACATGTGCGAATTATAAAAATTCACGATAAGAGTCGATATGTATTTCTAATGCATCGGATGCTATCACTAATATGCAACATTATTAATTATTACTATTATATAATTAAAACGGACACAGACAAATGTGTGTAGGAAATTAAATAACAACCGAGATAAGGAACGCATAAAAAAAGAGCGTCGTATCAATAGGATAAAATTTCGATATACTTTCAATCTAAGCAATTAAACTCAAATTAGCAACATTGTCGAAGTACCATTCAACAACATTATATTATACGCTACTTTAAATACATTATAATTTTAAAAGCGTTTGGCTATACATATACAGTCAGTCCCATAAGTTTTGTACCCTTACGGTCTCTACAAGAAATGTGTTGAAATGAAGTACTTTAAAAAGTTGAATTATAGTTCATATATTTCGGGATTAATTATTCGATTTTGTTAAAATTTGTTCCAAATAAATCTTACATATGCCTTTGTTTATAGTAAAAAAGTTTGTTGTAAAATCTCAAATGTACCACACGCAGTTTCACCTAACTTCTTTCATTGGCAGTGTGGGTGCAAACAGTTATGGGACAGACTGTATCAAAATGTAACGTTGTATCCCGCGTTTACGATAAATAGATGTATACATATGTATATATGCTGTATATCAACATCTTCGATGAACGAGTACAGATGTTGCAAGATATAGTTATGACAAGCCGTTACTTTTTTTTCATGTAATGAATGATGCCTTGCGGATTATGGCATTCAGATAAATTCTAAATCTATACAAATTTTCAAGTTGAAGGTTGATTAGATATTGGACGTCAGTCGCACACGGGGTCGTAGACATAAATAAAAGGGTTTCGCAACGAGACGAATCGACCTTGAAATCAAATAGTGAAACAGCATTGAAGAAAGAGATCGGATTTTTTTGTTTTAAAGCAAATTGAGGAGTACAAAGTTCGTTCAATAGCAGACTACGTTCGAAGTGGCGCGCTTTCAAATGACCCAATTACAATGCATTCTAACCTAATACATCGACCATCTACCGGCTTCGAATAAAGTATCGGGGCACACGATTTTCCATTAAAATAATGTTAAAACTGTATTTCATTGGTTCGAAATAATAATTAGCTAACATATCGTCAGCCTGGGGCTGCTACATAGTTCCAAGGGGCAATGTAGAGCGAGATGTATTTTAATCGTGATAAAAATGACCGTACAAGCTGAAGATAATCTACGTACTAGAATTAATGTTTCATTACCTTTATCTCCCATATTTTATAAGGCAACGTCGCAGTTGTACTTTCATACTACAGAGAACTAATTTAATATTCTGTAATGCACGGCTAAACTAATCTTCAATGTGTTGGTGCGTGTGTGTCACTTGTGCTAGCCGACTCCTGACGCATCGAATAGTTGGCCACCGCGACACCGGTGGCAGCACTATATTTATAATTAGTCAATCTCATTCTTGCTTTTCTTCGGTTTTCCAGCCCTAATACGGAAAATTCTGCAATGACTGAAACATTAATCGCAACTTAATTGCAACGTTAATTGATACCGTAACATATTATTGTTCCGTCAGTAGAAAAATTTTTATTAGCAGCGTATTAACAAATTGAAACGTATAACAACGATAATCGAAATGTGTACGTTTCAACTTTGATCTACTTTACGCTGCAAAATACATATGTAGATGTAAGCACGATAACCTTGTTCGTGTTATTAGATAAAATACTCTACTTGTTCGCAACTGTAGCGCGAGAAATCAAAATACTGTGTCCAAGTATGCACGGTGCATAAAGTTGACACGAATAGAGATAAAAGTTCATTTAGGAATGTAGTAGGAAAGAACCGTTGCAGCCTGAGGATATTACTGTACACGTTCATGAAGCTGCATCCGCTATGTACAGAAATCACATTGCAAATTACATGCGACGCAAATAATAATATATTTATTAGTATTTACCATCTTATGTAACAATACCCATGAACATAATCTTCAATTATTTCTTCTATCGGCAACTGTCACACTGCCTTCCATCGTGTTATGTAAGCTAGCTGCAATCTCCTAAAACGTATAAGAAATAAGTTCGATTGTTACACTCTTTTTCTTCGTATTAAAATATAGTATATACACTAATACGATATTAAAAATGTCAGAAAAATGTTATCATATAATTTTCCAGTATCTTCAATTTCCTGCTGTTACTAATTGTAAGTAAACAGGCATCTGTTTGAAATGCAGTGCACTGTTTCAATTTAAATTCCACACCTTAATGCGACCGCACGTTGGTCGTATATTCATTGTTTTCCCGGTGCTTATCTAGTTTTAAATGGTAAAACTTACGTGGACAGCATGTATGACTACATTTATATTAGTTACTTATTCACAAAAATGGTAAATCCTATTTCCAAGAATTTTCTGAATAATAATTGTATTGACCGAAAAACAATTCGATAAATATGGACTGATGTAATTTCCGCGTTTTCCATTTCTAAAGGGAGAGCGAAAGAGAGATGGTCTCTATAATATTATTTCTGTTGCGCAGTGATTGACCCTCGACAAATCATTCCGAACTTGCATTATCGTGCCACGATTCAAGAATCAAATCACATGCATAGCATAACTCATTGTTCTTTCTTATCTGTTATACATTTGTATTTGCCATTATCGGTTAGAAAATAAGTCACGTTATATGTATACGTGGGACGAAAAATTATTCAATTGGCAGTCCAATCACATACCAGTTTATTTGTCAGGAGCTGTGCAATTTGCATGAAATATTCTTGGATTTATTTTTTCCGAGTTAGTAAAATCCCCTCATTTCATTGAGAACGATGGTGTCATCAATTTTCATTTACATTGATAATTGGAGGATTAGGCAAATCTCTAAAGCCTTCGAGTTACAACTGTCTATCCGTTAATCGTTCATTGATACTTCCCCCTGAAATTTGTATATACATATGTATCGAAATTAAGTGTGGCTTGCGTAGAAGCTAGTTGAGTAATAATAATTTATTATACACCAAAGAGAGATTATTACCTAATGTGTTTAATTTGTTTTATTCCCTAATGGCTAATTGAAACAGTATCAAAACTACGACAAACTATAGGCGAATCTTTTCCTATATAAGTTCACATGTAAGTATAGTATCAGAAATTTTAAATTTTACTTTAGCATGGTCCTCGTGTTAGGTAAAATGGATGGAAAACAATATTGCTCCCACCCCGAATGATTCAGCGTCGAAATTCAATAGGGCCCAGGTACGAGGGTACAATACGAGATCTATTAGCCGTGTTCTTGAATTATTGATGTTACTCCGGGCGATTCGTCAGTGGAATATGAAAGTCCGTCTTCTTTGTTCTGCAGACAAAAAAAATTCACAATTCGAATAATGCATTGATTCTCGAAACTTCTTAAGCATTATCTATACCGTGTACCTAACATCGGCTTTACATCACAACGAAATCATTAAAGCTACACGACTTTAAACTAAACTACTGCAATTGTCTATTAAAATACAAAGTCTGTTAGCTAACGATACAATCAATCTCAATCGAAACAATCATTACTACATTAATTAACTTAGTGCCACGCGGTTCTTACACTTCAGATATGCGACAGATATAACATTTCTATAGAACTCGATTATTTATGAATCTAGTTAGAGCAGGAAAAAAGATTATATCGTTTGATCTTCATCTTCAACAACGGAGCCGCGAAGGTAATTACACGGTGCACAAATCATTTACATAATTAATTTATACGGAACTGGTTGCGAACGTGAATAAGAAGATAGAGGGATAGAAAAAAACATGACAATTATTAAATCGAAATTCGATTCTTTGCACACTATGCGTCATCGGTCTATCTAACAGAAGGCTGCTTTCAATCATTCTTTTTTTCTTACTGGACCACGAAAACGGAACGAATTATCCCGCCGTTTTTTTTTGCGACTTCAAGCGGTAATTCCCTACAATCCTTCGGATATTCTCATTATGTAATCAGGGAATATTATAATATTTTACCAGAGGCAAAACATCGGCGATCTTCCACCCGAAAAAACAGAGAACCGTTCGTCGGTGCCGATGGAGGGAGAAATCTGAGACTCGCCGTCGACGTTATTCGAGAACGATGATCGCACCTACAACTATAAAAACTCGTCGAATATACGATATGTATTCAGTTCTTGGTGAGCATCTGAGCCAACTTCGTTTCTGCAAGTCCACAACTCGAGATAACAAAACATGAAAACCATCGTCGTCGTTTTTGCTCTATGCCTCGTTGGTGCTCTGGTAAATGTATTCTCCTTTCTACCACCCTCTTCTGTTCTCTAAAAAATTTGGCGACGATTAGTTCACGTTTTGCACATTATTATTAAACATCTGGTACCTTGTTTTTTTTTTATATATATATTTTATATATTATACGTATTTCAGTATTTTTATTATTATTATTCAAAATATAACGCGAGAAGAGATGGATAAATACCGATGATCCTATCGTTGTATAAATTGATTCTGAAAGTATCATAAACATTGGAGGTGTATGCTATATTTAATATTTTGTATATTTTATAGTTAAATTGGATCATTTTTACCAAGTTGTAGTAATAAACGTCTTGGGGCCCTTTTTAGTGGAATTCATTTGAAATTCTGAAGTTTCCATGCAGCGCTTCTTGATAAGCGGTACATCGAGCGTAATTTGTGTCTCTGTTGATTTTTACTAATTTGAAATTTTCACTTCCTGAAAAGTAATATTACGTGTCCAATTATTTAGTAATACAGTTTTATGCCATTTTATGCGTTATTTCAAGTTCTGCGGATAATCTGGTATCGTTGAAGAAGCGATAGACGAATCTCAGTTTCTTTTTAACTGAATTTGCTGATAATTCCGGAGCTCCGCAATACGAGATTAAACATGTACATTAGAGAATTAATACTTTACTATAGTATCCAGTATAAAAGAAAAACCATAATAAGGAATCCTCTTATTGCAAATAACAATTTAATATATTTCTAGAAATTAATTAAAAGAATCTTTTATGATACCCGTATACATATATTGTACAGTCCATTAAAGAAATCTTATCTAATATACACATGCATTTTTTAAGGCACTTACGGAGGAACAAAAGGCAAAACTGTCCGAGTACAGGAGTACATGTACCACAGAGACCGGTGTTGACCCACGTGAGTTAAAAATTAATAAATACGCGACGAAGAATTGTTAAAACAATATAAGAATAATTTGCATCAACGTTGTTCCTTCTTCAGAGGCGGTCGAGAACGCGAAGAATGGTAATGTCGCCGAGGAAGATGAGAAACTGGCTTGCTTCGCTTCCTGTATGCTAAAGAAAATCGGAATCGTAAGTAACGAATTTATTTGAACAGTATCTATTTAATATTTAATGATTTCGTCGGGTTTCGAAATCGTGAAACTTTGAAAACCTAGAGTTATTCAAACTGTATACTGTATAGGAGAGTCGGAAATAGGTAGTTATAAAAGATATAATATTTCTATTGTAGATGAACCAGGATGGCACCACAAATATAGAAGTTGCTCGGAAGAGAGCGCCGTCTGATATTCCTAAGGAACAAATTGATGCCGTTATCAGCAAGTGCAAAGATATCAGTAAGTAAAACCGCATTAACAGAGTCTTCAATGAAGTTTAAATTTTTCAGAAAATAATCTCTACCTTTTATGAATCGTCTATTGTTGAAAATGATATCGTAGTAATATTCTTTGTTCTTAAGCGTTGATTTATTAATTGATTATTAATCACATTTCAGCTGGTGAAAACGACTGCAAGAAGGCATCCAATTTAATGAAATGTTTCATGGAAAACAAGTCTTTCAAAGTACTTAACTAAAACTGACGAAGAGGAACGATTTAATCGACAATTGACGTAATTGGTATTTGTATTAATGTGAAATGATTGTGAATTAAAATGAATAAATTAGTATATTGAGAAATGTTGCTCCTTCAATCCAATACTTATATGCACCCGTTTCCTTCAAATTGTCTGATTCAGCATAACATTTTCTACTTCTAACGTTTCAACACAGACGGGACATAGAATGGACTCAAATTCGAATCCATACCGACGAAGAAAATTACGGCTGATTTGACCGCCATCTGTTAATGAACAGTGGAACATTTTACTGAAGTAGTATTGTCGGTCAAGAGGGACGCGGTGCGTTAAAGTCGCATTCTATAATCCGTCGGTAACGTTATGAGAGACGGGAATGAAAATACAAATTCTTATTGGACTGACTGTACTTTAAGGAATAAGAAAAATTTAAGATCTTATCCCGCAATTGGAAAAATGTTTTCTTAAAACGTACGATATTCTCAATTTAGATAGTCGTTGAAATTGCATGAAAATCCAATTTTCTGGTCATCTTAGCGATTCGTTTGACAGATTGGAAGTTTGAAATTCATCGATAACAATCATGCTGTCAATAATGTATAGAACTTTCTCTATAGACAGTAGTTTCGTTACGTTCTCGATAATTTTAAACAGTGATTGTAAGAATTACCTTTAATAATCCAAGTATTGTAGATAGAAATTGACAAGTGGGATCATTATTGTCACAGTACCAAAAGATAATTTGAATCTTACTCTTAAGTAGTAATTCAAATACAGTTACCCCAATAAGATACGCGACTAGAAAATACTATTTCAACTATGTAAGCAATATGTTAACTTTTCAAATAAAGTTTTGTTTCTGACACAAGTATTCGATAAATATATATGTATATTAAACAATTTCATTTGAAATCGTCTGCGCTATAGTGTGCGTCCAGTAGTCAAATCAGTTCCACGTTGGACATGCTCGTAGTGTGAGCAATATGGCTACGAAGGAGAGTAATCTCTTTGCGTTGTACGTTGAATTAAATAAATTAATTCAAAATGGAGAATACGAGAGGGCTATAAAAACAGCGAACAAAAGTAAGTTTCTTCGTGAATCTATTAATATTCGCCGATTTTCGAGAATGTAGTATTGTCATAACCTGTGCCCCACATTCTTGGAACAGTGGGTACTGTAAAGTGGAAAATTGGTCAGTTTTAGGCATATCCCAAGACGAGAAGGATGCCTTTCATTGCAAAATTATCTGTTGCATTCAGTTATCCAAATTCAACGATGCCCTACAGTTTATTGTTAAGAATCCAAAACAGGCGGCGTATGTTCTTTATTTATTATAACATTATGCCACTATTCTGTAATCAATTGAATTACTGTCTTCATTCTTCCATTGCATGATAGTAACTGATATTTTATTTTTGCAGCAATTTGGAATTCGAGAAAGCGTACTGCTTGTATCGTTTAAATCAGGTGCCGGAAGCTTTGAAAGTTGTAGATTCTGTGCCTAATCCGTCTATGAATCTGAAGGAACTTAAAGCTCAAATATTGTATAGGCTCGAAAAGTACGAAGATTGTTTCTCCGTGTATCGAGATATAATAAAAAATTCTACCGATGAATACGAGGATGAAAGAGAAGCTAATCTTGCAGCGGTGGTTGTAAACTTAACAATCGAGGATTCTGTAAGATAGCAGCTATTAAAACCACACAAAAGTTGTATCAAAGAATTGGTTTTGTCTTATATACATATATATTATTTCAACAGAAGTTAGAAGTCCCTGTATTGCGGGAGGATACATACGAATTGACGTACAATGCTGCTTGCCGTGTAATTGCACAGGGCAGCAAAGGAGACAAAGCTACCTTGCTCGAAGCAGAGAAGAAACTTAGGACAGCTGAGAAAATGTGTAAAGAAGGCCTGGAAGAGGACGTAGCTTCCGAGGAAGAGATAGAAGATGAATTGGGAATTATTAGAGTGCAACTTGGATGTTGCCTTCAGCTTCAGGGTCGCGAGAAAGAAGCGCAAGCATTGTACACGTCTGCATTGAAAACGAAGCCGGACGATATAGCTTTAGTAGCAGTTGCGAGCAATAACCTTGTGTGCCTTAATAAAGATCAGAATGTATTTGATAGCAAGAAAAGAATGAAAAGCGCCACTCACGATAGTTTAGAGCATAAATTAACGTCCAAGCAGAGAAGGGATATCGCGTACAATCAATGCCTGCTAGCTTTATACACTGATCAGGTATTTCACTGATCACGTATTACTTTGTTGCTCATCATTCTCATGTTCGATTATCGCAAATTTCATGTATTACAGGCAGAGCAATGTCAACAACTCTGTAACAGACTTGCCAAGGATTATCCTGCGCTGGCGGCAGATGCTATGTTCGTTAAAGCGATACAACTTGGTAAAGAGGGCAAAGCCAAGGATGCAGCGCAATTGTTAGCACAGTATGCGGTTGGAGAGAAAGAATTACAAATGAAACTGGTTTGCGTGCAACTCTTGTTGAGTCAAGATGAAAGGCAAGAAGCGATTGACATTCTTGAAAATTTAAACGAGAGAGATAAATCATTACCTGGCATAGTCAGCGTACTTGTAACTCTTCACATGGCGAATAATAATCGCGATAAAGCGTCAGCTGCTCTTAAAAATGCAGTGGATTATTACAAAAAGAACAAGGCGAGCGTGTTTAATTTTGTCGCCTTCGTTTAATATTTCATTTACTTATATTTTATTCGATATTTATTTCTCAGGAGGCCACCGCTAATTTGGGAGAATTATGGCGGCAGGCTGCCGACTTCTATTTACGCGGAGGTGAAGTTAAAGTGGCGGCTGATATTTTACAAGAAATGGTAGACGCGTCGCCTTCGGATACCAAGACATTGGCGCAATTGGTAGTAGCCTACGTACAATTTTGTCCTGAGAAAGCTCAACTTTTATCGAAACGTTTGCCGCCCCTACACGATCTGTCTGAAAGTGCAGATATCGATGCTTTGGAAAGCAGCAACTGGGTAATCGGCACCAAAGTGATGAAGAAGAAAATAGAACCATCGCCGGGGTAAAACTCTATTCACTCGCAATATTCAACAACGATACTAATCGAATTTTTTTTATGACCGATGATACTATCAATTAATAACTAATCTGTTTGACAGTAAACCCAGTGTGGATATAACGCAGAAGAAACGTAGAAAGCGTAAACGCAAAGCAAAATTGCCCAAGAATTATGATCCGAATATTCCACCTGACCCGGAAAGATGGTTGCCTAGGCACGAACGAAGTGGATTTAGGAAAAAACGAGACAGAAGAAATCGAGATGTCGCGATGAAAGGCACTCAGGGTGTTGCGACTGGGGCCAGTGATATGTAGTACGTATTAGAAAAGTATATAAATTATATTTTGAAGATAAAGAAGATGTAGTGAATAACTTTTTATCGTTACAGTGACATTACCAAAATGCCTACGAATGCGAAACCATCACCGAATCCACGGCATAGCCCAGCGGTAGAGACGTCGGGTCCGCGACAGCAACAACGTAAAGTACAACAGAAAAAGAAAAAGAAGGGTGGAAAATGGTAATAATCGTTATTAATATTTTTTGTTGCATTTGTTCCAATTACTGTGTTTTATGTATATGTATATAAAATATGTCTATATTGCTAGAATAATCGCCGATCGAACGAAAGGTCTGTTTAGCGAAACGAACAGTTTCGAGTACAGTACACGATACTGCCATTTTTAAATGCCTGTACTTTACACCCGATGTCACACGAACAGAGTAAAGTTTCAATTCCTGAATTTGGTATTAGATTAAGATGTAATTGCGTTATAATACGGAACGAAAATATACATGAAAGATATGGTACTTAAAATATTTTTATTCCTTTTTTTTTCCTTTCTTCTTCATTCCTTCTGTCAACATCTGACAATATAATATACAATATAGGTAACATGTTCCTTGCGTACATTGACTAGGATTTGGCGATACATAATCTTTATTTCTCTGTTGGTAACAATTGTATATAAAAAATACAATCTGTTCTGAGTTCCCTTTTTTATCATAGTAAATCTGTAATCTGTGTAGATAGATCCGTGATTGTGCGTCAGATTTTAACATTCAAGTAACAGCTTTTTTATATCTGTGTATATACAGTAATAATAATAAGTGGCGTAATTCGTAATCACAATATCTTACTATACAATCGTAATTACACTGTTTTGTGTATAATAATAAAATGCCACGTCAGTAATAGTTTCATTTTTCGTGAAATCATAACTCTGTGAAGACACACTTTGATTACATATCACTGCAATACATATATATATATATAAATATCGATGTATGTGCACGTATACACGTGCATGCGTGTAAAAGGATATCCTCTATCCTCTATATACCATTCTAACTTATTGTCTCGTATTATCATTGCACAACACAGTATTGTTTGTCGTTTGTATATAAATTTATAACAGAGGCAACTGTCGAGGTAAGAATAATCGTATATATCATAAAACGTTTCCTACTTTTGCTTTTTCATATTCATTTCTAATATATCCATGCTGCATAATTGTCCCATCTATACATACTTTTACTTAAAGTAGGTAATAGTCTTCCGTTAAAAAAAAGAAACAGTACAACAGGCACGCATCATTCAACTGGTCAGAACATTGTGATATGCATAATACGTAGAAAATAAACAAGCACTGGAAAACTCATTTACCACCAGTTCTAAGCAAGTACACACGTTCGATACTCCGTGATGCCGTCACTCATCTATTGGCAAACAGTTCCACGTGTTCCCAATACCAATCGCCAAATCAGTTCGACAAAAGAGACTTTGTCAAAGATGAGAATAGATGAGTAAGGCACAAAATCCATGTGAATGTAATGAAATACTTACACATGACATAGAGAATTTTTTCAATGTATGAACATTGCCAACAAATTATTTTATTTCTCGGGAATAATGCCCTCCCAGGCATCTTCTCGTTGTTTGTTGGCCAACCTACGTTTTTCTAAAAAAAGAAAAAAAATCCATACAAATACATATTACCAACTCTCTGATAGAGAAAGTGTTTGTACAAATATATGTACCTTTAGCCTCGCGTAGGACAGTTTTCTCGTGTTCACGTTCTTGCCTGGCAGTAGCCAATTTTACACCTAAAGCACCCGTAACCAGCCGTCTCGCTAATGCTGCGCACGTTTCCGGACGACTTCTATAAGGTTGCAAAAACTCTGCGCTTCTTTTCGCTTTCGTTTTACTCAAGGCGGTTGCTTCGCTCAGGGGTCTCGTTTTTACAAACGGATGATCTGACGCCAATACTTCGGCGGCTAGAAATGATTAAACTGGAAGTATTCGTCTGTTCATGCAGACTGGTATAAGAATATTTGATTTCTAATTACCAACAAGGGGACTACTGAATACCCCAAGACAATGAGTATCGTCCACCCATTTTAATTCGAAGCCGCCATTCTTAAAAGGACTAAAAGCAGCTGCCAGATCGCTGGTTTTAAATTCTGTCGGGAAATCGTATATCTCTACGACATGAGCAAATTCATCGCTAGACACTTCGATGTGTTTGGTGTAGGGTTTGTAATCGGTTTTCGGCTGTTCTATCATAACATCTCCAACAGCAGACGTCAACTAAAACAGTGCAAAGATATTGTTCGTTATTTGTGAATTTTATCAATTAACTATAATTAGTGTTCACCAGATTCGTTACTGTATCAAACTTCGTAAATACTAGCCTCTTCTATAAGGGTTGGATCTAAGCAATCGCCGTTGTCATCGAACAAACTATCCCAGTCACACTCGTCCCTGTTTATCTTCTTAACCGGCGGCGAAGGCGGTGGAGCAGGTTTACTTTTTTGTCGCACAACTTTTTTCACCTTCTTCTCTGGCGGGGCTACAGGTGCAGGAATGGCTTCTTTAACAGGCGGCGATTCTTTTTGCACAGAGTCCGAGATAATCAACACGCCAGACACCATGTTTCGATGCATGATCTGTGTGTTCTTTTTATTCGTCAGTTTGTCCTTCTTCGAAAGCTCCTTATTTTTCTTGTTATTATTTGCAGTCGAATTAGTCATAATAACATCAACCTTACATTCATCAGATCTGCTTACAACTTCGTTAACATTAATTTCACTATGTGCACAGTTTTCAATTGAGTCTACGCTAATCTTATTTTCACTACAATTACTAGATAATGCTTCTTCCTCTCCGACAGTCTGTAACTGAATTTCATCAGTTCCTTCGCATTTATCATCCGGAGTATCAGAGTTGCTCGAAGCGTTTGGCACATTCTCGTTGGAACTGTCCATTTGCTCCACTCTTTCCTCTTCGCTGCCAGTTTCCGTAATAGCTACATCCGAAACAGCTGTAGGAGCTATATCTTTTGCATCCGTTTCAAGACACACGTTAGCTTCGCATTCTACTTCAATTTCCTCTTTAACCAAGCATATATTTGATCCCTTATTTACGCATTCTGTACTCCGATGCACAGGGGAGGCGTCAGCCTCCTTGATATTTATACCCGATTTTAATTGTCCATGAGAAACCGGAGTTAAATTGTCCTTAGTAGGAGTACGATTTACACGGACAGGTTCAACTGGTTGGGGACTTCCTTCTGTTTCCAAACTCCTGCGATGCCTCGGCACATAGACTGCACGATCCGGCCTTTTCTGACGAGAGGTTCTTTGTGGGAAAGAAAGTACAAAGTAAATTCAACGTTTTATATTAAATAATATTTCACGAATGTTTGCTGAGAGAATTTTGAGGGGGCGCAAACAAATATTTGCGCAACTTCTTACTTCGCCGTAGATGATTCCGCGGCTGACGATTGCACTTGAACTTGGTCCACATTTGTTTGGAGCTCATTTCTAGCCCTTCTAGCAGCTGGTGGCCTGTAGATTTGAACCGCTGGCGTTGATTTAACTAAAAAAGGAAAACGAGGGTCGATTTCAATTTTACGTCTACGTTATATTTTCGATGTGCAGGAATTGCCTCGATCATTTAATCACCTTGTCTTTGAGCTTTTACACGTTCTGGAGATGCGGAGGTCGATCGTTGTTCTTCGACGCCCATCTCGAACAACGTAGAAGCCCCTTTTGTTGCACCAGTCGATTTTGCACACTGTGCACCATTCAATTTCGGATCCCTAAAATTACGAAAATGAAAAATGATACGCTTCACAATATTGCCCGTCCATTCTCTCCTTTTAATCAGCTTAATAGCTTTCTGACGCGTTTGAGTACTACGTTTCGTTCGACCTTGAGCTGGTCAGTTTCACTTTCGTTTACTGCTGCTACGTCGTAAGAATTCCACTCTTATAAATCAATTTTATTTCGTAACGTTATCAGACTTGCCTACGAATTACATCGAAATCTGATTTTTAATATATTCTACGCTGCGAATATTGTATTAATATTATTTCTCAAATCGACCACGTTAAATTTAGTGCATACGTTTCGGAGCAGTTGTATTCTACACACGTTACTAATATCACTACGATCTTTACAATTTTTCTGTACCACTGACGACAATAATGATTTGGAGTTATCTTAACACAATCACTATATCCACAACTTTTGTCTCGATTAGAAAAATGCAATACACGAATCATTATCAAGCTGCACATATATCTCTTATCGATAGGTTATCGATCGAGCCAAATATTGTTTTATTATTAGGCTTACCTAATAAGTAACAGCGACCGTAACAGAATCACTTTATCCCAAATGAGAATTAATTTTTCTACACACCTAAGAACACACAAGCATGACAACTACTGTCGTAAAATACATTGCCCAAGAATGCTGTGCTATTGAACAATAAAACTGAAAAAGAAATAGCGGCTCACTAATATTGTTGCGCCTAGCAAATTCGAAGGAGGAAAATACGCAAATCTGTCGTTTGAATTTCGTTCACTTTGCACTTTGCATTTCCAACATTAATTGATGTACACTCAGATGATACCTTATCACGTCACTTTGGTAACACACAACAGTCCGCCTGGCTGAACCCTGGCCGATGGAGAACGTATGAAGATCGGCGAAACGGTCTTGCACCAACTGATGTATAATGAATCGACGATAGTTGTTTACAGGTGGAAAGACGAGTACCCTGTAAACGGAGAAAAGAATGCGTTACGAACGCGGTTTGAAAGTGAGACCGAAGTGGAGGCCGGTGAACGTAACCGAGTCGCCCCGGGCCGCCGCATAAATGTATCCCGCCGGATGAACGCACAGGCCGGTTAACTTTTACATAACGTTTCACTTTCTCCCTCGTTGGTTTCCACAAAATTAGAGGCATCCTTGCATCAGAATAACCGTTGCACCGCATTCCAATTGGCGGTCGTTCGGTTTCGTTTAATGTGTCGTATATGATCGTGGCTTTTCAGGTGAACCGGTGGTTGCATTTGATCGACATAAAACCGTGGTTAAAGCGGAACCCATTACATATGTACAATGACGTAATCGGACGTTCTAAGAAAGTATATCGAGGGACCATTAGAACGGGCATACGCGTAATGTACAAAATGAAAAAGGAAAAAGGGCAGAGGGGACGCGGTTTTATTAGACGTTTTATTAGTATCTCTTCGCGTGAATACGTAAATGAAAAGATTGATCTGTATGGGGTATAGATACTAGGGCGAGCTGGTTTTTTCAACTTAACGATGTTCTACGTTATAAAGATAGGTGAATTACATGCCAATCGTTCAGGTGGAACGAACCGTGCAGCGTAGTAAAATATATATAGTAAATTGTATGAAGTGTAGATATGAAAGCAGAGAGAAGAAAAAGAAATCGATTCTATGCAAAGAAAACCAGCGTGATCCGGTCGTTGGATCGGTTGTATCGTCGATTCGATCTATTAATTACGTTCAACGACGGCTAAACCGACGAGCCTTGAACTACAAAAAAGAAACAGAAGTGGCGTACACATGTCTCGTAAGTGTTGCGTGTGGTTCACGTAATCACGCGTATACGTGAGCGACATACGCTAAGCGTCCAGGCTGCAAGCGGTAGATTAACAATTAACCGTACAGAGGGCATTTGAAATCGTTCGGCTGTTTTTTTTGTTGCGCGTGATTTCGATAATTACGCACATGGTGGGAATGAGGATATGATAGAGTGTAGTTTAACTCATTGGCACATATTGTGTTTAAAAAAGGTCGGGGCATCAATAATAGCAGCTTTGAAATTGACTTAAATATCAAATATTGTGAAAGTCAGATATAGCGTTTGAATACGTAATTCATTAAATATTCATGGTATTCGGCCATCGTATTGACGGTGACGGCACTGCAAATATTACGGTGTCCTTACATAATAATGTTTGTAACGACGGTTCATCTGAGATAACCGTGCTTTATTTTCGTAGCCGGTAATAGTGATAATGAGTTCCATTAAACGTTGAGTTTCGCACAAATTTTCTTTCATTATCCTAGCGGCGGACCGTCTATAGAGATCTATTTAACCAATATCCGCAATTTAAAAGCCCCATTATTCTTTCGCCCAGCCTCTTGTCCAGATGCAGAGAAATAAGATGAATATTGTAATCGAGGATCGGTGCAATTGATAAAATAAAAGCTATTGAACTTCTACGAAGTGTATCTTTCATTTCCTCAGGCGGAGTGCCAATGATTCGCTGTTCTTTTTTATGTTCTTTAAAACGCTATGCAGTTAGCTAAAAATAGGTACATATCTCCCGCGAGGAAAAATATACAGGCATTCGCAGTACTCGGACCATGCACGAAAAAGGTAAAAACATAGAATCCACAAACGTAACGGTATCTTGCGAAGACGCGCGTGTAGTAATGACTAAGACCGTAATCGTCTGTACGACGATGATATCAGCCATTTACCTTTAGACCGGGATATTTATAAATGTTCTTGGAGACCGTAAAAAGAAGTCGACAATAGCGGTTGTACGGCTTCTTAAATCTCTTCGGAGATCTTAAACGTAGTTCTAATTGCCTTCGAATTCCAATTGCATGTCAAGGATGCGGATAAATTTACCGTAACGTCGTCCACGTCACGTAACCTACCACGAAATCGCTCAAAAAAAAAACCGCGTACCGACAAATAGACAATATTTACGACGCGTATCCTATCCCTATTTCTCCTCGCAATTGACAAACGTCAGCCGTACAAACATTGCATCTCTCGAAGCAACAAGATCAATGACTTCTCAGAGAAAGCTTCACGGTGTACCGTAATACGAGTTCGTAGAAATCGAGAGTCAAGAATAATGACCAAAGACACGTAGCAAAAAGGCCTTTGTGATCTAACCTTTAAAGGCGCGTCGTTGAATCGGGAAACGTGATCGTTTGTTGGCTTCTCCTACCTACCTTTTTCGTGTCTTGTCCCTTGAAAATAGAGTCACGTCGTGCTCCACTTCCTCCGAGAAAAGACTATCCTGCAAGCTCATTTATTTTCGAAACTGCACGCTCCACACGCATATGAGAAATTATTGACACTTGAAACGAAATTTATCGAAAATCACTCACAAAAATCACATTTACCGTGCTGCTGAACAGCAGCAACGGTCTCTACTTGACGCGCACAAACCATAAACTACTCTAAGACGCACGGCGCACGCGTCGGTTTAGTTCAAGCTTCTCGGCAATTACGCATGCGCGAGAATTTAAATCGGAGTATGGTTATGCGCAAAATTGTTCCCGCCTGTGTGCGGTAGTGTTCAGTGCATTTTGTTCGCCGAATTTATGTAAATTTTTGTATTTCATTTATCAATTCTATGTTACTTCTTTATTAAATATCTCTAAATCTTCTTTGTATCGATAATACAGTGTTTGGATTTTGATTAATTCAATCCATACTGTACAAAACATATTTATTTAATAATTTATGAAGATACACACATAGTGTACAACGTACAAGCCCTAGCATTCATAAAATGCCGCTACTTCGTCAAAGTCGACTTTTCATTTCATTTTGTCCCCTAGAATACTTATATACAATCACACGATTTTTGTTTTCATCTTACACTGTTCATCGAAACAATTTCATTTTACTACAAGCGACAAGTGCCCCGGCCGTTTCGCTCAACGCATCGTTGTCCTTATCAAATCCTCCCAGAAAATATGTCGCATCTGATAAAATTCTTTTGTAGCCCGGCGTTGAGTGAAACACGGGGCCAAGTTAGAATGTGTACAGCGCATAAACATACAAAGTTAAAGGGGCCCGATCGCTCGTTCATTGCTCGGGCCCAGATTCTTTTCATTCTCCTCTTTCTAATACAAAGCCTGCGTCTACACGCAACATTATATCGGAATTCTGTCAAAAATATTTTATATACAATTGGGGTGTGTATATAAAAAAAACAAACAAACAAATTCACGTCTTAAGATTATAAGAAGAAGAGACGATGTTGCCGTGCTGTTGCCGTGTACGAAAAAAGCAACAAATACTCGTTTATGATAGACACCGATTTGGTATTTTCCCAGCACAGAACAAACAATACCTTATTTTTAGAGAAATTACAATAGTATGTAACGTGTGTCACGACACGGTCATAACACTCAGAAACATTGTAACTAAATATTTAGAATTACGTTCAGCGATGCAGCTGGTGAACGAGAAGAATTCTGTTTCCTTGTTCGTTCCAGTGTCGCTGTGATTTCTTGGTCTACTTACATTTACGCGATATACAAATCTAAAAAGTAATTAAAGAGACGAGTTAATGTAACTCAGTTCGTAGACAAGGTACGCAAGCGATTCGAAACACTATCTAGAAAAAGAACGGAAGGTTAAATCGTGTGCGTTACAACGATGGAAATACTATCGTTGAAAATACGTCGTGCTAATGACTATCCGTAATCTGATTAAGATCATACGGTAGAAAGACGTGTGCCTAAAGGCATCTTCGAAATTCGGTTTGTCGAATATCTTGATGTGCGAAAACACAGAAATAAGTACTACGACGGGCAATGCACGGATGGAACTAGGAAACATATAAAGTAGGTACAGGATTCTTTGTAGATTTTTTACCGCGTATCGAACACAGAGATATTAGCCTTAGATGTCTATTCGTGGTCTATATTGTAGCCTTAACGGTGGGTCCCGGAACCTCCATCTTGTAACATAAACGAATTTCAACGTGTGGTCCTTACCTAACAGTTCATCATTGCACAAAATATCAATCTGGAAGAAGCATCTCGATGAGTAATCTAAATTTCAAATGAATCTCATATACCATTTTTGTACTCACATCCCGATATTTTTCCATCCCGTTTAACACTTTCTTAGCAATAAATTTTTTCAAATGCGTAATGGTTGCTTGAGCGGAGCACCTAATAAATCTTCTCTTCAAGGCCTTTAGACTTGTGTTTATGCATTCCAAACATACATTGACCTGAAACAATACAAACTTCTCAGTGCTCTGTCAAATTATTTGAATTAATTTTCCAGTTATTTTCCTCATGTTTTACTTGTTCATCTGTACGATGGTAATCTGACTCCGCATGAGCATCCGCTGCTGCTTTATCTTCTTCTACTTCTCCAGCATTTGGTAGGACATCTTTGGGGCAAGGTAAACCTCTTGCTCTATAGAATTCCCGTTCCCTTTTAATTTCATCTGAAGGAAGATACATTGTATCAAGTACATCTTTCTATATAGTGTATTTTATGTAGTCTTTCATTTCCTTTTCTTTTTTTTATATCAGCAGAAATATTACTAACTTTCTTGTAGATCAGGAACCAATTTATAGACAATATCCTGCATTGTTCTATCAAAGCTTATATATTGTAGGGGATGTGACTGGTGTATAACGATTTGACATGTTGGACAGGTGTGCTTTTCTTCCAAATGTTTTACCAGACAGCTCTTGCAAAATGTATGCAAACATTCTGTTACAGTGGTCGCATCTATCAAATATCCTCTACATATCTTGCACGTTATGTGACTGTTCAGTGTTTTCAATTTGATTCTCCTCTCCATGGCACTGGTAATCACCATTTAATAAATGTTACTACCTGCGACATCGCACAATTACCAACGAATTATATCATCGAACAATAACATCCTAAATGCATAATTCGCAAAAACGATTAGTATCAACATGCATGGCAATTTATAATATCTCTATGCGGAAAAAAGCGTAACATTCCGAAACAACATTGACGTAATGCTACACGCAAGAACGGCAATATGAAAACAGAGAAGATTCTCGTTTAAATTGGAATTCCACAAAACTTATATCGTTACGTTACGTATTTTGAGCTCGTGTATCATTGTAAGGATCGTATGGGACGCAGTTGATAATGAATGGTGCAAGGAAAAGAGATTTGTTGGGGCGAAAAAAGTGGGTTATCGGATTCTAACCTGAGTGTCGAGTGTTAGCACACACAACGGCAACTTTCACTAGTGCTATTCGTTCGGAATTATCGTGCGAACGGTCCGTAGCATCCTTGGCATCTTTTGTCGTTGAATCGAAGCTAAGTGGAGGTGTAGAAAATGAAATGTTCCACTAAAAACCTGGTAAAAACAACTTAGTGTAAATGTGGCTGATGACAACAAAACGAACTGACTTCAGCGCCATCGTTTGCCAGTCAGTCAACTTTCCTGTGGACACGCGGTTGTGTTCAATGGTGGGGGCGCGGCAAAGTGTGTTATTTTATCGATCAATGATAGACCAATCTGTTTAATCGTATAATTTTAGTAAAATAACCCTTTCGAAAGGGTACTGCCCAAAGTGAAAATGTCCGGTACGGACAAAACAGTATAGATTTGATTAATATCGAAGAGCTATAGCACAGACGAGAAACAGAATAGACCTTTCTCACCTGTTTGAGGAGCCCTAGAACCCACTACCACCGACAAAATATAGGAATAGACTAATCATACAGAGTATTCTTTCGGCCTGAATTTCCGGCGTGACGAAAAACCCTTACCGTTTCCATGTCACTCATGTCGTTCTCAGCACATTACAGACAGCGATGTTATCGATGATTTACGTACTTCATTTAACTTGCAATTCGAACTGCTGACCAATTTTCTTTTCAAGTCTTTAATATACGGGTGCAATAAACTAGAACTGGGTATTATCTTAAAATTGTTGAATATCACACCATTGTTTTTTACTGTCGATGAATATCGAACTCTGTAAATATTTAAAATCATAAAAATCATAATCATAAAATATCCATACTGTAACAGTTGCAATAAAGAAATTCAGTTCGATATGATATTCAAACAACATCAAGCTTAACGGAAATCCCCCCCCCCCCTCACACCGCCCACCTATCGCCCAGCGCCAATTGTGTGTCCAACCAATTAGAGCAATCTAAATACATATTTAGAAAATCTCCATCTTTCACCCCCCGGATCTCGTAGTGATTAGACGGGTTAAGAGTGTCTGTCAAATTAAGGTATGTGACTAATTGTATGTTCAATATATTACTAAATACAAGAAATTATATCAATTGATTTCATTTACCGTTCTCGGGGGTTTTTGTACTTTGTTTGTTGATATTAATTTATATTTTGGGAGAAATTCAAAAAAATATACCGCAAGTAAATGGAATCGCCCATCGTACATTTCTTAATCGAATCACTGTTTTCACGTATGCCTAATACACGATTCAGCCTTAAATTCCCTTTTTTTGCAATATTTTCTTCATTTTCTAGCAAAACTGTTACAATATTGGCCATTTTTAATGCATTTATCTCGATTGCCAATTTCATTCTGTTTCATAGCCTCTCTTTTCTTCCATAGCGTCTCTAACGGTTGTTGTGCTGAATTGGCGCGAAAGTTACGATGACTGGCGGGAATGCGCAAAAGCATAGTGAAGCCGAATTGTCAAACGATCTCGCTGACTGGTAAGAATTCCTCCAATTTCTTGTAGAATAAAGTAGAATTTCATTAATCCCAGTAACTTATCTCTATTAAATGACTATTCGTGTCACGTATAATACTTGCACGATATACAATTGTGTAGTGGATAAGTAATTTCGCGAAAAGGAAAGTGGGTAAATGAAATCTTCCATACTGTAGCTTCTGTAAGGATTCAAAATGGCGTAGTAGTAAATTTTCAAGTTTGAACAATTGGCGTCTTTTTCACAATTAACAATTTAACAATTCCAACCGTAGAAGAATAGATTTTATTGCTTCTTCCCGCGGGCAGGAAGTTTGTTTCTTTTGCATAACTCGTTCTCTATTGTCCATTTTCTGGCTAATTAATCTCGAGAATATATCGCCAAAAATGCCTGGGCCGTTGCTCTCCATATAATGTGTACCATGAAATATTTCTAGGAAAAACAACGATCGTAAACAAAAGATCAGCTTCAGTCGAGTGTCGGACATACCCGAATGACAAAGGACGTTGGCGAAGGGTATCATTGTACTGCATGGCGCCGAAAGAATAGCACGTGCATGCGTCGAACACCTCATTAAGGTGTGTAGCGTTATCTAATTGTACCGCGGCATTCGTAATATCTATACTACGTTCACTTACACACTATCGTCCTTGCAGCTTATTTATTACGATTGTATTTAGCATTTCACATAATATTACGGGATTAAACTAAAAACAGTTCGAATTATTTACTCCGATATTTCATTGCGCCCTTTTGTGTTACAGTCGGCACACCTTTTGCCCTCCTGATGCAGGGGTTAAATTGAGCTGCCTCGGGCACGTTCCTGACTACTTCCACGATTATTTCTTCTGCTCCTGCAATCGACGAGGTGGTGAGTCGCATGTGTTTTGGTTCCTCTGGTCCCCAATCATGCCGTAGGACGATTGGTCCGAAGCGGCACGGGTGACTAGTTGTATTTTTTAGTAGTTTTGCGAGCATAGTGATTGCGGGTATAGTTTTTATACCCGTCAGTTGAAACGTTATTTTCTTGTGAATTATTTCTTAGATGAGGCTAGATCTGCCTTCTTGTACTCCGCGTTTTTTAATATAAAAAAATTAAGAACCAGAGTAATATTTCTTTTTCGAATAAATATTTGATCATATAAGCACTGGTCGTGTAGGTTCCTCTATTTCGATAGAGATCTATGATGACATTAATAAATACATTGAACAAATGTATATATATTGAGGATATTGTATATTAAATTTATAATTGCATTTATAATCAATTGAAATTTGTTTTCACTGTTGAGCAGTCGGATACCCTCTCGTAACTTCGTTACTGCATGTGTTTCATGATTATAGTAATCATGTATTAAAATAAATAAATATAACAATACGTATATTAAAGTAGCATATTAATTTTCATATACTATGCCGGGTTGTTTGCGATTCATCATGGAATATCCGTTTGCAATTCATCATGGAATATCCGTTTCCTCTTACTTTACATCTATTTAGATTTTGAATTAGATATGCTATGTTTACGCAACTTTAAGCTTTTCTGTTTAGGCAGGACATTTCTAAGTTAAATCATTCTCGAAATGGACGGGCGCTTTATAAATTGAATCAGCATTTTAATTAGGTAAACAATTTCCAAATTAAATTTGGTTTTCAGTTAGGCAGGCAATGTTGAAGTTAAGATAAATTTGTATCCAGTCAGGATGTTCGAAGTTAAGATAGATTTTTCGTTAGGTGGAATGTTATTAAATAAGATCTTGCGCAGCATGAAGTTACGTCTTAGTTTATTGTATTCTTTGTTTGTTAATTTAAGTTAGATCTAACAGGATTCTTCTTTTCAGCTTTTTATTTCTCGATAACTATAATTGAATATTTTTCAAGCTATATTCTATATACGATTTGGCATAATCGTCTACAGAATATCGCTAGATCGCTCAATGTTTCCGAAACCTTCGTGGAATGCTAAGTTCGCATCTCCAAAACGACGGCGAGCTGTGGAAACTGCGAATGTCTCGCAAACATCTGGGAATAATCAACGGTAGACGTCGGGTAATGTGGGTACAGTTTCCAGTGATTTATTCGAGACGAAACTCACGTTACAATAATAATCCAATATTTACGCAGACTATACATACAATCTACCTTGGTAAATGCTGATTTACTGGCTACCTTTAGGTGCTGGGTAACAAAAAAGAGAAATGAAAAATAGAAAGGAAAGATTGAAAGACAGAGAGGAAACTTTTAAATAAACAATTCAAGGTGCTATGCAATGTTTTCGGCTGCCGCATTCATCGTCGAATTCCCGCCGTGAAACTAATTCCGCAATTCTTTCATATTTTACACGTACATCTCGTCTCATTCGTTCGGGTGATAATACAAAAAAATTAAAAAAAAAAAATAATAAAAGAAGAATTAACGACATCCTAAAAATGCATACCTAAGTAACAATATACAGAGAAATAAATTATCTACTACTAAGCACCTCTCGCATGCACCATTTATACATCTTTCTTCTTATCATTGTACATCCGCGTGGACGTTGCAACAAATTCTTATATTACTCGTCGCGCGAAAAGTCGATAGGAAATTATAACAATATCTCTTTTTTAATCGTACGACTCCTTGCACTCGTCTCTGATCGACGAGGACGTTTTCGTTGGAGTTTCAACCAGTTCCCGTGTAATCATGTAAACGTTAAAGATACGTTAAAATTTGCTGCATTATAAATTCATCAACGTGAATTGAAACTCGTTAAAACGCCAACGAATCATGCCCAACCGTCTCCCCTTATAAATCTATGAATTTACGCCCGTCAATCGGTTTCTACAAAATAATTATTACATACGCGCTCGTTGTCTACAGAAGTCCGTTCACGTAGAAACGCTAACATAATACATACTTTAATAACAGTTCGAGCTATGTTACAGAGAAACGTATTGGTTTCATTAATTGACTAGTTACAAACGCGTTTCTAGGACCGGATATCACCGTTGTGCAAAACCGATACACCGTCCAGTGTTTCGTTCCTTCTGCTCCAATATGAACGACACAATTAGCCCTGGTGGAACTTTTCTGCTTCCCTTTCTTTTTCTTCCTCTTCCGTCACTCTTTTTTTACCAAGGCACTTATCAATGGCACGGCAGTAACATGTACAAAATTGGACGACGTGAATATTCTTATAGGTTTTATCTAACGTACATTCACTTTGGTTGCGAACGTGGCTCGCCAAAGTCTGCAACTCGTGGTTCTTACTTAATCATTAGGTGAACCGTAGAAAAGTTTGTACCTGAGTGAAGTACAAGAATCTCGAGGAACAATTATATTGTGTTCCGGACGCGCGCTGACATCGTTTCATAACGATTAGTTCAGGCATGTTTCCTCAGGGTTTTCTTTCTTCGGGGTAACAGGAAAATAAATACAGTGTCTCTTCGTAAGAAAATCAGTCTCCACGAAGGCCGGAGTTCTCTTTCTCGATCGATTCCTCCATTCCTCTTCTTCTTTATCATTTTCGTCTTTCTTAACTCTACGGAATACGCGCTAAACAGGTCAATACTGATTTATATTATTTGGCGTGTTCGCTAGGTCAGTCGATCGACTTCCGTTCACTAGTCTTCTTTTCTTTTTCGTTCGATTTCTTTTTTATCCTCCACCTTTCCCGTGCGTTTCTTCGTTCGTCGTTCTCTCTCAGAGCTTCAGTTTGTTTTTCCTCCATCCCTTTTCACGAAAGTTCTACACATTCTTCGGCCAAAACCGTTCGTTCGTAAGATTTTCATAATAGATAGGGGAACTTTTCTTCACCCTCGTCGTCTTCGGCGTCGCTGGATTCCTGGCTGGAGGGTGGCGTGTCCAATTGTGGAAGGCCGAGGTCCAAGTATTCCTGTAATTGGACAATGAACAGGAAATTACATTAAAGTAATTGCAGTTGTTCCTTAAATATTGTAATATATTAGTGGAATATGAACAGGTAGTTAAATGAATTTAGTTATGCCAATTTTTACGGCTATACATGATTCTTCGAGATTTATTTCAAATTAATTGCTGTACTTATTAATACTTGTTGCAATTTGGAGTATTATGGAAATTTGTAGATTTTAAAATTGAAATTGCTGGAGTTTAGAGAAAAATTTCATAAAATTTCTTACCTCGTTCGCAGTTATCGTGAGTATCCTATCGAGATCTTCGACCAGTTCTCCAAACATTGGTCGCTCGTTTGGCTGGTAGCTCCAGCAATCTCTCATTAGCATGTATCTGTAATTGAACAAATGATTTCGAACATTTTAGAACAATTCATTGAAATGTATAATGATACAGAACAATGTCTTGTATTATCTGAAAATTCTGCTTACATTTCGATGGAACAACACGGTGGTTTCTCCATTCGATGGCCAGTTCTCAACAACTGGAATAATTTTTCTACGGATGGTACAGATGGATATGGTGTTCCACCCAGTGTCATGATCTCCCACAACAGAATCCCGTACGACCATCTGAAATATAAAAAAAACACACATTCTTCAAACAGTTCTACCAATATCAAAATGAAATAATTCCCCTATCAGTTTTAAAGAATTTCCCTTTCTCCAAAATTAATAAATATTATTGAGAGCCAGTTTAGACATTGCTCTTCGATATCTCAATTATAAAAGTCCATTAATTATTTGAAGCTTCAAAATTTTGTTTACAGAAGCAATAAATTGTATCATTTTTGTCTTCTAGAAATACATAAATTGCAATGAAACCTCTTGGTATAAGAATGAAAAGAAAACCATTTCAATGTATAATGAGAATGATCAAAATGGAAATATCCGCATACGTCTAAGCGATTTATTGCGCACCACCCTAGCATTACTTAATAATGTTCAAATAAATACTCACACGTCGGACTGAGTGGTATAAACCCGATGAAATAGAGCCTCGGGTGCCATCCATTTAACCGGAAGCCTTCCATCCGTGGTTTTCCTATAGTAATCGTGACAGTGAATGTCCCTGGCTAGACCGAAATCAGCGATCTTCAATACGTATTCGTCGCTGACTAAAACATTCCTGGCAGCCAAATCCCTGTGGATACATCTTCTGCTCGCCAAATATTCCATTCCCCTGGCCACTTGATAAGCGAAAGATACTAGATCCTTTTGCGTAAGGGTCTTCTTCTCCTTTTCGTCCTGGCCAATCGTTGGTTCGTATCCTGAGGATGGTCTGTGATTCCTTAAGAAATCACGAAGATTTCCGTGCGGTGCGAATTCCACGACCACGTACAATGGACCCCCTTGTGTACAGGCGCCTAATAGATTGATTATGTTCACGTGCTTGCCGATCATCTTCATCATTTCCATTTCGGATACAAGGTCCATCATCTCTGCGTCCGTGTGACCCTCTGTTGTAAAATTGAACAGTGGTAGTTAGATGTTTGTTAATTGGAAATTGGTTACTGCGTTGTGCATTCGGGATATTAATTTATTTCGTTCGTCTTGATCATGTCGAGTGTTTCATCAACTGTGCTTTATTTTGTTAGTGGTATTGGTAATTTGAGCTCAGCGATTTGATGTTAGAATTGACTTTAGTCGTGTGCTTCTTTCATTAATAAATTCGGTATAAGAATTATTCTGCATGAATTATTACATTGTAGCAGAAGTTTATATTATCGAGTGCACTGATGCTACGTGCTAGGTATACCCTTTAAAAAAATATTGGAGTTCAAAAAAAATAGGAGCAAGGACCAACCTTTCAGCATTTTAACAGCGACGACACTTGGAATCCCAGGCTTTCCCGTGTTCGTCTGCGCCCTGACGACTTTTCCGAATGCACCTTCTCCCAAAGTGTTCCCAAGAGACAAATGTTCTCTAGGCAATTCCCAGGCACTGTCCACCGGAAGCTCGTACTCCGAAATGCTTCCCCCGTTACTGTCCTCCGCGGCGACGGTCGATTTCTGTTTCTCTATCTTCACCACCGGCATCAGTAACGGCTCCTGAACGTTCTGCGAGTTCACCAAATTCTGTTTCTCCACGATAACTTTCTTCGTCCATTGAGTGACGACTGCCGCCCTTGCTGTTTCAATGGCGAGCAATTTCTTCATCTTCTCGCGTTTCAGTCGATGGAATATGTACACGACCACGACTACGCCCACCGCGAAGAAAATAAATAGAACCGCCGCTAAAACGTTCACGACGATCTGCGGTTTCGCTGTCAGCGGCATTCCGTGGTCTTCCATGGCTGTCAACGAACAAAGATATCGTTATTTTCGTTTTCGTTGCAAGGGATAATAGAGATTTTATTTCATATTTCCTTTGCTCACTTACATTCTACCACTCGAAGATAGGCGCTGCTGAACGTTTCTCCTAAAGCGTTTTGCGCGATACAGGTGTACCATCCTTCGTCTTTGCCCGTTACGTTGTACAATCTCAATACTTCCGGGTTTTCCACCGTTCCGGACTGTTGAAAGAATTGAATATTGTAATTTCCGATGCTTGACGACCAGAGATTAGAACGTTCGTTGTTCGTGCAAGGACGATTTATGAAAGGAAAGAGTTAAGATACTTTGTACCCCGCACCGATAAACGAAACCGTAGACAAACGAAATTAGGAAATTGTGTGGAACGTAAAGGAAAACTACGCTCGATCAAGCAGATCAGTAGTATGTACGTTTACAATGAAATTACTTGTCGGACGTTTATTTAATTAACGATAAGGGAAGCGGAAACGTAAGGACAAAGTGTGTGTGTACAGAGTGATTCATGCACGGTTTTACATAGTTCTACATGCCCACCTTGACCTCCACCCGGGAACTTTGATTGGTTTCGTTGATAGTGTCGAAAGAGGTGTGATAACCGTGATACCACTCAAGGTGACGGTGCGCGTCCGAGAGAACCTCACAGGTCATAGTAATGTTGCTTCCTATCAGAACGGTCATGTTTCTTGGTGCCCTGGTCAGTATCGGACGGTGTTTCACGCTCTCTACAGGAAAAGACCCAACCACCATTTTGTTTACCAAGCTCGAGTATTGTAGGAGAGAAATAAGCGAGGAGAAATCCATTGGGTTTAAACTTGTTCTCTATTTTATAATTCATAGAATGGATTGCACTTCAATAGCTCGTTGTGTTTAAGACCTTTCTTCAATTATTAAAAATATTATCAATATTTTCCGAGTTTCCTTAAAATTGATCATCCTTTTACAAATTACGTAAAATGAATATCTCTAGTGCAGCGCATTCGATCGCAAGATTTCTCTATCAGAAGAAATTGAATTCCAATAGATTTCGGTCCTCAAATATCGTATGAAAGACAGACATTAGAGAAAAGAGAGTGACAATTGAGTACAGTAACGAAACGTTGTTAAAATGTTAGAAACAAAGAGCAGCGATCCATCTGTTGGTCAGCAACACCTGTAATTCCAAGAGACGCGAAATTTCCTTCACCATAGTTAGTCACTACAGTTTCATTGATTATTATTTAACGTGTTTGCCGCAAGCAGATCACCGTTCACCATAGTATATCCCATACAATCTATATGTCGTATTAGAATTTTGTACAAGTTTAATAAAATAGTCAAGTCCGTCAGGAAGACACAGGAACCTCCACCATGTAACAAGCTGCACTTGCGTGTACCTGTAGAATAACTCCTGTCGGTGAACTTTCCTGGTCACCAGGATACTCGACTAATTTCATCCACTGTATAAATGGTTCGAGATCGGACACGATCGGACAGTTGAACGTCACCGTGCTGTTCACTGTCGCGGTTACGTTCTTCGGGAAATCCACGTTGATGTATGGTTTATGCGGAAAACGTTCTATAGAGTCATGAAAATTCACGGTGCTTTAATGTCGCAACCTTTTCGTGGTACGTGCTCGTCGAACAACATGTTGGACACGTTTCGAACACGTTTCTGTATTCTACAATTTTGACATTTAATTCAGAGAGATTTTTACAAAATTTTGTGGATGTGATAGAATGTTGTAATGTAAGAATACAGCACATGTTAACAATTGTACCATTTAATTCTGATGGTCCTTCGTTCCATTATTTTTATTAATGAATTCATTTTTTCATGAGCCTATTTCAATCTTCCTAGCATATGATCACAACCAATTATCGCTAGTTTCACATAGAATATAATTTTCCATAATAGGTCGAATTGCATTAGCGTTATAATTAAAAAAGAGTGAAAAAATTAAGAAAAGTGTTACTCACCAACAATTTCGACTTTGGATGTGCGATTGATGCATCCCAGGTAATTGCACACGATGCAAGTATAGTTGCCACTGTCTTCAGGTACTAGATCCTCCAGTCTGAAGGTCCATTTAGACATCACCACTGTGCCAAGCGTCCTCTTCGGTTCTTCGTTGTTTTTGTACCAAGTGATGTTCGGTCTTGGATTACCAAAGCTTGGACATCTTAGGCGTAACATATTCCCAGCTGGTTTCACGACCACGTTTGGCATCTCCACGCTTTTGTTGAAAGACGGTGCTCGTTCTGGAGCTGTGTTATTATGTTCGCCCGCTGTTTCGTTTTCACTTTTTTCGTTGTCCAGATCGATTTCCACGTTTTCACTGTCGAGATGTAGCGATCGTGTCTCTGGCATATCTAGAACAGTTATAATTCCATGATTAAACGTCTTGCGATTAAATGCTACTGAACGGACCTTCCAATCATTCAGACCTGAATTTTAGAAGGACGATTCAGAATTTTTATAATGGAAGTTAGGAAAAATGTAGGATCGTAATTCCAAAATATTATTCCCTTTGCATTTCTACTTAAATAATTAATAAAATGTAGATCTAAGTAATTTTTGTTTACTTTTGGATCAATCGAAAGACTTACTTCTTGCTTCGATTTCCAACTCGTTCGTTTCCTCTTCAGCTCTGTGCGCGCCGAGGGCGCTTCCGAGTCTTTCATTCTCGTGTTGGTATCCATCATTCTGCAACGATTCGATTCGTATCGTTACATTTCTCCATTCGAATGTCGTGTTCGATTCGACCAGGCAGCCGTAAGTTCCTGCGTCTTCGAGCTCGATGTACTTGAATCTCAACATCTGTTTCATCATTCGTATCCTCGGTAACGAAGGCTGAAATATATCGTCGCCCTTGTACCAAATCGCTTCTGTGTTCGAGCTCGAAGAACAACGTAAGATTAGCTTTTCCCCTACAGACGCCATCACAACATCGGGATGATTTGATCCTGTAACAGAAGCAACTTGTTTTATAAAAAAAACTGTGTGCAATGATAATTAACAAGTGAGGTAAAATAGAAAGAATTTATTTGTCGTTTTGGCAGGTTGGAGTGTTTTCTACTTTACAAACAGACTCCACCTGTTCTTTTAAATAACAATAGTATATTCTTGAATTACGAATAAAAATGTATGGCATAGGTAGATAAATTTACAATACTTTTTAGCTCTATCATGCCGCTGGTCTATTATTCACCGAATAATTATTTTGCAAATCGATTTTCTATAGAATTTTCTCGTGTATCGAAAAATATTTAAAAGCAGCCTAAACAAGATTCTTTAAAACAAACATCACATTTATATCTATGATCCTTTCCCGATCTTTTAAGCACAAAGAAACAGAGCATTGCGTGCTGAATGCTTCCTGAAGCCCAAGTTCATGAAAGATAAACCAACAGCCGCCACAACTTGGCAGGCTGACCGCACCTTCTAATTCGATTCTTCTGCGAATCGTGATTGCGATAAATGCCTCTAAAATTGCACGAGAGAATCGCGTGCCACGATTCAATATCCCGCGTCAACTTCGCGTACTAGATTGTACGCGGAACCGTTCTAAAAAAAGGAGCCTGCGTGATCCATCAATATTTTTCTCTCCCTTCCCTCCAGCTAAATCATTGATCGTAATCGTTTCCAGTTGTCACAACAACCTCGTCCAAGAACCGTCAACTAGTTTAGTCTCCAGTCAGCAGGCACAATTTGCATGTAACTTTCAAAGTTTATTTATTTAGCTGAACAGGTAATTGAACATTATAGAAGCTTCTATTTATTCGTGAAATCCAGAATTTCTTAGAATTTTTCATCATTTATGCTCGTAACGTAGAACTATTTCGTTCGCAAAATTTTCTCCCAGACATTTTAATAATAACAATTCGTCAGTTGGTCAGAGTTTGATTAAATGTTATAATAAAATAACAAACCCTCCACCTTTCAATGTCCCCTGGAATTCTTTGCATCAAATTTTCTCCTGACACAATTTCGAAATGCTCTACTAAATCCCCCACGAAATAACATTTAAGTAAAAATCTTGCAATATCATTTCAATCGAAGTACGTATATGCTAATTCGTATAATCCAATTAAATCTCTGTCGCAATTTTTCGACATTGGACACCAAGCGTTCGAGAGTGAAAAGTCGTGCACTTGGCTCGATTATGCGTCTTTCATGAAAATCTCGCCAGGGTGAAACACATTTTCCACGGGGCCCATTCATGAGCTCTGACCATCGAGGTGTCGCCATTTGGCGGTCCGCCAGTCACGAATCGCGACACTGTCTCATCTGACGTTCCATCTGGAACAGCATCTCACCTCATCTCTCTTTCTCCTGTATTCGTTGTCCACAACGACCATTCTGTCTCTCTTGCCCGTTCACAGAATGCGTCTGCCTAAATTTAGGTCTGTCGAGGGTGTTTGTGCTCCATGCGTCTCTTCGAGGCACGAAGGCCTATGATTATGGGTAGAAAACCTGTCTGCGGCTTTAGACTTTGATAATTCGGTTGGTCTATATTAGGGTGTGCTTTCTGTCACGGTATTCCGATTGTTGAAAGATTATATTTAGTCTCGGACGTTTTAATGGAGCTGTGATGCTTCAGTATTGAAAATATCTGATCCGTTGTTCCTTTTCATTATTGGAACAATCTTTCTGAATTTTCCGATGGACTGTATGTTTATTTATCGTTGCTAATTTCCGTTGAACGAATTCCAATATCGTATTTGCTTTTCTTGTTCCTTATTTTTCGTTGCTTCTTTCTTGCTTTGTTCAATGAAGTTATATGGAAAGAGGACAGTGAAATTTATTCTTGAATAATTTCAAACGTTTACGGAGTTAGAATTTATGAAACGACGTGCCCATTCGTCATCTTGTCGTCGGAAATGTAGAGCGAAATTCCACATCGCCCACCATTTCCTGGACCAGTGTGCTCCCTTGGGTTCAAGCTCGTCCAACTATGTACTTCAATTTCATCTTGGTCTCATTGTTTCCTGGATTTCTTTTGTCCCGTCTCCAAACATCCTCGTTGTTCGTGTACAAACGGCTAATTGTCCCAAGAGCTCTCTTTCTCTCGACGGAAGTCGATCGAGTTTATTGTCTTTGGCCAGTTCCGTTCCAGCTTCTTTTTTCGGGCACGTCGTCATGTGCGTCACCATGACTGATCCTCCTCGTCACGTTTTCAAATGGTTTGAACGAAACAGGAGCAAACAGATGGAAAACTTGTTTGTTTGTTATTCCTCGCGCTTGATAATCAATGGAAACGAATGATTGTACTTTTATCTTATTTACTGCTGCTTAGAAATATATTGGGTGAGTATAAAGGAAAATTTATTGATTGCCGTATTTATAGAAAAGAAAGGAAAACAGAGAATAATAATATTTCATTCGGAAGTAGTTCGTGAATTTTTAAGCGTTGGAAAAGCTTTGAATGTTTATGTAAAATAACATTTTTGCAACAATAACACAACATCTAATTTTAAATCATTTTAGATCAATCCAATAGTTTCCAAAGTGTTGCTCTGAATATTTAAAAAATAAGACTGTTTTTTCTTATTCCCCTTTTAAACGATTATCGACAGCTCGAACGAACTTCGATTTCTGCGTATGACATCACGTGGGCCATCTGTTTCAATCCAGGCGCCAGGAATAGCGATAAACATTTCGAGAGGCTCGTGTCCTTCCCCTTCTTATCTTTTCTCTCGTTTAACTCTTTCTTCCTTTTAAATGTCGTCACGCGAAAGCTCGCTGCTTCTCGCAAGTTCACTCGGATAAAAGGCCATCCACGGCCACGAGGATCGGCGTAAACAAATTTTGGCGAGCAACTCGATCGACCAAGCTTTCTGTACGTTAAATTCTTCGTCGTCAGCACATCTTACTGATTTCGTCGATGATTCTGCGTTCAATTTCGACGGCTCTTTCTGAACTCTGTTTTCGCCGATTGAATGGGTCTTTCAGGCGATTACGGACGATACTTCTTTGTGAAATTTCGCAGCCGACGGGATTTGTAATTTATTAATAAATTATTGGTACATAATCGGACAAGTTAAACAAGTGATTGCTGTATACTTATAATAAAATATTTTCCAGGCTTGTTTAGATTATAACTTAGAAATTCTTGAGACGAAAAATCCGTAGAATCGTTTCACTTCTATTATTAAATTGTTTTTCAACGATTATTCCAACATCTTTATACATACTTTTATATCTTGTCTCCTTCATAAATTTCACCGTGAAAATTTCCAAGCATAAACTCTGACAGCTTTGTGCGAAATTTCAGTTTACGACGTCGTATTTCGTACAAAGATCGATTCTCTCGTTCTTCAGCAGATGCTACAGAATAATCTGTTTTGACGTTGAAATGAACAATTACCAGGCTTGAAATTCAATGATTGATCACGTGCATGATCTACATAGCCAGAATGGGACGTGAGAAATCATAGTGGCTTCGTTTGGGGTGCATTAGCCATTTAGCTAATGTCGGGGACCTGGTTCTCTCCCTTCTCTGACAACTGGACCGAGCTTCCGCGTTTATTTACACGTGTCTGCTCCGAAACGTACACTTTTCTATGGTGTCATACTGTGGTGGGTCGGCTTTTCTCCTGTGTCACTTTTGTCACTGCCATCAAAGCATTTTGCCGTAGGGGAAAATGTATACATATCGTAGAGAAGGGCGTTTCACGTGTACGTTGCATAGATTCTGTTTCGGAAATGAACTTAAAAGCATGAGGAGTTGAAAGCATTTTCATCCCTTAATTTGGAAATAGAGTAAATACGTATCGCGAAGCTGATGGTATAGGGAAATTTGAAATCTATTTTTATTCATCGACGGTGTGTGATTTTCAAATAGATTTCGAACTTGTTATCCGATTGCCATTTATCGGGGAGTGAATATTACGTGTCTCGAGTCGTAATTTTAATCAACAGGAACATATTTCTACCCCCCATCGTTCTGACGTTACGATAGAATCAATATCGTCGTCACGATTTCAATAAAAGCTCGCAAGATACAAAGCAGCCGAGGGAGGCAGGGAACGAATGAATATTAAACCTGTACATCCACAGGCGTGTTCCGCGAATTTCACGCTTAATAAACTGCACGATTTGCGCGAGCAACAGAATTAGAAAAGGAAACAAGGTTCGGATCGAGGCTGGTCGATTCTCGCCAGAAGCAACGTAGAATAATATCGTTGCCACGGCCACCCAGGTAATTTACGATCGCCACTTTCGATCGCGATAAAAGGCGCCAATTCGTGCCATTAAATAATCCATCGTGACACTTAACACGGAATTGTTGCAAATAATTATCGAACGAGCGGCACGAGAAATCGACCAACGAAGTCGCACGTATGTAACGATCGCACGGGGCATTAATTCCGTCCAATAAATCGTTGATCGTATGAAAAAGCTCTCTCTTCTCCTAGGTCGTGGCCGGAGTGCTTTATCGGGAATAGCACGCGCCGCTCGTAAATTAATTTCAAAGTTTTCGCGGTGCTCGCTTCCGCGACGCGATCGTGACCGGCTCGCAAAATATTTCCCGACGCAGAAGCGCCAATTTAGCCGGCGATATTGTTGTTGAAAAGCTACACGGCGGTAGGTTTGGTGCTTGGAGAAAATTAGAATTCTGATTGATTTGTTCGCAACCCGTAACGGGACACAAGAGGGCGATTTTTCTCTCCTTTTTTTGGGACAGTTGAAGGATATTATTTATTTAATACGTTGGTCATGATGTGAAATTATTTTGGATGTATTATTGTAGAATTCTGTGGTTTATTTTATGTATAATATATATTTTTACTCGCAAACTTTAAGAATTATCTCTCGTGCTGATATTGTAGAATTGAATAATACTTCTCAATGGCAGTATCTCTTTTATTATTCTTCTTTTTGTAATAATTTTATCGTATTGACAGTACTTATTAAATATTATACGAAATGAATGACCATGCAAAATACTGCTAAGGGCACTACGAAAATAATAATGATAGAGTCATGGAGTCATGGTCGTTGTAAAAAGTTTGCAGAAAGTATACCGAAAAATATCGAACATTGAATCCTATAAATTAATACAGCTGTGGAAGCACAGAAGACAGACTGCTATTAGAACCAGAAACGTGCCAAAAATATTGAACACGACGGCTGACCGTATCGTTTCCAACAATCGTATAGGCACATCAGTCATCATGATCTAATTAGTACATGCTACCTGCACGCCCACGCAAAATTTCTATTTCGATACCCACGCGTTCTAAATCAAGCATCAAACATATAAAACTTAACGTTATTATTATACGAACCTGATGATAACAAAATGACGAAGGATGAGTTCAAATTGACAAGTCCGTTGTTAAATTTAAATCTCATTTTAGAATAAACCCAATGCACAACGATACAGAATTGAATTTCCAGGGAGCACCCTGCAGAGAGGATGATCGACTAACGCAAAAGAGAAACAATCAAATTCGATAGTTTACACCAAACCCTACAACTTCCAGACGCACTAACGTATGTTTAGAAAACGGCCTAGCATTTCGTTAAAACCGGCTACCGGCCAATATACTCTCGAAACAATTTTAATGAACTTAAAACAACTCTTCCTCTTATTTACATGAAACAGTTATTTTTACATTTGTGCCCCCCGTCTTATAGAACAAGCGTAGTTCACCTAATTCATCCGAACTACTTAATAATAGCACGCAATTAATAAGTCGCGTCGACGTTCCAGATACCTGCTCTAAAAACAGTTCCGGTACGATTTCGATTTCAGAAATTGAAGCGTGTCCAAATCGTCTAAGGTTTCGTCCAGTTCGACTGTGAATAGGTTACCAATTAATAATAGCTGTCGATTAATTCACTTGCAAAAGAGTGGAACAACGGAATAGTCAACTATCCAATTAAATATATTTCCAAAATTTCGATCGAGAAATTGCACAGAAGCTCAGGATATCTTTTATATATTTTAACACCGATTCCATCGTCATCTCGAACCAAGTTGCGCGTCAATCTATTCAAATACGCCGTGGAAACGCCGGAAACACGCGTGCACGTGAGCTAACATGCAACAGCAACGTGGAAACGAAATCTGTACCGCGTTTACCAGACACGTGTCTATTTCTGAAGCTCACCGCCCTTCCTCGTGTTCTCCAGCGATTTTCCGCCATGTTAGGCAGCTCGAATTCGTTGTTAATCACGTTGCATTAGGTATTGGCCTATTAGATTCAGAGGATTGCTGGAGATAGTTTCCTTTCAATGGGGAACAGGATATTGTTCTACGTAGACTATTCACTTTCCGTAATTATTTTGTATTTTTTATTTAATACCATTTCCAGTCTGTTCAGAACTACATAAACCGGAAATTATATGGAACTCTCTCAGGAGCAGTGCTTCGTTTGCATACAAATGACTAATTTCTCCATCTTTCGCTGTGCTCCATTTTTCCACCTTCGTGTTCTCTCTTTTTGATTGCCGCGACCGGAGACACCTGTTCCCCGGTAAGCAATTAATGCCCAAAGAACTGGCGGATTTCTATCAATCTGTTACGAAACTCAACGTGGAGGGTTCGTTTGTTTTTCCTTCTGTTCGCGAATCGAAACGGCTAGTTCGAGAGGAAAAACGAATTTAGAGAGCAGCCACTTGGAAATAGCGTTCAGGGACACCGGCACGAGACGCGTATCCAACCGCATAAACAGCATTCCAAAAATATTCGAAACTTCTCCTGCAACCGTGTTCTTTCATCTGGCTGAAACGTCAACAAGCTACAGTATCGAATCGATTTTCATTCGTTACACTTCTGCCCCCAATCCGTTTCCCGTTTTCGTTATTTTGTCGATTCGTTGGCGTTGGGTTTTTTGGCGTTTTTTTTATTTTAAGACATGCCACGCGGTTTTTCTAAAATGATGTTCGCTTATTCAATGGATGTTTTACGGCGAACAGAACGAGTTGCGAAAACGTTGGAGCTAAATTACTCACTTTGTATGAATGTATTGTTTTGTTTTTTTGTTATAAGTTATAAATGGACCTCATTGCGCCTTGAATTAATACTTAAGGGAAACTGAATATCGCACGGAAATTTTTAGTTTTCTTTGAGGTTTTGCGGCGATCAAAATGAATAAAGTCAGAAAAGTTAATTTGAAAGTGGAATTTACAAATGAATTATCGTTAATTTAAATTCCCTCGCAAATAAATAATTCATAATCTATCTGGAAATATTCGATATAATTCATAGCTCCTTCGATTTAATATTCTACATTGTGAATCTCGCTTATTATTTCGAAATAAATTAATAATTAGCGAGCCACGTATAACTTCGTAGCACACCTGTGTATGTAATATATGTGTTTGTAGAAGAAAACTCTTGAATCATCTTTCGCTGGCACGTTGTGAAACGAACGTGGTCGACTGTCGATTTACTCCGAAAATAGCTGGCAGTGAGGCTATAACGAGATATAACTATCGTAGGGCTAGCTAGAGGACAGCCCGGTGATTTATGTTCCTTTAATTGCGCACCCCTTTAACACCTTCCAGCGAGAAGCTGCTCGCGCTTATCTTCCCCTCGTTCTTTAGAGGTGAGCTAAGCTACTTAGCGGAGAGTTCGTTTATTGGTATCGAGGATAGCGTCGTATTCAATCGCCGAGATTTATGTCGCTGTTGTCAGTGGAGTAATTAGACTGCATTGGACGAAGACAAAGAAAAGAACAGGCAAGGATTTATAGGAGTTGGAGAATCAGAATGAAATTAGATTACGCGGTGAAACTTGTTAGTACAGATCTGTGGACGATGGAAAAAAGAAGCTCGGAATTTCGATTGAATTAATTTGGCAGGCGGGGAATTTTCATCAATTCATAGATTTCCCCCTTGCCCTGACAGAATAATAACAGATTAATGATTAATTATTATATATATATCATACGTCTCGTAGTCACGTGTAAGGTTCAAGTGGCCAGATTAATTCGTTGCGGCCCGTCCTATTTTTCACGTCGTCTCTCGAGAACAAAGAGCATTTATAAAGGGGCAAAAGAGAATTCGATGGTACCGCGTGGTTTCATATTACATTGATCCCACGCAGCTAGATCGTATCTCGATCGTCTTAATCCGACGATCTGACCCAGAGAGTGGGCCTCTTTTGCGCGTTCAACTAGCCAATGTACCAATCGGATTGAGTGTACGGTATTAATTCTACAAAGCGGAAACACGATACCTCTGTAGAACCCTTTCGTGCCTCCGTGTTTTTTCCTCGCGGAAGCAAAGAATCAGTCGCTGAGCTTCTTGTAGCTCTGACGAAATCATTTTCACAGTTTCGTCAGGGCCGAAGACAAGGGGATCTTTTGCTTCATTGAAGAAAAGTTAATCTATTGATTAAATTGGATTAGGTCTTGAATTACAGGAATTTAGAGTTTTTATAGAAAGAAGGAAAGTGCTACTTCTTTGTTTTCACTTTCTTTTTTAATTATGATCGTTCGAAATTGACCAGGAATTTTCTGTAACAAATCATTTCCGTTTGTCGTGTTCGCGAAGGGCTACGTTGAATTTCAATTCAATGGTGTCAAATATGCAGCTGTTACATATATGTTATTTTACTGAAGTTGCATTAAATACAGGGAAAACAATTTATTCATCGTTTAATATTCATCACAAAAAAAAGGCCGGAAAGATACGATCATATTTTTGGGATTAGTTGAGATTAGAACTAAAAGGAAGAATGATCAATTGTTGCATCGAGCGGATTATGAAGATCATATAAATTACAAATGTCCTGAAATTGATCATAGAATCTCTTTGTACTGATACTGTGTTTCTTCACGAAATAAGATTAGCTGGTTGATCGTTCTGACAATATAACTTCATACTTTTCGACGCGACGAGTCGTGTATAATCTTTAAATTTTGCAAGACTGAGACCGCTTACGAGTTTTTATTGTTCTCTTGAAAATAATCCACAAAATTGCATATTGCCGTTGAGTGTCAATCACGTGAAATATCGTACGATAAAAGAATGCATTAACGATAACGAGAAACCTGAGTCACTTCTAGAAAAATCGCTATTCTTCTGAATTTTATCTTCTTATTTTGCTCCAATAATTTTACCCTTTTCCTTTTAATCTGCCAAACAATGGTTTTATAGTATGCAAAGGACAAGATCGCGGCATGAAATCTACGATAAGATTAGTAAGCATTAATTGCTATGATTTTTGTTAAACGTTTTCTTGCGATATATATTGATTGTCTTCAATGTATAAATTCGGTATAAAAATCAAAGCACGAAAATACTCTTGAAATTTATTTCTCCATTGAATAACAAAATCTCGGTTATTATAACACTCGAAACTAGTTCATTCGAATTCCAATCTCTCTGTATCATCCAATTTCCATATTACATTTTCGATCCACTTGTACGACAACGAAATACCAATTATGTGCTATCATTTCCACTTCAACTTTATCAAAAAACGCCACGAACTCTGATCTATCTTACCCCCACCCCGTTCAACTAATCTACATATTCCACATTCAATTTCCTTCCTTGACACCGAGCTACCAATTATGTTCCACCCTTTTCATTTGCTTCACCTTGGCTTCGAAATCAGAAAAGTCTCAATGCATCAAATCAAAACCACAATTACCATATCAATCACCGCTACTCCAAATAACCCCATCGCTACTCCGTTGCACCAATCTTTAAAGATTTCATCCAGGTAGAAACCCGATGATAGGCGCCGCCAAAGTTGTCTTTCTAATTTAAAAAATACAAAATAAATAAAACACTATTGCCTTCACTATAGCGGAACAGGCGTCCCGTTATGTTTAACCCTTTCGTCACGTGATCACCTCGCAGTGTCATCTTGTCTCGGGGAGCACCCAGCACAAATACCAGGTGCATCTATGTATGTATGTATTTAGAAAACCAAATAGTGTGACAGAAGAAGTCCCTTTCTTTCTCAAGACTAGCCGGGACGTTCTAATTAAGATTCCAATCTGTCCACCAGTGGTGTTTGATATAAAACAACGCAACGGATGGCCAATGGGGAGAAGAAATAAGAAGTACAGAAAGGGCGATCACAGTCTGACAGATAGAAACGTTGAACGGTTTGACGGCGGGAGATTCAAGTGCACGGTTGGTCAGGTAGAAAACAACGACCAGAACGTTCACCGTCTGCATAATTATACCTTAAAAAGGATGATCCCTTTCGAGAGATTAAGGGACACTGCTCACGAGCAGGCTGCTATCTTAATGAGCGTTCGCAGCCCGGCTTCGATGCCAGACAATCGTAATTAAGCTGCAGAGGCTTTGGCCGAGGTCAAGTATGCCTCTGCCAGCGTTTGCTTCTGCTTCTGCTCCTTCGAGTCGATGTTTGTCTTTGGCTACTATGTGACACGAGTGCACGGGCAGTGTCTTTAACCCTTGCCCCCGATTTCGATTAATGGCAGGACCGAATTAGTGATATACATTTCTTTTAACATCTATTTGAAAAGGAAGGCAGTTTGTTAATTGATGTTATTCAAACTTTGCAACACAACGCAAAGGTGTGAAGCCAGAGAGTGAAGCCAGTGGGGTGGATGTTATGGTGGCCGCCACCTGATACGATCTACAAATCTACACCATTTAGAGCGAAGAGATTGAACTATCCGATCCAAAAGATCTTAGAACGTTGTTGAAAAGGTGAACACAATTCTTCGTGCTACCGCCATTGACGCGTTTGCTTCTTCGTTACATTTAGCTCCCATTCCGTGTCAAAACTCCAATTTAATTTCAACCCCCCAAAATAAGGCAAACAGAGGCGAACGAAGATCCCCGTCCCTTGACGAAAAATCCCCGATAGTGTTTCGTGATCCCCCTTTAGAAATCGCGCTCCGCTGCCATCTCTTTCATTGTCCAATTGGTAATATCAGCCGCTATTACCCTGTTGAATACATTTAATAGACAAAGGATTGACAGGGGCTCTCATTTCGTAGCGCGAGAAGAACACGTAGCACACGGCCCCTGGGCCGTGGAAACGCGGCCGACAACAGGTTGAGAATATTATCCGTCGACGGTCCGCTAATAACGGGCAGAGCCGCGCATATGGCATTCAATGACCGGCCAATTGGACAATTGAGCTCAATCATAATAATACACATATATATGGATCGTTGCAACACTCGTATTTCGGCCCGTTATCAATAAATTCACTTGCCGGAAAGTAAATTCACCGGCTGCGTCCTGGTTTCGACCATTTTCATTCGTTCCTCCTTAGTATTGTCATTATCAATTTCGCCGTGCTGATGGCACGCACCGTGGGCCGAACTTTTCATTCGGCGCTGTTCTCGAGCAGTTCGAGCTTTTGCTGGCAGAAGAACAACTCGTAACTTGTAACTAGAATAAAATCTCCCCTGTGCGCATTGAAATCATCCGATTTCTATAAAAGGATCAGCCCTGCTGGCCAGGAAGTTTCACGATGCGACTGCAAGGTATCCGAAGAAAAATAAACAACAATCTGAACAAGTTCCTCCGATATCGTACACAAGACCGCCCTATAAAATAAGAAAAAGAGAACAAAGCAAGACTGACGTCGAGGCGAGCGCACATGTTCCGCGAGTTCAACCATTTAGGGATTATAATAAAATGACCATGGTTCCCAGGTAGCTGGTACTTTAGTTACCCCTTGTAAAAGCACCGGCTAGTCGTTGCCTCACCTATTAACCGACGCACGTGTGCAATTGCCGGGAATTCCAAGGAAACGTCGGCTTCTGAGCAAAATACCGTTTGGAGAAAGCATTTAATAGGACCGCACAGAACCTACGGGATCTGTTCACCAGATGTTCGCCGCGTTTTCCATCGTTCGACCAGTGAAATTCGTCTTTGGCCGGCTTCTAGGAAGCCGACGTTTCCATTGTTGCGTGGAAATCTGAATGGTTGCCGGTGGCGGAGGCGTAGACTAACGAAACGTGTTCATTAACAAGTGGTTGCTCTGCCACGTGTTAATAATTAGTCATTAGTATAGAAGAGTACAAATATATCTTACAATTAGATATATATCAGGAATTGATATAATTTTTTATCTTGCCATTATGTTTGACAATGATTTTTTTCTATCCAACAGACTTTATCGTCCTTGCAGAAATATGTAGTTTCTTTTAAGTTTCAAGTTTATTGAGTGGCCCCTTTAGTTCTTTTGTAATCTCATTGGATTTTGGGGGAAATTCAGTGGGGTCGTGATGGAATTGCTGTACGACGAGTTTCGACAGTGTAGGGGTAAGATTTGTTGAAAATTGTTGATAAATTGAATTGAAAAATTTACTGACACACGTGAGCTAACATGGTTTTGTTTCTTTATATTGGTTTGGCATGACCTGTATATTTTGTAATTCTGGAAGAGTTTTGTATAATAGTAGGGAGGATGTTATGGGTTTTGGATTAGGTTTGGTTTTACTGTTTCTTGTGTTCTAAACATTCTGGAAACATGGGGAATTAATTGGAATTGTTTAAAAATTGGCAGATATAGAAACATTAAATATAAATTGATTAAAAAATAGGACAGATTTTCAAATAGAATTTCGACTTTTAGTACCTAATTTACAATTAGTACAGACCGTTTTTGCAAATAAAATTGAAATAGCTTGAGAGACAAAATTAGCGAAGCAATTAATACAGCTGCAGCATGATAACAACAAACATCGAGATAAGCAAGGAGAATTAGATTGATCTGAGACTTAATAAAATATAGGTAAATTCGGTATTTTGGGAAAGCATCAAGTGAATTTATATTTTTGGCCGAATTTATTTGTCGATTTTACATTAACGAAGACTATAGCGCATTACGAAACAAGCATCGATCAATATACGTAAAATATTCTGTAGTTTCAGAGAAAAGGGATACGATAAGATCGTCGAACAGATTTTGTATCTTGATCGACGACCACTTAATCCAAATTTACTAGTCAAAACACGATAATCGTCGACGTACTCGATCCTAAAAATATTATTTATGGCAATCGATGTTTGATCGTCTTTCTGAGTATATTTTTAGCACACTGAAGTACTATAGATTAAATCGTTTCAACGATTACAAGCGGTAGATATAATTTACAACTGTTAAAGTTGCAACGCAATCTTGTTATAGTATTATTTTATAATCTGAATTCTAATAATTGGAAGATCCTTTCACGGTTTCAAGAAATATGTTCGGTATTTATTAAAACGCACTTCAAATGAATTGAACTACAAATACCTAACCTGTGTTACACCATGTTTCCATAAACTTGAACTTTTGTCAGAAATTTCCGAAATCAGCGAAACGATTATTCATCCCGAAGCTTTTAAATGGAATTTCTCACGGGGCCTCCCCGAAAGTCTTGTTCTTTTATTTCTGTCTGCCCTCTAACCCCTTTAGCATGCGTTTTAAAAATACTCCATTCGCTCGCGAATCGTCTGTCTGTCTATTATACACTTCTAGAGTCTGACCTTCAGGAGCTTTTTAGAACCTTGAAACCTTCCACCGTACAAATCCTCAATGTTCTCCCGGTTATTTTAAAATCGTAAGACAACGAATCACAATACGAAAAAAAAGATCAGCATGTACATACAGTAGTAAGGCACGGGTTGGCTAATTAAATTGTAACATCGATTCGCGAGACTTGAGCACGCAATTACGCGATTGGAAGAAGGCCAAGACTTTTCAGGTGAACGAACAAACGGTTTCTTGCAGCTCTGGTTTCAAAGTGTCGACTTCTCGAAATTCCACCACGTAGCCTGTTCGAGTTCTTTCAACGCGTTCCAACGATTGGAAAAAGCTCGACGACGGCAAAACGAGCAGGCAACAGTGGAATCGTTGAAAGAAATGCTTGGAATAATTATCGTTTTCTGTACTTTCACTAGCATTTTTTGCGATTTTAAACATGTTTTTAGTAGAAGATTGAAATTCCGTACAAAGAAAATCGAAGAACTAAAAATTAAAAAAAGTGCGTTTCCGAGAATTGAGATGCTTGCCCCTGTCTTGAGGAGCAAAATTATAAATTTTCTTCCAGGGCGAGGTTGTACGATAGACTTTCTTACGATCGCGCCCTGCCATCTTTTATTATCCTCGAACCTTGTTCTAACATAAGTCGTTCCTTCCTCCCTTCGATCATGCGACAATTTTTTTCACACTTTTTCCCCTCCTTGTCACGATCTTCGTTTTTGTCCGTACGAAAATATCGCTGAGCTTTCCATTACAAATCTATATACTGCTCGAACCGAGTGTCGAACACTCTTTTTCTCCATTTTTATACGAGATTTTCTTCTCGCGGGAAGTAGAACCAAAAAGGACGAGAAATTTAGCAGCTGAGAAGGGACGTGGAAGATGGAGCCAACGAAAGTTGACGTTCGACCGCTATACTTAATCGCATCGCCACCGAAAAGGGATCCCCGGACTTAGTTTCGCACTATTTATAGTATTTTCCGCCTTCGTCCACTGAGGAATCGCGACGACGATCGGTATCCCCGAGATTCTAGCAATTTTTCACTTTTTACTTCACGCCTGAGTATTTTTCTTTTCTTTCCGCGACGTTTCTCGAAATAGAAATCTTTTAGTTTGGGGAATTACGAAGCGATTGGACAAGATAGAGAACGAATTCTAATTTGTACGATGTGTACAATAAGTCAATTCTGAAATAGGGAAAATTCTATTAAAGTTTTGTGTGTGGCTATTGTTTTTCAAGTGCAGCTATAAATAGCATTTGCACTTGATTTGATTCACTTTTTTGTTACCTCCATGAGGTTTCATTGAATAAAAATTCTATCTTTTGCAGCCTATTGTTTAAAAATATGTACTCGTGGATAGTGTATTATGTACGAGCAAATATGCAGCCCTTACTATTCTACGAGATAATAATTCTTCTTTCGTGTTAATTACATGCGGTACAATAATTAGAATATACGCGTAATATATCATTCAGTGCACACATAACACGCGATACAATCTCTGTTAAGCCATCAAAAAAATTCGCTCGCGCCAGGTTACACCGTTGTATCGTGTACGAGCTAAGCCGATTATGATTTCTCACCTAGTCGAACCAGCTGTCCTTGGGTAGTTCGATCGATCTCCAGCATCAGGAGTATCCCAACGACGAGATATTTCGCGATCGCCATCCCGACTTCTTCAATGGACAAAGGCAACTAGCGGCGCGGCATGGGTGGCTTTCTAGAAATAAATACAACAATTCATTAGTTATTAAACTCCGCTGTTAAACGCGCAAAAGCAGGCATAATTCGTGTCTAAACCTCGAACTAAATTCCCACTGTCGTGCCAGCTTATTCTTCCAACTACAAGTTTCTCACGATCATCTTAAAAATGAAAGGAAAAAAGGGAACATTTTCCACTAAAGACTTAGATTCTCAACTGTCACTTCAGAACACGTATCCACGTTGCTTCTACGCCGATCTGGTGCACTCCAAAAAGACCAGATCCAACGAGAAGCGGTTCCAGGGCGAGTGGGTTATGGTGTGAGCACCGTTGATCTATGGGGTCGACTACACGAGACGCAACACCGGACGTGTTCTGGTGTTCGAAATTCAGCCCTGCAACGGCCATGTGTTCCTCTTTCTAGCCACGACCGGTATAGGATGGTCTATTATATTTTATGGGAAGGACACTGTGCACCCGATAGTGCCCCATAAACTGTCCCCGTCGTTTTTGACCGGATTTATGGCGATTCGCCTCACGCACCAGCTTGGCGAATAAGAAACGCGATTTTTCAGACCCTTATTTGTGGCGTATCTTGTAAACCGGTCTTACGGTCATTTTTAAACAAAAATGATTATTATATTTTGCTGAGAATCCAGGTTCATCACCCGGAGAAATTATTTCACAAAGATCCTATTAGCAGCGACTGGAATCTCATAAATCGTCATTTCCGAGCGTTAAATTTCGAAAGCAGATTCATATGTATACTATCTCGTGATCTCGTTTCTCCACGCTCGTTAGACGAAAGGACACACCGCGACGAATTCAGAGTATGTATGCATCCACTCGTCCGTTTAATCGTATCCCAGCTGGTAATTTACAATCACGCGTAACAAATTGAACGCGATGAACTGCACGCGAAATTGCACGCAGGGTCTTTGTTGACGCGAGCCGTGTAACGACGCTCTATTGTTTTCTTCGCGATGTTTATTGAAATTTACGAGGCAATTGCCGGGTAGTTTTGGCTCGTTTAACGAAATAGATGCGATCGTAAAATATGGAGGAGATGGTCGTTCGAGGTATACTTGCATAAGATTTTTGCGTAGTGGCAGAACATTTAATGTACACTGTGTAATATTGTTTTACGTTCTATTGTCCCTTGAGTATCATTTACTGAAGTACATATACAGAAAGAGTGCAGGGAATGCACTCTCTTATGTGCCCGCAGTTGTTTTATCAGCAATACCTGCATTATTACCATTTACCTGAATGACATTCGAAACGATTTTCCATGTTCAATCTTGCAAAGCTTTTATCTAAATCTACTCCAGTTACGACAGCTTAATTCGTAACAATCGACTTACTCTATCATCCGAACTAAGTGACCAGGAACAGAAACACGTAGGCAATCCAATTTTCCAATATTCCCAGTTCACTCGATTACTTTCATTACACGAACATATTCACCACTATTCAGCCCACAAGTATAACAAGCACGTTCAACCACTCTTTCCACACTTTCGGTACTCCAATTCAAACCCACAAAAAAGCCTCTATGACCGAACTCAGAAACGAAAAAGGTACTAAAAATCGTAATAATAATATTGAAAGATAAGCCCACTTGAATCGTTTGAATTGTTTTCCACTTATGCACTTACATGCGTAAATACAGAAACCCACTGCGAACTCGTCGTGGACTGTATTAAAAATAATTTTCGAGCCTCGAACGACCAAGCCCGAAAATTAGAATTCCTTTTCACCTGGCCCCTCGAGGCGGCTCACCGATTGATAATGGCGTCACGGAAACCGAATATTTTCGTCGCTTATTTATGCGTTCACGCTTTATCGAGCGTTCAATTCTCCCTAGCCGTCCGGTAAATAAGATAATGTATTCGATCCTGTCGAGCCGTGTGCTCGTCTCTCCTCTATCTGATAAGATTAAAACCACCGTCCATTCACGGGACCGGTCATACGACATCGTTTTCGAATCATGCGCATCGACACACGTCCTTTCACCCGCGCTCCAAATCGTCGACCAAGTATTTATCGCGATTCGCTACTGATTAGCGTGCAGAATGCAACGACCGTCGATCTTGTCGTGCCTTCTTGCGAATCTTTCACGAGCGAGAGATGTACAAAGTTACGATTCGTCTGCGATTCGACACCCACGCGGAGGTTAAAAATGAAAATCAATTGCTACAGGGTTTTTTTAAAGGGAGAATTCGGATGGAGAAATGTTAAGGCTAAGCGAAAGTGTCACAATGACTTTAATTTGTCCGTGAGTTGAGAAAGATTGTTCATTCTTATAGGTAGAGGGGAATACATTTTTCGAAAACGGCCTTTCAACTTTGATCACGTTGCACGCGTAAATCAGTCGATTTTCTTCGGCAAATCTCGTGAAAGAATAAGAGAGGAAGGGGGGGCCTGCCCATCGTCGAAATTTATGCTAAGCAAACCCCTCAGGTGGTCCGCCAGTAAATTTGAATTCCTCAAGGGATGACCGTGACTCGAGTCCTGTCATATTATCCTATCTTCCGCGAGATGTGTTGCCCCTCGAGGAAGTATAAAGAACCCTTTATTGCCGCCTCCATCGCGCCCTTACACGATCATTTCTCTTTCGTTGAATCCTTTTGAAGGGGCGGTCCACCTATGCTCCTTCAAACAAAAGGATGCTGTTCCCTTTGCCGCTTTGGAAAGTGGAGAGTGTGTACGTATCGTAGAATATGACAGCAATGTTTCATTTCAATTTTCCTTAATTCGATGGTGTCGTTAGATAATATTATAGATTCGATAATACTGTGGACAAAGAAATATTTCTATTGTCTTTAATTGAAAAAAATCTAATTCTGAAAAGTGTCGCTCCTTCGTCCCTTTTCTTTCTACGTTTTCCAAACAATCTGGCGACCACGTTTCGCCACCCTTACAAATTTAACTCAGCAGGTCTGCGAAAATTCCGAAACATGATTCTTTTCCTTTCTCTTCCACCTTTTCCTTTCGCCAGCCACGCCTAGGATTTTCTCACGAGGAGTTTCCCCCGAGAGAGAGGAAACCGGACACGCTGTACACGTGTTCCTTGTACAGAGGCTTGAACAGGTGACAGGGGGTAAAGGAAATTCCTCCCCGAATATCCGAGGGAAAAGGAAAGTTTTCTTCATTCCTGAATGACGTCAGTGGAATATTAATCGTCGCCTGTGGATACATAATTTCATTTCTCCCTCCCCGTTTCGCTCTATGTGTTTTCTTAGAGCTAGACTGGGGTTAAACCGCGTCGTCTTGGTGCATCGTTAAGATGCAGGAAAGAAAACAATCCACCAGACGGAACCCCGAAAGCATCGTTAGCAGCGATGAAAAAAGTAAATCCCCGCGGGACAGCCGGGAAGGGTTGTTGAGTTTACGATGATTTTATTACGTTCAGGTTGTTTTATGAATTTTAATGTGTGAACATAAGAGGGAGGCTGACAGAAATTGAACTAACAACGCCAGATCTTCAAAAAAAAATTACAGGCGCGTAGAATCTTTTTTCCATGAATTACCAAAGAACCTTAACTTGTCCTATATCGAAGCTTACGACAATTACTTAGCACCCGATAATCCTTTCAACCTGTTCCTATCCCTTCCACGGATCAGAAAAATCACCGGGATGTTTATTATAAAGCTCACGGACTTTAACAGAAACGGTCGGGGAACAGCGTGAAATGATCGATCGATCGACACGCCTCCGGTCTATAAAAATTTACGACAGGAACGTGGTCTTCCTTGCGGCACGTTAAGCCTTGTTCTCGATCACAGGGCACGCGCGCAAAGCCGTTTTCCCAGGGCCGTATTTTAATTTGGCACAAGCGTAACCGTTCCCTGTCCTCGGTGAATGCGTTTTTTGAGACCCTGGCCGATGGCCAGGACACGCCTGGGAAATGGTATTTCGAAACATTGTGGCGGAAGAGATAAATAACGATGTGGACACGTTTTTCTACGCGTTAACGATATGTCTGTTCACCTATTTCATTTTTTACGCCGGCGTTTTTCATATTTCCTGTGCGTTTTAAAATCTTTCAAATTTTGTCAATTCCAGTATCGCACCTTTCATTTTGTTTTTCAACTGTACATGTTTATCCTTCGTTTATTTTCGTAGTCGCAGAATGTACGTTCAGCCTGAAGGCTTTTACCCATTTCTTCTTTCAAAGGAGATAAATATTACGAATTTTCATTCGCGCGTAATTAAAATGAAATAAAATCACAATTTACAGGGCAGACGAAATTACCAAAAATAGTAACAAATAAATAATACTGTGGAGTACTCAGTAACGGTACGAATAATTCGAATTTTATCTGAAAATCATTTTCTAGAAGAACGAAACAAAAGAAACCCATATTATCTTTTTCCCTCCATCGGAAGACAACCCCTAAACACTTCGAGACTCGGAACGCGAAGCATTCACGTCTCAGCGGGCCGTTTTGAAAAAATTAACCCCAAGCCGCACGTTTAATAAATAGCCGGAGGAAAAGTGCCGGCGTCGTCCTTCAAATTACTACTTCGCCGGACGCCACCAAATATCCCGACCTACGTCACGATAATTACGTGTGGTCCCATAAACCCCCACCTTGGAACAGGTTCAAGCGATTTCATTCAATTTGTCCAGCCCCGAAATATACGCTGCCTCGCCCACCGAATCGGCTGTATATCCATCGAAAGTGTTAGGGTTGTCGGGGTGAGGGGACTCTTGTGTTTTTAAAGAAGATTACAGAAGAATGTCTACGCGTAAATCACCGAATTTTCCCTTTTCGAGGCGTACGAAAGACAATCTTATGGGCGGGGCGTTTCAAATGCGGCTTCTTTTACCCGATCTACCTTTTCTCCCCCTTTCCGTTCCGTGGATTCACACGAACTCGTGTTATCGTGGCGGGCTCGTTTACACGGAAAGGGCATTAGGTTCATTGTTTCGTTAATTAGAGACCGGGTAGATAAGGTTTTGGATAATTGCAAATGGACCGAGGGAGGAATCAGTGCTCAAATTGGTGGCTTATTGGTTTAATGGCGATGGTTACTGGAAGCCTGGCGCCTTCGATTTTATTACCTTTGGGGGAAGATTTGTTTTGGTAGACTTTGTTACTGACGTGTTTCTGTGGATTGAACTCGTAAATTTGAATTGCTTTTTAATGCTACGTGTGGCAAAGGAAAATTTGACTGTCTTTAAATCACTATTTTTTACGATTACAATTAATTACATTTATAATACAATGGTTTTTCTATGGCGCAGTAATAATTGAGTTTTTATTATCGGGATGAAAAGGGGCTTTGGTAAATGAATATTCGTAAATCGATTATCGTGACTTTTATGGTTGAAGCAGTTTCACTGAAAATATTTAGCATAGTTAAAGTGTTAGAATTTGAATCCCTTAATTGGTAATTCCCAGAAGCTTAACATTTAAAGCGTCGGTGAATAAAAATTGGTATCCTTTGAAATTATAGTCGTCCCAGTGGGATCGTCCTCTTTCATTTCCATATTATTTAAATGAAGCGAGGGTAGAAATTGTTAGCTCGTCGCTTCCAGTCTAGCATTACTTCTCCTTTCGAACACGTGCACCATAATATCTTTCCTCTAGGACTATCTGTGGCAAAATACAATAATTCTGATACTAGTTGCGAGTGCTTTTTTATTTTCCAATTGCATAGACCATAAACAAAAACGTAGAACAAAGAAATGATTTTTAGTTTCCTTAGAAGGGCAGAGCAAAGGGGAGGGTGTAAAGGCACGAAGAACGAGACCGATCACGAGATTTTTATATTAATACAAAGTGGTCGCGTCTAACGGGGATTTATGAACAGATTCGAAAGCGGGGGTGGAGCACCGTTCTCTTCGTTCTAATCGAACATGTTTCACGTGGTTGAGAAAACTCGTCCACCTACTCTGTATGTCGGCGCCGTGTCAAAAGAGGGAAACGTGGAAGTAAGAAAAAAAAGGGTTTTGAAAGGTGCAGTCTGCTTTTCTGGAAGGCAGCGCTCCCGTGAACCGTGCCGCAGCTCATAAATTCTCCACCATAAACTGTAGAACTGGCTGAAGCCATAAACCGGAAGCACGTGCTCCGGCAGAGCCCCCCACGCCACGTCCATCGATGTTACTATTTCACGCCAACGCGCAACACCAGCAAATCTTTTCTTTCGATCGTGAAGGGTACACACCCTGATTCTATGGTGTGCCTTTTGTACGCAATGTATATCATATGGTGCTTGCTGCGACTCGCTTTTGAATGTCCTTTTGAGAGCAACTTTTCACTGTCTTCTCGTGACTTCATTGGTGAATGGGACTGATATCTGGTCCAGTTCTGCTCGGAGAATTATGTGTATTCTGGATTTTATTAATTTTTGTCTGTTTCCGTTTCTGTTGAATATTAAAATATGAAATGATGCGGGGTATATTGTGGCACGCTGGAATGATATGTATACGTATGTACGAATTAGATGCTGCCAGTGGGAAAATATTCGTAGGATATTTGTGAAATTGTAATTGTAGAATATATGTATTTAACATTAGCAATATTTCAAAGCTCTATTCCATAATATATGAAGAGAAACCGATTGTTGTGACAAATCAAGCTTGGGAGCAGGTTGACGCAGGTTAGTGCTGTCACGATATATCCGGAACTTTTTACCATAAGCCGCTTATGGAGAATATCCGTTTTAACCCCATGGGATTCTTATTTGTACGGAGAAACTTGCGGTACTCATGGGTGGTCTGCATGGTTCGGATTCCCAATTTAGACGAACGAAAAAGGGTATACGATATACACAAAGTTATTAAAAAATATTTGACAATCAGGGTTAATTTTTAAAGATAACAGAATAGATGTATCATTCGTATAATTTAAATCAGTTTCATCCTTAAAACCATCGCTATCGATCCACCAATATTTCTCATCCTCATGGGTGCGGTAACGTTAACATTAACTCGTATTTACCATACACTCAACGACAGAATGCATCTATGTATGTATGTACCATCCACCATCCAAAAATCACCAAACAAAACCACACATTGAAAATTGATTTTCGAGAAGGCCAGAAGCTCCAACGCGTTCTCGATCAATATTTGAGCAGTTCCACCGGCCTACTATTGTACAAAGAGTGAACAACATCCTTTGGAAGCCTTTCACAACCGGGAACCACAAGAATTTCACGCTGCCTGCGTTTTGCTTCTCGCTCATGTGCTTCGAACGAGATGCTTTTAACGGGGGCTCGTAAAAATCGAAGAAAAGAGACGGAAAGAATAGGAATGGGAAAACGGTGATTCGCCTCGTAAAAAATGGGTGACACGGTAACGGTAGGGCCTTTAGAATACCCAGCGCGATACCAGCGGATTTATAGCGAGAATTAACGACGGATTCTGTTTGTATCTCGCGATGGATGGACCATTTGGAAGTAAAAACTAAACGTCGATGAAATTTGTTCTTCGACTCCCGTGGGTCGTTTGGTGGATTTTAGTAGATGCTTTGTGCATATGAATCTTTATATTCTTTTTTTATAGCTTTTTAGTTTCAGTTTGTAAATCCATTTTCCTTCCATTATTTGTGCCCTGGTTTCGTTATTTCTCAGGCTGCTCTTTTTTCAGTTAAGTAAAAGTAGCTTGCAAACTTTGGAATCGTTGAATTATTTCTTTTCTTGTGTTTCATAAATTTCTCACGTTGATACAATAATTCGTCTTTGTTTTAAGAATTTCCTCTGAACATTTACTTCTCGTTCGATTTAAAGCTGGTCCAAAGAAATGTGTCTATTTATTTTTAACAGCTATTTTAAGGTGGAATATAAAAGTCTTTTACGATACATGGTATCTTAAATGGTTTTCGAGAGCAAGACAGCTCCCAGTCTCGGGCTAACTTTATGCTGCACCGAATAATGTGAAAACGAGACACCCCCTTTGTATACAAATATCACAGTCAATCTCGGAACCATTGTATATTCCTCGAAATTCACTTGGCGTCAAGTGGAACTTTAACTTTTCCGAAGCAGAAAAAGATCTCGCTTTAAACGGGACACTTTTCTGCAGTCGAAAAGTTACACCCTCCAGTTCTTTTTGTCGAAGATTGAAATTTCACGCTGTCCGTTCAGGAACAAAGCTTTTTCCAAGCATCGGCAATGGAAATCCGTGTAACACGACACGTTTCGAACCGCGTTTTCGGGCATTTCGCTGCTGGACGTTTGATTTCATTTGCTCTTGAATTTTGGTTTCGAACGCTTGCTCCAGTCCGTAGACTAAATATCGGCCTTAAATTAAGGGGAGGTCGACTTGGAACAAGGCCCCCCGGTGTGTAATATACGCGGCCAAAATGGTGTAATGAATTATGAGAGAGGATGAAGTCAGCGCGGGGCAGCTTAACGCCAACCTTGCTCACAAAGTGGCGAAGAGCATTTGATACTTTCAATGTGGCCATTCTATTTCTTTTCGAACTCTTCGAGTGGTTTCTTGATGAATTTAGTGCAGTACATACACTTGCTGAGAACGATTTATTATTTTAGAACTGGGAGAATTATTCATTTAATTATAATAGCAATTACTTGCCAAATAAAATAGAGATCACCGTTGTTAATTAAGTTCTAATGGTTGCAAGGGAAATATTATTATTATGATTGTTCGAGAAAGCATTGTAACGTATGATAATTTTCAAGGATAGTAAACGTACTTGTGACTATAATTGAAGTCAATGCAAATTCTGTTTGAACTCAATGTACGAGAATTGTGTGTATTTAGTATGCACTTTACACTGTCTCTATTTGCAAAACTCTCGACGTATACTGTTTACAATGGCTCTTATCCTAGACGGTTGCGAACGTGCATTTTTACGCAGACCTATTTGCTCAGTTAAAATACTTATACGATTGCTATGGTGGTGAGATAAAACATGCCTCTCTAAATCCTAGTATACTTGCCCCTTTTTCTCGCATCAAATAGTTGCTTCATGCTCTATTCTCTTGCCCTCTTCGAATACAAATTCACCGTCGTCAATTAATTCTCTGACAAATTCTATTAACGACCCCATCAATTTCTCTCCAGCTCGTATGAACTTTTTCTCTCGAAATAATTATTCCTCCCCAAGAAACCATTGTAGCAAAAACATATATCTCGTCCCTCGTATTAGATTAGGCATATTCTTCGTGTAAATGTCTATATACACATTTTCGTACCAACCAACGGTAGCAGTGTAACATTTTTGTTCTTTTGTAAAATACTCAGTATGCAACCACCAAATAATAGATTCAACAAACCATACAGATTCTTCTCAGCGTATCATCGCAATTCCCTGCACGGTTCGTTGATGTTTCCCTAGAAAATGGCATGCCAGACAATGGCACGTCGGCGGCAAAACTTACGTTAATGCGCCACTCGGCGTACAAGCGCGATGTACGACTGCAATCCGAAACGTTCGTTCGCGATATAAATATTCTAGGGACGTTCACGTTCTCCCACTTTGTCGCGAAGCTACCCCTACCTGTCGTCGATGTTCACGAGGCGCAGTACGCTCCCAAAAGGTATCACTATGCGTATCACGGGATTTTCTATCGTCGTTGGACGATCGGGAGAAACGCCGAACATGGCGATCGACGACCGAACATGGCGAATCCGTCGAGGCTTCGTCGAGGCCCAATAATAGACCTTGTACCGTCGCGTGCAGATCGATCTAAAACCTTTCGCGATCGCTATCCGTTGCGTAAGGACGAAATGTTTCAATCGGAGCACAACTTCAACCCTTAAATGGGCTTGACCCCTCGAGTATAGTTGCCCCTTTGTTTTTAGGATATTTTGCAACCTATATAAATTACTACTTTCAGTCTTCGAATTTTTCAGAAACATACATATTTATCTGTATCCACTTGCAATATTATTATCCGCATTATTCTGCGTGCAACATTACCCGCCCATTTTACACCGATTTCACCCGAGTCATCAGATCTCCAAAACAACGCACTCATTCTTCGATGCGCATTTTAACCGACAATTTGTGAGCTGTAATTGTCAGCCGAATTCTTAAGAAATCAGAATAAGAATGAAACGCGGCAGTTATGAAAGAAGCAGCGAAACCTGTCTTTTTATAAGCCCCTCTCGTGTTTGTTAATGAGGTCGGGAAGAGTATAAATTTTCGTCGGTTGACGAAGCGATTTTTATTTTTTTTCCACCGGACCGCGGGGCCATAAGGCGTGTTCTGTTTCAGTATGGGAGGCTGTGCAATTAAAAAAAATGTTCCTAGTGCTCCCGTTGAGCAGATGTTTCGGGTGACAGGAACGAGAGAGGAAGGAAGGGGACCAGGTCACAAAGGCACTTCCCTGAAACGGGGCCCAGCGAGGCGCCTTGGCGCGTAAAACGATTTTTCGGGCACCCCGGGCGAATAGGCGAACAGAGTGCAAAAAGATGCTCGCTTCCGTGCTCCTGAGGACACACTTGCTTCACAGAGGTTCTCAAGAAGTTCAGTCTCAATTTTTCTTTTGTGCAGGATGTTTGACAATATGAAACTGCCACTTGAATTAAAGAAACTGGTCGAAATCAGATATTTTACTTCCGGCAATAAATATTGCTTCTTTTTAAAGTGTTTTTAAGTTACTAGGTTTATTGGTCGTACGAAGAGTTTCAAAATGCGAGTTGCAATTATTTCTTGATTAAATGTAGAGTACAAATATTTTTTGAGGGCACATTTTTATGTTAAGTTGTTTATGGAAATGTTTTTGGAGGTTCCCTTGGAGAGAATAATTCTATTTCTTGGAGCACAATTTCTAAGTTAAAGTGCCTTGTCCAGTAAGAAATGCACTTTATTTACAAATTTATTGGCCAGATAAATACTGTGTATTACTGTGGACGAAAGAAAGTGAATATAAATATAGCTTGCTTGAGTAGATATATGATTTTCATATATTTCCTCTGAGTAGAAGAGTGTTCTCTGCATTTCATTTGGTTTGAACTTGAACTTCTCGATAAAGGTATCCTGGAGGGTCCACACGAAGGTTCTTGTGCTAGTCTGATAACGTTATCAAACCCCTAACGAAAATGTACCTGCACCCGTGAGAAGCCCCTCGACTCTGATAAAAATGCATAAGATAAAAGATACTTGAGCAAACCTGGGGTACAAAAATTTGATAACAACGTTTCGTCTGCTTATCGTTCACCTAACGTTTCACTGATCGACCACTATCTTCTGCTCATCTTCTCACCTCAACGTCGCAAGAACAAACAATAAACCCAAAACTACTTTCACCAAAAACGAACCAAAAATTACTATTGAAGATGATTGAATCCACCAAACCAAAATCCACGTGCCATAAATCAATCTCATTAATACATAACTGCGATTAAAGTACAATTCATTCATAAATCCCCCTTTGGTCATTAAATTATAGCAGTATGAATGGCGAATTATAGGAGCATAAACAGCCATCGATTATCCGTGAAATCGAATAAAAGAAGCACGATGGTTCGATTGTGCTTCGGTGGCGAGGCGTTAAAGGGTCTTGTGAAACGTCTTCTTTCCGTTTAATGCGACGGTGAATTCATCGCGCGATCGCGTTGACGATCGTGGGCACAGAATGAATATTCTACTATCACGTGCCGTACTTCCCTGTTCGCCGATCCCTTCGTTCTCTTCTGGACGCGGCGCACGTTCCACCAGCCTTTTGTTATTCACGCGGTTGTACCCGGCGTGTCCCTTTTTAGCTAGCCAAGCCAGCTAAACTACCACCGACGCGTTCCTCTTCGTCTTCTTCATCTTCAACTCGCACGTCGGAATGAGACATTCAGAAGAAGGACGAGTTTTTCGTCGCCTTCAATCATCGAGATGATTGCTCATTTTTTTTTAGGTACGAGAAGGGACACGAAATTAGTTTTACAGGTTTTTCGTTTAATAAATTGTTTAAATTGTATGGTTCGTGATCATGGAGTAGTGTTTCGTTTCCTTGAATCGTCTCTTTGGTGGTTCTTTTTATTTCTGTGCACTTCAAGCTTGATTATAACTCTAATCAGAATTTGTACTGTTCAACTTTTCAAGAGCGTAGCTGGCACAGTTAAACAGGTTGTGCTGGACAATGAATAATACATCGGGTAAATTTGTAATTTACATATGGATGTGTCAATATTTAGTATGAAGCTCATAAAGAATATGAAATTATTCGACACTGCCGAAGGTGTTACATGATTGACAATAGAAGAAGAAAATCCTAAAACTAGAAAGCAAAGGATCTATCAGTATTCAACGGGCAGTAAAACATAAAAAAATGTCGTGTCTTTCCCCAAAATCTCATTATTCTCTGCACGATTTTTTCTGATAGAATCGAGAACCGTGCCTGAAACAACCATGCCTCGCAAAGAGAAAGCATTTAAAACTCTCACAAAACTCGTGCAAGAACGACTACTTGCATCTAAATGGTGTCAAAAATAAATCAAAAGTTTAATATTTTATGATTATATCTGAACATTTTCTTTCTCTCTATCTTAATACAATTTCCATGAAACCAACGACAAAAGCAATGACACGAAACCTACTGGGCCAATTGATCTGAACTTTAAAGCAATATGAAGTATACATTTTTTTTAAGAAAAATATCAATTCGAAGGAAGTCAACGAAAACTGAAGAAAGTTCTTCAGCTGGTGAAAATAGATTAGACAGTACAATTTATCAGTGGACACCTGGAATACAAAAACAAGAGTCGACGAACAGGTATTTCGTTTAATTGGCATTAAGTTGATGATATACTTGGTCCAGTCGGTTGGGGAAAATTCTGCCTGAATGTCTAGATGTTTTTATCTCGGCACAACAACGTTTCATTGAACGAGCTTATTGCTTCGTGCGACTAGTCATTCGATATGAAAATGTTAAGTGGTCTGGGAAAAAGCTGGGAGTGCCGTTGAATCAAGTCACACTTTTCCGACGGCCTTTTCAGCCCGCGACTAGCTGCAACTATGAATGGCCGCGTTGAATCGCGACAAGGTAACGTTTATGTATAGATCCTTGCTAGTGCTGCAAATTTGAATGCGGTTGGAAACGAGAATCGATTACCGTACGTGTCGAGCGGCGCAAGAATTATGAACGTCTTCGATTTATATTGCTGCTGTGCTACTGAAGTGATTATAAAGTTGTAAAATATAAACTTAATGGCGATTCCTGAATTGATGGGGTATTTTCATAATATCTCTGCGAGATAATTTACATACTCCAAATATATTCCATTCTTTTTTATTTATTTTACATTGAAAAAAATTTTGGAGTAGGAATTATTTAATATCATCACATTGAATATATTTAATGATCGCAAGATTGGAAAACATTTTAGAAGTCTATTGATAAATTAAACAAAAGAATAATCAAACAGGTCAAATGTTTACCAAATACAAACACTAATCTATTCTTAACACTTCCCGACTTCCCTGTGTCTATCTAAGTTCTTCCTATTTACATGTGTATTAATTTCTCCGCAAAAGTATCACAGCGGTATACCTTCAATTTTGTTAAAAATAATCGACCACCAAACTCCACCGAAACTCCCCAAATATCAAATCCAAGCTCGTACGTCGCAACGTACCCCGAAGAAACAATAACAATTACTCACCACCAGCAGTAATCAATGTTCGCCACCGTCACACTTTCTCGATAAACAATCCGATAGAATCCTCTTTCATCCACTCACGTCCAAATCATCTCAGAAATAACAGAAACGAACACACGAGACACACCACAAGCGACTTCTCTTCTTTTCTCGATTCAGTCCGTGAAGTGTTGCGCATTCGCTAGTAACGTTCTCCGATCCCCGTAATGGACAGTTTCCTGGGTAGACGGTGCTCGTACGAGCGATCGACCAGATGCACGATTCGCGTGCCCATTGACGGGCAGATCGTACTGGCGAAACAAAGACAGAAGCAGAAGACGCGAAACGAGACAGACACGGTCACAGTCTCTTGACCCTTCTCTGTTGGAAGTCACTACACGAACGAACAGAACAGTGTACTGGCACGATGTTTGTTTGCCGGCGGCACGTTTTCGTCTGACAGTCAGTGGCGCGCCGCGTGTCGAACCTGCCACTGCGCACGCGTACCACACCACTGGCGCGTCTTTGCACCCCATTGGCCGTCCATTGATTGTTTCTACACGCGGTTCAGCTCACGTGCGCGGCTCCCGTGCAATTCGTAAGGGTGGATGATTGGGTTGTTTGGGGTGGGGGTGGTGGTTTGTTGTTGTGCTTTTGGAGCGTTGGGCGCCTAGTCACGTGCTTGGCGATCGGGGTCTTTTGGGTGATTCGCGACAGTGGGTGGGAAGGGGTAATTTGTTTCTGTTCTTTTTGATGCTTCGGGAAGGGTGTGTTTTAGATTCGAATGTACATATTGTGCGTATTCTTCGTATTGAGGAGGTTTTGTACAGATGGGACTGGGATGGAGGTATAGAGATTGCGAGATTTGATGAATTTTTGCGAATTATGAAGGACCGTATGGAACTAGGTGAAACGAGTCGCTGTGGCCTTTGATCTTTGAAGTTTTGCGCATTGAATTTCGGTATCTTGTATATATGTACATATATCACAGTGCAATCGATATTTGTGTAGTTTAATTTTGGATTTTCGAAGATAGAGTTGGCTACTTGGACTGTGTTTGGTAGTTATGTAAATTGTTTCTATGCGTTTCGTAATGGAATTGCAATTCAGGTTTACGAACTTTATTGCACGAAACCGCGTGTAGATTTATTTATTGGATTGGGGAATTTTAACGGTGATGTAAATTCTTTTAATGCCAACGTAGCGTTACATGTGCCATAAATATAATATAATAGTTGTATCGATTGGAGTATCTTGATAGGAAGGACTCGAACTGAGATGTTAATCCTTTCGTCCGTGCTACTGGGATTATTCATCGATTCTATAATCTTCGATGTCGATAGTCGAAACAACTGTCATCTATGTCAGTTTTAACGTATGCTCGGTTATACAGTTATGTCATGCTCAGTTACACTTGATCAGAGTCCAGTTGTTCCGGGACAACCAGTAGGAGATTTATACTGTCTGTTTGGAACGAGTTTGTAACGTTTAGTCGGCAGTATAATTAGTTCTATTCATATTGAAATTAACTGATCAATTAAAAGTAAACAGCGGTTGAAGGTACACGATTTATGAAAGTGGTCGAAAAAATATCAACGTTAACTGGTGAAACACATACAAGTAGCATTGATTTAAACGTCGGGAGCCATGTCTACGATTTGTACTTAAAGATTCCAAATGCTTTAAGCCCATTAAGAAATATAGAAGAATTAAACGAGGCAATAAAAATACAATCTAATTAACAGCGAGAGATATTTAAAAATATCTTATTTATAAATAAATATCTCTTCTTATTAATTTATAAAATATATAAACATTATAAAATTGATCTTTCTTATGGTTTTATCACATAGTTCTTGGTAACGCGGGCTTCGAAGCATCGTGTATTTTTATCACACGCATTGCTAAACTCAACAGCAAGAATATATCGACATAAATGGAAACACGGTTGTGATTTATTTTGTAACATGCATTACGCACGCACTCAAGTCCCTGGCATGTTTGCAAAGAGTGATTACACCGTGTTGAACGATCACTTTTATTGTCGGCTTGTGAAAGGTGCGAACTGTCAATTCTTGCCCGCTATTAAACAGCGTTGGCGTTCTTCTTGACCTAACTGAACAATGCAATGAATCGGTGAACGACCTTTTCATCTTTTAACCACGCAATGATTGCCCTGCAAACATCCGTTCTTTGCAATCCCCGATATCGTAAAACATATACAAGATTAATAGTTTGGAAATTATTCAACGTCAAAATTATAATGACGCAACGTCGAGGAAAATTTGCCTAAATATTATTACCGAAATTCCTCTAACAGTACGCCAGAAAAATAAATAAACTCAATAGATTCCCTATTTCAATATTATTTGTACAATATTGCACCGAATCAAATATTTTTACAATTCTACCAGACAATAAGCAGGATAGTGTTAAAAAAAACTATTTCAACTCATTAATATATCCATTATTACCCCAAAACAATTAAACTATCATCGCCAACAGAGTGCACGAACAATTTACATCCGTTCTCCATCATCCGCCCCTTGAATCTAATATACGCCTGAAATTTTCACCATTAAACTATGTATCTATGTGATGAAAAATTTCGGACGTTCATTGTCCGTTGAAAAATGAACAGCATCCCCGAACGGGTTCCCGGAACGTGGCTGAATGAATTACAAAAACGACGACAGCACGTGCGTCGTTTCCGGCGTTGCAGCAAATCACGACGTACTTCCGCTGCGTGCATTCGGGGACGCAAACGAGAAGCGCCCCGACGACTAAAGACGACGGCGATGATATGCCCGCCACGAAACGGACACGTACACATTTTCTGAATTACGTGAACGCATTTACAATAGCCCTTTACGAGATCAAGCAGTGATAAGTTGGCCGTCACCTGTGTTTCATTAAAGTCTCGTTAAAAATACAGTTTCCACCGAAACAATCGATCCTGATAAACAAGATTCCTCTTTCACGGGGCCAATTAACTGTTGAAGGCATTGGACAGAAATGGATCCAAGACATTATGATGTTAAACATTTTAAGCAGGGTGAGTATAACAGTGACAAAAAGTAGTCCGTTTAAGAAATTTGGAGGGACCGCGAATATTTTATTTATCCGAATATAGAAAACGTTTTGAACTGACGGAAATCGTCATCCATTTTGGAGGGGGCTTGAGAAAATCATTTTTCCCCTTCCCTGTTGAACACCATTGAAGTCTTTCCGCGCGTGTCAGCAAGGAGCAACAGGCTATTAAAAATTCCTTAAACATATGCATGAAAACGTTCGACGAGTGGTAATAAAAGCTGGACAACCGTCGTTTTCGATTTTTCCACAAAGCGGCTATTATGTCGGCCATCGACCGTGATTCGTAAAAGTTCCAAGAAAATGGGTGTGGTGTACAAGCAATGGTCTCCGAGCGAGAACACCATTACCGGAAAAGCATCGATGACGTGATTGCCCTCCTGTCGCGGAGGAAGTCTTCTAACGAACCTTCCGTCTCTCGAATAATGCACAGCAGATGCTGGCTGTTTCTCGTTTCAACCGTGCCTCTATCACACATTTATCACGAGCTGCTCCATGGGTAGCTTGCACCGTAACTCGCTGTTAAGATACGCCATGTATCCGTGCAACGGTGGATCGCCATCGATTAGCCGGGCTTTTAACTTCCTCTGGTCGATAAACGATCGATGTACTTCTCTTGTTTCACACCGGGCAATCTGAATTAATTGGCGAGGACGTGCTCGCGTTAGCAGTTAGAGATTGTTCTTCTTATTCTGTTCTTCTTTTTATCCATGATTTTACTTGGGGATCGTTGGAACGACTCGGAGAATCGCGTGACGGTTACGTTGACCGGGTTATGCGTGTCCTGCGAGTAATTAATGGGTCGTTGAGAGGATTGTGAAAATGTTCTTTTTCTTTGCGGTTGTTGTTATTATTGATGGCTGTTGTTAGGCGGCGTTGAGATTTTGTTGAACGCAGGGAAGACTGTTCGAGGAGGAGCGATGGGTGATAATTTTATGGCAATGTTGATCGTTCTGTGAGGGATATTAAAAGAGAAATGTTAGGTGTGCTTGATGAGTGGAATTAGGTCTTGACAGGCAATTAGGATTTTATGTAGCATTACGAGTCGTTGTCGTTTATTTAATCACGGTTTATGGTCGCCAACCGTGTCACAGGCTAACGATACCGATCACACCTTGCCTATTAAATATTTTTCTAACGCGATGCAAAAATATTTGCGCAATTATATTAAAACAGTAATGGAACAATATTATGTTATGAATATAGTACTGGAAAATACCCGTCTTCAATTCAGTGTGAAACCAAGTTCATTATTTCCCTCGTCACTGTTTCAACAATGTCCACTTCGGGACACCCACTTTCCCTGACTCGTAGGTACAAGCTATCTCGTAAAACAAACCCGCGGGAACGGCGTTAATATTTTTCACCACGACGGAGATAATCGACGAGGTGGTCAACGTTGAAAGAACTTACCAGAACTGAGCCGTGACTTCGCGAACGAAGAACGGGGATAGATAAGACGGACGGGTAGCGATAGGTGGGCGTTTTATGCTAATCAACCGGAGCGTTCGCGAAGGACCACCGCAGGAAAGTAAAAATTCTTGCCACAATAGGCCGACACGATCGAGCTTTCACTCGACCGCCGTATTATCGCAGTTTGAGATGGAACCCCCGTGTCCGTTCCGCTACTATCACCTGGACAATGGTCTGTTGTACTGGGTGTTTCTTCTTTGGAAAATATTGGTCAAAAAGTGATTCGAATAATGGTAGTATTTATTTGTTTTACGAAAATTCACTGGAGATTGAGTTGGGTCTGATCGCAAGTGAACGTTTTATAATGTTTTTTTTGCAGTGTATGTGTTTTTTCGTAATTCAGAATTTTTGATGTTTAGTTTATGGTGAAATATGAAATATTACGGCCTTACTGAAGTAGGTAATTATTAAAATATAGAAACTTTTTGAAATTATTGTTCAAGCTCGATACTTGTATCCTTCAGAAGCTCGCAAGTATAGTATAACTTTTTAATGGCTGGAACAATCAATAGCAAAATGTATAGCCAGAGAGCGATTATCTTCGGGTTTCCTTTAAAGGATCGCGAAACACTTCCTGGTAGCGTAACTTGGTCGCCATTGTGCGTCACATATCCGTGACATCCTTCGGGTAACGTGGCATGAACGTATCATACCAATAACTTACCATACTACAAATATAAACTGTATAACAAAATATTTCCACCGTAGATAAAAATGAACAACAAATCCTTGACTAAACAGCAACTCCTCCGCGAAAAGTGACTGAGATTGCAACAAAAAAGAATGATGCACTGTACCTTTACAAATAATTAACACCATTGAAACGAACGTTGACAATAAGCTAGCAACACTTTCTAAATAATTGACCAACACTTTCGAAAGGAACCAACCAGGCACACGTTCCAATGTCGCAACAGCATGAACTACCTTCTAGGTGTTCTAAACTCTCAAAGGGTTAACAGATAATTATCAAAGTGGCCAGCGATAGCAGATCATCGTCCAGCGTGTCCAATACGTTAACGAACACCCTGTATATAGTCGGCTTCGTCTCCGTGACGGGTATAAATCTCCACCATTAGAGCTGCAGAGACAAATACTGTTGTCAGCAAACGACAAGCCGTTTACAACCAAAGGAAACGAACGTTGGTAGCCTTGCCAGAGAGATAGCCGCTCTGAGACGACGATCATTTGTCGCGGCGATCTTTCTAACGCTGTCAAACGCTCTGCTCCACGCTCGCCTGCCATCGTCGTGCATTACACATACTGTACCCTGTGATTTAACACCAAGTGCAATTTCGCGAACGAACCACGTCTTGTAATAGGCCTTTGTTCGTGCCGTCGAGAGTGCTATGACGTAGGACATCTCGATTCCCAAATTCTCCCGATTCGAATAATTGTTGCCGTGCATTTAACAGAATTTTATAGATCAACAAGTATAATATTCGTCATGAGTAACGCAGACTTTTTTCACAATTTAGTTTGATACAATGGAACTCGTCACGATCGTTACCTATTAACATTAGGTCCTGTGGAACGAAATCCAAAAGGAGTTGTTGCAGAATTTGCCGAAAAATTAAGTTCGATTCATTATTAATTATTTACAAACACCGCGCCTAATGGACGTATCAAAAGAATCATCCTACTTATCGAGTGGTTCAATACATCTGTAATAAGATCATCGAACGATGGAAATCATAAGCCCATTCGAAGTGTCCGTATAGAAGGGAGGTGATCCAGAAAATACGAGGAGTCACTGCTCCTCTGGTTTCAATCCAGGCGCTGGAGTGTTTCTCGTTTCTCATCGCGCGACAATGAACCGTAAAACAGGGCTTTTACATTAGAATGAGCCCACATGCGACATGAACGCGTTCCTGGCGTAACGTTTCACAATGACACAATTCACGGCCACAGTCTGATGCGACAATACGCGCTTGTCTGCCGGCACAATGAACAAACGGCGATTCGTCTCTCACACAGCTGCACGTGAGAACATATTTGGGGAACTGCAGTTTGTCTCGTGGTAATCGCGATTTCGACGAATACCAGGGCCAAATGCGATCGCTCGATGTCCTTTTGGAGCTCTGACGAATTTACGTTCCCTGCAGAATCAGTTTCTCATTTAATTCACGTATTCTCGTCCAGAATTATAATACCCTCCATCTCGAATTTTAAACACTCGTCTGGCCACGTGGTTGCACTTATTTAATGGTTGCACCGGGCGAGGTATTTTCGTCGCATCGTTTGTCAAGGCGGAGGCGCGATTAGTTCAGGTACACCGTCGAAAATATTTTGCGCCTCGATTATAGCGCAAAGCAATTTAAACACCGGAGTCCTTCGATCGTGGAGCAAAGAATATACACGCACCGAAACGTAATGTCACGATTTAATATCTGGGACATCGTTGACAGAAACGACGATTCGTCTGATTTGCATAGAATCGAGGGACGATTATTTTTCTCTGCTCGAGTTTGAATCGTTCGTCCCGCAACGAATCACGATTGAACGCAACACGACGGGTCTGGAGGGGTGGAATATTAAGCAGAAGTTTTCACGACACGGTCCCATTATTTGGTACTCCATGTGACTTTATTTTCTATTCTTCTTTAATGAGAGAGATCGATCTTTGGTGTGACGGATCGTTCGACTCGCGGAGATTGTCACTGTGCACACTCCATTGTTCATCTCTTTTTTTTCTTCCGGCGTTGATGAATTCGGGGTACAGTTTCAAGAGTTACATATATTATTATTTTCAGTTGACGATGGTCATTTATTTTAGACAATTTATGGTCTGAACTTTAACAACGTAACGATAAATGTCTGCTTAAATCACCGTTACTCCAGTACAGATGATTGCTCCGCGCACTGCTTGATTCAGATATCAAGCATTCCCCTTTGATCTCGGCATTTTAATTGCAATTTACATATCCCTCGATCTCCGAGAAATAAAACCGCCAGTCAACAAGCGTGTTATTAACTGGGAAGTCACTGCTGCGACTGTTCGTTGATTAAGCGATTAATATTTTCTGAATAATGTTCCGCCCCAACTTTTTAACACCTTCCCTATTCACGCGACGGTCACTCTTGTCCAATCAGGGCACGGACGAATACGAATACGATATTTCGTCGGTTCCTGGTGGGTCGTGTGACAACGTCGGGACGCGTCGCGTCATCTCCCCGTAACGAGCGCTTATTTATCCGTCTCGCGAATCTACCGGACCACCGCGACGAAAACTGGTTTCTGGCTGAATGAAAGGAAGACGACACACGCGTGCAACTTACACACGGCGATTCCATCGCGAAAACCGTGACCACCGGTCCCCTTTGGACCCGATAATCTGGTCACGCTTCGAGATGTCTCGATCCCTTGGACAGGATTCCAGTTTGTGAATGGGACAAGAAGATTAGGGGTTTTGGGCGCAACGATGTTTACTGATGGGCCTGATATTGGATATAAATGGTATTTAGGTTTGGCATGAGAACAACGTAATTGGTTTTCAGTGGGTTTTTCAAGGTGGCGAATGATTTTATTTTGGTTATCACAAGGTGATGAATATTTTGGTTTTACCAATGGCCAAGTTTTAAGTATAAAATTATTGTTGTCTCTGTTTTTTCCAAATCTGAAAGGTATTTTGGTTGAAAATCATTTGAACTTGAAAAGATGTCTTGCCCGAAATATCGCAAGAAAATTTGAATCCCCTCCCTCCTGATTATAATGCACTTTCAATTTGAAGTAATCCAATAATGACACAATTGGAAACGTTCATACAAAAAAATATATTGCCCACCCCATTCGCTCGACATTTGTACACTCTACATCCAGAGAAGCTTTTCTCGACATTTTAATTACACCTTCGACGCGACGAAATGATTCACTCCTCGATTTGATTATCCATCGCCGCTCGCCGCAAGATCAACGCGCGTAACTTCTTCCATTCTCCATCCACGATTGAATTTCAAATCAGTCCCAGAACGGCTTCACCAATTAAACCAACCAGGAAGGAACAAAAGGAAGGAAAAATACGAGGGAAAAGCAGTAACAGGAGAAACAAAACGGGACGAGAAAAAAAGCTGTACCCCTTTAAAAATCAACCGAGAACCCTGGCAAGGGGGACAGGAACAGAAGCACGCGTATCTAGATGGTATCGCGCCCGAAGCAATTATTCTGAAAGTCAGGTGCACTTACGTATCCGGTGTCGGGGACCCAAGTGATCCAATCGGCTTCGATCAGAAACAGGACTGGCACAATGTAATCGCGAGAAGGGTAGTTCGTGTACCTGCGATAAGCCAAGCGACTCGCCTCCTGTAAAACATTTCGGTGCTATACAAACCGTGATCTTATCGATGGAAGCTGTACACAGGGAACGTCACGCTTGCATGGTGATAAGAACCGGGACCAGGTGATCGCCATCAGTACCAACGTTATCACGGTGGACTCAGGTAGGAATTATCGTCGTATTCTCAGCCGACACCGGTCTTTAATTGAAACGCAATTAACACTGCCCTGCCCGATCGCTTCATTAACTATTCGTTACTCTGTATTGGTTTAATATCTGAGTTGGGTCAGGTGGGAGGAAGGTGTTCTCCGAGGTGCTTGGTTGATCTGTTTTTAGTGATCGCCTGAGAATTTTAGGTGATTAATGGATCTGGGGTTCGTTGGTACGTTGTTGACTAGGTAACAGTTATTTTTGGAGATGCGAAGTGGCAGGTTTGTAATTGATATGCTTTTTCGTGGCTTGGCATTATTTTGTAGGAGGTACTTTATGTAAAAATTTTCCAATAATTGCACTTGTCTCGTTAAAATTCTAAACCGCTTAACAATATCACCCAGCGATACCGATCGTTTAATACCACCGTAATTATTCTTCCATTCAAATCACTGTTCTAAAGACTCGCGATCTTCCTTCAGTGATCGATCATCGTTGCTCAGCTCCCTTTAACTCTGCCTCCCTTTTACACTTTGATTGACACGTTCAGGTAAACGGCAGCCAGGTATTACCTGCTACCGTAGTTGATCGAGTATCGGCGCTAATTAGCAGAAAAAACAGAGGGACAACGAGCATCTACGATCCCTACGCGATACTTTATCATATTGAAGGTTAATTATTACACGGATGTCTCATCTCCCTTTGGACTGGGGGGACGGTTATTATTTACGGATACGGTTATTACTTCGGCTACTATAATTTCTTTCGATCCTATATCGTGTTGTAGTCTCGAGTGGCTGAGCATTGCCATCCAACCGCGCTCAACGTGAGTAAAGTCGAGGAATGAGGTATACAGGGTGATCTGCGTTTGGTGAATAAGAATTCAACAGGTGCTTACAGGGGCGACTCTGATGGATAATTTTTAGTCGAAGTTCTTCCTTCTTATCGTTGCACGAATTTTTTTATTTTAATTTGCTTGGGGAATTTTTGGGCGTCTCGCACATTCTTCTGCGACTATGATGTTTCTATTATTTTTCATTCGTGACATTTAAATTACACTCTTTATTCATATCCACTGCCACTTTTAATTTAACAATTTTTCTCGCGGCTCGGCGAACACCGTTAATGTATGTATATAGCAAAGCAAACCGTGTTCAGGGGTGCACAGGGCGACATAAAAAGGTAACATCGTTACGTTTCCCCGTTCGCCATTAGCATATGCGATTACGAGCCGCAATGCGCACTGGAACGAGATAATTAGAAAAGATTGCACGGAGAGTCGGTTTCGCGGTACGCAACGCCCCGACCATGCGTTTCTTTTCCTTTCCTCTTTCTTTTCTGCTGTTTTCTTTTTACTGTTGAACGTGCTACAATGAAACGAATTACGATCGTGACACGTATCCACGGCGACGAAAGGATAACATTAACCCTTCGTTCTTTAAACTGACGCACTACGCATTTACGCGCAGACTTTGAGCGACAGTGGAACATTTCATTTACACCAGACACGTTCAGTTAATCCTTCCTTTTCTCTATTGCTCCATCTCAGTTTCCACAAACCCGTGTAATAAAATCATACACAGTGACGATGACGAAAAAAGAGAAAGAGCGAAATATATTTCAAGAATGAATTTTTCAAGGAAATCTCATGACGATTATCCATCGTATTATATTTCGGAATAAAAATAAATTATTCAACTAAAATTACCTGACAGCCGTTCAAGGAATCCCGATAATAGAGCCAGGCTGGCGCGACTTTTCCAAAGAAATCCACGCGTTCATCATTATCCTCGAATAAATTCTCTAAAACGACGGAATAAGTGGCGGTGGTTTGCATTAATCATCATTAAAGCCACTGGCACTGTTGGTAGTCGCCGCCACGAAATAATGAGAACGTTCTGCGTTGGAGATTGTACACCCTTTAATCTCGATTGGCATCGAATAACATGGCACGGCTACCACACATACATATTTCCTTCTTCTTCCTCCGCATCTTCTTGATTCCATTCCCCCCCTCCATTCTACCATGCGTTCATTCATTTCTTCCTTTTTATTATTCGTTTCCTAAACGAGGCCCGGTCTGTCCACGAGCAGCGTGAGATTTTATCAGGGAAACGAAACACGCCGAGGAAAGACACTTCTGGGAGGTATTCGGTGAGAATTATTGCCGTTGTTTAATATTTAACCCTTTCACCGTGTAATTAATTGACGGGAATACACTCCACAATCTGTATGTTCTTTCGTTTAAATTCGATTCCAAATGTCTGTTACATACGAGTACCTATAGTTTATCCGAGAAGTTTACTACAAATTTAATTTTTTCAAGGATAAATCTACAATTTTTTAAATCAATACTATAATAATATTTTTTGTTATATTACGTCTTATCGCGTTACGCGTATTCAGCTATGCAAAAAGCAATTGTGGTGGTCGAACATTGTCAGCCATTTTAATGGTACAGGTAATCATCATTGCGTCCCGTGAAAACGATTTCAATTCGATTTTGATCAGATTTCTTTGAGACGGAGGCAACAGGAGACCTGGTGGTCGTACGTTCCAGGTCGTGTGAAGAAGAATCGCGTGGTGAAACTTTTCAGTGTGGCTGATACGGTTCCTTTTGTCTTTTGCGCGTGATCCGGCATGCATCGTCGTGCAGTATGTAATTGGCGGGATGAGCGCAACGAGGTCGAGTGATTGGCGAGTCTCTCTCCTCGTGATGTTCCTTCGAGCCTTCAACTTCTATTGCCCGACACGGTGCCACCATATGTAATAATTGCGTTAGGATTCCGGTTTGTCCTATGAATTGATCTTTGAACAATTCACCAGGGTCGTAATCCTCTACAGTATTTTATTCAGGTTTATACTTTAATTTGTTAAACTGGCCTGCTGATCGGCACAGTGGTTTTTAATGCTAAGTGACGATTGGAGTATGAAATAGTAATGAATTATTATAGTATGGCAATATCGGAACGTTTGCCAAATCTAGATATTATAGATTCGCTATTCAGATGTTGTAGATTATTATTATTTCATTCCCATAGTACGATTATTACTGGCAGTCGTAAATAAGTCAATAAAAAGTATAGAAAGGATAGAATGAGACAGAGAAATGAGTTGTCAGGGAGCCATCGAGATATGTATCTCTTGTTTGTGGTTCCCCGCTGCTGCGGTTAGCATTATTATGCAAGTAAATGAGTTTCTAGATATATTGCAATTTTCAAGCAACTTATATATTTTATTTTAACATCGTTATCTGTAATATTTATTATCCTTATTTCAGCTCGACGTTATTTAATTGCACATTTACAAATTCTGCAGAGGGATTCAATATACATACTGTCACGGTTCCATTCAGTGGTCCCATAAAAAGTTGTGTACCCCCCCACCCCCCTTCTCTGTTGCACCATGTAACCGATTTCGCGCATACAAGCATCCTTCGGTCGTTAAAAGTACCGCCTGCATCTCGTTGAATACCAAACCGACTTCATAAAAATTTCCCCACCAATTAACCAATTTTTATCCATGTAAAACCACATTATGCTCGCCATAAAGATAATGTTTCACACGTAACACGAGAATTAAATACACAAAAAACCACTTACAACTTCAATGGACAGTGATCAACGAATTAGCACCGTTTCATTTCTATTCCTATACATTTTACATAATGACAATTTCTGCGCTTCGTTCAATTCTTCTCCGCACTGTACATAACAGATGCACAATTTTACAAAGCTATTTTCTCATTGATTAAAATCGTTACGGGAATCGTTCGCACTCGTACAAACCGTGTTTCATTCCTCCTTTCTTATCCATTCCGCCAGCGAGTAAAAAATACGCGAAACTTTCGGTCCCGAAACGAAGAATGAAAACGCCCGCGGGTAATAATAAACTCAAGCTGCAAAGTTTATCCCGAGTCAGGGAGATACGCTCCGCTGTGTACTTCGACGAACGATAATTCTTGTCCAAATAAATCCGTCAAAGGTACCGCGGAGTCAGTGTTTCGGTACAAGTCGTCCGTTTGTTTCGTTGGGACTTCATAAAACGGCCCTCGAACGCGTGGGACGGAAGGGTTGAACGAAAGGGAGATCGTTCACGTTCGTGGCACGCGTCGCTGTACTCGTTTCTTTCTATTTCGGCGGGCGTCGAAAGCTGTGCGTGACGAGGCCCACCTGGCGACGAAATGTAGCGAGATTCTTCTGGCCTGAAGGGTCTTCGCCGGAGAAAAGGATAGCTTGTGGTTGTTGTATATTGGTTCCGAGACACTTGGTCCGTTGGAGTTGTTTTCAGTTTATGCTGGATTTACGCTAGGCGGTTGTTGTTAATTTTGATTAGACGATGGATTGTCTGCGAAAGATTTTAGGATTATTTTGAGGACTCGGAGAGAGCGATAGAACTGCGGGGAGCACAGACAATGATTATAATTATTTATATAATTTTGCCGTGGTTGGATCTTTAATATAGTTATTTATATAGGATTACGATTCGCTGCATTGTAAACTTCCCTGAATTTTAGTATTACTGATATTATTTTGGTTACTCCAATTTGAATTAGTCCATAAATTCTCCTGTATAATCTCTTTCAAACATATCCCGAGGAATAGCTGCTGCCCTTTCAGTGGGTTCTTTCTGCTTCAGCATCTAGTGCCTGCCACGATCCGCTTTGTCCTGCACGCACGGCTGCCGTGTGCAACTGGCGCGATAATTAACGAATTCAGATTTCAACTGATAAATTAAACCGCGAGTATTCGTGCCAGTGTATCCATGCTTGCATGGGTGCACGCGCGTGCACGTGAAGCCGCACGCTCAGATACCTGTGCATCCACGACAATGTTCTATCATGTGTATATGCCAACATTCCAGCTGATCGTACCTGGATCACTTTGTTTTCATCAGTCTTAGCCTTGCAACAATTACTATTATTACATTTTGCGACATTCTAAAATTAACTTTCGTTATCTTAATTTTGATCTTGTTACCGATTAGTTTAATTATCTTAAAGGTTCGTAGAAATTGTCCGTATATTGTGTTCGAGAAGTTTCCATTCTCTTTGTTACTTTGCTTTAATATTCACAATTTTATTGATATACATTTTATTTCCGAGTGATTCTACGAATTTTTAGGGTCGAATAAAAATAGTTTTCCGAGGTCCTCCTCTGTCATTTACGATAATAGCATTTAAATGGAGAATGATTCATTTTCGCAGCTACGTCTTGTTATCTAGAACGATATGGCAAGGGGATTAAAAATACATTAATATATAATGAAAATAAGTCGAGTGTTAGGAAATCATTGTTTTCCAATTCACTAATAGAGACTTGTTAAATGACTTCGCAAGAATAGATTACACGGGAACAACATATTTATTTGAGCAGCGCTCGATTTCTTAACACAAAGGATAATTATTTATCTTATCGCGACACGAGTACACTCGTCACCTGTTAACAATGTGTTAATATACCTGGACACTATTCCAAGTTCAAGTGAAAGAATTCCCAACATGTTCCACGCAATATCGTAATCGATCGTCCTCGTTTCCTTACCAACTGTACACGCAAGGATGGCCAGACGAAAAACAAGCAACTCCCAATTCTAATGTCTGGATCCCTTGAACTCTAGCTTGTTCTTCGTTTTTGGCAACAGGCGAACAGTAACTGACGTCAATTCGCGTGTCGAATTTCGAAACGGCGTTCTCGATCGTGGCCGACCAGTGCCAATTTAATCTCATTCCCGTTTTCTTCGTACGGTTATAGCCTGCTCAATTGTTGATAGCCAGGAGAATGCGTTAGCGATCCCGCGGGAAGATTGCCTATCCGTTATTAAAATCTCCTGCTCACAATTCGCCCCGACGATAAGTTCGTCGATGACGCAAACACGACGAGATCCAAGGCCTAGAATATTATATCCGAGAGTGGATCCATCGACCGAGGACTTCATTCTGTTTAGTTGCAAGCATTGCCAACTGGTTTCTGATCATTTGCGTTTGTTTATGCGCAAAAGTTCTACTTTTGGAAATATCGAACTTTTAACGAAATTTCGTACACCGCGTGGGAGGAATTAAAAGTGGAGGATTATATTAATTCGTTCTTCCTCGGAACAGTGAAATAAGTCAATTTTGAAGCCGCGATTCGTTGAGATTCACCCCAATCTCATTAACCCTGTACTTCATTTATTCCCAAACCGAACACAAATCTGTTGAACGAAAATTTCCAATACAAATAGAATAATATTAATAAACATTCTTTTTAATCGTGCCCTCTCGGGTCTCAATTTATTCATCAGCCCGTCTGTCTCGCAATTAAGCCGGTTAATCGAGGTCGTACTGTATTTAATTCCACGAGACACGAGCGAAATTCACAAGCCCGTGGTCGTCCCCGTTGCAACCGCAACCCTTTTGTGTATGCACTGTACGCAGTGGCGGTAATAAAAGTCTTCATAAGCGAAGACAGATGACTTTTGATTCAAACGGCACGTCCGCGAAACGCTTTAAAACGTTTTAAAACGTTTTAATTCCCCGACAAACGCCACTTCATCTTCCCTTTCGGCCGATTAATAAATTCGTTTGCGTGAAAGCTTTTCAGCTGCATTTATTCGATCGCTCGAACATCTTCTTCACCAATTGTGATTAATGGCATCGATTGACCCTGGCAAACTATTTTTTATCTTTTCTTTTTTGAGTCATGCCGTGAATGCTGATCGATGCATCGTTTCACTGTACCCATATACACCGTGACCTATAGTACATATTATTCGATTCGATATTAATCCAAGATTTAACAATTTTTTTATTTATGGTCCATTTGCGTTCATGGATCAAGCACTTACCCTGCACGATACTGCATAACACTCATATTATACTCAGATATATTCGGGTCCTTACGTTTGTATCAATGATCATGGAAAAAATATTGGTCAGAAATCGAGTACAAGTTAGGGATGCAGAGTGGGGAGAGTATTCGTCTTGCTAGCACCTCGTTAGGTATCAATTAAGGCAGGTTTTTAACGTGTCGTCCCTTTTAATTGGCCGCATCGGGTAGCAAGATTTGTGGCGTCGAGAATAAACCGCATGCCGCCGTGAAATTTATTAATAACCACGCGCGTTTAACCAGCCACCGTGTGCTCGACGGATTCCAAGAAGAAAAACCTTCGACTGTCCACATATTTATGCCGGTCGGGCATTTTCATTGTGCTCCGTACACTAATCGACGTTATGGCTCTCTGCTGTTACCCAGAATCCACGGGATTCGCTTTAAAACGGAAAATTTATCATTCGCAGTAGGTACACAGAAATTGTTTGAAATTCTAAATGGAGATCGAACAAAGATCATAGGTGAGGATCGAAAAAGGTCAGTTCGAATTCGGAGACACTTTCCCATGGGAATTTTAAGGTATTTTTAGGACAGGTTAAACTGGAATGAAAAATGAGTGTTTGAAATTTTGAGGAATACCGACGTGGAAAATATATTTAGTTCCATGACGAATTGACGTTGGATAAATATAGAAAATACAGATTGTCACGCCACTGGATTATAATTCTCCTTGGTGGATTATTTTCAATTTATTTTGCTCGAGTAAGACCAAGATTTAAAATAGTATACTAGAATAAAATTGGTACGTTTATATGTATGATAGATTGTTAAATATATCAAGCAAAAAAGGAGACAAATAAAATATGGAAGAATTGTAACATGAATCACAAGTTTTGGAATTGCTGCGACGATTAAAAATAGTTGAACGATCACGAATTCAGTTAGTAAAAGGAAGGAACAGAGGATTAATAAATTTTTCTGTCGAATCCTCATGAAGAACCACGAAGACGTATTCCAGATTCTCGTTTCTCACTCGTACAGGCGTGTATAAATCTATCGTCGTGAGGATATGTTTCAACACATTTCTCGGGGACAAGCATATTTCTAAGGGACATATGTACGTGCTCCATAGCCTAGCAAGGTGTACGAATGCGTTTGCACGGATGCTATATCTTTTCACGCTGTATTCTCGGTCGTGTTTCACGTTTCGTGGTTCAGACGGTTCCGTGGAAACTGATTTATGGGGTGAATCTTACCAGGTGTTCCTGGCTTTTGGTATGCGATGCAGAGGTATTTTAGGCGCACTTAAATCGCTTTCAAGTGGCACCCGGCGTCGCGTGAATCGTTATACCTGTTTTTTGTTAGCCCGTGAATTTCGTTTCCGAGTAAACTAAACGTGTTTTTTTCATAAATCTATTTATTTATCTCGTTCAGAACTATTGCAAGTTGTCATTTTCTTTGTTGCCAAATATTATTTAATTACGCAATTCGTCGTCTTATTTAAAATAATTCTTCTACAGTACCACTAAACGTGTATCTCTAAACTGTGTATCTCCGAAACTTTCCTAAAATTTATACATTCCGCGATCCTTCGTGTAATTTAATTTCACCGATAGTTTCAATGTAGACGTTAAGACAAATAGCAGGGGTAAAATATAAAATTTATCTGCAAATGTTCCTTTCATGTATTCTATAATCGTCGAAAAACAGGTAACGTAAAGTTAATTCGAGCAATTAATTCAAACTAGTTCAACGTTTAAATTCCCATTATCCCTCACCCTTTAATCATAAACCTGTTGCTCTCACTTTTCAAACCAAATAAACCCACAAATCTGCTCTTCAACTCAATTCCCTTTAACATCTTCATTAGGCAGCTTCACATCGCAACGAAATCGTGAAAGAAACCTGGCTTGTTTCCTTTCGGTAGCCGCTTCAGGAACTTAAAAGCCCCATAATATAGCTCTTACACCGAAAGCACCGTAAACTTTTTGCCTCCGTCCCTCGTGTAACAATTAAACAACTCTAATCTTCCCTTATCGATAAATAATTGCATATCTACCCACACTGACATGATTGATCTCCTTTTTCTCACCTGAAGAAACCTATTAATCGACGGTAGAATAATTTTCAACGACGATTCCTATAATATTACAACATCCACAATAACGATAATAATGAAAAGAAGAATAAGAATAAGAATAATATGGATCGAACTGGGAACTTCGGTCCTTTTAAAGTTTAATTGAATCGATGTATGACTGTCATTGCTTGCATAGCGTGGGGGTTTGTTTCCTTCTTGTTGCTTCGTAGAATTTGGCAGCGGAGGATCGATGATAATTAAAGGGTTAAAGGGAGAGTGAGTCGGTAGATAGGAGAGACAAGCGCGAGACAGGTTGGCAGTAGGAAATGAAGAGCTGCTCGTGCGCTGAACGAGTTAATTGAACATCACTGCGGGGACTGGAGTAGGTCATGGTTTGCCTTTTGCCCGAGTGGGTAATTCGGTTCACCTGCCCGAGAGGATGGCGTGGAAATTGCCCACTTCAGGTTTCCACGACAATTTTTGTTTGTAATTTGGATTTTTAAGTGTTCCACTTTGGGAATCGCCTGGGCACACATTCTTCATTTCCATTTTGTTTCACAATATTTCATTGAGCCGTGTTCATTCTACGAACTCAATTGAGATTCTACCGAGGCTACATTAGCCGGCTTAATTACATTCGAACTTTATCAAGTAGAACAAAACTATGGGAACTGGGTACTTGACTTCAGCGTCGTCAGTTTTTCAATCTGGTAATTACACTGACTTGCGAGATTCTACTGAAACGTCATTAGCTCAATTTCATACCTGGTGAAAATAAAACGATTTCAACAGCATTTTAATATTCTTCAGTCTCCCATTCCACTGCTTGAACCTATAAGTATACATTATGAGTATACATTAAAGCTACACAAAAGTGTCCCGATATTTCTACAAATTTTTCTACTTTATTCTTCAGCCAATAATTTTATTTCATGTTTCCTTTAATTCTGCAGCCCTTTACTTCTACCTTCAAGCACTCAATGAACACATAGCTCCACTTAATTTGCAACTTAGGCGTAACTTAATTGCAAAAAAATGTCCTCGATGCGGAACATTAATTGATCACGTTCGTTCACCCTGTATCCTCGGACCGCTTCTTCCATTTCTCTCGATTCTCTATCTGGTCCGCGCCACGACTGCTATAAATTACACTGTTCCTCATCTCTCCCTGTTCTACGTGTCTCTCTCACTCACCCTCTCTTTCTTTTGGCTGACAATTACCTCACCGTTAAGCAGTATTAACGTCGTGGCGATTTGCATTCGTAGCGGTTGCTTTTTCATTCAGCGAGAAATTCAGCGGAACCTTTCAGGTTGCATGATTTAGGGTGCAGCCACGTGACAATTAATTTCACTTAATTAGACCAGCGTCTTCATTTCGCCATGACTACCAATATATTCTCCCTCCACCTTTACACGACGTTCTATTCGCAGCAACATTCCTGACAAACGTATTACAGTATAATCTATGTATGTACTGATTTCTGTGAACTTAATTTTCTTCCCCAATTTCAATCCCCCAAGAATTCATCGAAACCCCTGTTACTTTTTTTGTAATTAATAGAACATATTTACACGTTTATCTTCGTCAGAAAGACAAGTCTCATAATTCGCTTCTTCCCACGGGTGAAACGGCACCTCGGTGTCGTCCACCGTGTGGCGACCTGAGCACCAGCTCTTTGGTTCCAAGCGTGTCGGACGAAAAGTGGTCCTTAACTGCACTTGACTTTCGAGACGAAGGCCAGAAAGAATGAAAGACCCAACGAAGACGAGGGAACGCCGCGGGGTGGAGGTTGACCGCGGTCGATCAAACGGGGGATAGAAACGTCCATTATTCTATTCTGACGAAGTGAGGCCGGCAATCTGGCCTTATAAAATAAACCACTTCAGAGCTTGCTGGTCGGTGCGATCTGTCAAATAAATCGTGCCTCGTTTCTTACCAGCTTACTTGCCACTGCCCACCACCCTTGTTTCCCTGTTACTTCCTTCTCTCTTTCTGCTGCACGTTTTTTTCTTCTATTTTCTCTTTTTTCCCCTCCTTCTGTAAGCCACGATTTTGTCTTGCTCCACGACACCAGTTTCTGGTTTGCGTGATACGGTATACACGTATACACGCGTGCATGGACGTGTATGTTCTTTATGTCTGTATTTATGGTTCTGTGAGAGACAGAGATGGAGATTCGTCTTCGTGATGGTTATAGCGAAGGGGATTAAAGGAGGCTGGAGGAGAAGCACAATGCGTTCCACTGTGCCTTTTCATCTATCATTTTTCCTGGCTGAAGGCGGGCACCGCGATTTCTCTGACGTTACCATTCACGTGCTTTTTCTTTTGGATGCTCTGGGTTGGTTGAACTTGGAGTGAAACATGTTGTCGGTTACGTAAGGCTGTTTTCTCTTTTTTGTTCTCCTGTTTTTATTTGGAGCAATTCTGCGGTTTCCGTGCTGTCACGGAGCGATTACTCTTTGCGACTTTTTGGTTTCGCCGGTGTAACGGTTGTTTTTTTGGAGTTTGCTCTTTTCCGTTTGGTTCACTGTTCGGTAGATTAAATCGGAAGACCTGCTTTGGTTGTCTTTATTAGAAAATGGTTATTAGTTATTGGAACTTAATTAATTGCAGCACGATTAAAGGTAAAACTTCTGTAAAGTTCTTCTAACAAGCAGGGTGTAATAAAATTTCAAATTCCATTCCATTCCGAACAACGGAAACCAACTCCTTTCTAAACGTCCAATTACGAACAACTTTCTTACGGCCAATTAAACGCGGCCCGTGTTAATGATCCGCCTAACAACCGCGCTAATCAATTCCACTTATCCTAAAACCGTACAATAAAAGAGCTGAAAAATGAATTCCAACGTTCGATAAAAAAAGATTCGTCGCTCGGTCCGTGCAGCATTTTAATTGATAGAAAAATGCCAGCACAGTTAATTGCATCAATTAACATTTTACTCGAAATTAAACGTAATGAAAAATTGTAATTGAATATAAATAATTCACTTCCATCGTTTTATTGTATTCCCTTTTCTTGGCTCGTTCTATCGGTGAAATGAGCAAAATAGCTTTAGCAATTAATTTTCTCATCGCATTATTTTGTCCCTTTCAATTTCACGATACTTTAATTAAATGCGAGCGATTCTTCTCATCTTTTATTAACCCATTCGTTCTACGTTCACTTCGTCATAATTCTCGCAATACATTATACGTTACATGTATTTGCTTTTTCTCCGCTTCATATTTTACCGAATTCTCATTAAAAGTAAATATCTCATTTGTACTACATACGTACGTACTTCTCTTTCGCTTTTCCTCCTCGCCCTTTCCTTTCATTCGTCCTTTCTCTTTCATCATACACAAAATGCAGTGCCGCAGAGAACAGAACCATTTCCTGACCAGTCTCCTTTTCTAATTAGTTCCAGTTAGCCATACGCTATGCCATGCTCCTCCATCTTATAATTTATTATCTGTTTAAAGCAACAATAATTATCCGTTAGACTGGCACTGCTTCTTCCTGTGCCGGGGCCTCTTCATCGACATTAAATTTCCACCGTTCCCCGCGTTCTGTGTAATCTTTGTCGAGAAAAATCGCCGTAAATCGCAAATGGCCGTAGTTTACCGCCGGAAGTGGCCGCTGAAGGGACGCGCCGGTAACGAGCAACGCATTAGAAGTAACGCATATCATTTATACTAATAGAATACAAAAAACAAATAGTAAAAAAGGATTGGAACTTCAACAGTTCTTTGGGCAAGTTGAAATAGTTGTGAGTCGCTGCGTCTTTGTGCCACATGCATACTGTGATCCTGCTAATTAGGTGTCCCATTTTTATGTCGTTAATGTCTGTTCGCTTAAAAAATGGATGCATCGTTTCGTCATGCCAATGATAGGGGTACTTTAACCGATCGAAGATTGAACAGAATAAAATCGAAGACCGGAAAATCTGTAGGTACATAAAATGTAGTTATGAATATTAAAGGAACGTATGCGTATTCGTACTAGTAATTAGCATGTACATTAGGTAATTGAAAAATGCCTTCTTCCAGGACACGTTCAAGAAAGAAAAATTAGTAATTGACCTCTACTGATTTGCAAGATCTACATCAGACAATTCGTTTGTACAGTTTGTAATAGCGTGACACAAAAATTTCTGCATTTCCCGAACAAGAGGCAGCAACGAATACACCAATTTTCAGTACCAGGAATTAGACGAAAATGACTGACAATTAAGGGTGAACCTGTAGTCCGAATGTAGCACCAGAATAGATACAAAAACATGTTCCATCAAATTGCAACCAACGCCTCGTAACTTTACAGTAAAGTTCGAATACTGTTGCGCGATTGTGTATTCCGTTATGCGTTTTCTTGCCCACTGATTGTTGCACAGCTTGTTGGTTCGAGGGAAGTTCACGCGCTCAAGCCAGCCAATCTCCCGAGAGCAAACAGAACGGAGCAAAAAGTGGCCGTTTCATTATGCCAGTGATTTATATATGTTTTCATGCGTGCCAAGGCTCATCTTGCTGCCTTTAATCCAACGCGAGTATCTTCCATTACCGGAAGCGGTGAAACCCACGATCCACGTGATCGGCCGAGTATGCGCGTGCGTCTGACCCATCTCGCGTGTATATTATCATTCGCACAGGCCGTCCTCGCGCCCGTAAACACCGGAAGTGGCGCGTCGCCGTCGATTCCAGCGAGCCCTTGCTCGATTACGACTTTTGGACATTGTGCTGCAATGTTTGGACTATAGCACAGTCAGCAGTTCAGCCAATTCGAAGAGGTTCGCCGAGGTTGCGGAACAACTTTTGTTTTCGAAAGACAAGAGAATGGAAATTGTTATTCAGTTTCATTTCTAGATGTTCCGTTTGATTTATATTTGTTCGTGGGCAAGGGACTTTTTTTGTATATCAAATTGACTGATTGAGTTCACAAAGAAGTACATTAATTATTATTTCGTTTGATGGACTTTTTTTCATCGATTGATTTTTCTGTAGGTCGTTGTTAAGTAACGCGATTCTTATTTTAATTCGAAATCGGAGCAAACAAATTTCAGTCTTCTATATATGTACGCCTTTCTCTCGTTCTCTCTTTGTCGATCTGGAATCTGGATTAAAGAAGCTTAGCAAGTCGCGTCGTCGAGACGCGAGGGAAGAGATTAAATAAAGCCGGAATAAATTACCCTTCCCCTGTTCCCTCTCGCATTCGCCATTACGACGGCCCTTGTTTGTCCCTCTGTTTTAAAGTTTCAGGGCAGTAGCCTGGTTAAACGACGAGAATTGGGGTAATTTCGCTGTGCACTTTTCATACAAACGACTGGCCACGGAAATCTTTCCAGTCGTTTTGTTGCAACCATTATTGGGTCGATGAAATTGCACGTGATTTAAAATTAATGGCGAGAAATCCATTGGATCGCTACTTAATTATTAAATAAAAAGTGGAATTTTAAGGTCGGGCTGTTGTCGCTCCTATTTGGCACGATTTTATATTTTTTTTGTTGCGTCCCTTTTATTATACTTCGGGGAGAGTGTAAATAATGAGAATGGAAAGCAAGAGTTGGAATTGACATTTTTTTATAGTTTCTTGTTGTAGGAAAAATTCTAATGCGTACATTTAATAGTAATGTATATACAAATAATATTATTTAATAATATATAGTATTAATAGCGATAATGAAGTACTTTCAGAGAAATTGGAGTAGTTTGTTATATGCTGAATAATATATGTACTTCGAACATCCTGTAGGAGTACTTAGTTATGTATGTAAGATTTATCTATATAAGTAAGTGGTAGTATAATGCGATAATTTGTTGATTTTAAATTGTTGCAACAGGTTGATTTACTAATTTTGTAATGGTTGTATAATGTTGTGAAAATATTGAATCGACAATGTGATAATTGCAAACAATTATGTTACAGGAACGTTCAATCGCTGTATCGGAACACGACAAGTCTTGCAATTATGGATGTTGAATATAAATACATACACGTATATAATGAACTGATACTGATACATGCTTGGTAATTATAGTTCTTCCACTTTAATAGCTACCTTTGAATAGATTACGTCAATAAATAGGAAAGCCTATATAATCCACACTAATCAATTAAGGATATCATTATGTAAACCTTTATGTCATGCAATTAAATTATTTAAAATATTTTATAAATATAATGATATCATTAAGTTGTTGCGTAATTTTATATTATTTAACATACCATTGATATTAATTGAATTTTAATCGGTGTTATGTTTCAGATTTAACTACATCTGTCAGTGTCTCCAGTACTCGATTCAAATTATGGAGCAACTCATTCGTCTCGATGCAGTTAAAGGTATGCTAACCAATTAATCTAGTTAACTAAATGAATATCAACGTTTGACATAAAAGTTTATTAAAATAGGAATTTTCGGTGACTTTACTATCGTTTCAAGGGACCAAAAAGATAATTAATCTGATCGATAATAAAGAAAATTAAATGGTTCGCTTTTAAATACTTAAAGCTAATCAAATTAATGCAGTGGTTTAAATTAGCCAAATTAAATTACTATACAATTCGCTATTATCAAAATTTGTTTGACGTGTAAAAATTAATATTCAGAACGTTTGCCATTTATTCTACACCAAGATGTCATATCACACTTCGCAAAGGAATCTATTAAGCTTGCATCGCGAACTATAAATCGATGACACTGCGATTTCTAGACGCCGGACCGTTCCCGATGATCGTCTATCGTAGATCCGCGGATACGATAAATGAAGTCCACAATCCAATCGACAGACGTAGACTATTACGTCGAGGGATAACAAACGCGTGATATTCATGGGAAAACAATGGAGAAAGTCCAGAAGCACGTGCGCCCGCATTTTTTTCACCCCATTCTTTCTTTTGAAACTTTCGTTTGTACCGGGTCGTGTTTATTCTTCCCTTCGCGTACAAGGACCAGTCTGTTAAGCATTAATAAGAAAAGAAATCGTTTGTTGCCTGCCGTTATCAATGAACCACTTTTCAACAAGGCCGAAATGAAACAAAAAATACTCGACACTTTGTTGGTTCAATTCAGGGCACTAGTATACTGTTTATAAGAAGTAGGTATGTTGGGAAGTAGGTATACTGTTAGAAGATGTCGTAATAAAGAAATTTCTTTTAAACGCAGACGCAGTGGAAGGTATCAAAGAATAACGATAATAATAAATGATAAAAAAAAGGCATGAATGTTGAAAAATAATATTTCTTTCAGGATACACAGTTTATTTTATAAAGTTTCACCGATCCCCTCGACATTGCAGCAATGTAATGCAAACTGCACGTCGAGTTCGAATATAGTGTTATGCTAGTTTTATTTACCGGGATACTATGTAATTCAGTACATGATACTTGAACACGCGATCCATGATTGTACACGTGTCTCAGCCGATCAATCAACAACGTCAAGGATCATTCTGTTCAATCTCTAAATCGCTGGTCGGGTGACGCACGACTTTTCGTCCCATACTCGTATACACGTTTGGATCAAGAAATCGCGCGCTCGTTGACCGGAAATGCGTACTCGCCGCCGGAAACGCACTTTTCGCGCTCGATCTCTCTCCCAATAGGACCGTGCAAATATTATACATTATTATCAGACGCGTAACGAGCATTCACTTGTTCAAGAGTTTGTTTATTACCCTCGCAGACCGACAATTTGTTGCAATTCATCAACCATCGAATTCCATTGAAATTCATTTCCTCGCATCGAATCAAATTATGGATTTTTAATATAACGTATTCTTCTCAGTCAAGTTAAACTGCCATTGTTTATTCAAATTTCCGATTCATCAAACTGTTCTGCATCTAGTCCCAACAATTTTAATCAAGGGTAATTTATAATTCTTTGTCGGCCAATGTTCTTTAAATGTCCCATTAATCATTTAATATCCCAGTTACCTACGTTATTATACAAAAATGAAAATGATCGTGCCAGTACCCTAATCACACTTGACGTCGCAGCTTTGATTTCCCCGATCGGAACAAAACATCCACTCCCTGTTCACGTGATGTCGAATCGATCAATCAAAGTCTTCCCCTTTAATTTTCCACGGAAAGGCAATGTTTTCCGCGAATCGACGCCCTCATCTCCAACATACATACTTAAGTCTACTACTCACCAGTCGCGACTGCTTTCCAAGAAAAGCTGTATGCCCAAGAGCAGAGCCTCTTCTCCTGGTCTCCCTTCTGTGGCTTCTGGCGTTTCTGGCTTTTCTCAACGCGTTCACGCTCCGAGACGATCCAGAGATCCTGCCGGCCGATCCAGGATCGCGTCGCCGCTGTCAGGAAATTCGCACTCTCGCGAAGGAAGCTGATTCACCACGCGCGCATTCCTCCTGTTATTTCAGGCGAGTTATAAATCCTCCTTCTCCTCTTTCCACGCCCGTTCCATCGCCGTTCACCAAACGCAACAGCCCTCCAAAATTCTTCGGTTCTTCTATCTCAACCTCGTATACGTACACCACGAGCACAATAATTGATGCCGATATCCTTTGTCGTCCGTCGAATAGCAATTACAAACAGCAGCAAGTAGAGACCGATCTATGACAGCCGCCACCCGTGTTCCGGTCACACCTGTTCCACCCTGTCTACCGGTTACCACTGACACACTTCCGTTCACCTGTACCTCTTATCAATACACTAAGTCTCTACGCGATCATCCAGTATCATTCATTCGTTCGTTCACTTAATTAATCGATCGTTTAGAACTATCCGAAATCGTGCGGCTCGGTTTAACGGGGGTGGATTTACATATCGGTAAGGACACAGGCAGGAGTTGCCTTTTCGCAGGGTTCGTGTTCTTTCTAGGATTTATTGGTTTGTTTATTTTTCTTTCTTGTTCTATTTATCGATACTATCGTCGCGCGTACGGCCAACGTCTATTCGAGTTCGATCGACTACTGTCCGACTACTGTGTCTGACTGGCGTCGCGGCGACACTGACGCGAGTAAACGCGGCGAGAGGATGCGCTCGCGGAAAGCTCGGGGCGAAGTGCCAGAAGAGTCGTCGCTTGAAATAACCGCTCGTCCACGGGCACTCTCCGCCAACCCCCGTGGCCGCTCTTCGTTAGTTCCTCTCCCCACTCTGTGTTCTGGCTAGCTGCACCGGCTAAACTCTCGCCGATCCTCCGCTGTACTCGCGTCCTCCTCTCGCGTTTACTTTCCGCACATGCTTCGTTCCACCTTCATCGGCGATGCTACGCTGGCTGGCGGTTTGCTGTTGCCGTCGCCGATGTTACCTCTTCTTCTTGTTCTTCTTCTTCTTCTTGGTCCGTGGACGATGGTACGTGCTCGCGCGCGCACGTGCGTCGCGGGCTTTTCGCGCCACTTGCGAGAGCTGGAGGAAGATTGATGAAGTTTGCAGATAGGGAGGGGTGGTTCGAGTTTAGGGGTCGGCGAATGGGGTGGAGGTTAAGGGACAGGGAGAGGTGTTGAATTTTTTTGAAGAAAGGTGGAGATGGATGGTGGGGTTGATATTGATGTGGGGCAAGAGTGTATGCGTAGTGATTTGGGTGGGTTTTATTGTTGCGGCAAGGTATTATTGTATTTAGTTAGGGGTGTTGAAGATTTGCTTGGTTGAGCAACAGAATCTGCCACTGTATTTTCATTCGCCTTGGTATTGGGGGTAGTAATATGCGGGACTGTACACTGGGGGTAATCGTCTCGGAATTCAATCGAGCTACTGGAATTATATTTTATTTATCCCGAGATATAATTATTAGTAATTATTTATTTTTCATGTGATATCAATATCGTTTGGCCATTTATTTTCGACGAAGCTAATGCATGATGCAAGTTACCTATCTTCTATACCTTCCGTGGAAAAGGGCTAGAATAAATATCGGTTTAGCATCATGGTTCTTATAATCATAATAATTAGACACTCTTCATTTCGAAGAATTCTACCATTAAAGGATCCGCCCGAGACCACGGCATAAAAGGCACCGTTCCATTTTAAATCACACAAAGCACCCCCACAATCAATCACGAAACCATTCTCCTCCCCGATCACTATAATTTCCCAACCTTCGTCCACGATCACTGTCAAATTACGTCACAACCTCCACCACGTAACCGCACTATTACAATCTTACAACCCCCGTTCTATCGTGCCACAATCGAACCACAATCGAACCTTCATCAATCCACCTACACACCGCCATACTACAAAGCACCCAATACTTCTCGATGGCAGCACCCAAGGCTCCATTTTTTTGTGGAACCACTTCTGCTTTCAAATGAACCGTTCCGTCTATCGAGAGATAGCCAGCAGCAGCCGCGATTATCCGTCTCACGTAAATTACTGGAGATTTCAGATTGCAGATTCTCGATAGGGGGAAAATACAGTAGTTATTCAATCCATGGCTATGCCTATCGATGGCGAACGCTTGGAAACAACGGATCTCGTGATTTGCTACCGGCGCGGTTGCTGGCTAGGTGTAATAACGGGAATAATCGACGGGTCGACGGCGATTCATCGACTACTGGGCATCAGGTTATTCTGGATCTATTGGACGAACAGCCTTTCCTTTTCCCGATCTACCTTTTACTCAGTGCTCGAAAAATTTTGTTAGCAGTCGCTCGATTTACCAGCAGAATATACCGTATATCGAACTATTCACTCGCAAATTTTCTCCAAAGAAAAACAATAAAGGCGATGACAATATCAAGTAGACATCGAGATATGCACTGTGCAACAGAGTTCGACTCTCCGCAATTTCAACTCCTACTTACTATCCGCTTTCTCTGCCGCTCTTCGCCTCACTCGAGAACCAGTTTCTCTACGGCAACAATGTAGAAAAATGGTTAATTAACTCGTGCACGGCACATACCCCGGGTACAGCATCTCGCAATTCATCTGTCCGCTGTTTAATCCCGTTAAGAGATCCTGTGATTCTACGGGATGATTCACCGATTTATTTTTGTAGCCTAATTCTAACCGGGGTGATCGTAGGTGCACGAAGATTTATCTAACGTGTGTCGAATATAATGGCTCCTCCATTGTTCCCTTGTATTTTATTCGTTTGGAAAATAAAGAAACGATTTCTCAACGCGCAGTGCTTCGGAGATTTGATCATTAATTTAAATTCTGACTCGGATACATGGTGGTAATCTTGTTACCGGGGTTAGATGCATTGTTTATCGAGAGGAAAGTGGGCGAAAATTGTATTTATTCGAGGAAATTACTTTTGTGTACACTATTTTGAAATTAGTTGGTGGACGATAGTAGTATATTAATAAAGTCGGATCTATATTATTGAACTAAATAGGTTAATTTTCGTACAATTGATTGATTCAAGGATTTCCAAATTTATTATCAAGAAAATTTAAAGAACTCCCATCTGCAGCCAATTTAATAAACAGTTTGCAAATAGTTCGAATAATAATATCGAAGATTCTTAAACAAAATTCATCAACCCACGTGTACTCCATTTCATATTACCAATTGCCGTATTTTTTGTAATATAATCGATAGCACATTAAAGGTAGCTACGATAAATTTCGTTCTTCCGTATCTTCGCTGCTTCCAAAAATCGGTCAGGTGAAAATTCGTTCACTGCACCGGCGTCGCTCCATAATAAATTCCCAATAACACATTTCTCTCGTAGCCAATTAAAAAGGCATTCAAATCCACGTCCATATCGTACGATTTTCCGAGTCATTAAATTCATTTCCAAAATTACCAAACAACACTCACGATCAACCCTTCCCTGCCCATCCATCATAGTCACAAATCATCGAGCTACGGTCGGCGAACGAGAGCTTATAAAGCCGGCGTTTAAAGCGACTCGTGGGCCGACGAGCAAATCAAAAGAAGGAAAAGTGCTGGACTTAGCAACACCCCGTTTTCTCGTGCTAACGCCAGAGTTTCGATGAAATACGAGGCAAACAAGCGGCGTTTTAAAGCGTTCCCCACGACGTGGAATTAATGCCTCTATCAGGCGGACATTAGAAAATCCTTTTTTTTCTCCCCTCGTGAATCGTAAAGTAAATTCCTCGCGCATGACACCGAGTGGTTTCTCTTTGTAAAGGAAGCAGGGGATCTTCAGGGACGATGATTTTACGAACACGTTAAATATAATATAAAGATTTGTTGGAAATTTCTGGCCAAAGAGTGTTTAGCGTTTTGGACTAGAGTTTTCGAATAAGGAAAATTGATACGCATGGAAGAATTTAGGAATGTAGTCCTTTTTTTTTATAGAGGGAGAGATTTGCTTTATTTTAGAAGGGATACTTTTTAATGATGAGTTTAATTTTTTGTTTTCCTACGCAAGTGTTTTATCCTATTGAGTTCTGAACTTTTACAGCGGACAAGATGTAGAGAAATAATTAGTTATTGTATTTGCGTTTGATTTCATTCGATTGCAAATTCAGTTCCAAAAATGTGCTTACATATTTATGAATTTAACGTTTCCAAACAATATGTGTGATGAATGAATTGCTAGTTCCTCGTGTCAATTTCGGTTCTTCCGTTCGAAATAATCATTGGTTTGCCCACCGATTGTCCTGTAATCCAGCGTGAAATCCGTAACCGAGCGAGTCGAATGGATTCTGGCCGTAACGAATCGAAAAGAAAGCATACTTTTCAGTCGCGTGACCACTGCCACGGTCTGTTATTTTTTCTGTTAGTTGACTGTTTAACTACCTCGTATTTTATACGACAGCATATATGTACACAGTTCCAATTGTATTTTATTTTATAACATAAAGTGCACGAAGTATATACATTTTATATATTTATTTTATTTCTTTATGCATCAACTGCTTCGTTTTATTTTCATGAGTAATATAATCCCTGTGTTGTAATTTCTATTTTTTTCAACTGTGCTGTTTGTTTAACATGATTCGTAGCCTATCGTTCAATAAAAACCAATTTATTTATTATTTCATTTAATCAATCAGCAAGCTTATTTGCTGAGGCTCTCGTTATTTTTCTTTATTATTATGCCTTGCAAGGTGTACGTACTCCATCGTCAGGATTCAATTTTGGGAACTGGTGTATATGTACTTACAAGACAGAACTTTTCTGTGGCCAGTCAATGTGTTTCCAATCCCGCAGGGCACCTACATATACCTCAGACCCGGAAGTCCCACAGGACATAAATTATGTGAAAACTGACCTGGAAAAATTGCCAAATGGGTAGGCTTGGTGTCAACTGATACGCATCTTCACGCCAAAAGTATTGTTTTACCGCAACCTTATGACTTCCAGCTGTTTCTCGAAGCCGCGTGAAAAAAAAAGTCGGATGCATAGGATCTCCTCCCTTTTCCTGGACGAAAGGTCAGGACTAAGAAATTGTCCCAGTGAACCTTTAAAAATTATCAGAACTTTGATATCACTAAAAATACTGAAGACTGCGCAAATCCTAAAGCACTCTAAAAGCTCTAAAAATGATAGAAACTCTGAAACGCCTAAAAAATTCTAAGATTTCATAGTTTATAGTTTATAGAATATTGAAATCCTAAAAATCCAACGAATTCTGTTAACCTTAAGAAGTCTTCAAAATTTCTTACATCAATGTAAAAAGGTGACAAATGGCTCTTTTCGAGTTACGAAGAAAGAAATAGAAAAAAGTATTACCGAGTTACACTGCACCCTGCTAATTTGTAATATATACCGGGAATAAGCACAAGCAACTGATACAAAGCTATGCCGACATCATAGTTGACGGTTCACCCTGTTACTGATCGAGAGCACCTTAAATTCATGGCCTCCCATATAGTCTACTGGTGGAGGCGAATTAGCCGCCAGTATAAATAGTAGCACGACGATGCCTGGAATGTACGACAGTGAACTGTGCATCAGGCAAACGAGAATACATACATTTTTCGCGTACGATGACTTATAAAGTCGATAGTTCAATAACCTTGCAATTATACTAAAACGCGTGCATACACAATGTTCTATTTGAGAGAATTTGGGAATTTAAAAATATTTATTCTGCATAAAATTATCTTCAAATTTTCCAATTCGTTATTCCGATTTCTCTTATCATATCGTATTTTCTTGTTTCCTTCCTCCGTGGACGCATGGGGCAGTAGCATTGGAAGTGTAAGATAAAACAAATCATTCGTGGAATACACAAGGGAGAACAGGGGACGAAACGGAAGAAAATCTCTCAGTCTTTCAGTTCGTGGATGTTCGGTTGTCATCGAGGTAGAGCCATGAATTGTCTCACGCCTATGGGACACACGTTGCTCGTCTCATCCCTTCGATTTCCAACGATTCTTATTTTTCCAAGGAACCCAAACAGCTCTGGTTTTGAGGAATTTCTACGTCGACCCATTTATTCGTAATAAATCTCCGTTGGAGCGATCACCGTCCTCGTTTTGGGAACCTGAATGTCCCATCAGTAGGGGGTACATTCAGGATGTCGCTACTGGGTTTGGAAAAGGTTGGAATTTCGGTGTCGTTGGAAAAACAGAGATTGAAAAGTGTGGAAATTCAGACGTTGCCTCGTTTGGGAAGATGAGGGGTTTTAGGTGACGATTGAATGTTTATTTTTATTGTACTTGATACTTTGTGAAGTTTTTCGTTTCACTTCTTTTGTTTTACGTAGAGTTTCAAGATACAGAAATTCGGATCAAAACGTCGACCACCGGAAGTTGGCTCAGACGCCTTTCATCGAGAAATGTTTCGGTTCTATGTTCCATGGAACAAGCACCGAGTTCTGCTATTATTCGACCACTGAAAATAACTCGAAATATTGAATTCCTGGAAACGTGGAATGTGTGTTGAATTGACGGTCTATTTCTTTGCTGTTGTAGGTCCGCAGAAGTTTGATAATATGTGGAACACATCATTGAATGAAATCAATCAATCGTTGTTTTTAACTTCAAAGGGAATTTTGAAAACAAATAATAGGGCTACGTTCGTTTAAGAAATGTTTTTCGGGAAATCACAAATGGGTGCAATTTAATTTTAGCACAAGTTCCTCATTGACAGAATTAAAGTGTACAAAATTGTTATCACTTCACCATACTCACTTCAAATTATTTTTTGTTTGCATAATGGCCTTGCGGCATAAAAAAGAATTTCCTACAATTCAATTTTTTGGCAAGCTCCATAACGGAGAACCATTTAAAAGAAAATTCTATGGAATTCGATGTATAATGTGATAAATAAATGAATGCAAGGGTCAGTATTAAAGGCGATTATTTTAGCGATTAATTAAGGGACGCGAAGTGGCCACTTTGCGATCGCATGTATGTATTTCCAGCGCAGTTCTTTTTCCATTCGCGTTTCAAGTGGTCCAACATCCGCTGTTAATTGCATCCTGGGATCGTTTCAGGGAACGTGTTGCACAATGAACTCCTCTGATTGCAATGTCCATCTGCAGTCTGATCATTTTGTTACAATTATCGTTGTCATAATTTATCACCAGGCAGGTTAAAAGAATTTACCAGGAAAATTTGACTTTCTTTCTGTTCTCCATGACAATGTCCACGATACCCCTGTGCAATATTAATTACTCTAAGAGTGAATATTTATTTTTAAGGGCAATCATTAAAATTTGTACACTTCTTTATATGTATATGTATATCTATTAATGCAACGAAATTATATCTGCAAAAAGAAATATCACTCTTATCCTTCTTGGACGTAATCTCAATTATCTACCGTCGACAATAGAACTTAATCACCCTTCTTCGATTCCACCCACGGAATCTATGGTCGACTCGTTTCCTTGGAGCCGACGAAAATGGAAACGCAATAAAATCGAAGGTTGTGCAACGTATCGGACGGAATCGTGGCTAGTGGCGTAAATTTAGAACATTGTTTTCCGTTCCCCACGAGAATTTCTGTGTGCTACGCCACCTAAATTCGGACCAGCCTAATCCACCCTGTGACACTACCTCCTCCGGCAATAATGCACCGGATCAAGCTTAAATCCCGTCCACGTCGAATGGAAACTGGAACAACGCGACACCACGCGTTCCTGTCTCGTTTCGAGAACAGAAAGGCGACAAAAATGTATTTACGCCCGTAAATTCTCGCGGCGACGTTCATTCTGGGTAAATCACGTGCAAATGTCGTCGAGGAGTCGCGATTGTTGTGACGACTGTTGAGAAATTGTGGGCGATTTGTTGGGGTGGATGAAAAGTGGTGGAGACAAGGATGATATTTTTTTTAGTATAGACTTGCAATAGAGGGATGTTGCATTTTTGGGGGGGAGGAGGAGGATTTCCATCATTTGTGGTCTTTTTTAATACGTTAATTATTATTATATTTTTCATCTATTTTTATGTGCAGGGATACATTTTTTGCACGTATATCTCCTGTCTTATTTGTTCGACGATTGTGGACTGACGTAATCCTTTGCTCCGCAACGATTTAAAAAATACTGTCTTGTTTTCTCGCGAAGTCTGAATCATGATCAGCTCGCGATAAAGTCGCCCGAAACGAAATACGTAAAAATATAAATAAAGTGTTCTTAAAAAATAAACTTCAGCTTGCGAGATAAAAATATAAATTAAATTGCGCGAGAACAGTATCTTCCATACTGTATACTGAAATATGCAGAAAAAGCTGACGACCCTCGAGTTTTAGATCGAGAATTTTCCCAAATTTTCCTGCCACGTAACTTCGCGCGAGGAAAATATGACGTTTCGCATAATCGCGGAGGCCCGAAACAGAATGATGTGCATGTAATTTTGCGCGAGCCGGCCAGCTATTTTCGCAGGATTGATCAGCGCACGTGCCGACACGCGAGTAATGGAGAATGACAATGATTATACTGTCGGCTGCGATTTAATGTACCGTGAAATCATGGCTCATTGCTGGCTACGAGTGAGTTTGGTTCAGTGACATTCACTGAAACGACTGAGCCGGGCTCAAGAACAATTGTACGACAGACTAAGGGAATTTCGAGTGACACTCTAAACACGTTTCAAATTAGAAATGAAATTACAGCAGCGATACCTGTAGGTGCACGCATACATAGATGTCTATTTGTATTCATCCTTCCAATGCAGGGTCAAGATGAAGGCAAAATTCTTTTACGACAGTGCCACTAGAAACTGAAATAAAATTCCACGGTCTATTTACAAACACCAAAGCTACATAAAACTGTCATCCGTGAACTGCACACTTTTAATTTAAACGATGACTAATTTTTATGAACGGAAGCAACCAAATGAAGTCAATACACTTTCAAGCTTTTATCCACCAGTTTCGTCAGCTTGTGCCCGCGTTTATTATTAACCCATTCGAAATTGAAACATACATACGTACGTACAACCCTTTGAAGAGAGCGCCGCGGTAACAGACTAAACAGCGATTCCAGGTATCCAGTTCGTGAAAAAAAGAGTTCGTTTTTTACCGTACGTAAACGCTGTCATAATACTCTGCAAGTTTGGGAATCCCTTCGGCGTTCTGAGAAACCTACGTTTTACTGTTGACACGGTGGAACGTTTTCGATGAATTCGTAAACGTCTTCGACGCGAGAAAACAATCGTCAGGAAATGTTATATCGGTTGTGAAATGACGATGGGTTCGATGAAACTTTCTCGAAGGTAGCGGGACCAAACGGTTGAAATGGGGTGGATGAAAGATTAAAGTAATATATTATAGTACAAGTGGGGGTGGGTTGTGAAAATGGAAATGGAAAGATCTTAAACTATAAAAAGATGATTGACATTATCGACCATGTTAAGACATTCTTAAATTAAAACTTTCGTGATAATTGTTACATATGTAAATATTATTTATTTACGCTAAATAATACCACACCCTGAGGTTGAACAGCACCATTATACCAAAACCACCATACTAGATTGTATCATTAGGAAATCGACTTCGTGTCTATATTAATTGGACCGATTTGCATCAAACTTTCCATGTAATAAATTCCACAGGCTGAATCTGAACAATTTCACGATCCTATTAATCTAGACTTAACCAAGGAAGATAGAAGCACAGGCTAATTAGACGCACGCAAAACTAAACCACGAAGCGTACCAGCGAAGAAATAATAAAAGAGGTGAACGATTCTCGTTCGGTTGTTGACCGTTGCACGTCGATGGACGATCGATGAACGACGATGTGCCGCGAGTCACATCTCTGTGCGTGGTTTCCGGTCATCCTCGTTGCTTCCTTCCATCGTTAATGACTACTGTCACCGTGGCGACCACGGTCAGGTGAATCGCGTACGATCCATCCCACGGGAAAAGCAATAGTAACCTGTGCAGTCTCGATGGTCCAGTTTCCATTGGAAGAACGACGAGGAAACGATTTCACGCTCGGATTAAGCGTAATCGAAACAGTTGCTGGCTTTTTTCGAAATTAGATTCGTCCGTCGAGGTGGTTAATTGAAAAGTGATTGCAATATGTTTTTTTTTATTTCGATTTATTTTTCAGAGCTCTGCTACGTTGTACATGCAGAGATTTTTTCATTTCCATTTCTTTGGAGTATTTCCCAATTTAGAATATATTGTAAAACTGTGGCGTGGGTAGAATATTGATTGGATTGAACGTTTATTGGACGTACATTGATGATTAGTTTGCCAGGTGATTGTGAGTGGAATAGCGATGGCAGATAACTGTTTAGGACAACCTTATCTGAGTTTTAGATCTTGACTAACTGTCTCTACACCATTTCTGCTACGCGCTATTCGTTATCTAGATTGAGGTTCATCGACTTTACGGAGTAGAAAAACTATCGGGCTAACGTTAAGTATTGTAACAAAGTGCTGCTTATTTAATGAAAATCCTTAGTTAAATTCAAAAATTTATTTTCGAATTTCTGCACGCGAGAATGCATTTGAAATTCGCAGAATCGAACGAAAGAATTTTCCCTGTTACTTCGATCGCTTTCATTGCTTGTCGGTAGCCCTTTGAATGATAAAAAGAGAAATTAAACACCTCGACGAACATTCGATGAATATATATTTTCCCTGGAAAGCGTGAGATGAACGAAATGTGAATTCATCCTTCAGAGCCGAAATATCGTGGTGTGGGAAGGGTCGAAGTTTCGGTCTTATTGCAATGCAGCAGTCATATTCGTGGAGATGCATCGTTTCCTGTCGAAGCCTCCCCCATAAAGTCGAAAGCTGCATTCCCGTTTTCTCTCGATAGCCTGAGAGTGTCCTTGGGACTTCGTGAGGATACTCTTGAGTGTGGGAGGAGAACTAATGCTTGAATCTACACTTGTTAGACCTGTGCTTGCGTTTCACGTTTACTGAAAACGGAAATCGACGAAGCATCTTTGATTTCATGGTTCCAATGTACACAGAGTATGATATAGTACACTGTATGTACTTTTCATAACATTTTATTTGGCGATTTTACATGAAAATAGTATATGCAATAATTAATAATAATTGTAACACCTTTGAATGAGAAATCAAGAGTTGCAATAATTAGAAAATAATTTTTCCCAATGTATGGTACAATTTATTCTTCAATCGATACTCTCTATACTCTGTGTTATAGAAATTTAATTCTCAACGATATTCTGAACGTTTTCCGGAAGTCGTACTTCAATTACGTCGAAACTAGGATACGGAAATGAGAATCTCAAGTTTTGCCTAATCTTCACGGCTTAAACCGTGGGATTTCGTGGGCGTATTTTCTTCCGCGTGAAAACGTGCCGGAAGACAATTTTTTTTCCCATGCATGTAGAATCCGAGCAACACCGGCCACTAGGCCACTAGGTAAACCAACTGTTGACCGCGATTCTGCACCGGGCCGGAAAACCTTCTCCAACTACGTCAGGTTTTCCCAAAAAGTGCTGGGATATCCCACTGAAAAAAGTATGAGACAGGAATTCCACAATTACTTCAATAGCCTATCTCCGCTTCTCACTTATAAAGCAATTTAATTTTTCCGGAAACATTTCACTACAGATATAAAAAGTTATAGGCAAAGATACATAATATAATTCTTCCCAATTTCTTGCACAAAGTGCACGAATAAGAAACTTGATATACCAAATGACTATTTTTATTTAATTTGATTGGATCTTAAAATTGAAGAAAAGTTAACACAGACAAATCTTTCGTCCGCATCCGTTCCGGCGAAGGAAATAATAAAGTAGAAGAAAATAAAAGAAAACGTAGGAGAAATATTATTCCAAGTTCGACCGTCGTTCCAGTAACTGCATGGAACGTTGACGAAATAATTTAGGGAAATCGGAAATGATCGCTGCAACGCGGAAGAAAACAGATACATACATGTATCATAAAACTGTCGCGACTTGGTAATCGTCATCCAGTTGTCATCGCCCGGATATACGTTTCGTTTTAGATGGTAACACCTTCTGCTCGTTTTTCTGGATATCGACGATGTCCTGCGAAGGATCTACACGTGTCCCATCTCACAGAAGCAGAAACGTGTCGAGTTTCATGCTTCACGCTGCCTTATTTTCCTTCTTACCAGAATTTCGTGCTGCTAACAAGTTTCTGTTACGGGACACGTGAGCATCTTTAATTTATAGATGAAACTATTTATAGATGAAACTAGAAAATGTAATTAGAACTGCAGGTATATATTAAGTTGTGATAATCTAATGGGTTGTTAGTGTTTTATGCATTTTAATAAATCATTTATTCTCAGCTTTTGCATGCACAGTTAGAAATGATATCTCTTGTTACGAACAAAATTATAATATATTATGAAATTATTTCACAAGTTCGTTTCGTCCATTGTTCAACATTTACGAACAAAACTGATACTCAGAGTGGACTATTTTCGTGTCAGAAACATCGCGTGCAATTTTTACCCGTCCCTTTTTCCACGCACAATCGATCCGTCGACTATAGCTTGTCACGCGAGATGTATTGCTGAACGATTTATTCCGACAGATCAACTGTCGATTTCTTCCTCGCTTTGAAAAACGGCGTGCAACCTGTTCTACGATTTAACAGAATTTTATTGAGGCTGGAAGATAGTTCTCGAAGGAATAAAAATATTCGCACTGATATTCTTACAATTACGTCTTATTAAAGTATTATAAAGTATTTTCTCATATTTAAATAGTGACAGTTGTGATTTGTCCAATACTAAACTGGGGTTACTATTTGATTGCTGTTATTATTATTATTATTATTATTATAGGTGGAAACGTATTGAAGCCAATTTTCCATTTAGAAATTAGAAGTGACAGGACTCAAAGAAAACTTTTATTGAACCTTCTAAATTGTAACATTTGACTAACATTCAATGTTATCCCGATTTTTAATAAATTATAAAATAATTCATGATATCATTCGAATATACGGTTGCATTATTATCTACAACACGAACAACTCTTTGCAGTCCCACATTATATACAACTTTTATCACAAATTATGCATACATTATGATTTAATTCTCAGCCGTTTGCACGATATTTAATAATAAACAATTCTAACAAATTTCTATCCGGTGCTCGGTTAGTTTAGCAGGGACCGTAACGAATGCACAGCACTTTGGTTGCACAGGCCGAGCAAAATGGTTAATCAGCGTGATCCGATCAAAAGAGCTCGGGTCGTGGAGGAAACGTGTAATATTTGTAAAACATGCAAACGGAAGCCGGAGGTTGAAACTCATTTCAACGTGGCCAAGGAGAGAGAGAAGGGGAGAGATTAATTCCGTAGCACGAGCGTGTGTGTCGTGTTTCCAGTAATAAAAAATCTCTCTTCCAACCTGCAATTAGCTTGTAAATTAAAAAGCTGAACGTCCCTCAAATCACCGCGCTCCGGATGCGTCTCTGATAAAACTTTTTATAATATTTTTGCACAATTTTTATTCACCTACAAGATAGCAGCGAACATTGTATAAAATAGTGACAGTAATTTTTATACCCAAGTCGTTTCCCTAGTACTGCATAAATGAATAATTAATACAACCATAACGTGGCCGTATTTTGTCCATTTTGAAGCTACTACTATCAGCATTTCAATACTCACCTATATTATCTCCTATCAGTTTTTCTTGTTCCTCCGTTTCACCCCCTTTTAATAAGAAAAAACGAAGGCGAACTTGTCCTATCGATATTCAATTAAATTAATTCCCACTCAATTTTATTGTTACATTTACTCTATTTTCCGTTAATTAACCCGATACAAAACCGTTCCTTCGCCGCACCCTTGAAAAGCAAAAAAAGGGGTACGAGAAGACACCGACAGGTGAACCGGGCACACGTAATTATCGCGTCATGCTTGACGATAATACCTAGTTCCAGAGGCCGCGAGAACCCACAGCTGGCCAACGGAACAGATAGAACAACGATGAGCTCGCGTGTGCTCGCAATTACGCACGTGCAATTACGCACGTGCGATTATGTCGCGTGCGTTTACCTTCCGTGAACGTTCCTGACCTCCTCGTGGAATCGTTGTCAGTCGGCCTGTTTAATTAGCGTTAACCAACTCCGATACGCGACCTCACTTTCATCGCTGAACCTGCCAGACCTTGATCGTTTCAGGTGATAAGGCTTCGTTTTTTTCTTTCTCGCGCCACCTTTCGTGCGAGGACGTTGGGAAAGGTTATGGTCGGCGGAGTTTCATGAAACATGCCATGCAGCCTTGCTTTAATGACGTTTACGAGGTATAGGTCACGGGTTTTATAATTCATGTTCGACTTCCCTGGGTTAATTAAGATATAAAGGGGTGTCAAGTTAGAGGCGATCTAGTTTTCCATTGTTTGATTGTTTTTGCTATTCTTTATCTCGCTTTGGTTTTAGTATTGTTTGGTTATTTACGATTTGTATAATATTCCAATCAGCAGCCTTACATCATTTATTACCATTCACCAGATTCATAATCAGCATAAATTACACCACTTTCTGCACACTTGATTCGCTCTTTCGTACTGTTCTAGTTTATGCACATTTTAAATTCAAGATCGTAGCTTAGGGTCGTGACAACTGTGTCGCGTGACAGCACGGCCCTGGATATTTTCTAAAAGCAAAAACGACTTGTCCTCGTAGAGTGGAGTCTCCCTTCGCCGGTTTCGCACAGAGAAACGAAGGACAAGCCTTTCATAAGTTTCCATTATTTGCGGGGAAGGCAGATGTTCCCTCTAACTGACTAAGGGGAGAAAAAAACCTGTCCCATCGAGTCCCCTTCGACGAGATAGCTGGACTCTTGTTCCAAAAAGAATACCGTTCCCGTTCCTTTGCGAAAAAATCGTTCATCATGATCGTTCGTTCGCGGTCGACGATTTGCAATTTAATTGCCACTGCGCGGACAACAAATTGCACGATCCAATTTGCCGACCGTACCTGGCGACACCCGATTCATATTGAATCCACGTAATCGGACAAGACGTATTGCAGAAACGCGTGATCGGCTTTTTTTCAAATTTTCTTTCATCGTATCGAATTTATATATTTTAGTCTTGGAGAGTCTGGGATCTAATTGCAAGGGCACGTGCAAATGCTGCTGGTTAAGGTATATTTAAAATAGCTACAGATTCTATTCAGCAGACTCCAATTAGAATGGTTGAAAGATGATTGACGCTCGTGCAGGAAGTTTTGTATTCAAAGAGTTAATTGTAGAATCGTTTTATAAATTATCCAGAATGAAAAGATTCTTAATAATTATTTCAAGAACCGTCATCGTTAAGATAATTGTTTCCAAGCCCCGTTACAAACGAATCACTTTAATTTACTCAGCCTTGCCGCACTGTTAAATAATCGACACCATAACAATCACTTGCCGCGTTCAACGAATTTATCGCTTTCAACGAGCCCGCGACTCGTTAGGATATCCAGCGCCACGAATTCCACAAAGCCAACGTCAATGCAAAGGTGTATACGCCGGCGTAATTGCTCCGTACACGGGATGCGTTTACCTTTCGCGTGGTGGCGATAAAATTGAACAACGAGTTAAGGAGAGCACCTCATTGACAGGGACTGCCGCACTATAACCAACACACAATGATTATATACCGGTGGCGATGCTGTAAATCAAACGGAATTGCAACCCGTTGCTCGTCGTGTTCGCGTGTTCCACCTCCGTATTCGTAAGAAACAACTTGGTGTTCGGTTTGTTCCGGAGAAAAATTGGAATAAAATGAAAATCGAACGTTGAAAGAATGCTGGCAGTATATGTATACATAAATGTGATTTGTCCAAGGAAACCTGTGCTGAATTGTTGCGCACTATTATTTATCGTAATTATTGGGCCATCCATCCGTTTGTTTCCAATGATATAGTGCTCGGTTTTTGTCAAAAATGACAATGGGATCCTCAGGACCCCATGAATTCGGTGGAAAAAAACCGTTTTGGACGGTTATTCTTGGTACATAAATGTGAACTGTTAAAAATGGCAATGGGGTCCTCAGAACCCCATGAGTTCGGTGGTCAAAAATACGTTTTCGACGGTTAGTCTTGGTATGTACGTGTAATGGTATTCTAGGTACATATGTGTTTACTGTGAGCATGTTAGTAGGAGGACAAAAGGATTTCCATGACAGATGATAGAAGATATGTAGAGTTTGTAATTGCTGATTGGTTAGGCGACGAAATGATTTTCGAAGTTGTACTGTATTTTGTTTATAGTCTACTATTATTAGTAGAAATCAATTTGTTTCAATACTGTCGAACAATTTACGATTATTCAAAAATATTGCAATGCGAAAGTCGCTTTTCATATTAAAGATCATCTGACGATCTTTCTTTGAAGTATTCGACTCCGTAACAAATTATATCTGAAGTCCACTGAACTCAAGTTGTAAATGTCGTTTATTCCCACCTTTCGCAGTGATTAAACAAAAAATTGTCATTGCGAGTCGTAATTACCGAGCACGCAATTCTATTTCCGTGTTCCTTCCCTCGTTTTTCGAGTAACCCTTCCGCAGGATTTCGCGTGGGTGCATCAAGATTTACGACGTATAACGACCCATGCATGCTTTTTCAAGACGCAGCCCCTTTCGATGTCGAAAACGCACGAATAAATCCTAAATCCGGCATGATTCAAGCTGTCCTTGACTCTCCATCACAAAGCAAGAGAGCGAAACCGCCGCATCATTTCTTAAATCAAAGTTTTTTAACCCTCATTGGAACAGAAATGGAAGAATCGTCATTTGTAAGGACATATACGAGTTGAAGAATTCTTTTTAAGCAATTACAATTCTGTTATTAAAATAATGAGTGCTTTCTAGATTATCACAATACTTTTTAAATTGCCACAATTCCTTGTTGAATAATACAAAGATGGATCTACTCTCGCGTACTTTATTATATCCGGAAATTTTGTAATCTCACCGTACAAGAATATTAATTTCGTCGTTCCTGGATGGTTCACACCTATATCCTGGAACACTAGAAAGATAAATAGAAAAAGAAACGAAAGTATACCGAGAATTGACATTTTCAAGAACCTCTGCTTATGAAAAATATTCATCGGCAAAGATTGTAATCGTCAGGCAGAATCCAAGAAGCCGGTTGACAAAAATTGTATAAAACCTGCGAGGTGATATTAAACCAAGCATTATTGTTTCGCATCGAGGTGAGTATTGAACGTCAGCCCGCCAGGCCATATTAAATACGATGCATCAATATAAATCGCATCCTTGGAAGTGTGTCTCTCTGTTGGCTAAATATAATTCGTCCTTGGGCATTCCTCTCTGCTCGTGGATGGGAGAACGATCTTGCAGTGATCTCTCGTCGACGAGGAACGATGACGACGACGACGACGGCGACGACGAGATCGGCAGGATCATCACGTCGACCGTGTCAACCCCTTCGAATTGGAAATCAGGATTCATCGATTCGTGGAAGGGGTCGGTGCTGGAGGGCCACTCGAAAATCAAGATGTCAACGATGGCCGACTGGTCGCGTGGAATTCGGAATCAGTTAACGCCGGATGCACAGCCATTTTTGTTTCAGCTACCTGCCAGAAGCGTTGTTGCTTTCGCGAGACGATTTCGTGTACACGTGACGATTTTGATAATTGAACGACCAATCGATTAACCCGGGGATTCGCAAACTTTTTGGGTTCGTGGCGTCCTGAAAGATTGTAGGGTTATTCAGGAGTTTAGTCTCAGTTATAAATATAGTTTATTAGTGTGTATTTGTTGACGTAAAAATAATTTATTTGAAGAATCTGCTCCTTCTGGTTCTTGTTTTATTTCTCTTTTGACGTTCGACTCGTTGTGAAGGAGAATATATGCGGGGGTTGTAATAGCATTTCATTGTTCTTCGAGTACAATTGTTTGGAATTTAGTTTGCGTGTAATTGTAGAAAGAAGTGATTATTTCCCTTTCGGTTCGTTTTGGATTAGGTTCGTTCTCGTCTTTACTTACTTTGCATTTGTAGAATTCTCTTCTTTCTGTATTTGTAATCAACGAAAATTGGCAATCGAACGTGGATTATAATTTCATCGCACGTAGAAGGAAGTGTGATGAACTTTAAAACGATTAGCGAAGTATAACTGTAAGGTGATAATAAAGTTATCAGCTTCAGAATGCACGTGATATAGTTACTTATGTTTTTAGTTAATGTTTCGATACAGGAAGGTGGCAATTGAGATGCAGGGGACGTGCTCACCAGTCGACGGATACAAACGTCCATCTTTGTTTTTTGATTGCCGAAACGACCGCCGCTAATTAATTATTCCTCGCGTACACGAGGACTCTCTTCTTCGCACGTGATCGTTTGGGTCCGCCTGGAGATTTCGAAACGTGTCCAAATCGCGAAAGTATCGATCGCCAAAAAATATACAAAGGATTCTAATTAAATAATAATTTAAAACCGACTCGAATTCGAGTTTACGATCTTCCCCACGAATAACTACTAGTGAAATAAATAATTAATTAATAGAACGTCGTTCTGAAAATTGTCGAGGATTATCTTGTTTATAAATTAACGGTGTTAATTGTTCCTTTTACTGATCAATTTTTAAGAAGGCAAGCAGCCATCGTGAACAATTGCTTCCGGTGGGAAGTACAGAATATTAAACGAGATTTCGAGCAGCTCTTCAGGATATGAAAACATCTTGCGTGATTCGTAACAGAATTCTTTTCCGTTCAAATACGTTTTAAAATCGTTTGCACTTCCGTTGTTATTTTAAAGGAAGCTCATTGTAGCCCCCTTTTAATTTCCTGTTTCTCTTAATTGGCTTAGTTTGAGAATCGCCTATCAGCGATTCGTATCAAATCTAGCATATTATGTTATTAAGAACAAAAGCAAAAATCAAATCCAGAAGCAAAGATAAAACCGACTGTCTGCATTTTTTAAACAGCTTTTATCACAAATTAATTGGCTCCACAAACTTCATTGACCGCTCACACACTATCAATTTATCTTTACTAAGCAATCTTTACTAAGCCTTCTCAAATATGCGACAACATACAATAAAACAGCAGCAGTTATATATATACATCCCTATTTAATTCCCTTTCAATCACTTTCATTTTCATAATCTATCTAACTCATGCATATACCTAAATACGCACAAAATCCTTCGACAATTCTATTGTCAATAATCTCAGCAAACTTAAAAGTAACCACCCTCACTCGCATCCCCGGTTCAGCCAAAACGTACATATTATACAAATTCCCTCTCACGATCTGCGTTCATCCAAGTATACATAACTGGCCCCCCGTAGTCGATCGACGAATCACAATCCGCGGCACGTAGCCGTGATACGAACGCGTGGCTCGTGGCGAAAGTAAATCCTTTAATTAAACCACCGGATCGTTTCTCACGGGCAGCACCGGCAATATTGATGGTGGTGGACTATCACAATGGAAGGGCGGACACATGTCCAGTCATACGAATACGACTGATTCCCGCTGTAGTGAATCGCAGGAAGCCTACCTACGACACGTTCGTTGTACACCTCTTCCTGTCGTCCTCGTTCGCCTTCGTTTCGCGTCCTATATTTAGAAAACTCGCCATTATGCGATGGCGAAGTATTACGCGCGCCCGGCATTCACTTCCCTAATAAATTCACCCATAATTGCGGCCGTCCGCGTGCTACGATGCACGTTTTTATGCAAATCTACCGGGGCATCTCTTCTTTTTTTTTGCGACACCCTGCATTCATGGTCATAGAGATCGCTCGTTACAGCGTGGCCGCGGCGTGACTAATTAGAGCTGCAATTAACCAGTCGTACGTCGTTCGATTTCTCTGTGATCGCCGGGTACACCTCTGGTGGACGATTTTATAAGTCTTTGCCTATTCTTTCGCGATTCTGGGAGAGGACAAAGATTCCAGTAAGCCTCGGTAGAGAATTCAAGCGCACTTAGAAGGTTGCAGGTTTTATTTATTTGATTTCCGATTGAACGATTTCCACGGCTCGACGTACTGAATTTTTGGCAAGGCAATCCCGAAAATTATTTGGGAAAATAATATCGGATATCGAGTATGGGACTCGCGTGCACGTATAAAGGGTTGATAAAGGCAGGTTCTCACGTAGAATACAAGACGAAAGTATGCGTAATGAATTATTTACTGGATGCTGCGACGATCGCCGCCGGGCAAGTAATAGAAGGATTCTTTATCTTTATAATACTTCTTGAACCGGTGCATTACCATCGAAGTGTGACTAATTACATAGCCGCTTCTGTCGTTGTGCATATAACCTGCGGCAACCATTAATACGCGTCTCTCGATGAAATTAATAACATTCGGTGTCCCTTGGCACGAGATTGGCAATGGCGCAAGCAATACCCGCGATTAAATGCAAATGTTTTATGGATCTCCTCGATCCCTCGAATCAGTCAAACGCAGTCTTGTCCTCGTGTTCCCTCTTATATTGTACCCGTTTATCCATAATAATTTATTGGAATGTAAGGGTCAACTTTTGTAATTGAAATTTAATCGCAAATAGGGCCAGGGTTGTGGCAATAGAAATGAATTACCTTTTGCCTAGTGGAATTGACATCGTGGTTTCAGTGACGGTGTGGGTACGAAAATCATTTTAATATTCTTTATTATTTTTCTTTAGCGGGGCTAATTTATTTTCAAATTGTTGGCTCGTTTATTTCAAAGATCCAAGAAGTGAGTGCTTCAAGTGCTTGCAGTCGTTGAAAATTATTTTTATCATTGGTGTTTATTAATGATCGGCCATCGTTTTTGCAATTTCAATAGCGCCGATTGGCCACCACACACGAAGCACTCACGAGCAATTCTTATTCTCGACAGGTGCACGGGATGAAGTAATAATCGTTTATTGCAATCTGGGGAATGAAACAGGAAGTGTGTCTGTCCGCGCCTTTGATGCGGCTTCGGTAAAAGAAAAGGATGATGGCCGATTCGACGACACAAGTTTCCGAATGAAACCGTGTATACGTGAGCACTTTTGTTCTTATTTTATGACTGGCGTAAAGGGCGTTTTATTGATAGGATCCAACGGGAGGGTCGAAGAATTTTATGACGTGTTTTATGCGGCGGCGATCTTTGATTCCAGAGTTCTTCCGAAATTTACAATGTTGAAAATTCTACAAAGGCTTTCGTAAGAAATTTTCATTTTTTCGACGCACAGGATGCTTCGTTAGTCACGTTGATGATTTTTTTATTACATCTTACTTGGATATTATTTTAGTAGTTAAAAATTTAAATAGGGTTTCTCATATGGGGTTTTATATTATTTATTGCGTCATTTATAGCACTTGCAAATCGTCGCGAGATTTATTTATTTAATTTATCAATAATTATATATTTCGGGTTTGCTGAAACTGAAATTGCTGCTTTTGTTATCGTAAGTCATTCAAAGACACTTTCAAGAAATATCCAACTATTTCTATGAGTTCTCAAACCATTGGCCATTGCAGGATTTCGTCGGAAGAGTCAGAAGGAAACAGATTCAAGGAGAGTACATAATTGTCGTTCAGTGTATATTTTGCAGACATGCTCGGTGGGCCGGGTTGTGTCAGCCACTGCAGATTTACGATGACATTAGTTGCCTGGATTTTTTTGTTTCTTAACGAAACACACGCTTCAATTCTCATATGGACACCTTCAGGGGTTTTTTAACATTTTCATCTCTCGCTCGTTTCGCGGTTTTCATAGCCTCGTTCGAGGGCTGGACACGATACAGTCGTTAAAAGGCTGTCGTGGTGAAATTTACGCGACATCGGAATTCAATTTATCGATGGGAGAGGAATTATTACAAGTTGTTATTGTGGCACGATATATGTATAGTAACGTGCCACAAGGATCACGGAGTTCTCGGTAGGGATTTTATATTTAACCCTTTCACTTGGACACCATTGGAATTCCGAAATTTCTGCGTACAGCAGAACAGTAGAGTTTTTATTAATATAGAGGTAGTAATACATGTGTAAATAATTAATATAATATTACCATGCTGTAGAAAGTGTTCGCAAATATTTTCAACAAACACCTGCTAAACCGATACGCGTATCGCGTTATCAAAGGGTTAAATATAAAAAAGTTCTCACAATAGCGCACATAAAGTATTTCGAGGGCTCGAGTATCTTTCCAAGCGGAAATAAAATTTTGTTGTTTCAAACTGTTTTTATGTAGAACGTATTATGTATATCGTATTCCTGATAAACTCCTATTCGTAAAACCGTAAAAATCGCGACGCTTTATTATTTCATAATCATTCAAATGTATAACATTATAGAATTAGCCGTTTTCCCTGTCGACCGAGAATTCTTGTCCAGCGTGGTCCACGATAAATTTTCCTCCCGTTCTACATTTTACCGCCGCTCGTCTCGGAAAATTTACGAGCGGACACGCGTGTACCGAATTTTTGTCACGCCCCGACATTTACGCGCGGATCGCAAATCACCGTGCTTGAACGATCATTGTTTAAAGCTGCCCGCGAAATTTGCTTCAGACGCTCGTGCGAGAGAGATAATTTGCCGTCGGTGTGTTTACAAAATTGTCTAGAACGGTGATAAACGTCTCAACTTTTGGAAAATTGTGTATATTGTAAGTGTTTTGTATCTTGGTATGCGATATTGGATGAGAACGCGGGTTATATAGCCCGGGAAGAATGTTATTACACGGCGCGTGTATTTGTGACATTTTTATTTAGCACACTGTTTCAGTAGTAGAGCACGATAAACAAATAGGGAGGAATAAAGTCAAGGTGGACGAATGGTGAAATGAATTATTATTGATGTTGGATAGAACAGCAAAGTATTGTTCGTAATAATGTAGATTTTATTTGTTATATATTTTTACACATTTATATTCAAATCAATTTTCCCCGCATTGATAACACATTGTTATCTGGCCGGTTGTAACTGGACGTCGACGACAATGTATTTCTTAGAAATCACGCAGTCACTTCGTCAGAAATTTATTGGTATCTGTAGTACGTCCCTCGTTTTCCAAGAAACCACGGCGAATATTTACACCAACCTTCATTTCTATTTCACCTCTAGTTGAATTTTCTTGGTCCTCTGGCATTCAGTTTCGCACTTACTGTCGTACCGTGAGCATCTCACCTCGGGTATCTGCCACGATTCCATACCTATAATCAAAATTCTGTGTCGGAGAATTGTCTGTTTTCAAATTCTTTTCTATTTTCATTCGTTCCTGTGTTATATTTTGCCGAGCATTTTGCGATTCGTACATATTTCATAGCAATCTTTCTGTACGTATTAAATAATGGCGTAGCTTCCGTTCTCGGGAAGTGATGATCGAAATCATAATTAGTAAATTAGTATACGGTTACAAACGAATGCTTCCCATTTGATATTACTTCAGTTGCTAATTGTGACTGCACTCAGAATTGCATAATTATACTTGGAGCAATACTATACCCTTGCAATTATCTTTGCACAAATGGGATTTTGATTGGGATAAGGAAACTAGAATTACCTTCTTCGCTATGTAGCTGATTAAATCTACAACATTTTACAGAATGAACAAAATAGAGAAGCTATAAATATTTCTGAAAGTAATTGCGAAATTGCACGTGCCATGTGGCGTGCTCACTAAAAGTGCTGACAGTTTGTTAACGCCTCTATCTGCGAATTCTTGAAACCGTAAGTGGCGATGCCTTTCGTGCGTCGAATCGCTGTTTCTCCCGGACACCTGAAGATAACCTGCCAACTACCTGAACCGCCAATTTCTAGTCTCCAATCATCGACACCCCGATCGAAATGATTTCATCACTCGACTCCTCGAATCGTGCCCAACCTGAAGCTGCTTACCTGGCCCTGCGTGAGTCTAATCGATACTTTGCACGGGGTTTTAAATCATCCCTCCGAATAAAAAAGTGGCGGCACCCACCATTCATGTATGGACAAATATTCGGAAAGTTCTACCAATTTTAATGCCATGAAGACCAAGGAGAAATGAAGTTGATTTCATCTATTGTTTAATTGAACGCAAGTGGTTTAATACTCTTAAAACGATTAAAGTGTGCGAAAGTGTGCTATTAGAAAATCGGCAGCCACGGGTGCAAATTATTCTCGTGTAACGTGCTATTCGACAGTAAACGATATATCGAATTGTTTAGATGTCAGTTACACGTGAAAACGCGATGAAACGAGACATGGACGTTTTATAGATTGGCGCTTTCCCATGCGATTCGATCGTTCCGCTTTATATGTTCGTGTGCGAATAATTAACGTGACTGAAGATTGCTACCGCAACGTGCACTTATTTCTGCGCTTATGGCCCCGGGGTAATTAGTTTTGCGGTCGTTTCGGTTATAATCGTAAGCGTAATTAGTGGAAATCACGATCGCCCGGTGTGATTAATACGGGCTCGGGCTCATGGCTATCACAGTTCGCGTTCACTTCGTCTGTTTCGTTTTACTTGTGTCCGCAGCCGTGTAATTAGCACGACTCGGCGTATTCGTCTGTCTCGCAGGTGATTGCGGAAATAAATTATTCGTGGAGAGATTCAGAGTGTACGGTGTCCTATTTAGGACCGTGATTAAGGTGCGATCGATTTTTGCCTCCGCTCGTTTCGCAGGAACTATTTCGTCCGTGCTTATCCCAGTTTCATGCTATTTCATTCATTCTTTTATCATAAACCATATCATTGGTCCATAGGGAAGTGGAGTAAGAAGAATTTAAATAAGCATTTCATTTGTAATTAATGAAATTCGAAGAGATTTATGGGCCTCGAAATTGTCTTTACGAATAATGAAGCTCACTGCGAACAATTTATATTTTTGATCCTTTCCGTGCTCGTTTTCTCTCCTGTACTATTCTCGACTATATCCTCGCGGACAACAATATTAAGCTACGATAATAAGAAAAAAACTACACAATACTCTGACGTGGTTCTTCGATATCGCATCACGCCTGAAGCAGATGGTCGTTTTAATATCAGCCGGCCCGCGTAACGTAATGGGCCTTTATGTCAGCAAGGAGCGGCGTTTCGCGGTGTAAATTGCACGTTACACGATTTACGAGGCGCACAGTAATTTCCATCGACCTCTTTGCGCGTTTAAAACGCTTTTCGAACCGAACCCGATACTCGGATACACGACGCGTAGCTTGCGATACAGCAAACTCGAAAGTATCATTCCACTGTAAGTACGTACGACACATACAAAAGAGGTGGGTACGAAAGAATCAAGTCGAAAGTTCGGAAAGAAATTTGTAGGTGCTGGACTTTAATGCTAGATTTATCAATTAAACAACCGGGATTAATTTTGGTGTATTAAACTATACGTTAAATGTAGCTGAGAACAAACTGAAAGAGAAGGAAAATGCATTTATAAAGAAATACTTGAAAGCAGGTAATTCGACTGGTTAGCAACTCTGGTATTAAATATCGTTAACCTGTGGATACTGTTGTAGCACCTATGCGTTCAGACTGCTTGTTCCCAACGTTTCTTACTATTATTACGAGACATTTGTGTAAATTCTTTGTTTATTACAGTGCTTTATATTGATAGGGTTAGAAATATTATTGACCCCTTGAGTATAATTAGCTCATATACGTATACACATGTATGCACGTACAGGAAAAATAATTCACTTCAATTTATTAACAAAAAGCAAACAGACAATTTCGCTATAAAATCAGATTACTTTAATAGAAATTTCTCTGCTTACTAATTATTACTATCTATTTTTTCAGAGATATATTATTCTCCGTCTGATTATTTCGTAGTCCAAACCTTCCGTACATTAAAGAGGAAACGAAAGCATCTATTCTACTGTTCCACTCAACCCGATACCTGAACTTATTACTATTACACACTCTATAATAATGGCGGATAATTACCAACCGTGAACAGTATCATTCACGTTCACGTCTTAAAGAAGGCAGCCAGTAATCTTTTTCACTTCCCGTCTTCAACGTTTCACAGTCATTTCACGGCAAAGCTTGAGACGACGACGATTTACACCGCCACGTCGTCACCCTTCGGATCGTTCGATGGGGGAAAAAAGGGATTCCTCCATTGGTTCATGATTTACCCCATAGAATAATCCGGTTCACGGATTATCTTCGATCGCCATGCGATAATCACCGGACTGATTGCATTACGGGGGATCATTGAAAACGGTCACCGTTCGTTAATCCCCCTTCTATCCGCTTCGTTCTTCCACGAAAGAGTAATCACACGCTTCATTTTAACGATACGTGTTCTACGCGTGTCGTGCCCATTATCGACGGGGTGGATGCATTATAGAAGAGTGTGAAGAAAGTTGAAAACAATTAAGGGACATGGTTTATAGTTAAACGGTGTTCCGTAGATTGGATTAAATGAAGGTATCAGGGGATGTTTTTTTTTCTTGTTATGGTTTAATGATAATGGGGCGAGGGATGCTTCTATGGCGTTGGGAAGAACCAAGGACGTGATGTGTACATAATGAGCTTTGAAGGATTTCGTCTGTAATTTAATTGATGGAATTTCTTCGCCATTCCTTTAATATCAACTTTTTCTAAATTTTAGGACAATGTTTTATACAATATCGAAAATATTTTGCATGGAAACGTTGTTGGGAATCCCCTGTCCGGGAAACGACGCGAAATAATCGCGACTCGAGATTCGAATATATAGTTCGCATGGAATATAGCGTATTCTTGCACCTGTCCGCTCGAGTTATCTACTTCATTGCTGCAAATGATTCTGTAATATCGCCCCCTTGGTATTGCTGAATCACGAACGAGGCCTCGATTCTCTCGATCGAGTACTGCGTTCGACTTGAATGCTCGTTCTAATCTTCGAAGCAATGCAATTCGCCTCGTGTGTTATTTGTCTGCCATTAAGTATTCTTCCACCTGTACATCTCACGTAACCTTGGTAGACGATGACGCCTTTACAGAAGTAAATTTTTCTTACGTTTAAATAGCATGAGTATCGTAATCACACGGGGTCAATACAACTTAACCCTTTACTGTCCTATTCTATTTGAATGGCAGCTTCGTTTCCACGTTTTCAAACGTATACAATAATTATAGAAGGAAAACCAAAATCAAACACCACAAACAACGTGCCCAACGTAGTAAACTTTCAACAAAATTAACCACATCACATATTGAAATAGAATTGATTGCAACAGAATTTCATTGGATGCATTTCGCTCTCAAATGAATGCAATCAATTTTTAACGGATACAATGAACAAACAGTTCACAATAGAATATTATACGGATATTATATGAATAATAGAATGAGGTGAGACGTACAAAACACACGTATCGGGTACGCAATATTGGAAACGACATCAGTGCGTGAAGGGTTAATTTGACTAGAGCCGGCCTAGCGATAATCCACGAGCGCAGCGGAAAGAAAGAGTATAGTCGAGGCCCGCGGCCCTATTACTTATGCAGTCTACGTTAGTCCCGGCTTGCATTGCTGCACGACTGCTTGCTTACCCTTCGTAACGTGTACTTTATTCTTTCCAGATGCGCTCCAGCCGATAGCTACTGGCGATTCGCTCGTTTAACAGCGTAACGGCGAGCCGTTGCGGCAGGAGTCAGGGCCGGTGACTGGCATCTTCGTGGTTGGACGAGGAGGACGTTATCAGGAGAATAGAGAAGGCACGGTGAAAACGTGACCGGTGCCTAGGAGGGTGGTGCTGGAAGGTGGGTACAGTCGCTAGGAATAATATAGAAATCGAGAACTTTCTTCGTTGCTCTTTTTTATTTTTCACTTTTTCCCCATTTCCACCTCGGCCCCTCGTCTGCTTCATTTTTATCACTCTGTTGGTCGTCCCGTTTTTCTCGCTTACGGAAGAGCTGTTGTTTTAATCGCAGAGAAGGGCGTGACGTTGAAATATAGAATATGGATGCGTGCCGCGTGTGTCGAACCGATCGTCAATAAATATGTAAAGAGGAGACGATCGGGAGAATTTAAAGCTCGTTCATTACTCCGCATTTGGGCACGCGATCGTCATTACAGGTGATCGAAAGAGTTCCGTTAAATGCCGCGTCCGATTACGTTTATTGAAATAATCGATCCGCCATCGTATTATGCTAATGCACGCTGTTTGCATCGATATAAATCGATACACTCCCGTGAGCACCGCGGTGTAATTTGTCCATACCGGGCAGCTGCTTCCCTTTAGATCTTCTCGATCCATGGATCGTGGCGACACCGTTCCAGCGGAAAATAATGTATCTACATATTTTCTTTGTGGTTCGTGTTGGAAGATATTATTGAAATCTTAAGGTCGAGGATGCTCATTATCTTTTAAGCTTGAGAATGATGAGAAGTTTGTTAAATTTCAAGATATCGATTAAGTTTTGAGTTTGACGGTGATGATCAATTTATGGGCGAGATTAATAGAATCACTGCGATCCAGGACATTTCAAAGTATTTATATTTAAATGACCAATGTTCCAACTAATTTCTGCCGATCCTACGATGTGCTTTCACGGCGCGAGTGCAGTGGAACACAATGCATGAAAAGAGCAAAATAAACGAAGATATTCGCGATCTTCCGGCAAATCTAGAGGGGAAGTGCGTTCCACAGGAAAAGAGGAGGAAGAAAAAGAGAAGATTCAGCGTCGTGGGGGCCAAGTTGGGAAAATAAATAGCGTGTATCGCGAGAGGGCGGATGTCGATGGGGGCGAAAGTGGGCGGTTATAACCATAGAGCACGTGGCACATGCATTGGATCACTATAAAGATCAAGATTTATCGCGATCGGCGTGCCACGATCTTCGTCCGCCATAAATTCACCGGTATCCAGGATCGGGCGTTTGAAAATTGATTTTTTTTCTCCCCCACTACGACGACCACTGCCTCATCATTTTGTCCGCATAAAAATACAAAGTACGCACATAGAAATTTATTTCCTCCGGTTCCACCGTGCTCGATTCTCCGTACAAAAATGACCAAAAAGGAATAAAAGTAAGAGCCACGCGTTGAAAAATTATTTTGCCACCGTCGAGCAAATATAACACAAATCTCCAACTCGAATAACTCGACATCCGAAACCACATCCGTGTACCTTGTTAAAAACTGGAAAAAAATCAAACTCGCAAACCCTACTAAATTGAATTAAAAACATAAAATACAAAAAATATAACAACTCAGGCAAAGATTTGCTGGACCACAGGGACGATCACTTCCACGTTACTTTGATCCTCGACAGGCCAAAGGAACCGTGCCAATTCTCCATGGGGTGGCACACGGGAGGCCGTCTCGTGTCTTCACGGAGAACGATTACCCTGTAATCGTAACTTTCGAACGAATCGACCCCCTCGAAAATAAGAAGCCACGAGCAACCGATGAGGGGGGACACATTAGAATGATTAAGGCGGGGCTTTGACTATCGTTGACACGCGTGTAAAACCGGTTATCCGCGCCCACGACGCATTATTTCGCTCTCAACGCCGCTGTTTTGCGATAACGAACCGATCCCTCTTCGACCGTTGCGAGAGAAAACGAAACGAGGGACGGGCGAAGCGAGAGAAAAAGAGAAGGGTTGAAGAGCAGTCGTAAAGCGTTCAATCAAACGACTCGGGATGAATCGTAAAGTGTCCTGCTCGCGGTAGCGCTTGCTGATTAAATATAACTTTTTACGAGCGGCAAAGAAAGGTAGAGGCATGCGATTCAGCCTGGTTCGAGGGCTGAGGCAGAGGAAATCGTTCTTGAGTAGGGCATTAAAGTTTGTCGTCCGACGGAGAACGATTTTAGTTCTTTGTTCTAATGGAACGGGGAGTTCCGTTTTATTTCGTGGCATGTATTATAGCGATGATGGGCAATTAAAGCGATCTTATGATAATAATTATTAGCGTTATTGACGTGAGCAAAGTTCTGCGTTACTTGGTAGAAAGTATTATTTTTATGGGCGGAGATTAAAATCGACGTATAATAATTATTATTGGCAGTGCTATGGGTGTTCGCGGGAATCTTTGTATTATTCGACGGGAAATATTATTTTAATGATCGGACGATAAAATGTGTCTAATGAGAATAATTATTGGTCTTGGGAAAGTTTCGTGCTATTTGTTAGAAAGTATTATTTTGATGATGAACAATAAAGTGGGCTTATGATAATAATTATGATTAGCGTTATCGGTGTACCAGGGGTTTTGTATTATTCGATGGGAAGTATTACTTTAATGATTGGCGATACAGTGGAGCTTGTAATAATAATTATTGGTGTTACCGGCGCATGAAAAGTTTTGTACCATTTAATAGGAAGCATTATTTATGCGATAAGCAGTAAAGCGGAATGATTATAATAATTATTAGCGCTACTGGAATTTGCAAAGCTTTTTTTCATTATTTGATAGGAAGTATTATTTTGATGATAGGCATTAAAGTGGGCTTATAGTAATAATTATTAGTATTATTGCTATCCGCAATGTTTCGTTTTATTTAATAGAAGACATTATTACGATGATAGGCTGTAAAGTTGATCCGCGATAATAATAATTCGAATTCTGCAGATATTTGCGCAACTATAAATGCATTATATTCATCGGAGTATAATATTTAAATTGCATTCAAAATGTATGCAGGGAATATGTTATTGTATATTGACTATATGTTTCTTACGAACCATTTTATTAATCGCGATTAATGTTATAAATTAATCGATTCGTTTGGTAGGGTTTATTTGAGGACTCCTTGATTTTAGGACTTACATATAATTCTGTGGAGAATATATGTTTAATGTAGAGTTATAATATTAAAATTCCATGGGCCATCGCTAAAGTAATGGCACTTATTGTTGAATTGAAATTGTTTAATAAGGAATTAGACCAATCTGTATATCATGATTCATAGTACTTCATATAATTTCGTGGTTAGATATTCGATGCAGTCACTGTTACTTATTCATTGATCAGTCATGTAACATTTATGTTATCTTCCTTAGGCCTTATCATCCCCGTATCGTTCAATTTAATTTTACATCATTGCAACGTTAAAGCATACTGTCAACGCGATAGTTGAAAGCACAGTAACAGATAAATGATCGATCGATGGATCGATCGATTAATAACAATGTTGCAAAACCCATTGGAAATGCAAATTCAAATTACAATACGACGAAACAGATCATCGAATCATATTCCGTGAAGCAATTTGTCAAGCCACTATCTGCAACCTGTAAGAATTTTTCTTCCTTTCCACGCTGCTTAAGTATGCACTCTGCATAAAGTGGCTTATTCTCAACGATGATTAATGGCGCAGAGAGAGATGCTAATGAGACAGGTATCTGGAGGTGGATTTAAAAAATTACTCCTTATTACTTATCATCGGTGCAATCGTAACGTATTTCGTGAAGATAGCTGACGAAAATAAATTAAAACATAATAAATATAGAATATGTACTAAGATTAAACGCTGGTGATGGTTCACAAATCGGCCACGTTTTAAGGGTCGTTCGCAAATGCGTTTACCACCGTGAAAGGAGCGATGGTGACGCGATACAGCTTCGTGTATACGTAATACGCACAGTTGCTTCCGGATGTGATCGGTCTCGTTGCCGGAAGTGCTGCCCCGTACATTTTTCCAAGCGCGATTTATGCACGTGCGCGCCGATTTATACGCGAGTCGTACGCTTGCCTGGTCGTCGCGACTCGCGTTTTACTACGGCGATTTACAGGGGGGAAATTTTCCGGGGAAAAAGCACGCTGGAAATAATAAGTCGTGTTTGTTTATTGAGACGAAGAAAAAACAGGGACGATAGAATATTTAGTCGAATAGAATAATTACGATGAACTGATTGTAGAAGAATTATATTATTATTCAGATCGTTCTAGGAATTCTGTTATTGCATGCAGTAGTAGGTATTCTGAGAATATTATTAATAATAATTCTGGTAATCATTTTAGAAGAGGGGAAAGTTGTGGAAGAACCCTGTGCAGCTTTCTGAAATTGTAAAACTTGGTTTTATACTTATTGGATGTTTATTTTCTTTTTATGACTTTTTTTATTTACGGTCCTCATGTGTAAGGCTCTATCGTAGTAAGAAATTTGTATTCGTATTATAAATATTTTCTGTGAAATTAGGAGCAATTCGTTCGTTGGGATTGTAAAATTTTCTCTTTTCCCTTTTCACTCCTTCTTTGTGGTCACATTAAACGAGTTCCTACGATGAGTTTACGACCAAGTGAAATATAACGAAGTCGACTTCTTGTTCGTTTCATTTTCACATGAATTTGCATTTTCTGTAAACAGTTTGCTGCATAGACGTACTCATTAACGAGGCTTGCATAGCAAAACTAACGATACGTTCGATACACCAGTATAATCGTTTGATATTTACAAGGCCTTCTTCCCATAGAATATAGAATATTGTTAGCAAGAAGTAATATAAACTTCAGGAAGAGAAATATACATTCTACTTCATTTAAGTTTATCCAGCCTTTTTTATCTGTATACCTGTAACATAGTTTGCTTTCAATTAAAAATAATCACCCGTCAATGCAGATATAATTTCTAAATTTTATTACACTTTTAAAAATTTATAGCCGTTCATAACCCTTCCATAAATTCTGTATGTATTTCGAAGGATACCAGAGTCTCCAATACTTACAATTAATCAATAAATGTAATAAATTTCTTCGCTGCTTAGAAACACTAACAGAACAATTCTAGCGCGGAATAAAATCGAATTCTTCGTCGAATCATTGTCCCGTACGATTTTTCATTACCATCGGCGAAAAGGGTTAATTGCAGCCGTTAATAATTATCGATCGTGGTCACGAATGCCAAAGGATTTTTCATGCGATGCACATGATAGTATCGATCGGCGAATGACGAGCGAGTAACAGTAGATTTGATGCAGGTGAAATGTACGATGATACAGTTATGCGCCGTTTCTGGTCTTAGACACATCGACAACGTTAATTGCAACTTGGAAGCCGGATACGTAAACCAAATTAGGAAACTGTAATTAAAAGTAATAGTCGCTTGAAGAGCCTCGGAATTAATCGTACCGTGAGGCAGTAAACTTGGACAATCGATAATTCTGGGATAATATTAAATTATCGAGCTGACATTTATGCCATTTTTTAAGTATTTCTTTAAGTTCAATTAGACGATTTTAATTAGCCCCGTACATCACGATTAATCTAATTAATGTGAATATTTTAATAAGAATAAATGATTGATTTATTTGAGCCCTATTTAAGTAGATAGAGTTCGAAAGTGTTGTGGGGATTTTTTAAATAAAATAAAAATCAAAGTACTTATGCAAATGATAGAGCATAAAATTATTTTTATATTGCAACTTTCTCAATACATATTAAAGTATTATTACTACGGCCCACGATTACTCCTATATCGCGAAATGTAACAATCAGACAGAATAATGGCAATGATTTATTACTTGATACCACTGGAAAATGTTCTCAGGGGTCGTCAAAATGGTGGACAAACATACCCGGTAGTGGTCATTGAAAAGTCGTGCAACCACTGGTCAGATTAGGCGGGAGTGTCCGCAATGAATGTATTTTAGTTATTGCCTAGTACGAACACTGATGACGGCATTATTCTGATTGCCATTTAACATAATGACTGTCACTCTATCGTCCAGAGCGACGAGTGCAATGTTTCTGGAGGTTGACGACCCTTGACCCCATAGATCGACACCCGTGCCACGAGTGTTTCCTGAAAAGAAGAAACAATTGCTCGTGTCTGATTGTCACTTACATTGGAAATCTTTCTATCCCCCTTTCTCCCTCGCTCTCCCATAAATGAACGGTGTCTCTCGAGCGTACGCGTCAAAAAGGGTTGCTTCAGTGTGTTATAATTGTCATTAATCTTTCTCGTTAGATTTTCTTAACTATCGATCAATATCGATCAACAAAATTAATTTCAACGCAATGCATAATAAAAATTCAGTTAGAAATTTTGTTCACATTGAATTATTTTAATTCGATTTATTGTAAAATAATGTGAGACAATTTGTGTTATTATTATAATTACTTATATTGTATATTAATATACGTATTTATGGTGCCTCGTTCAATTACGACGAAGAGAAATTCAATTTCAACAAACAAAGTCACACCCATTCTTTTATTCTCGATTTATCTACCGCAATTACAAACCTATCCAAGCTCTGAAAATAACGTGATTCATCGGCTGTTACACCGCTATTAAATTCATGAGCTCAATTTTCAACAGTGCTTGACATAATTCCGCATCCCCAACGATAGACCAACCCTAATACCTACTTCCACTTCATTCATTCTACCGCGACAATCAGGCAAGTATGTACTTGCCTATTCCTTCGGTCGCGGACCCACGTTAAACGTCAAGTAACCCCTACTCAATCCTGAAAATTCAATTCCAACCCCGCGTGATTTCAACCATTTCACTTTATCCTTCCCCCACCCAACCCCCCGAAACACCATTGCAATCTGTTACCTGCATAAAATAAAAGTCATGTTCCTAAACACGTCCCAACTGAATATGTACTCGACGATACCAATGAACGTCCCCGTAGAATCCATCCGTGAAAGATTAGTGTGGACATCTGGCGTGATATAGCGATGGCGGTAACGAGAGAAAACGCTCGGTGCTCGCGTGTGCTCGCGAGCGCAAATTGGACGATGGGTCTGTGCACTCGAGATAAATAAACGCCATAGGGGGTTAGGAGGCCGCATGCGGGTATCGTGGAAGTTGGTCGTGGCCGGCAATCGAATAAATTTGCAGAAGCCTCGATCTTTCTTCGCCCCTTTGCCACCCCTCGCCCCTCTGCCCCGCCAGGAGAAAAGAGGTATACACTCGTTAAAATGGCGTACGGGTTAGAAACTCGCCGCCAGTCACGATCTATGTGCTCGTGCCCTCGAACCTTTTGCTAAGAACCCTCGTCTTTGCTTTTTAAAAAGTTTGCTCGTGCTCTTGGTCTTGGTATTTGTTTTCTTTTCATTTTGCATCTTGATTTTTATGGTATTTGTTTTTTATTTCCTGTCTTGCCGTATTTTTTGAGCGCGTTTATGTTATAATTATTACGATTTTCATAACGCGATGGTTGCTCAGATTTAGGTTTCCATTTTTCCCGTTAGAGAAGTTTGGTTTTTCATTTTCTATTCGATCGACATTTTATAGCACGTCAAATTCAATTGGACGTCATTATTCATGTATAACCGGGAGTCAAATGACTAACAGAAATGCAAATTAATTCTACGGGACGCACTTCTAAATAACCGGGGCAAGTTTACGGGGCAGATTTTTTTACAGAACGAATAGAGCATCGCTGAAGAACGGGGCATGAGTTTATTACTCGCCGCAGTATGTATATGTATACTTTCTTCGCCAGACAGTTAGTTATTTCTTTTGCGATCGGCCATTATCCAACTCGTTAGAATTTTTCAAAGGGCACAAAACCTCAACTGGATCTTCCACAGTCCCCCTGAGACGTCGTTAAAACACCGTACACGTGTCCCCGTGTCTGTGTCGCGAATGGCCGGGGGCGTCGAGTGAAAAAAGACGATGGGACTAATAAAGGTCTTAGAAATAGATGGTCAGCCTTTGGCAACAGGGACGATTTACGATTCCTCCTGCATCATTATCATATTCCGCGCTCTGTACGCGATCACGTCGCCTAATAGAAGATATCGTGAGACTCGAACATAATTCATAATGATCTTAATGCTCGTTCAAGGGATACATTCCGTCCGATTAAGTCTTTACTTTACGATCGAGTCGGTGTCGCGTCGACTTCCACGTTTATCAATTGAATCGTTGAAAGCAAGATGAACGTATGTATGTCCACGTTTTCTTCCCTTGTAATAAACAAGTAATAATTTCCAATCGAATAATTGAAGACAGAGAAATTTTCCCTAGGCCCCATGTAGTTCGAATAGAAAATGAATTAATTTGTCGCCTTGTTTGACATCTCGATTTTTGCTCACAAGGAGAGGGCGAGGATGACGGGAAACGGATTTTCCTGAAACTTACAGTATTTGAAGATGGCGTATCCAAAGTTACTTTGGAAAAATAGTAGAACGCAATATTCAGAATTTCCCGAGAAAATTGCATTTGAAAATTGCTATACTATGTTATAAGGAGTTCGTATTAGGTATTCAACAAGAAGGTTAGTAGCCGAGTGGACAGCGAGAATTATTGTCAGATTTATTCGAATGCTCGTATGATAGAAATGTTGGATCTTGCGAAATGGTTAACTGTGTTGTCCCCGCCGTAGTACAAACGGTATGTGTACACATCGTATGCGCCTCGTCTGTGAATATAATTCTCTCACGGCCATCGAAGCCGAACAACATGGCCCATTAAAAGTGATAACAGGGAACGGCATTCGCGCCACGTGCTGTCGAATCACGCGTGTGCAGACGCGAGCTTTTTCTGGCCGGGCCCCGATTATCGTTTACGTCTCGTGCTTATGTTCCGCGTGTCAGCGTGGTGCACGTGGTCACTGTTTTACTCGTGCCACCGTGTAAACACCGTGTCAGGAGGCGTCGCGACGCACGGGCCCCACCGAATCACGCCTCTTTACGATTCGAATCGGCACACGGCCACTTTAACCAACCGGATACGCGTTCGATCGAACTCAATCGATCAATTCGTATTCCGTGGCTCGTGCATAGATGTGGGACCTCGATTACACGGATCGTGATCATCCGCGAACTCGATCTTCTGGAGTTTCGAATTTATTAATGTACTAATTGTAAGAATACGTTTATGCAATAATTCTCTCGGCTGACTGTAAAATTAATTGTATGGGAAATGGTGTAGCTTTTGTAGCTTGTGTCGGGGTATTCAATTTTAATTTTGTCGAATTTTTATTAACTGGGTGTCGTCTGCAGTTTCGTATATTTATTATCTGTCTGTATAATTAATTCGCAAAAAGGGTTTAACAGTTTTGCTAGCATGCTAGGTTTTTCTTCGGTGTTTGCATACTTTATTTAAATAAAGTTGCAATTAGCAAATTTCTTTACAATACTAAGAATTATTGGAAATTATAAACTACCCTCAACCAAAACGATCTAATTAAAACCCCGCATTCCCTCAGTCAAGAATACACAAACTTATACCCAGCGATATTATAATAGACGAGCCAAGAAACAGAGATTCACTAATACAAACCACGATTCCATGAATTCCTTCGAATGGTGGCTGTCTCTTATAAAATCTTCCGTTTGTTTGCCAAGAAAATCATTTTTCTAATTGCATATACATATGACTTGACTATGCACGTTACAGTCTACCATGGCAAGTGTGTACTGTGTGTATGTGTAAGTAGATGCACGTGGTGTTATCATATTTTGTTGCTCGCTCCAGATGCCAGCCCCTTTCGACTGGTTACTTCTGGTTTCATATTCCGGCGCGTGGATATTTTCGGAAGCTGCGCCCGTCAGACGTGGCCGAAAAAAGGGTTGTGAAAGGGGAAGAGTCTAATTTGTATATCCTAACGCGGGGTGAGTTCTGGAAAGCGATACTACCCTCACTATTTTCTTGATATAAAAAAGAAATTCCTCACTGAAAGTGAAATTCATCTATTTTTAACCGATGATTTAAACAGTTGTTGCGGAATGCTTCCGTGTGTCTAATGCACTCTTCTTTGAATTATGGCGTTTATTTTTTTACGTGGGTTTAACGCGGTTTGTGGTAGATAGTTATTAATAGAGAATTAGTTCAGCTTCAAAGCCTTTCTCGGTGACATTTGCATTATGCTTTTATTCTTTTCTTGCAATTTCGATAGCATTATCAACGTTTATTTTATGGATATGTTTTAGAAGTACTTGAACAAAATATATTATTCCAAGTTGGTCGGAATTAATTATTTCCTGGATCAAACACCTGCCTCGATAATTCAATCCAAGCCCGGTCCAAGTATCTTCAATTTAAAAAACCATTCATTTAATTAATCAACCCTTTATTTTCAATTCTTCAATTTATTTAATCCATCATTTTTCCTCCGACATATTCACTGCTGTCGACCGTAGTCATTCGACTTATTTCACTCTTTAAATCTTTAATATCTCAATTTCTCAAACATTATCCCGCTCATATTTTAATGTCTGAATGCCCCTGGATTCAGCATTCCGCTACCTGGCGAGTGCGATTTAAAATCTCAAGTTTCCTCGGGCGACAATAAACATGGAATGTAACAATATTATAAAGTACGATATTTCAGTGTCTCGGTATTACCAAACGTTTTATCTATTCTCGTTGCAGTAGGTACTTGTATTTCAATAACGAACGACCCGGATACACGTGATGTCCAGTAGAAAGTAGAAATCGTGGATTATTGGTTAATTATACATATACGTACACACGTATATGGTGTCCTTGATACTTGAACGAATTAACATCTCGAAAGTACCGGACAGCATCGATACATCAGCGTGCAGATCTTTTAATGTAGTAATACAATGAAACAAAATATGAGTATCTTGAAATCGACTTCGATATATCGGCCTGTCTGGTAGCTCGACATCTCGAACTACCTTGTTCCTGTATCGGCGTCATTAATATCTCGAGTATCGTTGCTGCGGCGGTTAAATATTCTTGTATTGCGATGCTGGCCGTTATCTAGTATCTTGAAGGGGTACGAGGACTGGACGTATCGATATTTCAAAGTCCATGGTGTCTCGTTGCTCGATTTACTTTGGCATTATTGCAGTGTTAGGTTGAAGTTGGCGGATGAGTAAGTTGAAGTGTTGGATCGTAATTGTATAATCCTTTCTTAGAAATATACATATAATTGAAAATGAAAATATAATATAATGCTCTCATTCCTGTTATTTTGAATTATCTCATTTTATTCACATCTCTGTTTTCACTTTTAATAACATTTCTGTTATTCACATTTCTGATTGGTCATTTCGCGATAAAATGTTTGCAGATTCGAAGCTTAGTTTGTTCTGTGCCATAGAGGCTATGAGTATTCTCTGGAAATTCCATTGTTTATTGGAAATAGTATACACCAATTTTAATATGCCGTTCAAGTATTATATTTGTGTATCCTTTGGTAGTAGAACTTGAAAAGCAAAATGAATTTCAGGCCTCAGTTGAGCGGAACATTTTAAACAGAAGGATGGTGGTAGGCATGATGGGTTTCGAAAACTTTTCGTTTAGAGATAGCAATCTGATCTTTTAGAGACAGATGAGATTAACGTTCGTCAGTTAACTAGGATTTGCTCGTTACACGCGTATCCGGGGTGTTTCCGTGGGATCAGATTCTCCGTTACAACTCTTTTTATCTTTTCCGTACACGTGACACGGAAACGTGACCGGGTTTCCGTATCGAGTTTTCGACAGGAAGACACGTTGGTCGCGTGAACGCTACTGGCGGAAGGATCTGGGCCCCACCTTTCTATCAACATCAACAGGTGAATAGAAGTGTTGATTGTTTTCTATGTGAATGTGTGTGTGTGTGTGGGTGGTTTAATGTTTTGTTTGTTTAAATTTCGTAGTTAGTTATAACATGCAATAAATAGTGTGCAAATGATTTTTAATAGCTCGAAGAAATTCGAAATTAAATGCACAGGAATATTATGAGATTAAATACTAATTTTTAATTAGTAGAAAATAATACAAAGTAAGAAAAAATGTGGAGATAAAAAGGAAGATTGAACAAAATTTTAATTGGGCAGTGTAAATAATAATTTGTGAGAGCTTTCATTTGAATGCAAAGGTCACAGTGAAATTATACTATTAATCATTTTAATAGTAATAACAGCAGCTACAATAATTATAAAATTGTTAAGTATTTTAGAAAATATAACAATTTAACAATTTTCAACCAGTTTGTTACACAATAAAATATTATTACAAATAAACCATAGCCGTGATCGTCTAGTGGTTAGGACCCTACGTTGTGGCCGTAGTAACCCAGGTTCGAATCCTCCTGGTCACGGCAAATATTGGTTGAAATTTTTCATTTTTATCTCACATTTTTCCTATGTAATCGTATTCTATTTGAAACCTTCTGAAGAAATTCTGGCTTTCAAATATTAAATAAATTCACCGAATGAAAGAAGAGAGGAGACTTTATACAGTCAAGTATAACACACCATTAATTTCGCCAATCGTACTTAAGGAAATATTAAAAGAAAAATGAAAACCTCCGTCGCCATTAGCCAAGGACTGTGCGGGAAGGGTTGAATCTCTTCGTGAACAGGTCCCGCAGAACATGTAGCGCATTGCGGTAGGTCCTCGTCACAAGAACGATAAATCTCGATACAAGTTTCAATATTCGCCTGGAGAAGTATTTGCCGTGTGTTTCCCGGAACCCGAGCGAAAATTCCATGGTGCCCCGATCCCTCTTTCTCGCGAGAGTGGGAACAAATTGACCGTGTACAAGCTGCTCTCTGATAAACCCTTCGGCAATAAATTCATTTAGGTATCCTCGAACACTACGATAATGCCGCCGGCTGGAATTTCAACGAATTTTTCACTGCAATACCCTGCAGCCTTCGTGGACCGTGTCCTATATTGCGATACCACCAACAACTGTGTACTTACGTATGCATTTCAGTTCGTGTAGAACGGATCGATTATTTTGGAGTATACCGTGCGAACAGAGCAGAGGAAGTTTCTCATTTAATACAGATTAAACTCTCTTATTTTATACAAATGTCTGGTAGACTTTATATGTTTGATTTATTTTCTTCTGGGACAAACGGGACAGAATTTTTGGTGGATAAATGTTCAGGGAATCGTTAGTATCGTTCGTTACCTATTTATTTATTTATTTGTTCCAGTTCTGTGATTACATGCACTGTAAAAATGATTTCTTGGTTTTCTGATAAGGAATCAGGAGGTTGCCTATATAGAAATATTGGGTTATCTTTTATGAAAGTAGGTAGGTTGCAGTAGTAATATTTTAATGAACATTTTCGAAGACTTTTAATATTTTTAACTATCGATAGATCCTATCATTTGAAGGGCACGATACGAATATTAAAGTACCGGGTTATTTGGCACAGTTCCATGGTTTTGGTTCTCGTGGGCATATGCGCAATTACCCTCATGGAGGTCGATTTTCACTCTTGTCGCACGCATGCCGCATTATGCCGCGGTATTTCTGGTACCCTTAACACCTTGGTGCCCCAAAACTGTTGCGACAAAGGGGCATAAATCACTCGACGCCTGTTTTAGCCGTTCTCTATTTGCGGAGACGTCGAAGTAACAGCACGTTCGATTTGCACTAATATTTAATTTACTACGAAAATAGACTAAAATAAATCTTGAAATATCAGGCAAGATCAAAGATTAAAATTGAAAGATACATTACTTATTAAATAGAAGAAACTCGAATACATCTAACCCTCGGGATTCTAAGCGTTCTATATTGCATTTCGGTTCGAAATAGTAAAAATTAATCGCAAATTAAAAACAGCAACCCATCCTCGCCGCGAACCGTGAATACCCGAACTTCCCTGTTAATTTAATCGCCCAGCTGCCCGCGAATATTTCTTTCGCAATATATAAACACCTCAGGCGAGAGCAATCGAAAATCTAAATAAGAAAAAAAAGCGGAAATAATAAATTCGTGTAATTCGCACACGTAGACGAAACCGTGTAACGAGAAGCGACGTGGGCCACGCAGAGGTGGCGAAAAATTAATGTCAAGGCGGCTCGAAAATTATCGCCGGCATTAATTACAATATTTACGAGACGAGGTGTCCGTTTGGCTATCGTTTGTTTATTAATAACCGCGATAAATAAGTATCACGGTGCAATTATAAGATCTCTGTATCGCCGCGAGCGACACGCGTGCATACGTATGTACCTACGTACGCTTATTGTGTAACAGGTAGGTGGACGGCCGTCGTGGAAAAAGGGGCGAAGAAAGTGATTCGATGGAGAAGATCGCCCGGGTCAATTATTTATTGGCTCGCGTGTTACAGGGCGACGATGGTGCTTGTTAAGCTGCTTTTACAACGCCACGGCCGCGACCAGATACCTTTATCATCGACTATAAATTTCGGCAGCGCCGCATAGAAAGGGCCCGCGCGTTTGTAATTGGCTATAATTCACGAAACGGAACGGAACGGTCGTGGGGAACGAGGCCTGCCGATTCACGAGCGATTCGGGATCGATTCAGCACCGATTCACCGATCGAGATCATTGAGCAAATCACCTGTGTACGTACGCACGAACAAGCGTACAGCCCGTGATATCGTCGTTAAACAGAGTACCTTTTCTTCACTTCCCACTTGCCCGTCGTGTTCCTGTTCATCGCGTGCTGTACAAATTGAGCCGTTTGCAAGAGGGGCAACGTTTCAGAATGTGTATGATTGAGGTGTGGGGCTGTATCTTAGTCGAGGAATGGGTTCGATGAAAGGTTATGGGAAATTGTGGGTTTAGGTTGTGCGATGGGGGGGAGGTATTCGATGTGCGGTGGTGTTGGTTCACTGTCTTCGATGCATTTAGCGAGTTGTACCACGAAACACGATCAGTTCTGTGGTTCGATATGTAGGCAGAGACCTTTCGGAATGTACATTCAATTGAAAATGATCAGTAAATATGATCTGAATAAAAATCGTCGCTGAACATGAACCTACCTTGTGCATCTAATCGCGCAATATCTTCCCCCATTATTGATAAACGAATGCTGGTTCGAAGAAAAACGAGCAAGTGCATACTCTTACCTGAACATAAACTCTCGGAATGCGAACAAAAAATCCAAAGCAGTGTACCCCTATTATATGAACTACCCAGCTATACGGACTGCTTGTCCCTCGACGGGTTCGAATACATAAACGGTATTCCACTGTACATATATCATTCGAGCCGTATCGTTTCGCCGTCGCGAATAAAAGTCGCCCGATTCCATCGATTATCACCGCCTTATCTCGTTCGACAAGTCTCCTAACGAGGGTTCAAAAATACGAGTCGGACGGGTCGAAAGTCTCGAGATTAGAAAGGCGGATTATTTATGCAGAATTTCACGCGTTCCTGCCCCCGATTCACTGGCTAATTCTCGAAGGATGCGTGTCCTGCCGTAAGGTCGGTTCCAGATCTCGTCCTTTACGCCCACCGCAAGGCTCCTTCGTGAGTTCTGCGTTAGACGAACCTTTTGCCGCCTTTGTTCGGCGGGTTTAGAATATACTATAACACTGGGGACAGCTGTGAAATATTTCATCATTAATTTCTGCAATGAATGAGGAGTACTCGATAGTATTCGATAGAATGAAATATCAATTCAATTGGAAGAGAAATACGACGAAAAAATTGATCGATGTCGGAACCAAAATTTCCTCTCTACTCCACTCAAAGTAGACTGCACACGTATTCGTCCCCCATCCGTAAGTGTCGTATTCTTTTTACCCTTTCGAATGAACCCCGGTGAAGGGTAGACCGAGTCGGCTCGTGCCGTTCTTTACGACGTTTTTTCTTGATCGTCTAGGAGACTAGGAGCGTCACGTGCTACCAGAGAATCTGGAAGAACCGGATGCATTCGTGTTGATGACGCGGAAAAGATTCATTTCTTCCTCGCGTCGAATCCACGTGGATAGGATCGAAAGAGACTTCACTGACAGAAGACTTCTATTTTCGACTGTATCCTCGATTGTCGAGCTGACATCGGGCGTTGTTACGTTTCCCCCCCCCGGTTCTTTCTCTTCCTCTTCTCCTTCTTCTTCGTTCCGTCGATATTCGCCGTCAGTTTATGACTGCTTTTTTCGCGGGCCTCGAGGCGATATCAATTTGTCGATCGTTCACTTAAGTAGCCTTCTTTCTTTTTTATGTTATTTCTTCTTTGACTGCATTCATTTTCTCTTATTTTTTGATTTGGCTTTTTCTTTTATTTTCGTTGAGATGCTTGTTCAGATGCGAGATCACGATGAGTGTAGAGTTTTTGTTTCGCTGTTTTATTGACCGGCGAATGGGTTTTCTTAGGCTGGTTTATTTGATTTTCTCTTCGTTAATGGATGAGAGTTGTGTTGGTTTGTAGGTATAGAGGTAAGAGAAGATGTAATATAAATAAAGGGGGGACAATAGAGGATTTATATTACGTACCTGTTGAATGTGCAGTAACATGTATAACGCGTATGAGAATAGAATCGTACAGAATGAAGAAGAATTAAAATTACCTAATTAAATTAAAAGAATATTTGCATAAATTATATATGAAAGTCAAATAAAATATTACAAATTAATGATCCAGTTCTATATTTTGTCAGGGTATATCGCAAAGTTCATCGATAAAATTTATGAAATTCAATATCCACTTTACAACACTTGTATCGATAAATATAATTTCAATAGCCATATATAACTGCACTTTCTTATCGACCCAGAAACGTAACCTGTGTCTAGGAGAAAAATCTACGAGAAAAATCCGACATCAAACGAAACCGGAACACCGTTCCAGAAACGATCCTCGAAATATCATTTATTAATCTAATTACCATATGAATAGAAGTCCACTTGTCAAGTACATATTTTTACGCGAAATATATAACTATGCCTATCGTTTAATCGAGACGGTGTTAATTAGTAACAGGAAACACCGTGTTCCCATGAATTGCTGTTGAAAGCAGCTGAAAATACCTGAAAATAGTTGCCAGCACTATCTAGTGCAACCTTGTTTCAGGAATGTGAATCGTTGTATTATACAAAACGCATTCTCAGTCGACGGAAACATTTGAAGCATTTTAATCGAAATGTATGAAATGCTTGCAACGAACCAGATATTTTCCCTGCACTTGCGTGCAAATTATAGTTTACCTTTTTCCTTGCTTTGTAGAAACCATCTACTTTGGCGTTGAAGATTTTTAAATGGTACCCGATTGAAAAATCACAGAGTGCATTAGTAGATATTGATACGAACTTCTTCATAAATTATATACACTTAATCAATAAATGTAATTCGTTCATGAATATGAGTATTTCCAGTTCTGTACGATGTAAATCTAGAAATAGCTGATCAGCTTCAGTGCGTAATATTCGAAAAGATGAAAAAACATTTTGCATTTATTATATTCTAAATATTCAAGAGTTTCTTTCCCCTTTTCATGCTGAAGCATCAACCACGCTTAAACAGAAATATTATTCGGCATTGAAACAAAACGATGCACTTTACACCGGCCACCCTTACTCCAAGACAACCTGTAGACCAGCATTAAGTATTATTCTCGAATTCGCTTAATAATTAAAATCCCCGATAATATTCCAAGCGAGGTATGGCTAAAAAATTAATGAAAAAATTATGAACAAAAATGAATGAACAAGAAACGTTCATGCCGACGGGCATGATCTCGTGGTCGATTATCTCACGAGATAAAAGCATGGTAAATTGATAAAAAATCTCTCCCCCAATAAAGACGTGCAATTATGCGAATCCTTATTAAATCGCTGCCATGGCTATCGCCTTGAGACTTCACGTGAAACAGGCAGAAAATTGAGTTTCTTCCTCTGGCGATGATATAGAATGGTGGAACATGGAGGAAGATCAGCAGGGAATGTCGGTTCCGAAAAATAAACGAGAAGTTCAAGATGGTGGGCACGGCAGTAGGTGGTGCAAAAGGATTAACGAGAGAAACTGGGAGCTGCTAGAGGTTTAATAACCTCTGCTCGTCTTTTACTTTTCCCCAAGAATTTGCCGCGCACGTGGCACCGTCATCGATACGATTATTGTTCGTTCATTTCTTGTTTCTTTTTCATGGATGAAAAAAGTTGGGATTTTCTGATTGAAGAAATCGAGCAGATCGATCTTACGAGAAACAGTTTTATTTTATTTCTGAAGAATAAATTTAAGGGGAGGTTGAAATTCAATGAAATAGAATTTTTACATTTGAACAATTTTACCATATTTTGTTGTTTTTGTAGAAACTGCAATTTTATTATCCGATTTTTGGAATTGCATAAAATTAGACATATTCGAAAGCGTGTCTCTATGTTTCAATGAAGGAAAAATTAAAATTCCTTTTTCCTGCTCACTTGTGAACAGCGTTCCGTCAATCTCGTAATAACTTTCGATGGATCGAAAGTGAAACCCAGCTGGGATCTTTTGCCATGGACCACTTCTGCAACCTGGTTTACCCGGTTAACTTTTGCTTTCCTTTTAACCTCATTATCTTCTTTCCTTCTATATGTTCCTTTTAATCCTTCACAGCAGAACTTAAACGTCCTCTTTCTTCGTCTCATTTATTTTTCCTCGCCGCTGTTGACCTTTCTTTCCCTCTATTTTCACAATTCGTACATTCTATAAATATTCCTGATTTTGTAATCCACCGATCGAGCCAAAAAAATAAATTCTTCAATACACGGGGAACCAGTTTACTTATAATAGAATGAACAAAACTGAACGTCGGTGTAAAATTCGTTTAATTATTCATTAACATCAATAGAACTATCTGTAATTTGACAAAAATCCTAACTACGATGTTATCAGCCATTAAGCTGAGATAAATCAGCAACGCAATCAACACCATCGCGACAATCATGGTGGGCACTGTGCGAATATGAAATATTCGATTTAATTCAATTCCGAACAGCCAGCTTTCGATTTACCTCTTCAGAACAACAGACAACCGGAAGCGACGTAGGAAACTCGCGTTTTGCAACGCGATTAATTGTCCTCGATGACCGGCAATCAGCCTCGATTAGAGCCGCTTTTTAATGGAATGAAATTACCAGCAATTAAATCTTAAGTTGCGGGCAATCATTCGGATCGATTGCTCGACGTGACGTCGTGAATAACCGTCGCTCCGTCGACCGCATCGTTTCTCCATCCATTGGAATAATTATGCACCCGTTCTTGTAATCTCGAATTCGTTTCTGCGACGTTCGTGTCATCGGGTATTAAACGAACGACGAAATTGTTCCTCCAGTATCGACGCCATCTGCGTCCATGCAGTCTGATAATTTATACGATAGTTTAACAAGACTTTCGAAATAACACATGTCGATTATGAGCAGGAAAGATTTATGTACTAGGCTATCGATAAGACAGATGCGGATTTAACTGTAGTTAAAGTGGTTTCATCGGTAGAAAAATGTACAAAAATCATTTAACAATTATTTCATTTTCCATCTGTACGAACTAATTGGAAATTGAATAATTAAATTAGAATACATCGAACATTATTCTAACTATTTATCGTACGTTTTGCTTAAAAATTGAATCGAGGACAAGTAGCGAAATTATTGATGGGCAAAATCTGTGTACCCCTATTATGCAAACTATCCAGTCATATGAACTACTTGTTCGCAGACGGGTCCGTACAGGTAAAGGTAGTTCTACTGTACGAATCTAATATGGATGAAGTGAAACTCGACTCGATAAATCAGGCTTGAAACGGTGTAATATTTTCGTTGGACGATAATGCTGGAGAGCAAGCGTGATATTAAGTGATACCGGTGTTTAATGACGTATAACTGGTAATAAAGTAATTGACGCTAATAAGTGGTTAGGCGAAAAGAGGATAATGCGACCGGTGAAATAACTTGTTCGGAAGGAAGCTCGATATCGATGGAAAATTAATTATGTTAAATTATGCGTACGAATTTTCTCTCTTTATATGGAATCTGTGTGTACGTATGCACGTGTGTATGATGGCAGTTTGCGATTTAAGACTGGCCACACTGTTGAGTATTATTCTCTGAATAGCTATTTGATGATGGGAAGAATTAATTAATTTGTAACATACCTAGCTAATGTTATTACCCAGCCCCAATAGGCAATCAAAGTTAGGGAACAGGTGGGGAGCATGGCCACGATCATCCAGGGCATGTCCTGCACGCCATTTTTTACTATCATTCTTAAGGCAAGGATGCAAATGTAGCAGGAGAATAGGGCCAATGGTGTGGTGACCAGTAGATATAATATATCAAGTAGCATCTGGAATTGTTGTATTCTTTATTATTTTTTAGAACTATTAAATGTTTCGAATCATTTCCTTAATCTGACAAGTGTGAAATTGAATTTTCGTTTTAATTTAACGAACGATCGAAGACTCACTTGTCGGGTCACTATCACGGAATTGAACCATATTGCGACACTACGGAAGATATTGTGACGTGGTACTCTTTTAGTGGCGTATTTGTAGCCGCAAAGCTCGCACCTGGTGTGACCCGATTCTGTCAGCCATCTTTCAAGACACTCCGCGTGTACCAGAGCTACTGTCCCGCGACACCTGTCAGATTTGTTCGAGTACAAGGTGGATTAAGATGATGGATTAAGGATGTAGTAAGATAGATTTGAATAATTTGCGTATAGTAAAATGTCTCGTAGATCGATGTTACTAAATTGACATGGGAAAAAAGGAACAATAACTAGTTAAAGTTAAAGAGCAAAGAATCTAAGAATGATTAAGGTAGTTTCATTGTAACATCTAATTCCTTCAATTAAAATTTCCATACGATAAAAGCAAGAAAATTAGTGGCTTATCATGAACACGACAAGAAATAAAATTGTAATAGAAACTCACAAAAATAAATTCAAGCACCGATTAAGCAGATTTTATTTCGAAAGTTCGTTGCAAAATGAAGAGTGTTTTAGGACAGTTCTTAAAATAATAATTCACTCTTCATTTTAAAAATATTTATACCTATACATAATAGAGTACGCGATGGAGAACGAGTGCCAATTGTTGGAAAGGAGTCAAGCACACTCCAATCTGAATCTGACAGTAGCCTAATCTAGATGTAACCTAGATTTAATTTATCCTTGCTACCATAGAGCGATATATACTAATCCGATCGGTGAAATGAATAAATTGCAATGGATATAGATAAGCTCACTTGCAAGCCGAGATTAAAGGGCCGAGATACGCGTAGGATGATATAGTCGACGTCTGACTATCGACTCCTCGAACCATCTGATTCTGGCAGCCACGTACAGCTCGACTCTCGTCGATCGTTGAAAAGCTGCCCATGTGGCATATTCGACAGATATCCCCGGACAAGCGAGATTCTGCATCAAAGTGGAAAAAACTTGTAGAATTTTCAAGGTACAAAATTTCTCTAGCTTTCGTACATAATATTTGTAATAATATATTTTCTTATATATTAATTTTCACTTTGCTAAAGATATTTACTGTCAGGACACTTCTTATTGCATCCTAGTGATTATGAACAAAATATTCGTCCATCCCGAACTTTTAACTAATCGAAAGAACTCTATTCAATACCTAAAAACTTTTCAAACAAGATATTCTCCTTTGAAAAAGCTACTTTCGACAATTATCCTTCCCCATGAAAAAATCCGCGCTAAATTCCATTCTCCAATCAAACCACCCACTTTACTTCCCTATTAAACAAAATATTCTTTCACCATTCTTTACCATCCTACATCGACCCTTCATTCCGAATAAAGCGTCGATCATAGACCTACCATCATCGCTGCCCTTCGAATCGGCCAAGTTCCTTTTTCTACCCCCTTCGTCCCTCGTTCTCAACTCGATCGTCGCAGATTTCTTAGCAGGCGTCACAGCTTCAACGCTCGATCGTTTACCAGCGATATCTCCCAGCAAACCGTGCTTATCCGCTGGTATATCTGGGACAAGACAGAAACCCTTGAAGCGCCGCGGCTCAAGAACGATCGTACGTGTAATTGGTGCCGGCAGTCGAATCATTTCTAACCTGTGCCGTTCGCGGGATCGTCATCAGGCTGATCGTTTGACATCAAAATGATCGCAGCGTCATAGTGCCAGCCCGCCGAGCCGTGAATCTTTTTCGCCGCTGTTTATCTGTCGCGATCGCGGGTCCCGGCTGCTTTATTTCGAACGTTGCATCGGGCTCGATCCGTATCTCGATTCGTACCTATCGCGACGACTGCCCGACTGAATCCATCTTTTTTTCGGCGTCCGCGACTTCAGCGAACTTCATCGCGAGATCTGACAATTGACGGTGGTCGGTTGGAAACGACAGTTTCGCGGATAATTACCTGTTCAAGCTTGGGAGAAAGGTAGCACGATTTTTGTGGGTTCGAGGCGAGAAGCTGGCGGGTCAATTTTGAGGAAAATGTCTGGGCTGAGAAATCGGAGGAATTAGAACGATACGATTTTTTCTGGATATTATATAGATGCCGGTGGCGAGGTGTTTATGCACGATGATTAAGATTTTGTAAAGGGGCGAACGCAGAGGGTGCAATTTTTGTATTAACTTGCTGTGTTGCAATTTGTTGTACCGCAAGATAGAAACAATTTTAAGCCCCAGACACAGTTCAGAACAAGTTTCCCGAGGAGAATTTTAACAACCACTCTCTCACGTCTCTGTCACGCAGTGCTAACGTTGTAATAGATACATGCACTGATCGCATGAAACCACGTACGCGCTTCAAGAAGATTTTATAAAGCGATTCCACCCTGCTGTTTATACAACTCCTTTATATATACGTTTAGAACTTTACGATCAAACCTCTAGACACGATACTCATATCGAGTTAAATATACCTGTTCACCGTGGCCGGTAAAATTATCGCCACCTAAAACCGTATTTACTCTTGCAATAAATTTCCCAAACGTACAATTACCATACACCTATTCGCGAGGAAATCTCCAAGTCTATCCTACAGTGATCTCTCGTTTATAAAACAGAGATATCATGTAAAGTCATCTAGATACAGCATGATAAAACTGTACGCATCTGAAGCCTGATTCACGCGTGCAATCAAAGAGGGCCTAATCCCGTCGTGCAACTCGAAGGCAATTTTCTATAAAACCTCGCAATTTTGTTGCGCAACGTCTGTGTCACGCGTATCTGCTCACCATAAATTGTCGATAATCATTACGGAAAATCGCGCACACGCTACCTGGAAGGCATGTCCGGGGATAATTCTGCAGGGTAACTTGTGGTTAAGCGTCGGTTGAAAAATTTGCAAGCTTAACGCGTAACTATTCGATCATACGCAACGCATTAACGTTAAGGATAGACGCTGCCATGCTGGCGTTATCATAAATTGTAATAACGTAGGATCTAGTTGCTACTAATCGTAAGACGCTACTAATCCTACCCTTTTAGTTTCTTAATTTGAGATTTCTGTTGAAAATATCCAAGCTTCACAAATTCTTGACATACTTAACAAATTCTACGTTCATCATTCCTTTAAGTATTCAGTTAACAAATTTTACGCTGCATACTTGACCCGTTTAAACCATTCTTAGGGATCTAATATTTTTCGACACCGTCCGAACATTTTTGAACCGAAATTTCTAATACGAACAGGATAAGCATTTACATACGTGTTGTTCGAATGTGTGGCCCTCGTTTATACAATTCGAGGCGTATACCGAACTACTATTGCAGTCATTAGAGGGTGAAACAGAGCGGAAGTATGTCCAGGAGGATCGGTTCCCCTCTCGTCGAGGCTCGTAAGGTTAATTAGGCGTGTGGCCGGGCGAATTTTCAGCAGGAAGTGGCGGCGCGTGGCAATGATAAATCACCGTGGCCAGAACGATTACGGCAATTTCCCGAAATCTCATGCGTGTACCTGACAAACGAGTCACGTGACAAGACTCGAGCAGGCAACCAGGTTTTAAACGCTTCCGCAGTCTAGACACCGATGTTATTTCGGATACGGTTTCCGGTGGATTAAATTTGCGCCCGATTATTATTAGGACGGTTGACCAGCCACTTCCGGAAAGCCAATTTTCAGAAGTCTGTGGATTGAGATGTCATCTTGGATAAATGAAGAATTATTTCGTCAAATTAAATATACATTGGTTCAATTCATACTCGCTGTCATTCGTGGTTTACTTACCGTTTTAACTTCTTCGAGGATCTAATAGGATTTTTAAGCCGAGTTCAGGAATGGTATCGAATCATTTTTTCTATGTGCATACATACATGGGAATATCATGATCGCCGAGCGATTGGTGGAAAGATAAAACAATTATTTACAACACGGTTGTACGAAGATAAATGAAACGAATAGGATAATCAGGTTCTTTATTTTTAATGGTTCTACTTTCTTTTACGCCATAATTCAACATTTGCTAAATCTCTTCAGTTCACGTATATCGTACATCTTTCCAATCATTTCTTGAAAAGCGAAAATAAATATCCATTAGAAATAGCTCCACTAATCGGTTTAATGGTGAAACCAAAGAGAAGAAAAATATAAGTGGCTAGCGAATTTCCCATTTTAACACGAGTTACGACTAAATGGAACCAAAGGGTGCTAAACCAGTGCGCAGGTGCCAAATGTGTGCTTATTTCTCGCTTGTTCCACCCTTTCCATCTTTCTTTGCCCCGTTCGTCCCTCTGACCGTTGCTGTCCAGGACGAAACGTCAAGTGCCATTTTCACAGCGTCGCTATTTCTGCCAGGTGGCGAGCTGACCGGCCATTCGCCATTTTCCGCTGGACGTTTTTGGTTCAAGATTAATTAAATACGTCTGGAAATAGTTACGAACGTTGGCCATCAGACTGTTCAACGGGGAGGGGCTTTTGGATGAACGACGATTCCGTGGCGCAACATGCGGTGTTAATCTAGACGTGCTCATCGTTTTTCTCGAATCTACTCGATCTTAACTTTAAATCGCTGTCGTGACTTCGCTAGACAATATAAATGTATTTGTTTTTTTTTATTTATTGATTTTAACCCTCTGTACGCCGTTGTAGTTTTAAAGTCACATGTTCGACATATTTCGTAATTTTTATTTAATTTCTTTACTATCATTTACCAAAGTATAGACTTTGCACATTCAGGTAATCAGCTGTTAGAATTTCTTCGTTTCGCGAATGAAACTTATTGTCTTTCTTCTTGAAGAATAATTGAAGGGAGCATTTGACAGTAATTCGGAAGATGAATTTGACAAAAATTGTAATCTTAAAATATCGTCGATTTACGACAGTTGTATGGTTCTAACAGAACCTTAAGCTGTCAAGTGTCCCGAAATGAAAGTGTCTGGTCTCCCAGATGAGGATGGACCAAGGCTGGGTCACGTTCAAGCTGAATGGACCTGGAGGCCCATTCATAATCGATATACTTACCTACGTGATTCCATTTGGCCAACAGTGCCAACATAAGCCCATTGAGCACCGGTCCTCCAGTGTGAATAACCTTTTACACGGCTAAACAGCTGGACTCTTCACAAATCAACCTTCCTTTCGCAATCTTCAATCTATCTCCATTTCCACTTTTGCATCTTTAGAATAAAAGCAGAGAATATGATATATCATGCTATATTCCAGTAGTTTCCTCACTCACACAGAAAATGATTTTAACAAAAAGAATTCCCTTTAGAAGAATTTCTCGATAGGAAGGACCTGCTACATGCTTTCTAATTTATTATTTATAACAAGAATGCAAAATAGAAACAATCTTCAACACTGTAAAATGAAGGAAGTATTATTTCCCAATTTAAATTCAAAATTAGTTAATTAATTTCTGTTAGGAAGTTCGTGGCGGTAGTGTGAATAGAAATCTCTATGACACAACTGATTTTTCATACAATTATTAGAATGATGCGAAGAATAGAACAGATATATATTAACAAAAATTTTACAAATAAAAGGGGAAAAAGGAATCATTCTCAAGGAGCAAACTCGGTTCTCGTTCTCCGTTCTCCTTGGAAGTTACTTGCTTCCAACTGGGAATACCACCGGAAAGAGCGTCTAAACGTCGATGGCCGCTGAACGACCAAGGAACAGGGCAGCTAGGCGAGTTATTGGTCCATTACAATCATGAACGACACGCGACGCTATACTTAGCTGGATGGAATTCACATGAACTACACGTATGTTCGAATGCCGCGCTAAAATCGACCTCAGTTTGGCATATGTTCCACACGAGATTCCACTGAAATACCGAATAGCCGACAAAACGAATAGAGATTCGTTTAAACTGAAAACAGACACACCAAGTATGTACGTACCATTTCGGCGTGCACCAAAATAATTGTGGAAAGGTCCGAAATAATTGATACTGCACCTTGCCAAGTTAATGAATTCTGTTTACATTATTCACTTCGCGTCGAAGCATATTTATTTTCACAACATTTTGTAATCCTACAACTCTGCAAAAACAACCCCAAACGCGTTGGACTTTGACAAGTTTAAAAGTAACGAAGGTGCAGTTATTTAATTCTAAATCAAATTTTCTGAACAAATTAATTAGCAGATAATATATATATATGTACTAGAATAAGAATAGATGAAAATTTATTGTTCTAGCTCACTGTAGTGTTATTACAGTGTTAATACAGATTTCAAGTGGTCAAATGACCATTATATTCACGCGCACCTAATAAAATCGACGCTTCTGCGTTATGTGCACGCATGCAAATAGTACAAATTGAAATTGAGTGGTGACTGTAATGTGCAATGGGTGCATCCCTCTAAAGATAGCGTGGCTCTCGTCTTGCGGGACGTTTTCCCTTTCTCGTTTTCTCCTCCTTTCGAGATCGCAATTTATAGAAGCACTCCGCACCTGTCACCTTCTCTGTGGCTGAACAGATCTCTGTAACAGGACCAGGAATAATTAGGAAATAAAGGGGGAAGCAGAAAATGGTGGATAAAGGGGGTGTGTTTGAAAACGATGGATTCCTTCAACCCTTCAAATTAACCCGGTATTAAAAGTTCAACTATACTCAAAGGAATCCCTTTAGTTTCATATTAATTTATTCGCTATCTGTATAAATGATTCTATGATTCTTATCGCTTGAATTTAATTTCCTCCCTGAACATCAGGTGATACATCACAGACATTATCCTCCATCGTTCAATCCCGAACGATTCACCACAATTCTACTCAGAATCTAACAAAGATCTTACTAAAAAAAAAAAGAAACCCGTTCAACGTTAAACTCTAAATTATTCTTAACGTCGCGTCTTAATGTCCCCTTTTCGTCACGCTGTTCGCATCGGACGAGAGGAAAAAAGAAAGAAAATAAAGAAAAAGTCAAGAACACGAAGCAGAAGAGTGATCGCTATTAATTGCTCGTCCTTATTTTCTAAATACAAGCTACGAGTGGACGTTAGTCGAGCGATTGGCTTCCCGAAAAGGAAGGGACGAGCTGGAAGAAGGGATATGGGTAGAAAAGAAAAAAAAGAGCACGAAAAAGGGGGAACGACGAACAGAAACGGGATGAGAACGGCGAACGAGAATCTTTTGCGGAAAACGATGATTGGCTCGCAATTAGAAAGGACATGGTTAGTTGTGGATGTGATTCTCCAGGTTTTATCTCGTCCGCGAGTAGAAAAAAGAAACGATGATTGCCTCATAATTAGAATGAAAGTCACCAGTTGGAGACAATCCGCGTGCTGTTTATTCTCTCCACCCGTTTCGCAGTGGAAAAAGCACGATTCCGCTGGAAGACTCGTTAAAAGATCGTTAGTCTCTTATTTAGTTAAGCCTTATTTAGCTCGAGCGGTGTTTCCAACATCCTCGTTAAGATACGCGAAGGAATTTGCGAATTTTATTCAATCCGGACTCGGTTCGAGTGCATCGAATTTTGTCGCGAAATTTTATACACTTGAGATCAGGAGTTGATGGTGTTCTGAGATTTGAAAAAATAGAGATCTCTGGAGGAAGAAGAAGAGGGATAAATGTATTTTCTACTATTTTCAATTCTTCGCGAAACATTATATTTTTGGTAATATGGATTGATAACGGTTGAGTAGTTTATGAACTAATGAACTTCGGAGTTTGGGGTAATTGGTAATTTCTTCATTGCAATGCACTAATTGAGAGATTCCTCGGGCGTGGAACGATCCAATTAAATCGAAACGAAGGCAAACCAGTGGCTGGTCGATTTCGTGCCGGTGGTTGGTCGATTTTTTCGTTTTCCACTTCGTATCTTTTTCTCCACGAAACGACCACGGTTCCTGTGAATAACATCCGGCGTAAAATATTAATCGTTCCGTTAACGACTAAATCGGGTTGACGGTTTTTTTCTTTTTTTTCCATCTTTAATCGATTATACACGTGCATGTGCTTCCCTGCTTTTTAAGTAGCCGCTATGCAGGGGAGGAAGAACCGGTGATCGACTTCAAGTATAATTTACAGCGGGTCTTTGCATGATAAAGGAAATTGTACGGGCCAGATCGCAATTATTTTTGAAGCATGATCGAACGATTTTGTGGTGGGCGATACTCGTCGTTTCGTCGGGAGGAATAAACTTTAATACGATGCAGGTTAATTAATTATGAGACCCGTACATCTTGGGGCTCTTAATTAATTAAAGTTTCTATTTGAGAGTTTTCTCTGCGATATAATTGAAATCTTTATATTTGTTAATTAATAGATCGCCGTCCGATTAACGAGATATAAGTGAATTAATAAAATCACCCCAAAGGTACGTTTACGAATGAAAGAATAAAAACAGAAAACAGGGTATGTATGTGTTTTCTATATTCTACGATAGGAAACCGTACTTCCCGGGACACGTACGCGGATCCACGAGACAATCGTTCGATCAATCGGTAGCGGGTCAATCGCTACACACCCATTATCGGATCAATATTCCATAGAAAACACGGCTGGATAGTAAGTAATTGAATCACGTAACGCCAGGCACCGTCGCTAATGCTTAAAGCCACCGGGACGAAAACGCACGTCGAGTCACGTGGCCAAGTACTTCCTGTTAATGTTCCGTCTGCTGTACTAACAAAAGTCTCTGTGTCGTCGTTTTGTCATCGGTTGTGTTACATTATAGCGTAACGCGACCACCATGATGTATTTCAGAGATTTATATTCTCCGCATTCTTTTCAATTTTTATTTAGCTCAGAAAGGGGGGAAAAATTGTTCCATTGTTTTTGTATTCACTTAAACCGAGTGGCACATATGTATTACAATATTAAAAGGAAGATACTTAGACATGATATTAATTTCAAGTCTAAGCGCAGAGTCTTCGGTTTTCTATAAACATTGCAATTAAATCCAACAAAATATTGATCACGTTGCAAGGTAATAATTACTGAAACCAAGCTTCCAAAAGACAGCCACTAATTTTTCACATCCCAGTTGTGATTTTACTCTCTTCACGGGATCGCGTTGCACTGTTTCAGGGCAGCTAGCCGGGATCCCCGTTTAGGATCACCGGCTAGTTTGGATTATTCGCGGGACTTAACAGCCCAGCTCGAGCGATAAATGCCACCCGCGTGTCGTTGGACACGGTTCCCGCGTCGTTTACACGATGTACGCAAACACAGACAGTAAAAAAGTGGCGGATCGTAAAGTGACATGCATCTGTGCTCGCGCAGTCGGCCTAGATGCAACCTCGGAGGGACGAAAAGGGCAGAACTTCTTACCTTTCCGATTGTCCACCCCTTTATTCCGTTCGAATTTACACGAACCGATCTGGCCTTTAACACTAGACCTACCAAGGGTGTCGCAATGACTTGTTTCAGATTTCTTGCTTTGGAATTATTAATATATACGTATCGTTATGGCATTTTATGATGAATTTTAATAAGATAGAATGACAATTATATATATCTCTATTTAATGTCCATTCAATGACTTTCGTGTTCATAATCAGTCTAACATATGCTATCTGAATAATATCAAAATGTATCGGTAGTTCTAGTGTTAAGCATAACTTACAAAGTGTATTTTTTAAACATCTTCTTATTAATTCACTTCTTCTCTCGTTTTATTTTTGATGATCGAACCCCGTGCACTCAAATATTTGTACGCCACTCGAGAACATCGACACAATTTCATTGCTGTCTTTCAGCAAATAGAACGACAAGTTGGGGAATCGTTTCGCGGGGAGCGAACGCGGCCAGTCTAGATGTGCGACTCAGGTGCAAGAAGTTGCGGAGGATGGATTGTCTTGTAACGACCTCTCGATTCCGCGTCGAACATTTTTACCCCACTGTCTCTGATTTATTTAACTGCCTGTCGCAGGCCGTGTGTGCAGCACAATTCGAAGAGCGTACTTGCGGGCAACGGGTCGTAACGATAGGTATAACGGACAGAAACGAGATAGAGATACCTTTTTGTCATCCTTCCTTTCCGGCCAATACGATTCCGGCTTAGCGAGTTTCGAGCTTTTTGCTCCGGGACGATACCCGATGGAAATTCGCTTCGCTTTGTTCACGCGACTTCTGAGAAGTTTTCTTATCTAGAATAGCCGCCCTGCCTTTTTATAATAGTCGCGTCGGGCAACGTGAAAAAGACTGAAACGCTTTATTCATTTCCTAGTGCGTATTTATTGCTAGATTAAATTTGGTCAACCATGTGAACGCACATTTATTGGCGGAGAATTTGTTGTATTAATGTTGCGCTCACTTCTCTGGCGGAAATATTCCATGAAATATGAAATGAGATTTTTCCTTGAGAAAAATCGTTCTCGTTTTTAAAACGTACTGCCCTAGACTGGATTCACACGGGCGTTGAAATGACAGATGTTTTTGAGTTAAGAAAAAGAACAATTGGCACCTCGAACACCGCGACCCCAGGGTGGTCTCCTGCGTGCTCCACGACCCTGTCGTCACAGTCGCGGGGACCTTGATAGCAATTTCTTTCCTTTCATCTTTCCCTGCATTTTCTTTCCTTTCCTTTTCGCGTGGTTCTTTACAAGCGGCCTGCAAGGTTCATCCAATTTCGCGTACTCTATACGAAGCGAGGAGCAAGCGGAATTCTTCGCGCATCGAAAACAGACCGCCAGGAGTATTCGGTAGCCCCGATTTTCCCAGCTTTTGCTACGTAACCGCGGCGATACTCGCGACAAACGCGACACAATTCTATTTTTGCAGGTGCACCAGACAGTTGGACGTCTCCTCCGGCAATTCTATTTATGTACCATCGAGGGACCAGCGATACCAAAGAACGTGACGGCATTTTCGTCACGGCCTCTATTATTGTTGTTGACTGACACGAATCTGCTCTGGCTGGCCACATAAAAATATATGAAAGGCCCAATAAAGAATCCACTTATTATTATTATTTATGCGATTATTAGTAGTAGTTGACACAGAGACTCTAACGCCTATCTAAGTTTCTGTCGGAATTCCTCTCAACCCTTCGCCCGGGGCACGTATACACATACGTCCCGTCGGCAGTGAAAGGGTTAAGGTGAAGAAAAGTTACACCAGTCCCATGGCAATTCTGCGCGTCGCACAGACACGCGCATACGTCAACAAAGCAAAGTAACGAACGTCTGCAGTGTGGCTCGGAACGGCCAGGAAAAACTGTACTTTGGCTGCGAATCAAGCGTCTGGTCCGCAGCAGCCCCTTATTACACGTATGCACGGCCGTGAACAAATGTTGCACGGCAACATTCGCAACGTTTGTTACGCGAAGAAAGCGTAGCAGCGTGACCAGACGATGACACACGCGCCATGATTCGAATGGTGCTACACCAGCCGCATTTAGAGAGCCCGCCTTGGTGTCGTCTATTTCAGATGGCGAAATTTTACGAGGTAACTCGGACGCGTCTAGGCGACGAGGCTGCTTTGGTTCACTGGTCATTGCCTTGCCCCGCCATGTTGGATTTCCGTGAACCCTCTCAGCAGCCTGGCCGATTATATTATGTTAGGTCATTTAGGAGTCTCTGCGCAATAGTTTCTAAGTATATAGATAGTTAGATGTGCACGTAGGACCAAGCCTGAGATTTTATCTGAGAACGAAGTATTTTTTATTCAGAGATTTTTCTTTATTTCACGGAAATCTTTGCTGCGATTTTTGTAAATTTCTTCATCTGAATTTTCTCAAGTCTCGTCATAACGAATCCCCGATGTAGATCTATAAAATATAATCTCCTCATTTCTCAGCTTGCAAGCAAGTCTCAATCACTCTTCTTCGCGTCATTTTTGTCGACCAATACGCTTCGTATAACTTGGAGCAATCCGATCGAAATGGAGGGAACAAATCAGGAATGTATATAGATAAATTTTATAATGTCTCATTGCGTGGATCATCGGCGATCGAAGCAATCATCGATCCCTGGAAAGACACGAGCCTCGTGTCACGTACGAGGATCATCGGGACAGAAATCTTATATTACCGTCATTACTTTTAATGCGTGCGACGGCGATCGTCCTAGGAGGCATCGCGATCTCGTTAAAAAAGAAATCGTATTGCTCGGTGATCCTTCGATTTCCAGGAAATTCATTTACTTTTGCCCCTTTTCTTTGTTAAACATTTATCAGAATGAGTAAGAGTAACGTCGCAGTGTTACGCGATGTCTTTATTGCGTCCACTCGGCTGGATCTTTAATTTATAAAATATCGAATCGAACCGGATTCCAGGTCGACTCGTGATCGATTCGATGTTGATGCTTTTGAGGATTCGTCGTGCGGCGAATTCGTTTGGATGCGCATTTGAGAGACGATTCGAGTTGGCAATTGATTTATTTATTCTGGCTCCTACGATTTATTGAATACATTTTTATTATTCAATCCATTACATTGGAATTAGGATGTTCTTTTCTGTTTTCAATGCCCAATCTACCCATGAAATTATTTGACACGAAGGGAAAGATATTTTCTAAAAATTTTGCGAGGAATTGAATTAATATCTTCAATTGGTAAATACAGAGAATGTTGGATAGTTGAAATTCACTTACAAACATCCCAATAGTGGTTCCTCTCTACGGCGCAGAACTTGCACAGAAATTACCAAGAACAGTAAATCACCAGTGACGTATAGTATCTACGCATAGCACTAAAACTAAAATAGGGGCTGAAATAGAATCGTCTATTAACACCGTGTCCCCAGCGACGTAACCGCGAATACCGATATTCGAGTGGTCGATACTCGCGTGGCAGCTGATCCTAAAAGCCTCGTGGCGTTTTATTTAAAGAACTCCATGGCGAACGCTGCCACCGGTCTAAATCTGCTGTCCCGTAAATCATTGGGCCGGTTTATGGTGTGCACACACGCTCGTGCTCGAACGCGTGTGTCGAATGTTTCGCGGGTGTACCGGCGAAATCGTTTAATTCCTGCGGATTCGATGATCTAAAAGTGCACGTTTTTGAACCGGTGACTCACCTTGCACATCGAGGGCGCGAGAGTGAGGGCAAGAATTCGTGAGATAAGTCTGATCGAGTCGGGAAAAGAAATGATTTTATGTGTTGAATAATATTCAAACTATTTCTCTCTTGAATTTGACTATATCATTTGTATACTCTGTTGCATATTATTAATTTCCATTAAGAGGATATTATGTCCAATGATTTTCCTGGATTTATAGAGTAGTATCACGCATTTATGCAACGAAAACCGGCTCATTTGTTCCGTGGATAAGCAGAAGCGTTGCAGTAATTACGGCTTGAACAGCCTGAACTGTTTTAGTGGCATTCGTACAGCGAAAGAGGAATCTAAACTAACACACTGATCGTCTGATTAGATAGCAAGACATTATGTATTCTGCTGCAATGCAACGTCTGTTCGTACCCTCATGAATTCATACAATAAAAATAATTAGATTCTAAACTATACAGGGTGCTCGAAAACAGTTACCCCCTGCAAATGAAATAAATTGAAAGGGATTAAATATAACTTTCAATGCATTGCATTGAAGTAAACTAAAAAGATTAAAGTGCAAAGTGTTCGTTTCAAATTTTTACAACAGCTTTCATCTTTTTCATTCCACAAATATCTCCAATTTTATTTCCATTTCTCTGTGGTTCAAACTTCCAAAGCCTTACTTCTTTCGATATCATTAAAATTCGGCGTCAAAGGGAGAAACGCATCGACCGAATTCCTCGGCGCAACTTTTTTTAACACATTGTAGAATCCACTGGCCGGATAGGAGGCAAGGTATAGAAACCGACTATAGCCGTTACATGCGGCTTAATAACACCTCTAAGTTCAGTGCTACCAGAACCCTAATAAATCCACACAGCAGGAGCAACTGGACACAAAACTATAAACTCAGTCAGCCACTGCTGGATATTCTCTGTATCATCCTCTCTATGGTGTGTATCGTAACGACACTCTGAATTCTAGTTACTGTCACCCTAATAAATCCACGGAACAGAGCCTAATGAGTCACAGAATCTACGGACAAATTACAGGCACCGCTGCCATTATTTCTCGCTTTATACTTTGTCCTGCTGTTCCATAATAGCCTTAAGTATTATAACGCTGCCATACCGGCCGTGACCACGCTGCAGGAGTTATTAAATCCTAGACAAGCTGGCCTAATAAATTTCATGGCTTTATGCTGAGCTAATATATTCGAAACTTTGGCTCCCTGTTTCAGCGGCGTAGCTGCGTCACATTTTATGGGTCAATTTTGGATTCGAATTTATAACTTACGGCTTCTGTATATATTATGTTAAATCTGTTCGCTGTAACCTAGTAACGTCACAGCCTCGTCATAGATAAAAGTCGACATAAAAATATAAACGGGAAAATAAGGTTGAACAACGGGGATGGAAACTAAAAACATTCTCCAAGCTTTGCAAACTTTTCGAACCCAAAATTCATCTGGAAGACCAAACCAATCCACACAAACTCATTTCGTACTACATGTTCTATATCTTGTCGCCTCTGCCCAACCTGTTTTTCACACGATATACCAGTTATACAAGCACCGTTCTTGCCCTATAAAGTTCCACTCTTCGCTACCACGCTACCGCGTTACCAACCCCTACATTCCACTCACCGAATCCCCTTCTGGCTACCAACAAAGGAAGGAAAACGAATCAGACGAAGCACAGGCATCCAAGCACGATACTCCCTCTTCCTTGGACTCCCACGGCAAAGCAACGAGCTCCAAGAGCGTTGCTAAATCCGCGTCCGCGTAAATCAGCGTGCAGCACGTGCTCCACGAGGGAGCACGTGCTCGGTTGGAGGTGCGTACACGCGTTCGCAGCCAGCTCCACGCTTCTTGCTCTTCTTTCCTTGGATTTTTCTCGTCCCGACCGACACACCTGGCCCCTTACCTTGCAACAAAAAACGGACGCACGTGTACATAACGTTTTGCGGGGCTTCACATTTGCATTTTGCACAGGCGGTGTCTTGTTAAAATGTTTTAATTCGACTCGAGAATTTTGCACGTGGAGTTCATTTTTGTATTTTTGTATTTTTCTTGAGATATTTAGGTTCGTGGTAGTTTGGACGATTGTGCCTTCTGAAAGGTTTTTCGCTGATTTCTGTCGGTTTCGTTTGGGTATATTTATTTGAATTATTATCAGTGTCGAATTCCGTGTGGTTTTTCAGTTTGCGTCGATTCCGGATGTTCTTGGAATTTCTTTAGCATTTCTTGGCTATTTTGTATAAATACACGACCGATTCGGTTTATTAGAAATTGCAGTAGGTATGAATAAAATAGAAAAAATGAAGAACCACTGTAAACTTCTTTTGTCTCACATGGACAAGAGGTGAAAGGGTTCGAAGATCGACACGACATGTCCCCCACTCTATGCTCCAATTTTTTTCTGCCATTTCAATAAAAAAGACATCGTCAGCGTTAATGTCGCGAGTCTGCCTGCTAGACCATTTGTCTGTTCAAGACCTTGTCCTGTCTGCCCTTCAGGTTTGAATTTAGACGAACCACCAATTCCAGGAAAAGGGCCTGTTCCTCGTCCGGCTCCATGAAATCGGCGTTTCTTCTTCGTCTACTGTCGACCCTCGTTCAGGGCTCTTTCTCGTGACACCGAAATAGCTGCAACTTATTAATCGAATAATTGTTCCGATCCGCCAGACGACTGGGTTTAATTTGACGATTTAATTTGTTTTTTGAGGGAGTTTTTTTTCTATGCCTGAAAGATGAGGGAATTGAATTATTTTCAGCTGCCAATTATTAACACTTTCGATGGCTGTCAGAAATGTTTGAACTGGAAACATCAAAGGCGAGAAGTGTAATTTTTGCAGGAGATTAAAGAACGATAGTCAGATTCTGCAAAACTTATACATTTACTTTGAACTTATGTAGATGAACAATTATTTTTATTCGTGATTTAAGAAACGTATTAAATTACGGAAGCCTATAATACCACTAGTTTCTTAACAATTTTATAAGATGCGTGCGATGTAAAAAAAGTAAAACAGAGAATGAAAGAACGGAGGATTAACTTGTGGAATTGAACCATAAGAAGTTTACTCGACCGATGTAAAACATCTTTTCACTTAACGCCATCCGCCATCTTAGACCCGCCGGAAACACCAAGGTCTTCCCCTTTTAATTACCTCCTCTAACTTTCTTCATCCGTACGCCCCCAAGCTCCTTCATCGCGCCTCACAACCGCTCAAACTTAAACGATGGTCCCGAGGACGAACAAACGTTTCGTGGCCAAGGGGTCGACGTTCTGTCCGTTCTGGCACGAGCCTTTGCCTCCATTTAGCCCGGCGGAAATATAATGAGGGTGCAAGAATAGTCTGTGGAAAATGAAGCGAGGGGTGGTGGTGCATCGCGACGGGGACCAGAGAGAAAGATGACTGACAAACGTCCCTAATGAGAGTCGCTCGTGAAAATTCGTCTAACGATCCGGCGATTCCACGCTGACGCGAGTAACGAGGCAGAATGCGGAACTGAGGTTCTGTCTGTTGAGAATTTTCACCGTTTAATTGATACCGCTACTGGGATTCCACGGTGGGAAATTAATGGACAGAGGCTGGACCGTTCGAGATACGAGGTATCGAATGCGATCTTTGTTTGCTCTGGCTTTCTAGATGTTTGGCGGCTGGCAAACGTATGCCTCGGGGGATACTGATTCATTGATGCCGGCACCGTGGAAGTATTTCTAATTTAAGATGCGGTGGAATCGGTTGGAACAGGGGAATTTCGTTGGGGAATTAGGAGAAATTGTGAGGATAGAGATTTGATTATTACTGGCTTGAGTGGGATTGTTTGTAGGATTGGATTTACTTTGTGGAAAATAGTCGAATTTGTAGGAGTAAGCTGTTTGTCTTAAACATTCTATTATCAATTATTGAACGATTCGAGTAGTTTTTATTATTGCATTGGATGGAATTGAGGGCAAGTCCATTGTGGATGTTTGTAGTAGTGAGTGGGTGATCTGGTGCAGAAGTGTGCACAATTGTCCATTTTTATTTTTAAATGCACCGACAGGGAAATTAATTAACTTGAGGTACTGTTAAAAATGTTAAATGTAAGAAACACAAATAATAATTGACGCATGGTACTGTTATGCAGGAAGTATTTATGTCAAGCTGGTATAATACATACACACATAACTGGTGGCACGTTTCTTTTCATCTATTCTTATCTAATCTCCCTCGGCATCTGGAATTCGACAAGGAAGCTCATGCATTTCGATTCGCGATTTTCCCCGACTTTCACACAAGATTTTTCACCCGTCTCGTTTCACCAGATTCTTGGAAACTGTATCCGAGATGACCTAGTGTGAGAATCGATAGAGTGAACAGCATCGATCGTTTCGAAAGTCGAGCCGGTTTGTTTTAAAACCGTGTCTCAAGAATTCACACACGAACATCTAGACGTTTGCAATAAATTTGCAAACGTTATATTCTTCTGCCACGAAAGAAATCGACGCAGTTGAAACGCGTTCAATCACAATTACCATTCACTCGACAAATACCATGGAATATTAATTCAATTGGATCAGCGTAGCAGGTGTATTGAAACTTTTCATTGCTTAACAATTTATGCATAATTCCAATTGACTACCGGGTGTTTTTAAGAGTTACAGTACTGTGATAAAGTTACAACAACCCCAGAAACTTTGTAGCCATGCTAACGAGAAACATTTCAAAATGGAATGTCCTTCGAGAAAAGAAATCCACGATAGAAACACATAGTTGAAACATTGGTTCTCAAGAAAACAGAAAACAATTCTAACAAGCATGCACATTTCTTCCCCAAGAAATTCTCTATCCCCTTGGATGTGCTCCGACCGGTAGCGCAAGAACCGTGCAAAATATTGTCATTCCGAGTAATAACGTTCATCTAATTCCGTCGAGATTACGCGCAGCATTCGCAGCATCCCAGAAGCGAGAGCAATCCGCGATCACGGCGAGTAAAGTTGCACTTATCCCGCGTCCCTTGGCACTTTCCTTTTTTCTCCTCTAGCGCAGATGGCGATTCGTTTCTCGCGTACACGGCACAGCTCGAGGATCTGTGATCGCGTTAAAACGAAGAATAGAAATTACAGACGGTGGACAAAACCGTCGTTCTGTCGCGTACAGAAGTTACGAGTGAAAAAAACGAGAGGAGATTGCGACGGAGCTAAATAGACCGTGAGAGACGAGCCGCTTTTGCACAGAATTTTCGAATGTTCGCAGGTAATCACTATACGGCTACTCCTTAGAGAAATTATCGCCTTAAATTCCTGGCGATCTTTCATATCTAACATCTGCTTCTTTCTGCCCAAGACTGACGGGAGTTTTCCAAGCGCGTATTTTTAAGACCTTATTTAAGCGACAGATCGCGGATCTATCGTTGTCGAGGTATGTATTTGGGTTAGAGAATCTTCGGCTAAGATTTTGTGGCGATTCTTTCTTTTCCAATTTGCTTAATCCGATTGTAAGTAAAAATTCGAACCCTTCATCCGAAATATTTGCGATTGATCTTTGAAGTTAATCGTAAATAATTGTAGGTGGAACAATTCCATTAAACTTCTCAATGTTTAACTTCGAAGTTAAGAAAATATTGCAGTTATTATACACGTTCGAAAATGTCAGTTTCAAAACGATTGGAAAACTGTTTCCTCGTTATACCACCAGTATTTAAATTCCCTTGGATATTTATAGCTTTCGACGCCGTCTGTATGAAGAAGTCGCGTTACTCTTTCGAATAATTTTGCACTGGAAACATTGATCCTACAGAATTTGCGAGAATACTCTTCACTTCGTCTATCACTCGCATTCCAACGGTTACGTTGAATTCTCGTCGAATAAATTGGCGATGCTAGCAAAGACCGTTTCTCGTCGCGCTCGCAACTCACGGCGAAGAAGTCGAGGAATGTCGAGAACGGAAAAAGCAGGCGAAACACGTGCGGTTTTGGTCCTGGATAGATCGGGAAACGGGGATACTTCGAGTCTCTGCTAGAATGCCGGCTAATAGAGCCACGGAACAAGGCAGCTAAGTTAAATGAACTCGTTAATTGTTCTTCCGCAATAGTGCATTGCATGGCGCAGCGAAGTGCATCGCATCGGTTCAAATCCACTTGTTACCAAGCAGTCAGTCGCTGTTTCATTACAGTAGCAAACATTCATTCGGCAACAGGTTTATCATTCCATTTGGCACGTACAAGTTATTAGGAGGCTTTTAATTGATCATTAAATCGAATAATTGGTAATCGGTAAATTAAAATATGGTTGGGGGAATAAGATAACAGTGAGGACTGAAAAATGCTGTTTATTTCTTTTTATGTATCGATATATTTTCGTTGCCAGTTTGAAATGTTGAGCTGGCTATATTTTGTAGATTAGGGTGGTAAATCTAAAAGGGAGGCTTTGAAAATATCATAAGTTTTAATTTACAAGTATTCGCGATGACTTTCTATCCTGATGAGTGTCCAGAAGTAATACACTTCGGTCAAATGAAAATATTTTTAATCATACAGCGACACAGCTGTATGATTAAAGGGTTTAATTTGAGGAAGATAAAGAAATGATTGGAAAATGTTCTGAGGCAATCGAATATTAAATATTATTGTTTCCTTTAGTTATTCCTTAAAGAAAGAAGGGTGAAGTCGATGCAAAGCGTCACGGCTCATAATTCCACGAATAATAAACCCCGCTTTTTTTTTCTATACCGGGGTAAGAGAAATGCCGATTGCCACACAAATCTGGCTCGTTTGATCTCGCTTGAAATAGTAATGCCGCACGCCGTCCATGTTTCTCTCTCTTTCTCCTTTCAATGGTGTTCGCCGCATCTTTTCCATTGCACCCATTCGACGTCTTTCGCAACGAAGTTTCGATCTCGCGACGAGCAGTCCATAATTCTGTTACTTTTAACTTTTAAATGCGAATATTAGTTTGACTGACATAAATTGCATTTCAACATTCGTGTATTTAAATATACTGTAAAAAGAATACGTTGCTACCTTGCGTAATTTTTAAATTTGCAAACATTTATAAATTCTTACCTATTATTACATGGGCGAACGCAAAGTCAGCGGTGCTTTCACTGTAGGGTCCAGTAAGTTAACGGCTTGACTTGTCTTCCGACTGACGTAAATTCGTAGTACATACATGTAAGTAAGTATACGTAATGCGCGTGGGTGCATGGCGGTTGCACGCGATGCGAATATAACGCTAAGGTGCATGCCAATGTCTAATATTCCCCGCATCGTTGATCCCCTTTCCGGTGCTAGTTAGTTAGGAAACGGTTCCATCGAAGATACCCGCGTCTTCAAACATGTTGTATAATTCACGAATCGAACTGTCTCGGAATGGGAACTTTATTAATTTACTACCTAATTCGAATTTGAAACAACGTGAACGTTTCTGAAGATTATTCCAGCTATATGATTTTCATTTTAAATCACTCGATGATAAAATATCTCGTTTTGTTAAGGCAGAAGGGAAGAAAAATAATGTTGGACAATTGAATATCCATCGATATAGGAAATTGTAAAATTCTAAAAATTAGCAGCATTGAGTATAAAGGAATAAGTACTTTGAAAATTACATGTAAATTCGAATGTGGCGATTTTATTCCTGGTCACGCAATGGTACCACGGTAGTTGAGTTTTCCGCGAAACCAAAAGGTCGATGCAACGTATTGCCCTAATTTATTTCACCCCGATACGATTCATCGACGAGAGTCGTCCGCCCCTGTGAAATAATTCATGCACCTGAGGCAAGCAACAACGGTGCTCGCATGAGAAATTGCAGCGCCGATCTGGCGCCTGGTCATCGAGAATATGTCAGATCGATTTGTTTCGCGATGCATACAAATTGTATGGATCGTGACCACTCGAGATCCGTGTACAGTCTCTTTGTTTATTACTCAGGGCAAGTTTTCCTTCTTGATATTATGTTAAAATCAAGAGAACGTTCATTATTGTTAAAGGACATATGGATAATTTTCTAATCGCTTTTCTTTTTGTTGCAGGTATGATGGATGATTGACTGGAACAGAATAATATATCGAGGCTGCAGAAATGGAGTAGTTTATTAGTTAGTTTATAACTTTCAGCCAGTTGACCACGAAATGGACTTGGTCGCATAAGTCTCATCTCATTCATACTACATACTTTTAACTAAGTTTGCTATTGCGAACCCCTTGGTTTACTGTATCACGTGTGTTACACATCGTATAATATCTTACATTCATGTGTTACTTCTCATTGCGCAGAAGAGCAAGAAAGAAGATGTTTAGAATATGTTTTGCCACAACCTGTAGTTATAGTAAATTGGTTTATAAGAATAGTTTGTAACTATTAGCGCGTAAGCTTAATTTAGAGTAATTGTGCAATTACTAGTTATATACATATATCTATTGTATATTTTATTTTATATTCAGTTTCTTCGGTAGATCTTGTATAAATTATAATATTACTTTCACTACAAGTTCTACTGAATGTGTTAAATATAAAATGAAAGATATAATAAATAATTTACATATACATAAGTTTACTATAAGGTTTATCTGTAAGATGTATTGTAAATTAACTTTAAAGAATAGCTTATAAGAATTAGATTATTTATGTTTATAGTATTTTTTATATTATACGAACGTTAGTTTAGAATTGATAGAAGATTTAGTTGCACTATGTATTGTAAATAGATACAAAAGAATAGTTTCATAAGTATTAGCTTGTAAATTTCAACTATGACATTTTTGTAACTTGTATCTTCATTAATTAGTTTAAATAAATTTTCAATGAAAAGAATCCCACTGCTTTTTTTTACTTTCATACCTTACCAATCCTTGAATGAACCTAATTCCGATTCCTTATACGAGAAGTACCGTGGACGAACTTTAAATACAAAGTCCTAAAGCGAGAAACTTGTCAAAATGACACTATACGTTATTAAATTAAACGCTCAGAAATTCCTGAAACGTAACGTCACTTCCAAGAACTGCTGATGTCGGATACCTCCTTGCATATCATATTCTCCTGATACAAATCCACGATTTTCACCGAGATATTTTTGCCAGAAACTCAGAGATCTTGCGCTCGGAAATTCCTGGAACGTGACGTCATTTCCAGGAATTGGTGCGATCGAATACCTCTTCGCACATCATATTCTCCTGATACAAATCCACGATTTTCAGCAAGATATTTTTGCCAAAAAGACAGAAATTTTGGGCTCGGAAATTCCTGGAACGTGACGTCATTTCCAAGAACTGCTGAGAACGAATACCTCCTTGCATACCATATTCTCCTGATACAAAACCGCGATTTTCAGCAAGATATTTTTGCCAGAAACTCGGAAATTTTGCGTTCAGAAATTCCTGGAACGTGACGTCATTTCCGAGAACTGCTGATGTCGGATACCTCCTTGCATATCATATTCTCCTGATACAAATCCACGATTTTCACCGAGATATTTTTGCCAGAAACTCAGAGATCTTGCGCTCGGAAATTCCTGGAACGTGACGTCATTTCCAAGAATTGGTGCGATCGAATACCTCTTCGCACATCATATTCTCCTGATACAAATCCACGATTTTCAGCAATATATTTTTGCCAAAAAGTCAGAAATTTTGGGCTCGGAAATTCCTGGAACGTGACGTCATTTCCAAGAATTGGTGCGATCGAATACCTCCTCGCACATCATATTCTCCTGATACAAATCCACGATTTTCAGCAATATATTTGTGCCAAAAACTCAGAGATCTTGCGCTCGGAAATTCCTGGAACGTGACGTCATTTCCAAGAATTGCTGCGATGAAAGACCTCCTCGCATATCATATTCTCCTGATACAAATCCATGATTTTCAGCAATATATTTTTGCCAAAAAGTCAGAAATTTTGCGCTCGGAAATTCCTGGAACGTGACGTCATTTCCAAGAACTGCTGAGAACGAATACCTCCTTGCATATCATATTCTCCTGATACAAATCCACGATTTTTAGCACTTAAATTTCTGAATTTGTGTTAAAAATATCTGCTAAATATCGTGGATTTGTATCAGGAGCATATGATATGCAAGGAGGTATTCGATCTCACCAATTCTTGGAAATGACGTCATGTTCCAGGAATTTCTGAACGCTTAATTTTCTGGAATCTGCCAACCAATTTTGCAAGATGCAAAAGACTTAGAATTTGCTGCTTCCAAATTTAATAACGTATAGGGCCATTTTTACAAGTTTCTCGCTTTAGAACTTTCCATTTAAAGTTCGCACACGATACTTCTTGTGTAAGGAATTGGAATTAGGTTCTTTCAAGGATTGGTAAGGTATGAAAGTAACAAGAGCAGTGGGATTCTTTTCATTAAAAATTTATTTAAACTAATCAATGTAGATACAAGTTACAAAAATGTTGTAGTTCAAATTTACAAAGTAATACTTATGAACTATTCTTTTATATCGATTTACAATACATCGTATTACTAAATCTTCTATCACTTCTAAACTAACGTTTATATAAAATAAAAAATCTAATACTTACAGACAATAGTCTTTCAAGTTAATTCCAAATATATCTTACAGATGAAAGTTATACTAAAATGTATGTACTTTATATACATGAAGCTTATTTTAGATTATGGCAACTGTGTAACTTGTGCATATGTAAAGTATTTAGTATATCTTTCATTTTATATTTAGCACATTCAGTAAAACTTGAGGCAAAAGTAATATTATAGTTTACACAAGATCTACCGAATAAACTGAATATAAAATAAAGTATATATACTAGGTATCCATAACACTTAATTACACAATTGTTCTAAATTAAACTGGCGGGTTAATAGTTACAAACTATATTTATAAATGAATTTACTATAACTAAAGGAGAACTAAAGTATGTGGCAAAAGTTCTTCTATTTTCTTTGTTGCTGTTATGCATGATGAGAAGTTGCAGTCAAAGCTCTTTATTTCCTTGCCCCCAGAACCTGCACACACAAAAATATATTAGTAAGTACATAATAGCAGAGCAAATTATGAAGGGATATTCAGAAGAAAAAGGGTTGAACAAAAAGCATAAGAGGATTAACTGAAGAGGAACGCTGTAAATCAAGCACGAATAAATTTGTCACAAAGGGAAGGAAACAAAGTGATGGAACGCCTTAGAAGACGATACAATGTTCCATCACTGGTAGACGTGGCATAGAACTTGTGAACAACGCAGGTAAAATGTTGAAACAATCTAACGTTAAATAGATATAGGTAGGAAGAAGAGAATAATGATGTGACCTGTGTGGACAAAAATTTATAATGTTAGGACATGTGGTAAAAGAATGCAGGGAAACAGCTAACAGGGGTGCGATAGAGGATCTGATGGGTTGAATAAAAGATAAAATCTCAGGACTTGGAAACGAAAGGATATATAATAGACGTGCGATAAAGAGATATGCAATAGGGTAATACGTAAGGTGGAGAAGATATGAAAGGGAAGTGCAAAACAGAAGATGAGAGTGCAAGAGTTACGATAGTATTGCAAAGATAGGTTATATGTACATACACTGACCCATGTTTCATTGCGGGGAAACCGGAATAAAGAATAACTCTACTATTAGTATGTATTTATTAGATGCTGGAAAATTTATTTAAAGAAAAAGATATTCACAACTGTTTTACCTTTGCTGAAGGGCTTGATTGTTGTAACCTCAAATGAACAGTGAACTTGATACATATTAATTTCCATCTAGATTGTAACACTGTGCTTGCTAACACTTTACTGCTATGTGAATGAGAATACGAAACGATTTTCGAGCATTATCAACTTAATTTTATAAATATATACGTAAATAACCAAAAAGTTTATCGTACCGCCTACTATAAAGAAGTGCTAGAAATAACGGACCACTCGTATCCCTGTCTTACCGACACCCAAGTGGCCTTTAGTTTCGCCATCTATACAAATGTGAATAAACCTACTCGGGCCCCTGCCATATCTACACTGAAGGTAAGTAAGAGGCGCGAATAGTTTCAAGGAGTTCCGTATAGATGGTGACAGCATAGCTAGCACTGTAGATATGGCAGAGACCCGCGTAGTTTCAAGCACATCTTTACAGCCAATAATTAATTTATGAAATAAAATATACAGATGTGTGTTTGATTTATAAAAGAGAAGGTTTCGTGGAGAATAAGTAATTGTAATTCTCCAAACGAAAAATATATGAATTATCTTACTAAACAATTATCTCAAGAGCGTCAAAAAACAGAAGAATCTACATAAGAAGCAGGATAATAAATAATACACAATATTTACAGCTACAGATAGATACAAAGATAGAAGCGAGAACTCAAAAGTAATTGCTATAAGAATTTAAGATTCTCCTCGCCCAAATAATTACACTGGACAGTAAGGCCCACATGGTGTTCGCTGCTTCGAGGCTGCATGGCAAACACTATCCAGGGATGTGATTTATAAGAAATTGTTCATGCTTATCACTATTCGGCTCGCTCGGTTCAGGCTGTGTTGGGAGTGGATTGAGATGTACTGAGAACGAGCGTGAGATATATTCAAGGGCCATTGCTGTGACAAGTTGAGATAACTCGGAAGCAACCTCCATCCTCGATACATCGGTGCAGGTCCAAAAATCGGTTGGGATGACTCCGTGAATATTAATTGTAGAAAAAACGGACATTAAACGGACATGATTGTACATTGTATCCTAAGTGCAATTCGCAGTCAATTCGCTCGAATTATTTTCCACATAATTATCAAACGTCTGTTAAACGTTTAATAATTATACGATAAATAATTGATTGCCCAGGTCTCACCACGTGGAGGTTACTGCGCATGGAGACCCACCCTAGCCACGGCCCTTCCACCCTCCAATTACGCGAAAACTAATTCTAACATAGTTTTTGAAAAAGAAAAATCTCCTATTATTGTCCATTTGTAGAACGATCATTAATTGATCGTAGTACAAGTAAGACAACAAGAGGAGTATTTGGAAAATTCGCGACCGAAAGCTAAATTAAATATTAGAGGGAAACCTAAAAGAAAATCTGCAAGGTAATTAAATGTCCTGAAACAAAACTTTCTGAAAAATATATCCTACGATCTTAAAAAGTAGACAACGAAATATTATTACAGCAGTGCACACTGCTGTAATAACTAAGACATAGCTTAAGAATAAATCCGAAATTCTTAAATACTAGATTAGATTCGAATACGCCCTGCCTGGCTAAAGATCTAACTTAGAACTAGAATCACCCTACCTAATATAATATCTAAGAGTTCAATTAAAACAACAATTTCAATAATATTCTACCTACACAGGAATCTAACAGATACTTTATCATAGTCATGTAGGTACAAGCATGCATATAATTAATTCCCCTTCAATTAGTCCATATTAATTTCGTGGATCATGCCTTCCTAGAACAGACAACTGGCAACTGGTCAGTAGCGGGGCATGGGCAGGGGCAGTGGCAGGGGCAGGGGCAGGGGCAGGGGCAGGGGCAGGGTGGGAGTGTGGTCTCATTGTACATATTTTCAGCAATCCTCTTCTTTAGCTGGTTCATTTCAATGCTTCTGAAACAATGACAAATCGACAGTAATTAGTAAAGTATTACAAAAATCTTGAACTTACAAAGGGGATGGACGAGGCTGGCTCTTTACAGCTTCCGGTCGTGCCTCTGATATAGTGAAACTGTAACAATATCGTGCATTGAATTAGTAAAGTCCATAGACTGGACACTCAAGTGGAATGACTCAAACAGGGGTGAAGTGGTTGAGGAGGCGAGCAACGAAAGTGACTGCTACCGAGCAGTCCGCGAGCCCTCGGCCCAGAGTCTGGACAGTAAAAGGACTTAGAATCTACACCAGTTACGATACCGAGCCCCAGCAATCATTGAGGAACGGAAGCAAGACCGCAACCACGATTCCAGATTATGTCCCATATACCTTCTGCCACCCCAAGGTGTGCTTGGCGTGGTCTAACTCGCAGGAATATCCTACTCGGCGGGTCACCTGTCTGGAACGCAATCACAGCTCACACACCGCCCCACGATGACACTGCAGCCCGGAAATGCAAGAACCGCGACCATGATTCCAGATTTAGGGCGAAAACCAACAACCGTTAGAGACGTAGTCTAACAGCGGGCCTCGGATCCTTCCTCCAGAACCACAATCACGCCCCCACACATCGTAACTCGCTGAAACTGAGTCCCCAACCATCGGTCCTCCGGGCCGAGAACGGAAAAGGGAATGAAGCTAATAGTAATGAAATGAATTAGAAGCAAAGTAACGAGCGTGATTGATCCCGGCAGAGAATAAAAAAGGGAATGAAGCGAAAAAGGGAATGTGGAGGGAAAGTGCAATGCGCAGTCAATTCGCTCGAATTATTTTCCACATAATTATCAAACGTCTCTTAAACGTTTAATAATTATACGATAAATAATTGATTGCCCGGGTCTCACCACGTGGAGGTTACTGCGCATGGAGACCCACCCTAGCCGCGGCCCTTCCACCCTCCAATTACGAGAAAACTAATTCTAATAAAGTTTTTGAAAAAGAAAAATCTCCTATTATTATCCATTTGTAGAACGATCATTAACTGATCGTAGTACAAGTAAGACAACAAGAGGAGTATTTGGAAAATTCGCGACCGAAAGCTAAATTGAACATGAGAGGGAAACCAACAAGAAAATCTGCAAGGTAATTCAATGTCCTGAAACAAAACTTTCTCAAAAATATATCCTACGATCATAAAAAGTAGACAACGAAATATTATTACAGCAGTGCACACTGCTGTCTTAAAAACTAAGACATAGCTTAAAAATAAATCCCAAATTCTTAAATACTAGATTAGATTCGAATACGCCCTGCCTGACTAAAGATCTAACTTAGAACTAGAATCACCCTACCTAATATAATATCTAAGAGTTCAATTAAAACAACAATTTCAATAATATTCTACCTACACAGGAATCTAACAGATACTTTATCATAGTCATGTAGGTACAAGCATGCATATAATTAATTCCCCTTCAATTAGTCCATATTAATTTCGTGGTTCATGCCTTCCTAGAACAGACAACTGGCAACTGGTCAGTAGCGGGGCATGGGCAGGGGCAGTGGCAGGGGCAGGGGCAGGGGCAGGGGCAGGGGCAGGGGCAGGGGCAGGGGCAGGGTGGGAGTGTGGTCTCATTGTACATATTTTCAGCAATCCTCTTCTTTAGCTGGTTCCTTTCAATGCTTCTGAAACAATGACAAATCGACAGTAATTAGTAAAGTATTATAAAAATCTTGAACTTACAAAGGGGATGGACGAGGCTGGCTCTTTATAGCTTCCGGTCGTGCCTCTGATATAGTGAAACTGTAACAATATCGTGCATTGAATTAGTAAAGTCCATAGGCTGGACACTCAAGTGGAATGACTCAAACAGGGGTGAAGTGGTTGAGGAGGCGAGCAACGAAAGTGACTGCTACCGAGCAGTCCGCGAGCCCTCGGCCCAGAGTCTGGACAGTAAAAGGACTTAGAATCTACACCAGTTACGATACCGAGCCCCAGCAATCATTGAGGAACGGAAGCAAGACCGCAACCACGATTCCAGATTATGTCCCATATACCTTCTGCCACCCCAAGGTGTGCTTGGCGTGGTCTAACTCGCAGGAATATCCTACTCGGCGGGTCACCTGTCTGGAACGCAATCACAGCTCACACACCGCCCCACGATGACACTGCAGCCCGGAAATGCAAGAACCGCGACCATGATTCCAGATTTAGGGCGAAAACCAACAACCGTTAGAGACGTAGTCTAACAGCGGGCCTCGGATCCTTCCTCCAGAACCACAATCACGCCCCCACACATCGTCACTCGCTAACACTAAGTCCCCAACCATCGGTCCTCCGGGCCGAGAACGGAAAAGGGAATGAAGCTAATAGTAGTGAAATGAATTAGAAGCAAAGTAACGAGCGTGATTGATCCCGGCAGAGAGTAAAAAGGAATAAAGCAAAGAAGAGAATGAAGCGAAAAAGGGAATGTGGGGGGAAAGTGCAATGCGCAGTCAATTCGCTCGAATTATTTTCCACATAATTATCAAACGTCTCTTAAACGTCTAATAATTATACGATAAATAATTGATTGCCCAGGTCTCACCACGTGGAGGTTACTGCGCATGGAGACCCACCCTAGCCGCGGCCCTTCCACCCTCCAATTACGAGAAAACTAATTCTAATATAGTTTTTGAAAAAGAATAATCTCCTATTATTGTCAATTTGTTGAACGATCAGTAATTGATCGTAGTACAAGGAAGACAACAAGAGGAGGATTTGGAAAATTCGCGACCGAAAGCTAAATTGAATATCAGAGGGAAACCTAAAAGAAAATCTGCATGGTAATTCAATGTCCTGAAACAAAACTTTCTTAAAAATGTATCCTACGATCTTAAAAAGTAGACAACGAAATATTATTACAGCAGTGTACACTGCTGTCTTAAAAACTAAGACATAGCTTAAAAATAAATCCTCCCTTCTTAAATACTAGATTAGATTCGAATACGCCCTGCCTGACTAAAGATCTAACTTAGAACTAGAATCACCCTACCTAATATAATATTTAAGAGTTCAATTAAAACAACAATTTCAATAATATCCTAACACACAGGAATGAAATAGATACTTTATCATACTAATATAGGTATGAGCATGCATATACTTAATATGGACTAATTGAAGAGGAATTACTTTCGTTGCCCATGGTGTCCTAGAACAGAGTGAATGAATTTTTAGTTTCATGAACCCTGCCTAATTAAATGTCTAATAATTTCAATTTGTGTAAAAGATGCCTGTATAAAATGGCAGGGGCAGGGGCAGGGTGTGAGTGTGGTCTCATAGTACATATTTTCAGCAATCCTCTTCTTTAGCTAGTTCTTTTCAATGCTTCTGAAACAATGACAAACCGACAGTAATTAGTAAAGTATTATAAAAATCTTGAACTTACAAATGGGATGGACCAGGCTGGCTCTTTATAGTTTCCAGTCTTGCCTCTGATAAGTGAATCTGTAACAATATCGTGCATTGGATTAGTAAAGTCCATAGGCTGGACACTAAAGTGGAATGACTCAAGCAGGGGTGAAGTGGTTGAGGAAGCGAGTAACAAAAGTGACTGCCACCGAGCAGTCCGCGATACCTCGGCACAAAGTCTGGACAGTAAACGGACTTAGAATCCTCCAGAGAAAAAAAGTAATAAGAAAGACAAATTATACCATATAGAACAAGAATTGCCAAAGAATTGGTCAGCCATGATCTTTGGCTGACGATGATGTACCACCCTCCAGGGTGGCTCCAGGATGGGGACTGGTATTCGCAACTCTAATTAAAAACGCGATCTGTAATCAACGCAACGCTAACTGGAACTCGCGATGCAATCATTTCGCAACACTATTTATTAAGACTGATAGAAAGTAAACCGTAAATTATCATTATTTGTAATATTAAAAAGCAATGTAATTGAAGATCCTCTGAAAAGTTAGCTGAAAGCTCAAGACGCGATAGTAATTTCCGCAACACTAGAAACTTTCTCATGTGTAAGATATATTATAAAATACTACAATTTAACTAACAATAAGAACAGCAAAATTGCAAGAACAAGCGCGACATCATTGCCCAACGCTAAATCAATCACGATTTCCACTTGCTCGCAACTCTAATTAAAAACCGCGAATCACTCCGCAACTCTAAGAATACGCGGCACTCGTTTTGTTTTTCGCGACTCTACTTGAAAAATCGTGTGGCATTTAACGCAACTCTAATTCGACCCGTTCTCATGTTTTTCGCAACTCTAAAGCAACGCGATATTTTTGGGAGGGATGTATCGTTGGGCCGGACTGTGCGTCGGCCATGTACAAATAAAAATTCTACAAATGAAAATGCAAGCACAGTGACAAAGTAGTAACATAGAATGATTCCCCATTCTTAAAAAGAATGGCGAACCATTAGTAGTTGCCCTCTTGAGTGACAGTTTGTCGGGCCTCTTCGGCATATAGCCTCTTCTTTTCGTTGGACCCAAGGGCCAGCTGAAACTTAAACTAGGCTCGAGGCCCTAATCGAAAACCAAGGAAAAACTTATATATGTGAAATAAAGAGTTTAAATCGCGGAGCTAAATGGAGCACACGTGGCCGAATCACGACCAAATAAAATCGTAAACTTGTGATTACAGAAAATCGCAAAGATTACGATTAAAATTGTAATCGTTCTTCGTTCACACGTGCAGCCTCGAGCATAATGTAACACGTTTCGTTTCGGAGCCTGAATCGCGACCACGACCGCGAAGGATTCGAAAAATCGATAGGCAAAGCCAGAGGCGAACGCATTTTCGTTCGCGCCACAGCTTCACCGTCGACTTTTCAAATCAGATTTCCTGAAACAGGTTGAACACGCGAAATAGTGCCTACCCGATCAGAGACTGTGTCAACCTGCCCGGCCCTACCTACTTATATCTATCAATCACACCAGAAAGTATGCTACCTATCCTACCTGGACCTATATTTAAAAAATGGCAAACAGGCACACCAACACACGACACTCCACGGTTCTCAGTCAAACACTTGGGCGCAAAAGCCTACACTAGGGAGGCGTCCCGGGACGCCCCCGACACCCAAGAGTTGTCACACAACTTGCACACTCTAATGTACGTACCATTTTCTGAAATCGACTGACAGTGGCTGGGATCTTTGCGTTCGCGTGGCAAAAAACCACGCCGCGGTTGATATTTAATACGATAATTAAAAAGTACCGATACAAGAAGTACTTGATAGCAATTGATAAGTATATTCGATTCTCTTTGGCAGTTAGCCTTTGTCATTTTAAATGGCAAAACTTCGTGCCTCAACATAGTAGGAATTATTAATGTAATTAATAGTAAAAATGATGTCTCTGCTTTAAATTAATGGACATCTTATCTTGGTCATAATAGCTACATTTTAGTACGGAACGACGCAAATCCACAGCCTAACCACACACACAATGTGGATATTACGTCGTGCACGATACACCAAACGCACTGTCAGTCGCCAACAATAAATCATTATAAACTAAATAAATATCATCGTGCTCTACCACCGTTTTCCCACCCAAGTAGCACCTGGGCACGTGAGTGGGATGCGGGCAGTGAACACGGAAAGGGTTAAACCTGGAAATCCTCGTCTACAAAAATGATGAAGCCATTCTGATTTTATAACGGGCTAAATATATACATGTATATATACCAGATCAATATATGATTTTATTTTATTAAAGAGAAAATGAAATGACTCTACTTTACTAGAAAAATTGAGCAATGACTCTACTTTATTAGAAAAATTGTGCAATGACTCTAGTTTATTACAAAAATTATTCAATGACTCTACTTTAATATACTTTGAATGAAATAGAAACATCCTCGGGTAGTCCCGTCATCAAAGCATTGCTTCTAAAACGCAAGGTTGGTTTCAAAGTAGATTGCTTTGATTTCGAGATCTACCCGTTCGCGTATTGTCTTCTTGTACATTCATGTTTAATTAATATATTGTGCGGAAAAAGTGAAATTATTGATATCTCTAAACGCTAAAGACTAATATGGATATCGAATAATAAAATTATTCGATAGTTCCAACAAATTGACAAGGTAAGTAAATGCCTTTACTTTATATATAATCAAAGTAGAAAAAGAGGAAATATTATACTCTTACTAACAATTTATTATAACTGGGCAGTAATTGCAATTGACAAGTAAACGAAGTCGAAGGGTATTCGACTTCTACACTACAAACTAATGCACGTATAATACTGGACGCTACTTTCTATTCGTTTAATAATTAATAACTATTTAAATACCGTTCATAGGTATTCAATTAAATACTCTATTATAAAAAGATATATAGCGATATATTTTATACTGAAGCTATTTAAAAACGCGTTGTACAAGAAGACCTATCCTCATATAATATAAAACAGTAAAGGAGTTACTACTCATGGGTATATTTTCATATACCCATGGTCACAGTGCTTGCCAGAAAAATCTACGTAATTACAACCAGTCACTCGTGTCGGTTCGGACCTTTCGTCCTGCGACATGATTGAGTGACCAGAGGAACTTTAATGCATGCGACTCACCGGTTGCAAACTCGCCAGGGGTGCGGTCAAGCTCGTCGCCAACGAAGACTGAATGTCTCGTTTCGAATGAGAGTATTGTTTCGGACCAAACACTGACTCTAATTTCGCGTATCTTTACTGTTATTTATGTTTAATTATTCTTAAGAGCGGTTGCGCTCAAAAAATAATAAAAAGAACTTTGACGGAACAAGCACTGACTCTACCAACCGCATTGCGCGCGGCCAACAATATCGTTATGGTGATACAATTCAGCCAAGGCAGCTTCTGAAACATTCAAAAGAACAGACAACATTGAAATGTTTGCATTTTCAGTACTTTTCGAACATGATAATAATCAAAGATCATTGCAATATACGATTAAAGAAATATAGAAGTACTTACTCTTCAAGTTGATGGATGAAAGCCCGAACTCGCCGAACAGCATATGTGTTGACTCTAATACCGGAATACTTATTGCGATAAAACAAAAGAAGATAAAAGACTACTATCGCGCGCGTTTTATAATTGTGATCGACGAACAAAGTGCCTCTACTTTTCGCGAGAGCAATATTTCGAAGCAAACACTGACTCTACTTTCGCGTATCTTTACTACTATTTATATTTAATTATAATTATTAAGAGCGGTTGCGCTCAAAAAAGAATAAAAAGAACTTTAACGGAACAAGCACTGACTCTACCAACCGCATTGCGCGCGGTCATCAAAATTTGCTGGGAGAAAATCTGTGCAAATTAGCAAATGAGGGGAGGAGGTAGAAATTAAAGCAATACACATGTGATTTTATTTATCTCTTTCTTATTTCTGTATGTCCGTTGAGGAATTACTGCTTTTGTCTTTTAATAAAGTACTACTGTATTATTAATTGTCTTATCAAGATATATTATTATAGATTAATATAAATGTTTTATCCAAAGCGTATTGTGACTGTTCTATATCAGAGTTTTAAAAGTGACCATGATCCTAGTAAGTAAGCAATATCGCGTGTTTATAAATTATCGTAGTTGCTTGTAGAAATCAAGACTCGAAACTATTTATCATGCTTCAAGGGCATGGCAGCCACAGAGATAATAAAAGTGTTTAATAAATACTAGTGAAGCTATAATAGAAATCGCGACCGAAATGAAGCGAAACATGAATGTATTTCAATTTGTCGTTTAGAATCAATGACATTTACAGACTCTAAGTAAAATAAACACAATTTTGAAACAACTGCAAATCCGAATGATCGCGCAATGAAATATAATAAAGATTGGAAGAACCGTTTAAACTAATTATCGCGTACTAAAAAACATCGCTACCATCCTTAACCGGATGATCGGTCACGCGTTCGGTAAAACGATTGTCAGTTAAAGGCGTTTTAATTAGTAGAAGCTAATAATCAAGCGTATGCGACGGTAAAGTTCAAAAGGGCAATCTATTGTTTTGTAGACATCATCAATAACAAGAACGTCCGTACGCTCCGACGTCTGAACTTGTATTGGCGCGGCGCGCTCCCTGGCTCTCCCCACTCCGCGACGCGCTACTTGGCTCATCCCACTCCGCGACGCGCAGGCGCGCTAGTGGCGCTCGGCGGTATTCGCAATTTCGTGCTTTGATTCCCAAAAAATTCAAGGCTGTGGTTTTTCCTTAGGGACCAACACTCCGTGAGCCACTTTTGTGGGGAACCAATGGTCAATTGCAGGACATTGTCCACTACAAAACACTGGACACTAAATAACGCGAATATTGCTGTAGTCTATACGAGGAGTTATTATACAGCTGTAAAATAGTATGAGGCTATCGTATATGCAATCCACTAAGTTTATCTATTTTTTCCGTATTCGTTTAGCTAAAATTCGTTTAGCTATGCTCATAAAATGAATGGTAAAGTGAATGGAATATTACTCGATAAATTATAGATCAAGATGCTGCGTTAACCTTTTTAGTTCTTTACGACAATATAATATTATTCTGCTTATTTACCAGTCACCAAGATTCGACTGTGTCTTAAAATTTAATTTACCTCGATTTTACCACTCCCTTGTATCTCAAAAAGAGGTGAGCTTGCTGTGCGAAGGGTTAACTTCACGCGATAAGTAAACGAAAATTAACAAGGCGAGGAGTTAAATAGTTAGCGTTGCCCAATAGAGTTTCGTTCTTTATTTACAAATATCCGATAATCATCAATGTACTCGGTAACAAAATTGCATTTGCACATATACAGAATGATCTTTCAGCGCTAAGACGACAAATCAACAAATCTCATCGTACGATAGATAAAACAATATCGATATACAAGTATAACGTGAATCGCTTCGTTAAATTAATACAACGCATAATAAGTACGTACCTACTGTAATTAATCAGTCGTAATAATATTTCAGACGTGATACAGACGTTTTCATCGTAGGTACCTATATAAGCAATAATCTCGGCGGCACGTTTACAGCGAAAACGAAACTAAAAGTGATCAACGGAAAGGAAACGAAATACGTGCACATGCAATACTTCTGCACGTTGTATGCACGAGCCAACAAGCACGCAACGTACAGAAGTCTGATTCTTTGAGCTAGGCCGAACATTTTGGAACATCAGTCACGAACAAGTGGCGTGTCTGTACGCGCAAGCTACGAACGCCTAGGACAGCTTATAGGAATTTATTATTATATGTTGAAATGTATAACAATCGCTGTACAGTAATAGAGCATCGAGCAATATTCGATGGGTTAATGCTTTGTCTTTGTTCAGTACAGTACGTTACATTCGCGTTTCGCAGGATCGCTTCTGCTCGATTTACGTATGCGTAGGCACTCTATTCATCGTCAAAGAAACAGTCCGATATATTAGATCCAATCATATATGGTCCGGCAGAATAATAATAAATGATAATTTATTTCGTTTGTTCCTTTCGATTTTGTCTTGCAGCTGCCGTAATGCCATTTAATATGACTATTGATAATAATCGTACGATAGGCGATGAACGATTGTAATCAACCCTTTAAGAAGAATGGATAATAATCGACGATAGAAGTGACTCCTCGTTGACGTGAACATAGCTTGTATCGCGTGACTCAAGCCCGTATTGTTCGGAAGAAGCAATAAGGACACGTACATATTAAAAATAAGTGGGTCACATTGATGCAGATCTTTCCTTGATATCAAAAGTTCGTGCTGTTTTTGAAATATGAAACGTTAACCATCGTGGAACTTTCATCGTGAACGTGATTCCTTTCGTTTCAGCATTTTTGTCATCTATATATATTGTTTCTTTTCTCTTCATTTCATTCGTTTGTTTCTCTCTTTTTCTTTTCGTCACTCCCGTTCTCTGGTAGAATGGCTCGTTAGATAAAACACAGTGCCGTAAAATGAAAAGAATTCCGCAATGATTTCATTGTACAAAAAACGTTCGTCGATGAACGCACGAAGTGCTCGGCGAATTTCGAAAGGGCCCACGAAGTTCATTTCAAAAAGTGTGCGTCGTTTCTCTCTTTCCGGATGTTCGTTGCTCTTTTATAAAGTCGAAATTGTTGCTTTAATCGAACACGTGCTAATCCAGTACCGTTAGTTTTACACCGGTGATTATGATAGTATACTTTAATAAGTAATTGCGAGGAAAAGGAACAATATTCTAAGGAAAGTCTTAAATGTATAGAGTGGGATTACGAAACATAACAAACCTTATTGTATACATTGCAAACTTGTGAATCTTTCTGTTCCTTATTACTATACATTATTTAAAAACGTATTTAAAAAAAAAGATAACGATTAAAGAATAACAAGATCCGGCTATTTATTTCCCTGTTATTTTCAGGTTTAGCGAGTAGAATTCCGTCCGGTTGCGAAATGATAGAACGCCTTAAAATAATTAATATCTCCCGCGAGTTGTACAGTGAGTGGTGTCTGCATTACATGGAACACTCTGTACATAACATTTAGAGCTACTTTCATAATCACCAGCACATGTTGTCGCCGTGAGTTTGCGCCTCGTGTTTCCTGGTGCAAATATAACAGTGTATTCGTTAACGAAAAACCAACTCGTCGCTGATGCATACATACATCATGTAAGTATAACACGCTATCGACTACTGGTGACAATAAATAATTCAACGTGTACAATTGTTCTAAGAAACAAAAACCGACCGTAGGATCTCTAGCGGTTTTTTTATTATATATATACTGACGATCACTGTTAATGCGTGGCATAGATATATCATTATATCGATCGTTAAATAATAAGTACGGGGCGGCCTGATCATTAACTGTAAAACGTCGCCGAAAAACGGGAACTGTCTCTTAAAAATTCAGACGATCGATGTAAAAATGACATTCGCGCGGATTCGCCCCGCATTGCAGCTTGTTAAAACAGCTAGTACGTATGCGTGTATGTTTGAAGAAGAAAGAAACGATATAGTTACGGTCGGTATAAGACGCATCGTTACGTGTGCATGGAACTGATAAGTACTTGCGCGTTTCTAGAGCCATATCTTTCGCGTGTCCGTCGTACAGCACGTCTTACAGCGCAGCAAAATCCGTGTCGCTTAAATTAAATGCGTGTTAACACTATTTGGGATGCCTGTGTGTACGTTTGTTAATAGTACACAGCAACAGAAGTTGCACTCGTTTCCTAATTAAAGAAACATTTACAAAGCAGGCGCGGGAACATTTCAGGCGCCCCATTCTCGAAATTTCGGCTGAACGAAAAATTAACTAACCCATTTATTTAAGCGCTCGTCGCGTAGGCCTGAAATCGTGCTTCTTTTTTTCTCTCTCTTCCTTATTCCTTTTTCTTTCTTCTTTTACTTTCTCATCCACGTTACTTACACTTAGGCGAATGAAATACAACGATCATGGATTAAGTACAGACGACAATTAGTTTGATGCGTGCACACATTGGCATACAGGCGAATACTTCTTCTTTTTTACCCACCTTCTCTCTCGCATCATCCGGCTTGACTTTTTACTTTTTTTTCCTTTTATTGTTTTATTTGTTTATTTATTCTTCGGCTTACTATTTTGCCTTCTTCGTCTGTCCTGCATCGACGAGGACGAACACAGGTCGGACGTAAAATGTTATCATTTTGTCAGTGATATCATTAGTTCTTCAACGTTTTTTCTTTTTTTGTCTTTTTTCCATTTTCTTATTTCCTCATTACTATAATACGCGTTTGAGAAACATTTAATCGAACAACATGAAACGCTCGCGTGAGAATGCGAGTCCGTCAATATAATATGTATATAAAATTCGAATACACACCCGGCGGACCGCAAAAATGAACGAGATGAAACTTTCAACAGCATTACTAGACTCCAACGTGTCGCATAAACTATACAAAAATGAGCGCTCGAAGTTGGGAGAAACGAAATATTTTGGACGGTACGACGAAGAAGCATTTTTCAACGAAATCTTACTTTATAACCGCAGGTTCATTGCCACAAAATCTTTGTGTTCCGCTCAAATTCAAATCGCTCTCAACTGTTCACTTCGTAAAACGTGATTCTGCGAACTGATTTATCGTGTTACGTTTATCAGCTTTTCCCTTTTTTCGAAGGCGTCGATTCCACAGGCTTTACCACAGCCTCCGGAAAAAGAAAAACTGTCTTGTTCTTCCTTCTTCCTTTTCATCTGCTGTTCCTTTGTGTACTTTTCACGCGCTACACGCAAGGCCATTTATTTTCTTCCCTCTGTTGGGAGACTTCGACACGGAAATCCCTGTATCGTTGCGATGCTTGATGGAACGATCGCTCGTTTATTTAATAATTTATTCTAGTCCGTCACTAATTTTAATAATCGAAAGACATGTGGCTCTAATTACATGCTGGAGAGCAGTATTTAAAAGTGTCTTCCGGTCTTTCTTATTCTATGTGTAGCGTATTGTTACGGTTTATAGCTTCCCTAACACTTGCTATCTTCCTCCCGCCTTTTCCTTCTGTTATTTTATCTTTTACTCTTGTTTTGTATGGACGAACAATTTAATATAGTTATACCGTACGTTCCGGGTAGCATTCTTGTTGCTTGCTCTCTTTCGCTCAGTTTCACACAAATCTGAAAACAAAAATAATTTCGATAGCTACAGTTCACCTTGTAAATACGAGATGTATACTAAGGTTTATATTACCATTAATTATTATTGCAAAATAAAATAGCATCAAAAGAATTTGTTCGTATAAAAAATGCTAAAATCCGACGAGAAAAAACCTAACACAAAGAAGGATAATACATGTGCAGCCGCGAAAAGCAAATGAGTAATTAAATTTCAAGGCAAGACTCATACTTGTATCAAATGAAGTACCAGCAACTAACGATTACTTGAGCCGTTGTGTAACATTGGCCAAGGCAACGGCAAATGCTTGTAAAGCACTGAAAGGATATTGAAAATCCAACGTGTAGGCGTTCCCGTCTATCCTTCCGAACTGCATAACCTGGAGTATTATTGAAAAGAAATATATTATTCGCTCACGCGAAGCAGTACCTATAAATACATGCAAAAGCAGAAGATCATTTCTATACCTGTCGGCCTTTAAATTCTATTTGAAAGTTTTTGGCGCTTTCCTGAGTAACTCTCCCACCGAAGTCGAGTTGATATACTTGGCTAGACTCGTTCCACATAGGAGCTTTGTTATGCATTACAAGTTCTCGTCTCACTGCCTCGGACTTGTGACCAGACATTCCAGCCCCTTTCTGCTTCAGCTGTGAGAACCGCAATTAAAAATAAATGATTACTTCTGTTTATATTGTTTAGTTAAACGTTCGAGATATATTATTGGTTTCGTTCCATTCACATTCATGAAAATTATATTGCTCTAATTATATACGTATCGACAATATGTTATTCCATTTTGTAGACAGACGTTCAATTTATCCTTCATATCGTATTTTTAACGAAAATATTTCTAAGAAGGCCTCGATATGATATTAAAAAGTTTCCTTTCTTGTGAAGAGGAAAGGCATTGAACCTATATCCTAGAGGTACAGAAATACCGTGTATAAATATGCATACACCCTTTTCCCTTTACCCACCTTCTGACGTAATTGCGCCTTCTGAAACGTTTCAAGGTCTCTGTAGTTCGCCAACGAGTCGTCTTGCAGGAGTCCTTCCTCGTCTGAACTTTCACCCCGATTTTTGCGCGTTCTTCTACTTAACAAAGGACTCGATAGAAGTCTTCTCCTAATTGGCGAGGCTGATGCTGGCCTTTTACCCTTTTTCGAAGGTGCTGGACTGCTGGGAGAACTTCTGGGCAATCTGAAGTGACATATTTATTATTCACGAAACGGGCGTTACATTAAACAATTCACACGAATTGATTAATTCAGTGTGTTGTACCTGGTAGATGGACGAGGCGATGGTGGTGGCAAAGAGTGACTTTCGTCGAAATCTCGAAGTCGCGCTGCGAGACCGTCCAACGATGATGCCAATGAACCGCTTGGGCTAGATCCTCTATAATATTAATGGTAAACTTGTCAATAATTGTTATGAAACATCTGTACCGTGTAACGTTAACAAAATTATTCATTCAATCTATTTCTCTGACTAATACTTCGTCTCTTGTTCCAAAGAGTCAAACGCATATAGGCTTATTCCATTATTACACAGGCACATACATTTTACATAGAAAAATCCAAATGCCAATCGACGACACAGACGAAACTATTATTCCCTTCTTACCTAGCAGGAGAATTGCAATTCTTCAATCGATTGTTCGCCTTAGCCTCAGCGGAATTAACCACACAGGTGTCCGTAACGTCCTTCGCGCATTCACCTGTCACTTCTATCGCGTCCGGTGTTTTCTCCAAGGACTCGTTACTTTTGTCCTCAACGGCGTCGAGGTTCGTATTTCCAACAGCCTCCTCAACGTGTTCCGGCAACTTGGGCGGCAGCGCAATTTGTTCGTTAGTCGGGAATATGTCGCTCGAGTCCAGACTCTTGGATTTGCCGCAGTTCCTCAATCTCGGTGACTTCGAGGTCTGCTGCCCAATCTCCTGCTGGGCCTTGTTCTTTTTTCTCCTCTTGGTCTTCCTCGACACCAGGACCAGTCTCTTGTTCGGCGCCTCCTTCCTGAGCATCTTCAGCGCCACGTCGCAAGGCACCAGCTGCGCGTCCACCATGTCCAAATAACCAACGCTGCAGCTCCTCACTATGGAATCGTTCATGCACAGGGGGCCAATACTGACAACTGTCGCAGTTCTATGAACACCTCGGGACGTATCGAAACCTTCCGCCTCGCCGCGGCCCTCTTCATCGATGAAATGCATCTCGTCAAGCCTGCCAACCGCAGTGCTGCACGCAGTCGAAAGGCTCACGCCCGTTTTCGCGCACATCTCGTGGGACTTGCCCTCCTTGAGCTTGCAATTGCAATGCGAGCAAGACTGCCCGATACACTGTTCGATGTTCTCCGGGAATTGGTAAGAGCAAGCTGGCGAATGATTGCTGGACACGTGTATACCGTTCTTGCTGAACGGACCGTTGCCCGGCCCGTGCGGGCCGTTCGTCGAGGACGTTTGATTAACGTTCGCGGTGCTACTAATATTATGATTATTTTTACCCTGAATTCCGTTAAGGTTGCTCGAGCACGCCAGGCTGTGTAGGCCGTTTAGAAATATCGCCTGCGACTGGGGACAGGCGCCGTTCGCGTCCAAACCGTTTACAACGGATCCCTGCGAGCAACCATGGCTGCCTGACGCTTCTGTGCTAGAGGCCTGCCCGTTGTGCAGGGACAGCGATATGATCGTCGACGGGCGGGACGTCAGCACGGTCTTGTCGTCCTGAGAGATTTGATTGAACTTGTTGTTCTCGAACTCCTTCTTCATGACTAGACCGGCCGGTTGGTCCGCGAGGGCGGTCTTCATCCTCTGAATGTTGTTAGAGTAATCGGCACCGGCGTTCGAGGTCGCGATTATAGTCTGAGTGGGCGCGACTGCGTTCTTTGGGGACTGAAGGGCCGGCACGTCGCAGCACCTGGATGGATTGTGCCTGGGCGGCGTTCGATAAGTGTTGGTGGGCGCGGATCTAAGGTTCTCGTACAAGTTTCCCATGTCCTGCAGGTCCACGTAGGGTAGCTCGTTCTCGTAATTGTCGACCCTGGACAGTGCGGCGGGTAAGGCCTCGGCGGTCATAAATTGATTGGAAATTTGAGACCTCGGTCGTGCGGAATTGAGACGGGTGTTGCGCGGGGTCATTGGGGCGATCGGGGGTGGCTGTGCTTCGGACGTGGTCCTCGAGGTGGCGTGAAGCTCCTGCAACGATTCCTCTTCGTCCTCGGAGAACAAATTCGGATTGAACGTGGGGTCTGGACCTGGAATTGGCGACGGTTAGCGAACGAAGAAGAATGGACATGTGAAATCAATGGAATTTTCGTTGGCGAACGAACTTTGCGCGGTTAGTAATTTATAGTATATATTTAGAGTACCTGCAGGCACGTCGTCGCGCAACTCCGTCATCACCAGAGTCATTTGTCGCGGCTGCAGGTGCAGCAACGACGTACGATAAGTAACCTGGCCCAAGTTGGCGGGCACCGAATCCGCCAGCCCGTGAAACTTGAATTTCGTGCCCCAGATATTGGACGTTACTTCCACCAGCCTCGCGTGCTGCAAACAGATACATCTTGCGACACTGTTGGTCACGCGACTGACTTTACGATACCCTGCGGCTCGGGGAGCTCGTTAAACTTTTGCTGCATCACGCAATTTCTTCGTGGAAAAGACTTTCGGACTATCGTATACCCTTAAGTCTTCCTTGGGATACTTTTAAAGGCATCGGAGCCGCGATGGGGATAATATTTCTCGACTAATGCTTCTAAGTGGCGAAGTGTCGTTGGATTGGAAGGGTGTGCGGATACGCGGGTATGCTTTATATTAAATTGCAGGTGGAATATACTTTGGCAAGTGTCAGTAGCAAATACTGATACCAAGCATTCCACCTTTCGATAGGTTTCGAATATTATATTAGATGCAGCAATGAATGATCAGCTATTCCTTGGTTAATTCTATTGTTCAATTACGATGGATTACGAAGTTTCGAATATTTCAGTAAACTATAGAAAAGGATTTTGAAAAATCACAATTGTATGTACGAATATATTGATTCGGAATGTGTTAGAAGTCATAATAAATGTTTGTCATAATAAAAATTGAAATGTTGCGAAGAAATATTTTACAACATTTTACCTCGGGTAAAGTGTCCACGTAAGTGAGGTCATCGGTTTCTTCGTTCACTTTCTCCTCCCTTTTCCTCCTGTTTTTCCTTCTGTTCCTAGGAGAGCCACACAGCTCTGCCGTGTCCCTTTCTGTGTCGGATCCATCACTGAACGACGGACATTGCAGCATGTCGTCCAGGACTTGCAGCGTATCTTGACCTTGCGGATCGAATATCACGAACTCTGGTCTAATTTTGCTGGTTCGTCTGCCTTTCAGGAGGGGCACCAGTCCACCTAGGTACTCCAGGTACAGCGTGTAACACGGCACAGGTTCCACGGCGTGCCTGAGCATGGTGCAGTGCAGTCTTCCGCCTCCTGGTGGCGGTCGAGACACGAAACGCCTGAGTTCTCGGGGTTCCGGTACCGAGCATCTGCAATCGATGACGATCAATATCGTTACAGTACTGTGCGAGCTTCTTCAGACGTGTTCTGATCATTTTAATATCTGTCTTCTATGTAATACAAAATTTCCAGGAAAATAACATTCCATTTCATTCACCGTTTACACTTAGGAATAAACACAATCAACCGGCTATTTGCAATGAAAAGGGCTACCTGTCAAGGCATTTAGGAGTTAAAAAAAAATATATATATAGCAGCGTTCACACGTTGCACACATACATACATATAAATGCGTGCCAATGTGTAATAATCCTTTCGAATCGTTGATCGCAATCGAATTACCTTATTGTACTGGCGAAAAGTGCAGCCACGGACGCTCTTAATCTTGCCGGTAATGGAAGCTGCTGAACACTGGACTCCCTTATCAGAGACGCCCTCACGGCTAAACGCGATAACAATTGCAGCGAGCCCACTCGCCTGTAGAACGTGTGCATCGTGCATCACAACACTTTAGTATGAAACTCAGTTAGCCAGAGTAAAAATGATTAGATAAGGAGACCTGGCTATTACCTTGACACCCATGCAGCGTGTACGCGTGCCCCAGTTGCCACGAAAAGTCTTCTGTCGTTGTGACCCCAGGTGAGTGCCGACACTGGACACTAATATCGGTAACAAGGGGGGGATGGTTGTGAATAATGTGCATTAGAATCGCAATGTCTCAAGTAGATAAGCGGATGGTGTTCCAGAAAGATACGTACTTGCGTGTACGGTATCGCCACCGTGTACACAAGGGTACCGGTGACCGAATAAAACTTCAAAATGTTCGTGTACTCGTGCGGGCAGCCCGGGGCGTTCTCCGTATCTTTCGTCCCAGCGATCGCCAAAAGTTTTCTGGAGTTGCTCCATTCGGCGTGCAGCGGCGCCCTTAGATTCGTACGTATCGTGATGGGCGAGACGTCGTCGAATGAACGTAGCATGACGATATTACCGTCGGCGAAGCAAACTGCTAGCACGTAATTCCGATCGTCTGTGAACACGTAATCCCCGTTCCTTGATGGCACGATTCTGTCGTTTCGATGCTAACATCGAGCCGGCAACGTGTGTGCAATTTTTATAGCTTTCTTAATTTCGCTGCTATGATCAGGCACGGCGTGTGTACTTGTTTAGGAATTGAAGAAATGCTTTACTTTTGGAATTAATTACTGAAATTAAAACGAAGGGAGTTCGTGCCGTAAGCTCAAAGGTGCAGTAGATTTTCGACTGAAAGACCAAATTACGAGATTGTAGGTTGATTCCTTAAGAGAAGATCGTGAGCAATGTCACTGCACTGCATACCTGCATACCTGATGCGACAGGTTTGTGCAGAGAGCTGTGCGAAATTCAACGTCTCGTGTGAAAAAATTCTTACTGATGTTCCTGTACCTACGACTCTACCGGCGAACTTCTAAAAATGACTTCGAGGAAATCGGAATCGAAAGGTTGCTTTAGCTACATTTTACGTTTCGTAGGTCACGTTGATCACGATTAGATGAAGTACTCATCCGACTTGTGCCATTTTAAATACAGAAAGTGTGCAAACTAAAGAATTTGGAACTTTCAGACTTATCATTTAATAGAATACAATATTGATGAGTATTGATATTAATATTGATTCAATGCTATCCCTTCTTTTTTGTTTTGTTTCATATGTGTCTCCTATTGATATAGCCTCCACAAATTATTAGAACACAGCAATTTGCGTGTACTAAATTCAGAAATCCAAACACTTAAAAAGCGCTGCCAGACACGTCTGCCGTAAAATACCTTTATGAGATCTATCATTCGTTAAATCGTCGTCCCCTTCTTCCATCGTGAACTTCTCAGCGCTCCAGGCCATTGAAGTGACACCAGCTGCAAGTTGCACTTCAGACACCATAGCTCCGTGCACGTCCATTACTATTAATTGTCCAGCTGTTGTTCCAAAATATACCTGTCAACCCCAGTATCAGTGATTTAAACAATTGATTAATTATGCATTAAACTCGTGAAAATGATTGAATCGATGATATCTTAATAATTGTACACCCATTTATTTTATTTACTTTTTCCCCATCATTACTGCCCCTTCCAGTGATAAGGTTTTACAATGGCAATGGTGTATCGATTGAATCGCCAGTGGCGATACGACGAACCTTTTATCGATGTTAAAAAAGTTTTTCCCCCGTAATGGAACTTTGACAACTATGATGGAGTGTAACACTATGCCATAGCAAGGCTGGTGCCTGGAGATTCCAAACAGACAACGGGCTATCGTATTTCATGTATATAATATGTGATGTATTTAAAGACGCGGTATTAAATGGCTGTGCTGGGTATGATATACGTGTTTCATAATGGGGGTGCATTCTGCTGTTCATTGGAATAATTCGTGGGTGTTACGATAAAGACTATGCGCGATTTGTGGCTCACAGGGGTGAGTTATGACGTGAGAATTACAGATTGTGACGATATTTCCGTGTAATTTAATTCGTTTGAGGGATGCTTAAGACGTATTTGTGTGTTACGCGTAGAAAAACGTGTATCACTGCTTTATTTAAGATGTCAAATTTTACACGTCCTTGGTTTTGATATGAGAGGGGTGATATTATGTATATTTAAATCACCTGCTGGTCATCTGGCGTCCAAATGCCACAGGTAATCGTTGCTTTGTCGTTTAACATCGACGACCAATACCTCTGGCCGGCAACACTGCCAACCAGCACGAAACCATCCTGTAAAATTAATAACTTTACACGCGCCGTCCTTTTCTCCTTTTCTTATATATACAATTATACTGTGGATACAAATTTTCTTTCGCGTTCATACTAAATTACAAACATTTTATTTTTAGTAGAATTCTTAGCCTGATAATTTTATGGACACCATACCCCTAAACAAATGTCAGAGTCGAAGTTTCATTAAATTATCATTCTCTTGACAGTTTCAAAATACTGTGAATCTTAACGAGGTGGGCTTATCGATACACCTAACAGATTGATCAGGATCGATGGATCGTATTACCCTGTAGCATATGAGAGCCATTCGACCATCATGAGACCAAGAGAAGTGTGTGACCGGTGTGCTCCTGTCGTTGATCAGCTCTATGCTCCATCTGCCTTCGTATTTGATCCACACGAAGATCACACCTGAACTGTCGCATGACGCCAGTTTCTGGTAAGGCTCGTTCCATTTCACCAGTATCACCTGCAATACAAAATTTGTTCCCCCGTAAGTGTACAGGCACGAGGAAGTTTCGTTCGGGTTACGCGGGATCGAAAGAGTTGATCACATTGAATCTAGTTATTCGCTCACTTTCGAGTTATTTTGCTCGTCGTTTATTTTCTATCGAGTTGGCCAAGTTCGAAAGTCACGACTACGCGGTACTCTGTTAGACCAAAAACCTTTAATCCGGGTGGAGTTCTGGGTCAGTTAGCTATACGTAGCTCGAAAGCATCAAGGTCTCGGTCGGTGTAGTACGTTATTCATAGCGCAATTTGCCTTAAGCGACCAGCCTCAGACAGACTGTGCCCAACTTTCTGGCGAGTGTGAGACGGGGCTACTTTATGGAGATCTTCCCTTTTTATCTTTTCTCTTTTATAGGGCGAATAAGGAAAGATCTTGGATTGGCTGTGTAGCTGTGCACGCTAAAACCACGACGAAAAATCGTGAGAATCGATGAATGACGTAGACGGTTCAACATTGCGAGTGTATCAAATATTTTGTATTATTCTAAAGTATTCGATTAGAGAGGAACACAGTTGGAATTAATATCAAAGAAGGAAGTAATTAATTTTGAATGGGTACGAACGAACATATATGTACATTCTGATGTTGTATCGTTAGGGCTGATAAATTACGATTAATACTACTTGGATTTCTATTTACCATTTTATCGGCTCGCCCACGTTCAATTCTGCTAATAAAATAAATAATACTAAACGCGGAAGAACGTTCTTTCAATAACGAAGAATTCGTGTACACAATGCGGAAAACTTTTTCTTCCTTAAAGGTTTGTGAAACCTATTTCAAATTTAATAGAAGAAGATGCGCAAGTAGCGGGAACGAAGTTCTAAGCCGTTTCTCCTACAGGGAAATTAGCTTTTCAAATATTAAAGGGAAATATAAGTAACCCCGGTTAAATATGATTTATTGTCGTAACAAGCTTGCCTGCAAAATGCAAAACGAATTCAATTGCTTCTGTTACGAGTATAACAGGGCAATTTTTGAATAGCGATGAGTCGCATTTTTATTTTTATATCGCAATGTCCGATACTTTGTTGGATGTGGGATGTGGGGACAAAACGTTTTTCGTAAACATTTTCACCCAGTTTTAGATTTAGTGTATTGTGAAGCATTTCTGAAGCAATTCTAATTATCGAAATTCTCAAGAACATTTACGACAAAGTAGATATTTACATCCTACAGAAGTAGAAAGGTACATTGCATTATGAGAACAATATAAAACGTGACAATGAATATTGCAGAAAAGTTAATTGCAATCCTTAATTAGTATGACTGCGACAGAATAGCCTTAAGTCACGGTCGCCTTCCAACATGGCAATTTAAATATCGGCCTCATAATCCCAGAAGCAAGCAACAAATTTTCGTTTTAATCTTACAGGATTCCTGTGAACAGACATCCTTTGTTACCTCTGCCCGTTCGTCTGTTCATCTTTTCATTGGGGAAGTGTATTACGCTCGTAAGATCAAAGACGAGTCTCAGTACGCAGCTGAAAGATTTTCACCATAAAAGTACCTTGGTTTACGGTATTCAACGAGGAAAACTGTAGTCCACGCCTCTTCGACTTTTCGCACAGAAAATATTTGCCAAAAATATGAATACATGTAATTTTCATTTATTATAAATTTCTATGCAACCAAAGACGGTAATGAAATTAATTTCACCGCTTCACTTACACGGTACTTCCGGTTTCCTTTTTAACTGAGCCACTTTCCTCTCGCCTTTCCCTCCTTTGACTTACGTTTGTACTTCTTGCCCATTCGTCCCTTTTCAAGCCTCTTTTCTCGTCTAATATTTCATCCGCTTCGCTTCTATTCATTCTACTCCTGTTCTCTTTATAAACGAACAAATGGAAGTGAATTCGTTCAACGCCTCCCATCGCGAAGATGGGTCATTTATTGCACTTCACGCGGAAGAATATACATCTGTGTATAAATGGTAATTCGATTTCATCCAATCCCTATCGCTACTTGTCATTGCACAATTAGATCTTGGAACAGCGCCGTAAAATATTTATGCCGTGGCACGGTGCAATCGGAATTTGGAAACTATGAAATCGATGGGCGGTATAATCGACGAACAATAAATTCCCCTGGCATGAAGAATAATAGAGGGCACTTGAATTCTGTAGGCGTCGAAGCTCGATAAAGAAATATCCCAACTGTTGCCGTACGAAATTTTGTTCCTCGCAACAAGCTCGCGCAATGTTTTACTATTCAAAGGTATAATTACAATACTGTAATATCGCTTTTGAAGAAAGAGATTGAAATAAATGTCACCAAATTTCCAATACGCCGTAACGAATTAAAAAAACACGAATATCGGTATTAATAAACATCGAAAATGTTGAAAACGTAACATTCAACAATTTCGAACGACAAATAAAACAAGATACAACGCGCAGGGCATAAAACGCAGAACACAGAGTGCAAGCTCTAAAATGTAATGCACAAAGTATAAAGTGGCAAGTGCAAAAATGTAAAAACGTCTGCTCTTTCAACTAGCCGTAAAGAGTACGCCACAAAGGTACCACCGCCGTGGCACTAATAAATATTTAAAACGTCTACAAGTACGACGTAATCGTGCTACAAAGCTATACATATATAAGTACCTGTATATATATTATACGTATATACATATATACACACCTGTGCGTGGATAATCTAAAACAGTATTTAAAAGCGCGATTATGAAAATAGGAGGCTTTAGATCGTCGATACACGGGCATTTAAAAACGAGATTACGTTTAAGCGAGGCTATAATTAGCCCGATCGCATTCCTTACAAGTTGTGCGGACGTGGACACGAACGTCATCCACGAGAAAACGCAGCACAGATATTTTTCGTGAACAATAAATCCAGCAGTATATCTTCGGCTATATTTAGCGACGTGTCGTTGCTCCGTCATGGCAGTGTGCTGGTAGTCAATCGATCGACAAGTGTCGTCCGTGCAACGATTCGCATGATCACGTGTAATTTTGCCCTCCATCTGTCCGATTTTAACGAGCGGGCATTTCGATACGTTTCCATGGCGCCGGGGTAAGGTGGCTATGGAATTTAACGAGTCTGTGATTTAATGCAGGCGATCAGTTTATCTATGCTCGGCTGCATCATTATGATTATTGGCGTTCACGTATTGAAACGTTCTCTGTCACGGTATTTCGAAGGGGTGGCCTCGGAGTGATTATAAGTAGAATACGTGTGTCGGTGTATGGGGTTTGTTAATGCAATGTAATTAATTGGGCTGTACATTCCTTCGAATATAATGCATGTAATGTATGCATGCACGTTGAAATGATAAATGTATTGGGGAATGATCTGATTTATTATTTTGATACTTTTTTAAACTAGTACCTATATTTTTTCATGGTGTTCTAAACTGAACTTCTGTTTGGTGATAATTATCTGGAAATATATCTGAAAATTTTGCAAGCAGTTTTATGTCTAAGTGGCCTGTTGTTTTGTGAATATTTGTGACACTCGTAGCTTTCCCCCGTTACTCGAATTCGATGACAATCTGATTCCGATGAAATTCGGATTTGATAGCAGCAAACGTTTTGCAAATATTTTTGTTTATGATAAGAAGTCCACGTTGGTGTTGCTCGAGGCATTCTTTGATAGCTAAAGATTAACATGCTCGAGGGTGGATTCGAATACGTGTCTGTGAGTTTTTGATTTATTCAACATTTCCCCGTCACTATTTTTAGCCGCTAATGTTATATTTTCGTGCACAGAAAGTAACAAGCGGCGCTATTTTTTTTTATCGCTGATTAAAGTTCTGGATCGAGTTCGTTTCAACGTTTTGCATTGAAACATCGAAAGCTCGCGAACTGCGCTGTTAAATTGCAGAATTGCTTGGACTTGTATCTGTTACCGTAGTTCAATTTTTAGAATGCAAGTATTTACGTGTTAAATCCTTGTGGCCGAGATAATATTCTATCAATAGAAGAGAAGACCACTTACGTTTTCTTTCAAACTGACGGAGATTGCTATAAATACATATGTTCTGTGCGGTCAATGATAACTTCCTTTGATCTATAATAACTTCTGGTTTACTGTACTTGTGCATGGAAAGTACAAGATTTCAGTTTTGGAAAGATTTGACTCGATAGAAATGGCGAGGACATGTATCGTACTAACCATAACTAACAGACAGATATTTATAAGACATTATTAATAACTTCTAAACTCCAACAAATTCTACTTGTTGAAGAAAAGTCCCGACTAAAATCATGCACGTTTACACACATCATAAATCCATGCCTGCCACCAATCAATCACCCTTTATTTAATCACGTTGCCAAATATAATTGTAACTACGTACGCGCCGCCCTCGCCCTCCGCAATTAATCGAATTATAATCGTCCCCCGATTCCCTAACGCAATATACCAAAATACTTATTAAAACTGTTCCACGCCCCTAATAAATATAAACATCTATCAAAAATATTAATATCGCTTTATTCCATTCCTCTAACGAGATTCATTAGAATTCAATGCCGCGCTTTCTTCAATCCTCCCTTTCCTCCATATTATTTGTACACGAAGGCATCCTCTCGATGATTGATACCTCCAGCTTATTTTCCAGGTCTACCAGTAGCGCATCCTCCTGGAATCGTGGCTCTTATTGAACGATCAATCACCGCCCCATAAACGAAGGGAAAAAAACCGCAATGCCGACGCAGGAAATAATCAACGATACATGGTTATTTTTTGTAAAAGCGATACAGTCGATAAATCGACACTGTGGATTAATCGTCGTCCACGTGTAAGCTCGATCGATCTTACGGTATCTGGACCAGCGCAGGGGGTAGGTACAAGATAGGGCAGGGAGGGTGGAGTCGAAAGTTGGGCAACGTGAATGTAAGAAAGGGGATGCCATACGTGACACGTGTGTCGAGGAGATATTTCGATCGTCCTGTGTACACCATGACGAGCTCCACAGGACGTGGAAACGTAACGATATGGGGTGAGTCATCCAGTTGACACGGGTTATACCTCTTGTTCGTATAGAGATAGGAAAACAGCATACCTACGGGGAAAAGTTCAGCAGAACAAGAGAATCTTATTGCTTCGTGCTTTTCTTTTGTAAGCATTTTCGGCGCAGATTGAGTGTAAAATATTGTTGTACATGCGCGTACATATGTACACGCCACATAAATGCCAGTAAATGTCACTTTTCCATCGGGTTAACGCAGCAACGGGCAAAGTGGGTTACCAACGAAATATCATTTTATAATAATTTATTACGATCGGTTTTGCAACGAATGTTCTACTGCGTCATTTGTTATGTCAGAAAAATATCGGATATTATTCATTCATAATAAATCGTGTTTTTCTCCTCTCTAGAACATAATATGATACTCGCCCTACTTTTCCGTTCATTGAGAAACTTTTCTTTTTTATATTTAGAATCTCTGACACGTGGAACTACTACCACGGGGAAGTGGCATGAAAATTGTTTTTCCTCAAGTATAAAATAATCCTTGGTAAATTCTTGTCACGGTGCACCGGATATATGAAATGTTTCGTGAAAATATTTAATTATTCTCCCGGTTGCATGCATAACTGTGACGGGAAAAAATAATGAAACGCGTTGTCTGTACGTGGTCAAAAAAAATGTTCCCAACAGCGAACGCGTGTACATGCAAATAACAAGCCCCTAACTTTTATTAAAATTTGTCTGCAGCAACAAATGTATCATTATATATTCCACGTTTAAAATCCTTTTCCTCCGGTGACAAATTCTAATATTATTATCGTGCTCATCAGATTAATGATTAAGATGTTCAAATATGTACATCTAATAGCATTTAAAGAGCAAAACTTCGTTCATTAAAATGTATTCCAATCTTCCTCGTTCCCTTTGTATATACATACCTCGAGCATCCTGTAATTAGTTACAAGAATTCTGCAATATTGATTTGCCTGATAAACCGGGTGCTCCACTGATCTATTAAAGCTCCGACAAAAAGGAAACGTGTCCGGGCGAAAATTGATTTCCCTACCGCGGGCATAAAGTTTCGTAAAGACGGCCGAAGAAGTAATAATCGCGGGGATAATAAAATCTGATAAATAGCCAGGCATTTGTAATATGTTATAAATTGCCAGAGCATGACTGGCCGAGAAAGTCGTGTGGCGCAGCGGAGATAGAGTAAAGGCACTGATCGATAAGAAGCTATGGTTGCCACGAATTCTCTCGTGGCATTGGAAGCGTGCAGAATGTGAGATTGTGGGAAACGTCTGGAGCAACCGATATATTCGAAGATGTCGTGGATTCCTTCTTCGAGGAAACATCGGTCTCCCTCTGAACAAGATTTATACGAATATCTCTGCCCAAGGCGTTATTATATTATGTAGTCCGTGCTGGAAGATTAAATAACTTACTCAATAAAGGGTGGCTTTATGTTTATTTGGCAACCCACCCGTATTCTGCCTGCGACATAGTGGGCTCGAGAAGGGTTTTATTAGGCTTCATTTTTCCCTTTCGTTAACTTTGTCCTCGCGTGTACAGTAAGTGAACAAAAAACTAAGGTAATTCACTACCTAACCAAACGTATACAATCAAATGGAATACATATATCTGTTATGCACTCACTGAACAGAATTCATTGTTACATGGCAATGGTTAATACACTTATTTATTCATAATAGCACGTGCATGTTAAGATTTAATTGAAATCATTTGTCATTCATTTCGATGGCAATTCAGCACCTATCGTGTGTCAGTTTCAATAATTTGTTTGTATAATAATAGGTCGGTGCAAGGAGAAAGAGTTAATGAACTGAATGAAAAATATCAACAATTCATAAAATGTTCAATTCAAAGAATTAATTCGTTGCACGTTCTCTCCGTATTATGTATTTCTGTATACATATACTACATTACTACAGACAGTGACACGTGCAAACAATGCTGAATTGAAATTCCATTTGAGAACCATCGGTGCGGCTACACCTTTACCTTAGTAGACATTTAATTACGCATGAATGTATAAGCTGGCACGAGTAACGATGAGAATGGCAAATGTAATAGAAACACTTTCTTTAATGGACATCGTAAAGTTGCCGTTCAGCAAATGGATCGGTATTGTATTTGGTGCTGGAAAAACGGCAGTACCTGCATATAGGCGAGCAATCTGACAGCCCTTGGTATTTTGTGCGAAGAGCATTTAAATTCTTCCGGTTCTATTTCGGTGACTGGTCCGTTTTGAGAAAACCACACCGACGTATGTACCTCGCAGATAATATTGTTTTAATTCTGCGAACCTTCACGATGAAATAGCGAATTGTCAAACAACTACGAAATAGTATAACATACAATTCGAAATTCATTTGAATGGGAAACATTTCTGTGGGTACGTAGTCAAAACACTTTAGAAAAGTATGCACGAAACTATGTTGTTTTTTTGTGTTACAACGCAGAGATTGCAAAATCAATACATGATTTCTTCATAATATCGATATTGTAGGATATCATTTATTGTTTTTAGTTATTCTCATACCATTCTCAATTTCCCTGCCTTTGTTTCCCGAAATTTCCTAGAATTGAGAATTCCAGGCAGAGAGAAAATAAATTTCACAAATGAAAGCGTCTTCATCCATAAGAATTTGTAAGATATATTCGTATCTGTGTTCCGCGAAACAAAGCTCACTGCAAACATAAGTGTAACACATACTTTCACAGCGGACTGTAATTTCAAAGCTAATCAATCGTAATGACAGATCGAATAAACATGCGCATCGTTAATTCTCTCTCACGATACAAATATATCTGATCGGCAAAAGCGCTGATAAATGGTCGATGGACGACGGCCTGGTCCGCGATAATTATGTGCCCTCTATCGGATCTCTCGATTCAGGGCGCAGCTACAATTATCGGCTTTCATTTTCCGGCATTGCGTCTCACGGTGAGTTCCACCCGCGCGGCATTGTGTTCAAACATCGGCAGCGGGCCATTTTTCCCCAGTAACGTGCATACATATGTACGCGTGTACAGTAAAACCTCTCTTATTCGAACTCCTATTGCCTGAATACTCGACCATTCGACCACTATTATTCGACCGTTATATGTGCAATACAATTTCATTTCATATTTGTAGATATAATAATTGTTAATAAGTTTGCTTCCATTGAAATATGTACATATGTATGAGGGTCGGCATAAGAAGAATAAATATTGCACACTTATGTCTTCCCATTAATTCGGATAATCGAGGTTCCCCTGAATCTTTCTATTGAGCGGGTGGACGTGAAAAATACTCGTCGCAGAAGTTCTGCATGCCCTTTGTTCGTTCGCTTCCAGTCGTCCTTTCTTTGCTTCCATTTTCCGTTTTTCTTTCCTGCCCGTGTCTTCCTCGTGCTTTACTCACCGGGTACGCGCACATGTACAACGGGAGCACAATGTCTAGCAGATTATTCGTCGTAAAGTTGTATTTTCAGCTACACTCACTGGGACCATCGTACGAACACCGGTGCGAGACATTTCTAATGGAGGAGAGTCCTCGTAGGTGGTACTGAACGGAACAATTTCTTGGCTGCCGTGTATGTACCAACGTACGAGATAAAGGTGTAATGTATACTTTTTAGAGAGTTCGCGTGACACGCCTGTGCACAGTTTCGAACGAAAAACCTGTATTTTTTAATGCCACGGGTATAGTGCAGGACAGTCGGTATTTGTTTTAAAAAATATATTGCCTGTGTGTTCGACGACGATTTGAGAATTTTAATGCTTATGCCTTAGAGAGATTAGCATTGCGCGATGTGCAACATTGCTGAGACTAATTAATTGTGCATCCTTTTAGTGAGAAACACTGTTCTTTTTAACACCCTGCAGATGGCAAATGGTTTTTTATGTATACTATATCTTTGTGGCTTAGTGGCTTGAAGCACTTCCGGAATTTCTTATCGCGATATCGGTGCAACAGAACGGTTTATCCACTATTTGCACATTCCTTGATATAAAGTACCATTGCGAAGAACCCTCAATAGAATATATACATACATACATCTGCTATTGTTCTTGGCACAAGCCTTTGCCTTTTAAAAGGTGTTCCGATGTTCTGTCAGAATTTTAGTAGCACTTCGGATGCTTTCACATTTTTAAAGTGGCGTTACATCTTGTTTAATAAAGCAAGAGAAGTATGTAGTTCAGAAAAATATTATTTTAACGAACACACCAAATTTAAGAGGTACTGGCGCAGTTTAAAAGTAGAGGTATAGACAGGTATTATTTAAATGTAATCTACTCCCGTTTCGTAACTCAACTTTCAAGCGTTTCAGATTCATCAACTTACTAATTGAATAATAACCAACAGTCGCGAACTATAAACTTGCAACGAGGCAACTTACAACTCGAAGGAAGATTGAAATGTGTACTCCTTCAAAGGTACGAACTCTCATTCGAAAGTCTCGAGTAATATTTTCTGGATTTGCGGGTAATATTAACTGAAAAAGTTCTGACGTAAAAGCTTCGTACTATTAATTTTGTATATTGCGAGATGCACTTGCGAATGCATACATCATCGAAATCATATTTATTGTGGAGGTATTTTGAAATATTTCCCTGCAGTTCAAAATATTTCAATTTTCTGAGATTTTTAAACCTGAAATTCCCCGGTTCACCTTAACTTTCTTCCACATTTTGCACATTATTTTCCACGGTAAAATGTTTGACACTATTACATTTATAATGGAATATTGTCGATAATGATATTATTTCGATTGATTACGCTGAACAATTTCGCCGTGATATGTCATACACATTCGAAGCAATTGCTGTTTGCACTCTGTCACAAGGTAATCAAACAAAACACACATGTAACGTGTAAATATCATTAATTAGTTAATACGCGAGAAAGTACACGTTATGCATTCAGTACAGTTTACGCCAAATTGTAACCCGAAATCTGCATTTCAACCATATGGGGGCGGGATGTTTTAAATGGAATTATTAAATATCACTTTCAAGCACAATATTGTACCATAAATGAGCAACAAATGTTTCTCCAACCAGAAGTGTAATAAATAAAAATGGTAACAATTTTAATCACGTTAAAGATCTATCTCAATTATAAATCAAACTATCCTAAAAATTGAACCTTTCAAATCTCCTACCATATGCTTCATTTATTTCACCCCACAATTTAATTTCATAAACATATTTCGCACAACATTTGCGCAACTTGCAAACATTCTCGGCTGAATTTCCACTGCACGTTCCTCGGTACCTCGCTACATCCACCATCGCACACGAATACCGAGAAAGCACTTTTAGCTCAGATCCTTGTTGCATAATCCTTTGAGCACACACCGAGTGTGATTATCTTCTCCGCATCACGTTTCCTTCTCTGCGATGCTTTTTACTCCACTGTCTCGCCCGCTCCCAACTGTGTAATTAACGCCACTCCCTTAAGTTTTTCCACGAAAATTAGTTAACTCGGCGAACTCCGTATCGTCAATTAACAGTCGCTGTTTCCTTTCGTTGCGCACAAGAAAAACAAAAGAGTAAAAAAGCACAGAAATAAAACCCAACTGGTGTAAATGCTGTTGCACGACGAGGCTGTGCCATTCGTATCACGTGGTGTACACGACGGTGTATCTCTTTTCCTCCCCATTTTTTTTTCACCCCGTTTCTTTTCGTCCCGTCGTTGCTCGGGTTTTTTCCTTCCTTTCCCTTTTTCCTCCCTCGAAAGCTATTGTCATTTCTCACGCAACGAACAGTCGAACGACTAATGCATTGCAGCAAAAGCTGCGGCAAGTGGCGTAATGTTTCTTTCTCGGTGAACTCGTTTCGTTAAATCAATGACGGTCCTTTCCATAGAGCCGGCCTTTTTCAGTGTCAAGGTGAGCGTATGCGCCACCGTAGCGGATATCTGGAGGAACAGATTCCTCTGCCCCTTTTTGGCTCGATCTCCACGTTGCGTAATGTATCCTGTCTCGGCGTTTACGTCTCCGTTGATCTAGATGTAACCTCGTGCCAGGTCAAGTTCCGTCGGATTGGATTTATTTCGCGATCGGCACATGTCGGTGCACCCGCTATCGCGTGCTTCTTTCGAACAAATGACGGGAACGTGAATCTTCAATTACGTTTGCAACATTCGTTAAGAGGGACATACTTTCTCTTTTTTTGCTTGTCGGTGGTGCAGGTGATAATTGTTGTTCAATTTATCAGTCTTACGGAGTGCGGAATTTTTGTATTTCTATCTGAAAATTGTGGGCGTGTATGTTTTATTGTATATTATTCTATTTTATTATTATTATTATTATGTGCGTACTATGTGCATATTAAATTTAGTATCGCGTACTGCTGGATCTTTTTTAAAATTTATGAAAAAACTGGGAACATCGAAATCATACGTCGATCGTTCATCTTGATTAAAGCGCACACACTGTCGAAGCTGAATACATTGCTAATCCGTGGAAAATTACTCATCCATGTCTGGACAACGCCTCTCGCAATCAATTACTCTAGAACGATGTACTTCTGATCGAATTCGTCAATCGAGTTATCGACTCGTTTCCGGAACCATTAAATGTTCATTTAATATTCCACGTATTTGTTCCACTTCTGGCAAAGTCACTGTTAACGAGTAACTACGCAAGCAACGACGTGTGTATTTTTACTGTCATCCTCGAAGCAGCAACGTCAATTAATACTGACAAAAGTTTCCGATATTTCGCAGGTGTCGTGTACAATTCTAGCGTGGGAGGACATGGTCTGATAGAGTTAAGTTTGTAAAACAGCGAAAAGAGAAATGAGAAAACGTGACTGTTGCTTGAAAGGAAGGTTAAAATGCAGATGTGATTCTTGCCAAACGATACGCTAAATAAAGTTGAAATAGGTCGTACGTTGTTACACTTCAATTTGTAGAAAGTATTTGGAACAAGAATATCAGATAAAATGACGTGATTCCATATGCATTAATAATGTATTGATAAGAAACGAACGGCGATAGTTTTATTATTAATCTGTTTTCAGCGTGCTTGACGTTTCAGAATACGTCTGACTATTCATACGGTGCACTCCTTTTAATGCAACTAATTATTGATACGTTTCACTGATTCATTATCGGCGTAAGGCTTTTATGAAATATCTTTGCTACTATTTTACTTCTGCCTTTTCTACTTCTCTTCATATACGCTGTATATTGAAATGGGCAAAAAACTGATCTAAAATATAGCAAACTTAATCCAACTCTGCACCTTGGTTTTATCCTCTTTAAATAGAGTAACTTTTTTACGTAAAATATAATGTGCAATATTTAAATATATGTACATGAATCTCCACGATAAATACATAAAATATAAATCTAAACAGAAACACTCGTTTCGTGACTAAAAGAGAAAAAAGTTTCTTGACTGAAAAAAACAAACAGAAAATAAACGAAGTATAGAGAAGCAAGTACTAACAGTTCAACGATTGAACTAACCGCGAAATTAGCCACGAGAGAACGCGAAAATTGGTTGCCGTGGCTAATGAGGTACAGCAAAACTGGCACGTATAATCGTGGTATTGATTCGTAAAGGTTCGAACCGTAGGTGGTACGGCCTAGAACAAAAATAACTGAAAATGCAAGCTTATGTCTGTGCAGGATCCGTTTACCTGTGTAGCCAATATCGTGTCTGTATCAACGGAATAATATGATCCCATTCGCGATCTCCTTTTTTCGTCCCGATTGCTTAAAATTTGATTTTCCTTCGATCGATCGCCGCACGATTCGATTATCTGGGCGCTCGCGTTAACTCTGACCACGCATGTCCCTTAGAAATTTATGAGAACGGTTACGTGCCCCAGTATTATACATACTGTATTCGCGTTTCTATATTGACAGGTCACGAAACCACTATATTATTATGACTACATAACTGCTCCGACATTTTTCGTGCCTTCCTATGGAAACAGTTTGAAATGAAACTAACGCAGGTAAATTTCGCCGAAACTGTTCTCTTATTGCATCGAACGAAAAACATTTTATCATCCACTTCTCTTCTCATTTCTTAATGAATCATTTTCGAGCCAATATTTATGTGACATTTCTCTCGTATCGTTACTCGTTGAATATTCCATCGTTTTGCGGAGAAAAATAGGGACCCCGTGTATAATATGTGCATTACTTAATCGGGCGTGCGAGTTTCGCGCGAGGAGGCTCTCGCTCGTCTGAACCTGAGACTTATTCTACTTGTAAGAGGCGCGGTTCATATTCTTTGGTCGATCGCCTCGGCACCAGAAATACGAAATGCACGATGTTAAAACGTATTGTTCACCGGCGTAAAAGCTTCTATGAATCGGAGCTTGCACTCGCGCGGAAATTAAAACGGAGCTTCTGTCAGGCGGCAGACGGAAGAAGGGAGAACAGTGGCTTCGCTATATATTCAAGCTTGGCTGGTCTTTAATACCGATATTAACCGTGCCCTGTACACGGTAAGATTCGGTAAATTCTATTTATAATTTTTAGAACAGTATTCCATTTGCCATTGTGTCGAATGAACGGTCGAATGAAATTCGAGAGATCTGTTACGTGTTGTGCAACTATGAAGAATCCTTTCTATTAACAGGGAAATGTCCTTTTAATTCGTACCTCTTCTGTACACTTGATTCCATAGCGAAGGGGATAAGGGGAAAATGATCGATCGATGATACAGTTCAACGAACAAAGCAACAGACAATTGAAACGTAAAATATTCATACACGTGTATGACGTGTATAATTATAAATAAATCAAGATAATGCCCAATTTGCGGTCGTCAAACTGAATATCCGCAACGAAAGGGGAAATAACTTAAATGATACACACCGAGTCACCCCAAGCGTGCACGTGAACAATGAAAGAAGCCACTTCAATCAAAAGTGCTTGAAATCCGAATACCTTTGAAGGTAGGGTTGAGAGCCACTGTCTTAAAACAGCACTGCGTGCCAGATCGATACCACGTCGGCTACCCTTAAACACTGAAATGTGGACCGAAGTGAACGCAAAAGACACGTTCTAGTCCTTTACTATGATTCCTAGAGAAAACAAAAAAACATGCACGACCGTGACTACCGTAAATACTATCGGCAATATTTAACAAGGATTCCCAGGGGCTTGCACACGCGTAAGCAATCTATACATGCATGTCCAGTTGAGATACCTACAATCGGAGTACTGATTTTTGTGGTACGGTAATTAAGACCGAGGCAAAAAATCGAGGATCGTTTTATCAATAATTACTAAATCAAATATAAATGCAATGATTGACACAATACTCTCGATGAATATAAATATAAATAATTTTCATGAAAACAAATCCAGAAGGAATGATATATTATATGTCTATTCGTAATTGTTTATACAGTTTTAATTGGCCGGCACCCAGCCGATTTTATAAATCGACTTCCACGATAACTAGGCCACCGATGGAAACTTTCATCCCTCTCCTTTGATTTATTTTTGCCCGACGAATTACGCTCTTCCGGCTTGGTACCATAATTTATACCGCACCCTGTGTATAAACATTTGATGATATCGTCACCGTTGAAATAAGTTTTCAAGGATTACCCTACTTTTCAGCCTGTCACGGTGATGTAACCCGTGGATGACTTATGAATACTACGGTCCGATTATCGTGTCACGTTTTACTTTCGTCAATTTATAAATGATGCTCGACGATGGTTAACGATAATGGATGCCTTGAAGTTAACGGATTGGCGTGTCGGTGACACGCAGCCCGCACGTGTGAATTAGCACTTCGATACTACACACTGTTACCTATTTCGCTCTTCATTTGATTAATAACGGCACCGATTCTGAAACTCCAGTTCAACGTGGCGCGAAGTGATTCCAAAGTATACAATGTCTCAGTGAAATCACAATCTAATATTTAAAGCGACTTTACTTACTAGGGCCTGTGTACGTGGCCTAAACTATGGATTAAAATTGAAGAAAATTGCACTACTAAATATTGCACCGCCATGTGGGATAGTTAATTATTCGTTTCCAGTAAATAACCATCCCCAAAAAATATCTCGAACGTTCTGCATTATCCTTCAACAAATAGTCGAGATATGAAAAGTCCCCTCCTCGAAGCAGACGTGAATAACTTAATAACCATGGCCATTCTCTTAAAGAAGACGGAATGTTTCGCAACCCTAACTGCACGGTGCTCAGTCACCGTAAATGTCGCCAGACCAAAGCTCGGATTGTCTGCTCCCTGAAGGAGTAAATCTGCCAGACAGTCACGGTCCTTTTTCACGAATCTGTAAAGCGGGCTGTCGAAGTTTCAAACGAGAAAGGCGTGTCTGTATGAAATACGGGGAAGATAAATGAAAGTGTGCTCGCGTGTGACCATCGTACATGTACATTTGTATGTATATAATATATTACATCTATCAGAGCAATGCAACGAACAAAGTCAAATATCGCTGAAACGTAGAATTTTAAGATCAAACGAACTTTCGTACTTTTGTACTCAGGTTCTCGTATTCTATCGAAATTAAACCCAGAAAATGGGACATTCCATATAAAAAAAAAGCAATAGTGATCTTCGTATCTCATCTACCCAACAACTTTCATCCGACACATTTTCGCGCATTATTTAAAGTAACGAAAATATCCCCGGTGCGCAGACGTCGTGAAGCACCCTGTCTACACGCGCGTATAAAATCTGATCCTCGAGGATCAACGAAAATACGGAGGAACGGGAAAGACGATCCAAAGACGACTGAACGTTGCATCGTGAGTAGGCAAATATGAAGTAATAATGTGTAAAAGACGATCACGTGGCGGACGGTTTGAAAGCGGAGATCCAACGATTCGAAGCCGGCAATATTAATATTGCGGAAGGTAGCCGACGGAGATGATTTGCATGCGAGCCGTCGAGTCATGAATCTTCCCCGAGATACGTATTTCGCAGAGGTCCGCAAGGCAAAGGAGTCGCACGGTGAAACAGTTGCGGCCACGTTAAAACAGCCCGCGGCTTAATATCGATTTGGAACCCTCGACAAAGGATCCGGCGCTGTTTTCACCCAGTTTACCCTCGATGAAAACTTACACGAAAGTGTCTGAAATAAACCCGCCGGATGTGGCCACGTAGCGAATTTTTCCCGGCGGGAGCACGCGACGCGCGCACATCGACAACTTTAACCCCACTCCGGTGAACTCTGAGATCTCTTATTTGCGTCGGTCAGACGCAAGGTGTTCGTTCGAACCGTTTCGAACGTAACGCGGGTGGCTAATATAGGTAAAAACGTCGCAGTATTTGTTAAGGGTCGACTGGTGGCACTCGAATCGGTGCTTTGCTCGAAATTGTAGATCGCGATTGAGTTTAATATTGAACAATGGTAGGACTCGTAGTTGTGCGTATTCTACTATACGTAGATAGGGGCGTTCATATAGATTTATATCGTAGGAATTGATGAATTGGATGTTAATATGAATTATTTGGACGACATTCGTGAAATTGTCCGGATTGTTTCAACAAGAGATTAGGAAAATCAATGTCTGCCTTCTGCTCCAGGGGTGGAACGAATAAATTTCGTTCGGATCGATGAAATCTGTTGAAATAATTCAGCCCTGACATCATGGTTTCGTGTACCTCTTTCAGGAGAATGTCAATAGTAAAACAGGAAACGTTGCAGGTTTACGCAGCACCTGAGAAGTTTATTGGCGAACGTCGCTGGGTAAAGTTTTCTATAGGTGTTCCATTGCGATTTCAGAAACATCGTGAAAACAGTAGTTACAATTAGTTGGCAGAAGTGAAGCAACGGTTTGTCAATAGTTAGTATGAAATGATTGCGTACGTAAAGCCTGGTAATTTCTGGGGTAAAATAAGCACAGCAAATGCGCGCTTATCCTTTGATTTATACAGTTGAGAATAGTGCGGATAAGAAACTTTGAACGTTGCAAAAATATATTAAGCAAATTAATCTCTGTGGTATTCACGGGAGCCAAACAAAATGACCAATGTAAAGTACCGAGTAACGATAGGAATTATTTCCCGCTCAAATATTTCTATGCAATAATCTAATAAACGCTAATATTAGTATTAACAGGACCTTCGAAATTGTCGAATTACAAAACTCTCCCTTACGTCTCTACATACACGAATGCAGTCTACGTTAAATGTTCCCATAAAATCTCCCCCCGTTTCTTCCCCAAAAGTACAGCCACATTTATCAACGCCCAGAGCTCACAATTCGTCCGAAATTCACACCTCGAAGTAATATCAAAAATTACCAGCCACGCGCTACATTAATTTCCAACGCACCACCCAACGGTGTCCTACTTACAAATGGCAACATTAAATTTTCTAACAATGTGGCGATAAATTTACTACGCAGCACACCGCCGTAAGTAAAGACACGTGGTAAGATTGCCCCCTGTGCCTTATGGGTTAGAACTGGCTAGACTAAATTACTCCAGCCGAGGCAGTCCCGTTCCCCTCGATTTATCGGCACAGAGGCAAAAATTCCCCAGACTCGTCCAAAATTTCCTTTCTCCTTTCTCTCCGCCATCTCTCAAGCTTTATCGTCGACTCCCATCCATCCAATTTCTTTCGCGATTTAACGCGCCCACGTCATGTAATGGGCTGCCATGGACTGGCTTCTGCCAGATATGGCTGTACACGCCGACACAATGTCCTCTGCACGCGTTCGATAGCGTCTCGTAGGCTTCGTTTCACGTTTCCCGCGAAATGGGTCGCCGATTGAAAATCGCTGGATACTCGTATCGCGACCGTACCTGTCAGCGTGTCCTAGCAATGACTTAGTATCGAGGGTGGGTGGGCTAGGCTGAAGCGGAAAATTGAACCACCTCGCTGCTTGAGAAACAGCGAGGCGATCTTTCTTGGCTTGTCGTCGTGCAAATTGATCGTATTTTTAAATCTTTGCGGTAATTCACATTCATCCCATGTTTCACTAAATAATGAACGAACAATAATCTCTCGCAAATCACTGACAATACGGAGGACAATTGTGAGTAACTCGCGCGACGAAATAATTCGGTGATCGTAATGGAAATGATAAGAAAATCACACACACACGAAGTGTACGCGATTCATGAACGAAGTAAACAAAATTCATCAAATTCGCGTCGAAAATATGGACGTTTCGCTTCCGCAAAACAATTCGCGCTTTATATAGCTAGATGTTTTAGCAACAACGTCGATGCGAATGGTTCTAACAGCTATTTTATATTCGAACGAGAATGCCGGTGTATGAGTAACATGTTCATAAAGAAGCGGATAACGCGCAAGTCGCTTATTTTGAAACAGAGCGAACGATATTGGATACGCTCTGCCCCCTTATATCTGCGCGAGCCTAAAGAAATATATGGCTGAATCGGAGCTACGGCTGCAACCAGCATATGAAACGACCACTCTTGCCGTCAATATAGCGGAAAATTTCGTACTGTATCCTATCTGGCTGTTCTTTATGTTTGGCATGGCAGGGAAATCGGATAGCAGATGCAAATTTAAGATGCGCCGATACCACCGAATTATATCAAATTGAAGATGCGATAGGCCCTCAAATATAAATCATGTTACCTACTACAATACCTGTACATAAAATATTCGGAGGAACATCGGCTAAAGTATCAATACAAATATCGTTTACGATAAGAAACCTCCACGACATAGTGCGCAATACTGATGCATAATGAATCACTACGATGCTCCAAAAAAAGCACACGTGTCCCCTTAACACTAGAATCCGATACATTTTGGTATTATTCAGATAGAATACGTTAGACAGATCATGAACACGAAAGTCGTTGAATGGACATTAAATAGAGATATATATACAACGGTACTTACATATTAATATATTCTACAGCGAGAAATCTGAAACAAGTCATTTTGACTCCCCTTGGTAATTCTAGTGTTAAAGTACTATATTTAATACGTAAACGTTGCACCCTACCATTGTCCCGTCCTTCCATATCTCGTCTGGCTTTGTTTCACACACTGTGAAACAATCATTATCGTACAGTACACATTAAGTCGCAGTTTAATTCACCACGGTGGCACATCCTCGTATGAATAACGCAACTCGACGCATCGTACACGCATACGTATACACCTGCGGACGTGCACGTGGATCCATTCTTAAATGATCAACGAAGTATTTAGTGCGATTAAAAGCCAAACACATACAGGCACACCGGTTCGAATAATAGAAGTTTCGTCGGTAGCCACGCCATTCGCGCTCTGCTCGAACATTGTTCGAAGATTATTCTGCTTTCGTTGTTTCCACGAACCTACGTCGCTTCCAATTTTCATGCTCTAACGCGCGCAAACATTGTACACGGGCAAATTTTCCCTGAATATTTCAGTACCGCCGCGGCGTCACACGGCGCAAAGGCACAATTTGCATCCGGCCAGAAGATACCAGGATCGAAATGTACATACTATTATCCCCATAGAATCGGCCACGTCTTCCTGCCGCGAATTCGCGCGATTCATCGGACATACAATGGACAATCAAATTATTAAAGAGCTACGGTGCGAAAGTGGGCGTTACGTATGCCCGTCGTGTCTGATTGTCAGTAGAAATGAAACTGAGGATATTCAAGGTGTTTGCATTGGATAATTTTTAATTGACCCGTTGAGACCATTGATATAGAAATTAAAGGGAGTAAATTCAATTTTTCATCGAGAGGTACTCCAAGGTCTCCAAGGTGTATTCATAATATGTGGTACAGAAAATACAGAAGAAAACCGTACACATCTTTTGCAATTATAACAAAATGAATTCTTTTCGACATAAAATCGCCAATTCGTGCAGGTAGCTCTCGTGTAATTTGATCACCTTTTCGCAACATCGAGTGAATAACACCGCCGACCATGCGTACCTAGATGATCTCCAGGCATATTCCTAGAAAAACAGCCACACCAGCTGGAAAATCGATCGGGTCAACGCGAAATTAACTTCGAGGCAAGTTCTGAACGCGCACCAGGCCAACTTTGATCCATGGACCGAGGAACTTGCGGCCTTGACTCGGAAACTTTTTAAATCAACGTTTCCACAGGCTGGTATCGTTTCCACGGGGATCGCCGGGATGCCAGGAATTAAAAAGGTCAACGCTGCTGGCCGAGTGGTTCGAATAGTGGGAAACGTGCAAACGGGATGACGCTTTTCTGTGTGAGTCGCGTTTGCTATTTGGATTAAGTGAAAACGAAACGGAGGAGAGGAACGATGAAACGTGCGAGACAAATGGGAAGAATAAAAGTTACCTCGCTGCGGTGTCCTCGGAGGTTGTAATTCGCCCTCAGCGGAAGTTCCGTGACCCTCGTTCGACAATGGGATGTAGTAAAAGTTACCCCGACCAGGCCGCGGGCATTACCAGTGGCCAGCCATCCTTCTTGATAGTAATTTGTACGGTCAAGTTTCCATCCCTCGTCCTGCGAAACAATAGAGGAACAATGGTTATCTCTGTTTACACGTCGGACGAAAAGCCCCGCGGCTTCTAATCTGGACGAGTTTTCCGAACGTTGGTAAGACAATCGCGTTAACAATATCCTTGGACGGAAATATTATTTTAATGTGAAATCGTATAAATATGATTATTTTTTAATTTAGAATATATGGATTATCTGTAAATAAATCATGGGGAAATGATGGGCGGAATATCCGAACGAATTTTAGACAATTACTGAATATCTTTGGGAGAAAAAATTACAATCTCGCCGGTCAACTAAAATGAACAGCAGTTCGATGCAATTGAATGGCCTATTAAATTTAACGATTCGTCGTAGATGAGCTTAACCCCATGCAAGTATATTTACAAGCACCGTATCGTACAGATTCGCGTGGGAATTTATTGTCACCTTAAATATCTTTGAAACCGCAGTAATGGAAAGAGAGTTTCCGTAGTGTCTGATGGAAACTTAGCTCCGAAGAGTTACTGCGAAACGATAATGATTTCCCTGCAGATAACGTTGCTTCGAGCTATAACCGCTCTTGTCTTCGAGATGCGATAACAACTCTTGAAACGGAGAAGCATCGAGTAGAAATCTTCTGAATTGCTGCATTCAACGCGAACATGTTGCATTCGTGCTTAACTTTATCAAGTGGAATATATTTATCCCCGTCATATTAGGTCGCAATTTGTCGTTTCAATATACACCTCAACTATTGAAATATTATAATGTAAGAACGTGAATACGTGAAAGATATATTACAGCTATGGAACAAAAATAGCTGTTACTATAAATGAATTTCGTGGATTAACCCTTCAACTATATACCCCTTTACCGACGTAATTTATGGCGCGCAGTAGAACTTCAGTTGACGAGTCAGCCGCCATAAAGGCGATACAGTTTTGTAATGGAAATTGTGCTCCAAATGAAGTATCATCCCGTGGCTGTGCATATGCGTTATTTAATAAGCGAAGCGTACAGTGCAGGCTGCATATATTATTGTAACCTTAAAAAATTTCGCGCACATTTCGCCGCATACATTTACTTCGGCTTTGAATACAGAAGCCATGTTTTAATAAGAATCTGAAAGTCAAATCGCACACACTGCACAGCCGGCGATAAATCTTTTCATGCGCCAGAGAATAGAGAGTTGCATTTCGTTTAATTAAAATTTCGCTCGTGTTCGCCAAATGAACTTACGTTAGAGAAGCGTAACAAAAGGGCAGTTCGACGGCGTGGATTATTTATTATACCACTGCCGCGACAACGTAACAGCACAAACACGCGAACATCAATTCAAGATTCAGACAGTTTCGATCGTGCACATTTTCGTGACGTCTTGTTATTCCCTCTTTCTTTTTTTATCGAATCACGTCGTCGATACAGTTTTTTGATCGAACAGAGACATGTCCCATTGGGAATGCAAGACGGCGAATATCTTTGAAAAAAAATCGCGAGAAAAGCGACAGTACTGTTTCCTACAGATTCGATTAATGGATCGATCCATTAATAGATTTAAACGAAACAAACTTTTCATCTTTCTTTCAGTCAAACACACGATGATACATTCTGTCACAGACACACACACACCCATAGATACATCAGTATGAAGCACACAAAGTGAACACTCGAACGCGCATTGATTTTCACACCAGACGACAACGGAGTTAGGGTTGCGAAGTGCTATGAGTGACATGTAGCTGCGTTACGTATTCTAAGTACCTATAATGTAGACACTGGTAAACCGGGTGTATCGAATCGAGGCGAGAAAACTGGAACCGCGTGAAATTAAATCCGCAGTAAGCTCTGTATTCTTCTGCGCGAAGCAAACGAAACGTTTTATGCAAATTCGAAGATATTCATATAGAGCCAACCGGGCATACGCGTGAATAATACGAACGCGACCTACCATAATTCGTGGGTGCTGATGCTTGAAAAGTTATAAAATTCTACCCTAAAACCAGTCTACCTGGAGAGACAATTAACTTTTATTAAAAACTGAAATTATCATATGATGAAGGTGTTACGAATAATTGGGTTCGTAAATTCGTAACCTGAGTTTAAAAATTATTCTTCTCGCTCTGTTTCGTTGAATAGTGATATCATTCTTTTTAATATTTTTCTTTTCATGCTGATCTAGATTTTATGTGATATATCACGGTGATTTAATCCATTCTGTTGGAGACTTTGCCCCCTACAGTCTTGAATTAGTTACATCCCATTTATATTATTCCGGTTATAACGATATTTCTATTAATAAGATACAGTAAGGAACGTAATACTATAAGTCCGGATTATATTTAGATAGAGAATATTTGATTATGAACGTGAAATCGTTTCGTAATAACCCTCAAGCACAGGTATGAAGCACGTTGTAAAGATAAAAGACGTAGCCTGTTTTAAGTGTCTCGATGTGTAATATTATTGTAGCATGTGCATAAGGTACATAATGTTCATGAAATAAGAGTGGATATAGTATTAAAAAAAGAATGGACAAGAAAAAACTGATAAAAACGACAGAATGTAATTGCATTGTACATAGAATAGAAAGAAGCGTCTCGTGTAGAAATGTAGTGGCTCGCAATGTCTACTGCTATTTATAAGAAACGTTTATTGTGTCGACTATGCATTCACTTTGACGTGGATTTGAACTCATTTCTTCGCGATCCTTGTCTCATTATTTTCTTGTGCCCCTAGCAAGAACAGATTAAAAATTAAACCATCAGATGGCATATCCATTACGAGGTCGTATATCACTTGTCAACATAGTGAACTTTCAAGGTACTGCACATTATAGGCTGCAACATAATGCACGAATTCTATATAAATGTATATAATAAATATTATCAATAAACGAACACATCGAAAACTTAAATGCCCATTAACCCCGTTGCATTCCACTTATCAGCATGTTTAATTTTCTCGACCTTCTTTTTATAATTCATATATTTACGTAGCACTGGAGTGGGCAATATTACGTATGCAACCTTTCCAATTACACGTCTATTAAAATAATGGCATTTTTCTGCCTGAGGATCCATTAATAGATTCGATACAACTTAGGCATTCAATTCCAAGATTCCTGTGAGCATGAGATACATATATTTATTATCCCCTATTATTCTGTGCAAAGAATATTACTTTTTTTGAAGTGTGTATCATACATTCGCAACTCTCCAAATTTCTGCATTAAATACAAACGAACATATCCCCCAAACAAATTACCCAATTTACAAATACCGTAACCAACATAATTCTGGTCTGCGCGTAACTCCAAACAAGTTACTCTATATCCATCAAATCTCCGCATTTCGCCCCAAAAGGTGCATTAGAAATTGCCCACAATTCGCCCTGTCTGATCTTCAGTTCTCCCCAACCCCCGAACAACTTTTCGCTGCTATTAAAATACTACGCCATATGTCTTAACGAAAATAGCCCGCAGTGTCATAACACGTTACGATTCACCCCCGAAACATTGCTCCCTTTCACGCTGACGGCAATAATTAACCGCCTATACACATTGCTATGTCAAACCAAGCAGGTGCCTATCACGAACTTGACTCGTGGAAATTTTCTGTACAATTTGCATTAGTCGCCCATTCAATATCCAATAATATCGGTCGTCTCCTTTCGTCGATGGAGCAGCGTTCCTCAAATAGAAACGAAGGTAATAATTTCCGCGATCGATCAGCGACCCGAAGCGCGGCGATAACAGCGTTCGCAAGCCGCTGAAATTTCTATACGACTAGCTCTCTCCCCCTCTCTGTCACCCTATCTTTCTCTCCCTCTCTCTCTCTACCTTCTCGATATTAAATAGATCCACTGTGTGTCGCGTGCACGATGCACTGCCGTGCACACCTATAAATGCACGCAGCCAGTGCCACCGGCTTGGTATTACTATTCGTCGACACGTAACACCACCACTTAAGCGCGGTCGCGTCAGGTGGCGGGGGCTTCAATGTTACAAGGGTTTCACCCTCAGATCTGTCATACATACGTAGGCGTAATTACTGCAGCCAGCGCGAACCCTTAGAAAAATAAGCACCGGGGTAGAGACAGATTTCGACCGGTTGCCAGACGTTCAGCTCGTTCGAACGAGGGTCGGCTGAAACATTTCCCAACGCGAGACAGCAGAGCGTAAGGGTTAGTTCAGACGGGCAGACTTTGTCTGGCGGGGGTCTGCGCACGTTTGGGACGGGGATGGAATTGTTTGCTCGCGTCGCGGGGAACGCGATTATTCTTTCTCAGAGGTAAAGTTCCAGAGAAATATTGCAGATTGGTGTGGAAGTGTATGTAACAGTGAAAGAAATTACGTTCTACGAATAAATTGTAAAAAGGAATTAATCGAAGGAAGCACAGTTCCTTTTGAAATAATGGATTTCTTAGTGGCGGCCACCTTTCCACTGATTTTCTAAATAAAAAATCAACAGCTTCTCTGTCGCACAGCTGCTTCGATAACGCCCTGCATTAACGCTGATAAATTCCGGTCACGTACATATATCGTGCACGGGAGAAATTCTACTCGTCTGAAATGAGCCTAAAGGTAGCTTTGGCTGGCTTTTCAACACTCCGCTCAATTGTACAAAAAGGGAAGGACAGGGTTTGTGAATTAACTCGAAGCCCCGTTTCCCTTTGCTTTACGAGCTCGCGTGAACCCCGTGTTTCTTCAAAGCCGGGAGCTTTTTCATGTTCCTCTGTCGTTGGTCAGTGGATCGTTCGTCCATGCGAGAGGGGAATTTTATTGCGAGTGTTTTCGACGTCGTTGTATTTTGATTTGATATATGTAAATAGATGTTGGGGGTTTGAAAAATGTTTGCAGCGTCTGGTGGGATACGATGGGTAACGCAGAAATTAATAGTACTTGGTATAACACGATTAATTGCTATCCTGTATTCTCTGCACCACGTTACAGGCGAGCATTTTGCAATTCTTGCATCGTGCTACAGCGAAACTGTATTCTCTGAGCACCGTGTTATGGGAATGTTGTATGCATTAGTGCGGCAAGTAGTATAAGTCAATGGTATGCGCTACATTGCTCAGGTTCTCGTGATTCGAATCGAATTGGTTTACCATTTACTTAGGTAAGTATTTATCCTTTCTGCGAGGATTGTAATACACGAAATAAACAATTATATGGCGCATAAATGATAATAATAAAAATTGCAAAGTTTTCAAAGCAATCATACAAAGAATATGTTCAGTTCGCTTCCTACCGAGTTAGTATTATTTAAATCAATTGTATTCAATTCTTATGAGTTTATAAAATTGTATATTAAAAAAAGACATTAATGATAGAGTTTCTATAATCTCGTTTACTTTTCGATATAATGTGCTTCTGTATTCTTTTTATAGTTGCAACAATTAGATGGAATTGCATTCGAAATTTTCGGTTGGGATTGTATTTCATTGTATCGGGAGAAAATGGTTAAGCATGAATTGGTTAATAGAAATATGTAGATGCAGAATCAATACGGGCCCTGTATGTGTAGGGACAGGTTGGTGAAATATATAATAATATAGGTAGTTCTATAAACGTTAAGTGCCGTTTCCTCTCACTTGTTAAACTGTATCTTTAATGGTTGGCACCCTTCCCGCCGATTGACTGCACCCTTCAACCCCAATTTATTCTGGCTACATCCTATATACATATATTGACTCCTACTTGAGAACAATAAGTTGACTCGGCAATTAACTGTACGCTTTTGACACGGAGATCGCGTGACAGGAACAATGAATTTTTTCTACCCTTCACACATTATCAGATGAAAAAGGGTATTCTAGGTACACCGTACCTCAGTGCAGAGATAAAATAGTGATGATTTTTATAAATGGAAGAATTTTCTATTAAATGTTCCTACTTCCTACGATTTAAAGGATGTATTTTTCAAGTAACGATTTCATAAATTTAACTGTCACAGGGAATTCTGTCAGTCGAGTTGAGTTACAGTTATAGTCGAATATAACCCTGAAGGAGCGATAAAGTAGGGCTTGTATTGTAATAATTTTGAGGGACAATTATACAAAGAACATTACCATCTCTCGTTTATCTTTGTGTTTAATTACTTTTGAAGTCACTCATATCTTCGATCTCTTTTAACTGTTGAAAATATATAGCTGTAGCGATTCATATTAGCTGTCAGACGTTTCTGTCTCCCATTAAAAGTTTGTTACAGCTATAAGTCTTTCGTTCGAATGAATGTGAGCAATTTCTCAATCGTTGTTAAACGCGATCGTTTCACTCACAACACAATTTCGTACCGTCTGTTGTTTCCAAGTGCCACCACCTTAAGACACTCCTGAACTTTTTCCATTTCGTATCTTCGAACAAACTGTTGTTTGTTCTTTCTGCGGTTAATTTTTCGTTGGCCGCTTCTCCTTCTTGCAATAGGAACTTGTTTGCGGATCTTTTTGTTTCCTTTTGCAGTATGCTAATGGTTTATTCTAATGTACATTGATTAATAAAATCTTCTTGCTTCCTCGCACGCGCGCAAGAAACATTTCTCAAAATTAATTGAATAGGGGAAACAGAATTATCCATCCCAAACGTACATAGAAGGAGACAGAAGTAGACAGAAGTTTTTGCTGTTTCGAAACACACTTGAAAAGTTACAAGTTTGACCCTGTTTAAGCGTGCGAAATTGCTCGCGCAAGTACGGATATCTATAGAAACGATTTTTCACGCAGCAAGTAGCCAGCTTGAGGAACAAAGAGTCGCGATGTCTTAACCAGGAGAACAATAGAGTCGTTTGTCTTGATGGATCCTCGAGAGAAATCGAATCCTCGTAGTTTCGATAGCGCTAAGAACGTCGCCGCGATTTCGCGCCAACGTTCCGTTAAGTGGAAAGACGACCTCGAAAATGTAACTCGATTTCAAAATTTTCCCCATCGCCGTCGAAAGGGGGACAAATCGACCGGCTTATTTAAATGATTTCCGGATCTACCGCGGGCTCACGTTGGAAACGTTCGTAGCACTTTGATCTCGCGTCTATTCTTCGCCGTTTCCACGCCGAGAATCCGATGCCGTTCGTAAGTTTGTGAGTTCAATTATTCAACAGCTTGGGGGCGAGGATTGGTTTAACGCGAATCAATTTCTTTCGGGCTCTGGGGAGGAAAATTTACTTCGAGACGAAATTCGAGGGTGTGAAAATTAGTTGGAAAGTCGACGTTGAAAAAGAGATCGCCAACGTGATGGAAAGTGGAATTCAATATCGGGCGTTACGTGACTGGCGGGAGAAACGAAAAATGTCTGATAAATTGTACAGATGAAAAGTCGAATATACAGGACAATATGTTAAAACTATGTTACCCCATTGACGTTTCATGCTTTTACCTTCCGCCCATTTCCATCCGCGTGAAAAATAAATAAGCTCGTCCAAACTTCGTCTCCCACCCTACTCTGTTATGCAACAAATTAATACCATTCTATTCGAAGCACTCTAATATATACAAGCATACGAAGCATACGCCCTACATAGCTCATCTATTTTTTATTCAAGGTGATATTAGTCCTACTGTAACCGAGTTACATAAGAATCACTTCATTGTACTACTTTCGGATGGGTTATAAGTAGAGTTTCTCAGATTCTTTGTAATCTTGGATGATAGGTATATCTAGATCAGAATGGATAATAATGTCGCAAGGCGTCTTTAATGTAATCGTGTTCTGTACTTCGGATCCAGTATACGAGCCGCGTTTAAGAGGTAGCTATGTACATATGTATATTATCGCTTATGTATCTGAGAATCTGAGTATGGTTACACTACGGCTTACAGGGTAGCTTCGTGTGACAGTGGAAGGGACTACGAACCACAGAGAAAATCGTATCTCTATGGTAGAGTTGTGTTTACAATTACTGCCATTAATCGAGACAAGCGCATTATCGGAATTATGAAAATGCAACGATTCATTCGAAATTTCATGAAAAATATGTGGAAAGAAAGAAATGCGTGGAAATAAGAAAATATGATATTAATTCAATTCGTGTCAATATTCCATTTGATGTTCCTCCCTTTTATTCAGTAATTCGTTTGTGAAATTAATGACGTGGAAAGTGCACAGTTAAGTGGATGGAAGATCGGTAACAAAAGAAATTGAAGTACCATACATTATTGGGGCAGGAATGCAGCAATCAAAGTAGTGTTCACAGGCCTGACGCGAATAAATATATTGGGGTAATTTAGAGAATGAAATTTTTGTATTATTCTATAATGTTCATCATTATTTGCTTGAAAGATTGAAAAATTAAAAGGCCACGAGAAATTAAAAAGTGTACTCCACTTTTTAATTTCTCGTGGCGTACTGCTTCGGTGCATATTTCGAAATAAGATCACAGCACTTTGCAGCACGAAGTGTTCAAATATAACTATAAAAACGCATCCTTATCTACTGTCACGTTTGTATCTGTTTTAAAGGAAAAATGTAGATCGAACAGAAACTGGTAAAATAGTCGTCCTGCCATAGTAAGGAAACATCACATTATCGACATCGCGTCAACGCTATTTAAAAGCACCGACAGGAAGATATTAAATACTGCACCTATTGCACGGGGCAGGTTCTACAATATTTCGAACGTTCGAAAATATCAAATAGCACAGTTTCTACCTCGATCGATGATTGGAAACCCTATCACCAACAATCTACAGTCACGTTATTCGCATCACGTTTGGTCGCCAATTTTTTTGGCTCTTGGTAAGTACGGTGTACTACAGTAGATTCTTTAGCTGAAAAGAATGCGAAATCCTCGATCTTCAATTTAACGTTCCAGTCTCACGACCTTCTTCCGGTTTTGACATGAAATAGAATAAAATACGTGATACGAGTAAAGACAACATATTCTAGGAGAAACTTTTAAGAGAAATTCTGCTTGCTGTAAAATTCACATACAATACGGGATTAAATAGCATTGTATTTAACAAACTGTCGTAAATATTGCAAGTATAAGAGGTAAATTGGACTCCTTGTTAGCTATATTTATATAAAGCTTCTATTGATAAATTGCGAAATTCAAGTGTGAAAACGAGATAAATAAACTTTTCGATTCAACCATTTCTGAGCCCTCCACAAATATCAAAAGCCTTTTCCTGTAATTCTTAAGGGTGCTTTTTTTGTGTGTGTTTTGGCATACGCTGTTACGTTTCATTGCGGGACTTTCATTCCACTTTGCGATGGTAAAAGCTACTGAATCAAGACCTCTAAGCAAAGAATATGTGCACTTGACTCGGGGTCAAAGTCGCTTTTCCTTTGGAAATGCATCTTTGTACGAGAAAAATTTATTTCGCTATTCCAATTTTGTTTCAGCATTATCACGAAGATAGAAATTCTGCTTACAAATGCGTTCTGAATATCTTATTTTACTATAATACTTATTTTAAAAAACAATTAAAAAAATGAAATTGCAGTAAAATTTTTTACGAAATTATTCAAGTATTCCCATTATTGCAAACGTTATATTCCCTTAAGCAAGCAACAAAAATCGATCCACTTCGAAAACCGGGAACAATATTATGGAGACTAACATTAAACATTGCATCCACGTGGGCTACAGTATTCGCACCATACGAAAGCACTTATTTCCATCGAGCACTTCGCTTCCGATAAATATCACGTCGACCATTGCGAACGTTCCTCGGCTCATGATTGATGAATCCTCGCATTCTTTTTCTTCCTTTTTTTTTGCAGCAGCTCGCACGAACTGCGAGTGAATACTGCGCAGACAGACGAACCCAGCGATTCGAGGAAGCGAAAAGAGATAAGAATCGTCAAGAATTCGTCTCTGATGAATACACTGCGAGTAGCGAGCGAAATGGAAGGTACATGAAGCGAAATTCATGGGATCCTCGGGATTCATCCCTCCAAGCTGTTCCATCGCGATAAAAATTTCGCTCATGGGGAAATCGTCGGGACAGAAAAATTTGTTACGTGTCTGTGCTTCGATGCGCCAAGCACCGTGGAAAACTACCGTTCAAGCAACGCTATTCGATTTAAACCGCGAACAATGCTCCCGTCGGAGGTAAAACGGTCCTCGATAATGATGGTATCGATTCAAACACAATCCACGACACGAGTATGCAACTCGAACATACATCATTTGATGCGGAAAGTCGCGTTCATTCGTCCGGGAATGCAGGCGTGGATACATACTTTGTCTGGTTGCATCAAACGCAACTTTAAACGAACACTATTAATAAGATGCAGGTACTTTCCTTAAGGCGGGGATAGTTGACTATCGAACAGAAACTTTAATGTAGAAATTTTGATATAGAAAAGTCGATTTTTCCAAATTGCTTCATTTATCAAGAAACGATACGAAGTTTAAAGTAAGACTGTCTTGAGTAGCCAGTCTTCTAATTGCAGGTGCACGCGAAAGGGTAATTAGCTAAAAGGAATTAAAACTCCATTCTGTTGACTTTGATACTGTAATGGCATTATAAATATGTATATATATACATTACTTTATAAGAATACGTGTAATCAGTAAAACACAGTAAGTCACAGGGCTTCGCAAACTTTTCAAATTTTGTACCGCATAAATCAGAATCAAAAAATATATGTCCCCTTATTACCTTATTACAAGTCATCTTATTTCAATTCATTCGTGATATTTCTGTCACATGAAATACCTACGAGCTGATACCTTTCTTGAATTTTAAAAACTAACCGGCGACAATAACCTGGAGCTAAAAATTGTACCGCCAAAAATAACGCAACGAACCATTGGTGGTACCAGAGTTTGCAAAACGATGACCTATTCTGTAACTTTATCGCCAACGAATTCTAATTCTCACACGAGGACATACATTACCCCCGTCACGAGAAATCCAAACTAACTTCCGCGCCTAAAGCCTACGAACTTTTTAATTCGTCAGAAGCACCTCGTCGCAGCCTGTAGCACAACGGAATTAAGCCACCACGTTATTTTTTTTCAACTTTGTTTCGCCCAGTTGAACACGTTTCCCCTTTTTTCCCACACCCTGTTCTCCTCCTCGCTCATCACTGCCGCCGATCCGCGGCGTGACATCTTAATGCCATTAAACCCTAACGAATTTACCCGGTTACAAACTCCAAACCACGGCCGCGTATTTCGCGAACACGATTCACGAGCATTTCCCGAACGAGCCCGTTACACTTCATCGTATTACAAAATTATACTCGCACCCGGCGTAAACTAAGCAAGAATAACTACGATTGTCCATTCCGCATCCGTCTGCCGCGGCGTAATGTGTCGCCGTTTATTCTCGAGTGGCTTCCAGGTCGTAATAAATTTATGCCGTTTTAACAGCAACGTTTTCGCTGTGCCGCAGAGGTGCGACGGTCGCGCGGGTCACGATCGCGCGACACCCGTTCAAGATATAACGGCTAGAGTAAGCCAGACGCAGTTGGAATCGATTTTTATCGACGGGCGTCGATCTATGTAGGTCAGGAAGTAGTTAAAGACGGGAAATACCTGCAGGTCGTTGATCGAATCCGAGAACGAAAGGCTACGGCGGCGTGTCCAAATGGATTCTATCGTCCAGCCGTAACCCAATTATTTTTCCAGTAATAGAAGCCGACCCTATGTTCGCGCGTAACCTTTGCCCAGGACTGGCCCAAGCGGGCCGTGCGGGTCTCTGTTAATCAATGATTAGTTCCGGGGAAACGAGCCGGTCGACGAACGCGGTGAATTTCGCCGATCGAGGTGGCACAGGAAGCGTAATTAATTCTAATCGATTGCGTCCTTCCGCGCGTCGAACTTCAGCGATCGAGTTAATCCTGCTTAGACACGAACTCGAGAGCGTTCTCTCAAAGCTACTCCCGTCAGACCGTTCGTGGAACGTTTGCGCACCGTTCAAGACACATGCGCGTCGTTAAAAGGCGAGAACGGAGTGCATACAGCTAACGTCATATCTAAACAGCATGGAATATTCATTCTTGTACGTGTTTTTCCTTTCTACTTCTCTTCTTCTTTTTTGCGCCTTGCTCGAGTGTGACTTTCCTCTTTCGCTGCGCGAACGCAAGTAAAACAATGGCCAGGTGATTTCTTTTTTAATCGCGCGCTCTTTTTCGCCGCCCGGAGGATCATTATTTCGTTTGTTTTTGCTTTGTTTGTGCACGAAACGCGGCGCTGCAATTTTTGCCGGGCAGCAATTGTTGCGGCCAGACTGATCGTTAGAGTTTCGAAGTCGCATCGCATATTTTTCGCAAAGCGATATATGTATTAATGTTTTCTGTGAAGTATTAAATTACTCTGTTTCGTACAGTTAATTGCAAGATATTCGGCGACACAGATCCTCTTATCGCCGGTACCGCAATTCCATAAATCTTCCGTATCGATTAAATGTTGGTAACTTCTGTCATTAAAAAATTCCGCCGCCACCTTCCCAGTCCAGTATCATTACAAACAGCCGCTCAACTGTTTCCTATCACGCCACGGAACATCAATCTTCTCCCCGCTGTCGTCCAGTGCACGCCGCGCAATTATTTCATTAACCGGCCGAAAATCAAAGCAGAACCGGATCACGATTGCCTCTCGTCCACACGCGCGTGCAAGCAACGAGCAAGGCCGCCAGAGGAATCAATAAGGCTCGCGTTTCCCTTCAAAACGAAGTAATCTTTCCTCGTTGCCCTCGAAGACCCCGCGGGATAACACCGTGCCGCTGTCATTTCGTACGCCACTCTGCCGGCACCGCAAACGCATTCTAACAAAGCCACGGGGGAGGGACGGTCGGTCGTTCCCCAGCTCGGACCACGGGGAAGAGCTACTCGAGACACCGAGCACGAACTTCATCTTCACCGTGGATGCTCGGCTATGTGCTCGTACACGCCGTCAACCCTCCGAATTTCTCTCGCCCTCGACAGGCTTAAGCCTCTTCCTCGCGGCACATCCGCTTCCACCCTGACGGATTCCAATCTCTCCGACTCTACTTTGATGCGGTTGCCGGGAATTCCCCGCGACGTTATTAACCCCTTGACCAGCGATTTTTCACGTTATTAGGCGCGCCAGAATTCACTGCTTCGCACGGTGAAAATTCGTTTTGAAATGGAGGCGACTCGTCGCGGCTGAATTTAATAAGAGCCAGTATGCACTTAGCGCGTGTCGCAAGGAGTGCGTGCGTTGGTACGACGAGCGTGTGAAATTAGTTAGCGCTCAGACAGCGTACAAACTTAGGATTTCACATTGGAGCGATTAATTTCTTTAGACTGGAACTGTCAAGCGACGCGTCTTCTAATTTCTCGCTACGAAAATTGTTAACATCGTATGAGGTGTTGGTGTTGCAGAAATATTATACGATGACTACGTCATTCCCGTTTAAATACTTCTTGATGTTCGTAGTCTGCACCACGTATACCCAAATGTACCGCATAATGTAATACTAATGTAAAAATAATTGAACACAGTAAGGGTTAAGGTTTGTGTGAAATAATCAAGGCAAAACAAGGCAGGCACACTCAGTTTTACGAACTACTCCTGGAACCGTGAAAAATGTTGTAAATCTCCACTGTTTTTAACTCGACGTCCAAGGCCTGTCCATGAAATACCTGCACACATTTAACGCTAGAACTGCCGAACGATTTTGGTACCATTTAGATAGCATACGTTAGACAGATTGAGTACACGAAAGTCTTTGAATGAACATTGTCATTCTGTCTTATTAAAAGTCATCACAAATTGCTACAATCCCTGTATATCATTCAAAGCATTTTAAATCACGAAATCTGAAGCAAGACCGTTTCATTTGTTAGTTCTACCGTTAACACATTCTTTCACACCCACTTTCTGTCGCAATCGATCCCGTCTACGCTGAAGTTCATTCTTTTTTGCCACCCAATCACGTGCGTCTGTCGTTCCTATAAGCCAAGGGGGTTGTCTAGCAATCGCGTGAACGTTCGACCGTCGCTCTCAGCTCGTTAAATCGCGAAAAGATCGCCTCGTTGTGGCTCGTCGGACCGGCGACGCCTGACGTCGCGACGCGCGGGACACGTGCCTCTCATCGACTTTTCTCGGTTGGAAATACATATTGCGTGGAACGACGGCTACGGGGCGGTATGGGCATCCCATGGGACCAACGCCGCTGCGAATAACGAAGCAACTCCAATAATTAATCCCCCGGCGACGGTGCACACGATCTGCGCCTTTCGTGCGATCCTCTTTTACCGTCGAGATGCCCTTTTACCGCGACCCTGCCGAAGTAAACGTATTAAAACGGAGACCACCTCTGGTCTCCGGTGGAGAAATTGATTTCTTAGAACGTGCGCCGCCGGTCAGAGGCAGGTGACACAGGCTTATTGAAAAGCCGGGAAAGCTGCAACAGCGTTCACTGAAGGCTTGGCGAGACGTAATCTTTCATAGTGTATATTGTTTTATATCGCGTTTGTTCCGGTGACAGATTGGTTTGGAATGCGGCAATCGCAGCTTTTATTTTTGGACCAGCGATTGCATTACTTGTCCGTTGAAAGATAAGCGTTTGTTAGAGGGAAATTTTTGGAGAATTAATTTGTCACTATCGTCTAAGATCGATTTATTTGTTATACGTATTTTCAGCGCGCGATTGTTAATTAAAAATGATCCGATATATAAGTATAATAAGTATTCGTATTATAACTCTACCAATTTCATCGCCCACCGTAACCCATATCCGACGTCGATGCAAAAGGACATCGCGAACCGAACTCAATTGCACAGATTTGCAGCGCGGGCTCGTCTGAAAAACGCAACAGCCCGGTAACGAACCGGTACGATGCAATTTACACGTCCCACGGCAGACCGGATTGGACGAAGCGACGGATGAACGCGTTCGAGTGTTAATTTCATGCCACTTCAGTGAGAGGAAAATGACAGCTTAGCCGGTTTCACGCGAAACACGGCAAATTGAATCGACGTTTCCACCGGCAGATGCTACTCCGTTCGTCCTGCGCGAAACCCCCGAGGCGTTCCTGAAATCGTTGCGTTTCATTTCCTTCTGTCCTCTCTTGCGTTTCTTTTTCCTCGTTACTTTTTATCGAAAGCTCCGCGGTCTGGTGCTCGAGAACGCGTCATTTTCAGACCGCTTCTCCCGTGTAAGATAAAAATAGAGAAGGAGAGACGCGAATGGTGACTGGTCCGGTTGCATTCGACGCGACAGGTTCGCATTGTCTAGAGTTTCGCCGACGAGTACCGGCACAGCCGCGAGTAACGACAGCTTTCAGCCTGTTTAACGACTCGCGTCCGACGTTGACGGAACATAGACGGGGACAGACCAGACCGTACAAAAATTCACGGGGAAACCACAGCTCGTTCGCAGTTTACACTACTTGCTGGCTCTGATTTAACGCCGGCGCGGCGCAACCTTATCGAATAGTGCGGGGATTATTGGCTCGATAAGCGACCGTACGTATGCCTGACAGTTTTTCTACCTTGACCTTGCCATGGTGACGATTTAGGATTTATTTCCTTGGCTGCTAACCAAGTCAAGGCTAGAGCAAGTCTTAATGGAGAAAGCGGGAGCTTCTGATCGTTCTAGTGAATAAACATGAATCTTATTGGTATGTATATTCTGTATTGAACAAGCGTGCCGAATTCCGATACCTGTTCCCTATTTATCTTCCCTGCAAATTGATGCAACATAGTTCGTACCAAATAGAGACGCGCAACTAATCGCAAGAATTACTATGGTTACAAATACGTACTGGACTGTGGTATTTTAATACAGATTATTCTAAAATTGAAACAATACCGTTTGGAGCAAACAGAGATACCTAACTAATTGCAAGAATTATTATACTAGGTACAGCTTACCCTAGATTCAGGTGCTACTATCTCAATAATCGTTCAAGTAAAGAATACAAAGACCACACACACATATATATATACGATTTTCCTCAAAACAGCGAATACAGATCGAGCAAGCGTTGCCGCTTAGAATGAACGGGCCTGATAAGAACGCGCAGGCCGCATTGTTAACATTGCAACGTGTAATATGTCACGTACCTCTGGCGATTCATCCGGCACCTTGCCCATCCAGCTGAGCGACAGGATGTTGCAGTCGCACTTGGCATTGTTATTCTTCTCGAAGTACAAATGCATGGTCGCGTAACTGAATCGCGTTAGCCGCCTGTCAGGTTTGTCAGGCCATCGAAGCCGGCACCGACCGACACAATCGTCACTCAGCTAAGAAAAGGTAAATAACGCCGCGCACGACGCTCCAATACCATCAGACCGTTCTATCGGTTCCCCTCGGCGATGTCGGACCGATCACCGATCGATAATCGAATTCCAGTTCGAATCCTTCACGCGTCCTTCGTCGGCCACGCGACCAAGCATCCAGGCCGCTCCTCCTCGGGTTTATTCGATTGTTACAATCAGTCTGAGGTGCGATCTCTCGTTTACCCCCTTCTTGCGCCCGTTTCACCACGAAAATCTCGCTCGGAACCGTACCCACGAAATGAGAACGGTTTCGCCGATGATCGATGATTATCTTAGACGACTACGCTCCGTGCCCGACCATCCAGTCGTGACCTGTACCCGCTTCGAGTAACCCGCGACATTCATGGCCCAAGTTCCCAAGGTGAGTAGCGAGCTTACACCGTCGACCTTTCGTACAAAGTCATTTGTTTCGTGTCGCGGTCGCCATTTTGCCGCCTGCTGCGAGCCCACCACCCCGTAAGCCTCGCGATGTCCCGGTGCAACACAGGAGGAACCGCGCGAGCGAAAAAGCTTTGTGAGCTTTGGACGGGACCGTACGTCCGACTGAAAGCTCAGCCGGAGCTGCCGCGCACGAGGCACCGCCGCGTTCTGCGAGCGTATTGATTGCGCTTCGCGCTTGCTTGCTTTCCTGGCCACCTGACGGCCCCTGGGTGTATCAGACCTCTCAGCGAAAGCTTTTTGGCGATACCAACACGGGAGCCGTGAGGAACGCGGGACACGTGATAGTGTACGCACATGCATGCATGTTTTCGAAAAGCTGCGCTCTCCTTTGATTAAAACGAGTTCCAGCACTAACGCGCGGACTTTGGCGCTTTGTGAGAATGGGATCAACACCTTTTTAAAGGGCCTCTCTTTTTCGATTTATTGGGAAACTTTTGTGACGCTTGCGTTCGATGGTTTCATTGGGCTGATTGGAGTAATTCAGCCTGTATGCTGTCATTTGTTTGCACGCTTCGAAGAGATTTTTAATAGTTCATGTTAAGAAAATGTGGTGAGTTTAATGAGTGTGTGATCGTAAGACGCATTGGTTACTGTGGAGTACATATTGGCGAATTATTTGGGAAAATAATAATAATAAATATATTGGTTTAAGGGAAACTAAGTACTGTTCCAAACAGGTTAGAAAAAGAAGGAATAATAAGTGAGAGGTATTTTATTCTTAGAAGTTATTTTCATCTTTCCTGACCTAAAAGCTTCTTTTTTAACGAATTTAGTGGCTCCGAATAGTTTTGCTACGAAGTTAGTTTTTACTGAATACAGATAAGAGTAAAAACCTTTTCTCTAATCACTCTAATTAAGATTTTTATTATTAAGACTATCCACGATGGGACCTCAAATAATTGCATTACTATATTCAAACCTATGTATAATAAAATATCGCATATGTCTTTATTAATATATTCGATTAATATATTTTGTAATATTTAAAATATCTCTATTTAATACTTTTGTAAATCTGATAAAAAGATTCCATGTCCATGTCATTTTGGATCATTTATCCTATGACCCCGCCCTATATCACTTATTTTAAACTTACTTAGCATTTACTATAACTCATATTATGAGCCTAAAGGTACCACGTGGCGCCGCACGTAGTTTACTTTACTCAGAAATTATATTTAACAATTTTTTATCCGTGGTAGTCAAGAGTAACTATATATTCAAGGAAACATTTTTTCGTTGAAGATAATAATTTAGATCGAAAGAGGCTTGAAACTTAGCGTTCAAAGAATTACAATTGGATGCTGAAGAACGTACCCAATATCGACTAATCCATATGACAGCCGCGATACGACTGATGTGAGCATTCGCGTTCGTGTGTTACGCATGAATCGGCGCAGAAGTATGAATGAAAGTCGTACAATTACAATTTTACATCTTCCGTATGCTATACATCATATTTAACAACCTTTGCAATTGTTACGGATTTAATCATTTATAACAATTATTCGCACCGGTAGGGAATAGCTTTGAGCCGTTTTAAAAACGCTCAAACAGCTCTCGAATTTATGAAGAAACTAATTCTTTAATTCTGTCTTTTAAACTAATTGATAAAATAATCGAAAACCGGTTAAACAGTTTCAGTAAAATTAATTATTCGATCGTGTGATAAAATAGCTTGCAGCTATCTTTTTAAATCGTACAAGAGATAATACAAGAACACCAGTTACTTCCGGCTTGCAAACTCGATATCCAAAAATATAAAAGGTCTCATAATGTTCGTGGTTCATTCGATAATAGTAAAAATATTTAAATAGTCACCTAGATGAACCTTTAGAGTGAAAGAAATCGAGTAATTTCAAATTGGCTGCTTTGCGGGCCTTTTCACTTGCGTAAGCACTGTGCACAGATATTGTAGGGAGTGTGTTTCTCCCTCTTTCTCCGCTTCCCCCGCTATTGAGTCCGCCATTGGTCACGTGACGTGACGCGGGCTCAGGGTTCTCGCATAGCGTCGCGTGGAGTTGTAAACCAGCCAGCAAGCGAGTTAGTCGATACGATAGTTATTCACATATTCCTCTGTACTAGAGAAGACTTTGGGAGACGCACAATATCGCCCAGCATTTATATCATACAGTATTTTATTAGTAATAAATATAGTCTTATTGAGTAAGTACTGTGTTTCATTGTCTTGGGGACGTAACAGTTATCACATCTAGCTAGCAGAAATAGGGCTGCTATTCGCACACGCACACGTGCTGCATTGTGGGTTATCGACTGATCCACAATCTACACTTCAACCCTACATTGGTGACCCCGACGTGATTGTTGCTGTTCATCGTCTTTTTGGACATCGCTGCTGGTTCCCTGGCCTTGTTCGCCGTGGTACTCGGGTGTTCAGCTGGCACGCTGTTCCCCGCACCACACTCCAGCGTCGCTGTTCCCGCTTCATCATCGCCGCAGCAGCTCGTGAGTCAAGCATTCGACACCGAGACCGGCCGATGTCATCGTGGCGACGTTTTCTTCCACATTCCTGATTCCGGTGTCCACTTGTTGACGGAGAATTCAGGTAACGGTTTGGCGGCCATTTTGTGTATTACGCCAAGCGTTGTTTCGAAGGGTTCTTGTAACGGTTTGGCGGCCATTTTGTGTATCTCGCCAAGCGTAGTGCGCATCGTACGGGTTCCGACTCTCGCCGCGCTGCAAGCGCTTTTCCGCCTTTTTGTTGCGACTTGCAATGTTCGTACGTACATACGTATAACCTCCATGTAAATAGTTCGTAGTGTTAGGTATTGCGTAGTAGCGGGGTTTCTTGCGTGCCGTTTCGTGCGTAGTAATTCCGTGTCGGTTTTTATTCAGTACTTTGAGAGTTGCCTTGCGCCATGGATGAGGCAACACGCGCTGAACTTGATAGCATGCGTATGGCGCTGGAGCAGTTACGGGTGGGCGCGGGCGTGCTGGACGGCTCGATGCCGGCCAGTTCGCGCGTACTCCGCGCGGATGCATACCGGGTTCCCAAGATCCCGTGCTTTTTCAAGGAGGATCCCGCGCTTTGGTTTATGCAAGTCGAAGCGTCGTGCCGGAACGCGTGCATCGTTAAAGATAGTACGAAGGCTGATGTGGTCATCGCGGCGCTTGATTTCGAGATCGTCGCGTGTATTAGAGACATAGTTTCCGACGTCGGCGCGGACGACCGTTATACGCGTATCAAAGAGCGTATTATATCTACGTTCGCCGGTTCCGCCGAAAGCCGCCTTAGGCAGCTTCTCAAGGGCGAAGTACTGACGGACGGTAAACCGTCGCAGATATTGTGCCGGTTGCGCAACCTTAACGACAGTGGCTGCGATGACGCTGTCATCAGATCTATTTTTATGGACCAGTTACCTGTGCAGTGCAGGGGGATCCTTGCAGGGTCGAACGTGCCGGATTTGCAGAAGCTGGCTGAGCTGGCCGATAAGGTGTTCGAGGCCACCGTTCCTTCGCCGAATTGCACTGCGTTCGCGGTCAGTAGCACGGCTCGCGATAGTCGCGATAGTGCCCCTATTGTAAAGGTCGCCGCGGACCTAGCCGCGCTCAATTGTAAGGTGGACAAACTGTTCGCAAAGTTTGATAGACTTGCCTCGCGACCTCGTTCTAAATCTAGAATTAGACGCGAGCGTTCGGGTGCTAATAAAACCGGTCCAGCGCTGTGCTGGAAGCATAGTAAATATGGGGTTAAGGCACACGGCTGTGCCGATGAGGCGTCGTGCACATTCAAGCGCTCGGAAAACTGAAGCGACCTTCGCTCGCATTGACGGGCGTCGAGGGTCGGCCATTGGGGAACCGTCTGCAGATATTGGACCGACGTTCAGGTCGGCACTTCCTTATCGACTCCGGAGCGGATCTGTCGCTTCTGCCCGTTGACGATAGTAAGAATAAGAAACCCACGAATTTCAAGTTGTACGCGGCAAACGACTCGTTGGTCGACACGTTTGGTGACAGGCTCTGTGTCCTGGATCTTGGGCTGCGTCGCGAGATTTCGTGGAACTTCTGTGTTGCGTCGGTTCCGTACCCCATCATCGGTGCGGATATTCTTGCACATTACGGTCTTGTTGTGGATCTAAGAAGGCGCCGGTTGATTGATACGCTTAACAAGGTGCATACCTTAGGCGTGTCAAGGCCTTCTGCCATTCCCGCGATTACTACGATTAAAAGACCGGTTGACGACCGTTTTATCCGGGTACTGGGCAAGTTCCCAGAAATTACCGGCTTGCCGCAGCTCGCGCCGTGGGATTCGTGCGATGTTAAGCACTTCATAGTGACGAATGGACCCCCGGTAGCGCAGCGTCCAAGGCGCCTTGCGCCTGACAAGTTGGCTGCGGCTAAGAAAGAATTTGGAGCAATGTGCAAGGCCGGCATCTGCCGCCCTTCCAGCAGTCCCTGGGCGAGTCCGATCCACCTAGTCGCGAAGTCGGACGGGTCATGGAGGATCGTCGGCGATTATCGCCAGTTGAACGCGGCGACCATTCCGGACAAGTACCCCGTCCCGCACTTGTACGACTTTACCGCTAATTTGCACGGGAAAACAGTATTTTCAGCCTTAGATCTGCACAGAGCCTTCCACCAGATTCCGGTTGCCGCGGAGGATATTGAAAAGACCGCTGTGGTCACTCCGTTCGGTTTATTCGAGTTCCTTGTCATGACTTTTGGGTTGCGGAACGCCGGTCAAACGTTCCAGCGTTACATCCACCGGACTCTTGCGGACCTCGATTTCGTGTTCGCCTTCTTGGATGATATCCTTATTGCATCCTCGTCCCCAGAGGAGCATGAGGAACATCTCCGGGTCGTTTTCGAGCGTTTGAAGCGGTTTCATTTGCGCTTAAACGTAGGTAAATGCAAGTTTGGTTTACCGGAAATTCAGTTTTTGGGCCACATTGTGAACCGCGACGGTATTAAGCCCACGTCGGAGAAGGTTAAGGCCATACGTGATTTTCCGAAGCCGCGTACTGTCGCGGAGTTGCGTCGTTTCTTGGGCGCCGTGAATTTTTATCGTAGGAGCATTCCTCACGCGGCCGAAGCTCAAGCTCCGCTTCACGAGTTCACGTGCGACTCTAAGAAGAATGATAAGCGCGAGATCGTGTGGTCCCCTCGGGCTACGGAAGCTTTTGAAGCCACTAAGGGCGAAATAGCGCGCGCTACGTTGCTGGCTCATCCATGTAATGGGGCGAAGACACGCGTGGTTACGGACGCGTCGGATTTTGCGATGGGAGCGGTGCTTGAGCAGCTCATCAATGGGTCCTGGAAACCCCTATCTTTTTTTTCGCGTAAGTTCACCCCGCCGCAACTTAGGTATAGCGCCTACGACAGGGAGTTGACCGCGATTTTTGAGGCGATCAAATACTTTAAGTATTTTCTTGAGGCTCGCGAGTTTGTGATTGCTACCGATCACAAGCCGTTAGTCTATGCGTTTATGCAGCGCGCTGATAAAGCATCGCCACGTCAGGCCCGTCAGCTCTCGTTCATTGCGCAGTTTTCGACGCGCATAGAATATATACCGGGTGTAGAGAACGTGGTGGCGGACCCACTGTCTAGGGTAGAGGCGATACGACTCCCGGTGGAGATAGAGTTGAACGAGCTCGCCGACCTGCAGAACGGTGACGCCGAGTTGAAGTCGTTGCGTGAATCGCCCGAGTTTTCGAAGTCATGGAAGCAAATACAGTGGGGACCGACACATACCACGCTGGTATGCAATGTCGGCGATGAGGTGATTCGCCCATTTATTCCCCTCGCGCTGCGCAAACGCGTGTTTCACCTTTTTCACGATACAGCTCATCCGAGCGCCAAAGTGACCGACCGGCTCATTCGCCAGCGGTACACTTGGCCGAATATGCACAGGGACATCGGTACCTGGTGCAAGAACTGTATCGACTGCCAGCAGTCGAAGGTGTCGAGGCATGTTAAGCACCTTCCTGCTCAGTTTATAGCTCCGGACAATCGTTTCGACCACGTCCATGTGGACATTGTCGGGCCGCTTCGCGATGATAACGGGTTCAGGTATATCTTGACGATGGTTGACCGGTTTTCGCGCTGGCCCGAGGCTGTTCCGATGAGGGACAGTGAAGCCAGGACCGTGGCCAGGGTCATCTTCGACACCTGGATATCAAGGTTTGGAGCACCAAAGTTAATGACGACCGATCAGGGATCGCAATTTGAGAGCCAGTTGTTTAATGCGCTCTTGTCCCTCATCGGATGCCGCCGGATTAGGACGACGGCATATCACCCGGCTTCGAACGGGTTAGTTGAGCGTTGGCACCGCACGGTCAAAGCGGCGATTATGTGCCATACCGACAGGGGCGAGTGGACGCGGGTCCTCTCCACGGTATTGCTGGGTCTGCGTACCCAGGTGCGGCTCGATACTAATGCGTCCCCGTCTGATTATGTGTATGGTACGGCGTTGCGCGTGCCCGGAGAATTTTTTCTTCCCGACTCTTTCGAGGCCGAGGCCCAGCCGTTTTTGCTTGACTTCCGAGAGTCCATGCGGCGGGTTCGTCCGGTGCCAGTCGCGCAGAAATATCTAAAGCGCGCGTTTTTTTATAAGGACCTGGCGACGTGTACCCATGTATTCTTGCGTACCGGGGCGGTTAGAAGGCCTCTCGAGCGTCCATATTCTGGACCGCACAGAATTATCGAGCGCGAGTCCGACCGTGTTTACCGGATCGAGGTAAACGGTGCTCCGCGGAGTGTGTCGACGGAACACCTTAAACCGGCTTATTTTACCCCCGATAATGTGAGCGACCCCACGTGTGTCGATCGTGGCGCGTCCGCCCAGCGTCCCGCACTTAGGACATACGCGCGTAACCGCGCGATTTCCGACGCCGCTAGTTAAGTAATTGTGATAAGTATTATTAATGTTCAATTACTCGTAAGCTTAGATTTAGTGTAGTATTTAAGCTCTTTTGTAATTTAATAAAGTATCGTTAACACTCGGGGGGGAGTCTGTAGGGAGTGTGTTTCTCCCTCTTTCTCCGCTTCCCCCGCTATTGAGTCCGCCATTGGTCACGTGACGTGACGCGGGCTCAGGGTTCTCGCATAGCGTCGCGTGGAGTTGTAAACCAGCCAGCAAGCGAGTTAGTCGATACGATAGTTATTCACATATTCCTCTGTACTAGAGAAGACTTTGGGAGACGCACAATATCGCCCAGCATTTATATCATACAGTATTTTATTAGTAATAAATATAGTCTTATTGAGTAAGTACTGTGTTTCATTGTCTTGGGGACGTAACAGTTATCACATCTAGCTAGCAGAAATAGGGCTGCTATTCGCACACGCACACGTGCTGCATTGTGGGTTATCGACTGATCCACAATCTACACTTCAACCCTACAATATTCGTAGCACAGCGCCATCTATCGCTGCTGTCACGTTTGTAATATGATTTTCTTGCGATTTGTTACACGATAAATTAAATATCTAAAATACAAAAAGTTTAACACTTAGTCCTATTTCGAACATCATGGATTACAAGGACGAGCAATACAATGAAGTCGAAGCTTTGGAATCGATTTACTGCGGGGAAGTTGAAAGTATGCAAACAATGTTGTATAACCTAAAAATTTGTTTTTATGACTTAAAGCATGCTTCTCCTGTGTATATTATTCTACATACGATATTCAATTCAATCTCGGAGCTTCCGTGTATAGAACTTTCTTGTAGTTTTAGCAACAGAACCATTTTACAAGTTTGCCATACCTGTCAAGACAGAAGATTATGAACCGGACACTGCAAATGGGCTTAGTTGTCGTTTGGAGTTCACATACACAGCCAAGTACCCAGACGAACCTCTCCTTATATCGATAGAGGAGCATGAGAATTTTGAGGAAGGCAGCGATGAAAAATTGAGGGAACACTTGTTGGAACAAATGGAAGAAAACCTTGGTATGGTTATGGTGTTTACTTTGGTCAGCGCGGCTCAAGAGTGGCTCAATGTACAGTGGGATAGAATCAAATTCAAACGAGAAGAGTCTGCGTCGCTGAAACGAAAAGAGGACGAAGAAGCGGAAAGGGTAATATATCTAGATGCATCTCCGTATATGTATGTAGCATTAATGGGTTGAAGTAAGGCTAATCTGACTATGGTTGTTTTAGAAAAAGTTTGAAGGAACAAGGGTCACAGTTGAAACATTTTTAACTTGGAAGGAAAAGTTTGACGAAGACATGGGATACACAAAGCGAAGAGAATTAGCTGAGCGCGAGCTAAAGAAATTAACTGGCAAGGAATTATTTATGACTGATAAAACGTTGGATCAATCCGATCTGAAATTCTTAAATGAGGGTATATTTCTGTTGTATTCATTTGATTTATGTAAAAACGTGGGTATAGTTGATACAAATATAATATTGATTTTTGTTGTATTTATTAGGTACCGTTAAAATAGATGAAAGTCTATTCCAATATATGGATTTCTTGGAAGTGGAAGATGATGATGAGTATGAACCACCGTGTCCTAATAGTGCCTAAAATAAATATAAATATTCTATGCCACTGTTTTATACAATCATCCCAAACCTCCCCTATACTAATTGAACCGTTTGCATTTAGAATTCGTATTCCAAAATTTGTTTCAAGTATTAATCGAAATGCCAGTGCAGAATGAATTTGTTGAAATTCATTTTGTAGCCAAAAATATTTGTCATGGATAGAGCGATGTATAATACGGAAAATAGTTTTTATAATTGTGTACAGTAGAACTCTATTTAAATATAAATCAAGATTTAATGCACTAATTTAATTCCACATTTATACGTTTGTACGCGAACTACTTTTTCAACAAAGATGAAATGATTTTCACGCGCATACTCGAAGACTCTTCGTCGCCACCATATCAAAAAGGGAATATGTATAATGAAATAAGTACCCACTAACGATCACGATTCAACATTTATTTATACCTTGAGTGTACGACTTAAACGGTCAGTAACAAATTCTAACGAGTGAACATTTGTATTTGGCTAACTTAAGATTCTTTTCTTCTCGTTCGTGGAACCATAATTATATCACGGGTTATATGCATAGCGCAATAACGAACAGTCTGTTAGATGCTTCGTTACGTTTGTGGCAGTAACAATCAAATCGACAATATATCCATCAATTTATATTTCGCGCAACACATACGAACCTCCTGGCAGAATTTTTACTTTTGTATTCTTTACTTAACGTAAAAATGACTATTGTTACAATACGGTACAAAAAATACGAATTTTACAACGTTGTCTGCATATTTTTGCTTTTTTTTTCTTATCATAATGCTTCATCGGTACAATATGAAACCGAAGAAACGGGTGCAACAACCAACTTGTGTAGCCTTACACTTTACGCAGTACACCTGGCAGAATAGAAGACGCTACGTGACAAGAAGTTTTTTTCTAAGGAGTTTCTACCATCCTCTCTATAATTTTGTTTCTTCTAATACATCATACTAAATTCCATACAATCGCTAAATACACAGTTTGCAGTTTCAAAACAGGTGTTTTTCAACATATAATAATAATAATAATATAGAACTGGTAATCCGTCATTGAGAGATAACGGCGATGAGCAACAACTAAATTCACTATTTTCTCATTCGATTCGTGTATTTTACTTGCGTTAATCTTTCAACTTATCGGCAGAATAGAACTTGCGGAACTAAAGATTCGGAATAAATAAAATAAATATGCAAGATTCGGTCCTAAAATTGGTAAACAGTATACAAACTATATACTTGGGCTGGTTTACTTCGCCACAGGGCACAATTCTGGATAAGTTACTAAATAAATAAGTACAGAGACATCGACGAGCAAAAAGAGCCTTCATCAAAAAAATTTCAATTCCCTGACAATTCGCAATGGAATCGTTGATCAAAGGATTACACTACCGTTGCCATGAATCGAGTCGCTTCGTATGAAACTTATTTACTTCAGTTAACTTAAAACGACTCTACATATAGGTCAGAGTAGCCGCCTTGTCTTTCGACTCGCCAACACGTCATAATCTGTTGGGAGAAGAATACGATTAGTAACGGCATAAATAATAATTTTCCAGCGTTAATATTTTTCGTTTAACCAAGCGAAACTTCATAGATGATAACGGAGCTACGTCTACACGAAATATGATAGGATCGTTGGCATATCTCTTTTTATCAGTAACTCTAATGTTCGCTATTCAAGAATAAGATGACCACCAGTTTCACGCAAGACAATTTCTGTCGGCATCTTTTTTCTTTGTGATACAACCTAGAGGAACAATGCCAGTTATTACCGCACCATCGCTTAACTGGCTTAATCTCTAAACGACACAAGCAATACGAACTTATTTATAAAGAGCGTTTTGTATAAAATAGCTTATAATAAAACATTTTGATCGTTGCTATGTGACAAATCCCGAATGGTACCGTACCAGAGTAGGCTTTTCGTTACACTCTACAGAGCGTGAAAGGGTTGAGCGTAGGCTTTCTCAATGCGATGTACAAACAGATAACCACACAGAATGTCTCGTCTGAAACGGTCCTAAGATTTCGTCGCTTGGCTAAACTCACTAAGACATTGTTTAAAATGTGTGATTAATCAATCAAATTCGTGGCAGCAAACAGCTCTGCTCATAGTACCCGGGCTCAATAACCGGTGTTCTGGCTAATCAACAATTAATTACATATTATACGACACACAACGAACACGTATTACTGCGTGTACACCGGGTTTCTAATGTTCCTCATATATATCAAGATCCTTTGATACATCCCAGCGAAAAATAGATTTTCCTTAACATGTAGAGAAAAAGTTACGGTAGTTACGGTCCCGCGCAATTCATAATTGTTCAGAGAGAACAAAACACCAAGAACATTTCAGGAACAAACACGTAATTGCACTTCTATAATATTAGAGTACCTGCGATATTTATACCTATGCCCCCATCTGTATCGTTCGTAAAATACATTCGATACACTCTATGCTGTGACATACGTATGTGAAAGAAGGAAACTCGAAAACCGATACACGCGATCGATGGCTATTGGAAATTCTGATTTGATTACCCGTAAAACGTTAACCCACTTAGCCATCGGACGCGTTTGAGCAAAAAGTAAAGTAAATTAAATCGTGTATCGATACTAACGGTTACCAATTGCGAAGGCAATAATCAACGTAGTTTATTACAAATTAGAAATTACTGTTGCTTTGCGTGATTTCTTTCAACTTCATCCTGTTCCCTTTGTTTTTATCTATTTTTTTCTTCTTTTTAAACAGTACTTTTTGTTTAGAATTGCAAAAAGACTTCTTCAATAAAAGCGTATATGTATAGATATATAAAACGTTGCAAAGTAAAGGCGTGACAGACAGGGCTGAAGCATGTAGCATTATTGTTAGGTGCGGTTGCGTTCAAGAAAGTATGCTTGGAAATTTTGGGACAGCCTAGGGACGTTAGCTGATTTCCGGGGTACATTATTGTAAACATAGATACACATCGAGAATAAATCTATTGGTGTATTAAAAAATTCCCAGGAAAACAAATATTTCAACGCTGAGAATGAATGATGAGGGAACGCCAATTGTACTTACACGTAGGCAACTCTATACACGTGAAATTTTTAATCACTTTATCTTTTTTGTACTTTTTTTACATATCCTGCGGTGTGAAAAATTTCTCTGTACAAATGTACCTGATTTTATTAGGTTCTGCATATATGTATATACATATGTATATACTGTAAAAACATATAAACATACTATACGGGAGTATTGCACTCATCGTCAGTGAATTAACATCAGTGTACTTTCCTGTTTTGCTTTACGCGCGATAAAAAACGAAGGTTTCCACAAACAAAATTTTGTTATATACTTTAAATACTTTCATTAGTCAATTACCTGATGCGATTTTCTGAATGATAAATTGGCCATCCTAATACTGTATGCGGGGGGGGGGGGGGAGGTTTAGTGGAGGAGATTAAAATACTGCAATCTTAGCTTACTTCGACATTCAATGCTGTAATAATAACACTATGTGTTATCGTTTCGTTCGTGCTTTAACACTTCGTGCAAGTTACACCGTAAAAGCAGCTGGCAATTAGCCACTGAGAAAGTAACAGTTCTTACAGCTAAAACTGTTTTACAACTGCACTGTTGCCGGTAGAGTTTTGTGTCACGACTTGTCTTATAGTTTCAGTGCAGGACATATGCGATATTTTGATCGTTAATAGTAATAATGATAGCCTCTGAATATTCCGCTTGGTGAAATTCGCTACAGATGCTTTAAATTGTGGCGGATTTCTACAGGATATCTGAAAAAAATTCATTAATGCTTCAGCGGCCTGCACCGATGTCAGTCGCCGATGAACAACGAGAGCTGACGATAGAAAATTGTCAAAGGAGTAATAGATCTACGTTTCATACAGTGGGCAATTATTAATGGGGATCGATCTGCGAAGAAAAGATAGTCAACTCGATATCACAGATGTTTCATCCGAGAAATTATTTTGAAAGATCACGGTACTTTTTCTACGCAGACACAGATCGATGCGCAATAACTATTAGCCCGTTATTAAAGCGTTCAGGTATAATTAATTGCTTTCGGAAATAAATTTGATGATAAAGTTGTTACTAGTGCCATACGTAAAAGTGAAGCGATAAAAAGTAGATTTTAAGCATTGCTGGAAGAAAAAAGAAAAAAAGATTATGAAGCTATATACACGTGCGTATTAATGTGTTCATTCTTGGTGTCATGGTTAATTTATATTCTCACAGCATCACTGGTGCTTCTCAGACTCACTATTTATGCAATATTGCTTTTCTAAGTGGATTCTAAACGGTTCCTTCAAATCTCCTATCGGTCTACGTATCACGTCTTTGTAAATTAAATCGGTACATTGCTAACTAAAACGACTTCTTTTATCTAACATGATCTTTATTTCGAGGTGGAACGTGCTGCAACTAATTTCTAATTATTCATTTTACGAACTAAACGTAATATACTCACTTCTCTGGCAATACACGAGGTTTGGCATAATCTCCGGGCCAATCATAGAGATTTGGCAGTGGACTGTCATAGTTGGCATCGTACATTTTACTCGTAATAAATTTTCGCTTATCTTTCGGCTCCGGGTACTCACTTGCCAATCCAGCTAATAAGTTTCACAATGTTTCAAGCTCGTTTTACTTAAGATAGAATTAATGAAATTGCAAATGCAATCGAGTAACTTACTTTTTGCGTAAGCGTAGTTTGCAATGCGAATGGCAATATCAATGGAGCATTCACGAATCGTGCTCAACGGTGGATAAAGGCTACCCATTTCAAGATCCTCGTCCTTCACGTGATCGGCAACAGCTTGGGCCGAGATGAGGAACAAATCTTCCGTAATATGATGGCACCCCGTCACAATCACACCCAGTGCAATTCCAGGGAAAATGTATGCATTGTTTCCTTGCCCAGGCTTGTAAATTTTTCCACCGTAGTGCACCTCGCCGAACGGGGAGCCCGATGAAAATATACATTTCCCCTGAGATATGAACAATATTTTACAACTCTAATTTCAATTCAATTATACAACGCGTGTACGGGATCAGCGTACAATATCCTGCTGTCGGTTTTAATATATTTTACGGCACTTTTCATGGCGTTCTGAATAGATAGATCATAAAGTAATTTAATAGAAACCATTTCCTTACATTCGTGTGATCGTAAGCTTGTTGAGCCGTGCATTCCGCTTTGCTCGTTGGATTGCTCAACGCAAAGATCAAGGGCCTGGCATTATTCTTGGCCATTTCTTTTAAGACCAGAGGAGTAAACGCTCCAGCTGCTGCTGATGCACCTGTTGGGATATTTCTACTTTAGATGGAGATCGATACGTGTCGATATGAAAAGGGTTACGCACCAATCAAAACGGTCGGTTTTACTTCCTTCACAACGTCTAACAACGACTTCATCACCTTATGGTCTTTCGCATACCAGACCTTGTGACCATCTAAATTGCCTTCTGGTCGATCTTTGACAAGCAGTCCATCAATGTCCATCATCCAAATGTTATTACGAGCCTCCTGTTCCGTACAACCGTCAGCTTCCATTGCCTTCACGCATAGGTCAGCTATTCCAATAGCAGCCTGCATTAAGTAATGTCCATTTAAATGAAAGAACCATTATGAGTCAAATAAATCATTACCTAAGTTTTATGTTACGTAAAATACTGCATACCTCACCAGCACCCAGGAATACGAATTTGTTCTCAGACATCTTTTTCTTCGTTATTCTCTTCGACGCTAAAATTCCAGCAACCGCGACCGCAGCCGTGCCTTGTATATCATCGTTAAATGTGCAATACTTGTCACGGTACTTGTCCAAGAAACGGAAGGCATTGTGGTTGCCAAAGTCCTCGAACTGTACAAAATTTATATAGCAGGTAGAGGAACTGTCCATTTTAAATAATTTAAATTGAAGGTACATAAACATAGGGTTTCCCAAGAGCATATACCTGAATGAGAACGTTTTGTCCGTATTTCCTTACGCAGGCTGCCATAAATTCGTCAATCAACTCGTCATATTCGCCACCTTGACTCCTTGGTTTGTTCAGACCAATATAATGAGGATCGTTCCTCAACTGCTCATTGTTTGTGCCAACATCGATGGTAATTGGCAGGCATTGATGCGGTTTAATGCCAGCCAGAGCAGTGTAAAGTGCTAATTTTCCTACTGGAATACCCATTCCACAAGCGCCAAGATCACCCAGACCCAAGATTCTCTCTCCATCTGTTACGCAAATCGCACGGACAGCTTGTTCGGGCCTATTGTATTGTAAATATAGTTCGATATTATCATGCTGAATTCTATTGTACGATTTGTAGAATCAGAATGTTGATTCTGAATAAAATAGAATGTTTTAAATTGAATATCCTTTTTTCCAAACGATACTTTCGTGTAAAAAATATAAAAGATCCCGGTTAAATATGTGCTACTTATAATTATACATATAACAGTCAACATAAAGGCTATTTTGTTCCATAAGTTATTGTTTAAGGACAAAAATTCGTGTATAAAGATCGTCAGTGTTACAAGTACTTTTTTTTATCTATAGACATTCCATATGGCATACATATATTTCTCCGTTACACGTTTTATATCGGAAGATAATACCGTAAGTCAGAAGTACACACGTGTCATCGCGTGTGTTCCACTTTATGCGAGCCACCCGTAATTGAATTATTATTGTCCCGAAATAAATCCTTTTCTTTTCCGCCCGCATATATCAGTAAACATAAAGCCTTTAATTTTTCATTAAGCTGTTTTCCTCTTTTTACAGAGAATTGTGTTGAATAAATTTCGTGAAACGTAAGACGATTTTATGGCATATTTCGAAAATACCAACCAATTGTTCAAGATCTCGTAAATGTGGCCTTTATCGTATATTGTGATAAATAATCCACGAGGTCTGCGATAAATAACGCCGAACTTTTGACAGGCTAATCCCACGGTAGGCGTATAAACAATCGGCATCATTTGCTCGATGTTTTCGCTTAATAAGCGGAAAAACAATCTCTCGTTTCTTTCCTGCGAAATATATATAAAAAAACAAGTTAATTAACGAAAACGGTGTTACTTGCAGTCCGTTATGGCATGCCTGTTCATAAGATAGATTCTACTTGATTTTACCTGCAGTTCGACGAGGTAGAGATACCGATTTAAATCCTCCGTATATTTCATGACTGAAGCCTTGCACAGAGCCAGCTGTTCCTCCTGAGTTTTAAACCTCGGTGGCTGCAAACCATGTATACCCAACGATATTCTTTCCTGCAAGGTGAACGCCAGACCCTGTGCGAAAATAAACGGCATCAAACATGCGTGAAATTCTCAGGGGCAGGAAAATCGTTATAACAAATGACGTTTCTTTCACAAATAGAAAATTCTCTCGTCTATCTTGTGGGCGGAAAATTACCATTATTATATTCACATACAATTTTCCCCTCGTGATTTTAATGTGAAATGTGATTACCTGTTACCTTACACGAGGAATTCGTTTAGGATATAAATGAAATAGGTTTTTTCTTCTTAATTAATATACGCATCTACAATTGAGTGCACCAGTTCTGCATGGTAATATTACAACCGCAATCACGATAAAACGAGAAGGCTTTTAGTGGAAACCAGAATGCCAAAGAGTTAGCTAATTAGAAAAACAAAGGTAATCAGTAAAGGAAACAGTGCAAGATATGCTAAAAATTTAAATTTAGACGTACAACAAAAGTGTCTATTAACGTAATGTAATTTATTCTGTTAAATATACATTTGTTAAATGAATCGACCAACAGAAGTTATTAACATTCTTTTACTTAAGCTATCTGTCCCGTATTTTCTGTTGATTATTTAATTAAGGTAATATTAAATCCACGGAAGAATATCTTAACTTACATTTTATTCATGAATGCCCGTACTATTACGAAATATGTATCACCTGTAGTAATTTATAAAAAATATTGCATATTTGAATACAAAATACCTGCAATCAAGCGTACCTTGTTAAGTCGGGGATCTCTCATATGACCAATACCTTTCACCATATTGATAGGTATCACATCTCCAGACACCTCGTGGATGTCTTTGTGTTGAATATCCTTTGCTGCAGGATGTGTAGGTGGAAGCAAGCGCGTCCATGATCCTGCACAATTTCTGCTACTGGGCGATCTGTTAGATACGCGAAAAGTTATTTTCGAAATATTAGGTGATAGAAGGAAAAGGGAATTCATCTATTCGCGTAGATTTATTCAAAAATTTTGGATATTCACGATAGCACATGATTTGTAAAAAAAATTTAGTTTGTTCTTTTTTTCAATTTTAGTGTACTATTATTTTTGTAGAGATATGAACGAAGTTCGCGTGAAATAAATATTTTTTGCAATACACTCGGCTGTTCCTCTTACGTATTTTTTGTGCCCCTTTTTTATTGACAAATATTATTCATGCGATCATCAATCGCGTTTGCGTATGAATAGTTATTTTACGCCGAGACTGCATTAATCGAACAATGAAAGAATATTGTAATAACAACATTCATAGTTTCATGAAACATTCATTCCAGTTGAATAAATTTGGTAACGCGTAACTTCTACTGTAATCAAATGCATCTTCTACATTGGAGATAAAGTTGATCATTTTAAGAAATATTGTTACTTTACGAAGATTGGAACGTAGATACCTTCGCCGTAAATTTGATAACAACAAATTGACAATTGCTTTGATCATTCTATGGCATTCATCGAACTGCAATGAGTTTACGAAACTGAGTTTGCGAAGAGTTACGTATGTCCGTATTTATAAAGATGTTGCAGCCTCAAGGATAAATCGAACCAATACTGACAATTAAATACTATCGGTCTTATCAGTGGGAGCGATTACTTAAGTGGATTTCAGTGAGACAATTCAAAAGCCACCCATTCTTTTTTATTCTTGTCCAGTTGTCTTTAATCTGTCGATTGTAGAACATTTCTGCGAATTATCCTTCCAGCTATCAAAATACAAAATTACGACACATAAAGAATATACGGTAAATTGCCAATATTGTGTCCTTTTTATCCCGATGGATATTTTGTAAAGTTCAACATCTCGCTTCTTCTTAAATAGTGCAGTATAACAACATGTAGACGTGCGATGCGAAAAAATATAAAAAAAAAGGTTCTACTCGTTTCGTGCACAGATCCATTACCCCGCAAACGTCGAGTGTGTCGTTTGCGTTCTAGTTTCGAGCAAAATTACATGTGACATCGGAACATCCGTCGGTTTATAGACCATTAACAGGGATGTTTGCCAATTATGTAGTACGTTCAACCGACTTAGTCATTTGTGCAACAGTTCCAGGAAACGATCCGCGTGAGAACAGGTTAAAATTGCTTCTCTTTCGCGAAGGATGATAAATGAATTATCATTAACGATTCCGCGTAAACGCAAGACTCACTTATTAATAATTTTCCCATTCAGATTTCAATGCTCTTGTGACTGATAGTCACGTTCTTGTAATCGTAACTATATAGCGACATATTTTACCGTCTTTCGTTATCTTAGCGTGCAACGAGAGGGTTGGTTAAGGGAATAGCTTATACGTGTAAACGGTTAGATACTCCGTTTAATTATCTCAGATACAATTTACATGAATTAGCTGCAGCGGAGAACGTTCGTATAAATCTTTAGTGACCAGTTGCTGAATATCCGTAGCGAAAGGGTTAAACTAATCAGTCTATTATCGACCGAAAACTCCCTTGGTCTTTAATCAATAATATAGAAGAAGAGCTAATTTCATCCTTTCTTCCCCTTTCGACACAGTGTCTGGAGACTTTTCAACAGATGAAACACTTGTTGGAGGCAGAGATTCATTGCACCGAGCGAGAAGCGAGTAAATCGATACAGTACAGGTGAATTACGGTGCCAAATATTTTAGGTAGATAGTCTGGGCAAGGAAATCAATCAACAAGTTGTAATAACAGGTAGCTTTATTGGCCTACTGCCACGTACGAAAATCTGAACCACTTTTTCTACATAAGCGACGAACCAATCTTACATCCAATGATTGCAATTACTAATTGGACTTCTTTCTAATGCATAGAACTAAATGTACGACGAAATTGGTGACATTAAAACAGGTAGATGTGGTATCGATTAAAGGTCCGTTGAAGGTATTGCAACCACAGAGGCCAAATAGTACGTCGATAACGTGATACTATGACATTTGATAGTGTGTCCGTGGTATTTGACTTCGTTATCGTTTGAAAATCGTTGCAGTGAAATGGACAAATGACGAAGCAAAAGTAGACAGAAATGACTTGTCGGTTAGCGATCACAAATTTATGACTCGAAATTGATTGGGAGAAGGACGAATGGGTAATAAAGCGTGCAAGGTTTCTAGTACCAGAAGAATGGAAAAGGTTCCCACGAATATCAATGTAAATTGACTTGATTTCTTTAATCTAGCTACAATTTTCGTCTACGGTCTTCATAGTAGGGCTACTCATTCTGTTAAATTGAATATGAAACGTGATTGTAGTTACTTGTTTATTGTCAAATTTAAAGAGCGATAACTAGAAAATCATAGTTTAATGAATTAAAAGTTGTTTTTTTTTAATCTGGTACTCGAATCCGGCAGAACTTGCCGATTAACTCTGAGTCATAGATATTAACTGGACATTGTGTAATAGGTGCTTATCGGTTTGATCTGGTTACAACTAAACTGTGGAATTAAGCATATGATTGCAATTGATGGTGTTTTACAAGCAGTAAGATGAAAACCTTGTCTCGCGAACGCTATTATTTTTTAATGAGTTTCTATTCTATCTTGCCACGTACAGAAAATAAGAAACGAGATATTTCTAAGATATATCTGCGTGTGACAAAGGTATTGCATTTCTGAAAACGGGACAGGGTAATCTATTATTATTTCAGTGGCGTCCGGCCAAATTTAAAGAAATAACATCGAAAAATATACTGGTACAAGTGCAAGTTGCTTCGACAGAGAAAATCTATTATTACTTTACAGCCAATATGAATCTCCTAGCAGAAATTATAGAAATAATTATTGGTGTTAATGCACTGTTCTCGTTCTAAGAATCAATTGATTCGAAGGCCTACAGATTCTACGAATTCGTGGATACACAGGTATCAACACTTATTGCTTGCAACATTTTTTAAAAATAAAATGGAATAAGATTGTACCGTAACATATAACGAACATATGACGACAATTTATACTTTCCATAGATCATGTAAATTTTCAACACATGTGCTAAAAACAAAAGTACTTGGCAGATAGCTGTTCATGGAATCAATATATCAGATAATTATTCCAAACAGGGTTAACGTTTGAAACATTTAATTAAAAACTATATAAACGTTTAACCTTGTTTAAATACAAATATCGCGTTTAGAATACCGACCGGTTAGATTTGTACTCCTTTTATTACACAATTAATTTACGAGATAAATTTTTTCCCTCTATCATATGGTAGCCTTGATCATTACGACTTCCTCGTCATCATATGGGCGCAGCTATATATGTATGTAATAAGACTGACGTCACTTTCAGAGATAAAAACAGGTGTGATCTTAGAAACGAGTTATCACGAATATCGTATAAAAAATATCCACATACGAAATATTATGGAGTATCATGATTTTCTCATTGACTTCAACATCTAATATTATCACATAATATAATTCACAAAAATAAATTCATTAGATTCTGTACGTTATTATGTCCATTTTAATGTTGAAATTTTAATTAGCATTAGGATAAAATTCTCTATGCATTTTGTCAGAATTTATTCTGTTCCACTAAATTAAAATCAAAGTGCATCAAAATGCTGAAGGCATTGTATCTTCAAGTATGCAAGCAAGAAAAGTGCGAACTCCCGTATCATTTTACAAACTTCAATTTCACTTTGAAATAATTCTTGCTTAAAAAAAATTCATAAATGTTATTAATATGTTCCTCGTCCTACGCAACAATGATTAGCGTATCTTATGTAAGTTAGTCGATTTAACGTATTACGTAAAGCGCTGATATAACTTTGAAGGCATGAAGTGACATAGACTATGACGTACATATTACCGTAATTTTGAAAGATTTCGAATGACTTGTTGGTGACGCATAGAAGAATATTCGACCGTATGATTCACTCATATAACTTCCGCATTTAACGAAGAACAGAACATACGAAACTTAAACAATATGCTCAATTGTTGCGATAAAAATAGCATTTGAGTAACGGGGGAAAAAAAGAACTGCCTCATTTAACGTATATCTTCCAACTAACGAACGAAACAGTAGGTAAATAATAAAATTAGTACAGAATATTTAAAATTTCGGTAATTTATGACGAACAAGTTCGATGAAAAGTTAAGAGTTGTACAGTCAAATTCCATGTAAACAATTAAAATTAAGAAATGCACTAACTACAATAGTATTTGTTACTCTGCATGTTGGTACTTATAAGTCATCTTTATTGTATACTGTTTATTCATTCGCCCTATTACAAATTTTCCGATTTCCTGCTACCTTGAATTACTTCTAGATTTTTAAAAGCTGTAATCACACTATTTAAAGTAAGATCTTAGAATAGTACATTTCAATTTATGCCCCTGATATGAGTTTTCAAACGCAAAAATAATATAAATTAGTCGAAAAACAACGCAATGCACAGACGTTCAACTTTATATTTACTGCTGCCTCAAAAAGAAACGCGACATTAACAGTGCCAATGAATACGAAAAACGCTCGACACAGTTAGCTTACAAAAATAGATTAACGTGGGACACGTGTTCGTTAAAGAGAAATATCGGTACACCTCTCGAAATCCTGGACTCAGAACACATTTTGTATCTCGAATTCACGCAAATCAGTAAATAAGTACATATAGCACATATGTATATACCACGATCGATGATAAGACCACGAACGATAGGTGCGCCACAGAGGATGAAACGAAGGAAACATTTCGCAGCACTGAATATGCAATTCGGTCACAGAAAACTTTCGAGAAACCGTGAAATACGTCTACGATTATTATCTACAGACACGAGAGGAGAGACAGCCTGAAAATCAGCCTTTCTCATCACTTACTTCCTGACAGGCGTTAATCAGTATGTCGAGAGGTCGACGTTCCGAGAGAAAGAAAGGACGAACCAGGACAAAGTGGACAGGGTGAGAATGACTAGTTCACCCAGGTACACTTCTGTATCAACGAAAATCGCGTGTACCACAGTCTGTCGAAGGAGAGACAATAGAATAAAACAGACGACAATTGACGAGATCGTATTTTAGCCTTATGCACAATAGGATTTCGTTTGGCACTGTCCCACAGAACGCTCGGTAACGTGGCCTCGTATCGATCAGCGGATTCCCCAGCGCGTTCCTATTTTCAGCACTGCATTGCGGCAGAAGAAGCTAGGTTACAATGGCCCTATCTCGCGTGCTCCATTCGTTTTTTCCCTCTCTACGATCGTCCATATAGGGCGCGCACGTGCGAACTTCGATCATTCACCGGTGTAGTAAAGCCAAGTCATCATTTCTTAAAAACTTCGTCGTCCCTTATACGTACGGTTTGTATAAAAATTTCAATACTCACAATATAGATCTCGGCAGGACGAACATCTCGCTCCTCGCGTGTTCACAGCTGATCGCCTCCCTCCCGTCAGGATTAACGCGCGACTGCGCGTTTTCGTTTAATCGTGCCTACCAATGTCGACCCGTTTACTCGCGTTCACCGTCGCCGCTCTGTCTACTGCTGTGTGGTACACCTTCTACCCTCTGGGCTCGCTCAAGTTCACCCACATAGATGGTTACGTGTAATACGCACGACTGTGCTACAATGCCTTCCACCAGGGTATACTGCACACGCGCGCGAATCACGCATGAAAGGTCGGTCGCGCGCCTCTCTGCTTTGCCAACAATGTTGACAAAATTTCTGTAGTAAGTGGATAAACGGATGGCTGTGTGAGGCGCTGCGATCACCGTGCTTTTCGCGAGGATAACTGAATACTTAGGGCACGTTGTTACCGGGAAAGATAGGGTATAGAAATAGGCTTATCACCAGAGTTGGGCATTATTACAAAATATGTATCCGAGAAATATACAAAACATGGTAATGCAATTACATGAATACAAGAAGGCAGATCTAGGCGCATCTATGAAATAAAACACAAAGAAATAACGTTACTACTTGCGGGTATAAAAATTATACTCGCTGTGACTATGCTCGCAAAACTACTAAAAAATACAACCAGTGCAACCCGTGCCGCTTCGGACCAATCGTCCTACGGCATGATTGGGGACCAGAGGAAACAAAATACATGCGACTCACCACCCTGTCGATTGCAGAAGCAGAAAAAATCTCACCTGTCACCGAGATTCGTTTGACACTTCGGCGGCGTGGCGTCACTATGCTTCTGCGCATTCCCGCCGGTCATCGACGCTTTCCCGCCAATTCAGAATGGATTTTTCTTGCGATTCCCGAAACAGACGCCATAGAAGGAATTAAACTGCAATTAGAGATAAATGCATTAGGAATCGCCAATATTCCAATAATTTTGCTAGAAAATGCAGAATATATTGCAAGAAAGTGAAATTTAGGGATGAAATATGTGTATGCATGCGTGAAAGTAGAATCAATTGAAGAATGTACGGTGGGCGATTCCACTTACTACGCAATATTTTGTCAACTTCTACTAAAATATGAATTAATATTAACAAAGAAGCTATAGGAAACCGAGAGGATGGGAAATGAAAACAATAGATACAATTTCTTGCCCCCAAGAATATAGCAGACTTGGTTACATACCTTAAATTTGACACGTCTCTTGACACGTCTATTCGCTATGAAGTCCAAGGGGGGAAAGAGGGAGCTTTTCTAAACACTACCTGGCGGGAAAATGGGTGGGTGGTGGGGAGTGATGCCAAGGTTTTTGAATATCATATCCAACTGTATATTTTTTATTGCAAGTGTTACAGTATGGATATTAGTCAAATAATGAGATTTAAACATATTTATTAGAAATAATAAGCACATCTGTGTAATAAAATGTTTGTAATATTTGTTACTATATGAAATATACTCATAACTATATTTAAATTTCAATTCCTACCGTAGGGATCGTTAAGATTGTATTCTATAATCTGTTGGTAACATTGCGAGAGACACATTGTTGGTAACTTTATTAATAATTAACTTAAATAAAATAAATTTTTGTACAATGATTACAGTATATTAGATGTAAGAAATCTTTAAAACAGTAGTAAAGATAAATAAGATTTCAACATGCGTATTGTAGGGCAAATATAAATTCATCTGTACACATACGCAATTATAAGTTCCAAAATGTATAAAAATAATATCCATTCATTCCACACCGTTTATATATCGCTAATAGAAACAAAAATATCTTCTTATGTTATAATTTAATTGGTTACATACTTTCTGAATAATTTGCAATTTCATATCCGGTCTAACAGTGAGAAAAACCTTTTGTTTACTATATGGTGAAGGTAGCACGTGGGAACGGTGTGCGTTTAGTTTATGAAAGGGAAAAAGTGTTAAGTTTGTTTTATTTCATTATAAGATGGACATGCTTGAATTAAATATTTGGAAAGGTGATTGGGGCTTGCCGTCAGTTGATATAGAATGTTTGCAAGTTTTGGTACGTATTGAATACAGGTTATAATCTTTACTCGTTGTCTAAAATGTTGAAGGTTGTGAATTGCATTGGTAGATGTTGCGTTAAATAAAAAATAATAGTAATTCCAGGCATTGATAGGAAATCTAATTTATTGTACGAAAATCAATATATACAATGCTTGTTAAAAATAAATTGTTGAATCGTAAATGCCCAACGTGTGCCGACACTAAAATCACAATTTACGATAATGACTCGTAGAAATATATTTGAATTTACTCTGTAAGATTTAGAATTACCCTCTGACCATTACTTTTCAAACCTGTTTATCTTGAATTTTTCAAAATATTTAATATTATTTTACAAATATTTTACTATAGTTTTGCACAAAATGTTTAATAAAGGTAGAGTAATATTTTTGAACAAGGGTAATGACGTCGAATCCATTTTACTGTATAATCCCCTTTATTAACGATAAAGTACAATGTGTTGGTAGTTTTTTCTTATCGTATAAAGTAAAAACTTAACTTTATATTAATACACTTCTGTAATTATAGATTCTAGTCACAGATATGTGACACAACTTTTGTGTAATAATATATTATAGTTACGCATTTGAAACCTTCAAATATGAGGCATTAAAACATTCTTGTATCTAAAGTGGAGCTCTTCCAACATTACTTTCTGATATTTTTAAGTCAGATATTCTATAGTCACGTTCATCAGATTATAATGGAAGAATTATATGAAATTAATAAATTCAGAAGGCTTCGTTTCCCAACTTACAATTTATTTTATATTGTGGATACTATAAGGATACCGGATGGGATAATAGATACAGAGCTCTGAGAAGAATAGACTTGGGAATTAGATTTTCTCTGCAGAAAAGAAACAAAAGTTACAAAGGCACTGCAGGTAGGAGTGCAGATGTTGGGATAATAGATCACAGGTCAGTTGGCATCGATGGAGGACACATTAGTCAGGGAGATCCAAAATTTTACCTGAGTAAACTTATGCTCGGTGCGGTATTTCATTGCTGTGCAATAAGGTGGCGTGCCTTTTTCTGTTAACAAGAGTAAAACGCTTTTCTTGAAGTTCTCCTTGAAACTGCTTCAATCATTGAACATATATGTTTGTGATAACAGTTTTGTTACATGGTATAACAAGTTTAAATGGATGATTGACGATTCCACTACACAAATAACTAAATATTTCAAGTAAAATAATAATACGTAAATTAACATTGTTATTCATTAGCTATTCATGTAGTGTGGTTTGAAAAAGTTTCTATAAGAGTCATTGAAGGATTAAAAACTTTCGTTCCTACAAGGGGGAAATATGTATTGCTGTTATTGCTTGATAAATTGAATGAAAGAAAGAGTATCCAGAAAAAAATTGTTCCCGCCATCTGGTTGTTGGATCGTTAGGGAGTTTAATTAAACGGCTACCCTTCGAAGTCTTGAATTTTCGCGATACAGCTCGTGACCGAGATTAACTTATTGTTATATTTCTATTGGATCTACTTGCTTTTCAATAAACAAATTTCGCTTCATTGATAGTTCAGGGAAATAAGGAATAGGTACATCGCGGAGAGGTCAGGATCTATAACGATTAAGTTGTAGATAGTAAGCGGAGATTCAGGGATTACATATATCGTTCCCACAGGTAAAGGTGCTTTGATCTAGCTGTTGAACTGACGGAGTTCTTACTTCTACCCTCATTTTCTTCTTTTTTTAAATTTTTTTTAAATACCAATGAATCTTCTAAATCAGATTATGTCTCTTTAAGCAACCCAATCGTACATTGAAGAATAGACTAAGTATATTTACAGTAGCGTCGAAAGAGAAGTTTTTGAAATTTACGAAATCATTTTTAAAGAATGGCGAGTGTAATGAGACAAATAAATAATACTTAATGGAATAATTGAATATTAATTAAAATTTGTGCAAACAATTAAAACGGCTTGACGATGTGTCTTTTTCTAGGCTTATTCCAAATTTAACGATGTACCTCTGAAAATAAATACAACTGGTAACCCATTTAAAACACCTCACGGCAGATTACCACTATTGAGAAGTAGTAGTGGCACGTTCGACACAGCCAAAGATATAATAGAATTCCTGAGAGAAAGAAAATACAACGCAGAATATGAGTTAAGTCGGGATGATTGCGGAAAAATTATGGCTTACCATGCATTGGTGAAAGAAAAATTATTTCCAGCCATACAATTCAGTTGGTACGCACATTGCTTGTTTTATAACGCAAACGTATATATGTGGAAATACAATAAGAATTAGATAACATTTTTTCAAACATTCCGTTTTTGCCACGTCCTTTTTAAATATGCCTCATACGATGCCTCTAATGAACAATAAAATTTAAAAGAATTTTTACGAATGTTTACAACTTCTTAGAATCCTCCTGTATAATTATGCCAATATTCTGTATGATGGAATGAAGTTCGGAATATTGATATTTCTAGGTGGATTGACGAAAAAAATGTAAATGAATTAATAAGGCCTTGGTATTGTAAAGCATTAAACTTTCCACTAAATCTTTATTATCCTGGAAAATTCGAGCGGCAAGCCCATACCATGTTTGAAGCTTTATATCCTAAAGAAGATGACATGAGCGTTATAGAAAATCAGGTATTTACATCTAGCAATGGTTGATTAAATGCATGGCAATGGTAGCATTCTGATCTTCAACGAGACAGCGCAATTTAAATACGACGTATAGCAAGTGCCAAAAGTTTCCGGTTGAAATGTAATTTTATAATTATTATCGAGGCAAAGAGTCTTGTACAACAATCTTGTCGTATTGTTCTCTAGAATAGTTCTGTTGCTGTATAATTTAAAGTAAATCGTGAATTCCCCAAATTTCGTCGCTGTTACGTGATATTTGTTATCGTATTAAAAAATAGCTAATTGCATCGGACAAATTGCAAATAAATTAAAATGGGCACAGCTAATTAAAACCCTGTTGATCATACGTTTTGATACATTATCAATCGAATATTACAATTGCAGTACAAACTTATTTTTATTATTTTTTATATTGTGTAAACCATTTTATGAGGGAAAATAATTTATTCGAAAAAGCCTGTAGTCGGCGGCTCTATAAAAATATTGTTCTTATTGCATTTAACAAATTGATATAATAGTACAAAACACATGCAAAACAGGTATACTCTGAAGCACAACAGTGTTTAACACTGTTATCTACTTCTCTTGGAGAATCGGAGTATTTCTTGGGGCAAACACCTACCATGTTGGATGCTATAATATATTCGTATTTGGCACCATTGCTTAAAGCACCCGTGCCAAACAAATATTTACAAAATCATTTGAAAGCGTGCACAAATTTGGTATCATACGTGTCACGTATATCGGACAGATATTTTGAAGATGAAGACCGTAAATATAAAAAGTGTGCTGAAAGTACAAAAAAATATTCCGAAAATGAGTTTCCAAATAAAGCGAGAAACCAAATCTTCGCTGGATTTTTCGTGACTCTGGTAATGGCAGCTTATATATTTTCAACGGGAATACTAGAGGTAAATATAATTCATACGATACGCTATAGGCAATCATTTGTTTGAACAATTTAATGCATGCAGATATAATGTTTGAATGATAACAATAATAGTAAAAAAAACGTAACACGGTAAGTATTCCACGAATATTTACGTTTTCGACATATTTACTACTAGAATATTCTATGTAGAATTATCCACAGTATTTCTTTCTATCTACAATGCGTAATCAGTTCGCGATAACTTAGGCTGCTGGTATACCAAAGGAGGACACCATACTTTTTTTCGAAAAATATAGGAATTAATTTGTTGTTTATAACGAATATACTTAATGATTAATTTGCAATTCATTTACGATATTCAGTAATTATCCGACACTAAGTAATACCCTTTACGTTCTAAATTATTTTAGAAATGGAAGCTGGCAAGAATTCCTCTGAGACATGTAACACGTTAATAAAATGAAGAGCTTTTTATTCGACTGCGGATTTGTATTTGAGATGAGAAGAACTTGGACGTATGTAAACTGGGACAAAATTCTGATTAGTAATATAAATATTACAGTGAAATTTAATTATACGTTCGAGTAAATACGATTCAGAATAGTCAGAGATATTCTCTCCAGCTGTATGTAACGTAGGTTTATTATACTCGGAATTCAGGATAATGTTAAAAGGGCAATCTGTATGTTGAAGGTATCGATAAAGGACAGAGAAATGTTGGATATACCCGCGGAAGATGATACGTCTCCGGACGACGAGTAATATTTTGGAAAAAAATAAAAATCTTTCATTCAATAGGACAAGCTTTAATTTTAATCTTAACGTAAATATTATTTTCTAATTTTTCTTACTACAATTTTTCTTTAGTATTGTTATTAGTAAGATGTAATTATTATGGAATTATGTAAAAGATCAAAATAATTCCAAAATGTATAAATAAATATATGGATTAAAAATATGTACATATAGTTTCAATTGCGATTGTTTCTATATCTTGACAAGACGCCCGATGTAGCTTCCTGAATTTCCTCCAAGAAACTTGTGGAGTTGTGAATGGTGGTACCACCTAAAACAATTTTTGTTCCCGGATTTTGTTTATTTAAATTATAAACAGTCAGACTTTCTTCGTATGTTGTCCCTCCAACCATAAAAACAATGATATCTTGCGGCCTGAAAATTGTACACACACACACATATAGTCAGAGATATTCTCTCCAGCTGTATGTAACGTAGGTTTATTATACTCGGAATTCAGGATAATGTTAAAAGGGCAATCTGTATGTTGAAGGTATCGATAAAGGACAGAGAAATGTTGGATATACCCGCGGAAGATGATACGTCTCCGGACGACGAGTAATATTTTGGAAAAAAATAAAAATCTTTCATTCAATAGGACAAGCTTTAATTTTAATCTTAACGTAAATATTATTTTCTAATTTTTCTTACTACAATTTTTCTTTAGTATTGTTATTAGTAAGATGTAATTATTATGGAATTATGTAAAAGATCAAAATAATTCCAAAATGTATAAATAAATATATGGATTAAAAATATGTACATATAGTTTCAATTGCGATTGTTTCTATATCTTGACAAGACGCCCGATGTAGCTTCCTGAATTTCCTCCAAGAAACTTGTGGAGTTGTGAATGGTGGTACCACCTAAAACAATTTTTGTTCCCGGATTTTGTTTATTTAAATTATAAACAGTCAGACTTTCTTCGTATGTTGTCCCTCCAACCATAAAAACAATGATATCTTGCGGCCTGAAAATTGTACACACACACACATATATATATGCATATTTATATAATCTGAATAATAATGCAAAAATGTGGTGTTTTTCGATTTCTTACAACAATATATCATATAAAGTTTACCTTTTCGACATCATTGGATTTCCAAGATGTGGGAACGATTGTAAACTTAACTTTCCTTTTATTAAATCTTCCAATGTTTCATTTAGCAAAGGCGTATGTTGAGTATAAATATTATCTACTCCACTTAAACCTTTGAACAATTTTTTCGTAATCTTCGCTACTGCTTCTCGGTCAAATAAATTATTCCGTCTCGCATTAATTCCACTATATTCTAATATGCTATACACAAGCTAAAATATTGTTTGATATAATGTAATTATCAACTGTTGTATCGATAAATAAAATTACAATAATTAAAATATACCTTAATGTATTTCCCTGAGACACCTCTGTTTTTCAATAAATTCAACAAACCACTGATATCATTATTAGCATATTTTTCATAGTGCAGAGCGTAAAGCATAACCAATCTCACACTATCGATCTCTCGTGTTTGTTGATTACTAATCAGTTCTTTTATCTTTTGCAGCTTTGAGGAAAACAGAAAACACGTATAATTAATTCGGAAGTAATAATTATTAAAATACAATAATTCTAAATATAAATAGTCGCCTACTAATACTTTTCACTCGAAGGACTTTTTCAGGTCTAAGGAGATGGTACCTCGAGAATGTATCTCGAGTAAATTTAAAATAATAATAATAACACGCCGTAGGTACTACGAATTTTGCACATACGCCTAAACATCTAAAATATAAGGGGGAAAGATATCTGTTGATAGAAAAGTTATCGTCACTTCTCAGTCGTCATTCGAGTGCAAAGGATTAAGGCTTGTATACCTGTGCAGAATGATCACTCTGGCAACTAAGTTCCTGTTCCAATTCCGATACTTGTAACAGATTATGTTTCTCTACAAGCGAGGAAAGTTCTCCAACTACAGTTATGTGTTTCGATACAGTTCCAGATAGTTTCTTAAATAGAGGATAAGTTTCCACAAAATTTTTCATATCGGCTATACTTTCTAGTTTTTGATGCTTCTTAGCCTTTTTTTGAAACTCATCCATCAATTCTTTCATTGTTTGTCCGATCTCACCAAAATTAAGGTACAAATTCTGTTTGAATATATTTTTATAATATAATATTAGAAATACGTAGGCTATATCGCTTAACGAGTAAATATAATAATGTTAATAAATATATTCATACGTTTGCATAAAATTCATCGTGCTCCGCGTTAAGGACAACTTCTTTCAATTCTTTCGATATACCTTTCACGTGCGACAAATTCACCCGATTATTGTTAATTGTTAATAATTCGTGGACCATTGCTTGGTATGTCCATTGATTTAACAAAGGTGTGACAGGGTCATCTCTTCTGTCCAGTATTAATAAAATTGGACTGGAATCTTGTCTGAACTCGAACGAACTCGATTCTTTGCTCAAAACTTCGCGTATCTTTTCCGCCAATCTTTTTGCCATTTCAGAACTATTCTGATAACGTATATAGGGGCTTCTCTTAATCGATAATAACACGGAGACTATGCCTAGGACGGCTCGGTGTAAATATACTGGATTCCATATCAAACCTTAATACGGAAACAAGAATATTTTATTTTTCATCTTCAATGCTTCAAAAAGTGTTTCATTAACAAAAACATAAGGAAAACGGAAGAAAGCTGTAGGTGAGGAGTGCGACGAAAATGAGAAATATAAACAAATGGAAATTTATTAATAATATTCTTCACAGCGATGAATGGCTAAAGAAATGTATTAGCTGTAACTTTTGTCTTTGCAAGAATTACAATATATGTAGTGTGAAATTGTAAGTTAGATAACTCAATGAGAAATAATTAAATTATTACCTTGTGAACACGCGTTAATTCCGAGTGAAAATAGGTGCGGACTTATTGCTAAATAATCTGCATAATATTCGTGAACTTCCCTGACTACTTCTTGCTCGTCACTTTCCGCTAGAAGTTTGATATCTGCCTTTGAGATAATATTACTGAAATCTATATAATAGGATAATCCTCAATTAAATACGTTTCATTAGGCACAAAACATTACAGCTTAATATTTCGTGAATTCGTGATTATTTGAGTGTAGACGATATTTTTATTTTTTTATTTCAAACGAATAGAAAGCTGTGCAGAATTATCATTTTTGTAACAACAATTCAATATTAAATGTAAAAAGAATTAAATGTTAATTGGCATTACTTACAAATATAATAGGTACCATATTTGGGAAATCGTAGCTCATTGCAGAGGTACTCAATGTTTTCTTTTGTTGGTCTTATAAAAACTATACACTTTAAATGCTTCAAACCCTCGTTACGAGCATTCGCATCAATTCTTTCAAACAAGTAAACTTCTTTCATGAATATTTCCGATTGGCTATATAGTAAACTTATTATACTCGTCTGAAACAATAGTTGTTCTTAGATTATATACCTACATGTTCAGGAAATTTAGATTTCACACCGACTTTCTCCAATATACATGTATATAATTTTAATGAAATTTCATCAATTTTCCCTACTTTTTTACGGAGTTAGTACATTATTATCATTATTAACACATTGTAGACCGATTGAAGCGATCTCTCCGTCAGTTGATAGCTTTGTCTTCCAAATGCGCAAAACGGTTTAAAGTAACTCCGACAAGTATGTTCGTATAAGATAGATCTTCCGAAACGAAAAAATCAATTGGGAGCAAATGCAAAAAGAAGATTTAACGCTTTTCAGCGAAAACGTAAACGGCAAGAGTTATCATCATGTGCAAAGTCTATACCGAATCTTGAATCGAACGTTACCTTCGAACGATTTTTTTGTTAAAGTGAACGAATTTAATTTTTCATTTCTGATCATTCAAGAACAATTTGAAATCGGGATTTCGGCTTCAATTTAATTTATTCAAAACATTTGCCTGGTCATAGAAGCAGCTAACCATTTACCTTTAATTTATCTAAATAATTATTTAATTAGAAAACATGGAAATAAGCAATACACTTTGCATTCTCAGGGTTTTTTTAGTTCACCTATTAACAGCTGCAATGGGAACAACATATTCCATTACTATATTACTAACATATTAATAACTGCATTATTGTACCATACATAGTAAGAATATTACTCATATCACATATTAGCATGTAAAGGCTATTTTAATACTGCAGTTACAATGCAACAAAGAAAGGTGATAACTTGATAAGGCCACGAAGATAAGGATTATGCTCCATAAACTTTAAGAAAGAAGTTGAGCATTGTGTAATTATTTGTTGTTTGATACAATGATAAAAGAAAATGCGGGGAAATAACAGTTTGCGTTATTAGTCCAATCATCTGTATTCCAGATTAATTTTATAAAATCAATTAGATAAATCCTAGATGTACACTTATATTAATTTATTATTTTGGCCTTCTACAATGTGCCTGAGGAATCACATTATCTTTACACTTGTACAAGTTGTTATTTATAGAGCTCTACTTATCGCTCTATGTTACTTGAAAATTAGCGCTTTTGTTTGCCACAGTGGTATTATATTTTGCGCACGATACACATAGCTGTGCAAAAAATTCCTAATCTACCAAACTTTTGCTCTATACAACGTTCATATTTTTACTTGAACAAATAATTGTTACTTATTAATGTTACTATATCAATAATATCCATAGATCTTATAGCGTGATAATAATAATAGTAATAAGTCTGATTTATTTACAAAGACATAATATTTAGACTTATAAATAATGAAATGAAAAAGTAACCACGAAGATTTATTTAATAGGTGATAAACTTGGAATTGAAAGGCATTATTTTCAGAAATGTCACTCGTTTATGGTTATGATTACCAATAAGTAGGGGCAATTCGCAGGTACGTCACAATTATTGCAAATGAATTTGCTAATGTAATATTGTTTTAACTTATAATTTACGAATGTCATTAAAGGCAAGAATTATTTACCGTTTGTTTATCCATCAACAGAACCTTCATACCGGGGCCACTTTCTTCTGTCATCCGCGTGACATAAAATTTTAAGGCAAGTATCAAATTCATGTTGTCTTATTTTTGTTTGTTAACTTTTTATAATCGTTCATAACATATTATGAATAACAATAGCAATTATACATTTAACTGGAACATATTAAAATATACACAAATACTTCTTGTGAATCACATGCGCTACTAAATGTAAACTCCGCCCGTCACACTGTGTCACTATTGTCAATTGTCAGCACATATAAAGTATACACTTCGTAAGTTTACTATCTAGTCAAAAGATGGCAGAAGCGTACCCATTGTGTGGGAATAACACGATTGGTTCAAGCATATTTTCCTCTTCCATTCACTTATTAACTAACTGCTACTCTAATTTTAATTTATTAAAAATTCGATCCTATGTATGCTCTAGAAAACTGTTTAAAAGTTATTCTCCATAGTGCAATGGAATTAAACGAACAGACTTGTTTGGGTTCGTGGATATGTCCATCTTGTACGTTTGAAAAGTCGCGCGCCATCGTTGTACCAATCATGGTTCACCTCTCTATGTGCAGTATATAAGCGTAGGTTAGAGAAAGAAAACTCACTTCATTTTTGCTAGTCAATTTCAGAACATAATACATACATCGTTACAGCAACCGTTGGTAATTTAAAAAAAAAAGTGCGTTGGTGGTTTGATCATCTATCTCTATTGTTACATTGTCAATGCTATTTGTAACGTAATGCCGTGTAAGATTTATATCAAACAATAGAGTTAACTGTGAGAGGTGCCGAGCATTTTAGTTTCCCACGTGCCTCATCGGGAATGAAGTAAAACTACTTAATGTTTTCAAGTATCTAGACGGGACCTGCTATCGTTTTTCATTAATGTCAGTGTTTGTGATAATACACCGATACTGTGTAACATGTCTATAAACAGTTCGTGTTGGAATTATTGGCTGTAATTTTGATACACTACAACAAGAATTGTAATACTTTACTATAAACGTAAGTATATGTCACATCGATTATATTTCCGAAATGTTTAAAACTTTGCTGTTCAAATGCGTTACTTCGAAACATTCCTTTAAGTTTTTCTATCTATGTACGTTTATTTCTAATTTTTCATGAGTAACTAAAGTTATTTCTGTAACAGGAAATTACTGAAAATAAGCCACATTGCGTTATTAGCTTTTAATTTAAAGATTTTTATTCATGCAATTCAAGCTTGATCGAATTAACAATAGAATTTGATGCAAAGAATATAATGCAGCCGATTCTGATAATATTCTTTAATCTCCTGCACTTTAATAAAAAAATTCATTACAATTTGTATATGATCAGTGATTCCAAGCAATACGCAAGATGTAGAAAGTAATTAAAATGGATTTGTATGTCATGTTACTTTAATTTTATGAGGCGTGTAGTTGATGAATAGATGCAAAACAAAATTATGTGGTTTGCTAGATAGCGATTGCAAATGGTAAGTGTTAAGATGTACATATATCAATTTTTAATGCGCATTTTGACGTAGACTTTCTATGCCAAAATGCATACGTAAAGTAACAAAGATTGCATCTGACAGCATAAATCATTCTTAAAATGCATTATTTTAATTCTAATTGCTAATGAGAAATTTACTGTAAAAAACTGTAAACTGTAAAAAAAATATCAAGGAACAAATGTGCATGAATCAATAGATACAAAGTGTGTCCTAATATCATCATTTTCTTAACAAAGGTGATTGGGGAGATGATTGAAGAATAAAAAATACAAAACAAAAGATGTACGAAACATAGTGTCAGAAATGTATATTTGTCGAGGTAAATGTCTCCATGAATAATGTTACTACTACTACTACTGTTATGAAGTTATGATAAAGATCTAAAGTGGAAATTATTTTTCTTTAGATAAAGGTTTATATACTGTTAACAATAGATACGTATTTGTTTGAATGCATGTGCTTTGAGTTCTTTGCATACAACTAACACAGCAGTTCACAATCTTCATAATTCTTGAAAGAAACTTAAGCTGATTGCTTGCCTTATTGACTTTCTTAAAATAAAGTTATACTTAATGTATCGGTCGAGCCGACTACTTGGCTGAAATATTATTTCTAAGTCCATTTGTTTTCTGTTCAATTCTAATTAGTGTGCTGACACAATGCCTAGTCCAATATAATGCATGGGCCACATTTCGTTGAAGTTGCAGTTTTCCTTCCTTGCCATTCAAATGTGTTCTAAGAAATAGTACATGATTGTTTATAACATTCTTAGCTGCCTCTTAACATAACAGATTAGACTGTTGTGAGATGCTCCTCCTGTTTTTATGGTGAATGTGAGCAGCATGTGGTTCTATATTAACGTTGTTCTGTCAATAAGTAAATTGCTAATTAGTTACATGCCTGTGGGCCATTTTTTTCGCGTATACACATGATTCAATTTTTCAATCTCTCTTCATTTGAAGAAAAACATGCCTAGGGAAACCTAGGGAAACCTTGCCATTTATTTGTGGTAGAGTAGAATGAATCATCGAATAGTCAGATCAGTGTACAAGTTTGAAGTTTTGAAGTATACATGTCAGTCTCATTCTATAATGTTCTTACCGTGTTTTGTGCCTTTGTTACTTTGACTGACAAAATATTCCGTTCAATGCCCCGCGTTTATTTCTGATTGTTATAGTCGCAAGTGATTCATTCCTTTTCAATACTGTGAGCACATGTATGTATAACCTTTGTGTCTATATCTTTCTGTATCAGTTATTCAGTTTTGTGTAATTTATAGGGTCGCTCGTTTATTTCCTTAGATAGTTTTCTAAAACATAGGCATTAACTATACCTACATGCATATACTAAATGTGTGAAGGGCATTGAGTTTAGATTGCAATTTTATTAGAGATAGATCATTATAATTTGCGCATGGTTCCTAAGATTTATTTACATTCGTAATAAATCTGTTTCGTTTACTAATTTTTCTTGATTGCATTAATTTTATTAAAGATTTGCTTTTGACATTATGTTAGTGGCATATTTGTTGCTTTCTTTAGTCTCTCCAAACACCTGCCTTCAAGGAAACCATTTACCTAATGACTCATATGATATTAATACTGAGGACTTCGTATAAAACTGATCAGGAAAAAATTTAAATCTTTTAGCGAGTATTATGGAATACAACTTATGGTTACTGTTAATTTTTTTTTTTATCATAATAATTGTTCTAGGTACTTGATAAGTGATCAAATAAGGCATGGTCCAGCTATAAATTATAAATAATTGAAATTAGCTCGGACCCGATTTTTGTTCGGGAAGTTATCAGATAAGAAAAACCGCTAGGACTTAAGGAAGTGCAACATTTCGGTGCCGCTCCAGTTGCGGTTTCACAGGCACTATTATATTTCATTAACGGATTCTTATATAGCTAACTACGTTGAAATTTAAATGAGAATTATTACGGAGCCTTTCTTCGTTATTTTTACTCGCTGAAAATATTGTGCAAATGATTACAATAGAACGTTCGTTAATCGGATCGCTATTTGCGGTCTTAGTTCATTACGCTATTGTAGTTCCAATAAAATATTTATAATTTTATCTTATAACTTTAAAATCAGTATAAGGAAGAAGCTAGACTTTTCAGTGGAGCTTTCAATGTTTAAGAAAAGAGTATTAGCTGGAAAGATATCTTATATTAATAAATACCACAAACAAAAACATAATATTGCCATACAAAATTATTCTAATAAAAATTAACGATGTTAAGTCACAAGTATCTTACAAAGAGTGTATCACTTCGTGATACGTAAAGATAGCGTGGTTCCAAATTCAGGGGGCTTTCTATGCAGTTAGTAATATTGATAGTGCTACAATTTTCGCAGTTCTGTGTAATCGGCATTTCTGTCGGTACATTAGCATTTCACGACACAAATTGTTTGATGACTTTATACATCACTCGTACTTTCATATGTACTTGCAATTAAATGATGTACTAACAGTAACACTCATCGGCGAGGGTCGCGAATATGCGTATTGCTGCGTATGACCTGATTTACTGATCAGTATTACTGACCGTGTAAGGGGTACTACAAAACTTGCTGCAAATAGAGTTGGCTATATGCTTCTATGAAGATACGCGGTTCAAAATGTAAACGATAAATATTGCATACGTTGAAGTCGTGAAAAATTCACCTGTATGTTTTAGTGTGCATACTTTCACAAATTATTTTTCCGACACTATGTATATCTACTGCTATACGTTTCGTCGTTCACGTTATAACTGCACGATAAGTTTAATCGAAGGAAATTGTAAAAAAATTGGCTAGTATGCATAAATTGTTAAATTCGACGCTCGAGTTAGATATTAATACGTGTTTTGATATGGCCTACATCGTTAAATACATTGTTATCAGTCCCGGCTCTTAGCACAGTTATCGTGTGAAAATTCAATAATAAATTATGGCAATTTACGAGATAAATGTGCCATGCAAGCACAAAGGATGTGTAGCACATTCGCCCATACGTTTTCAAGTGTGTACATACATATAAATACTTGCGCAAATCATTGTATACATTATGCAGAATATAGAAAACAAAGAACACTAGATATCACTGCTTGATCTGCATTCTATAGTATTATGCATGAACATTCGCAGAGTCTATTCGTTAAAATCTGTTAAAATTTAATACACACATGTATAAATATCGAAAAGCCTACTGCTTTTACCAGCCTATATGGAAGTATACAAACGATAAGAAGGTTCGTTTCGTCAACAGTTTCCTCTATGCCTTAAAAATGTTAAGGTTCTCAAAAATAGCTGTCCAGATAAAATTGGACTTTTATTGTACGCTTAGTCTTCTGTTACGATTTATCTTTGCGTCCAGTATCAGCTGATAATCATGTTCATCATAAATACTACAACGTTTTGTATGCATCATTCTTGCGTAGGATAGTGGGTACACAGTATACTGCCCATGTGAATCGCCTTGTTTGTTGTTGGGCTTTTTAAAAGAATAAAGGCAAGCTAAATAGACTAATTTCTCAACAAAAATTTTCAAGAAAAAAATCCCACGTACAACCGAATTTGCGGTGGTCTATGGTCAACTGTAATATAGAACCGAAGGAAATGTGTTACTTTGTGTGCCCTCGTAGAGGATACACAATCTCTTGCGAGCGATATGCAACTGTAGGGCCAGAGTTGGCCTCGTGCAGGAGGATCAGGTTCATACTTTGTTGCGGAACTTAGATCGAGAAATGCGTATTGGTTTTTCGGGAAGAGAAACATCGTCACGTTTCGTCAGTCGATTCGAATCAAGCGAAGACAGTCGGATATAGTTTGTCGAGAGTCGTGACAGAGAAAAGTGCTTTCGCGTAATTGTTCATCGAGTTAAGTACTTGTGTATTGAGGAGATTTGTAACGTCAACCGAGCTGCATACTTTAAGTAAAGGTACGATTTGAAAGTTCTAATAAATCACACAGCAACGACATTCATCATTTTTTGATAACTTCAAATAATTTAGCGTAACGTTGACGTGGTCTAAGTATCCTATCAATGTTATCGGCTCTAACCCAAATTGATTCTTCAGTACAAGTATTCTATCAGCTGTTATCGGTTACAAACCAAATCGATTTTTCCACGCAAGTATCCTATCGGCGTTATCGGTTCAAGCCATTTATAAATATAAGTATTGTACGGCAAACTGCCTTGAAAAGATTTTTTAATTATTCTTTTTAAAATCCAGTAGCATTTATGCAAGATTTTATAAACTACTGATTGTCAACCTGTGGGTCGCAACCCTTTGGGGGTCGCCGCGGTTATTTTTAGTTCGCGATCCTCAGCACTTAATTGTCTTCATACTGTTACGCTGCCGTATTTGATTAATTATTATACAATGAACTGGTTATTCCGGGCGGAACAAGTGGAGAATAATTTTTCCCGAGCGATACTCGGGGCCCGATGCAACGTCACCGTCATCGTGCCGAAACTATTTACCATAGATATCTATGCTTTAAGTGGATATCTAGTTTATTGTAGCTTATTATCTGCTGCATCGTTGCAGTCACTTCTTTTCGTCCCCAACTGTGCTACAATACGTAATTCTATTGCACGGTTAAGGGATTCATGATCTAATCCTGATCTAAACATTTTTAACGTGTTTTCCCAACTTACATTGAACGGAGGAAAGCCAAGGGGTAGTCGTTGAATACTATAAAAAGGGGTTGCGATTAAAAAAAGATCGGCATTAACTGTTACTTACGGTCGAAAAGACCGTTTGTATAGTTATTAAGTTCTAAGAATTTCACAGAAGCAACTGAGAATAAACAGTGCCAAAATGTTTCACTGAGAAAAATTCTGTATATTTTTTAATAATAGAAACAGCTTCAAGTTCTATAGGATTTATATGTGTTTTTATCTTTAAAAAGTGTTACACAGCAGAACTGTCTGGACAAATGACAAGAAACCGGGACATTCTGACGTGGCATCCATGAGATTCGGAACTTATATGCAAGAGTTTTCCTACATATACTACGCGCTAAGCTGACGAGACTGTTTATACATTAGAAGATATAGCCGAGGTAAGGATATTAAATATTATGACACAGACTATTAACCCCTTGACTGCTAAAGACGTATGCACAAGGTGATTAAACCTTCAGTGCATGCGCTGAGATGGAGGGGCCCATGACTCTTTAATTGGTTAAAACGTTAAAACAAAATGGTTTAAAAGTCCAAAACTTCCTGGACCTACAGTACTCACCGAGAGCGCTAAAAAACATCAACATATTCCAATCAACATATATAGGTCTCAAAATCAATCCTTTCGGTGCAATATCATGTCTGTGGTGAAGGGGGTAGTTTCATGCAAGTATCACCGTCTGGAATAGGTCTTACTGTCTTTTCCCGGTCGCAGTATCTTCAAACTCTCTTGGTACCTTGCAATTTCTTCTGCCTACCATCTAGAAATATCTGGGAAAATATGTATTTTTTAAGATACTTATTAAAATTAACACATTTTCTCAAAAATAAACAAATTTACACTATTCTACTGTATTTTATTGCGAAGCGTTTTTTGCTTTACATATAAAAGAAGGACGGAAATTTATTTCCCACGAATTAAAGGTCATCAAAAATGATATACGCAAAGCCGAAATATCGTGGTATGCAAAGACCGCGAAACCGATATTTCGACTCTTTTAAGAGGGTGAAACATGGTACCCTATATTTTCGTCTGATATACCTATATATTATTTGCTGGCTACTCATTCTTACGTGAAATTTTCATACCGTTTCCAGGTACAAACATTAATATGGGTCGTTACACCGGGAAAAAATGCCGCCTGTTAACGATGTTATGGCTCACTGCCCTATTTTTCTTAGTAGAGATAGTAGTGGGCTATGTAACAAACTGTATGGCATTAATAGCTGACAGTTTTCACATGCTATCCGATGTCGCAGCGTTGGTCGTTGCATTTCTTTCCGTAAAGGTAAGTGGCACGAGATGTGCATAGAGTAATCCAGAATACATTTAACGCATTGCATACAAACGTCATTCATACACATAAAAGTGAAATGGCTTTCCGGCGATGCAGCTTCGATAAAAGATCTGTTTCATGTAGTCTCGTGTTTCATCCCCATCACTTAGAGGGTGTCTATGTAATACGCGTTGGCACCCATTCCGTTCTAGAAATTTTATTAAAATATTGTTGATAATATTTACTTTTGTAGCAGTCAATTACGTTTGCAATTAAAGATATCTCTTAATACTTAATACTTAAGCGGATTCATTTCCATTTGCAGATGTCACCAAAGAAATGGTCTAAAAATACATTTGGCTGGGCCAGAGCCGAAGTTTTGGGAGCTTTGGTAAATGCTGTTTTTTTAGTCGCACTGTGTTTCAGTATTACTGTCGAGGCATGCAAAAGATTTATCGAAGTAGAAGAAATACACGAAGCTAAATTGCTTGTGGCAGTTGGAGCACTTGGCTTGCTTGTTAATGTTATTGGATTATGCCTATTCCATGGTAAGTATTAGATAACATTAGGTACTTCGAAAACTATTATGCAAAAGATACATGAAATCAAAAGGTCATGTTAATTAGCAGTATTGCTAAGTTTCTTATTATCTCTAAAAAAAACAATTACTAATAACATACGATAAGTTATTGCACTGTTCACTGTGGGTCTTTCACCCAGGGTCAAACATATTTTGTATGCAATATTTTTTATCCGAATGGAATTAAACGACGAATACGCTGCAAACACTCGCCATTGATAGATTTCATTATCGCTCCAAAATAATATTTGTTTGTATCAGGAAGATAGAAATTATCCTGCACTTTATATTTAAACGTTGCTTATTTTTATTTCAGAACATAGAAGTTCGCACGCACATTCGCATGGTATATCTCGAAGTCACAACCGATTGAGTACCTTAGTCGGGACAGATGACAATGAAAATGACGAAACTTATAGACCATCAACACCACAAGTGAAAAGAGCGCATGGTCATAGTCATGATCCAAGTCAAATGAATATGCGTGGTGTTTTCCTTCATGTACTTTCTGATGCACTAGGTTCCGTGATTGTAATTGCATCCGCCTTAATCGTGTGGCTGACAAAGTGGGAATACAGGTAACAGAATTTATATATGCACCCTGTATAATACTATAACAACGCGCCGGGGAACGCGTGAACGTATGCCATTGCGGCCTCAAACACATCTGATACAGTATATTTTTGTAATTTCAAACTGCTGCATACCCAATTTTTATTAGACACGGCTTGGTAGTTCCAAAAAGCAGTAACTTAAACCTAGTTTTACGCGGCTCACATATTTCATTTTAAGCCTACTGTGTCTGTTACGATATACCATCCATCGTCGTTCAATAGCATCGATAACGATGTTGATATATTCTTAATTATATCTAATTGTATTTGGTATGATTTATTTTCTTTATAGATTTTACATTGATCCAGCCCTCTCACTTTTACTAGTTATCCTTATTCTGCGATCAGTGTGGCCGTTACTGCAAGAGTCTGCATTGATTTTATTACAGACTGTACCAACACACATTCAGGTAATTTTACTTGAAATATATGCTGCATTATATCTTGTAACATGCACGACCTGTACTACGATATGGTAGTTAATACGTCAAGGTATCGATTCCCAGGTTTCAAGTGTTTCTTGTAGATAAAAAGTACACTTCTCTCAATGAGACCAATTCCGGGTCTCTAGCTCTATTCATTGCTTCGCAGTTTGTATTTTAGAAACAAATTTTAGAATGCTAGATATCGTTGTGAGAGAGAAAGAACCGAGATGTGAGAGCCGATTGTCCGCTAATTGCTTGAGGAAAACGTGTTTACCTCAGTAGATCTTTTCTCAATAACTTGTTTTCGCATGTTAATCACCTTTTCGCAGTCCAGGTCGCATATATTTTTTAACTTGTCGATATACCATTTTAGATAAAGCTGAATCGAGATCAAACGCATGGCGACGTGCCACGTAAGTTTGTGCACGACCGTGCTAAAGATTTGTTCACGTTTATCGATGTTTAATAGCGCACATGCAGCTCATGATGAATTGTGTGACGATGTAGAATGTGTACAAACCGATTCTAAAGTTTCCTTTCATGTATTGGGCTGCATCCAGTGGACCTGGCACATTTGTGCGTTAATTATTTAATTATAGTCCAAACAAAGAGTGCACAGCGGCTTTGCGCACTACCGCCCGTTTGGTCTGGATTCGGCTTGAAACCCGGTTTTTCTTAAATTCTTACTAGAAGGGTTTCCATACGATTTATAATGTTATAATAGTTTGAACATATTAAATGAATTTATATGTAAAAGCGTTTTCAAAACTGCTTTCAGTGTTGAGTAGTACCACATTGTGCTGCAGTATTGCGTTATCACAGCACGGACACTTTGAAAGTAGCACCGCACATTGTCCGTTTTGTTTCCATTATTTATAATATTTTTTAACGAAGGTCCTATACAATATAACACAAGGAGTAAAAGAATTCGCATTAATTACACCGGAGATGCATATTGATTTGTATACTATGCAACCGCACTAAGTGAAATGAAATACATTAAATACCACCTACTTTAGGTCGATGCCATTCAACAACGTCTACTCGAAAACGTGGACGGTGTTTTGGCTGTCCATGAGTTTCATGTGTGGCAACTTGCTGGCGATCGTATTATCGCTTCAGCGCACATAAGGTGCAGAAACTTGTCAGAATACATGAAAATTGCTGAACAAGTGAAGGAATTCTTCCACAACGAGGGTATACACTCGACTACGATACAGCCAGAATTTATTGATGTAAGTAAGCTGTGTTATACATTCATAAATATATAGTCTATGTTAAAAACTGTTCTATGGATTTGATCATGTACGAACACGGCCGCAATATTATTTATATGCATTGTATAATATTACTTTAAAAATTGCACGGTGAATATAATTGTTATCTCTAAAAAAATCTTACAACAAGGAGTGACCAGTTGCATAGAGTAAAATCCAAATGTAATAAGTAGTATCAGGAGTCGTGGTACGTTTTGGTACTGCATTCGATTCAGTCGCCGAATCCTCGAATGAAATAGTCAACTCTGACTGGGGTAATAATGTGAAGAGTCGTTATGCAAAGTGCCGTATAACATTCTGACTGCTATTAGAATTAATTACCTAGTGAAAGAAACTTCGTTCTTTGACGCGTTACAACGACAAAAATTAACCGCGAAAACATCTAGTCGCGAGTGCCCAGTTTCATCCGAAATTCAAGTACATTGTAGAACAATTGTAGAATAATTTATCGAAGAAGACTTTGAGCTGATTTATGAAGAACTGCTAGGAAACAACACATGGCACAATTGAATTATGATACAACTCTGATGTCATAGTCCTATTTATATATTGTTAACGTTCCAGTACCATTCTAATAGCGAAGTTAAGGAAACGCCAACAGAAGATTGTGTACTGGATTGCCCAAAGACTGATAAGCCTTGTAATCATGCAACATGTTGCGGTCCTTCCAAGCAGGTAAATGTTTTGCACCTGATTAAATTAACCACCCTCTGATATAAAGCCTACACACCCGCATCCACAGTATAACTGGAAGAGAGATACAAATTCCCGTCCCTCCTGCCCTAAATCGAAATGTCTTGGACGATGCTTAGACGCCATTAAATCAGACTCAAATACAGTTATAGGTAACTGTTGTTACTGTCTGACCTATATTCTTAGATGTTGAACAATTCGTTTGACGCAATTAGATAAATGTTGCTAATAAACCAGAATTCAAATAATCATATTTCAATTACATCGTGAATATTTGTTGCTTTTATTAACTTCACTTTGTCTGCTGTAGAAGGGTGGGATAAATCTTGCCTACGTATATACACATTGGACAACTATTTTACTTAAATGTTTACAAAATTTTCCTTTCGAGCTAATCATTATTAGCATTGCAATTAGAATGTTTCGTCGCCCATGCATACTCTGGTTATGAAATTTGTACATACAAAGTTATGAACTTTTTTATTTGGCAATAATAATAGTGCATATTTTTTGTATAGGAACGAGAGACTCCTTCGCCAGGGGAAACACCGTACATGTGCAGACAACGCAATAGTCTCGCACGTTCAACTGGTTCGATGGTAGGAACTGAGCAACAAGAAGTCAATGAAATGGAACGCGGACACCTGTTATCACTGCCCGTTTCAAATCACTCCGTCCAACTCACACATTCTCATGTTAATACACCAGTTGTCTAAGTTATCGTCGTATTATCAATATCTACCTCTGTAACAAAATCTGCGGCGAGTTACAATGTTATTATAGAAATTCAATAAACTAATATACACTAATACATCTTTTTTTCTATACGAAACGCAAGATTTTTTACTAACATTTATCGGTAGAGAAAATAGTTTCAAGTATCGAGATTGCTCGAACTTGTGGTGTTTGCGTTTGCATTTTGCTTTTTGCTCAATGGATGTAAAGTGACGTACACTTGTGAAACGCAAGTGTTTTATTTATTTTTGTTAAGCAATTTTTTACATATAAAGCAGACTTTTCACAGGGCGCTGTTAATGCGAAAAAGATAATTGCTTATCATTCGTATGCCATGTATATAACATGAAACGATTGATTTCTCAAATTATGATAAATTCTAATCTTCCGGGTATACCACTCCAACCTGTTTACGAATTTCATCTTCCAATCTAGCGATCAATAGCGAAGCATCGTGTGAAACTTTTGGGCTCTCAGTCATACCTGAAACAAATCGAATGAACAACATGAAACTACATTATTAAATTTTTCACGATGTACTTCATAAACGAAACACACTGTTGATTAGATGCATATTTAGATTTACATACAAATTCTAATTGAACGTGAAACAAGAAAGTACCTTTTAAAATGCAATTGCGAACTTCATCTGCTTCGTATCTCAATCCAGCACTATTGGTAAAGTTAAACGGATGTTCGCCTCTGGGAAGGGGTACGTTTACAGTACCACTAGGTAGTTCAGCAGTTGTTGGGCACCAAAAGTTGGATATTTTTATTTTTCCTTTTGTACCAATAATGTAGGCTTCATTCGGTAAATCGACTAACGCGTGCGTGAGAATAGTTGCAGTGCGATTTCCTTCGTAAACGAAGCTCGCAGATATAGATTGGTCAACTCCCTCTTCGTTTAAACAACCAACAGCTTTAACAGTATGTGGCATTTCGTTGTTATATACTAAAGAAGCAAACTGAATTGCATATACTCCCAAGTCCAATACCGTGCCTCCTCCCAGGCTTTTTGTGCTAAATAAAATAAAGTGGTATTTCAGTATATCTCTGTGCAAAATTCGTAATACAGAAAGGAATATATATTTTTGAAGAAAAAACTTGGAAAAAATTGTTTCTCAAACAATTTCACGCAAAATAGTAAATGCATACGACATCTAAGATATTTTAAATAATCGTGGCCAGTACAATATAGATTGAATATTTCGATGGAAAGTTATTATATACGTACTTAAGTCGTTGAACATCTGGCATGCTGAATCCGAAACTCACAAGAACTTGGTGAATTTCTCCAATACTTCCAGATTGGATTTCCTTTTGAACAGCTTCGTATACAGGGAAACATCTACTCCAAATAGCTTCCATAAGGAACAATTTTTTCTCTCTTGCTAAATTAATCAGCTCCTTTGTTTGCTTCAAGTTCATAGTTAATGGTTTCTCGCATAAAACATGTTTCCCATGATTTAACATTAACTGTGCAATTTCAAAGTGCTGAGGATTTAATGTTCCGATGTATACAACATCTATGAAGAAAAAGAATAGGGTATAACTAGATCCTTGGTGTGTACAAAAAAAATCTGAACCCGAAAAATCCGGTTTCGGGTAAAAGAAAACCATAGTAACTGGATAGATAGCGGAAATCATTTTGAGAATTACTAAAATATGTATTTATCAATACAGTTCGCTGCTTTCTATTTAAAAAAAGAAACATAAAGATATTTGTGGCAAAAAAAATTAATTGAAAAGATACTTCTGCTCGAAGATCGTAATACTACATTAAAGACACGAAAAAACGTATAATCGTCAGAATTAATTGCATAGAAATAAAATGTACGATACATACCAATATCCTTGTCCTCCGCAAGTTTTGTATAACTGTCGAATGCCTTTTTAATTTTGTGCAAGGTAGAAAAATTTTGGGCCCTCGATAGATCACGTGCAGCCACTGCCCCAACAACGTGCTCAGTCTCTGGTAATGTCCTCAGGGCAGTCACAAAATCATGCGATATTTTGCCTGCACCAGCTATTCCCCAATGCAAAGCCATCTATAATAGCGCAAACAAATTAGTTAATTATTTGGTAATTGGCCCTCGGTTACAAGGTGATAAACACTTTTTATTCCTCGCGGTGAACACTATAAGCATCTGAAGTTCTTAGGTCTTCCTGTTAGGTAAATGAATAAAAAAGCTATTATCTAATATTTTTCATTAATTTTTAATTCGTTCGCCGCGATGGAAATTCTTTAACATCGCGAACACATTAAAATGGGAATGTAAAATATTAAAATTCGGGTCTACATGTCTGTATATTATTATGACATATCTATGTCCATTTTCTACTATTTCTACTGCTTAGTCTACATCTAGCATCGATTGTCATTCACCAGTCGAGTACTTTATGTGTATATATATACATATATATACATGTGTGTGTGTACACGTTTAAAGTTTCAATAGAGATGACTAGTGCCAATATTATCGATAAGTAATGATATCCAAACGTTACTGATAAAATATGATTTCGATAAGTTGAATTCAACATTAAGTTTTATTTATAAGTTTTTAAGGCACCAAGCTTCAGAATAATATGTGGCAAAAATATTAAACAACGAAGACATTACACATGTTAACAAGACGACGTGAAACGCTAGTAGAAACAGAATACGTGGTCAGACATATACCGGCACAGAGATCATACAGATCACCCATTGCTTTGAATTATGTTTGTAATAAATATTTATGGCATATCAATGAATTATCGCTTTTTTTTAACATTAATACAATTGTGCAAAAATTACATAAAATTTGTTAGATATACATTATCAAGCACTATGATGGCAAAACAATTCTTTTAACACTACTGTTAACGCAGATGAGATACTATTATAACCTTGTTAAATCTTGCATGCACGTGTTGAAATACAAAATCTTCTTAATAAAGAAATATAGCGAAATGGAATTAAATTATGGAATGAAGACTATTGCAATTAATAAGTATGCATATAATACGAAAGTTTCGTGGAACATAATCCAGCATGATAATAATTATGAAGGGTTTATTATAATCAAATATGCGTAGATTATAAGAACTTACAATGTTTAATGTATTATTCTGTCAAATGGTTACAAATAATAATATTCCACTAATTCACACGTTGTGCACGAAGTATAACACTACTTGTCTCGACTTTCGAGTAACCTATTAATGCTCTACTGTGTCATATATATTGCCTGAGATAACACGTAATAAGTGGTTTGTTCGTATCAATGGATAGAGTCAGAAATATCTGTTTTTTTCGCGAGTACACATCGCAACAACGGATATAAGACACTTCTGATGTTGATAAATATTACAGCACAGTTGCAACCTTTTATATAATTGCAAAAGTGTGTATCATGTTGCAAAATATGATGTAATGAATTATTTTCCATTGATATAGGTAAATGTTTAGCACGAGTGTGTTGCAATAGTTCAGGAGATCGAGCAGATCGAGATAGCAGTTCGATTTTTTTAGCATATAAAACAATGGTACCACGTTCTTTACTCTGCATTTTCCCCATAAGGGCAGGTTTCGCCATTAACGTCCCTTTATTTCGATCGTTGATCACTTCTACAGGCCTCATCTACGCATACTAATGTACAGATCTGATATAGTAACTAAAGGGGAAATAATAAAAATGCAATCGTGGACAACTAGCATGTATATTTCTTTGGATTATAATAACCATTATACATAAATGTTATTACAATATACAAACATAAACCTTAACATATCATCCATTAACATCTTACAACACTCTCGATAAGATTTACACTATCAATGATACCTATATTGTACACCTCATTGTCGAGAAAATTATTACGATTCCTCGAGGTAAATCATCCTCTGCGTATGCCTTACATTAAATATTTATTCCCACTTGCCGGTTGGGCCTGTATAATTAACTATAATCAACTCGTTCCGCGTGATCGCAACAAACAGATTACAAATCCGTACTGCCCAAAGTAGTACGATTTGTTTGAATCGTGTGTTCGTAATTGTACGCGGCACCAGAATACAACTGCTAGAATTCTAGAATTTTTAATTCCCTATCATCGAGATACCATAAACGCGAGTTGATTTCAATGCTCATCAGACCAATAACTTTTACGTTTCTGTAGTGACCAGAGAAATGCAAAGTTCTAAGAGAATGAGAAATTCGCTAATGCTTTTAACGTGTGCACTTCAAATAACAGGACAACCATGATCTTTTAGGTGTACCTATAAAAAAAGGATAAAAATATAAACGTTCTGTATTTTCCTACAAACTATAATTAATACTGCTGTTACACCATGCTCAATAATATTTGCCATTTTTAAAGGAAGACGCAAGAGGCAAAGGAGAAGCATAAAACGTAATCACCTCAAAATTTAGAAATAGGTCCTTAATAGAAGTTTAGAAATAGGTTCTTAATTTTCTCTCTGTAAATACGTCGTTCAGAAAGCGCTGTAAGCGATACATTGGCATACTTATAATCTTGATGACGTTATTTTTTATTGTTTTTCATTAGAGAAATCCATACACGCGATCCAACACACGCACACCGTACATTCACCATATACTTTGATTGTCGAAGTACGAAGAAATGTTTAATGAAAATTTCTCGATACAACAATGATTTTTTGTCTCTCGTTTTGGCACACTCGTTTTATCGCTAGAATACATGCTTGCTCGACAGATTATTATCGGAGATAATTTCCATTGCCATTACAGTTCTTGTGAATTTTTTTGGTGACGCAGGAACAGGGCTATCTGGACATATAAAATTAAACATTTCCTTCTTAACAATTATTGTTTCTGTCCGTTATACGTTACAGTGCCGTATGTTATACGCCGTTATTAACTTGCGCTATTATAAAAATATGTGGCATTCGTTCTGGAACATAATACGACGACACGTTTACAGCCAGAATAAATTCACGGGTGTTAAATGCCCCATTCAAAGTATTCGTGCTTCCTTTGAGTAATAATTACAACTGGCTCTGTAGTACCTATTAACATTTTACGAAACTTATTTTATTTACAGAAAATATATACGGAAACGTAAACTCCAATATTTTCTTCTTGTTGTACTTTTCTCTTTACATAATTTCATATGAATAATGGCCACATTGTGTAATCCATTCATTCTAATTAAATTCGACTTTAAATTTCGTGAAAAAACAAAATTCATTCATGTGAATGTTATGCTATGAACACATAACGTTCCTATGTCACCATAACGAGCACACACTACGTCGCAATGCTGCATTGGGAATACATATCGAGTTAGAAGCATATTTTCCTTTGTTTCAACTAGGCTCGGTTTAGATGAGTGGTTTTCCCTCACGCGATTTTTCATCATCGATTTCCTCGTAACAGGAAAATAATGCTTGATTGCATGCTGTCTGTCAAGGCTTCGGTGTCAGGAGTCAGAAATGTCGTAGTAGGAAAATGGAATTGCGATGTAATTTTTCAGTGGACAAATGTAATTAACCCTTTAAATTTTGTTTCCTGAGGCTACATACGCGCCAGCAATTTTCGAACAGTTAACATTTTAAAACGGAGAAGATATTAGGTTTAATCCACATTTTAAATCAAAAAGTTAGACCGATACGCAGCATGTTTCAGGTGCTCTTCGAAAAAATGCGAAAGCTGAATCTGTAGGCAAAAATAATAAACAAAATTAAGTATTAACGAGACGGAATTGTTACCAGGCGAAAGAAACATTCAACTACACTGACAAAATAATCCAGTCGACTTCTGTGTACTTTGATGGAAAATTTCATGCGTGCTATATTTGTTTACAACTCCGTAATAACGCGTTTATTACCAAACTTTATACAACATTCTTCTCGTATTTTTACCTACAGATTAAATCGCATTTTTTTATGGAAAATCCTGTGACTCGATGTATAAACTAACAATGTAAGGGTTAAAAAGTCTGCTCGTCTAAACCGAGCTATGTATACGCGTACAGCTATTATATCCGAACTTCACGCCAGACATTTGCGGTTTCGTAACGGGTTGACAGGAACCGCATATTAATTAATTATTGCTCGCCGCAGGTACCCGTTAATATACTTGCATGAACTGTTCCATCTAAACGCGTGACAAATGGCTGTAACTGATTCCATGGACAAAATCCACCGATCAAAACCGAGCCCAGAGATTTACACTCATCGAGGGAAGAAATTAGCAATAAAGACTCTTCGTGTTAGGCCAAACCTACACCTACGAAGTCCTCTTTAAATCGAGGACGATAGTGTTGAGTAGAAAGAGTTTACTTACATATATAATGGAATCGTTCACTCATACGCTCACGCGTGGTACGTGTTAAAATCGGTGCAATATTAAACGCACAAGTCAAGTTCTGTCTCAGGTAAACGAAAGAAAAAAGAAAAGAAAACTGATCAGACGTATCGTAAGAAGACGTAAATAATTGAATGAAGAGTTGTAGGTGTAAAGTTATGGTTAAATCAATTGAATGGTTTCGATTGACTGGAATATTGGAAATGTTCAGGGGCAAATCTAAGCAAGATGTTTATTGTTTAGAAAGTACGCGATGAATATTTGTGGCTGGATGGCCCTATCGATCAACAAATTGACCATGAAACTTTCTTTGCAATTCTGGCTAAAGAGTATGAACAATCTACGATTAGAATCGTAATCTACACTGACTAGTACAACTACGAGTGATAGCACTCGCTGTCACAGAAACATTTTACATTCTCGATCTAACATCGTACAACGATTCGTCGAGTTGTTGAATATTCGTAATTGAAATTGTTGTCTTCGCGCGAAGAATAATGGATGGAAATGAACTCTTGTAGAATCGACGATCCTCTATCGGTCAAGACAATCGACCAGCCCTACGGGACATTGGATAAAGTCGACGAATAAAATCGACGATAGATTGTGCGACGCAGGTATAATTTTGAGTGCATCAATGATACATGCCTCGCGAGTCGGTCACTGTTTTATGCAGTAATTTCCACGAAGAGTGCTACGTCCTAAGTGTACATTCAATTTATGAAATTTATTTCTCACGAATTTTAACATTGGACGTGGATATTTATGTTCGAAGGGGGCTGCCGTTTGTGCAATAATTGTGCACAGAATATTCGCTTTCCAACGTGTAACTCATCGAAACGGTGCGAGTATAATGGGAAGGGAAATAATTCTGTTGCACGAGAAAGAAAATCTTGAAAATAACAGATTATCGTGTGCGATGTAGCATTTACTGAATGAGAAGGAAAAGAAGGACAATGTTTCATCGTTTTGCTCTGCTGTGGATTTCTTAATTAGATGCGAAATTTTCGATGCAATGATAGTGGAATAATTAGAATAAGATAAGATTGATGTACATACGTAGCTGCATCTGTACGGCCAATACTTATACGTTCAAGAATATTCATTGAATATCTGTGGTTTCGAAGAACCCTCGCGACAAGTTCTTGTCTTTTCAATTTTTTCTCCCCTGAGAAGAGCAACGTTTCTTCAGGACGGCTGCCTTTAGAATAATAAGAGAAATAGTGTCATTAGCAAATTGGATAATTTTTACGTGAAATACAAGATGGTCGTGTGCGGGTGAATGAAATGGTTCGTTTGTCGAATTATATTTCGTTTAGAGTGGGACTTTTTATAGCGTTTTACAGTAAAATTAATAATACTTTATACTGAATTCAATATTAAGTAACATTTAGCGTTAATTTCTAGTAATTCATATTTCGTATTAACCATTTTCATTCGATATTACAAAGTACTATATCTATCGATGGTGACCTAATAAATATTGTTCTCCTTCCTACAGCAAATTACACGTTTGTCGTATCATTGATACTATTATTATTATCTTTTCTGAAGTAGATCAACAGATAAATTGGAAAACAATTTCGTCATTAGACGTGCATTGGAAAAGAGGAATCTTTATTTCAGCTAATTGAAATTGAGCGATTGTCAAGCGTTATCAATTTTCGCATTATTTACGCGTCGCGTTTGCGAAAGATCGATTACTTTCGATTGCGAGTATAGCTAAAGTTTTATAATAATTATTATTTACTTTGGCCTCAACAAATTGAACATCGTTGCAATCCATCGTTCAATGGTAGTTTTAATGCCTCCCTGTATCGAAAATTTGTCACGCTTTCCAATTATTATTTGGCATTGGATACAGTAAAATTTTCCTTTCTTAAATTATTATTCCTATATGGTGAGGTCTCAAAGCTTATGGCATACAGATATGTTGTATTTCAACGATGAAATATTATTTATTACTGATTAAGTAATTTTGCAACATGAACTACACAATGCAATAAATCCATCGTTTTATATGCATCCTATGGACAAAATAGTTTATGGTAAATAATTTAATGAAAAATCGAACAATTTCCATGAGATTAATGGCAAAGATGATTAATAAATAGAATTCTTAATCTGTCAATACCTGAAAGTGTTCTACTAGATCACATAGTGTAACAAATTGAAGAACTGGAATTACCTTCGATTCAGAATTCAATATTAAAGAGGAAAATACTTTAACGTTCGACAATTCGCCAACACTAAGTATGTAAACATTTTTCATGTATAGGTATATTTTGTACGAATGATGAGAGAGGAAATGGTGCGTCCATAGGAAGTGTTTATTCACAGGTACGTGTCAAATAAATAAAAATAAAATCATTTTATTCCTATACCCTTAAATATCGTGATTCCTTTTTCTAACAAGGATTCGAATCGAGGTTCACTGTGTCTTTAAACATTTCTTTTCGTTGTCAGCATACAGTGTGCCTGTACATTAGTTAATTATACAGAACATTCTATCGCAATATTCGAAAGGAAATTGCCATGCATCGAGATAATCGTTGCAAAAAGGAATAGAAAATTTCATACGCTGCAACAAGGCTTTACACATTCGACGACTACCTCGTCAATAACGATATCGAACTAATAAAAGCGACGTTTAATAGTCGCCCGTGACTTTTATCGAATTTCTATCATTTTTCTTTTCCATTCACCCTCTTTTTCCGATTAAACTCGACGTACATACGTTTGACATAATGGGGGATAAAATAATAGCGTTCGTTCCATGCTGTTACAGACCTGGTTTGAAGTTTCATACTATCGATAGAGTCGACAAATTAGCCGTGTTCTGCGATGGTATGGACAAATTAAACCAGCCGTCTTCTCCGTTGTCAGCCAAGACGCCTTGAATAAAACGCAACCGTAATAAAACACTTTACCGCTGATAAAAAAAGCTGCCAATCCTGGCAGTTCGAAACGAGGTTTCCGTCGCGGTACCTGTCCGCCCGTTCTCCTCGTTATATCTACCACCCTTATTCTTCTTCTTAAACGCCTTCGGAAAAGGTGGATCAAAGCAGGCCATTTCTGCTGTCTTGAAATTCCCTCGTTTAGGGAGGCATCGTTGAATTTTCGGTTACTAGGACTCTGTTGAGAGAATTTATCAATTCCTCGTTCTCTCTGCGCACTGAAATTTTTACAAATACTTAATTAATTCTATCCTTTGAACGAACTCGATTTATGTTAGTTTATTTGCATATTTTTGGCATCGTTATTATGGTTGCAAGCGTGGCGAGAAATCAGATATTTGGCAATTTGATTGTTTGATAATAAAATTTGTTACTTTCTTCAATAATATACTGTTCATTATTTTTCTTGTGAATGTCATTTTGTTGGAATTTCTGCACGACAAACTTTGTCATTCTGATTTCTACCCGTGTCCTAGGACAATTTGCCGCACCTAACGAGTTAACAAGGTGCACTTATTTAAAGGATCGATACTGTTGAAGCTCATCCTGCCAATTTAATTATTCAGGCAATTTCACGCGTGTCTCTTAAATGTGTTTATCTCGACATTTTACATTCTATGATAATTAATAACTTCCACGAATACGATAATGTATTGCATTAAAAATAAGGGTATTCGTGTTTCAGTTTCGGTTCAGATTTCTAAACGTTCTGCGAAGTCGATACATAAACAACATCTGCAAAGATGAATCAGTCGTAACTTTAATCAATACAGAATTCGATGTCATTTACTAAGGGTTAAGTATCTTGGAATCATACGTTCGACAGTTATTTTAAAACAGATAGTTTACGTTGAGCTCGATGCTCCGCAAGCTCCTTAGAGCCAACGGCCGGGCTCAGAAATGAGCTGTGAGTTAACGTAACCACCACGACAAGAACCGAAGCCGCCAAGAGGAAAAGGAACGTTCCCAGGACGATCATGGCAATCCTTCGATGGCGTCTAGCCTGCTCCAAATCCTCGGCATTTTCTACGACCTTTTGTGCTCCCTTCACCTCCGGCTTTAGAGATCGAACAGAATCCTTTCTTGGAGCAGCACTTGGTCTTCGCGATTTCCCTCTCCTGCTCGTGCTACTTCTTCTACCATTACCTGGGGATACATCTTTGTGTCATTCACTGCCATTCACCTTCGACATTTTAACTTTAGCCACCTTCGATAATCAGCCATTTTAAACGCAACAAACCCCCGCAATCTGATTGATAATGTGACGCGTTCTGACAAACCGATCGCCGTTTCTCACCACTTTTCCACCCCCTCGACGCGACACCTTATTATCCCTCGTACCGGCGGCGCGATAAACCAGCCCATGCCGAAATCGCGACCAAAACGCGAACGCCAACGACCTGCATGTGCGTTCCTCATCGATCGAGAAGTCTGATGACCCAATTGTCTCCTACCTAACGGCGTTGGTCTGCTGCAGCTGTTTGCCCTCGAACGACCGGATTGCACGCTGGAACGTCGGCTGGAGCATTGATTGATTTCGGAAACGTTTTTCGCGTGTCTCGATTCGCCGGTTTTCGAGCGGCCCGGACCATTCCGCCGCGATTCATCGTTAAGGGCCGACGGACAATGGACGTGATGATCGTCCAAGTGGAAGCCGGTTGTGTCGGGGCAGGGCGAATAAAATTGCACACGATCGTCGGAACGATACAACGCGCGGCAGTTGTCCGATCGTTGGCAATAATCTGTCGATGGCTCGTGACAGAATTCGTATGATGCATCGTCCACGTAGATTATCCTGTCGGACGACGAGCGGGACAGACGACGGTTCGCATCGTTCTCTTGGCCGGATTTTATAGAACGAGTTGACATAGTCGGTGGTTCGCTTATTCGATGGCGCACGCTGTATCTGTTGATGTTAATTCGGTGAATTCGTGCGGATCATTTTAGGACTTGGATGGAAGTTGGCGTTAATATTTGTTCGTTTGTGGAATTGTTTTCGGGTACGAGAAGGGTCGATTGTTAATTCGCACGGTATTTAATTATTTCATTTGGCACGGAGATCGTCAGGTGCACGTGTTACGGAAACTGGAATACCTTGGACAGAGCGTTTCGCGATTGGCAAAAAGTTTCATACGTACATGCGTGCAGTTGGTCGAAATGAATCCTGGGCAGACGTTTGGTCGATTTCGTGCGAAATTGTATATGGGTAAAGAAGGAAATAATAGGACATTTATTCTGAACAAGTATGAAAATGTTATTCTCATACGATTATGAAATGCTGTTCTCCATTAATATTAATACAGTCTTTTTAACACGTAAATTTTAATAACTTGGCGATTTTAAATGAATAATAAAATTCGAAGGAAAGTACGCATCTATAAGCAATGTGTACTTAAGTACAACGAAGATGATATTGCGTGAATGGTTTTAATTACGGTAATGAAATTTTCACGAGTTGCAATTGAAAAACGCGTGTTTTCATCAAAAGTCTCCTTTGGCGTGTCTCAAGCATTAGATACCGATGGTAGTTACTGTTATTAATTACTCACGACGTAGCCTGACGCACTGCAGATACGCTATATCAACAAACTACATAGCAAAGTTAGCCATTTACATAGTAGAGGCCAGCGTATTACGACTTAAATTTAACCAGCGCTTATAACATACAGTGGCAGCGATCCATCTTCGTCTATAATTTATTTGTTAACTGCCAAAGTACATAATATGTTTTCGAAGCAAAGTTTCAAGTGTGTGTCAGTAAATTTATAAATGCATTATGTACTCTACGTTTTCCTTCACCAATATCCAACTATCCAGGGCGGCAATTTTTTTTTTCCAAAGTATAAAAGAATCGTGGTTGCAGAATCAAGTTGAAAAATGATATTTCATTAATGTAATATGCTGCACGCTCCGGCAAATTAAAATATAAACTGATTCTGGTGCTTGTTCAAGTTGCCAGGGGTATATTCTAAAGTCGTATAAATGGTAACAATTTTTACGTAAAAGTGCATGAAACCGTTTACGCGAATGTATATTTTAAGAACAAGTATGATAACACATATTATATTGAAACTATAATAAAATAGCTGCATCTCTATACAGCCCAGAAGCAGTCTTTTAAATCTACAAATTCCACTACTAGACGACGAAAAAAGATTCCAATATAGCCTGAGAAACCTGGGCTGCAAAGTACAATCCTGCAGTGCGGTGAATCTCATGTTTAATGAAACCAAGGTGTGAACAGCTGCATTGCAATTTCGCATTCAGGAATAAACTTCGACGTGCTGCGGGTGAGGCGATAAAAATCGCAGCAAATACCATTTCACAGGAATTCCTTTCCATTTCGTCCCGGTAGGATATTCGTGCAATTGCAATTTCGATCAACTTGGAAGCAATACATCGGTGTACATACATGGATACGTAGATACTCGCGTCTGTAGCACTCTTGTGAAAAATTGCTTTCATTTAGTGTACTCGGGGCAAACTTTGTGCGCACCGTTCCTCTTTTGTCACGTACATCCTGCGATTTGTCGAGGGTGCAAGTATTGCAGAATTTCCCCCGACTCTAACGCGCACACATGCATGCATCCGAGAGATTCATATTGACTCGTCGCCAAAGGAAAGTCCTTTTAAACGGCGACTCGAAAGAAGAAGAATGAAAGTATAACTAAGGACAGCTAAATACGTCGTATCTATATCTATGTAGTGGACGTCACCCTTGAGTTTATTGCGACGTGTATTTTTAGCGGCGGATCTAGCAGGCCACCTATCCGCTTTCCATGTCTCTTTCCACCCCACGGCCCTTGTGTCGCATACACTTGCGTTTGTTGCTGTGCATGTTAACTCTCTCACACGCGCACAGGTACCGCGAACATGTCGATAAACATACTCTGCCAAATATTTAGAAAATCCGCGTTTACTAACCAAGTTGGAATTATTTGAATATTGCGGCGACGATGCGGACCGTTTCACGGAAATTCGATGAACTTTGGTTTTTTCACGACGTCAATTCGGTTTAGTGATATGTTTGGTAGGGATGTTTTTTTAATATTAATATTTCCCACTTCTCCTGGATATTTTTAGTTGGATAAACCACTTCTGTAGACGTAATTTAAGAAGTGAAAAAAGCGTTGGAAATGTTGTGCTATGCAACAGTTTTAGAAAATATTTCTAAATAGTTCTTTACATATTTTTGTCTACTCTTGATGTGTTGTTTATTCGAAATATTAATCGTACTAATAGTATCAATTTGATAAAACATTGAACATAGAGCTGTTAATGTTTTCGACGGGAACCTTAAATTAAAGTAAGAACCGTTGAGTAATATTGAATGAAGAACTACGAAAGGTGAAACGTCAATGTGCTATTTTTAAGTGTATATTGTTCCATAATTAACTCTGTTGTCGCTCGTTGAACACCGTTATACCAAACTATAACTTTTCTACTCTTTATACATGTTAAGGAATATATTTGTGGGGATATATGTATTACATTTTTATACCATAAACTTCTTCCATGGGTTCAGCAACAATACACAGAGTCGGACAAGTAATTCAAATTGTCTGGCCTGCTACATTAGTCGCACATTTCACTTAGGAAATTGCACGGTAACGAGGAAACAGGCATTAATTGATCCAATCCCTCTGCTTAAACTTTTCGCACGAAACTATTCTCCACATGATACTCTGATTTTTGGGGCTTCGAAATAGACAATCTTAAATGCACAAAACTGTAAATGGAAAATTCAGTATAACACTTTGAAAAGTTGTGAAAATTAGATTAGGAAAGGAAGAAAGATATATTGTATTTCTGCAGTTGAAATGTTACGACAAAAGAATATTTTCCGCGTCTAATTGTAATTGTTGTAAAGAACAACATGTACCGGGCGTTCCTCTATTATAATCCCTCCTTAATTATACTACTTCTTTTGTCGTTCTTTTTATATATAATTCTAGCAATAATAGTGGCCTTGTTTTTCGTTCTATCTAACTTTGTTTCAACAATTATGTTATTAAAATAACGTTCAAGCTATGTATAGGCACACGCACAGCTTGACCCGATGAATTGTTTTATTCAAAGAAGATCACGTAGTTTCGTTTGAAAAAAAGAGCGCAATTGCATGCCGCAATTGAAATACATGGAGGTAATACAGAAATGTGGAACACCTAAGGTCATTCAATTCTGCCTTACTTAGCTCTTTGTTCTGCGTTAAACTGTACTAAAGGTACAGTTCTATTCACTTCCACGACACATAGCAATTTTGTACAGCAAAGATGAAAGGCACCTAATACAATTTTTATGCAGAAACAATACAATGTCGGTGGAAGTTTTGCAGTAACACTATTTATAATAGTGTGGAAGTATGCCATAATGCTGACATTAATTCGAGGAAAGATAAATACAGATATTTCATTGTTAATAAACGAATAGCCCATCGTTAGTTTGAAACCTGCTGTACTGCAGAAATTAATTGCTACAGATAAAAGAGCAAGTGCGATGCACTACGATCAATGATGATTAGCTGAGATTGATATCCTCAATGAACTATTTGTAATCAAATCGGTAATGCTCTTGTTATTCGAATCAAGGCTTTATACATAAATTAGACATTCATTATTGCGGTCACTCGTTATCCGATAATTAGCATGGAAAGTTCAGAAGTTAGACAAGGTGATTTCCCTTGAATTTACGCTCATTTTATCTGCTGTAAACTATTAACAAATGGGAAAACAAAACTGGAATATCATGCTATTAACCCCACCAAAACGATAAAAACTTTCGCTGTCTGACTTTTACTGCTTCTAAACTGCACCAACCCTCTTCATCCTCGCCAACTACTACCCCCCATTTAAACCCATCAACCAGTAGCTGCCTCTTTGTAAATTATGACAACGCAACCAGACAAAAATACCATGCTAAATATTTTGAGGTTTAGAAAATACTTCTTATAATCTATAAAATAATACAGTAATTGAATAATATACAGAAAGAAATTGATGAGAGAGGAATACAGAGAGGAATTGATAAGAGTATACAGGAGACACTTATTGCCCAACGAACGAACTGACTATCCAGTATCCAGTAACCAGAGTAACCAGCATCACAGAACGACCATATACGTACATAGTTAGAAATAACCCGAAATTCTTATTCAGTTAGCATATTGCTCTGTGATCCCTCGTATTGTACAGCGTCAGATATTGATAATCGATAGTACTCGTGTACTCGTTACCAATATTAGCATATAGCAGCTCTTGCTGTTGTAAGGACATTCGCATAATAATGTCAACGGTGTTCGAGAAACGGGGACAAGCGAGCGACAAGCGTAACAGGTGATACAACCGCCTGAAATGCGACCGGAAATGCATAGGCTATGTATATACTTGCTGTTAATATCCGAGGGTGTATACCTATTTACTCTAGTGTCAAATGTGCTGCTATAATAAATTCGCTTCACGCACACAGAGCGTAGTGTGTATCTGTCAAAAGACAGGGCGAACAAATTATTTATTAGTCCTCGCAAAATATATTGCATCACAGAAGAAATCAAATAAGTGATCACGAAAAAAACTTCTGACAGATGCCATTCAGAGCAGGCAGAATTATTAACTTTCTCCTTAAAAAATATATATCTTTCGACACCTTAAATTAGCTAATGATTGGAACGAACCTGTAGTGGATTAATATAATACAAGACACGTTTGATAGAATTAAAGTATCCCGTTAAAGAAGAGAGAAATAAAGAGAAAAGGAGCAGAAACTTGACACAGAATCCAATATAAAATCCTAACGCAATATATGGGGACATTCAGGTGAACAAATTGATGCGCTCAACGCCCACGCAGGTGGAAAGACTGTCATCGATATTGGCCAGTTGACACCGGTGGACAGTGTCCACCTGGAGAATTTCGAATTATGGTTCAGTCGAAGCGAGCGGGCGATAGCTGCCAGGATATGTCAAAAGAATTTCACGTAGTACAGGTCAATCTCTTAGCGAACCTGAAGGCTTTGTAACACTTTATACAGAATTGGAATTTTTTTATATTTGATCATCCTATAAGTAATCTGTTGTTTTCGTAAAATCAGTGGATCGTTGAATTACACATGTCCATATATTAGGAAAAAATAAACAATTATCTAGCGGTAAACGTAAAACAGTGGAAGTCAACATTTGAGCAAATTTTTCCACAATTTCCTTTGGCTTTTATGCAACAATAGCTCATCAAACGCGCTTATCTATCTTTCAATGCTATTTGGTCCGAGATTTATCTTCGACACCGTAGGGTCGTAGCTTGAAATTTCTGAATCCATCTTTAAGCCTGGAATTTATTGACACAGCCGAATTGGTTGTCTGAGTCAACGGCGGGCAGATATAAAATTTCAAAATGACTAATTCGAAGAGAACGCAACAACTTTTTACGGGCTCCGCTCTGTACCACTGCTTGAGAATTCGTTTCGCATAAACATATAATAATATCACCAGCAACTTACGGTGTTGGCACGGCTTACGCGTCGAGACTATAGAGAAAGAGGTAAATCATAATTATATTTAATTATGCACGACAATATTTTTAGACAATATTTCGTAAATATTAAGCCGTAAACGGCAAAAGTTCACTTGTTATCGGAAACAAAGGGGTAGCACTTGGAAAATACTTTAGAACTGGCTGAATACCGCTTTCCTTCAAAGGAGGATAATGCCTATTGGGTAACGGTTTTAAAGGCAGGCATTTAAAACGAATTTTCGCAGCATTCAAGGAACAAGTTCACTATACTGTAAAATCGATTCCCTCGTTTATTGCCCGCACGGTTCACAACTTTTATTATCAGTTATTAGAATTTCGTGACTGGACTTTGATCACAGAGTGTGTAATATACAGTTAGGTAAATTGTAATGTTAATACACTATCGGCAATAAATATTCCAATAACCTATAAGGCTGCATTTTTCTGCTGCTTTATTAAAGCACTTTACTGCTATTTACTGGGACACGCTGTATTAATAAATGAAAAATATTTCCACGTAATTTTATTTTATAAATTACTTTAGCTTGTCGTCTTTGTATACTATATTTCGTATGCCCCAATTTTTCCTGCAGTTTATCTTTTGTTCTGTCTTATTGTTCAATCCTAATGAGTCTCTTTTTACACCACTGTTCACATTGGAATTGCATATTCCAAATGTCCACACATTTTTAAGCGATATTGTACGCGTATGTCAAAATGTTGGAAAAATCCCGCCGCCCAGTCTCTTATTCCATAATTTATTATTTCTAAGTTAAAGATAGAGCGCACCAAAGTCATGCATACGGTTCTGAAAATTTGATTTCGGTTGTTATAAAATCCCAGTAGCTTGAGCAAATAAATCTAGCAGCTTCTTTTCCAACGCAATAAACATGCTCCAACTTTATATGTGACATCTGGCGATGAAAAGACGTTTGGCAAAAACAGTCAGATTTATTAAAAGAAATTATCGGATTCATCCTAAACTTGTCTCGACTAAAAAGAACCATATATGCAACTTTTCTGTTGTACAACATTTTTGTGAGCATTCTGCTAGTTTCCCATATATCTACATTGCAGAAAATAAATGGCCATTCTAACGATCATTTTCGTATCTATCGAGGCTGTTGTAAATTAACGCGAAGTTTTAACTCAATCGGCCCCTTACATCGACGATAGAAAATATCCGTCTATCCCGTCACGAAAAGTTAGCCTCGGATAGCAAGTATACTAGACGATCTAAACATCGGCCGTCAGATCGACTATTCTTAAAATTCTGTTCAGAGCACGATTACGCTTACGTCGGGGCTGTAAATTCGTGATACGATATACACATGTCCGGCGTGCAACGTGCGTCAAGGTGGAGGTGTTGGAAAGCTTGGTGAAATTGGAATGATCGGTCTCGGCACACGTATTTCGATCGGATTCGACAGCGTAGACTTCTGCTAAAAGTACGGTTAACGTTGACGCGGTTCTATTCGTTCTTTTTAACGACGTATATCAAATTCGAACGATGAAAGAATCAAACGACTACAAGGCTTGACCTGATTCCACGAGAGTGGTTAATGATGTAAACGTGGCGCGAAAAAGTGTCGAACTGTGCGGATGAAACGATATGTGAACGATTTTACAGGACCGACACACACCTCTTCTATTGATTCGTAAAGTAAGCAGATTGCGTTTCATAACATTTTTTTATTTAACTTGCACACCTTCGCCGTGGACCGTTTTATATGTTCTTTTCAATTCTGCAGTGAAATATTGTTTTATCAAGTATGTTTGTTTTTTGAGTGAGGTGAAAATGAATTATTTTATTTTAAGGCGATTAGCTATTCGAAATAATAAATATTATTGTAGGAGAATTGATCCCGCCTGGAGAATTGATCATTTCTTTTCATATCAATGTTGGTTTGTAGAAACGTTTGACTAATTGACGCAGTAGTCCTATCATAATAATTTCTTTATCTCGAACCATCGTCTAGTATTTAGTATGTATTTAAATAATCATCTGTCTAACAATAAGATATATCTGACGGCAAAGATTGGCAGCGATAAAATGTTCTATTTTAGTGTAAGTAACGTCTGACAAGTATTATAGTTTCCGATACACGTGTACTAGTGTCACCGATCACATTAAGCGAACTTTATAGTGACTTGGCTATGTGCTAAAACACATAGACTATAGACGAATAACAACGCCTCGCTACTTTATTGGGTACAATCTCCTTCGTAACATAAGGTCCATTAAAACAGTGATTTATTATTGCCACACTGGCGTGGTTAGGTATTAATTACGATATTGAATTTAATTATTGTAAAAATCCTGATCTTCTTAACGTAACAGAAATCATAGCAGACAATCGTAAAAGAAACCCTACAATTATTAGTTTCTTTAAACGAGAATAAGTAATTGAAGGCGTCACTTGTGATTGAATCTCAATTTTAAATTCGCGAGATAACAGTAAATACTTAATAATCCCACATGCGAAACGACGTTTACTATATCTCGTGTCATCATTCTTTTTAATTACCTTTGACCCAGAATCTTTTTCCCGTTTCAACTCCACGCTAAAATAATCCACATCTTTCCTCCACTGGCACGCTATACTCTGGACTAGAAATGATCAATATTTACAATGCTCTTACGAACAAAAAAAGAAACGTTCAACCACTGTGTTTGGAATATCTGGAAATAACGTCATTGTTCCTCCGAAAACATTACCCTCTCTCTTAAAAGAAACTATATTTAAGTTCAATAACACAAATCCAATCGCCGAACAAGTCGGGCCGGTGATTACAGCTAATACCGAATCACCTCTCCAACCACCACGTCAACACGTCCAGTTATTATACAAAGTGGCGAAAAACGAACGAAAAACACAATTCATACTTGACATTTTAAAACGAAGTTGACGGCTCTGGCCGATGCAAATATAAAGCCTTCAATAAACCACCGCGCGACCGTAGGAAACTTTCGTCGATCGAAAATAGAACATCGGCATAAGCAGGGCCGTTTGTTCGAAAGAAAGCACTTGCATCACGTGGAGGAGGACACTGGTCGACCCGGCGATCCGACATCGACGCGGCACTTTCGTGTCGCCCACACACTTTCCACGGCCACGTTCCCGTGAACAATGAAACCAGGAAAATTCAGACGGATTAATCGTGAAGCGTATCGTCGCGATGGGTTTCTCCACCGAAATCTGACGGCTGACTGGAGGATTCGCAGACGTGCGCCTTTAATTTAGAGACGCGGAGCGCCCTCGAGCTCTCGCATTGCATACGCCCGTTTCCGTCGGTTGTGTGTATGTACGCGTGGTCTTGTATACACGTTCCCGGTACACAAATCCGAGGCAAGTGTGCTTTTTCCACGCGGGGATACTGTTCCAGAAGCGCCAGCGACAATTCCACAGGTTAATTGGCCAAAGGCTGCGATGGGCGGTTTCGCGCGAGAAAAAGCTGGGATGTTTAAAGGACCGTCACGTCAACTTCGAATCGGCCTATATTCTAGAGTAGACCCGCTAATTGTGAGTCACGCGCCGTGCTCACTGCAACACTTTTGAAAAGACACTTTATATTGCTGGTCTGATTTGTACAGTAAGCGGCAAGGTTGAGGCCGATAATTATTCGCAGCGTATTTATAGGATTCATAATTACAGAAAGACAATCGTCTAATTATTGACACGGATAACGATGAAGCGTACAACGAGTGACGACGCTTCGTCGATATGTATTCTTTCCATTTGGCCTGTATTACAACAACGTCATTTCCTTTGATTGAAAGAATAAGTACGTTCCGGTGGAAACTTTGCACTTCAGATGTAATCAGCTGGCGGGTAAATAGAAATCAGTTTCGGAGGGTTGCAGCAGGATATTGATAGGTGAAACATTAACGTTGCATTTCGAGGTGACATCTCTGGGGAATGGTTGCATATTTCATCGTTAATTCGAAGGAAGCTTCTCCAGAGGCACGTTCTAAATATCCTAGATTTCTAAACATTCGGAAAGCGGAGGAAAACTGTGAACGTACTGCGCGTAATGTGAACGAGATTTTCTACGAAATTTGATATTGTTTAGTGTATATGAAAGTACGGTTGTTTGATTTATATGTGTTTGGGATACTCAACAATATCGATTCTTATATTCCTGATGATTTGATGCAACGTTCAGTTTCAATCAGTTCTGACCATTTCCACTATTTTAAATAATCTGTCATCATGTTTCATAAGAATTCCTCCTGCAGTTTTAACGATTTAACACGTACATAGACGGGGTATCTTTTGCCAAATAAATTGGGATAATCTTTATCCTCGTCTTTCTTAATATTACTCGCCAGTCTGGCAAACTAACAAAACTGCAATACTTTTCCTTGCAAAAGTGACCAGAATTTCACAATTTTATTTTACAATCACCTGTGAAATATTTAACGATATTTCGCACGTTTAATCTGCAGCTTGATTTCTCACTCCGTCGGAATGATCGCACGAAATATCTCAGCCCGTGCGACGGATAATAAAATTCTATCGCTTTCGATAGGATACGATAGCGAGCGACTACCAAGACGATATATTTCTTTCGAATAATTTACTCTGAAACTCACCCATATCGTCGATAATCGGTGCCATCCTGAGCGTGACTCCGACCAAGAGCAAGGACATCGTAAGAAGGAGGCAAGCGGTCGCGACGATTGTCCAACGGGCACGTGGCGGAAGCTCCTCGGGATCGACGAGCTCCTCTTGAACACACGTATTGTTCACTTTACGCCGTTTCCGTTTCTTCTTTCTACGCGGTCGATGATACTTCTCCCGAGGTGCCTCAATCTTCTCGGGGCCGCTGAAGATTTCGTCCTCCTCCAACTCGTCCGCTACGTTCAACGCCACGTAGTCGTCGTCGTCGTAGTGGATCTTCCTGCAAGAGCAATAAGTTGCCGGGAAATTTAATTTTTAAACACCGCTACTACACGCGTCGGACCTTGAAATGAAAGATACAAATAATCTTGCCGGGTTAACAATTTATTAAGAATTCGGTAATTTCATATGCGCCAACCGGTTAGGTGAATGTCGAATCAATTAAAATACGAGTAACAGGTTTATCGCCCCTACAAATAACAGATTAGTGCGACGGAAACGTTCAATGTGCTTCTACAGTTGTTCTGTGCGCACGATAATACAGATTGGATCGCGTTATACCCTGAAACGGGTGACCTGCTTATATACCGGGAATATCCTGGCTTGCGGCTGCAATGATAGAAGGGCTTTGCCAGGATCTTCCCCCTGGAAATCGCAAAGAAATAAAATAAAGTCACACACTCTCATTCTGAAATATTAAATCAATAATTGTGCCTAATGAACGCTGAATGGAACCTCAGGTCGAAAATTCTCGTTAGTATTGCAGGATTACTTTTTGCAAATAATTAGCGAACGATAGAAGAATGTGGGGGAAAAGAATCTAACAATTGTTTGATCATAATCAGATCGTATCAATGAAGTTGAGCGCTTCAAATTATATGCAGAGGTTTGCGGACAAAATTATTATGAACAATAAAATAGTTGCAATTTTCAATCTCATTTCAATTGTACGTTGTGTGATAGTCACTTCAAATATCGCTTTGCTCTATAGTCTATAGAACTGTGCAACTTGCGCAGGCCTCTGGTAGTGCGGTAAGTAGAATAAGTCGCTGATATGTCAGACTATGCCAATACATGTATATACACACGTTCAAAACGCGTATTATATTGCTTCGTCTAACAAACATAAGGCAATATATAAAACAAAGAATATAACAAATAAAAATAGCATAAATTAATATTTTGACAGTGCAAAATACGAAAAGAAAGAGCAAACCAATTTTACGAGCCACAGTGGAATATACCTATATGTCTCCAACTAAAAACCTAGTACCTCAAGATACACAATCAAAAGCTATTTGTCAGTGGACAATTCTGACGAATTTAATGACACACTTTGAAAAAAAAAAGGTGAAATTATTACATTATTACTAAAGGTGTGAGGAAAACGCAGACACGGTATAAGAAAAACACGAGTGCCGTTCTCCGTTCGTATATTCGGCATCAAAATACTTATTGAGAAACGATGCAGCACGGTAAATTCGCATGCTGGTTTCACGATACAGGTGAAACGCTATTGCCAATGTTCAACGACGAAATAAAAGAAATGTCTGAAAAAGGAAGACGCCACCTTTCCTTGATCATTTTCAGCTAATCACCGTCGCAGGCCACCTGAGCTTCATTATGCAACCGAACATGCTTCGTTCATCACCGCGATTCTCCTATGAAACCGTATTGGATGCACATCTAACGAAGGGACCGATGACGCGCAACTACGCACCCAGGTGACCCAGTTTCGTGGTGTATGACACTTACAGGAAAATTGAGTTCCTTTCTTCGCGAGCATGCCTGCAAATCTTCATCGTCGCGCGAAATTCCGATCCAACGGAATCGTACGTCAAAATCGAAAGTTTATGCGCTACGAGAAATTGTGTTCACCTGGTCTCGCCTACGCGTGTTCGTCATTTCGAACGTTCAATGATCCGCGCCGGAGCGTGAAATTGGGCTCTATTTTAAAAGATTCGACCGCCGCGGCGCGCGAAGAGTAAATTCTGGAATAATGTTCGATTCCGTACGGGCGTCGAAATTATGGAACCATGAAAGCAAGTGAACCGATTAATCGGCTGATCCCTAGGAGCCCTGAATAGGGTAAACACGATAAAAATATCCAGCGATGTAGTAATAAAACACCTAACTATATCTAGTCACGTACACGACGCTTCTCTGGCCTCCCTATGTACCATCCTAGATCCAGCTGGAAAAGGAGACAATAAAAACGCCACTCAATCTCCTATATGTGTAAAATATGCATAGCTGTGTGATGGATTCTGTTTGAAATAAAAGTGACGTTAAGTAACAGGTAAATTAAAGCAGATGATAGTCCTCTTGGCGGCCTTTACGCAGTAAGTTGTAATGCAATTTAGAAGTCTATAAAATTATCCAAATAATCGCAGTTTTCAAATTACTCACAATTTATCGACTACCCTATTTACTTTTTTACTTAGAAATTTATTATTAAGAAACTGAATTAAGTTCCTTGATTACGCCATGCTTTGTGGAAGATATTTAATATTTGATTTATTTATTCAACAAATGTCTTCTATCTCCAATCATTCTCATTCTCGCAGTTTATTTAACGCTGCCTATTAACATTTCTAAATATTAATCTGCCCAAACAGCTGCGGCCATTCGATAAATGCAACGCGAGTCATTCGAGCTGCAACAAATAACATGCCACCCCGTCGAAAGTGGTGACCGATAAAGTAAAAAGCAGACGTGACAGATATATTACAGTACTTGCCACGCAATGTTTCGTTTTGTGCGATTGGACTGAATAACTAAAGCAGATCCGTCTGCAGAGAGAAATTTCTGTACACTGCCTAGCCTGTGAAATTGCCAGAACACTCTCATGTACATGACGTTGTCGCCGGTAAATCACCTGATACAACTTTATGGCTGCAATAAACAAGTACTACCTGGAGATCATTACGCAGACAACGTAACAACATCGATCCTCTGGGAAGAAGGTTAGATCCTTCTGACCTTTTTGAACCCTTGTCATGAGTAGTAGAGAAAATCGATTAAAGGCTTTATGCGTTTTGTATAAACAAATCAAATTAATTTTGTCACATTCACTCAGCTGTTGCAAATTGCCATTTTTTTATTTCTGTGACATTTCGATTTCTCGTTGCCACGAATTTTTATTTAGCTGTAATTTAATTTTTCATACGACGTATACCATTTTAGAATGCATACAGTGTTTAATTACTTGAAGCTTATTTTTGTTATTGCACAATTGTTTCGACCCTCGGTTGAGATAGTGGAACATTATTTAATTGTACACTCTATTTACAGGTTCTATTTCGCAAAAGAACATGCCCACAAAGTATACATAGGACGTAGAAATCGACGTGCGGGTTAAAAAGGGACTTAGACAAAGAAGAAAAACAAGCTTAACCAACTAAGGACTGAAATGATCCGCAAGACTTAAGCCTATGACATCGATTGGACTTACAATTGAGCTGCACTTTGGGGAAAGTAGGAGGCACTTCGGTGCAATTGCGGATATTCACAGGAATCGCTAAGAGTCTCTCGAGTCCTTTCGAAGTTTATTAATGCGAGATCTTGTTCACCATCCATTCTAAAAAGATCCAAACGCGAATCAAGGCCAGTCTGAACGTCCTGAACAACACCGTGAAGAATGTTCGGACTTTTCGAGTGTTTGCGCTTTTTTCTTGGACGTCGTGGACTTTCCGACGCTCTTCGGCTTACTTTACCTGCAACATGTATGCACAAGTCCTTCACATGTACGTTTCACATCTACTGGTTTCATTTTTTGTTGTAAGTCTTTGTTCGAAACGAAACTTTTCGTATCAACGCTTAAAGTATTGTATTATCTAAATACACGAGGCTATTAAATTCTTTCTGTTAAAGTTGAACATTTTTTGCCATCCATATTTATTCTGAGGAATTTTCAGGGTATACAATATTTTCTGGTTAATGTTTGTAAATTATTGGAACAGTGTTGACTTGTTAGCATCGTAACAATAGTTGTTCCAATACTTTTAAAAGCAAATAAATACAGTGATGCTTCGAGCAGTAATTAAATATTAAATATGCGTGTTCGTGCTAAATATAAAATCACATCTTGTGAATTAAATACTTTTCATAATAAATGAGCGTTTCTAATTTAAGCAATGTCTCCGTGCACTTTTATATAAAAATGTACACGTAAGAAATATAGACGACAGAAATGGTAAGGATGTTAACACATTGAGAACGAGAATTCTCGTGTTTGCTATTCTGACGCTCGAGGCCGCTGATGAGATTTCTCGTGTTCCCTTTGTTTTTAAATATATAGAGCAGAGAACTATACGCGCACCTAGAAATAAGAACGACCGGTCCGCAATGCGTTAACACAAATTGACAAGGATACCAAAAAGGTTGACGAAAGTACCGGGTTGCTAGCTAAATATAATAACACTGCAGTTGCAGGGTACTATATATTTGAATTCATTATCAAAACGCGAAAGTGCGTACAAAGAAGTTAAATTTAATCCCGATTGTTAATAGTAAGAGGGGTGGTTAAACCGGAATAATTGCTCTCGCGACTCGTGAAAGCCCATCATAATGAAAAATAAACATTTACAATATTAAAAACACAGTTGAAAGAATTTACAAGGGTGGCATCGTGTTAAATAAAAACTAATGTATTCAGTTGTATGAGCAAGTAGTAAATTACATAGATCACTATCAGGAACAATTTATTTTTACCACCCTTGGCCTGCCGTACTGAACTGGAATAACGGGAAAGTGTATAAACATTCTTTTCCACTATCCCATTATTCGTACACTATCAGATCACAGCCACACGCGTGTATTAATACCCCTAAACAAAATGGCACACAATCTCCAAAGCATAAACCATCCCACGAAATTGCCTGTCTGTTGCAAAAGTGCAAAGATTGAACAGAATAGCAACGATAAATGCTCACCGTGGTGGACATTCGGCTGATGGTGCGCCGCAGCGTCTCCAATGAGCTCGTTGCATGGGGCGGAATCATGCCTCTTACGGTGCTGATGATGATGGTGATGGTGGTGGTGATGATGCGGATGCTGATGGTGATGACTCTTCCTGCGATAATGCTGATTCAGCGAAGAGGAGGCAGTTGAAGTGGAAGTTAGTCTAAGTCGTCGTGGACTGGCCGGTGCGCTACCTGAGCGTTTGCTCATTGCCGAGGAAGCTTTAATCGCCTCGACTTTCGTTTCCACCAAAGCAGCGAGGACGGCTTCGAGACGGGCCACCTCGATTCCACTGCCACCGTCGTCCGTCGACACGGCCTTGTCAGCGACATCGGAAGTCGACGGAGTGACCGTCATTTCTCCGGATCCGGTACTCACATCGCGTACACCATCCTTAATGACCGATGACACTTCGCAGCGAAAGGGTTCGCGGGACTCTTCCTTTCGAAGCCCGCTAACCAAACGGTCACAAAACCGACGCGCCAGAGTTCGACACCTTATTCTTTTCTATCTCTTCCACGATACGATAGACTGAAAGCTGCCTGGTGAGTCGGGACAACATCAAGCTGATTGTCTTGTTCTACTTCCCAGCTTCACCTTCGTTTGCCGGGCAATCAATCGTGCCACGATTCTCATTCCTCTTTACTCGATACTGTTCTTCTTGGGGAACGAATTTTTTTCAGCAGTTGGATAGAGAAACGCTCTTGACTCTGATCTCCTGATCAGCAATGGGGTTGAGCCGTGGAAATTCTTAGACCATTAATAATTGCACGGCCTTTGCTCGAGTGCTTCTTTCTTAAGTATCTTCGTCTGCGATAAACGACTGGCAAGTGAGATCGAATGGTTTCTAAACTTCTTGCCTCGTGTTACTTATTTTCAGCATACCTTTCTTTTGAATAAATACCTTCTGCGGAGTTGCCCAATTGGGGGAGGCAACGGGGAAAGATTTTCCATTTGCATTCTTGCAATTTCTGAGAATCTGCAATGATCTGCAACTACGTTTGCCTTCTTTCTGTTCTCGACAATATATGCCGCATCTCGTTACATCAATCACAAAGCAGCCCGACTTGACATCCCGAACTTGCCTTCAATTTAACGATCTCTGTACACGCGAATATAGGATGCGCTCAGTGAACCTTCAATAGGTGGATTCCCCTGCAGTTACCTCAACAAACTTTTACCCTCGCTTTATTCAATGAACAATCCCCGACGCGCGCACATTATCTAACGACAGTTATTAAAAAACCGGCACCATTCAACACGTCGAACCGCGCGCGTTTCATTCGAATTCCACGTTGCTGAATTCCCACAACTTCTCTCTCCATTGTAAATGGATCCGATGCTCCTGCGCTATTTTCCTTTCGCCTACAGTGATTTCATTATCCCGTGATCGCAGAACGCCGCGCGAAATTTGTTCCACGACGTCGAAAGCGGTCCCATTGTTTCCTCGTTCCTCGTGTCGGTGATGCGAACAAGAAAAGAATGTTCGTCCGTTTCTTCGCCGGTTACTTCCGGCCGATTTAACGCAAATTAGTGCCGTTGAAATCGATTCACAGTCGGCCAGAAGCAGCGTACGCCGAGTCCGCAGAGTTCACGGAACCTGTGCAAGGTCCCCTAACATTTCTCCGTTAGATCAGTTTCTCGCGGATCATCGAACCGTCGAATCTGTTGTAAACGGTGTTCTGTAAATGGACAACGGTCAGCGATACAGTTAACACCGGTGTTTTTGCAGGGAAAGAGTCGTCTTAAATGTTTCTCGAGGTACGAGGGATCGGCTGTCGGTAGCACCCCCTCGAAATGAAAGAAAGCCTCGAACGAGGGTACCAGTGGAAACTTAGTCTCACGTGACCGACCTCCCTCGACCCTTCCTGGTTTCTCGCGTATACCTAATGACCTCGTTCCTTTGTGAAGCGCGAAACGAAGGTTGATCGAAACACGTAGCCATGCCAGGCAACCTTCACTCTGACGCACGGCTGTTTGTGCGAAGGGTGTGCTTTCGGAATTCGAGAAAGGGGTGAAGAAACGACCGACCGGGTAAAGTTGCTACGCTACATTTTCACGGATAGTGACGCGACTATTTTAGTCGACAATCCGATGGATCAGGTTCGCTTGTCGGGTAGAGTTTCAGCTGAAATAATCGTTTTAGCAATTAATGTGGAAGGCCGAATCGGCGAAAGTAATTTTTATAATTTCGACGAATATATAACAGGTAATATATTCTTTTTGCTTCATACTTTTAACGCCTGCCTCAATGAAAACGTTTGCACGGTTGCTGTGCAGGAATCTCGAATATTCAGATCGCGCGTTCGGGATGGAATGAAATTTGGGAAACTTTTCTTCGTCAGCTGCGACGCAAGAAGTTCGTACAGTTCATCTCGACGTCCAGGGATTAATCGTGCTTACGGATACATCGATTACCTTGGAATTGATACGCCAGAAGCGTGTCTGTCCCGTTTACACCCAACTTCCATTGCATAACATTCGACCCGGCGGAAGTTGCAAGATTTCGCAGCGTTAGCAATTTCCTTGACAACCCACTTGGCCCCACGATGAGAGGAAGACCAAACGAGCCTCTGGTCACCTATAAACGTCCTCCCCTTCGACCTACTCGAACCAATAAGCATTGATATACATGCTCATTTAAGAACATCTCCAGATATCCTGGAAACAATTCTCATTCGGTTCTCCAATTACACGTCGTTCAATCAAATCCCGAGATACTCCCGACGCTGAAACTTTTTCTCATGCCCCTCAATTAGTCTTCCTCCCCTGCGTCGTTTCGGCGTCCTCCCATAAATCGTAACCAAAAGAAAAGAAAAATCCGTCCCGGTACCTTCAACGGCTGTAACGCCGGAGCGAAAGCAATAAGAAAAGAAACAGTCAGCGAGAAACAGAGATTTCGGTCGAGCCGATATACGAAACGAGCAGCGACAGCATCACAAACGTCTGCAAGATCTCGCGGTGCTCGGCTCCTTCAGGAGCACTCGTTGGACACCAGCAGCATGGGGATTCCCGGTGGATCCATAGCTTGGCACTGGCGATGCCCCGAGTACCGCAGAGTACCAAGAGTAGCAAGGGTAACACTCGAACGAGTTACGTATCACGGCAAAGCCCAATTCTCGAGGGGTAGGCGTGAACCACCAGACGAAACGACGCACAGCAGGGCACATGTACACGTCGCGTCGCGTCACGTCTCGTCACGTCTCGTCACGTCACGTAACGTCACCTCGAGCACGCTGCTACTACGCTACTTCGTACGTAGCTCCGTAGTACGGTGTGTGTCGACGCGGTGGCGCGATCTACGCACATCCCCGGCTGAGGGATCTGCGTGCACTGGGTGGTAGCGATCGCTCGAATACTGGGAAGCGTCGTGGAGCAGACAGGGTTGGTAGGCAGGTAGCCGGTCTGGCAGGGATGCGTTCAGCCTTACCCCTTCCTGAACCGACGCCTCCACTTCCACCCGTCAGCTACACTCCTCCTTCTCCGCTACCCTCCTCGACACCATGCCCCTCTGGCGACCTCCCTTTCTGCCTACGACCCGATGCGGCCATGTAGCCGCGGATCGTAGCTGCGATACCGTGTTACTCGATCATACTTCCTATGCGTACCTCTCTTTCTTCCCACTCGAGGGAATGCTGCCCAAGGAAAGTTTTGTTTAAAACCCTTTACCTTTCTTTCTTCCTACTCGAGTGGTGCTTGCGTTGCGTTCAACCCTTTGTTTTATAGGGGATACTCGGCGAGCTCTGATAAGACGGGAGGATTGATACGGTGTTATATTTGCAGCTGATGAACCGAAGTCAATGCACAGATGCACACGAGTCGGCCACTTGCTTTCTGATTGGGAATTATTCTTTGGTTGAAATGTTTATCGGCAAGCAATGTTTACGTTGATTTTTATCGTGATTGGAAAATTGCAAATGTTAATAGTTGAAGTTGAAACATTTATACCAAACAAACATTTATATGTGGAATCGGGATTCTTGTTGGTGATATATGTACATACCTTGTGAGAAATTACGAGTTTCTGCCTGTTATTATAATTTATATTTTCGCTACATTTAATTCGCGAGATATACGTATTTATGTTTTACTATATTTATACTTGTGCTGCAACCTGTGCGCCATATACCAAGATTAGCCGAGACTTTCTTATTACTTCTAATTTCGGTTTAACTTTCTGGTTGCATATTTTATACACGGTGTATAACTTCGGGGAAATATTTAAAAAATGTGTATCGACTTCGTTTATTTTGTTGCTCCCTGGAACGCCTGTAAATCGGATTCAGGTCAAATGTTGTTACGAATGGAACGAACTCGGGAAAGCCCAGAAACATTTTTCCGAATTCACGAACTGTCGAGTTCAATTTGCGAGAGATGTTACTTTTTTGTACAAATAAACCGCGTAATTGTTTTGCTCCACACAGAGTGGTGTAGTTCTGCACGCTACACCTGGATCTTTGGCGTATATTAATATACGAATGCAAACAATTTCGTTAGACTAATTAAATATTAGATATTGGCGTATCCTTGAGATCTTTAACATCACCATCAGCTTTTTCCGAGTTATTTACCTGGAACAAGAGGGAAAAGTTCGATCCAACAGCAGTGCAATGTCTTACACCTGCTATAACCATTTGTTTAAGCAGGGGGATTTTCACTATTATTATTGTAAACGACGAAATGTTTTTATTTACTTTAGCCAAGTTTATTCTCTCGTCTATATAAACAAAGTTGAAGGCAAGCGTGACTGGGAAAAGCTTTTATCCCTAATCTTCGGTACATGGAAAGCACATAAATCGTGTACGATTTCTTAGTTTGTAAAAACACGTCGCGTGAAAGCAAGTTAGTAGAGAGCAGCTACTGTCTATAAGCTACAGCAATAGATATTGAATTTTCCTACTAATGTTGCAATACGATATATTACCAAAAACATTTTTAAACGGAAAGTATTCTTAGAATAATTAGATTTCTACGACGTCCAATACGAAAGTAAGAAAAGACACATACGTGCTGCACAAGCATCCGCTGGCTGGCAAGATAATCCTGACGTCGGCTTCCCGGAAAAGAAATGGTCGGCTGCGGCGGAAAAGTTTTATCTCTCGAATTGTTCCTTAATTTCAAAAACAAAGAAGTCACCAGAACGAACGGCAGAGATAATGCCGGCAATTGCAGCTTCACCTGAAATTACCTGCTTTTCATTTCAATTCGTAACAACTCAACTCGAATAACACTTTGTCGATATTTCAAATGTTTCTTTCAACCTAAATATTCTATTTAACATTTACCCCGCGAGACCTAGTTCTGCCAACTATAATTATGTTAATAGTGCAGAGCAGAATAAAACATTCTTGTAGGGGAAAAAGTGCAACTGTCTATTCAAGACAAGAATATAGCGATGATTACCAAAAGCAGAAGAACGAATGAATAAGTTTAATTACATTTCTAGCAAAGAGCAATATAGAATATTGTACGATCACGGTGTACACGATGGCAACAATTGTTGCGGCGGCTGTTTGTCCATTAAACGCGAAAAACGTTCCTCCCAATGAAGCTCCTGTTAGGAAAGCATTGTAACCCCACAGTCCAGAATAAATTTCACTGATCTGCACGCCAAGTGTTAAACCTGAAAAGAATATGAAATCGTGATAAATTTTCCGTCGCCATCGGGATTTCGGAAAAATTCTATGCCCGTTTATATAATACCCGCCAATGAACCTATGAGGGCTCCCAGAAAAGCGAAGCCAGCCGTTGCTGGCGAAAAAATTAGTGCAGCTAAATAGACGATGGATCCTGTAGCGACGCTTTCAACTGCGAACACCTGCGACGAGGACACTACAACTCCGTGGAATATCTGCAAAATGAACGTGTGTAAATGCTGAATTAGTTCAATTCACCAGAAACGTGTTTTCAATTTAATCGCAAGGGGCTACAGTAGTTGAAATATTGAAGAAATCAGTTTGAATTATCTATTGTAAAATACCACTCGATTGAAATTTGTAGTTAACATTAACGTGCATTTTTGTCTCCCCATAACTTGCCCGTCAAGTCAAGGCGATAAACAATGATTGCACTCTTCGAAATCCATGGAATATGCAGGTAGAGACGTGTACCCTGCACTGTGCAGGTGTTTGGAATCGTGCGTGAACGTGAGAGATTGCAAACGATCCCGCGAAAAAGACTAAATTATTTGGAAAACGTGAGCAACAATGTGACGCTAGGTCGAGTTTTAAAAAGTAGAGCATATGGAAACTTTACCATTCCCCAGTCAATGTGGATCCTCGTTGCATTTTCTCCAATGAAACTGACATCGCCTGTCGTCGCATCACTTGTTGCATTGTCCTGGAAACAATGACGATGCACTGTATAAACAACTGATCACGTATATGCCTGCGCCACGCATAACAGGTATACGTGTACATACGAGTGCGATATCTTTTGTCAAGTGCATATAACCCTGTGCTCAAAACTGGGCTAGTTCGTCCGTTGGCGTTCATGATCGCGAGAAAACTCTCGTTGGGGAGTGAATAGAATTTTGTTTTACGTCCAAGTTGTTTAATTTCTGTCGTGGAACAAAATAGGGGAAGAATTGAGGGTAAAAGAAGTTAATGAGGGATTTATTTAATATTTGGATAAATTGTAATGTAAAGGAGAAAACAATAGGAAGGACTATTATTAGTGATGAGGATCATCGCAGAAGGGACCACGTTTCTTGATAATTGGCAAACATCATTGCATAATCTGCAACGTAGTTCTTTACCTTGGTTGGATAATTTACTGGTTTATTTGAAAGCTTCTGTATATTCTACGCGATATGACGGGGTGCACTTGAAGCTCTCGAAGAAGCTTGATTTTACAAACACCGTAATGGTATAAGCAAGCTATTACAAATAGACGGCTAATATTGAATAAGTTTAATTATTAAGAAAGTCGTCTAGATTTTGGTTTGTACTGTAAATCCGATCATTAAGTATGTGCATATAAAAAGATTATGGATGAATAGAAATGTTAGAGTGTTACCTCTATCAAATTACAAACAGGAGCAGAGGAAAAAAGACTATTAGTATTAAGAAGACTGCTGTCCCACGAAAGTTTTGTTTCAAACCCTAGGCGAATTTGTTTAAGGGCATTATAAACAAATGCAATCAGTTCGACTTCCTGGCAAGCTACAACAATGAGCATGGGCTTTTATTAAAGCTAGATGTAAAAGCTACAATCTCCAATATGTGTGAACAATATTCCATGTGTGGCTGATTTGTTATAAGCAATTAAACAATTCAAATTATTATCACCGCCAACTAGACATAGTTGCAGCATTGCGATATTTTTTTCCGGGTAGCTTATTCGTTTCCCTTTAATTTGATACCACATTTATTAAAAAATAACTACCAGGAGTCGAGATAAATATTTTTTAAAAATTTATCGGTAACGTTGTGTGTGACATGGATATGGTACAGGGGCTCTAGTGCCCACAGGCAGTCGATAATCAGGCATGTGGCGCCATCTCGCGTTGTCGGCCTTTTTCGCAGTTTTCCACACCGCCAAAACCGAATTCCTGGATTACATCGTTAATTTAAACTATTTCGTTTTTCTCGGCTTCTAGAGCGTATTTTTTAACCGGACTGGTCTTAAATTAAAGCTACGGACTATACCTATCCCCTCCAACAGTTGCAACAATATGGCATTTGTGGTTTAAAAGTTATTAACAATTGAAAAATCGGCAAAAATGCACTCCGGGTCATTGCAATTATCTGGCCTCCTGGAGGCGCCAGATTAATGATCGAGTGCTTAAAATGAAGGTGAAACATGCTGCTACGCGATAACAGACGATTTACAAATGCTCCATGCGCTGTTTATTTTTTATAAATAATATAAGTACCCCGTTTACTTGGAACAGACGAATTTAGGAGCGAGAGAAGTCTAAAGATCTGATACACGTGTATTAAAAGGAATTACTCCAGACCTATAGTACACATACTTACGTATCGATGACATAGAATTTCAATTTCTAACAGAAGTGAAGTTGAATCTCACAACAAATTCCATTACCATTCCCCTAACTTGTTGCAGTTTCTCCATCGTATCAAGTCCATTGTCTTGAGTATAAAGGACAAAGAGCATCGCATATTCGGCTAGCTGAAACGGCCACGCTATATATGGCGACTTATTGTTACTCATAGACCGAGCCAAGTAAACGCTGTAAACATTAATAAACATATTATAAAATTCATAGAAAATATATAACAATGAATTATAAGTATCCTTTTAATAAGTATTATCAGAAGCTACTACACTATTTTTTTATTTCTTTTTCACAGACCGCACTAATTTCCAATTTAACAAATAGTGGTAGATAGGAATATTATTACATTATTTAATATAAGTATTACTTCTATTTTTGTAATTTTAATAACGTTGCAATCTTCTGTCAACGTATCAGTTGGTTTATTAAAATTTACCTGAATATTGTTCCCAGAATTATTAATAGTATGCTGAAAGCATCAATGCGTCCATAAACTTTTGGTACCACGGTGTACGATATCGCTCCTACTAACAATGGATTAAATATTGTTAAACCATTTGCAATATTTTCCGGCGGATCTCGTATGAGCTGCAAATATAACGCATCCTTTTATAAAAAGAAAAGGAAAATATTCAAGTTCGATGTATCAATAAGTACGAAAAATGTCACTGCAAAACAATTGCACTAATTTCTTATCAAGTGTTCCGCATTGCGGTGATTTCGCTTCGCCCTCCAAAGGCACCTCGTTACGATATTAAAAGGACTCCAAAATCAGGTCACGAATAATCTGTCCGATTGTCGTAAAAATCAGTAATATAAATAATAATTCTTTACCAAAATTTAATATGGATAAACAATCCGTTAGTATAATTCTTTCTTTCATTTCCAATTGGCTGGAGATTTTAGAACATTACAAAATATTAAACAATTTTTTAATAGGATCTTGTATACTTGAATAATATTAATCGATGTAGTATTTTATTACAGAGATCATTCAAACTGTACAATTAAAAATCTATTGAAGACTATTTATATTAAATATTTTTATATGTTGCTTGTCCTTTTTTTGTGATACTTTTAAAGCCATTTTGTTCTAAATTATCGCTTAATTTTCCGATAAAAAAAACTTCACAGCTGCCCGATTTAGAGAACTCTCGAAAAACTCTCATCTGTGTACTAACAATCGGAACTGAAACACGAATTGCCTTTCGCGTTTTCCACTGCGGATGTAAATTCGCGGCTAATGGGCGATTAACCAACTATTCTGGCACAGAAATTGCCCACAAACGTTGCTTCCGCATCGACACGCGAAAACGATATTGAAACGCAATTTGGCGAAGAAGAAAAAATAGAATGATACGTGGAAGTTCATCGAAATTTGTTACGCCGCAAAAGTAGAGCGACAAGTGTTCCCATATTAAACATAAAAATAAGTAATAAGTAAAAATTATATTCTTTATTTTCTTCATGTAGTATAACACCCCTATCGATTGCACCGCCGGCTACATGTCGCCCTGTTTAATATAATATATGTTGATATCATCACAAATAATAAGAACTAAGCAGATATGGGGGTGAAGGAAAATTAGCATAATTTGAATGTTTTAAACATTTCTGCAACACTTACATACCATTGATAACAAAAGACCTAAAAATCCAGTGCCCGCTGAGAAAAGCAGTGTTCCAGGCGCAGCAACCGCTAAAGAAATCGTTATCAATAATCCGCTGACTGGATTGTTTGCAAACACTGCCTGTAAATTTGTACTATTATTTCAGCATTACTGTAATTCGATTTCTACGTGGACCGTTTTTTACCATTTTGCGATCGAGTTGAAGAATTGCAACACACAATAACTTACTTACTTGACCAAACCCTCGTAGTAAGAAATCGAATAAGCGTAATAGGCTCCAAAGAAAACTCTCTTTTTCCAATAAAAACTCTTGCAAAACGGCAAATTTTCCAGTAAAAGCTGCTAGTGAATAATCCTATCAAGGAATGCAATTGAATTAGAAAGTAGAGCGGTACACTATAAGATGGTCGTAATATTTAACTTCCATGTTTTGCCATTGATAATTTCATTAACGACTATATGTATAAACGGAAAAGATCTCTGGATTAAATACAATGAAAATAATGTTTCGCTGCTCATAACTTTGTTCATTTAATTTTTAGTACCTACCTGGCGCGCCGGTTCCTTTAATTCATCTCTCGCAGACATCGTAGAGCCACAGAAAAGACTATGACTCTCTTAGAACTAAATCCCCTTAACTGCTATGCCAATCCCCCACCATATAAGATGTATTACTGATAAAGAGCTATATCTCCCATTTTTTTTTGTATGGCTTATTTGTTAAAGCGCTGCCAGACACAGCTCTTCTCTAATATCATATTTAAACTACACTTACTCGTCTTGAACTGCGCATCGTACCTATTTTCACTTCAAATGAATGTTAATTTTACATTGGAGTACCCGATTGACACACGAACCTTCAGAATAATTAACACGATTATCAACCACGTTGGTAAATTAGTAGCTTTAGCAATAATTACCTAAATAATATTTACCGAGATAAGATAAATACACACTGCGTCTTAATATAAATATTTATTTGTAACACAATTTTTAAAAAAATGTAAAAAAGGCTGTGGCACTTGTTTTTTGGATCGTAGATAGTTTTTCAATAAGTCGCAGCAAATAGCAGTCCCTTACTTGATTGCAACTGTTAATAACGTATACGTATATGAAATCTTTAACACCCATATAAAAAATTACATTTCGCTATTGAGAAAAAATTAATTCGAACTTTTACCATTATTTGCTACAACTTGTATGAATAGAAACTGTTCGGCATTCATTTACAAACGTACGTATTATGTCAAAAAGTTACGAATCAATGATATAATTAGGATGTACTACGAGGAGATGATCTTCTTCTTCATCTTCTTTTTCCTTCCCCTTCAGGCCCGTTGTAGTTAAGGGTATTATGATTTGATCCTAAAACGAAACGTAAAGAAAAGATCAATACGATCGCATGAAATTCTCTTTGATAACAGCGTAACGAATATACGGAAATATTTTAACACGTACATGATACGTCAACCTATCGATAATCTTTTCAATAAAACTTTTCCTTTCCAACAATTCTTCCTCCGAGTCTATTTGATCTTGAATTTGATCAAGGTACCACGCCACCAATTCCGACTTCCTCAATCCACCTTTCGTATCCTCTGTACAAGAAAACATATTAATATGTTACAATCAACTCTATACAAATGTAACAGTTTCATGCAACATACCCATTGTGTCTGTTTCAACGCGATTTTCTTCGTTTCTCATATACAACACCAACATGTTAGATAAATTCTTGTACTCTTCGAACGACATTGTTAGTTTCTTCTGGTGAACTTCTTGTGCCGCTACAAATATCATATGCGCAAAATAAAATAAGGATGACTCGATCGCATTAACAATGCAGGCTGAGGCCTGACGAGTGGTGCAACCGTGCAGAGGATATGTGGAATGCTTGTAAAAATAAGTCGAAAAAGTGGAATAACATTCTTTCGTTTGAGACCTTATTTTCGGACGAATAAAAAAAGAGAATCATCACCCACTCGGTTGCTGCCATCAGTTCGACTTTACCCTGCATAAATGTACACGAACAGAATAAAAATATTTACGTGTAGGAGTTTCTTCTTCATCATTACCCAACGCATTAAGGGCAGCCATAAGTGGTGGAGCATCATTCATATCGACATCCATATTTCCATCCTCAGCCTCTTCTAAATCTATATCTGGCTGTTCGACAGTGACGATACTTTTACTTAGCAGACGCTTTGCCTCTTTAACGTGATTTACAGTAACTTCGTCTGAGCATTCTAATTTAGCCTTGGCTTCCGATAATCTGACGAGGCTTTCCAATTGTCTAACAGTAACTCTCCATTTGCCGGAGCTGCTACCGGTCCTTTGTCTAAGACTCGTATAACTGTCAACTAAAAATTCAGCCGCTTCCTGTATGTTAAGGGAAATCGATTTATATAATTCAGTTAATGTAATGGGCATATATTTAGAAAAATATATATATTATAATAATACCTGACTTAATATTGGTTTAAAATGTTTGGCAAAATTAATGTATCTAACTATTTCGGTTTGTGAGTATACTGTCTCGAAGTCTTGCCAATTGTCGCAGTGCAAATCGATGATTCTTTTAGCGATTGCATTGTCAACGATTTCATTGCATTCGTCGACTATAATAAAGAATAAATCAAATCTGGACATAATGGGAGCCGTCATTTGGACATTTTGTTGCAACGATTTTTTCCTATCGTATCGACCGCCAATGGGGTTCGCTGCTGCTAAGATGGACGTTCGTGCGTTCAATGTTGCTCTTACGCCAGCCTAAAAAGGATTTCATTTCTTAAATGAAAGTGAACGATATGGAAACAAAAATAATATGTATCGAGTATCAATTCATGTAGAAAACCTTAGCCAAAGAAATTGTTTGCTGTTCCATAGCTTCGTGGATAGCAACCTGGTCCCTAGGGTCCATCTTATCAAACTCATCGATACAGCAGATACCTTGATCAGCGAGCATCAGAGCGCCAGCTTCGATAACAAAATCTGGCGATTCCTCATCCCTTACTACAGCGGCCGTTAAACCAGCTGCGGTTGATGCTTTTCCCGACGTATAAACGGACCTCGGTGTAATTTCGGCCACGCTTTTCAAGAACTGAGATTTCGCTGTGCTAGGATCACCAACGATACAACAATTTATATCGCCTCGCAACGAGGTACCTTCTATCGTTGTTTTCGCAACACCACCGAACAACATTAACGTAATTCCCTTTTTAACTTCATCGTTACCGTGTACAGAGGAGAACAGACTGTTAACGAGATTCTGATAGAGATTCTTATCACGGCTCATTTCGTATATACGATTCCATTCTGCTTCTGACATTCTCTTTTTCATCATTTCTTGAGAAATCTCTTCCATGTTTGTCTCTGTGCCGCCGAACTGGAATAATGTTAAGTGCACAACGTATTTATGGGTACTGCTTAATCTCGTACCATTTTATGAATATGGCTAATAATATATCATACTCTGAAACTTGTCGGGGTAACACTGCATGCCAGATACGCTGTTTTGTACGTTAATTCGCGTGTTCCCAATGCTTTCAGTCCTGTTACACCCTCTCCTTGTTCCGTTGGTCTCTGACGTCTTGATTTCATGTCGGCTTTTACACCAGGCAACGAAAGAACTGCAACATCCGGCACTACTATCATAGTCCCTGTGAAATCGTATCTATAAAACACAAAAAACACTTATTGCAGTAAGTTAAAAATTTTAAATCGCACAGCAGCATCTATTATAATACCTGTCGCCAGCTTGAATAGTTTCTACCGCTTCGGCTCGTAAAATTACTTCGAGCGAACGAGGAATGCAACCCCTGGGAAGCTCCGCTTGTGTTTCTTGTATTCGAATCTTTTGAAAGTCTACAAACACGGAATTGTCCACGTCCAGCATAAATCGTCTTCTATTACTGCACACCGGATTATGACAAATTGTTGGATTCGTAAACTGCAAACGAATGATTACAATTGCATTAATTATACAGGTTATATATTTGCTTCAAATAAAACCATTGATACCACACCTTGAACTGTTGTTCCACGTTCTTAATCACTGCGTTGCAATCCATGCAAATAAACGTTCCTAATACCAATTCTGGATGGACCGGATGCGTTCTAATTACTTGCCCGGATATGCGTATCAATGTACCCAATTTAGCCCCGTTTAGTTCTCTCAATTTTTGTCTCGTCGGAACTTCTACAAAACTCACGTAACATTCCTTCTCTTTCCTCAATTCTGCGACGTCTTTCACGTAATTGCATACTGCTTGGCACAGGTACGGATAAACTCTGAAACGGTTGAAGAACTCGCTGCATTAACACTTCAACAAGCAGGCATGTTAATCGGTTGTACTATGCAGAAAGTACACAAATGCGATGTTCTGGTAATTGATAATAGTTTCAACAGCTTAAAAGGGCCTTATTGGAAACGTTTACCTGTAATATTCCTCAACGATAGTCGTGGAAAGTACTTGATTATACTCGTCCACATCATCAAATGTTACTTCTAACGTACTGTGCTCTGGGCTTATGAGTTCCTTTGCTGGCTCCAGATACTTTACAACTCCATCTTCTTTAAACCTAAGCGCAAAAGGTATATGGATTAATTTGAAACATTTGAGAAAGAGTAACAACCTGTTGTTATTGTGTTTCGAATGAAACGTATACGAGATGAACTTACTCCTCGAGAAAGTCTTGAAATAATTTTTGACATTTAATGCCGACTTCATCTGGGACACGCGTTCGAGCATTTAGTGAATCTCCCGCATCCATTTTTTAAGAATAGTTAATAATAATGCGATTTGTACTGGAAGTATTATAATACGATAGCCGCATTCAACGAAGCAACGCGCCAGATCAATTTGGCGGGAATTAAATTTAGGTGGGTTTTCAAAATTTCGATTTCCCCGATGCGTTATGTAGAGAAGCAAAAGAAATTCTACTTCATTTTTGTATGCAACATTTGTACAGCGTAATAATGTCTGATGCATTACTATTTTAATTTGAATCGTCTATTATTTTTACGTCATTATGAGTGTTGAGATAGAGATAACCCTACCAAATTTCATAAATAAAAAAACTGAATCATAGCGTCGTCTAGTAATATAGTGTTACGCTATCGCGTTGGCAGGCCCTGTTGCGAATTTGTTCTTGGGGAATTTCTTTGATTTGGGTTCGCGTGCCTGTGGAGCGCTAAAGCGCTCTGCTTGTGGTAGAAAATTATAATTAAGATGAAAAATATAAACTCAGGTAAATAAGAAATTAATTAAAACCAATCCTATTGGCTGATATTTTAGATTGACAGCTAATCAATAAATAATTAACAGTTCGCGCCGTAGGAACGGAATTAGTGAAAGTTAATCAATAGATTACGAGCATTTAACGCCAAAGCAATGCAATTAATGACATTTAATCAATTAAAAAAATTGTAAATCGTTGTTTGTCGTGTAGCAGCTTCCTTTACCTTCATTTTAAGCACTCGTTGATTGTTCTTGCGCCTCCAGAAGTCGAGATAAGTCAAACAACCCGAAGTGCATTTTCTCCGATTTTTTAATTGTTTATAACTGTTAAACTACCAATGCTATATTGTTGAATCTTTCGGAGAAGGTAGGTATGGCCCGCAGCATTAATTTAAGACAAGTCCGGTTTAAAAATACCCACTAGGAACCGAGAAAACCGTGATTGTTTAAATTAACGATGTAATCCAGGAATTCAGTTTGGGCAGTGCAGAAAACTGCGAAAAAGGCCGACAACGCGAGATGGCGCCACATGCCTGATTATCGACTGCTTGTGGGCACTAGAGCCCCTGTACCATATCCATGTCACTTACAACGTTACCGATAAATTTTTAAAAAATGTTTATCTCGACTCCTCGTGGTTCTTTTTTAATAAATGGGGTACCAAATAAAAGGGAAACGAATAAGCTACACGGAAAAACATATCCTGTTGCGGTAACTATGTCCAGTTGGCCGTAATTATTATTCCAATTTTTTAATTGCTTATAACAAGTGAACCGCTCATGAAATATTCTTAACACCACTTGGGGAGTGTAGCTTAGGCTATTAGCTTTAATTCATGTTCTGGATTATTTTTCTAGCTCGTTGGGAAGCAGAAATAATTGTATTTGTTGAAATGTCCTCAAACGAATTTAATTCTTTCGCTTTTTAGTGTTAGAGATGAGGTAAGTTTCCATTAATAACATATGTTTGGTGCAGCACAATTGAACTTTTAGCAATACAAAAAAAGAGAAAGTGGTGAAATCTATTAACATGTAAATAGATACGTACTTGTATGGTGTACACATTTCCTGCCACGGACAAGAGTTCGCTCTTAGGGCATGCGGTATAAAAAGAACGCCTAGTGCGTACTGTCGTTTTAGTTTCTACGAAAACCTTCAAGAATGTTGATCGGTGTCGCTGATGCAAGTGTCATTTATTCGGTAAAGTTACATTTTCATACAACATTACAATTTTCTACTTGTTAATGATAATGATATACATTTTTTTCATTTTTTGAGGGGAACATTGCAGTGAAATAATAATCTCAAAATCATGTATCGATTTTTAAAGAATCAAGTAGTTGTAGAATATTGCTATCGAAACGACAGAGTTAAAATAAATTTACGCATATATAATTAGAATTACAAATCATATTATTAATAAAAAGAAAACATACAATGAATATAAGATTACCGTTAAATAAATTAACTACTCACCGTTCAATAATTATTTCTTACCTTTCTACACTGTGCTGTTAGATTTTCTTTAAAGCGAAAAAGGGAAGGCACCAAGATTATTTACAAAAAGAATGGGCAATATGATTAAAAAGGTAAAAATAAAATTTGGAAATCGTCTAATACAGGTAACGCTTGTGTGTTTGGCCTCTGGTATATTGACAACAGAGGGGCCCCGGGATTTCCAACCAGTGACTAGTTTACAGTCTCCTCCCCTTACTTACCTGCCAACTACGAACACTGTATATCCAAAACTTTCGCAACACGCTGTTTTCGCTAACCAAGCCCTGGACAATAGCTTAAAAGATGTTGGGTCGTCAGGTAGACACTTTACTGAAAGACAAACACAGGCAGGGTACTCGTACCTGAAACCATTATTGATCGACCTCAAGTTATCTTCCAAGGATCGGCCGATTAAATCGTTCACCGATAAACAAAGGTATGGAACCTGCTTTTGATTCGCTCAATTAAACAGTCCTGCCGATTATTCTGTTATTACAATTGCCCATTCATTCGTTAAATTTCATTTTTCGCTCCCTATTACAATCGCAATATCGAAATCCTAAAACAGACACCCTAGTCATTTAAACTTTATTCCACCTCTGTTTGCTTAATACGTTTAATCTCGTTCAACCCTTCGAAGCACGGCAGCAGGGTGAAAACTGTCCCCGCCATTTTTAATACATAAATATGCAACGTCCGATACGCTTTATGGTATCTCGAGGAATTAAAATTCTAATTAAATTAACCATTCAAATGAACCTACTTCGTTAAATTTTATATAAACGAAATTTTTCCGCGACACGGGCCATTCTATCACCCAAAGTTCCGCGCTTCAAAGACTTAAACCAGACGTTTTAATTACATAATGACAATATTCCAAGATCGACGAAGGCTGCACAGACCTCTGGTACGCAAGCAACAGCGGGGCCCGTCAAAGTATCCAGGTCGAATACTAGAACAAGGTTACAAACTGAGGACCAACGTGACCGTTTCATTCCCCAGCGATCGTCGTATCAAGTTTTAGAAGAGCTCGATGAATATCTAGCGGGCGATTCGGATCATGCTGAATCGCCCTATCGTGGGAAGATACAGACAACAAATCCCCATCGTAATTCGCAAGACATAACGATGGCCATCAAAGCCCTCGATCACTTCCTGAGCGGGGTTCTGAACGATGATAGTCACAACAGCGAGCTACATCCACCGCCCAATCCTGTTTTAGCCCTCGTCCTGTCTCGATACGGGCGATACGTGACTGGAGCACGAAATCCTCACGTGTACGCGTACATGGCAGTAAACAATATACACAACAACAAACCTTTTGGTAGTTACAAGTTGGAATGCGACGAGATACCCACATACGTTCGAAGATAATATGTCTGGAATGACAGAGGCGGCGAGGGGAGAGGAAAGTTTGAAAATGGAAATATATTTGTACTGGATATTTTGTAAATTATATCTTGTTGGTTAAAAATGATCTACTCGATGGCAGCTGTTAGTTGAAGTAGAAGAGCGGAGGCACAGTACTTGAATTTTTGTTGTATTTAAGAAATTAGAGGTTCCATGCGATAACAGGGAAGACGGGTTAAAAGTAAGGCAATAGCCGGATAAGGGGGTCAAATCTGCCGCTAAACCAAATTCGACTTTTCTTATCAAGAAAAACCAATTCGTACCAAGTTTCAACCCTGTAGCTCGACTGGGAGGGTAGTTACAGCGAAAAAATGAAAATATAGTTTTTACTCGATATCTCCCATTTTAATGCATACAAAATTCTGAAAAAAATCTGAGACATTGTAATTATCGAGGCACATATTGTAGAAGTGTTGCAGATTTTTAAATAGGAAACTCGAGCTGCGAAAAATACAAAATGCCAATTTTTTATTGAAGGGATCTTTTGGCCACATTTATATTTTTTTCTACATGCATACTATTGATACTACTAATCTCGATTTTTTTCTTATTTTTAAAGTGGGTGCAGTGGTGAAGTTCAAGGTGTTAGAGATGCGTGTTGGATATCTTTGTGTTTAATTAGTAGATATTGCATGCTATCATTTACCTTTTGAACTTTCCTCTGTTCGTCTTGCAACCGCAGAAATATCGTGAACCTATTGTGCGACGTAAGAATGCAACACATTATCATCTTATCCAAAGCATCTTATTCAATTTTCCATCGTGCAATTAATCAATTAACGGTTCGCCAATTCCGCCTGAACCATAGACCCCGGCATCGAATCAGTCGAAAGTTTGCACCTCGCTGACGGTGCACTGATTAATTATCCGAACGACACCTTAGGTGCCCGTATTAAAGAAAACTTCGCTGTACCTCGCCCTTCGTAAACCATTCTAAATTTAATCAATATCACGCGGATTTAGCCTTGAATCCGCCGGCAATCGGGCCTGGCGTGAAGTTAATTGGAGTAGTTCGAGAAGCCGCTCGAGAAACCCCGATTAAGCATTAAACTACTCTCATTACACCTTCCTGTCTCTCCGGAAACCTCTCTGGATACTACTAACTTGATTTCATTGATGAAAGCCATGCACCAGTCTCGACCGCTGTTGCTCTTATTCAGAATGCACGTCCATCGGGCGCATGTTAAATAAATGCTTTCGGTCGAACGCACCGGTATCAATTGGAGCAACAATTTGTTATTCGATGTCGAACGAGTCGGAACATTTATTAAATTCAACGGCAGAAGCATCGTATTAATCGACCCATGGAACGAAATAATATTCTTCCTACCGCGTTTGCGGAACGGAAACGTTGATCATGAATCTTTCATCATTTTTCTGGAGAATATTTATGCGCGCGCGTAAGCAACGTTTTTAAACGAAACTCTGGAACAAATTGATATTTATAGAGGCAGATTTTTTTGTCGTACGAATTTAATGAATTTGAAGCGTTGAAAATTAGCCTTTATGGACAATATTTATATATTATGTATTACATTATATTTTATATTATGTATTATGCAGCTTTTAAGTTGGCCATTTAGATAAAATAAATATTTATTACGTGATTAATTTGTCAAGTTTGCAATTCATTGGTAAGTAAGTAATATAAATTCTATCTAAAAAATTGTAATAACTTTATATGCGCATACATACACGGGTGTACAGATGAATTGCTTGTTATTCGTAAACGAACCGAACGTTTACTACAAAATAGCAAGCGGGCCTCTTGCAAGGATCTGTCTATGATCGTAAAGTTGTTACGAACGATGCATGCGCATGCATCGTGATGAATCATTCTGCGTGCAAAGATGTTTGATGAAGTATCCAGGCGTGTATCATTACATCCTAGGGGGCTTTCTAAAGCGTTGAACCGTTTGTGACTTCGAATCAGGTTGCATATAAATAAATGCAGCGTAAATGTCGTAGTTGCGGACATTTTCAGAGGTCGTTTAATTTTCTTGTCTCAGGTATACTTGTTGCGGGATCATAAAACGAACGACGAGGGCTTAAGTGGTGCTTGATTGCCGTCCGTCCGCTAGGAAACCAGATTGTCTGAAAATTGTGTTTTCAGGACGACAGTCTCCATTAGCTTCTTCGAGCTTTATCAAAGGAAATCGACAGGCATTAATAGCTTTAGTAATAGAGGCCACCGGCACGTGAAATCTCTTGGGTACAATTAGTCGACCTGTTCTGTGTTGTCTAATCTTTTTTAACCAGCAACGAAGGAAACCAAATTTTACAAGTATGTACCTCGGGGACGCAAACGTGTACAGCAAATAAAGTGGATAATATACTTATAATATATCTGCGACGCCTATATTTTCAACGCGTTGTATGTTTTTTAATATTCTTTTTTATAACAAACACGGTACGGATAGTAAAATTGTGGAAATACAGAGGGGAATAAAATGACAAGTATAAGGAAGTAGAGTAATAATGTATTTGTAATTTTGCTAGGCGTGCAGGATAATTGCAAACGTTTTTATCATGAAATAAAACCGGGCAGAAAAAGCTTCCTTGTTTCTTTATCACCTCTCCCTTTCTTCCCGACCGTTTCAAACTTCCTCCTTAATATCTTAGCCGTTTCCTTCCCTACGATTTCAGAGGCACACGTCTGCATAGAACAAGGCATGTATACAGATGACACATATACGCATATGTATATGCGAAAAGTTCTTCCGTGACATTGTACAAGTTTTCGGAGCATGTGAAAGAAATAGGACGCCCAGGGGATAAAGGAAAATCGAAGTCGATGGTTGCACGAAACGAAATGAGAAAACTGCCGATCTTTCACGCTCCCCTGAACCCCGTGCATGATTCAACCACCTCTAACGGGTAAACTGGATCAGTAGTCGGGGTAAATAATACAGCCCGTTCATTATTATTTCCAACGGGGTGCACGAAATTTCTTTGCAATTCCTTTCTGTTTCGATAATCCCCGGAACTTTCTTCCCTCGCCCTCCTTTTTTTCAACCAGGCCCTTCAAAGGCTAGGAAGCGCCGTTAGAACTGCAGAGTGCGCAGTCTGACTTAAATTGCAGTCGAGTCGAACCGCAATAAAAAGCGGCGAGCTTGTAGGAATAAAATATGAGAAATACGCCCGGATCTTTTCTCCGTTACGGCGTAGGAAAAAGACGAGACGACGTCGCGAGATGTCGACTTGGAAAAAGAGGAGACTGTATTAACGCCATGTTTTCCATATTTCCAGGGAAACCGGAGATGGCAAAGGACGGTGTTACTAAGCGATGTCCTTCTCCAATTATCCATCTCTCACTCACGGCAAACGACGTGATCTTTCCTCTTTTTTGTTTACCAAAGATGTAAATTACGTTTCAAATTTTCGCTGCCTCTCTTCTGCTAATAAGCGCGATTCTAATTTATTCTGCTGGAATAATCAAGTGGATAATGTGCGCCTGAATTGGCAGTACAAGTTGATCAAACTTGACGTGTAAATTTTGATTCAAACTTGATTGGTTTGATTCAAACGAATAATCGCGTAGGTTACATACAAATTGTTGTATTTGGCAAATCAGAAGCGTTCTGTCTAACAGTCTTCAAAATGCTAGATTAGATGAAGATTAAAGATTTCTGCCTGGAAACCATTTCAGATGAACAAGTACACGTGCGTTACATTTGATCGAAGATTGCATCGCCTCGCCTCTGTCCACTATCTTGATTCCTCAAAGTAATGTATTCCCGGCGGAAGAAAAATTTGTACGTGACGAGAACCAATACATGTCCTTGTGTGTGCTTTGTGTTCTACATTTGTTCGAAGAGCGCCAAAAGAAAATCTATAATGGAAAGAATATTCCACTCGTGCGCTATTCTAACATCAGCTGTCCTCCTAAGTAAGTTGTGGACAAAGCAAAGACAAGGAATCTTTACCTATTATGGTGTCGTTCCACCTTGAAGGGGTGACAAGAAAACCATTCGGGGACAAGAGGGGGCCCGAATCCATAAACCTTTTTCTGTTCCCCAATGTTGTCAGTCTTTTGCTTTTCCAAGCACTCTTTGTGAAATTTGAAACGAACACTGATCATAATACATTGAATACCTGAATGAACATTGTTCCGGAATAACAAGGTGAAGAGAAACTTGAGCAGAATGTTGTTAGGTCTCTTCTTTTTGAAAAAAAAAAATTATTCGCAAGATGTACGTAACTCAAACTTGAAGCGCGGTTCAGACGTAGAGAATTGAGCAATCCTGAAAGTTTCACAGACTTTGTTGTGTCTAATTTTGACTGCACATGTTTACACTGTTGCACACACTTTTCTGTATGTGTTATACATACGTGACTCACATTTCTCTTATCCGTTGCGACGACTAGCTAATTTTGGAAGTGGTCCACCGTAAAACTGAATACACGATCAACGAAAAGGAACGTGGTTTCATTGTAAAACAATGCCGAATCGTTCGTTGAAAATTCAGCCTTGGAAAAGAATTATGCCACACGAGTATCATCGACCCACCTCCAACCCAAATTGTACGTCACACATATATGCTCTCCAGTGGAATACTCAACTGACTTACAATTCGCGTTTCCTCCGAGCGACTTTCTTAAAGAAAAAAACATCTTCGGGAACGGACGAACATGGAAAACGTCTTCCAGTAGTTTCTCGATGCTGCAGATCGAAACTTGCACGAACGTGAAAAAGCATATACATACATTTACCACTTGTATATTTGCGCAACGATGCCAAAGTGGTACATATGTGATGTATAGTGAAGCATATTGTCAACGGGAAGAATGGCGTTTCAGTGATGGTATATCCTTGCGACGTGAACATTACGAACGTAAACTTTATAAAGTCGTTAGAATTTCCCGGTTTATTTCGCGTATACCTGCGCTACCTGCGGTGCAGAACGCGATTGGAATATTTGTACGTGGAAACATCATCATATACAACATTGAACCGTAGAACTCAGCAGCTGGTGTAGAATAACGAAGTTAATTTCTATAAATGTCCGTAACGCTTGGCACCCGTTCGAATAATAAATTCTCATTATCGCCGCGAATTACGATGATATTAGTGCACTGTTGAACGTAACAATTTACTGACCGTAACAAGAAAACTTTCGACGCTTATAAATTCGCAGAGCTCGAATGGAGGCCCATTATTTAACGGGTGAATAAACGTGAATAGTGCAAGAACGCTGATGAATGGATAAATTATTGTAATCGAAAATTCGTCTATCCTCCGCCGATAAGGGAATATCGGATTTAATCAATCTAAGTGTGATAAAGTCTATGGATTTTCAGAATGTTTAATGCACGTTCTACTGGCTTCGCCGAATGACGAATAATACGTTTCCTTGCAATTTCCCTCCTCGAAAGCTATATTAAGAATACGTCCAGCTTGAACCGTAAGAATAACCGAGCTTAAACTTGTGAAAAAAGAAACGATCGGAAATTCGTGCGAATTTATTGTGTCGTTCAGCGGAAAGTATTGTAGACTTTCCAACGATATATCAAACAAAGGACACGCGAAATAAAAGATGCCGATAAAAAGGACGATGAAGGTATGAATGGATATTAAATTTTTCGTACAGTATTTTATAGACGAACGATATTCTTTTAAATGTACGCATATAAGTGCACGTATGTACGTTCATGTAAAAATGGATAAATATTCATGAGGGAATAAGAATCAAAACGGACAATACGGCAGTGTTTTTCGTTTATATTAATTCAATGCTCCGCAGCTAACAAATCAAACACGAATTCGCAGAAGCTTCGAAGGTGGAACGCTAAAGCTGGAATACAAATGTTTTCTGACGTTGCATCGAGAATTCACGCTGCAGCTATTAGCAACGTTGCAGTGCAGTTATTAGTCTAGCTGCCGTCTTTCCCTTAATGCAGGTATGAACAGTTGCAAATATTATTAGTTGCTGCAGATGAAACGGTCGAACTCTTAATGGAGCTGTCAGCGTCTGGTAGTCTGGTGCGTGCTAATATTTATTAATTAAAGCACGATCTATACAAGCTTCAATTTTCAATAACACTATTTTTCGCAGTTTCGATTAAAGTAGTTCTGCGTATAATATTAATGTTTCGGACAATAGGTGATCAATAAACCAGCGCGATATATTGTTTAAAATTTTCCAAATAATTTTTTCATTCAACAATCTCAAATATCACGTCCTCATTCTGTAATATATATTCTCGCATAAAGTCACCTTCTCCTCGATTCCATTGCAGCCCCGGTTCAGGGACATTTTCCACAGAAAATACGGCGAAAGTTAGTGTCGAAACGTAGGAAACAGCGAGAGGGGAAACATTGAGAAAAACAGATTGTGTGATTGAATGGAGGCGAAAGTTTGAGTTTCTGTGGAGGGTCTAAAGTTTTGCTGCTTACATATATCGTACTCGAGAGACGTCGAACATCCAGCAGCTCGTCTACACGGCACGAGCACGACGAATCTTTCCCCCCTGATTTATCGACCAGTGATAGATTGATTGCGTTTACCACCATCGACTACTATCGGTGATTAGCCAACAGTGATGGAACGCGTTCGTCGGCTCTCGTTCATTCGCATTCTTTCGCGTCTACGCTAGTCGACGATCGTTTGCTAGGCACGGACGGGAATGAATTTATTCAAATTCTATAACAGCTGACACGCATATAATTCTCACTAATTTCACCGCGCAGATTTCAGTGCTGGCACAAAATTATTTAACCAACAATCGCAAACGGAATGATACAAATTTTCCCTCCAAGCTGAAACGTTTAGCCTGAACTAAGAAGCAGGGTAAGTTCCACAGAAACGATTACTATAACAAATAAATTCTGTCAGCACGTCCTGTTATCAAATAATAATCACACAATATCCACTTTACATTCATCCGTGCGTACATGTATGTATATGTATGCATCGTGTATACATGTGTGCAGGTCCTTTCGGTATTCCTTTCCCGGAGCTCCTATCAAGTTGGTAAAATGGGAAGCATCTCGAGATCCCACACGTGACGCGTCCAAGTAGCCACTCAGTTCCAGCCGAGTTCCTTCTCATCGTTGTATGATTCCGGCTCAATTACAAGCGAGTAAAAGGTGGCGCAGCGAAAGCAGCTGGGGTGGTTCATCCGGCGGTGGCGGTGGTAATGGTGAAGAGGGCATGGTTTTCTTCCGCGGTCGGGGGCAATTCACGAGATGGAAGGGAAGAGGAGAGCGAGAAAGAAACGACCTGGAGGAAAATGCACGCACCCAGGCCACCGTAATTGCCACGGTGTTTATAATTGTTGCACACTCCTCTGCTCTTTGTACGGTGGCCTCTTCAGCCCTCTGACTCGGCCAACCCCTCCGTTGCAGGGCCACTCCGCCGTGGACTCTTCAACGACGTCGTGGCGGAGCGAGACGAGAAATTAGTCTGCGTTTTCACGGTGCCGACTTAATGGAGAAAGAGAGACCGAGTGGAAGAAAGTGGCCACGGCATTGTTCCCGCGTGGAATCGGGCTACGATTCTCAAGATGTCTCGCGGCCCAAGGAGCTGCGCGACCAACGACTTTCCACGGGATTTCGCGACGAAAATTATCGTCGAGCATGCTGCCGGCCACTATGCGCGTCACACTTGTCGGGCACCCGACAAAAATTGTGAAAAACGTACGCATTCAGTATCCCATGGGCCGTAATTGACATCTGCCCTTTGAATCGCGTTAAATGGTGCATACGTGTGTATATACGTATACGTGTTTATCACGGGGGTGTCTGGGATTGCACGAGTATACGAATAGATGATCGTGAAATGAATTTGAACGGTTGCAGGCTCGGTTCAATTTTACCCAAGGAACCACCCCTTTTCCGCTCACGTTGCCTTTGTATCTGCGGAATCGAAAGCGACGCGGAGAAAAAAAACTGTAGAACAGAAATGCACACGAGGCACGGCAATCTGATTAATGGAAACGATCGTTGCAATTTCGCAGGGAAGGCGCTGGAACGCAAAACGTCGCCGTTAATTTACTCGTCGAATTATGTAGCAAGAGCGCCGACACCCTCACGAAATTTCCTCTTCCGACATACGCGATTCGATCATGTCGGCCTACGTTACTTTGCCGTCGGAACACAGCACAGGAACCACTTATATTTGTGTTTATTACGTCGAGATGTGACGTCACTTCCTGAGGGAAAGAGGACGGAATAACCTCATCACCGTATCCCACAGACTCGGCGGCAGTGATTCCCCCTTTGAATGGAGCCAAGTGGTTCGTAACCCTCCCTGCCCCTCTCAGTCTTTAGCTGTTTCTATGCCTTGCATTCCGAATCCACTTTCTCCCTGCCTCTCTACTTCTCTCTGTGCGTATCCTGTACCGAATTCTTCGCGCTTTTATGCAAGAAAGTTAGCGGACTTCGTCAAGCTTCGCTGCATCGCGGGAAGAAATAAAAGAATGAAGGAAAAGCTTAGCCGCTTTGAAAATGCAATTTCGAAGTTTGATTTATTAACGTAATAGTTCTATGTTAGGCGTCCACGTTAATAAGTGTGTGCATGTAGCATGCAGTATATCGTATGTACAATAGACGACAATCTTACAAAGGGTTCAGAGAATACACATTCAGAAGCGCTTTGCTCAATTTTCCATTGCCCAACCTCCGCTATGCCTCGCGTGTTCAATAATTTAACCAGAGATCGTTAATTTAACTCCGCTCCGTTACGAAATTAAGTAATGCCCACATCGTTGGTATTAATTAAATAACGCCCACTGCCCCGAGCAATTTTTACTGCAACTCGACGCCGGCTTTCCGTTTCGTTCTCGGATCGAATGTACTGACGTTGGCGAACTTTACTCGCCGCCCGTCTCAAATGATCATTCATTTGCAATCGAGTGTGCAGCAAGATGAATCGCAGTGGTGGCGCAAAAATATCGAAGCGAAATACCTGTGTACATCCGATACATTTGAGACTTTCTGTTCTTCTGTTCTGATTTAATATTCCTCGAATATTATTTCCGATCCTCAGCTCTGTTACAGATAGACAATTAAACCTCAAATTAAATTAAATTAAACTGAAGCAATCTATCGGGTAAACCGTCCGGAAAATGTTTGCTCAATGCGTTATATATCACGGACGAATACTGTTCGAGCAATTGACACAATGAAAAGCGATGAAGAACGCCAACCCCACGAGCCTTTCCATTACTTACTCGTATACTTCTATCGTATGTACACACCCGCGCACATCCTATTCATGTCTCTGTTCAATATATTAACGATTCCAATAATTTGTCTCTAATTTCAATGAAATCCCCCGCACCTGATTGTTCCCTGGCTTGACGTAAATCCCCGTGCTCAAAATATTTGTGCACGAATAGTCCCTTTGCAGGAGTACACATGCATACACAGGCGACCAATTCGATACTCGTCTGACAGGCTCGTTCTTCCCTTGAACCACCTATGTACCTACCCAGCTATTTGGCTAGCGGACCTCCACCGTCGGGCGATAGCGCTATTTAGCGCGCCATTGGTGGCAGTGCAAAGTGTCCTGCCATTACAGGGTGGCAGACACGGCGGCGTTCCATTAACGAACGTATACGCGTTTCACGTTGCCGTATAGAGACGTGCGCCGTGGCATGGCCGTGAAACGAACAGAAGGATACGCGTGGGGGTTGCGGGTGGAAAGCGTGCAGAAATAGCTGCATTTCGGCGAAGGACGCCTTTAATTAAACCGAAAGGGGGACGTGTATTGTCATTTTCAAGCCAGACTACGATGTATCCAATGTGTGGTACTTGGCTGGACAGTTTGCCAGGGACCCTCCTACAGTATGTGCACTCTCGCGAAAATTTGCGCCATTTCGTTTCATTCGCGAAACTCTGGCCGGCGGGACGAGACGGGGACGGGCGAGACCTACCTAACGAGATCTTCCGCTCGAATTCCCGTGAGGGAACTGAATCGGCTCTTCTTCTTCTTCTTCTTTTCATCCTTTACCGGTTCTATCTATCTCTTCCTGTAGCTTTTCCCTTTCTTGTTCTTTTTCATCTTCTATCGTGTCCTCCTCGATGGCATTTGATCGAACTACCTTTGGCCAACGTTTTTCGCCCAATCTGTTCGAATGGAGTTTCGGTGTAGATATGTGCGAGGGCAGAAGTGCACGTCGTTTTCTATAGGTACGTATAGACGGGAGGTGTTATTAGTTTTAAGGGTGCAAGTGAGTATTATGGTGAAACGTAAATGGTTTGTTTCTATAGGTATTTATATTGGTAGTTTGATTAGGATCAGTTGACGATTGTTTGCAGAACTTTTTACTGAGATTGAACTGCGGGTTGCGCGTGCACAGTTGGATGTCATCCCCCCCTCAGTGTTCTCCATTCGATTTTTCACCTTAACAGCTCGCTGCTGTCATTTATTTTCGAGACACCAAGACGGATGGTTCGCTGTTAGTGCGTGCCGAGGAAGGACGGCCAGCTTTGGTCAGATTTTTGTGGTCTGAAGATTTATCGCCCACAGAAATCTGTCGAAGATTTGCAGCACACTGTGGGAGCAATTTACTATTGCAAATGTACACAGTTCCTATGAATGTGCAACGTTCAAATTTATAAGGATTATTGTGAAAAAACGTATAGAAATAAGTGCATTTTTGATAAATATTCACTTACCCTTGTAAACACCTGCAGAAGAATTATTTCAATTATTCCTGTGAATGTATCAATGCTGGTATTGTTGCTGTTCATCTTTCCTGAAGGGGAAATCCTCACCATGGATATACGTACTCGTCGGTACGTGATGAAGACGTATACTTATGGTGTCAAGCCTTCCTAGCCGAAATACAGAATACAATTGGGGGTGATTGCGAGAGGCAAGGGAAGTGATCATCTTGATTGCTTCATTTAGAGAATGCTGCATCTAGTATATCGTCATCATTAAGACGAATATTTTTAATTCTTGCATTCTCCTTTTCATCATCCTTCTTTGAATATAAAAATCAGCTTTTATTATGTTGCCTTTCATAACTATAAATTGCACAAAGCTGATGTTGAAATGGGAAAATTGTTGATCGAGGAAACGCGGAAAATTCCCTATCGACATCCTCAAGGGAGAGAACCTTGATGGTACCCCGTTGGTAATTTCAAAGGCCTTAACGATCACATTACTAAGAATTTTGATTACACATCTGGCCAAGCATTGACGGAACTTTTTGGAATCAAATGACTATAGTAAGCAGCGCATTTCTGCAACGCTGATTGATATTTGTGGGGCACGAAGAGTCATGCAATTCGAAATAGTGTTTTGAAAAGATTTGTTGACAGAGATTAGAGGGTCCTTCAAATACGAAACAAAAAACTCATAAATTACCTAATTTCAGAACATTTAAATGCCCCAAAAAATTTCACGGGAACGTTCTCTCGAAATTTTTTTATATAAATTTTAAACTTTTCTATAAATAAATAGGAGATTATCTCGAACCAGTCTCGGATCCGACAGTTCTTAACACGGTAAAGGATTAAACCGCTGAATAGCCGTGCCAATTAGTTTGACCGTAATGCAAAATCAAAGCAATGCTTAAATATACAAATGGTTTTGCTCGATATAGGGGCACGTTTTAAAGAGACAACTGAATGGACAGGAATGAGGAGTTCATCAATCTTCCTTCGCCTGCAAAGAGGTTTCATTAGAGAAAGCGAATGTTCTTCTTTTCTTCTCAGCCATTCATTTTCTTTGTATACCGAACGAACTTTAATTACATTAATTATGCATGCGATACGCTTTCCTATTAACAAAATAATATCTTGTTTCAGCAAAAAACGGCTGACAATATCAAGCCTGGTCCACAGCTCGTGTCATGTGCACTGACTTACTCCTTGCAAAATTGCCGAGGACGAGGAAATCACGACAGACAGTCGACGTCTTTTTCGTATAATTTATAATTCGAAAAGCTTGGGTTTCCGTAAGTATCGTGACAAATATTAATTCTCCCGTGGTAAACCGCGGGAATAGTTTGGTCGTCACGTAGGAAACATTCGGATCAATAAATCGCTCGAAATAAAGAAATATATATACATTGTGCGGTTTATAAATATATCAGCTTGGTCGGAAAGTTATGTCCTTAGATTTAACTGGCTTGTTTGCAATCGTATTTTGGGATTTTCACAAATGACGTATAGTTGAAATGTGGTTTATAAAATGAAAGTGCAATATTGCTGGAATAATTATTCACTGCTCTGTTTAATATATTATACAAATATATAACAGAAGTTGAACTGCTGTTTAATTAATTCAGAAACTCACATGTTGAAAAAATGGATCCCCAAAATGTGCCCACAATCTATTCTAAAAAATAAAACATGTAAACTATACGCCCCATTGATTTCAAAGGCCCGGTGTCAGAAAGATGCATACGAAACGTCACGAAGGAACCTGTTAAACTTTCTAATTCTCATTGTTCTATTTATACGACAGAATATATTCGAGTTTGCCGCATCGATGCTCATAAATAATGACAAGACTGTTAGAAATCTGGCGGAAGAAGCTTACGTATTAAATCTCCGAGGTCGACATTCATTTTCGTAGACACAAGTGTGGCCCACCCATGACGAATAAATTGATAGTGCCCGCCAGAGTTTTGTGATGCAACTGAAAAAAATCGGACAATAGAATATCGAAGCGGGAAACACATATTTTCGTTGTTGAACCGCTCATTATCAAATCTCGGAGGATGACTTTTATGTAATCAGAATTTCTCGAGCAGAGCCCGGAGGCTTTCACGATCCGAATTGTTCGAATTCCGCTTCGAGGCTTTCGGGTTTCAAGCCGTGTCCATTAAGGTTCCAACGTTTCACCAACACTGCAGTTAGCTTCATCGGGGCTCAAAAGGTATGGCCACTGGATACTCACGTGTTTCCTGCAGTAAATGTCTATTGATAAACTCTCGAAGTGGGGTTCGAAATTCTCCACTGACAATATTTGGCGTTTTCTTTCAATAACTCAAATTTTCCACGTCCATTTTCCAGCAAGCCCGCGTTTGCTTTACCTTTACATATGTGAACAAGAACGTTGAGCAATGGGAAGTCTTGGACAGAACTGAACTTCCACGAATCTGTAATCTTTAATAAACCCATAACTTTCGAATCTAATTTTAGAAGACCATGATTTTATATTACATTCACGCTAACATCGTTCATTCCTAATTTTCTAAAGGCCCAATGCTTAATATTATAAATAACATTATTCCCGTCATCGTTCGAAGCCAACTTTAAGATGTCATAAATTCGTTGCTTTATGAAACTTGACTCTTCGGCGAAATGCGATTTCTGGCCCGGCGAAATTTGTTCCCCCTGTAAAACGTATTGTCGAAGAACTATACGAAACTCGTTTGGCTTTGCTAAAGTCTCCTCTAGTGAATCGAACTCTTCTTTTTTCCCCCTTTGATGGTCGACTACCGTCATTAGGACCTTACAAGCTCAACGCGCAGCTCTTCGAAGGGATAGTACGGGACGCGTGGTACGTGCCCGGAATCGCGACGTTATATTACGAGAAGAAAGCTTTTGCGATTCTAAAGCGACAGTTATACATTTCGCGGGACGAGAGGTTTCGTGACCTCCTCTTTATTGGGAAATCGCCGCAGCGTGGCATGAAAGCAAATACGTACAATACATGGGCACGTGAATCCATCTACGTTTACCGTAATTGTTAATCGATAAACTTGTACCGTCGATAAAACGAGTTCAAACAGCCCGAAGAGTTGAAATGTTCTTTCCTTTTTGTAGCACTGGTATTGGGTAATTAAAGCTACTTTTACCCACTGCCGCCGGTCACAACTGTGACGGTTACCGTCGAATCGCAACTGTGTAAACAGCACGATGCACAAAAAAGAAGACGAGTTACAATTTTATAACGACCAATCACGGTGCCCACGATTTAATTACGCTAATGCAACATTTAGGCCTTCGAACAGAGCTTGCTCGGTATCGCAGTGCCGCTGGATCGACGTAATTGTCGCTGGCTTCTTAACAGCTCCAGCAATTATCCCGACGAAGCACTGAGACTAATGGGGAAGTTGATCCAGGTCGACGCCGGTATACAATATCGTTGTGTCCGAATAATGATTCCTAACGCCCGTATGTAAGACTCTTTTGTCCAACTGTAAGAAAGAAAAAATCGCTCAACGGTTGAACGAATAAAAATCTCACGTCACGATGCTGGTATTCTCGTTTAGGGAACAGGAATTTCTGCGCTCGTAATCTCCGTCTGCGAGGTCGCGTCGACGATCTCGTTGACGCGTGGGTAGCCTGAATACCGTCAACCGTACGACACATCGCAGAGTCATGTGGAAATTCAATTCCCGGAAACGCGGCGGCAAGTATAAGCCCTCTTCGTCTGCCAAGATGTTCATGAACATTTCAACCCTTTCTCTTGGAATTACGTTCTCATTTACGTACCACGGAATTCAATGAGCAATCCCCCAGCGCGCCGACGTATGCACATCGGTTTGTGGGATATAAAAATTGTAAGAATAATTTTCAAGAGTGGTGGTTTTTAATGCACGTTACATATATCTCGACTCGGTTTTCGAAATACATATGTGCACAATCTGTTTAACATTCACGATCAAACTGTGCGAATCGCAGAGTGTAATTGTTTTTGTGATTGTTTGGCAGATGTTTGTTATTATTTGTATGAGAAATAGGGAGATGTGCCGGGGGTAAATGAGGTGGCACTTGTATGGTGAAGTTTGCGGTAGGTATTGCACGTGAAAATTACACGCCGTACATTTCGTTGTGTTTTTATCAAAATGCAAACAGTTCGAAACCCAAGAACGGGAATCCTTGAGTTAGCAAAAAGGGGCAACCTGATAAGTAAATATTGTGCTTCAACTACACTACTGCTTGTATATACCACTGCGGCTTTGCGTTTAATATTTGGTGTGTATTTAGCGGCGCGGTCAATATTTTATTGCTTTAAAGTGAAATTATAACTTCTCTGTATGAAGCCATAATTGCGATACGAATATTTGTCTGTAGAGTAAACGGTGTGTGTATCGGGGGGCTGTTGGTTCGTTACGCTACCTTCCGGTACCTTAAATTATAATTTAATTGTACATTGCACAAGGAATACTCAGTAGCACATTACATAACCAGTCACTATGACAATTTACTGTGTGCTGAGAACTGTGTGATTGATGTAACGCTACTTCCCCCCCTGGATCATTTTGCTCCAAAAATAAAACTGTTCGCACTTACCATTTTTTTTTTGGAGAATATTCTGTTGACATTTTTATGTTCTCAAGCGTAGGTGAGGAACATACTTCTTATTTATAGTATAAGTATAATATATTCGTACGCAAAATCAACTATGTTCTTTTTCAACGAATTGTATTTTGCTTCTAAATATATTAGAATATTGTATGTAGGTATTTTAGTTATACAAGACAGGTTTTAAATAAAATCTACTGGGAGACAACTTGAACTTCTTGGATCTCTAGGTAAAAAAGTTTATCTAACGAAGGTGCGATTGTCTGCAAAAAGAATATAAAGTATCGCAACATAAATTAATATTTAAATTATAAAAAAATGAAATCAGTAAAACATTTTAGTATCAACGTTCGCAGTATATTTCCATTTACATGTAACAATGGTTCATGGAACTGCATAAATGAAGTCAAGCAAATGTTGCACCCCATGCCCGAGATATTAGGAAGCCACCTATTAATTCGTCGCGTCAAATCTAAAATCCATCAATCACGATTTTACCCCGCGACAACTCGAAACTCCATAAAGCCGCGTGAATAGCCGGTGAATAACGATGACAGAAAATAGCTTAGCAGCTGGTAACTCTACCAAGTACGACCCCAAAATTTCTATTTCCATATGATTCAGTGGGCATTGAGTGCTTTATCTCTGACACTCCTTAATTATCACTGACACCCATCAGAATATTTCCACAGGCCACTGCGAAATTAGTACAACACGTTAACTAAACAAATTTTCATTTAAACTACCGTGTAAGAATATTCGAGGTACAGGAACGGCCGAGGCGGGCCATGTGCATTTTGAAGATGCACGCTGTCTTTGTCTAGCATAGCTTTCGTTGGGGGTGAACCCTAAAATGGTTAAAAAGGGCCATGGTGACGTAGGCGTCCTCACGACGGACGCTTTTGCCCATGGAAGGCATTCTTGTATAGACTACGGTCGAGAGAGCACAGTTTTAATAAACAGAACACCTTTTAACATATATACACGCCTACAGAATCATTGTAATTAGTAATACCTAATCGCGATAGAGAGGAGACTACGAACAACCCCTCCAGCGATTATCTTACATAATCAGAAGTGGGATATACCAATTGTTTAGTGCACATTGTGAAGATATACGTATATACTCGCGTACTACGTGCAGAAACAATTATTGAGTGCCGTGTACAGACAAAGTGAGTAATCGTATCGAACTACAAACTGTGCAGTTGGTGTCGAGTTTAGTTTGTTGAAACTGTGTGAAAAATTAGTAATAGTGAGTTACTAATCGTCTGAACTGACATCCTTGTGCAATATTTTGTACTATTCTGAACAATATGAGTCGTGAATCGATCAGCCGTGAGGTTCAGCCGATAGAAGGTACGAGCCGCGATATAACGGAGTCGCGACTTGGGAATTTGGAGTCGATGATAGAACAATTTTTACGCCGATCGCGATCTCGCGCGCAATCATATCGACAATCGCATTCCCGATCACGATCGCGTTCGCTGTCGCCATCATGCCGTCGAGTACATCATCGTTCGCGGACGCATTACCGGACGGGTTCGAGTTCGCGTTCGCGTACTCCACATTGTAAATCGAGTACGGGAAAAGTGCGCGACGATGTGCAACAGGAGCGTACGGAGCAAGGAGCGGGAAGCGTGAATACGCACGATACTTCCACGTCGCGGGCAAGATCGCCTGGTCGTGTACGCATCGGGGACGAGAATCTGGTGCCGAAATATGATCCAGCGAAGGAGAACATCTCTATAGAGAACTGGGTACGTCACGTGGACGAACTGGCGGTACGATTTTCATGGGACGATTTGAGCATCACGCGTCTTATCGCGACGAGGTTGCAAGGACACGCGCATCAATGGTACGAAACTACAATGCGCAGTGTAACCACATGGGCGCAAATGAAGGTGTACCTCGTAGCACAGTTCCGACGGACGATGCCATTCTCGCAGCAGCTTCGAGAAGCCGATCTGTACGGGGCAAAGTCGGGCCAAGAGCTAGGAGACTATTGTTTCCAAAAGTTAGATTTGATCCGACGTTTGGACATAAATCTATCCGACGAGCGGATCGTCGACATGATCATTTATGGAATCGGAGATGAAGCAATCGCCAGGACAGTGCGATCAGCGAAGCATACCGATCCGAATGAACTGTATGCCTTCATGCGAGCGATGGGTAGTATGCCGCGCCAGGAGGAAAAGAAGACGGGAGAACGAGCGACCACTACAGCCAGAATCGCAAGGGGAGACGAACTATCATGCACTTGCTTCAATTGTGGGAAAATGGGCCACAAAGCGAGGGACTGCAAGGAACCGAGGATTCGATGCAGCTTCTGCAAACAGTTGGGACATAGGCGAGAAAATTGTCCGCAGGAAGAGGTAAATATGAAGATACCATATTTAAAGGATTTGCCGGACGGTCGGTAATGATGAACCAAATGGAGCCGATTATGGTAAAAGTCTGTAATATAACTGCAAACATTAATTCTTTTACTATACTGAATGTATGACTTGACGAACGCGCCAGTTGTTTTCTACCGATGAATGCAAAAGATTCTTCGACCCTTGAAAAAGATGAAAACCACTGCCTTAGACGATAAAGTATTACCATTGAAATCTGTGGGAGAGGGCATAGGAAAACTACGGACCGTTTTGGAGGCTCTTCGAACACATGGGCTGACACTTAGACTCGAGAAGTGTTCTTTATTTGGGGGAAAGAATATTGAATACTTCGGTCATGGAAGAAGTGAGCATGGGGTAAAGCCAGGTCAACGAAAATCGACGCGGTTCCAGACATGCAGACACCCGAAAATGTAAAGCAAGCAGGTCAATTTTTGGGACTGGGACGCGCAGGTTAAAAATGCCAAATGCCAAGTGCCATAAACACTGCGCACAATGGAAGTATCATCGCAACGCTAATTAACGCATTGACCGGTTGCAATGTAAACAACCATACGAGAAGAAATAGATCGACTGGATCTAGCAGCATCGAGAGGAGATATCAACGAGCATATCTCTGAAGAGCAGAAAAAGCGGAAGGAACCACGGATGAGTTGGTGCTGATCCAGGTAACCAGCCAAGCTGCGACGGGAAGTAGCCGGAAGCTGCTACCGAAATTTAAAGGACCATTTCGGATTCGAGCGGTGCTGCCGAACGACCGCTATGATGTAGAAGAACTGAGAGAAGGCTCGAAACGATTGAGAACAGTCGTTGCAGACGACAGGATCCGATCATGGATCACGATCCAGGGAGATGCCCAGGATGCATAGCATCGTTTCGATATCCTTTTTCTTAATGTATATTTTGGTTTAGGGTCCAGAAATTAAATGTTGCACATTATTTCACCTCTATGTTCTGTCCACAGAAAGGAAACGTTAGACAGAAGCCGAAAGCTTAAAGCCAAGGCGAAGGAGTGAAAGAGGGGGAATAAGCGGTGCAAAGGGACGTTGCCCGACGACCAGGCAAATTCCACCAAAGAGAGGCAAAGGCTTCTAGACGGCAGTGGCCAATGACGACAACAGATGTCCATCCACTAGGGTGCCAAGGGGTACTACCGCAGAGAGGGGAGGACGCAACGAGCGTTGTGACGAGGTGGCTGTCTTCAGTGCTGAGCATAGGTACAATGGTACCTTAGGCATGGTGCTTAGCATAGGTACACGGGTACCTTAGGCATAGTGCTGAGCATAGGTGCAACGGCACCTTAGGCAATAGTGCTGAGCATAGGTACAATGGTACCTTAGGCATGGTGCCCAGCATGGGTACGACGGTACCTTAGGCATAGCGCCAGGCATAGGTACGACGGTACCTTAGGCAGTGACCACTGATAATTACAACGACATGCTATTGATAGTTGGCCCCGAACCAGAAGGACACAACGGTGTCTCAGGCAGGGCAGTGGCAACTGATAGATGTAATTCTTTATCAGGGGGTTGTCACAAACCAGAAGGACACACCGGTGTCTCAGGGAGGGCGTGGCAATCCGAGAAATGCAAAGGCATTACCTCAGGTCAACACCAAACCAGACGGGCACGCAAGTGTCTCAGGCAGGGAGGTGGGGGGATACGACGGTATCTAGGGTGTTCGTGAACGATACGACGGTGTCGTGTCGCGGCCCCAAGTACTAATTTGGTTTTAGAATTTCAGGAAAATAAATGTGAAGTCTGAGGACAGACCTGACGTCAGTATGGCCGAATGTAAGAATATTCGAGGTACAGGAACGGCCGAGGCGGGCCATGTGCATTTTGAAGATGCACGCTGTCTTTGTCTAGCATAGCTTTCGTTGGGGGTGAACCCTAAAATGGTTAAAAAGGGCCATGGTGACGTAGGCGTCCTCACGACGGACGCTTTTGCCCATGGAAGGCATTCTTGTATAGACTACGGTCGAGAGAGCACAGTTTTAATAAACAGAACACCTTTTAACATATATACACGCCTACAGAATCATTGTAATTAGTAATACCTAATCGCGATAGAGAGGAGACTACGAACAACCCCTCCAGCGATTATCTTACAACCGTCTAAAAATTCTGTGCCAAATATTACAAAGTTTTCAAGGGATGCAAAAATTCACCTCTCTTCGACCAACATTCTACAGAAGTCTTTTTATATCAACTTGTTCTGTACAATTGAACAGCAACGTTCACAATCCCACCGCAATCTTACCCAGTGATTCGCCCGAAAATTGCCCGAAATCATGACAAGGCTAACCGACACCTGTGAATACAATGATCCTCGCCATGGTCGCCATTGATTTCGCAGTCGCGTAAACGCTTTGCTACGCAGTGAAACGCCATCCTTTTTGTCGCGGCACACGTAGCACGCGGAGTGCAGGGTATTGAATAACGTACGCACCATTACCTAAGGGACTTGTAATTCGATGCGACCAGTAAACGTCGTCACCCTTTCCCCCGTTGCCTTCTGGTAGTAGCACGACGGGACAACATACGTGATCCCACGCGTAACCATAGGTTTCATTGATCGTGTACACTGTTCGTTCAACCATGTACATATATGCATTGCACCGTTGACTGACATTCCTGCCTCACTTTATATACAGTCTTCCGTGCGATAATGCGATATCGACCCCACCTCCCTGTATCTCTGATTTTGGGAACGTGCATCAGCTTAACGATACACGCGGCACAAGCTCGCCGATGTGCCACACACTTCGGACTTACAATCCTGCGGTAATGAACAACACTGATTTAATATCGCGGGGTGGCGTGTCACGGCAATTTTACACGGAGCACATGCCGAGGATCACGGGCAGACCAAATGCGAAATAGGCGAAATTTCAATCGAGGCCATTCAAATGCCAAAATTGATACATATTCATCGGGAATATTAGAACAACGATACCACCTGTTCCACTCGCCACTATCCCCTACGATTATTACACATAACGACACGTTATTTAGGCGGAAATAGGCGTGCAATACGATGCCCAAACTGATCATCGTTGGCATACATTATCATATATTTATTATAAACGCGTCTCATTGCGACGATCCGCTATGAACACCCAAGGGTGAGCATAATAAATCGTCAACGGTAATAATGTGATTCGAAAGTATATTATATTTCATGGAGCATTATTCAACGAGAACGTGATATCATTTCATCCGCGCCGAAGGTATATACACTTTGTGCCGATAGTTTAAACATTAAAATCACAATAGCGAGTACCCTAGCTCCCCTCGATGCATTGTCTATGCCCCCGCTTTAATTTCGCCCGCTCCGAGCTACCCTCCGTTTCTCACGTCTGTACCTTTTAACCTCGACCACTTGTACGTCCTTGTTACCGGAGGTATTTCCAGGTAGAAAAGTGGATCAGGTTCGAAGGCTCCGTAGGACGTATGAACGGTGCTCTCTTCAACGTCTCTTGCCACACGTACACGTACACATGTAATGGGCTTAAACCAATTCCGGCTCGCTCGTACAAAGTACCCGCTCGGAGCCGTCTGTACCACCCACTTAAAGCGTCGTGCTTCCCGGTGTGGTAGCAACAGCAGTACCAGCTACATCAGAGATTGCAAGAGCGGCTCCCAGTTAATGGCATTGCGGCGATGCTGAAAGGCGGCGCATCGATGACTTCCTATCGGCCGATATGCTGGCGAAATTGTACTTTTCAAAGGAGGAGGCTGGCCGTACCACTCGAATGTCAACGAGTTATACACGGTGAGCCGAGAGTGACCATGGTCAGGGTCGTTAAGTAATTGACGCCGTGCTTCATTGCGTTTATGGTTTGGAATGTTGCAAGTTGGTGTGCACAGACGTGTAGGTATATATGTATATATAATATGCACTTCGCCGTGGTTCAATTTTCAAGTGACACGAGCTGTTTTTTGTTTCTTTGCAAACCGCACAGAAGTCGACGATTTCATTTTTCGTTGTTAAACGGCAGGGAGGGGAAAATTGTTTGGTGGCCAAGAAATTTTGAGAAAGACTAAGGGAGCTTCCCCTTGTTTGTGTGTTTTTTGTAGGTTCAACGACGTATTCATTTTGTGCACGTAACTATTATAAGAGAAATATAGATGGAGAATTTTAAAGCTACATATGCATTATTTAACGCTGATATATATTTAAATATATATCAGCACCTTGTTCGAGATAACAAAATCACATCGGTAGCATTGCAAATTTTTGATAAGAGACATTTGCCCGTGACTAACAGCATTAACCCTTGCCCCATTATTTTCGTCAGCGGGAAACACTGATCCCTTGTGCTTGATAACAAACACCGAAAACGGGGTGGTATTATACGAACCAATGCAAACGACCATACGTAACTCCGCTGTTAACGTAAACACGAGAAAATATGCACGCACAGTAGCGAACTGCACGGATCTATTTTTCATAATATTTCCAAACAAGAAATGCGTTCATTTGTTCGTGTATATCGACAGAACGTTGGCAGAGCTGTATCATTTTATAAAACCATACAAGGATCGATTTTTTTGAACATATCAAATGCATTATGTTTCCATATTCATAAAGACAGAATTAGCAGACTTTTATGAGCTTGCCATGTACACTCTACGTGCACAACGAAATCGCGTAATTTCCTGCAATGTTTGCGTTGGTATTTCAATTGTAATAGTCATATCGAAATAAGCATTGAATGTTCATTTTACATCGGCTCACGATACATATTAAACTACAATTGCAATGCCCACCGCAAAGAAATACAGGCGTACGTACGTACGTACATACGTCCTAGTGATTCCACGAATTCTTCGCAAATGGCACTTCGAGAACTACGATCTAGGTGGATCCTATGTACGTGTGGGCTTAGAAAACTACCCTCGTCGATTGCCGACGATTTGCGGTATTTACGTCGATTATCGTCTTCCTGCGATTACAGTACAAAGACCTTGTCCCAGCGATGTCCGGACTCTCTCGGCTGCACCGTTGACGAAGAGGTTGCAACGTTATGGCTGTGCACCAAGTTGTGTCTTGATAACTTTGTCCAACGTACATAATTATCGGCTACGAGCATGGAGTATCTTAAGATTCGTCACCTGCGCGATGAATATTTTTACACGTCAACAGTCGAGCCCGCTGTTCAAATCGAATTCCGAGCGCGCCGGTTCTCGAAATCATTTGGAAAGGAGTCGTTCGTTGAACTACTCAACAGATTACGTGCTTACTTACAGCCAATGAAAATCTCTATACGTTCGATGCGATTATTATTGCTTCAGAGTGCGGCTTAATTCGATATGGCGTGGTACATACGTACTATGGTGCCAGATCGCAGACGAAACACGATACCCTACGAAAGAGGTTTACGAAAGAGGTTGCTAGACAATACTTGACCTAAATGAAACGTTACTTCAACGTGGCCGGTTTGCCGTTCGAACAACAGCGTGTTGTTCGTTCAACTTGCATAGTGCTTGGTGAATTTCGAGGCAAGCAGCTCGATGTGTACATAAATACTTTTTTCCCCAATCTCTTGAAGCATTCATCAATTTGCGTGAATCAGAATCTTATAGGCGACGCGATGTCTCATACTTCATTTTGCAAATGATTTTAGCGTCGCAGTGAAACGTTCGCAACTGTAGGGGTTCGAAGAATTCCACTTTGATGAATTCTGCGATTGTTATTCCGGTACCGTTCGATTATTTAGACAAGAGGTACGTATTTACTTCTTCTCCATTCGACTTTTCAATTAGGAGCCAAGTTTAGCGGGTACGCGCTCCTTGTCTAGTCAATAATAATCACGAGACCCCTCATTGCTTCTCCGCCCGACCGATCGTACGGAGAGGGAAGTATCCACTTGTCTTGTCACCCCAACATTAACCGCACCGTTTTGCTAAATCGGTCGCACGAAGATAAACAATGAAACCGTTCGTTTCACCATACAATTCATTCATTTTTCTAACTATCCTCTGACGTTCGTACGTTTACCTTCTTTTTTTTTTAATTCAACCGTTAGCGATTACCGTTAAGTCAATTGAGAGGCGGGATTATTAAAATGCGATATCGGGTTTACCGTGGGGGGAAAATACCGATACAGCTGCGGATGGATTCGATGATACGTGTTCGTCCGTGCCTTTATAACGATCAGTTTCGAGGCTGTCATAAAACCGAATGAAGTGTTCCGGGCTCCGTTTCCTCCTTCGTTCCTCACCGGTGCTTTTTTTTACCATCTGTGATCCATCGACCCTCCTGCCCCTCCACGATTTCTTACGGCCGAGCCAAAGATAGAAGCGGCCATCAAAATAAATTGCCGCGCTGGGAAAGTTTCTTTATTAAATGTGTTAAAACATGAATCTACCGCGGCTGTTTTGGAACCGTCCCGCGCGATATACCGGAATAACGGAGAACCGATGGAAATCTTTTACGAGGCGAAAAATGAATCGATCCGGCAAATTATCTGACGGACGTTTTAAACGTATTTCACCATTCTCGCGATACTCCAATAAATATTTCAAACGGAGCGACGGTGCAATATTCCTTCATTTCCCACCCCCTCGCGAAAAGATAAATAAGAACCACCCGCCTCAAGACCGTCCAACGCGACAGCTTATTAAATATACAACCTCGTCGTCAAGTCCCCCGCTAAAATGCAGATTAATGTATCGCATGCCGCCCGCGCCTCTCGCATCGGCGCGCCGTCACGAATGCAAAGGGATGCTGCAGGTAAGAGGACGGAGATAAGGCCGAGGATGCCGACGGCGAACGACAGGGACAAGTTTCAGCGAGTGCGTTCGTACGTACAGTGCATATACATCTATATACACGTACTGTAACGAACGAGTATTTTCCGCCGTGCAGAATACAAACTGCACATCGGCTATCCCACCCTCGCCCCTCGTCTTCGCCCCCTTTTGCGCCGTGCTCCCGACTTTCCTTCTTGCACGTGCCGACACACTCGCGATGTGCGGGGGTTGTTTCGGATTCGCCTCCTGAAATGAGAGTCTGCTTTAGTGTCGCGGACGTGTCCGTTGCTACTGCCCCCGCCTCGTCCGACCGTTTTCCCTCGCAGTTTCACTTTGTTCGCCGTCCTTCGTTTCGGCTATGAACGTTGCCTCGACGTGTCCCGCTCGCACGCGTTTTCCACCGCGTAACCTCATCCTTGTCCGCGGTGTCCGCAAGCCAAGTTCTCCCGTAGTGCACGAGGAAACGAGGTGCAGGCTGTCGTCCGGACTGCGCCTGCTTCCTGGCGGAAACGCGACATAATGCGCCTCGTACCGCACCCCAACGATGACCAGCGTGCCGTGAAGAGGGCATCGGCCGCGATGACTTTTTAATCACGGCTCACGCTGGAAGTTCACCCCTCGGAGCGCGGTTCGCACTTCCCAGAGGCTCTCAACGTGGCCCATTGTGGCGAGGACGGTGGGAAGCTCGATCTCAGATGGAACGGGCGCCCTTATCTCCGTGCACAAGTTCCTCGGGAGGAATCCGTTCTCTTGGAATACGAAATTGCGGGAAGCCCGCGGTGGCCGAGGGGCATCGAGGAATGTGTAATTGAAAAAGATTTCCCGATCGACGAGTGCCACCCTTGGATCTCTTTTACGTTACTCTTGAACAGCTTCAATTGAGACTTCCATTGATACTTTACGCGCACAACGGGATTAAGATCGTGATCTCGGGTGCAACTGATGCGAGTATTGTTTAGCATGTTTAGTTTTTTCGTTGAATGTTTAATTGCAAGCATTGCGTAAAGAGTTTCGACTGATTTGTAAGATCGAAGAACGGATAGGACGCTCAGCCAACAAGTATAAGTTCTTTCCCGTTTGTTGCGTGTTACAAATCTGCTTCTACCAATTAGTACTCCCGTCAACCGAGGGAGGGAAAACAAAACGTATCCCTAATACAGCGGCACAGCTGAAAATGCATATGCTTGACTAACGCGATCAGCCACGGTGCACATTTTCACCACCACGCTTTCCCATTACTCGAACGTTTAACTTTTGTACAGACGCACCCTTGCTCCCGCGATTCCAGCTTCGCTTGGTGAACAGGCGCATCCAAATGGTTGATCAATCGAAGCAACAGTATTTCCGAATGAGACTCATGAATAATATCACCTACGTGCTTACGAAATCTAAATGCATTTAATTGCTCTGCCGGGCAATTTTATTGATCGATCTCGGATATGCTACACACGGTAAAACGTGTTCGCATAGTTACTTAACAGTAGAACTACCAGGCCAGTCAAAATGACTGTTTTCAGATTTCTTGCTATAAAATCATTAACACGTATCTATTGTTTCAGCAATTTATGATCACTTTCAATAACACAGAATGCCAATTACATATCTCTATTTAATATCCATTCGACCACTTTACGTGCTCATAGTCTGTCTAACGTTTACTTTCTAAATAGTACCAAAACCTATCGCTACTTCTAGTGTTAAAATTCCGATGCACTACAAAATTATCCACGTACACAAGTTAGATCGTTGCCAGCCTTTATACTAAAGTGTAATCTAACTGACCAGATTGCAGCCTCCCATGAGAGGGTTGGCTGGCATTCGAAACTTCGTGATGTCCTACCTTTGATGTTCAATCTGCCGTCGAAACAAGGTAGTCCAATTGAATGACACGAATTATTCAAGTCGTTTCAGGTAATCGATAGATCGTTCTATGAAACATCGCGCCACGCTACGTCGGTTTTCCCGATTTGCATCTCCTGCTTTAAAGGTTTCCCATTGTGTATCGACGATTTGTCCGCTTATTAGTTATACGATTAGGAACACGCTACAGCACTCGATTTAGTGTACGTGCAGAGGGCGAACACGCCGAACGTACGTTCCAGGATGTAGTCTATAATCGCTTCCTGTGCTAGCGATTGGACGGTAGCAAGGGGTCGATTGTACGTATCCGTTACGTACACACCCGGGGGATGTGTTTCAAGGGAAACGATCGATTCGTCGATCGATATGTATTTCCTAATATAACACCGCTGTTCCAAATCCCGTCACCTTTCCTATTCTTCTCGTTCTAATTCCATTCTACTGTCAAGGCGTACTGGCGTCCTCGTGGCATCAGCTCGTTTGTTATACGTAATACCTTGTCTAAAAATAGGAAGGAAACACGAGGATACGTTACATGGGGACTAATATCTTTTAAATAAGCAGTCGGCGGGGATTATCATCTGTTCATGCTGAACGAAAGAAAACTCGTTAATTATGTATTCGGTAATAAACGGGACACAACGAGAGCTCCCCAAGTTTCGAAACTTGCAGCTCACACAGGATCAGCCCGTATAAAAAACAATTAATGATAATTAACCCTTGCACTCGGAACGGCGGTACGCGTAACACGGCACCCGAATTACACTTAATCCAGCAAAGAACCCGATCCGCAAAATTATGAAACCCAACAATTACTCGAACCTTCACCGACAGAGTACATCACCCGAGCGCAAAAGGGTTAATCCCTACTCGCGGCAAATCTTACCAATTTATCCCGATCGTACGAGATTCTAATCACGGTTAAATAATTGCAGATCTACCCAAAACGTTGAGCATACACCCGCCGGCCAATTCTCACGCTGAATTAACTTCGAGCCCCGCGTCCTATACCTTACCTCTCGGTCCAAGCAATTACACGCCCTTAACCCCGCCGTTGCGACCGTAGAAGAAATGGAAAATGTTCAAATCTCGTTCCTACGGCCGTTCAGTTTTAAAGGGATGGCAGACGGAGGAAAAAGATCGGAGAAAAGAAATGTATGTACATAGATCCTGTACCGAAATCCGGTCGAGCGGCAAAGGGGCGCGTTGGCGGGGTAAATGGAAGGGCATGGGAGGCAGGGGCAGAATCAGTGCGAATGGAAGTGGACGTTAGGTCGACCTATCGTCCTCCACGCGTCCGGCAGCCGGTGGATGAGTCTGAACCTCGAAGACAACCGAACGCTCACGAGTATCGCCGAAGCGACGAACCCTCGGCCCTCGACGGAGCGTCGCCCCACCACATCCAGTCGTACTGCGAATGCCACGCTGTGAGCTTCGTATTCGCGGTATTTCGGTACTTTTACATTCGGCCAATGCATAAATCGAACACCGCTGTCACAACAGTATCACCGTTACCGTCGATACCTGTACAACGCGGACGAGAGGCCGTGACGTTGGATTGAAATTGATGATCCGGTGGATCGTGGCTCACCGTTCATACGGCAGCATCGTTTCTGACGGTGCCCGTACGCGATACCGTTTGTCATTCGTTCGCCTCGTCTCGCCTGTACTGGTATCGTGCGCTCGCGTACCGGTACTAGAGCATTCCATCGCGTGCTAATCACGAAATTAAGGCGAGTGTGGAAAGTGCGCAAGCCGAAGGAACCGCGATGCGACAGCGCCGGGAGATGCTCCATTTGCAGCGGCAACGGCAACAGGAAGGACAAGACGCGCGAGGAGCAAGATAGGTGGGAATAAGAAACGGGGGTACAATAGACAGGGACTCGATTTGTTCGACAAGAATACCAGCGACACCGCCTTGTATCACGGTCGTCATCGAGGACGACGTCGTTGCCGTCGAACATTTGAAACGTGCGCGCGGTGTACATTTAAACACGTTCGTTGTTTACCTACGTCAGTGCTGTCGAGGGAGAGCTCCTGCGAGCGTCGATCATCCGCGAGAGACATATGTAAAGAAGAAGCGACGGTTGGACGCGTACGTAAAAACGTAATAAGAGTACGAGTGAGTTCGCGAAGGTATTAGAAGGGACGCGTGTCCGTGTTCCTCGAGGTAGGACGCAGAAAAAGGGACGACAAAAGAAAAGAAGAAGGAAGGAAGGAAGGAAGGAGTTCGAAGGAAGAGAGGTAAGGCAATAAACGGCAAGTGGGTAACGCGAGATGCATTCCAGATGGACGATGACGCCGTGCAGTCTGTAAGGCTCACGTACTTTCAACATTGTCTCGAGTTTATCCGTCATTGTCGTGTCAGGACGTATCGAGGGTCGCAGGGTTGGTTATGACGCGCGCTTAACGGGCTGCGTGCAACGAATAGAGTCGAGCGTGTGCCGATCGTGTGTACAACATGGAGTCCGACACGGCGACCGATTGGTCGTCGACGGGAAAGGGCTCCCTCGAGACATCGATGCCGTGGAAATTCCGTAAGGATTCCTGTCGAACGGAGGGTAGAACACTCATTTGGATACTGTGCGCCCTCTGTATCACCAGCCTGGCCGTGTCGGGTCTACTGATATACAGGGAAGTGGTATTGGAATCGCGGATCGCCAATCTGGAGGCGCGTTATCAGCTACAAGAAACGCCGGGTATTCTTATCCAGAGGATCAAGAGGGAGGTGCAGCAGCAACTGATGGTGCGACGGCCTTCGGCGGAGTCGAACGTCTTGCGGATCAAACGAGACATCTCCGAGTGTAATTGTCCGGCAGGTAAGTCTTTCGCCAGAAGCTTCTTCTTGTTTTAACCCGTGGCGTATGGAGGTGGGGATTGATCGTTGTTGTTTAACGAGGGGGGCGTACCTAAGGGACTCCATAGATTTTACAATGTTACGTTTGTTGTTCCCGACGGTGATCGTATTCAACGCGGAGGATACCTTGAGGAATGAGCATCTTTAATTGCCCTGCAAATCGGTCGCTCTCCCTCGTACAGATACAGAGATACTCGTCCCATGAAACTCGCTCTTTCAATGGCACAGAAAAATCAGTATTGGAGTCCTTGAGCATTCCCTCCTTGGTATGCCGATAACAAGGGTTAATCTTACTCTTTCTGTCCAAATGCAATCCACGTTGCTCGCGCATATTACATACCTGGGAAAGTGTCAACAGATTCGTCGGCTATCGTCGTAGCCTGAAACTTTTCGATTGCCCGCTATCTCCGGCTATTCATTCATCTTCTTTCCCGTATGTACACGTCTTTCCTTCAGTCTTTCGCGCAAGAAAAGGCGCGCGTCGTGCGTACAAAGGCTAAGCTGCCTTACCGAGTAACTCGTTGAATTGTAATTGCGTATACGTATATAGGGGCTCTATGTTACCTGACACACGTGTAGCTAGATAGCACCGGGGTGTGGGTAGAGAGTATGCGCGCAAAGAAGAGAGATCCTTTCCTTGGGATGGGTGCAGCTTCGGCTCTCGGACAAAGGCCCTCGCGATCTTGAGAATTTCGATCTTGGAGAATGCTCGAGAGACGAGTCCTCCTTTTTAAGATCGCCCTTTGCACCCTATATATGGAGAGGGTATCTTCCGGATGAACCTGCGGCCGGACAATTCAAACACCGCAGATATTTCGCGAAACAATGCTATGTACATATACTCGTACTGGCATTATCGGGAGCCAGGAATAATTCTGTGTACGATAGAACAGCAACTGTGCTCTGCGTTAAAATCGTTCGCTACTTTCGTCGGTAATCTTCGAATTTTAATCAGAGAAATTCGGTGCCCAGAGGAGGTAGAAAGGTCTTGAAAAGCTAGTTGCAACAGTTATCTTTTTATAATAACGCAGGCTGAGTTTAATTTAGCTTCGTGTAGTTTTAATTGGCAATTGTTAACTAAAAATCGTGGACCTTGATATTGCGATTTTATTTTTACGCAAACACGGATAGTGTGCAGATTTCCATAACTGTGACTGTAATAATTGTATCGTCCACTGTATAGTCCCGATTATGTGACATGAATATGTTTAATGCCTACGAGTTTCAGCGTTCAGGCTATCCAGGTCGATGTTTCATTAGAAACACCGTATCGAATTACAAACGAGCATCGATATACACTTGTTAAACGCACGCGACAGTATCGTTCTTCCATTTTTGTCAGTCGTCATTATTTCCAAGGAGCTCAAGATCCCGCAGGCGTGCAACGATGCAGCTCACGTTCGCCGATCGGTTAATGAGTATTATCAAGGATCTAGCAATGCGCTCTGCATTCTTGATGAAACTGCTGTATAACAATGTTAACCAGTTACCAAACTAGCAATCTCGAAATACTTGGAATCAAGGGTTTCAATCTACTCCAATTTCAACCATAGTTCATAATTATCCTCCCTTCGTCCGGTGTTTAATAATTCCACCAAAAAATTTCCAACGAATTGCGGGAATAATTTCGTCGCACGATGTATGCATTCGGGATATTGTTTGTACCGTGAAATATTTTACATTTAAAAGACGCACCGTGACGCTTTAATACCTCGCGAACCGTCGCACGTTTGTTCACCATCTAGTTCGATCCTCTCTCGGCTCTTGAATATTTATGAACCATTCCTTTTTTTTCTATCCCGCAATATGTATAGACGATCCCGTTGCAAAAGGAGAAACTTTCCTGTCATACGAAGAGGTGTGACAGTTTGCCGCTAAATGAATTCGAGGCAAGAAATTTGTATGGCAAAGGAGAATTTCCACGGGACTAAAGTTATACATATATAAGTCAGCTTCGACGCAAGGGCGGCCGCGATACGATCGAACTCGAGAAGGGAGTTTACGACCGATAAGTGTACCTCTGACACACAGTGGCCACGGAATTACGGCGGGAGGGCCGAAATTACAGAGTTATGAACATCGGTTACGAGTCACTTTCGCATCGGGGATCGGCCATATCGATCCGTAAAGCGTCGTTTAATAATTTCGAATATTTGCCCGGCGATATCTCTGTGGATCTGAATCGTACATATGTACATACATATTCCGTGCAGCGAGTGCGCATTTATGTTTTTCAAGCGGTGCAATCAGTCTCGCGTGTACGCGTACCCCGCGTTTAAATGGGGCGAGAAACAGGCGCGAGATATACTCGTCGATGGGAGAAATCAAACGGCGGCCGGCCGAGTTTCGGTTCTTGTTAATTAGAATATGCACTTATTCGCAACCCCGTGGAAGCTGTTGGCTCGTTGAACGGCAGACAACGGCGGAGGTTGGGACAATGGAAATATCGTAGGTACACACCGCTTTTCCTCTCTTCCCGGCTGAATCCGATCCCTATCTCGAATATTCTTTCCTTTTCTTTTCCTCGTCTTCTTTTTGTCCCAGCATCTTTCTTATCTCTTCGCTCTCCACGGCCGTCCCTGGCAGCAACAAAGGGAGCGCAGCGGCTCCTGACTCGCGGCATCCCGAAATTGAGATGTGCGAGCTGACGCACGAGCATCATAAATCTTTCTCTCCCTTGTAGTACGGCATATCTATTCCCTGCCTCGTGATTCTCCCTTTTCCTATAACATTCTACCGAGGAGTATCTTCGAAGCCGCGTACCGTTATATGTACCGTGAACTTCGACTCTCCGCCAGCATTTGACGGATCATTCTCGATCCGTGTACCGATTAAGAATCTGTCAGGCTTGAGTAAAGAATCGCATTACAGATGAATACATCGATAAAATGTATTATCCTACGTTGCGCTAACAATGGGCAAATCTATCCTTGGCGGGGAAACATGCGATATCCCTTTAAAATGAATCTGCTTCACGGCTCAATGAAAAGAACGTTCCGCGACATATGCTTTTTCCTCGGTGAATGGCACCCGGTGTAGATACTTGTTGATTTGCGTGCAAATCATTGGATATGTACGGGACCGAGGACGGTTTCTTTGTGTCGTTCATTATATTGCGGATTCGTTGGCGTGGTTTTGTCAAAACTTTTGTTGGGGCAATGTATCGTCGAGTTATTCTTTTCATAAACTTTGTGTGAAGGTGAGATTAGAAAAGGTATTTAAAATCTGAAATGCGTGTACTGGATAAAAATCAGCCGCATTTTGTGGAACTGACTAGACTCTAGTGTGCCAATTAGATTAATTTATAACGCGATAATGTGCGTATCATAACTCCAATCCGAAAATTCATATTGTTATAACAACATAGTTCCATTTATGGTGTTCTAACGTAACGCGGTATTTTACGAACCAGTACGACCGAAGTATTTCATTTACTAAATGCGAGAACAAACGTTGCAAGGTAATATTATGCAAACAGTCATTAGTGTCGAACTTTATCTTCGTTTCACTCCAAAGCGAATTGACTAAAAGGGGAGGATGTCAATAAAAATGCTGGGGAGATATCTGTGTGGGGAGCACCAAGCAAATAAATTATGCTAGCCTGAAAAAGTACGTTTTATTCGATGGGTTATGTCGTTTGTTTTCCTTTCTGTATTTGAGAAAATGCTGAGAGAAATATTAGATTGCGATGGAGATTCTTAATGGCGTCGTTTGACCAATTGGTAGGTCCCCGTGATTTAATGCCGAATAAATTACCGTTTGTCTAAGAATAAAACGGTTCGTCTTTCGGAGACCTGGGAAACTGATGGGCGTTGTAAGGTTTTTATCGTGGAAATACATTCTCTCTTCGTTGAAATCGACGAAGAGATCCGCCTTTTCTTGTTCTTTTTAATCTAATTCGAGATTGTTAGCTCCGTCTTGTACATTTATATCACGTATCCAGATGAATCTATGGAATTCCTCAGGGGTTTACAATTCCTCACGTAATTGGGCTTATCTACGGTCCACGAATTTCCAGATGGAAATCTGAGAACTTAGTGCATTGTGAAAATTGTATTAATTGCCTCGCGACACGCTTTTAACGCAGTAGAACGTACGTAGAAGAATTTTGGTAACAATTTGTCTACTTGTACCGCGGCAGATATTTCAAACTATTCAAATGAATTGAAATGAACGCGTAAATTCTTGACGGTTCAATTTCTGGCAGTTCGCCAGAATTTTTTCTGCGCCACTTTGCCAAAAAATTATACATTGGAAGTTCCTTTATTAGAGAGAACTAATTGGCACATATAAATATATATTTCCAGGAAAACTTTAAAATTCCCTTTTGGAGTACCTTTACCTTTAAATTTTTAGATTCGGTCCGGTACGCTCTATATCGATCACTTTTTTGGCATGTGGAGACACAAAGGTTATTAATTTCTATATTTCATGCAAATTGCAAAGGGCTAAATTGCAATTCATTTCTGCAATTCATTCATTTCAATTGAAATTCATAGTTTTCCGTCGATTTATTCAAATATGGAGATCGTTAGAAATAAATTGGCAGTACATATACGAATACATCTCGCTAGTAGTTTATATAAGATAAGGGCATCTTTTTCGAACTTCAATCAAAACTTAATACCACAATATATTTTCACCAATAATTCATAAATAAGATTATAAAATACCTTTTACCTAATACCAAAACTTTTCTTACGAAACATTACTCCTTCTACATGGTTGTTCAATCCAATACTTTAAATAAAATTCGGTTTGTTATCAAGAATAGTATTTGCCATGGACAAAGGCCAGTAATCGCACGAAATTTGATACCGTGACAATTGAAACCGGTCTCATTGGTCGGCGAAGAAATTCAATTGATTCACGAGCCCAGGCCATTTATCGTCCATATTCACGTATTGACATTTATTGTATAATGTCTACAACAAAAAAATGTCTTCATAAAAGAGTACTAACGAAGGGAAGATTCTATCTCTCGATATATTATCCATGTTTGACAAATGCTGTTGTATGGCGCATCTGCCAGAACATTTCACACGGGACATCACGCTCAAGTACAACAGTACTACAGCAAAAGATAGAACAGAAGAAGGCGAGAAAGGTGCAAAAAATTGAACGTCACATTTTCGACCAACGACGTTGCCCTCGAAACTTCGTAGAAGAATTACGATTGGTGCACGTGCGTCAACCCTGCAGCTGCCCAGAAGTTATGCCCAAGAACCTCCCTTGCCCTCGATGAAACTTACAGTTGGCTATACAAGAGTATGGTTGTCCTTACTTCCTATCGCGACTTGGCAAATCCTCTTTCAATCGGAATCGTTCACTCGCAGTGAACATTTAATCATTCTTCGTTCGCTGAGACGAATTAAAAACAATTTGATGCGAAGGGAAAGAAAAATAAGTGCAGCATAAGATAACTATTAACATGCGACGAAAATTCGAAATATTTTATATAATTTCTATCAAAGTATACATGGTAAAGTATATTATTATTGCAGACGTAGCTATCGTGTTACGACCATAATTTTCGAAATGACTTCAGCGCATGGGGTTAATCAAATAGTCTTCCGGAGCGAATTATTTATTAATCAACTGCCACACAAAGTTTCGTGTGTGTACCTGCAATAATAAAGAAATTAGCACCAGTCAAGTGCTTTGGTAGAAAAAGTTAAAAAATTCAATAAAGTAAGTTAGCCACGTTAGCCTATATACGACTCGTACGTATAACAAGTAATTCGATATGTATACAGCAGCATTAAATAACCACTAAATGTATACTATAGTCCAACCACAAAACTATTATAGTTTGAAAATTTTGCAATCTGATTCGACGGAGCAAAAAATTTCGCAGCCAGTTTACACAAGAAATAATAACAATAGATTCCCTTACCTTACGTATCGATCAGAGTTCAGTTGATCAACAGGACCACGTTCAACTTCCATGTTATTCGAGGCGACTTCCTCCAACCTGCAAGTGTTCCCAGGGTTAAGGGCTAAGTAGACCGGATGCTTTGCAGCCACTCGTGCCCCTACCTTTGGGTTAGTTGGAGGTTGACCGCTGTGCAACGGATAACTTGTATTTAACGTATATTCGATGCACACCCTCGAAAGGAATTAAACATCTGCGTGCACCCCTGTTCACGTTGGAACAGGAAGGTTGGGCATTATAAAAATAACAAGAGAAAACTTAAAATGACGTAGCAAAATTGCCTGGGGTCATCCGGGAAAGTGGAGTGAAAGAACAGAGACATGTAAATGATAAAGGAATAATAGATATCGATGGGACTAACAGACAAGTAGCGGAATGCTTGAAACGAAGAAGCAAAGAGGGAATATAACGACAGAAGTGTAAATGCAAGTTGTAGTAGAAATTGAAGCGGAAGGGTTGCGAGAGGGGAAATGGGAAACTCGGAGAAAAAGGATAAGGCAAGGGGACGAAGAAAAGTTGTGTATATAAGTGCGAAAGAGAGAAACGAAGAGAAGACTAGGCTTCTGAAGCGGCAATAGCGGAATGCTTGGTTCGGAAGTGGTTGGATTTGCATGAATCGCAACCGGTCGTTACGTTTCAATGCTTACCCGCCCGCCATCCGCTCGCTTAAATGTCGTTTAATTAGTTGAAACGGCTTATTCGCGTGCACTTACCCACGGCCAATCTGCATTGCTTTCTTCGCCTGGTGGATATATGATTGCGAATGGGGGCAGATTGTCCCTACCGTGGCAAAAGTAATCCTCTTACATTGTTGATAATGAAACCTTGCGATCAAGCAGGTAGAAGTTGGGCGATAATCTAAAAATTACACATACCCTCGATGCTCAAGTGTTGAGGGAAAAAAATGGGAAGGAGGAATAAGACGTTCGAATAAATCACTTTTATTCGTTACTTTGAATACGTTGGCAATTACGAATGGTACTTTAACAGGCAGATGAGAGAACCATTACGGCGAACGTATATCCAAACTAACGTACACACGTACATACGTTAAGTCCAAGATTTAATTGCTACCATAATTTACACTTGCGAGAGATATATAGTGCGTACACCTTCTCTCGCGCTTCCTCGTTGCGGAATTTGAAACCGCCTTTAATGTTTATAATTTCCTTCTACATACGGTCGCTCACGGTGAAAATCGTGCATGGCGTATCGCCAGAAATACATTAACTCGATGCAATCGCAAGATAAGCAGCACGTATGCTCTCTGTAGCTTAACGCTCGATCGTCGCTGCGCCGAAAATAAAACGATCAGCATTATTCTTAATTGATTAAAGAGAAAAACAATGCAGCAATACTCGATGCAAACTTCTTCCGGTGCCTGTTACAATTTTCACCGTGAGTACATAACTGTATACGTCGTACACGACGGCACCGTGGTTAATTAGACCCAGAAGGACGGCGTATTAAATTTGATTAAACGCTACAACCACTGCTGGCAACTTGGCGTGCTCTTTCTTCGGGCAATCGACAGAATCGACACAACGTATATATGTTAATGAAAGTGTGGATTGGCTCTGCTGGCAGCAGACCAACACGTTTTTCGCGAAACGCCAGACCACACGGCCGGCCGTCATATCTCGAATGGAGAATGTGTATCGAGCCATGGCGGCCTTCGATCGATTGAACGGAGTTATCAAGCAAGCACGGCACGCCGCATAATTAGAGATGAATCGTTCGCAAAATTCGTGCCCGATCGAACGAGGAGAGGCCGAAGGAGAGGGTTGCGGAGCTATTTCCCGTCTGATTGGATTCGAATGCATCGGGGCTCGTGTGCAGGGGTGCGGTGTACGTACATCGCACAGGGTAATGTACCGAGCACATGTACCCCGTGTACCGAAATTGTCGAATGAATCACGTTCCGGCGGGACAAGTGTACTCGCGAATTTTCCGATAACGAATTTGAGACCAGTGCAAACTAATCCAAATCCAAGATCAACTGTGAACTAGTTTCAGATGGTTGAATAACTCTCCCACGGTGTTTACGGCTTTTCATCCCCCCCTCGTTTCGCGTGCGTAATCGTTTCACGAGTTCTCTATTTCTGCCATTTCCTTTTCGCAAGGCAAATTCCACGCTTGTCGCAGTGTTTGTCGCTGCTGTTTTTTGGACATGCATAGATTAACCCAAACGGAGGGTACAAAATGTTTCTGCCACTGGCGGCACATCGTTACGGCTTTAATAGAAACGGTGCCGATGGAACGTCGCGACGAAAGGGTTACAGCGTTCGAATATATGTATGTTCACGAATCACGGCCGAACACATTGGGCACAAACGTAAAATAGATTCCGTTATGCTCACGCTCCGATTACCAAAGAGACAAATGGAAAGCGAAACTGATTTATGTATCAGGGTTTCCTTTCGAATCGGAAACGCGGTTTCACGCGTTCGACGGCAATGATTTTCGGTCTCGGTGTGTATCTGCCAATTGAAAATCTCTGTATCCTCGGTGCTCCGTGAAAGCACTTTACGACGATGCAAGATCCACCTCCCTCCTAAACATTGTTCCTTATTTAACGAGCGAAAAAAATAAATAAATAACCACGATACTAAATACTACTTACGATACGGCCTGTACGATTTTCACTGAGAAATTGAAACGTCAGGCAAATCTTTGACGCGAATGCACTGTACCGATGGAAAACGAACTTCGTGAGCTTCGAGCGAAGTAGGAAGTACAATGTATACCTGCAACATCTGCGATAAACATTTCTTCCCGACCGCATTTTCGACGTCTTTAGCATCTAGGCAAGATATCCAGTTGGTATCTGACCGCGTGCATCCCTGGAGGCATAACAGTTTCTCTCCACGGTAGATAGCGACGACATACGACGATGCAGTTCGCTCTGCTACGTACTGACAAGCCCTGACGTGTAATGGACCGTTCAAATCCGTCCACGTCGTCGATCTTCAATAACGAGAGATCGTTTCTATGGCTACACGCGATCAATTGCCATTCGACTTGACTGTTACGCTGTTTCGCTCGCCATCAAGGGACCGCCATTGCTTTAACAGAATTTCAAGAGACGTACGCGTCGAAACATGCATGGTGCTCAATTCGACCCGCGCGTAGCACACGCGGCGTGTACTTTTGTCGATAGGCCCCGTGCATCGCTGGATTAATTGATAGACCGAAGGTGTTACGGTCGAAGAAACACTGCGTCAGCTGTAAATGGACCTCGGTGCACAATTGTTATAAATGATTCCGTACAATTTGGTGTACCATGTTATACCTTATATACTGTGGTCTCGTTTGAATTAGATCGTAGTTGGTTTAACTCGAATCGGGGTAAACTAAAAGAACCAAATTGCAATAGAAACGAACTGGTATTTACTGCGCGACGTTCATTCAGAGATTCCGAAAAGTACCAAAGACCGATTTCAAACCGAATTCCATTCTCCCTCGGTTAGTCGCGTCGATAGCAGTCACAAAATTCCCCTCAAATCAGGTATTTCGTGGGAAAGTTGCTCAGTGTTACAAAGATCGACCCGAGCAATGCAACGAGATTTAACCACGCGCCCGCACCACACACACGCACACGTATAGGTATATGCATATACATTTTTAGAACTTCGAGCACAGTTTGCATATTCCTCGCGAGCCGGCGAACACATGAAAGCAATAATCTAGTTCGGGCCACGTATCCGCGATACGTGTGCCCACTCTCGAACTTGCAATCGATGGATCGCGATGACGAGTGCAACGAACTGCGAATTCGTGTAATCAAACGCAGGTATGTAAACAGGTTCGTCTCTGTCGAAAGTTTCCCGTGATCGTGAGCGTCCGATGTAACGAGGAGGACTTATTTCGCGCTGCTTCTCCTTCGACCGTTCGCCAACTCGTCCGGCTGCGGTCATTGTTCGCGGAACTCCGTTCTGCTGCAGCCGTTGCGCGAAATACCTTGACGCGGGGGAACGTAGAGACGTTGCCGTGGTCGGTATGCCGGTGTTGCACACGTATATGGACGTGCAACCGCATTCATATATAAGAACATCTCTCGGCTCTCTCGTTGGTAGCCCAGGGGAAACTCGTTTGTCAATGTCTCCCCGCGGTCTGCTTCGATTACCGAATATCGCGGGACAAGGCGACATTATTACCGGCCACCTCACGTTCGCTCGTTAATTTTCACCGGCTTAAATGCCCCCTAAGTATGGGGTTATTTGTCTCCGCGGTAGCCCGAGCTGATCGCTGTATAAGTGGGGACACTTTAAAGATTTCACGGTTCGCGACGTTTTCCATTTTGGAGCATTGCGCGTTGCAGCGATATCGCGGTTCGAGGGAAAATAAGGAAAATGGATATATATTAGGTTGTGTCAGAAGTTTATTTCGTTGTTTGACTGCTCGGTTTCAATGGGCAATGTTTAGTCAAGCACATTGAACAATTTTATATTTTGAGTTGACGTTAGGGCACTCAGTTGTTTCCTGGCTTTTCAATAGTGTAACGTCGTTTGAATTGATAGTGTCAGTGCCGTTCTGCTTGTATCGAAAGATGGAAAAGCGTTTTGGATCTGATTTGCAATATTGTAGCCTCCCCCCCTTGCTCTTCAAATCTTGCCTTTCTGATTAGTACTTGTTTATTTCTTTAAAATGTTCTGTTCCTTGTGAACAATTGAACTCTGTAAATGAAATAAATATCATGATGCATCCGAACGAATTCAAAAACATTGTACTCTTCGTGAAAATGTTTCCAGTTAATATCTAGTAAGAAGGCGGAACAACTTTTGGGACAATCTAATATATTCTACATTGTACGAGGAATTTATACGGCGCAGAGTAAAATAAAGAAATATTTGAAAAGGGTGGAAAGCGTACGTGGTTTTCGATTGCGAGGAAGAGGAGTGTATCTCCAATTTATCTATGGTCGACAAAATCTTCTTCTTCGATATAAATAATTAATCCTCTTCCGGTGCATATCCGTTCCATTGTCGAACGAAGATAGCTCCGAGCCGCTGATTGTACCTGCGGTCTAATTTCGCGCTCAGGTTTAATATAAACGTTCCACTCGCGTTCGATTGCGTCAGCGATGGTACAGGCAACGAGTGATCGATAAGCGTGATTTTAACGCGTACACCTACTCGACATTGTAATAGATCGAGGTGCGTCGCCGCTTCGTTCCGACTTGTTCACTTGTTGTCAATGGGGCGATGCTGTTCGAGTTTTTGCGCACGAATGAAATATTGGGATAAATATACGGGCTCGCCGAACATTATTGCCGACCCGTGAAACGCATATTCGCGGGATTTCCACGCCGATCCTGTCGGCGTCGATGATTTATACGCCCAGAAGAATTTAATGTTTCATAAACAATAGGTGGACGCGATCCGTTATCGCGATACGTGTATGTATATTTATTATACGAGCAACTTGTCCGACGATTCGTCAATCTGGATTGAAAAACTGTCGGCCACGACCGTGACAGTTTCCCGCGTGGAAAGCACATTTTCACGCCAACGGGATATCAGCTCGGCGTGATTAATTTTCGCTGAAATGTTACTCCCCCGGGGGTTACGGCAGTCGTAGCGACAAAACTATCTCTAATCCGGCAGCACTGCGGAGGTAATTTACTTTACGAAACCATGGATACACCTGCATCCTGGATAATGTTTCGCCGAGATTCGAGCGGCGCCGGTCCCCGTGTGCCTCGTCGAAAATTGGGCGACGCGTTCGCCCGCACTCGTTCAACTATACAACACGCATTCCAGCAATAGGGTGGATTCGAATTTCTTCGATCCCGTCGACGGGGAGGAATCAATAGGGATTTTGATAAGTCCTTTGTATAAGTACTTTATGCCTCGCGAAATTACGGACGCTGTGAAACAGCACCTGTGGGCGGGAGCAGTCCTGGAACACGTATCAGTTCCCGTGAAAATGATTATGTATTTTTATTTATTAGAAAATGTAAACGTTTTTAGTAAACATTATTAGAAAATGTAAACGTTTTAATCGTTTCTGTATTCGCTCCGATAATTATTTATATTCCGGGGAGAAAGAAGCGTGGAATCGTTTCGTTTTACGTCGATTCACGTTTTATGGAAAATTATTTTATTCAGCTTGAAGGAATTGTGCAATTTTTGGAGTTCTACGAATGTAGTTAGAATTTAGCATTGGTAAAATAATTATCGAAAATATTCCTTTATCCAACCATTTATTGTCTTTCTCTTATTTCGAGTACTGAAGCTGTTCTGCGGTAGGTATCACGAATATCTGATAATATTAATATTTTAAGAATCCTCGTAGTCCAACGTGTTCGTCAGAGTGCTTTGTATACGTTGGATCCCGGTGTAAAGTAAAGAATTCCTGCCGGCTGACATCACACGCACCACTAATTAAGCACACGTAACCGATTACACCCATCAGCGGAACATCCTAAAAGCATTTCGTTTAGATCAGTCATTCGTTGTTTCTTTTTATCGTTTCTGGCCGTGAAATGCTGGTGAATATACATACGTGGTAAACGTTGCGCAATGGTGATGAGAAATGTATAGGGTGGAGAAAAAAATTGGTTGTGTAAAGCGGGGTGAGTCACTCGGAACCTTTAAAGGGCTCCGTTCTCTGTTATCTTCGAATCGGTGACGGTGTCTGAGCGTGTTTAAATAGGTGGAACCTGTCGTTCGTTTACTTTGCTATGTACGCGAACAAAGCGACGAGCAACGTTTGCAAAGGTATTCTTTCAACTCCGGGAACAATGAATTACTGTTTGTCGGTTTAATAAGTTCGACCGGGAACGAACGTACTTCTTCGATTACACGCAAGAATGAATTGTTTCTAAAGGGAGGAGAGCAACGACGTGTGAAGCAGAAGAGGTCGAAAGGCAACGCGAAATCCTTCCGACAGCGTCGACTCGTATCTACGTGAGCAAACAATTTACAAACAAGTAAACCACGTCTTCCGCGCAATCCAACTACGGCCAACCACTTATGTACTTTCATTTGCTGTTAAAACGACAGCCAATTACCGTGGATCTTTAGAAAAAGACTTTCCGGTCGGTTCACTTAAGGGGATAACAAAACACAGAAACGTGTCGAAGGAAAATTGCTTCCCATTTTCATCCTTTACAGAACGCTGTGCTATCCGCCAGTCGACGTTGTTTGTCACTTTGTCGCGAAAAAGTATTCCGGCATTTTTTCATTTCGAATACCAAATTAAATAATAAATGAATTATTATATTGTCTTCAGGTCTATAAGACTCGACACTGGTTTTACATTAGTACAACGTTTTTTTTTATTCAATATTCTGAAATTTCGAACCACATATTATCAACGAGAAATTGAAAACCGAAAAGAATAAAAAAAGTTACTCCGTTCTGAAGACAGCACGAGGGTTAATTGATGCATCGTTAGAAATCAAAAATCTTTTAACTCCTCTCGCTGCCACTTATCTAAAGAATGTAGCACGATGAAACCTTGAGAAGAATTTATCGGTTCACGAGTACAAGTTCGCTTTAAAGTTGTCGATAGCGATGAAAAGACAAAGGTTCCCCGTCTCGACGACGTTTTCCCTCGATTCTCACGACTCGTAGAGCATTACTCGAGCGGATTCAAGAATCCTATAAGTGGGGAAACGAAGAAAAAAAGACAGAAGATAATGGTGTATAAACGCGTTTAAATCGGCGAAGGGGAGAAAGTGCGTGACGAAGAGAGAAGGAGGAGGAAAGGAAAAATGCAAAGGGAAGGGAAATAGAAAACGTAGAGTGCCACGTGTACGAGGCATTGATCCCCCGCGACACCAGTACATGCCCCGTTATTCCGTTCGTCTTTAACGAGCTCTCATTATCGCTAGATTATCGTACAAGAGGATTTGACGTCGTAATGGGCAGCAATGAATCCATTGACAACGTCGACGAACTAATGATGCTCGTCATTCACCGACAATCGTCGTCGACATTGAGGTGCCGCCTTGTCACTCATCTCGTATCTGCTGATATCTCTTTTCTCATCTCCCCCTGCCCCTGGGTCAATATAAGTTTCCAAGTTGTACTCCCCTTGCGAATCATCTTTGTATCGCTTCTTTGCTTCTGGCCATTCCGATCGATCGTTCTTTACCTCGGACGTGCCGAATTTTCGATTACTTTTTTATTTGACTTGAATAGCCAATATTCATTGGACGATTAACGTGTCGTGGAATCAATTTGGCGTGCACGTGATGGATTTTTAAAATTAAATTTTCTTGAAATGTAATTATAAGCTTTGCACGAGCCAATTGTATTCTACTATTGGAACTATTGGACCAAGTAGTTCTCTCTTTAATCCGTTCAAGCAGTGGAATTTCTTGTTTAAAGTCTACAATTTTCTCCTTTGTACCATTTTCCTTCTAATAATTTCTGAAATGCTGGTGGAGGTATGCTTTTGACCACCTGTACTTGGAGGGCCATTATCAGCCAATAATAGGTTTCTAATAGTCCACGGAGTAATAAATTTCATGGCAATCGATAATTGAAACCCAAATTCTTTCTTCAATAAGCAGACCCTATTGATTCTGAAGTAAGACATTCCAACAATTTGAATCGTTTCGTGAACGCTACTAAAATTGATGAAAGTTAGTTAATTTAAGGTTGATTCAGAGATCGATAAGATTTCGACGTTACTCGAAGGGTAAATATCGTAGACAAAATTTTCCCTCGCCATTCTCCGACACAAAAACCTTTTCGCCAATTATTCCAATTGCAATTGCATTTTTCTCAATTGAACCAATTTGTTAACACCGTTTAACGTATATTCAAAAACTACAATCGCACGAAGCGCAATTTTGACTTTCGTCAATTTGCATTTCAGCCACGTGGAGGGGTGTCGTTTTATATTTTTGAATTAAAATAAAATCGTGAAAAAGTCAACGTAGTAATTGTATAATGGAATTGCTTTTCACGTATTTACCTTTGTAGCCCTTTGTTCCACGCAGAGTATCGTATCGACGTTAAACGAGACGAAAAATTCATTAGTGTTTACGTCGTGAATTGCACCGCTGCGCTGGGGGGATACTCGAGGGGTTTGTTTCAGCTGCGACTGAATAACGAGTGTCGCAACTTGACTCCGCTCAATTCACCCTTTCGTCGGTGTTTCCATCGAGAAACACCAAGTTCTCCCTCTGCAGGTAATGTATGGAACGTCAGGCCCGTCGTTACGTCGCGAGAGGTCATTAGCAAAGTTAAGTGAGAAAAAGTTCGCGACGTCTTCGTGTTAGGGTGTTACGACGTGGCCACCTATCCGGTCTCGAAGGATTCGTGGATCGTGTAAATGACATATCCGAGGTGTCGTATATAACTAAAGAACGTGGGGTTACAAATACGAGTACATAACTGCGCGACAGGACAAATATTTCACGAAGATATTTGTTCAAACAAAAATGAAAATAAAAATTGTGATATGTACTCTGGTATTAAATGTGTATAAACTGGAAGTAGTTTGATTCTTTTGCTAATTTTTTCTGCGAAAGGAGTAAAGATATGAAAGGTGCAGAAGGTTGATAAAGAAACGCGATTATTGTTGATCCTATTTATTTGCCTGCTGCGTAAAATGGCAAGTACATACATATAATATATAGACTAAAAGTATCGGTCTTACATTCGCAGAAGATGCCCTATCCGATTTGGAGCAATTAATTTCGCCCAGCGTACATCGTTCGCTGTTTATAATGTCAACACTTTTCCCATACAATACCCGCGTGCTTCGTTACACCATGGCGCGCTTTAATTTCGCACATTTCACCCTGCGCGTACCGCATTTCTACGCTGTAGACGGATTTAATTTAAGTGAATTCCGTGAAAATCACGTTGGTCGACGTAACAACGCGGTATATTGCCATTCCTGTGCGGCAGATCAGACGTCTGGCAAACGGGCACGATCGAATAAAACGTATTTTTCCTTCCTTTTTTCTTTTTTTTCGCATTGCCCTATAGTTTTACGAACAACGCTCTACCCGTCTGAGAGTGGCGGTGGCATGTTACGACAGAAATAAATGTGTCGCGAGATAAGAAAGGAGTGAGATAGGATGGAAGGAAAGGAAGACAGGAAGGAAGGAAGGAAGGAAGGAAGGAAGGATGGAATGAAAAGAGGTGGTTGAAAATAGGAAGAGGGAATGGTACCAATACTTATGTGCCACCGGCGGATTCACATCGTACCACCCTCTATTCGAATATACGAGACCACCGAGATCTCCACTTTTCGAGGAGATACCAAATATATGGGATCCGCGTTGTACACAAGTCTCCTGGCATCCGCTTGATCACCATAGATGCTCGCCATCCTTTCACATATAATACTTGAACGAATCGTAATATAAAGCAGATATAGAGACACTTTCAACCATTTCAACTTTCATATTCATTTCATCCTCGTTTGCACGTACACACTGCGATGCAAATAGTGCTCGCAGTAAAGTGAGCTTCGTGTTTCGCGCTAACAATGTCGACAACGGTATGAGGATACCGTATGTCGAGAAGGCTTGAACGATCCTCCATATTTCTATAATTTTATACACCCATCGGACGATTATACTTTATACAGCAGGACTGGAGAAAATGCGAAGAGGATTTCGTAAATTGTAACCAAGCGAATGTACAGTGTCCTAAAGATAATTTACATACATCTGGCGAGAAAAGCAGATTCATCAGACGATAAGGCCACCTTTCGAGTATAAACTTTTTATACACATTCGTATATATCCGTCGGTCCAATTGAAGCGTTACCTGTTCCCCGAAAAATGCGCGTGCAAGAATACTTTCATTCGCGGTTTCGTTTACACGGAAACGATTTCTTCGAGCGTCTCGTGTCCCTCTCGCAAAACCTGTTCCCTCGTGATTTTTTTCTCGCCTATTTTCCACCCGTGTATGCACAAAGAAATCAATATTCGCGCCCAGTTAACGGCGCTCTTCGGTCGAATTTCGTGCTCCTCTCTACTTCGCAGGATCGCCGTGAAACTCTGCGTTATTTTTTCTTTTCCCGGGGAAAAGCCTGTGAAGAAGGGGAGCAGGGACGGAATGGGGAAGAAAGGTTAAGGCTCCCACAGGCATTTAAGAGTGAAACGCGTGGGTGTGCGTGCACGTACCTGCACACGCGTATCAGTGTGAGATAAGGTAACGTCGAAGATCATTCGCAAGCTAAGCTCCCAGGTTTAAAGCGACCCCCTCACGGGATGTGTTATACTGCCGACACTTTATTTCGGAACCTTCCTCCACGACACCATCGTGCCAAGATTCAGGTTGACTATCGATCGCCCACGAGACCTCCACGCTTTTCTTCCAACCGCCTGCTTTCCGCTGGATTCCCGTTGCCTGTAACATACGTAAGTACGTATATGTCCAGATACGATGCCCTGTCTACGGTAACACACGGAACCAGCGTAGACACAGATGTTGAATGCAAGACGAAGGCAAACGGATTAACCATAGCAGGCTTAGGACAATTGAATTTAATCCGGTGATTAAATCTGTCCGGAATGGAGACACGAATTGCCTTTCCCTCGCAATATGACGAGGCATTATTTAATCGACAACCTGGCGCTCTAACTTCAAATTACGACACATCTGTCCGAGGGAGGGGGGAGAAAATTAAAGGGTAATTTAAAAGAAATCCAACCTCGCCGGGCTTGTCTTCCTTTCTTTCTTCTGGGTTTTCTTTTGCATAATTCAAAAGGAATATGCAATTGCGATGAGCTCTTGTTAGATGGAGTTCTTCTGTTCCTTATTGGGGCGTGTTTGAAGTTTCGTTTTGCCCTTTTCATGGAGGGTGGAGAGTTTAGTGCACCTTTATCGGATAGTTCGTACTGCAAATATTGATAGACTGCTTTTTTCCCCCACGTTAATTGTATCATAATTCGTGATCGAGAATGATAAAAGGGATTTATTGTAAGAGGTTGGATATCGTTTTGTAGCCGAGGTGAAACTCGTTTCGCACCTACTGCGTGATCCAATTATCAAAATTTGTCCCGACGATTAAGCGTACATTTACCGTGTAGAGCACGCAATCTCGTTCTCTTTTGAGCAAATCTTAATTAAGGAGCATTCGAACGTATCTTAAGAGCTGCTATTCACCGGTTTGTATCTTAATCTTAATTTAAGTTACATCGCTTCGGGGAGATAGGAGAGACGATAGGTGTGGCGCGATTCATGGCGTTGCGAAATTCGAGTTCTTGCACACTGTACCGAAGGAACCGAAGGTGCGTGAGTTTAATCGGCACACTCGATTCGAATCACCGAAGAATATAATCCAACGTCCCGCCAAAATACGATTCGTCAATGTCCCGAGATTTATAAAATGTTGCCTGAATGATAAAAACAATCGCATATGCATTCTAATCTCCGGAGCAACTGATTCATGTTCACTCTAGCTGTCCTTTTCACGTACCACCTGTAACTGTATAATTCATTCGTGTGTCAAGGACAGATTCCCTTATCGCTGCGCGGCAAAGTGGAATTTATCCAGGACGAACGATATATAACCGTAAAAGGGTTAAGCGATCGGTTGTAGCCAGGCGTACAAAGGATAAATTGCCTTCGCGTTCCACAGAAACTTGGTCCCTATTCGAACAGCACCGTGGGCGCAATACAGCGTGCACGTTTACGACCAGGCTGATACAGTGCACGCTTGCACTTGTCTACGATCCTACGAAGAACTTCGTTTCAACGTCGAACTTCGCCGAACTCCATGGGTCAAAGATGCGCAGCCTTCAAAGCGTAGATTTTCTGGCCACTCTTGCACCAGTCCAAATAGAGCATCGTCGAGTGAACCGTTGTTTCACAGCCACCGTCGTCCAGCATATATTTACAGAAACGTTTCTCTATGCTACACAGCCGTCGGACGGTTCGCAACGTTACTCGCGAAGGAAAGCTAAGGGCCCGGCCACTTGACGCTCTTAAACTTGACCAAATTCAGTTTGGCGAGGCTGCCGACGCGCATGGCGTCCTCGCGTTCACCGTCCTTACGCGGCGCATAGTCGGTGAGCACGTTGTGAATTGGAGTTCAATTGGGGATTGACCCCTCCGGCGCAAGACTTCTATAATTACATTTCGCATTCCTCGACGTTACGAGCTACTCAACGAGCGCCAAACGAGCGCGACACACTCGCCGTCGCCTGGGACCGGTTCTTCCCCGCGCTCGTCGTCGGCTAACGTCCGCCCGGCTTCGTGATGGACGGCACGAAAAACTGGGCGTTCAAATCTCCTAGGCTGCAAGGGAAATACCGGTGGGGCAGCTTGCGACTGTCGCGGTCGCTTCTGAATGGTAGCTCGCGACATCGGCGTAACCCTTGAATATTAGTGTACTCGATTCGTTTTATAGTTTTCTGCGGCGCCTTGAGATCAGGCGGGGTGAGGACAGCTTGCCCTTCGCGAAGGTTGGCTTCGTTTCGCTGTGAACGAGTTGGAGAAGGAAATTGTAGGTGGAGGAAAGGGAGAATCGATGGAAAAAGCTTTTAACACTTTCTGACAAGGTGCACGGTTCCTTAAGACTAGAACTATTAAGCCAGTCGAAATGACTGGTTTTAGATTTCTTGCTTTAAAGTTATTAATATATAGGTATTGCTGCAGCAATTGCAATTGAAATGACAATTGTATATCTTTATTTAATGTCCACTCAAGCACCTTCGTGTTCATAATTTGTCTAACGTGTACTGTCTAAATAGTACCAAAACCTATCGGTAGTTCTAGTGTTAAACAGTGTTGGGCAAATTTCTGACGGTTCGAGATAAGATTATTTTGTGACCAGTCAAATGGCAAAGTAGACACGATGTTGATTTACTTTTTGACACAGAAACAAGCTACTCGAGGATGCCTGCGTAAGTCATTTGCCGAGGAAGGGTGAAATTTAAAATCTTGTGGATATCGTTTGTTATCCTCCCATGGGGTTTCTCAGGATTTCATTCGGAGAATAAAGCAGGCTGAAACAGTAGATTGAACGAAGCCACAGCGAAGAATGCAATTGTCTTGCAACATACATTGACGCAAACATTTTGCTTTCAACCGTTTTGCTTAATAACTGCAATTTTCATGCTTTCTCATCAAGTAACTGAACCGCACTCGCTGCTCTGGAAAAGCTTAACAGGTTAATTCACTTCACATTCGTGCGAGCATTTGTACCGCATCATCTAATTACGTCCTCGGCTGGCCTTCCAAAGTAAAATGCTCATTGCCAAAGTTGATCGGCCGAAGAGATACGATGTTTAGAGAGTAAAAATATTTGCGAAATCAATGAGAACCATTTGATCTTGGATACCTTTGACCAGCAAACGCTTCATCCATTAATTAACTCATACGTAACCGCGATAAATTTAATGGAAACGCGATATTTCTCTAGGTACATCGATAATAGTAATGCCCACAAAGTCGCGACAATAAATCACCCAACAAAAATAAAACGAAATGAAATAAGGCTTGAAAAATGTAGATATCCAGCATGCGATTCCAAAGTGCCAGTCGGTCCGATTATTATTTCTGTCTTATAATACTGAAATTCTTCAGGTGCAACAGATTTCGACATTTTCCAAACCGCCTCAGCGAATAATGCTTTGTTACTTTCCTTCACTCGTATACAAAGGAACAATTAAATTAACCGTGAACAGCAGCGTCATAATACTCCAGCACATTACAGTAACACAGAAAATGTTCCACTAACTTGCGCGCAAAATTTATGCTTCGCCAACGTTTCGAATACCCATTGCGGCGGCAGTAAAATACACTGTTTTCAGACGACGATACGCAAGCCGTAAAGGAAAATCTAATGTCTTTCGCGACGGGGAATTCAAATCGGCGGCGCGTAGGCGCCGCGAACATTCACGTTTGGGCGCGGTTTTTCCGCCATGGACGAACAGTGCCGGAGAAATGTGACGGAGAGAGTGCAAAGATTCCAACGACCCGCTAATCATTTAATTCCCCCGACATTAAAAATGGGATCGGTTGGGTTCGTTTTGTTCGTTCGTATTCTCGCGACTTTATATTCATGAAGGCCGTAAACGCTGAATTCAAATGATCCTCGGCGATGGTAAAGGCCGCACGCAGAAAGAATGAAGCACGGCCTGGACGAATTTCGATGAAATTCATATCAGCTTCATACGTACCTGTATGTAACTTTTCACGGTGTACACAGCACCGTGTACACTTCTGTCTTCCCTAATGCCGCTGTTTTACATTTTGAAAGCCTTAGTCACGTTTCGCGCGCAGAATTGTCCACGCAATAACACGCATTGCGAATTTCATCAAGATTTCGCTCGAATTTCACCGCGAACGAGGGATGCATTACGATTTCAATTACCTGTACACACGCTCGATCGTTCCGTTGATCAACCGTCGCGAACAAAGCGTTTTGCGCATAAATAATTCCGTAAATGCAAGGGAACAAAGAGGCACGCATACATGCGTACCCGCGAATATTTCATCGAGACGACAGTGATATACTGCGAGAGATGTTAATACCTTTCGCGCGCGGGACGGAGAGAGACGGAGAGAGTTAATACTCCCTAGGGTCGACTAGGAACGCGCGGTTAAATTGCTTCGAGGAGTCGTTTAAGTATTTTAAGGATGCGTCACCGAATTATATACACCCTTTCAAAATAGCTGACCCGTTCATTATACACGAGTATCGAGTTTCTGTACGGTAGACCGCGACGTGGTAATAGGAAGACCTGGAAGCAAGGGTGCGTCCGTGTACAACGTTGGCGCCTAATTTCGAGGCTTGGTTCGGTCAGGGGGGGAGCCCCGCCCGTGTCATTTCGAAACGGCCAGGTATGCGTTCCGTATCTAACAAGCCAAGATGGCAGCCTCCGCCTCCTTTCCCGGCTCTCATCAGTTTACCCGTGCACGAGGCGAACTATACTCGGCAAACACGGGCTCGTGAATGGAACCACGGCGGAGAGGACGGAGGCACCTTCGTTTTCATACCTGCCACCGAGAACTCTCTATCTTGCCCGGCTTGTGCGTAGGTACGAAATGAAAAATAGAAGAGGCTGGACGAAATTTGGATAAAGATGGGGAGTAGTGGAAAGGCAGGTAAACGTCGTCCACGAGGAAGAAAGTTTCTTCGCTATTTCAACAAGTAATTCGAGCTCACCGCGATCCCCCATCGATTAATGTACTGTGCCCGCAGTCGAACTCAAATTTCCACCCCGCATTCTGCCTTTACAAACTCGAAATCCCTCGTGTCCGTCGCGCGCCCCGGGGAACGGCGCGGAAGGAAAACGAAAATCGATACAGCGCGGACAATGCCTCGGTAATTAAAGAAAGGAAAATGCGCCGAAGAACTGGGCCAATTCCTCGGAAGTATTCAGCACCGCGGAGCCCTTTTGTCGGACGGTCGAGTGTAATCACGAGAAGGGGTGGAAATTCCGCGGATGTTTCACAGAGGGACTCGGCCCTAGATTCTAGCGCCGACAGGCCAAGAAGAAGAGGAGGCTTGCGGCATTTCATCGACGATTCGATAAGGGGTTCACCGCCGTAAGGAAGGAAGGAAGGCATCCAGTCCTTTCTAGCCTCGCCTCGTGGAAATCCGGATTCTTATCGTTAAGGGAAGAAGCAGCGAATCCGGCGCCAGACGAACCTCGAGCAGCAGTTTCGCCGATGAGTGGCGGACGGGCGATAGGATCTTCGGCTAAGTGATTTTTCGCCTCGACGGGACTACCGGTGAGCCGTGCCACACCGCCGATAGAATTCATTTCGATCGAGATACGCGTACACTATCGGCGTTAATTCACGGACAACGTCGAATCGATTCGATCGCGTTCCTCGAACGGCCAGCACCCCGTCCCGCTCGAAACGTCTGGCTTTATGAATCTATGAAACCTACTCCTCCAGTTTAAAACGAGGGCCCTATCGCGGCCGGGAGATCGCGGTTAACGAGACGCTGAAAACAAGCGAACAGAGCGAATAACCAGACGTGGAACGAAGCAATTTGCCGGAAACTACGCTCGGCGAAAGGCAATGTCCTTCGCAGATGCCCGTCGTTGTGGTACCTTGATCGTGAACGAGAACGAGACGGTTCTTTTGCCGCTTGATTTATTTGATCCTGGTTCTGTGAATGATTTCCCCGACGACTTCTGAGTGGTTCAGGCGGCAAAGGTTGGACGAAGTTGTTGGGAGCTTTCTTGGATTTTAGTGTTGAGCAATTAATTGTTAACACTAGAACTACTGATAGGTTTTGGTATTATTCAGATAGCATACGTTAGATAGATTATGAACACGAAAGTCATTGAATGGATATTAAACAGAGGTGTATAATTGTCATTCTGTCTTATTAAAACGATAAATATCATAAATTGCTACAACGATCCCTTGTATTAATAATTCTAAGGCAAGAAATCTGAAACAAGTCATTTTGACCCCCTTGGTAGTTCCAGTGTTAAATATAGTTGAAAAATAGTGACGATCACTTCTGTGTTGGCGAAGCTATCCAGAATTCATGACAGCTGTATTAAAATATCGTGTGCATATTAATTCCTCTACCGTGAACTCTGGCAGGCAATCGAGTAAATTTCCAAAGCCGTCAAATTATTATCCGACAATCCTATTATTTAATTCCAAATCCTCCCCACTTATCGATCCGTTGCTGACGAAAAATTTGGAACGTTGGTTGGACACGGTGTTGTATATCTTTTAATCCGGGGAAAAGATTGAGAGTGCTAACAGCGTCGTGAAAAGAATGTTACCCTGTCCTTAATCGCCCGGAGAAATACGTCTAGAACACCTTCGCACGGTAGACAGGCGGGCAGTGGGCCACGGCGATTATAGCTTATACCTGTCGAAAATCTTCGAACGAAACGCGTTTCGAGATAGAGAGATTACAGTGGAGTAGATGGGCATTATTCTGGGGAGAAATCCTTCTAAAAGCTGTTACAAATTACTGGGTCAAGAGGCGTAGGGCCATCAAAAGCATTGGTAATCAAAGACGATAAACTAAATGCATGGAAACTTCACTGGAATAACTTAACGGGCGTAACGGTATCGCTACCTTCCTTTTTCACGTCGATATCGTCCGGCAAATTAATTATTTACAATGAATTATCTTCGCTTGCATAAACGGTGCACAAACTCGGTCAACAGGTATTGAAGTGCACATTGATAAAGATTGGCGCAGCAAGTTTCCACTTATTGTTAGTCAAACGCGGTCCATACTTTTGATAACGGCACGCGGGATCTTTTCACAAGAATAAGAATGGATTTTGATTGAATGACGTTATTCGTTCAGACATTGTCGAGATGTTTATGAATATTTAGCTTTCGTCCGCCGCGTTTGATGGAAACGATAGACAATACTTCAGAGGGGATGCAACCTAGAAAATCGCAATAAAAAAACCATCGTCTACCACGATAAAATAACGAAACTATACATGCGTACGCGTTATTATAATTATTCATCCGCGCGGGAAAAGAAGCGCCATCGAGGAACGTGGACGGCGAGGATGTAGGCGTAAGTGTGCACGCTTAAATAATAAGATGGTGGGTGAAACGTGGCTGGTAAGCAGTATCGAGCGATAAATAAACGGCGATAAACGTCGTCTTGGGGAATGTTCCTCAAGTATCATCTTCTTCGAGAAGCGCGGGGAGCGTAGGTGTCGTTAAATATTCCTCAGGAACAATGTATACGTATACGTATTCCTTTCTTCTAGAAACATTGCCGCTACACCTCTTACACGCCTCGTCCTTTTATTCTCGATATATTTAAAACAACTTAAAAAACCCGCCCCCACTCCAAAAAAAACCACAGCCAATCTCTATTCATTTTTCCGTTCATCCTGATCTGTCGTGCGAATATAAATTATCTCTCGTCGAAACGGCGGGGAGGATCGAAGAGGAATTTAGAAATCTTGCCGTTTCCCACGGACAGCTCGCAGTTCTGCGCATACGTCATGGTTCATCCACGCACGCGAGGTGTGCGATTTCATTAACGCGAAAACGAATCCCAAATTGGAAACACACGCCCGCTATTATGTTACGTTTTGGATGGTGGACACACCGGTCTGGCCCAGCATCGATCGAATAAATAGCGATGGCCGTGCAGACAGAGCAAGGGTGAGAGAAATAGAGGGATGGTGGAAGGGACTATATCGGTATTGCATATACAGGAGGGCCATGGCATTAACCGCGGACGCGGCCTAGAATGCGTTACAAAGCGTTCGATCGGATTAAGCGGCTAATAGGCAGTCTATAATAATAATCCGGACATAATAACGTGGTATTACGCGAAGGATCGAGCTGCACCATATAATTTCGTCGCGGCGTGGTCGCACCCTGCCGCCAAGAGGGCTAAACCTAAATCCTCTCGTTTCGCACGATCCATCGTCCCGAAAAGAAAAAAGAAACGACGATCGTCTTAATTTTCGATGATCGCGATCGCTTTGCCTTACCCTTCGATCTACTCTTCCTGTGTCTTCGTGCTGTTCCTAGGTGCGTTCCGTTTATTTACACATGTAGGTACACACGTTGCCGATCGATGGGAATTTGGGCGATTTCGTGATGAAAGTTTTCAGAACTCCTCGCCATGGTGTTAATATTAGGTAGTATATTATTAGCCAGTAGTTGAAGAGCATGAAATTATAGGAAGCACGTAATTTAATTGCAATACGGATCGAGGGGTAGTCGCAGGTATAATAATGGGTGGTAATTCGGTAATGGAAATTTAAAAGAGTTACAGTCATTACTAAAAGTACAAAGATGTACCGTGTAAAAGGAGGATAATCTGCAGAAGCAATTGCTGGGGAAATATTGTTTACCTTTAAATATAGTGGTGATGTGTGAAACGTGGAACACCTCGTCGCACGTTAATATACATTATCGCGGAAGAATATCTCATTCCAAGATCGAATTACGCGTAAAACATATCTCGAGACTTAATACGATCGAAATGTATTACATCGATTCATTTTTTAGTATTTTCCTTTAAACGCAGCTGCCCGACAGGCATTTACGCCGTATCGATTTTAGGCATCTCGCAATTGAACGCTTACCGATTTGACTTCGTAAATATTCTTATACGGCCCCGTCGCGACAAGAGGAGCAGGAATCGGCCCGGATTAAATATGGAAATTCAATTTACGTTTAATCAGTTTGAAGGATTCAACGGATTCGAGGTTGAGTACCCGATGTATAAAATACGAATGGAAAAAGGAGAAGAATCGTCGACGATTTTGTGAAAGGCCAAGGTGGAGGGACAGAGATAGAGATAACGGTGTTTCCAGCTTGCAGAATATTCCTCATCGTTTCGCGGTCCCTGTACTTGTACGGCGATTTCGAGGATCCTCCAGCTACGAAGGGAATCCGGCAGAGAATCAACGCCTGGCAAAGCGAGAGAGTACCTCCTCGTCACCAGCGATTCGTCCACGATTTTCAGTCGTCTGACTTGCACCTTTGAGATGCCTTTTCGTGTTTACGGTCCTCCTCTTGCTTGCTTCTTTCATTCTTGTCCCTCTACCCCGGCGACGTTACAGCCGAGAGATTCTAGTCTTCGTTCGGGTAGGTGGGAGAGACAGGTCGAGGACCATGTACATCGAGGAATCCTCTTTCTGTGTTGTCGCGACTCCTCGGTCGTCTCGACGGGTTAGTTGCCCTCGCTGTCGCCTTATCGCCGTGACATCGCCCGTAGAATTATACGAGCTCGATACGTTTCAGGGGGATTTATTATATTATAAAGGCAACTTGGCTCACGGATTCGTTTCTCAGCAGTTATGGAGAACGAACGATTGTTAAATTGGGATCGGTTTCTTTTTAATAACGGGTACCGGGGAGCAATGTGTTGCACGCGAGGATATTGTTTGCAGAAATTTGATTACGTATGTGGACTGCTTTAATGGAATATCTTTTTCGCGGTACCGTGGATTGCGCAGTCTGGGCATGTCTGTGGAGTTTTAGTGCTAATGATTTTCGCATGCTTTTCGAGATGGTTCTAAGCTAATTCAAGGGAAACATTTTTAACAGAATTATGCACTTCGGGGGTCTATAATTTTCGAATTTTTGTTTTAATTTTAAGACGGAAGCGTGCAATATATCAGGCGTAGATTGGTTTGATAGTTTGATTTATAATGCTGCTCGAACGAAATTAAAAAATAACAGGGTTTCCAAGTTCACCAAAGTTGTTTAATAGATTCGAAGGGCAGAGGGACGCGTTATTAAAAATTGCAAGTGCTTCGACGCGTACCACGGAATTAATCGAAGTTAAATTCAATGAAAGTAATTTATGAATCCGATGCCTCGCCACCTCGTTTACATTGAAAGCAATTTTTATGCCGGGTGAACACAAAAGTTGCTCCAAGTTTCAATTTATAATTGGTAATCGAAACCACTTTTATCTCCTCTCCTCTGCCTTCACAGATTGCTTCAATATATTTCGTCTGAGATATTCATTCGCCCTTAGAACGCAGTATTACAGCTACAATGCAACGTACTGGATTCTCTCGGGTTGATTCGCCTCGATACGGTCCACTGGGTAACCTCAATTTCCCTAGGTCACAGTAGGTACCCTTCTCAGGAGACACAGGATTACTCGGGATACCTATTACGGACGAACGTAGCCTACCGTTCCTATCAGACCTGAATAATGCGAACGTTATACCCGAAATGAATTTAGGTCTTGAAATGGGTTAACCTCGGCGTGGCGACGTACGTCTATATGCATATGTATGCATGTATGTACGTATGTATGCTGGTATCTGATGATCGATTCGCCAGAAACCGTGTTGCAGTTACTTTACCATTAAATACTGTGCCCTAATTCAGTCTTTTGTATTATTTCGCTCGACTGTCACAGAGAAAATCGTGGGTCTGAAATGTCTAGAAGTATGTGAAGGGAAACGAAACACTGTTACCAAAATTGTATTCATTATTACTCGTCAATATAGCGATTCGCTGCACATTAGGTGGAAATGAATAATTATCGGCAAATATTCGATTTACAGTTGTGAAGTTTTTACACGTCATTGTCAGGCAGGTAAGGTTCATCGTTTTAAACTCAGAGAGGCCTCAGAAAAATCATAGTGTAATATGTACTTGGGGGATGATCGAACAATTAAATGCACTTGCTTTCATTGCGATAGTTTATTAAATATTCGGTATGTGTTCCGTTAACGGTGTTACATACTTCGTAACAAGAATTTCAAATGTTCCCCAAATCAGCAACATTAAATTTTGAGCGATATACAAATCCGAGAGGAGTAAAGCAGTTTATGAACACGAATTACTGACGGTCTAATTGAGGCAATTTCTGGACCAACGTCGTTAATGATCCAGTAACGCCGTTTACATTACATTACGCGGCGTGCACGGCATACATCTACACGTTCAGCGAAAACAATGCTTGGCGAAATTACTCATTGTTTGGTCGGGGGTAGAACGATAACAGTTAACAGATTGATAGGAGCCGAATAATAAATTTATGGAGAACAGAAAGACTTTTATTCTAGGTATACGTACATTGATGAATTTTATGGATTTTTAATTGCACTGTTCTTTATTAAAATAAGATTATTGGATTATTGGAGAATTGTTAATTATTATTCTCGAAATATCCAATATTCCTCGCATCAAGATAAAGTGGATCCCGTAAAAATCATTTTATTACGGTTCTACAATTCGGAAAACAAATGATTCCGATATCGATGGATTTGGTGGGCAGAAATTGCTTGTTGTATGCAACAATATTAACGTATTAACAATCGTTTATTAATTTTACCTCTGCGAATTTAAACGCCAGTTTCGATATTAGTAGTATTAATTAAAACGTTAAAATGTTTGAGAAGCTCAATACAAACGATAAGCCTCTGGCTGTGTATATTGGTCATATTCAATTTATTTTATTCTTCCCTTCTTTAATCGCATCTTAGTGTTCTATTAAAGAGTATTTTATTGTTTCATTTTCTCCTACTACTGTCAACAAGCACTCTGCTCAAAGATCACTTAATATATACGTTTCTAGCAGGTCAATCATAAAGTGCCAATTTACCCATCAGATAAACGCGAATCCTTCGCATAACATTCTAAAGCTTCATTAATAATAAATGCACTTTGTTAACTAGAAAGTCTTCAGTCGATTTCGTCTGTCTTTACACATTCATTAACGTCGGAACGTGAAAACAAGTGTCCCTTAGGCTGGTGCATAAGAAATTACCGATACTTCAAACGTGTGAAGACTTGCAGAATTTAATACTCAAACGTGTATGCTAGCAAATATTATTTTTAATGCAAAATGATCCCAGCTGGGTTTGAAATTCCCACTTATCATACTACTACCATTAAACGTACATGCCCAAACATAGCACCAATAAAGATGTAATTTCAATCATTCCAATTATGCAACCAAAATTGATCAAAATTCCCCCAATAATCCAATAACAATTCTTAACCCCTCACAAAAAAAACAAAAAATAGCTCGAATATACCCTCGCGATAGAGAGCACAAATCGTCCCAGCAATCGTTTTAAAAGATTCGCGCGTGTATCGGGGCAAAGTAATACGTCGGTCGATCGTTCACGGATTATCACGCGACACTGGAAGACGCTCGAGCTGCCACAATGTGTACGTACATGAATGGAAGCTTAAATACCTGTGCACGCGTGCATAGTTTACCTGAGAGGCCGCGCTCGCGGCCGTAAATCAGCCGCCATTTGAAACGTTCTAATCTATTCCAGTCGGTGTACACAAGCCTTCTACTATATATATGCAATCTAGGAACCTAGTGTCCGCCGTTTGGCTATTTATAGTGAAGGGAAAAATGGCCCGTGTCGATATATCGATTCGCGCCGACCTCCGTCTTGAGCCCCCTTGCACGCCTATTACGAACGAACGATTTTAAACCGCTTCGTCAACCTCTCGTACGTTTCTGAATTTCAATGGAACGACGTCTCTCCGCCCACAATTTTCCCCCTTATTTCCATTGCACAGCTTCGTACCCTTTACCTATGTTATCCTCCACTTTCATCAACGAGGCGACCCGTCTTGCGGTACTTTCAGACGGGCTGAAATATGATCTCGAGCGTGGTAAATGCTTCAAATTCCTGAAAGGGATTTTTATTCCCGATTCCCTTGGAGCAACAGAGGTATTGAAAAATATTTTAGACACTCTGGCGAACGGTGGAGCATTTACCAAGGTTTCGTCGATACGATTTTTAGCGCAAGCGTATTTTTATATTCCCCCGGGGGGTCGATGAAACGACGCACGACTCTATCCTCCTTTAACCCATTCGCGACCGAATTATATTTCAAACAGGCATTTTCGTTTATGCTATATTCTGCGGCGCCCGTAATGTACGGTAATTTCAAGTGATAAATAATTCATGCCGTGGATAATATGTGCAAATAAGAAACGACGGCGATTCAAATTCACAGTTTTTTCATTGTTTAAACGCCTTCAACTGTTAACCACTTTATTTCCCTCTAGTAAGCTAATATCAATTCGCAAATGTACATACTCGGCGATAAAAAACTTGCGTAATTTCAACAACTCTACATTTTACGACCGTAATCTATTAAACCTGACCAGTGTCCCGATGCCTTTCGAGCCGCAGTATTCGCAGTTTACAAACCCAGAACCCGCACTAAAGACCTACCTATATGTCCATAACATTTATATCCACGAACGGATATTCTCGCCCGAAAATTCATTCCATTCGAATAGCTTCGGAGTAGCTAACAGGCATTACGTACAAACGAGCCCCGTCTAGCAACGAAGATCCGCGGAACTGGAAATCAGTGAAACTCGAAGCTTGCGGCGGAAATCAGCTCCTTTGAGGTAAATCGGATCTTCTTTTCTTAGCTTCGTTTACTTGCTCGAATGCCGATTCTATCGCCGCGTAATACGTCTGCCGTAAAAGCTATTGCCGGTGTGCTCGGGCAAGGGGAATCGGAGAATACCGAATATCGGGTGGCGAACGCGACGCCCTGTCCCGATGGGACTAGGAAAAACGGCGGCTACAGGAAATTGGTTTCGTTTGCGAAATACCACGGCCAGAAGGTAGGTGTGCACCTGAGAATGCTTGCCGCGTTGCAGGTGGTTGTCGTTGCCATGCCAGCAAGACGCGACGCGACGTCTTTTCTTAAAGCCGACTGACACTTTTCGAACCGCGGGTAGGTAGGAACATGTCATAGGTGGTTCTTGAGCATTCAGAGGGTACTTTGCTCCTTGTCCCTCCCGTTGCCAAGGCAAGGCTTGCCCTCGCTCTCGTATCTCCGCGCCTTCCGTCTGACTATCGTCCAAGGAAGCTGTCCCAGAATACTCTTCAACCGTGCACAGGCAATTCCGCAAAGTGCTCCACGCTCGTGCTTAAAACGGACTCTGTTTATAACTTATAGTATGCACGTGTATTCGTGTGTGTTTACGGGAAGGAACGGGGATGAAGGAGTTTATTTGTTTGGGGAAAGATGATTTTATTTTGCGAAACACTCAACGATGGAATTTATTGGTAGGTACCTTGTCGTAACTATCTGAGTAGTTCTACAAGGCGTGTCGTATCGGGTGTAGGTGTGGAAAATTCCATCTTTCTTTCTTTTACAGATAGAATGAATTTTGCCGATGAATTATAATAATAATAATAATATATTTCATGAATCAACGGGCAAGAGAACCCCTTAGTATACAGGGGATTCTTTCCCAAAGAGAATAATAGTATCATGTACAGTTTAAAGTAAAAATAGAAATATAGAAAAGATTCGCTTATTCGCTTAAATAAAATAAAATAAATAAATAATTATACCAATAATCTCTGTACCGTGAATAAAATAAACATCGTTGCGTGACGAAGTATCTAGCCTTGCACATTCGTGCGTATTCTCCGACGAAATGGATGCGCGGTTAAATTAAATCGACCGTCTCATTCGATTTACTTTGGACGCGCCAGACGAATGCTCTTTGGATGCGCCACACTTCTATCGAATCGGAATTACGCGTTACTCCGCGTAAGTATGGCCCTGGTGAAAATAAAGGACAGAGTTGAACGGAGTATAAACGTCGAGCAATGAAACGACGGAGTAGGAGAGAAAAAAGTAAAGGGAATTCTGCGAGCTGTGCTCGCAACGTTGAATATCGAATTCGCGTTTGAATTTTACGAACTTACTCCTGTAGAAGGTATATACGTTAGTTATGCCGACGTACCTGCCGATAACGCGTGTCCTTTTTATCGGAACGTGATACGGGATCGCAGCGGGTCCGGCATCGCGTCTCCCACACGGTCTTTTAGTTACTGGAACGTAACAGCAACGTCTTGATGCAATATTTTCTTGCAAACAAAAGCAAACCCGGAACGTCCGCCGATACGGTGAGCAACGTTTTCAAGGGGGGCCCTTTAAACGCCACCATCGATAGCATCGAGATAAAAGGAAGAAGAAGAGGGGAAAAAAGGAGAGAAGAATAGAAAGGAAAAGTAACAAGGCGGAAGTCAACGAACCGAGAAACCAAGCCCTCTCCTCTGGTTTTCTCTTCTCTTCTCTTCCTTCGCGTGTCGAAGTATTATTGATGATTCCACGTAGGCGCCCAACGACCGATTATCGTGTTTCTTCGCCGAACGATCCGGGAAAACAAGCCACGGGAATGATTTTACTTCCAATGAATTACGAGGTAAATTGTTAGGGTAATGCATACCTCTCGATACAGGGTGGGCGGTCACTTCCCGACACTATTATGCTGATTATAACGAGATATTAATTATTCGTCGCTGTACGATTAGGTGGAACCCGACTTTTTCGTTCTGCTACCTGACGATCCATTTCTTTTCTACGTTTATTATTATTTTCCTCGGTGTATTTAAATGTCAATTGTATTCAAATTGTATTTAAATGTCGAATAGGGCTACGGTGGACAAAAGTATGTATAAGGCCTTGCGCCCTGCTGTTTCTTCTGCGATATCTCTGACAGTGCACGCGTGTCTAGTACCGAGTACAAGGGGTACACCTGTGTCGATTATAAAAAGTATATTTAGTAGAAAATATTACTAATAAGCGCCCTATAGAGTTCGGACACCGGTGTCAGCTCGGTAAATGTCAGGAAGATTATCGATCCCTGTCGAGCGATAGCATCGGCAAATCGTTCACAGGGGCGGATAATTTATTATATTTAACAAAAATTCGCATTAATTTCTTCGAAAGAATATTAAGTCTAATATTTGAATTGCTACATGCACTTTTACGTTCACAGTATACACACATACGCACGTACACGCCGTTCCGTCCAACTATGTATAGGTGGGCATTTAATTTCATGCGCCTATGGCGTATCGCCTGTGCATGCTCCGAAAGCGGGTATCGATTATCGAATTAATTAAACCACGTAATTTTCATCTTAATTACGAACGAAGAACTAGACGGCGATTATTGATACACGCTCCGGAGGAAATGTAATTTCTACCCCCGGCGCTGCCATCGACAGAGGCTCGGCAACTGTATTAAACCAATGAATCTTATCGGCTCGTTGTATGTACTTCAAATCGCTTTCGAACGGGGAAGCGAATTACGAACGTTCTAATAAAGCGTAGTCGGTTAAAAGCGATCGAACGAGGGATGATGGTTGCACGTGAATGTGTTACTCAAGCCTGGAATTCATCGGGCGACTTGTACTCGGAGGACTTTGGCGCACGTTACACGATTGTTCTGGTCTGCTGACGCGAACAGCAATTCGCGTTTAAACGAGAAAGATAAGGCGTGCAAGTTTCTAGGGGAACTGTCAAGCCGAGAGCACCGCTACAGCGCTGGTATTCACGCGAATGGAAACAGTGCTCGTTAAAAATAGAGAGAAGTTATAAAAATTTTCCCGCGGAATTACCGCTCTTGGTCTCGTTTCGTGTCTCACCTGTGGCGATACGTTCTCCCGTTGAAACGCGAAGCAAATTAGACACAGGTAAAGGAGACAGGATACGCGGCGAGGATATCGCAGTGGTTTCTAGCAATCGTTTGCCAAATCGACAAGTGCATTGGAAACACGTTATTCTAGATTAGAACGTGGATGATCGATGGACGAACACCTTGACACCACAACGACACCTACCCCTTTTTGTATTTCATCGAGGGTTTTGATATTACGATATACGATTGAAGCAGTACGACGAGAGATTTAAAACAGAAATTTATAACTCTCCAACTCAAATATACCTCGTTCATTCCACCTGGAATATCGATTTGCAAGGAACGACGAGCACCTTCGGCCCCCAATTATCGATTACCTTATCAAAACGGAAGTTCGATGGACATCGAACGACCGATTCGCCAGTGTTTCCTCCCCGATTCGAATCGAACCGGAAGCGCGGGACGGAGATGAATCGTATCGTGGCCCCAAGATAGAACTGTGACGTCTCTGCCACAGAGCAACGGGGGTAATGGGCGACCAAGTCAGAATTCCAGAAACACGGCCCGCTCTAATGAATTGCCTACTCCATTTGTCGTGCAATGGTGTGTCGTGGCGGTGCGCGCAACCTCGCCGGAATTACTTTCGCTCGATCAGTGCAGCTTCTACGGGGAATGGTGTGAATTCTGGAACGCTCGAGTGTTCTTGACTTTGCACCTCGCTTAACATACACGTCCTTCTCCATCCTTCTTCATTCGTCCCCTACCACTTCTCCCCTGCTCGTTGCTGCCTACGTTCGAGCAACAAATCATTATAAATCTCTGTCCTCTCGTGTCTCCCTCGTTTTCGTTCGACAAGAAGAGAAAAGTGAAGCGACGAAGATTCGTAAACGGAGAGCGAATAATTTCGAATTTGGACGGACGAAATGCGCAGAACAATGGCTGTATTTTGTGTCGCTCTTTTCTGTGACTTTTATTATAATACGTGAGCAGGTATTTATTTCTTGAAGAAAGTAGATTATAAGGGATGAAACTTTTTTAACGTGACAGGAAACTAATGATTCACTTCTGGAGACATATAATGGAAAAATCGTAAAAGGATCTGGAGCGTCTCATTGATAGCGCTGTATAATGGAAGAATTGAAGCACAAAGCGTAAAGAACGATATTCAAGTCGTATCAGATACTTCCCGATTGATTAGCCTCGCGCAATGTCGAACGAAATTGATTCGAGGAGAGGATGGATGTACATGTTCGATCATTTTACATAAATAATACGGTAAAATCGAGCGAGCCGGTTGAAATATTGCATGGATATATCAAACGTGTTCGTTGAATGCGATAAGAAACTTCATTTCCTTTGTACTCGCTTCCTCGCAGCGGCAAAATAAATCAGAATTTCAAGGGCTTTTTGTGCCCGGCCTGGGAGGCATTTAAAGTTAAGCCCCGCGTAACGATTCACGGGAAATTAACCTAACCAGACTAGTTCGTCGTTATATTAAGACACGAGTGTAAGACCGCCACGAGAATTCTCTTTGATTGCACGCTGCAGCGACGTACTTTAAGTTTAGTACCTTTAGAAATGTTAATTTTAATCCTTCTCGTGTTAAACATTCATGCCCGTTCTGCATAAGCCCGATACAAGTGTACAATGAAATATTTGATGCGGTGCAGAATTCATGGGGTGGTATGAAAATTTATTTACAACTATGCGATAAACATTTGTACAAGTGCAATGGAAACACAGCATCGTTCCTCGTTCAAACATTCTTCAATTCTTCTGATACATTGATAGCTATTAGAGATCTTTATGCATTTCTGATATTACATTATTAATACAAATTTTGCCGCGCGAAGTATTCGCACCTTGTACCGCCGCGTGAAATAAAAATCGTTGCTCGCCGTGCTCGTTGTTAACCCTTTGTGGGGTTACAAAGTGCAGAGTGCAAGGGGCGCGTGCAAATTCTCGATTTCACCGTGCGTCGTCGCCGCGACGGCAAATTTCTTCGCTCCGCGTTGCACTTCCCATAGAATACAATATATCAGACACCGTGGAATAGCGGTCAACTCCATAGAGTGCTGCTCGAAAATGTTGCAACCGTCTAGACTTCCATTTGCTTATCATTAATCAAGGTTTCATTCAAGTTCGCCCAGCTGCTTCGTGCGATCGGCTACTTTTTTTTGACGGTACATAAAATTGCACGGAGAAAAGAAAGGTGAACGAGGTAAAGGATATATGAAAGGTGGTCGTAGAAGCTCGACAAAATTAATTACCGTAGAAAAGAAACAAACTCGCAACCGGCGGATATTAAAAGTGAACGATCAAAGGAGTGCTTACGTATAGCTTCCTTTGTAAGGTTAAAGCTCTGCAAGCGTTATTACAAGGGTATAGACATTACAGGTATAGACGAAAGCGCAAGGTGCATTCGCGTTGTTCCCGTTGTTCCCGTTGTCTCACGTGCCATTGCTACATCTTTTCTCGTGCTTCCATACATGCGAAATAACAGGGAACAGATGGCAGTTGCAATACGGAGTTATCGAGAACGAACAGAATATGCATGCACAAAGGGGTAATCGGATATTATCGCGGAAGCTCTTGCGACTGATAGAAACTATTGAAATGTTTCGACGAGCAAGTATTTGCTTAGAAAATTTATTGTTCGAATCACGTATTGTAATTCGTTCGATGCTTCGATGCTTGTCAAAATGAATGCTAAATCATTGGTATCATAATGGCGACGAATGTATCGACACTATTGTAAACGAAATTAAATTAACTCTATTCAAACTGTGTCTTTATATCGTGGAACCAATGCACCTCTGTTGTGTACCTGTAGAATTATGGAACTATCGATATCAATGCACATCTAAAGGCAAACCTACAATGGATCGATACTTTCGAGCAGGTATTATCTAGAAATTCATGGTCTTTGATACTTACAGTGGGCGAACAAAGTATTCATACAGTGTATTCGTTTCACTTGCAACTTCATTATTTTGTTTTCACCAAAATCTTGGTGAAAACCAATTTCAATATTTCATCCACACCTGCGAAATTGTTCATACCAAAGTGTCTGAAAGCTTCTATTTCCACTACTGTGCTTATCGAACAGGTAACCGACGATCTTGACGAGTTCCATTGTCCGAAACTCAACTCTCAGTACGTTCTCATTACCTATGGAATAACCCAATGCATATATCTAATTATTCACCGCGTCACCTGTTCCCCTGTCAATAATACATTACTCAGAAGCACGCAGGAGTTCCCAAGAATGTGATTGGCCGCGTGCCAGAGATTCTTCAACGCCAAACCTAGCACCATCCCCCCATATCCACGACACCAGACAAATGTATGTTAGCTATGTTGGAAATCAGTTTTGAGAAACTTCATTTTTGTCAAATAATGCCTGCGCTTCAGTGGTTCTGGGGGTAAGGTCCGTGTTGGAGAAACACAGGTCTTTAACCAGAAGGCACACCTGTCCAGCGACAAGCAACCTCGGGTTGCTTGCCATCCCCTTAAATTCCCAAACCTTCTCTAAACTGACACATGACGCCCTATGGCTGTATGATCTACGGTCACCAGCCATGGGTCAGTGTCTGGTCTATGGCGGTCAGCCACAAGACAATAACCCACCATAAATCGTCCCTGCAGTGAAATAACGGCGGGCTATCTGCCTTCGAGGACCCTTAAAACGCATCGTCGCTAACAGGTATGCACATATATCTGCGCGACGACTTGCTCGCTATTATTCATCACCGCACAAATCGCGAATAAACACAAACAGTGCTTGCACGTCGGCTGGAAGTTTTAATCCGCCGCGTCGTCAAAAGCAATGGGCCGTAACTTACTGTTCATCGTTACACCTATAATTATTATTCTGCATTGTTTCCAGTCTCGTAGTTTAACGTCGTTTCATTGTTAACCAGCTTAATTTAGTTGTTATATGTCGCACTTATAATTGAATCGTTGCAGCTACGTATATACAGTGTCGCTCGCTTTTAACCCTTTATTATGTGACGGCACTTTGTGGCGCTGTTTCTATGCAAACACCGTCATTCCGTCTTTTAAAAACAGGGCGACTACTCTGCTAGTACCTACATACATAATATTGCTCGAATGACAACGTAATCATTCAAGGCGAGCTTGGCCGATGAAAAAGATGGAAGCGCAACGTGCCACTATAAACGACGGCGTTCCTGCTATTAATTATCGATAATTATTTCCATTCACCTGCGTACGATTCGGATGAAAGTCGCGTCTTGAATAACCGTGCACTCGAAATCTCCTGGCCGGAGACAACTACCCGCCAAGTAGATTCCGCTCGTTGCTGATAAAATTGTACGCTACCTCTGCGATATTGTATTTACCCGGCTAACGCAAACTACCGTATAAAACTTTGCCCTGGCCGGCACCTGCTTCTAGCGAGGCTTGAGATAGCAGGTAGCTATACGCGAAGTAGAGTGGGCACGTCTCACGGATAATTAAAACTTTGGCGAACACGAACCCCGCGGCGAATGTTCTGCTTCGATTGCGCAAGGAGAACGACGATATTCTAAACTGGCAATATAATAATTGAAGTATCGTTAATGTATCAAAAAGCGGCGAGACTTACGATAATTGTGTAACTGGCTTCGTCTATTACCGTTGTATCCGAGTTAAAGTGGATTTGCCAAACTGTGGAAAACTCCAGCTTCTTCAGTGAAGACAACAAATGTGTACCTAACGAGGCCAGGTGGGGAGAGAGCCGGCAAGTGTGTATTGTTATAATTAATGGACTTTCTATGCCCGTGGCAGCGAGGTGCAGTAGCCCCGGGCGGTTCGTTTCGCATTGTCTGGAACGCAGGGCAAAGAGAGGCGAATGCAAAGCGACGAGCAAGAGGGACTTCGCGCCTCTCTTCTTTAGCCTACAAATGCTCGTAGGAAGGAAGATCTCGACGGTGCGGTGTGCCTTTGGGATAGTGCGGAATAAATTACGTACAAGGATTTGTCGTACAATACGTAGGCTGGGTCGGGGTGTTGCACGGCGATAGGGGAAACTGGTATGCATTATTGTCAGTCGAGTAATAATTTTTTGTTTTTAAATTCTATAAAATAAGACACTTACAACGGGTTACAGAAGTATTCGAACGACTGATATTGCGTTATGGATAAGTTTGAGATGTCTGTATCATTGGGAAGGCAGCGTAATTGATTGGAGTAATAACATCGATCATTGGTATTAAAGATACGATGAACGTTTCAAGAAATAATATTTTGTTGAACCACCATTGCATTTGACGATACCTTTTACGAAGAGTATTACCTAGAAGTATTTGTTGAGCAAAGCCCGGTTAATTTACTGCAAGTGCCGCTCATTTTCGCAGCAAACAAATTTACGAAATAACTGGACAAATATGAATTTGGTCTCGTTTGACAAAAACTGTGGCACTTGTTATGAAAGCTGGTTCCGCAACAAAGTATCTATGTGTTACATATTTTTTTATTTAACACAGGCGTCAAGTTTGCAGAAGGTGTGAAGGATAACAGTGGATTCGCGACGTTTTATCAATAGCATTTTATCTCTATCAATCCATAAGAAAGAGGGGGCGTTCGAAACGGAGCATCCGATGATTCGGCTATAAGTTAATTACTCGTTGTACAAATGGTGAAGTTTCCGTGGCTCGTCCCGCAAAGGCGAATAAAATACCGAAGGGTATCGAAGACGAGACGCGACAAAAATTGATTTAGCTAATTAAGCGAACGCTCTGGTGTCGCGACGAACTGTCGGGGATAACAGCTCTTGCGAATTAATTCAGCGCCATTAGGAACCGATGTGCCCCGGGCAATCTTACTTCATTAAACCGAAAATACCCGAGGTTAAAGGGTTCAGAGGTATACGCGAAATTAATAACTTCGACTGCACGTGAATTTCCCCTGAACGTCTCTCGATTAATTACAGACCGTCGTTTATTAATGTTACTTATCTGGCGTTACGTTTATCCTCCAGCAATATGCACTATTGTTTTAAAGGACCATGGCTCCCCATGCGACCACGTGTTCGTAATTTACAGTTCCTTGCGTTTCACCCGCAGGTTCTTTTGTATGCCGGTCAACGCGAAATTCCACGGCGTTGGTAATTTTATGCACGTACGTCTATTACGACCGGCTTGCAATCAGTCTCGTTTGTATCGTAAAACAATGGCACCGAAGTTAGCGTCGATCAGCCAATACAAATGCGTGCGCATTCTTAACTCGCCTATCTACGCGAGCGGAATCTCAATGAAAAGAATTTCGCGGCTCAACCGGCAGAGGATATTTTCGACGATGAAACGTTAAGAGCGCAATCGATTTTATAAACGAAGAGATATAGAATAACTTGCTGGGCAAGAAGCTATTCTCCTCAAAAATTTAAGGTATTATAGGAGAAATTGCATTCAATGCAACTGCTACCTGTCCGTCTGTCAACGTTAATATTAATTGAATCTCCTGTATCGGGCTCCGCTTGAGAAGTCGGATAATAAGAAATTCTATTTCCTACAAACGTCGGACAGACATTAAATATTAGCGTTCCGTGAAGATCTGCAGGCGAATAGTACAGACGAGAGAGTAATCGAGTAAAAAATTCTATCGATTCCACGCCACTCCTTCCAAAATTAACAACCCACAAGAAACCCTAATATGTAATTCGTCGCCGTAACAATAATCTCGTCCAACCAACTCCAAGCAGCAATCGAGAACGTAGGAAGCTCGTGGACGATTAAAACCGTTAACAATATTCGGAATAAAAACGAATCGACAAGCTTAATCCGCTCGATAACACGGAACCCGCACTCGAATCCCACGCGTGTCTCGAGGAGATTCCACGTTAATACAGTGTACACATTATACTTACGCGTGCACGGCGACCAACCGTGGCAGCGTATCCGTGAACACCGAGCCACGTACGAGGAGAACAGAACAGAGCTATCGTCCCACCGGTGAGATGGCCGCGAGTTAGAGACTCGATGGTACCTGACAGAGGTTTCCTTCGCGTACACTCGGCGATAGGGACGCTCCCGGCACCGCTTATCGCCGCAATTTATTGCCCGGTCTCCGGCCAAGTTCCCGACTTTAAACCGCGACGTTCGACGTTAAGTGACTTTGCCGGATTTCAATGTAACGCGGGGTTGCGTACACGGCTGCGAGGGAAAGGGTGTGCTCGTGCAACGTGGAATCAAGATAATCCTGGCCGTCCATGTGCTGCCCCGGCCACAACCACCCGTCGACCATCCCTCTGTTCGCCGGGGTAACAATGTGTTCGTACAGTGTCGCACGCGTCTAATCCCCCGGTTACTATCTAGATGCATACATCATACGTGGAATAAAGGCGTGCAATATCCTCTCCCTCTTGTTCGCCCTTTCGTTTTTTCGTTGCGTATGTAACCGTACACGCTGCGCGTCGAAACCCGAACGTCACGCCCCGCTTCTCTCCACTCGTCATCCCGGCTTCGTTAATGCGATTCGATCATGGTGTACGGAGCATGGTGCCGTGAGTTCTCGTCCGCTTCCGTTTTGCAGTCCCGTTCATTCAGCCCCCTTGAACGATTCTGTCGCATCGATTCGTATCGGAACGGAATTAAAGGCCGATCTTGTTTTGTCGCTTTTTTCCTTCGCCACCGTTTGCCTTCCCGTGACAATCCGTCGACGAGGCAGTGGTATTCTTTGAATCTTGTTTCGTTTAATCCGTTTCGCTCGGGGCTTTGCATCGGCCGCCGCGTGAATTGAAACGAAACACAAAATCGCTTTCCCCTAACAACAATGCCCGAACTGTGCGCAGAGGAGTGTTCTAAAATCCACCACACAAGGCTTCACTTCCAACCTACATACATAAATTACCTGCCTCTGTCCTCTCCGGACAATTCTCGCGCCACGACCTCTATCGTCTACCTGGGGGTTAAAATATTCCTACGCGCCAAGCAGCCATCCCAGTATGTATCCCGGTATCCCGGTCGACCAGCTTCCGTCCTGACCAACCCGGGGCCTTTCCAGTTTCGCGACACCATAGGATATATTAGCATCTTTTATTAGGTGCTGCCGCAGCACGGTGTCAAACAAATCTGCCCGCTCGCTACGGCCATCCGTTATACACACCTACGTTCTCCTTACGGCCCGTTTTATTGGCCTGGCTCTGACACTCTCGGCGCCGTGGGGAAGCTCCGTTCGACTGTCCAACGATCGTAAACTCTAAAATACACGTTCCCGGCTGCCTTCGCGATTTACTGTCCGCGATTCCGCGACCACTGCGATCTGTCGCCCCCGACAGCGTTAGAGGGGAACAGGAATCACCGTCGGACGAGTCCCCGAGCAACACGCGAGCAGTCCCGTTTACCCGTTCGATTCGCACGATTACCCGAGCAATGAGAATTGCTCTTTTTCCCATTTTTTTTCCCCTCTTACTCCTTGGACGCGGCTCGACCGCCATCGAAGCAGCCGCAGCTCATTGAAATATTTTGCCCGGGTAGCGTATCGATAAAAGTGCTCTCGAGCGAGTCGTGGCATGTACTTGGCGGACGTGTGGTGTAACGAGTACGAAAAGAAACCGAGGGATCTGAGATTCAGTTTCCACTCGTCCTCCTTCTTCTTCTCATTCGCCTTCTTCTTTTTCCATCGCTGGTTCGCGGGTCTAGATGAAGTGGACTATAAAATGCCAACTGTCCTGCCGCGAGCTTATTTTAAACGATACGCCCGGCAATATGTACAATATGTACGTACTTTCTTCTTAAAAGGCGGTGCTTTTAACTGAAATTGATATCGAGGGACCTTGGACGGGTGCGGAGCGCGGAGAATGTTTCGCCGATAATGGCAACTCCATTCAGAGTTTGACGGGAAGAATTTTGTACATGAAATTGGTGTGGGTACTCTTTTTTTCTCTGGTTTTTAACGAATGTCAGGAATAATCGGATCAGGCCAAGATCCTGGTGTATTCGTTGAGTACGAAGCAGTATTTATAGAACACCGTTCGACGACGATTGGTGGAAGGGTGTGTCACTTAAATACTGTTCTTCTCGATAATGACTCTGGTTGAGGACGTTTGTATGTAAAGAGGTATGTGCAAGACGACAAGTACCATTGTTAGCTAATCGATGGACAGGAGTTGGTCTTCGTAGGTTGTGTTGCTTTATGGTTAATCTTGCCGCCCACTTTGACGATTCAGATGCCGGAGGGAGCAAATCCCTTACCGTTATTTCTAATTCGTAGCCCGGGGAAATCTGTTGGGTCATCGCGAGGCCTGGGAAACTTGTACGGGAAAAAGCGTTTACAATCGATTCCAGGGATGGTTCGGAATAATTGTTGGAACGGTACGCTGATTTTATTCAGTTATTGAAACGAAACGCGCATTCGATATTTTGGACGTTCTGTTCAAAGGTGATCAAAATGTTTAGTGGACGTTGCGGTTGCGCCGTTTATAATATGTTGGAAATATATGACAGATTTTCCTGTCGGCTGTATATTAATTATCGATATTAGAAAGTAATCGAGGGGAATTCGTCGCAGCTGTTTAAGGCGTACAATTTATTCTCCACGGTCGTTACAGAGAAGTATCGCAGGTACGAAGTGCATATTTACGGTACAGGATGTACAGGGCGTCCCGTTTCAATCGACTCGGTCGAGTATCGTCGAAACTGTTAGAGATATCGAAACACGGTTCGAGTGAAAGTTGAACAGCTCCAAGAGGAACATTACATGATCACCGCTATTTTTCTTAAATAAAAAGGAACGTAGCAGCGTTGCTTTTTACACAGCAACGGGGACGGTGGTTTCGATAATATCTTAATAAGCCCTCCTTACAGTCTTCTTTTAATCTAATCATTGGAAACAATTGTAGCAATTGTTAGGCACTTGCATAAGGGGTCCAATACATTTTCAAAATTAATTTTGGTGTACAGAATGTACGAAGTTCGAGATTAACAAAATTGATTGATCTTACTTTAACCATTCCTAAGCGAAATTCAATAATCTATTTTTATGACAAATGTACACGTCAATTATAAATCTGTCTATATGTTCTTTATTTCTTTACCTGGATCACGTTTACGTTTATCCAAGCTGGCAAACGTGTTCCTGTTTTGTCGCGCGGTTGAGTAAACGTGACGTTACGGAGGGAATAATGATGCACGCCTGTTTTTTCCGAAATCGAGCAAAGAAAAAGATGAACTTTACGCTTGTTATGTGGTGTACAGCAATCGATAACTTGTCTGCTGTGAGCCCAGACGCCGGTTTATGACTGCACGAGAACACTCACAGTCCGCCACTTGTTTATACTCCGCAAGAGTTCACAGAACACGTCTATTTCCCTTGACAGTTCAAAGCAGGCCGACTGTAAAAGATGAAAGTGAAAATATTGGATAGCAGAGACTCGCGGAACTGCATTAGAAGGATCTACCAGAGTTACCGCGGTAGAATCCTCTGCTTTCTCGAGGGGTTACAGAAACAATATTGTTGCACGGGAGAATTGGAACTTTTTTTTTTAATGGAAAAAAGGTTTCCCTTTGGAGGAAATTTTGTAATATTAAAATAGATATCTATTATTATGATATAGCGTTAGGGCGATGATACGGTATCCTAATTTGGCAAGCGTTACTGGTCGGTGTGCAAGATTTACTCAAAGCAGTTTCGCCAGGAAAGAGAGGCAGCTATTAACAGAGAAACAGCCCTTTAACCCCTTCGCTCCGGTACCCTTAAATATGAAAATACCCTCTCCGCACAGAACGGCACAGGTTTTATTAATATTAACGAGCTATGTATACGCGTAAATACTTAGACACTCTGTTCAATTATCCAGGACATGAATGATTGAAATACAGAACGTTCATATAGATTTTACATAATACGAATATTGTACTACACTTAAAATTATTACAAGGATAGAGCCGTGACAATTTTATTTTCACAGAGGTACAAATAATGTGCAAAATTTGTTGTAATCCGATCACATTTCAATCCCACAATTTCTAAATACATTATTAAGAACAAACTCTTCCCGGTTGATCCCTTCGATGAAGAGCAACGACTATCGTTCTAAGGGAACTCACGCGAAATAGAAATCAACTATTTATGCTCATCCTGCTTCTCCCTGCTCCGCGAAATCACGATGCAGGAAGTAACAATTTAGCGGTAACACGACTCGTCAACGTTGTCGTGATAACTGTACCGAATTCTCTGTTTCCCCGCTTTCAGACAAAACTCATCGTCAGCATCGCCAGGGAAAATTACGTGAGAAAGATTCGCGAATGTGCAGCAGCTGTCTAGCACGGAAGCACAGTAACCGATGCGCTATTCGTGTAATATGCTTTCATTTACGGAGAACCGTGTAACAATTCCGCTGCGAAACAGTGTATATACCAGTGCTCGAAAGCTGTTGCAACATTTTCGCTGTCGTCGCGACATTTCATTCGCCATTTTATTTGCATTTAAACATTGCATGTATACACGGCCCTTGGTCGCTGAATTGGAGCAAACAGAAATTTTCAACATTTCTCCAGCCTTCGGTCAAATTGAACGACCCAAGAGGATTTCAGTCGCAAAGTTGATCAACCGTTTTAACGTAAACGTGACTTTGAATAATCATTCAAATTAATCAATCCGTTTTCCCCCCGCGTTCGTGCACGCACTGGCTGTACCAGATTTTTCGAAATAACGGAGAAAAGGTTATATGTATAAAGTTCACAGAATGAACGTTCTGTTACGGGGTTAATCAGCAAATAAATTTGCCGGGGAACAAGGGTGCACAGAACTCTTATGTTCACGTTGGAATACAGACGAAAATAAAAATAAAAATGTAAAGCGGGGCATAGAAAATTTTATAAACTTTCGACGCGCCACCTCGACGAACTTTCCTTTTTCTTTTCCTCGCGTTTGCAAATATTATTCCTTCGTTTCGAACGACACCAAGATATTTGGTTCGGTATTCACCTGCACACTGCGTCTCGTATAATTCTGCTGTTTCAAACACACTCGTTACTCGCTGCGCGCGTAAAATTCGATTCATGTCCACGGTACAATAATTAAACCGTTTTCAACAGTTTCACCATCGGTTAGACGCCATTGGGGTAACCGTACGCGATAAGCTTCGAGACGCGAAAAAGGAAATACGAAACAGATCGACGTTAACCTTATAACGGGGAAGAGAGTTGACGAGCTTCGGCAAACTTTTTCAGTCCATCGCTGGAAAGTGGAAACGTGTATACATTTACACTGTACACGCCTCAGGAGGTAACGTAAACGGGCGTAAGTACATCAAAAGACGGCGCCCCTAATAAAAAGGCATAGAACGAAAGGGTAGAAGAGAAAGGGGCGGGCAAGGGGGACTGGATAAGGAGAGGAGAATGAATTGCTTTTTGCAAAGTCGGCATCTGCGGATGCTGTTGCTCCCTTGGTTTCCCGAATAAATGGCGGCGTCTACTTGGAAAGCATTATTTAACTCCTTACGCGGCGGAATCTGTTTCACGCCAGGACGCTCAGTAAAATATTATAGGTACCCTGGAAAATGCGGACGACACCGTTCGGTTGAGAAAGTTTTGTGACCGTGCCTTCGTTTTTTTTTGTTCCTCCCATTACTCGCGTACAATTTTTCAGTCATTTTGAAATCGTGCAGCTCTTTATGCTTTCCATGTGAAACCGTTCATGTTGCTACGTACATATTTCTGATATATGTACATTTGCTTCGATGACGCGTGATAGTTTGATTAAACAAGTATAATTTCGATTTTTTTGGAGGGTTGTAAGAAATTAGAAATCGAATTTATATCCGGGCAGAGATTTATTTGAAAATGTCAGCAAATGGTTAAGGGAATATGGAAGGTTGCAGACTGGCTATTACAGTAGTAAAAAGCAGATTAGCGCCAACAGAGGGAAAGAAATTTTAGAGATCGCAGAACGTGATCAGACTGTCAACGTTCAAAGAGTGGCAAAACTTCCATTTTCAAGTTTTTATAACTCTGTAACAAATCATTTTCAGACATGGCTGATAATAATAATTCCTTGGATTGTTTATTTTTTAATTTCGTTTTTCAGTATGTCAAAAGTGTTTAACTTCTGTTACATATATTTAAGGGAATTACTGTGATACTTACTGACAATATTCCTTGCACTGTTTAGCACGAAGTCAAATAAAAAGTTTGGAAAAATGTAATGCTGCAAAAGCGTTTCGAACTTTTATGATTCAAGTTTAAACACGAGTTACTCTTGTGCGCCCATTGTGTGACAAAAACAACGTTACAATTCATCAAACAGATTAAGATATAGTGTTTTATCTAGCGATACATAATTTGCATATTCTAGAGCAGGCTGCCTCAACTGTGTTATGGTAACTTTGTTGTTCTCCTTGCACCGTGTCTATTCTCTATGCTTCGTGTCTGGCATATTGAAGGGTGCCTGCATTCATGCGGCTATATTTCGTGCCACGAATTTTCTTCGATAACATTTTTTCCACTACGGTAGAACATCGATTATTCGACTATTGAAGTCGAAAAGTTGTCCGCGATAGAGCACTTACGAGTGCACACTGAATTACTCTAGGGAACACTCTAAGAAGTATATCTAGAAAGATATACTTATTTAATTTCGTCTGGGTATATGTGTTTTAACTTAGAAACATTTGGAAATTAATTGTTACGAAAAATTTCTATAGAACTTTTAATTTTAGACGTGGACGCGTATGTATTACAAAGAAAATTATAAAAAACAAAGACAGTGCACAGACATATTTCTTCGAACTAACTATTCTAACAGAAGAAGAAGCTGATCAGGTTTCCCGAAGCAACAAAATGAAAGGAATCTTCGCAAGTGAAAATGGTAATTTAAGGTCAGACAATAACGTGCACCTTGCGTACATCATATCTATCTCTGCTGCATTTACACAGACCGAACAATTCATGGAGAATCGTGTTACAGTGCCTTACGAACAACAATTGAAATGAATACGAGCTGTTACACCAAACCAGTTACAGTGCTGTTATTAAACTTCCTTTATACTTGTAAAGGTACCATTCCAAATAAAAAAAAATACATGGCGTTCTTAGTGCCTTCTTTTCATATAAAACTTTTTTACTCAAACGAAAGCAACAAAAACGAAGGATTAAATCAATTTTTACGTTTCGCCGAAAAACCTGTGCTTTGCGAAAGTGAAGAAGGTAAAAAGAAAAGGCTGTTAATAGGGCCGCTATTATTCGAATGGTCTCAAGCAGATCTACCTCAAAGATGTTCCGAGAAAAACGGAAACGTGTAAATACCTTCTGTTTGGAATATTAGTCGTTCACCAGAAGTCTGTGTGAACGATATGTAGATGGGTATACCTGTCGTTTGTGCGGCTTAAATAAACATCAACCTCACCATTGAGAGAACGAAATATCGTGCTTCACGTTGCGGAGAAATGCCAGGATGGAAAATTATTTCGTCCAAACGATATGCATACTCTGTTATAATTTATTCTGACGCTCTGTGACAGCGATACCAGATTCTGGCAACAGCGTAATACGCCGACAAGGAAGAATTATTTCTCCCTGCGCAATCACGTTTCGCTGCAAAATGGACGATTCAGGTGGTCTGCACTTTCATGCACGCAAGGCACATCGGGACGATTCGTCTACTGTTAACCTGCGCCAAGGTAATTGCTCTATTATGCTCCCGTGTTCGCAGACTTGAGCTAATAAACGTGCTGACTGGCGCGGGGTGATTAGACTCGTTGAATCCTTCTTTCAATCGCCAAGTCCGAGAGAAACGACGGGACAACGCGATTCGGAAAAATTGTCGTCAGTCTTCACACATATCTGCAGCGAGCCCCATAAGCATTCGCACCTCTCACTGTCCGCGCAAATATTTGTTGAAATGAAGTGTTTAGAGGTTGGGGAAGATTCATATAGATATTTGTTGCTAATTAAATCAATTTTCTTAAAACTTGGTCCAAATGCAATTTGTATTTGTGTTCATTTATGGTAAGACATTTATTGGAAAACCCATCGCTCAATTTTAACCAACTTCTTTTATAGATTATCTACTCGAAGGTGTACCCTCGCGTGAATAATTAACGCCCGTGAATCATGTATTAATTTATACACGTTACCTTTGACTCACACTCGTGACGTTTCAATTTCACAGGCTAACGAAGGGTAGACTACGTTTCAGCAAATGCAGCGAGCGCACGAAATTATTTAGGGAATGCATAAGTACCTTCCGTTTCTGTCATTCCTAATAATGACTTCATACTTATGAACGAATGTCACTGTTCTCTACAATAATTACAGGCCTACTGCTATTATAATAAGTAATGACAAAATTCATTTATCGCAACTTTATGAATTCGTACATTAAGACAGAAATTTTTCCGAACAATCAACCAGCCGATACATCCACTTGTTGTACGCATTCCAAAAAAGCCTCACCGATACCGTATACAATTTTTACCGTATTACACCCACGGTCGATGTCGCGCGAGGAAGATTTCACACGCTCGAGAAATCGACCATTTCACATGCACCAATCTAATAGCAGTCTGTCATGGTCGTTTTCCCGACGCGTCCCACCGTTTCCCAGACGACGCAGATGGGGTGGGAAAAGCCGAGAGCCACCTTACACTATCGAGCATGCTAGGCAGCCGAGCGTGGCTTGCGTACAGCTCGCATGTATGTAACCCGTTGACACGGTCGATGTCGTGACCACACACTTGTGGACACACTCGACGAGTCCACGGCGGTTTCGAGTGTGCCGCAACTTCTGGACCAATTTTTCTACCACTCCGTTTTTTGCGGGTATATCTATTTGTCACGGGAAAAGCGGGATTTCCTCTTGGAAACGGTCGTTTGTTGAAGGAAATGAGAAATAAAAAGTAGTAAGAAGGCTCCGTGCGTAGAAACTTGTTCTCAAAGCGGACACCTCGCGATCCCAGCGTTCTAATCAATCGAGTTCCACGGACACACACGCGCAAATTTTCCTCGGTACTATTTATATTTATTGGGACGATCGTCTTCGCAACACGCGATTCGACAGCGCTTCCGTCCAAGCGGCAAGAGATGCATCGTAATCGGCGTACAATTGATTTACCGATTAATGCAAGTCGACGAGCAATTCAGGGATTTTACCTATTCATTGAGACGGCTATGCAGCAGCAGAGGAAATGCAGATATAATTGGATTTTCAAGCGAGATCGACGCTGGCTATTCGCGACGGCTTAATTAGGTTTCACGAGTGCCCGTCGAAAATCAGGCGGCTGATATTCTGTCAGCCGTTAGCATTTTGGAGGATCCATGGCACGCTAAATTATCCTATGACACCCTGCATGTATGCACACACGTATATACAAACGTCACATGTATGTACACGTACCGCACAAAGCATACCCAACTTTTCCAATCATTATTTTACACTCTGTCACAGAATATGTGACGGGCGATCATTCTGGATATTGGACGCAAGGCAGGGTATGGTTGCATCTTCTGTTACAAATTACTGAACAATGCAATTAACCTCTAGCAGCTGAATATTTTTCTTACTAATACGCAAAATACGCTTTGTGCTATTGAAATCCATTTCGTTGCCCAGCAATAAATCTCTGACCTATACAACAATTGGAACAATTTCGAATTAACGATCACGAATTCAGCATTGAACTGAAAAATACTTACCTAATACAGTTTCCAAGTAATTGCAAGATACAAATTGCAACAAAGATGCAATAACAGCAACATCGTTCAAGTGCCACGGTGTTGCAAAGGACAAGCAGGCTGCTATAATTAAAGATTACCCAATATCCACGAACGAGGCGTCGAAAGCAAAAATCAAGAACAAAAAAAAACCATGCGAAAAATTCGACTGCCCTCACACAATTTCGCACAGGTCGCACAGACACCAGCGATTCCATCCGATCCGCGCATAGAACTTCGCTTCGATTACAAGCCTCGCACAATCCTGCGTTACGTCACACGTGTCACAGGACAACGTGCGGTTTCCTATAGAGTTCGAAAGCTTTGCAAAAAAAAGAGAAAAAAAACACCTGCGCCTCCCCTGTACTGTTCCCCGCTTCATTCTGCGCCAGCCCGTCGTCCAATATACGTCTGGCCCGTGCTATCGGTGCTCCCCGACACGGTATATGCCACCTGTCTATGTACCTTGCGCACAATCCCGTCTTGTCGTGTAAATAAAATTGCACGCGAGTCCGGGGCACTTTCGGGGCGGGTTCAGCCGAAAATTCACCGACCGACGCTGATTCCCGTTTGCTTCCGCGGGCATTTTATCGCTTTTCGCGAGATTATTCCGAAACCTGTAACTTGTTCCCCGCGGCGGGCAATCAGCATAACTGGAAGGGTGGTGTGGGTCGTGTCGAGGGGGACGGTTGTGCTCGCCGCTCGTCTAATTGCAAATGCGAACTTGCGTGGAAACGGGCGTGGAATTTCGGAAACGGGCGACAGCACTAATTTCGCGGGAATACATAGCCGGTGAATTGTCGAGATGATAAACGCAAGACAGTTAACGGGGTATTTTCGTAGCGTTCCGTTGGCCAATGGTGTAATGGACGCCAATGTTGACATTTAGTTCGCGAAAGGGGTTGCTTTTGGCCGGGCCTGAACATCTGGTGGTTCGTGGCTATTTTTCCTTGCCCCGTTGTTTCGTTGCCATTTTAGCGGGACGTGGCGCAAATGCTGAGGCAATTGGCGGATATTGACCGAGGCGTGCGAGGTCTTCCGTCGATACTATTATTATTAATAGACACGTGTATAATGTATCGCGGTATCGCTTAGTCGGGTCCCATTTATTAAGAATTTATTGGCAGCCTTTATTTGACCGGGACTGTGATCGTGTAGCAGTGTATTGCGCGTACTCCGGAATTTATTACTCCGCGAAATCAGCTTCGGACTTTACTCGGACGTGGGCAAACTTTTCAGCGCGGGCGACGATCGCGCTATTCGTTGAATACGGAATCACGTGAAGTCATTCAGCGGGCGAACTCGTCAAGTGAGAAAGCACACGAGATTGCCGCTGACCTGTCGTGGTTCCGCAGCCGATCGGCGAACACCAGAACAATTTGCATGTACGGTTCGGTTCGGGCGAAATTGGTGATATCTGCACGGACGTTTCGACGTATGTATGATAGTTTTCGAAGAATTCGTTCTCCAAGCTCGGTTTCACGTGAGTTCAGAGTCGCATTCGGTTCTTGTTTAAGCAATCTTCATGTCCGCGGTAAATTTTGATTATTTTCCGCAGGGACACATTCGCTGGGAGTGATCAGATTTTTATATGCGTTGAAGATATCGATGATATAATAGAAAAACTTTCCCACACCATTAATACACTAATATGTAAGGAGTAGGGAGACCTCTTGCTTGGACTCAGGTGTTTATATATTATAAGTGTAGAACGATAGACACACAAAAGGTTGAATCGTGAAGAAAGGTACGACGAAGCGTGCGTTGTGAAAAGTACTTATGGTCTTTATATTTACTTATATATATATATTCAATAAATCGTTTGTTTAATTTGCATTCGCTAAATAAATAACCACGACAATATGTTTATATGTTTCATGAAAGAAAGGTTCATTTGCTATTTATTATTATTGTTCGTTGATTGGAAAATATATCTGACCGGACGGCAGACTTAATTGTTAACCAAATACGATTGTAAATGGTCGAGTTGCGTTCATTTCGGATCGCGTTGCATTTGCAGGCTACGGTCTTCCATGGACGATGATGTAGGTAGCACAGTTATCTTCGCCTTTTTCAGTAGCGCTTCTCTCCGCTCATTATCCAACCCTTCTTCAAGATCTCGCTTTATCTGTATCTGTCGAGCACGCGAACGGAGGCAACGAAGCTGACGTGCGAGGTTAATAGTTAGTGGTTGCTGACATCGAAATGGCACGCGTCGTGCCATCGATCATTCATACTTTGCTTTTGTCATTCTACGCGTATATGTACGTCGCTATACCTGCACCTTTTAGTAAGGTTCGACTTTATCAGTGATTTTTGTGACTTTATCAGATATTTTATTTTTGCGAACTCACGAACCGAGGGAAGAATATTTCGTCCTCCTTTCGTGCTGTTCCATTCGAGGACAAATCTAAATTATCTTCGAATTATCGTGTGGGAAGTTTGACTGAGCCGACATTTGTTATATCATTTGTAATAAATCTTTGTACAGCATTTTTTCTCTTATTTCCAACCGATTAAAATGTTCTAACATAGTATGTCCACTTGTGTGCGAATACTTGTTCTACTCGAGCTGATTTAATAACGGTCGCGAAATGAAAAACTACTTTCCGCTCCACTTTCTTTTTTCCGCACGCAATAGGGTTTGCTATTAGCACTCACAATTAACGCCTTTGTGACTGACGCGGGTATTCATGACTCACTGGACAAGTCTTGTTCTTCGAACTGGGCTGCTCTCGAGGGAACGTCATCGGGATAGAACAAAATGAACACGTATCGACTTGGTGGCGCACGGCCAGAAACACCGTGCGAATTCTGTTAACATATTTTTAACGCGTCCGTTAAAGCCTGCTGCCATCCCCCCGTCTGCCTCGCCAGCTAACCGTGCAACTTTGACAGTTTTACCGTGCGAGACGAACAAACGTCACGAGGGGATAGCCAGAGCATTATGAATGTTCCGAGCGTCACGCTGTTTTGTATTTAAATTCCATGAATATTTTGACGCCCACTTGTCGTTCGGAAGCGTCACTTTCCTTTTTCACGCTCAATTCTTTCGAACGTCTCCGTTCTCCCTACGAAATGAACTATCGTTGCGCCATAATTCTTTCTGCCTTTCCTGTATCCATCTTGATTTATTTATTCTTTCAATTATTCTTATCCGAACACAACAAGACAGTGCACCGTTTATAATACAAATCGCACGAGGCGTTTACCCTTTCACGTTATACAATGAAATTTTATGGAATCAAGCTTTGCAACACTCGTAATATTGTATTACATAGAAGCACGCAGCCATTCGTCACGATTGCTGTACCATGGCCAACGGATCATTCAAACGTATAATATCTTACTAACAAGTGCTAGTTGTTAGTTTCCTGGAGAAAGTGTTAGGGACCATTGGCAGGAATTTTCCTAACAGCGCGCCATAATCCCCGACACAACAAACGCATTCAGTTGCCATAACCTGGCTGCAACCCTTGGGCCAAGGACCCGGTAATATTCTGCATAGAAAACCCGCCGGTCACTCTGCGTTAACGTGAATGGGTATTACGGTACAGGGAACTGGTCGAGGGAAAACATTTTGACCGCTGGTTTCCAAACGTTATTTGTGCTCCTTTATGGCTTCCAGTTAATACAAGCACCAGATTGTCCATCCGAAAGTGATATAATACAACCATTGGGTCGTTGCTTATGAAATGACCGACTTCTCAAGCGTGTAATGTCTTTCAGGATTTAATGGCTGAAATGTTCTGGCAAATACCGGCCACTTGTGTTATATACATCGGTGACGTATACGTACACGATTAATCAATTCAAGGCTTGAAAGAATATAACTTTGTTAGGTCAATTAGCAGAGCTTTCAAACGCTCCTCTTCGAAACTAGAGGCTCTTTGGAGGTACATCTTTTATACAAAATTTCCCATTTACCCAGCATAAAGATCGTTTACTGGCTGTTGCGATTTTTTCCAACAGCACACCTTTCATCGCAGCAATTTGTTCATATGCCAATAGTTGTAGCCTCCCATTTCTTTCCACAATAAGAATATTCATCGTGAAGAAATATTCGAAGTAAACATTTACGCTTCAGGTTGTTAATAGAAAATTATTTCGTTATACAAAATTTCGCTTCCCATTCTGAATATTATTTTGTCTGAACCGTGCAGCGTCTGCTATATCAAACATACTTTTTTTTCAATTTACCCAACTCTGCGTCCGCGTATCATATCGTTGATAATTTTTGCAGCTTCGAAGTCACTGTTAAACCCGTCAGATAAAATACGTCGAAAATGTTTGTTTCTGTTAACTCGATATTCTATTACTTTTTAGATTAAAATCGTTCTGTCGCTCTCGTATACAATGCGAAGCAATTCGTGGCAGTTTTGAAAGAGGAATATGCAAAAGTTATCGAATGCTACGCAATAATCGAATATTATCGAGCCAAATTGAGTGTATCTTTTTTTGTATCATTTTTATGTTCAAGTACACCTTCGTAGATTATTAGTGACCATGTTACATTAAAATTGTTGTTTAATAGACATGGAGCAATAAAAACGCGTGCATCCTATCAAGCGAAATAAACCGATACATTTTATGAACGGGACACTTGTTCTACAAGTATTTCCTTCTTGACACGTGACCCACGAATTTGCTATTTGGAGCAGGTTAGTCAAATGTGCTAGATGGAAACGTTTAATTATTCAATTAATCATAAAAACCGGTCGGTTCTCTTCGTTAGAAACAAGTCGCGATTATAAAAAAAATTTTTTTACTTTGATACCATAGCTGTGGGGAAATAATTTTTTTGCAATGATCCAGACAGTGATCGCCCGTTTGTATAGCGTAGCTCTTCTATGATTTCTCGACGGCTACGCCACCATGTACGTACAGGCAGCAATAGACGCCATAAAACCGTGTCTATTAACCGGTTCCTCGTCAATTCGCCTTTCACGCACGTGCTAAAACGAAGAAGAAAACTGCTGGCGAATGAGAACGACCAGAAACTATCATCTGTATTCAACTTTCGTAAATGCGGAAATCTACGTTACGCATTTTGTTGGGGACACGGATATATGCAATATTTAAAAGACAACTCTTAACGTGTTTCAACTATCAAACGCATTTAGCAATGTCATCGGCAGTCTCTATTGGAGTGTCGCATAAGTAACGCAATTTTGATTGCTGAATATGGAAGGTGAAAATGAGCAATTATTTATTGATACTTGTGAGGGAGTCGAACTTAACTTTTGGGAAAATTTTTCAACAATTTCTCCAGCACCTTCTGGTTCACATTTATTCCTGCAGCTTAAATATGTTTTTTTACCACTGACTATTTATTCTACACTCGAACGAATTACGAATTACGAATTTATCTTTGCACAATGTTAATAAGCACCTACTCATCTTGACGGGTTTCATTGTTTTAAACTCGACCCTATGTGATACAATAAATCGACTGTCACAATCGAGTCCACGTCACGCTGCACTATATACCAAATCACCAGCACAACCGTGACACGAATTATCCTCCGCTACTAAAAACTCCAATTATAATCAAACGGGGAGCGCACAGCACCCCGGTACACCGCAAGTAACAAACTCGATAATTAGAACTTCCTTTGACGAGGCGCAGCAGAGAAATGTCCAACGGCCAAGCGGACAAGCGAGATTTAACAAACATACATGCAACAGCGTAACACGAAAACGACGGAAATGTTATCCGTCTAACGAAGCGAATAATAACTTGCACAAATAACTCCCGGCCCTTTGAACTGTGCTCGTCGCCTTTTTTTCTTTTCCACGCAGCTCTTTTCTTCCCGCGTCCGCGCAGGCCTCTCCTCGTTTCCACCGTAAGAATATATATATTTTTTTTTACAACCCACCATTATGCGCCTCCTTTCTTTTCCCTTCTGCTTAATAAACGTATCTACCTATACACCCGGCCATCCTTCTCGCAGAGTCGAGAACCCGAGACCAGAGCCGAGTCAGACACATAAATAGTCTCTCCACCTTTCTCCTATTTACCGTCTCTCTTTTCCCCCTTGTTCTCTCGGCCCTACTCTTCGCGAGCTCGTCCCTCCTCGCCAACGTGTAACTTCACACCTCGTATCATTCATACATCCCGCCCCGTAAGCTCGTTCCTCTTACTCTTGCCTGGTATCGCCAGAACCGTGAGCTCCATTATCTCGAATCCGTCGCAGAGCAACCCTTTTATTCGGCGGAGAACGTAGCGATCGAAGCTGTGTTAACGTTTCGAACGGAGCCAACTCTCCTGGCCGTCGTTTCCACGCACTGTGCGTGCTCGAATAGACGCGCCTAATTGGGTTCAATGTCGTTCGAGGGAACGGATTTCCCTTAATCTGGGACGGATTAGAAGCTTGAATACCTCAGAATGAATGTCCGCCTTTCATAGAAACGATCGTATTCCCGGGGAAGATATTTCCGATGCCGCCGACAATGCGACGTCTGTAGATTTTATCTTTCCACTTCCTGAAGCTTGTGTAACAAATTTTGGAATCGCCGTTCTACGTTTGCCCGCTGGTACGTGACGTTATCGCGTTGAAGATGGAGTACCCAGTTGACTCTGCGAAAGGGGAATCGATGGGACTGTGGAATGAAAATTTGTCAGCGATGTAAGATCGAGATAGGGTGATTTTAATGATTTCAATCGTATTTAAATCTCCTTCCCTTTGGAACTGCATCTCGAGTCGATGTGAAGAGGTGTCCGATCCAACGTTCCAAGTGACATGAAACATGCGCGATAATGAGTTCATCGTAGTTGCATACCTGGGAGTGGAAGTTCCAAGGGAAAGAAAAGAAGTAGATGCGGTGGCCCGCAAAATCCTTTGGAACACGTGGGCGCCCTGAGGTTCGCCCACGTGAATCCGTGAGATTTTATTGTTCGCCAGGAAGGAAAAAGGAGAGTGCGGATGTTCGTGGCAAAGAACACGTGGATCACACGACCGTACCTCGCCACGAACAATCGTACGATTTTCGCAAACGTTGCAAGCGTTAAAAGCATTTCTCTAATCAACGTTGAATTACGACCACTTCCTTTCTGAACAATTTTACTTCACTTCGTATCCCGCTTCCAGTACGAGACTTCTTCTTGTCGTACAATAAAGCGCCTGCAAAGTAATCTCCCTAGTTCTGTTTCACTGCAAACATTGACGCCGACTTTATACGCACTTCTAAACGTTAGAACGAAAGAGGGAATTGAAATTAGCGAAGTGTCTACACACAAATTCGTACACTCCTTATTACTATCTCCGCGTAGTCAGTATAGGATCTCGTGTTAAGCCATGGACGACTTATCAGCAGTGAAGGGAAAATAAAGGAGGACGGTTCAAGGAAGTAGAAAGGGATATACAGGGAGTAGAAGGAGAATGTTACCGTGGCTTCTTATTGTACCTCGCCTCCCTTCGCCGCGTGCGGTCCCGCTGTACTCCTGGAGACCTCCCGCTGAGGGAATCAAGCCTCGGCTTAGAATCGAACCAGAAGGCCCCGGAATCTGTCTCTCAGATTATAAATTATGCCTTACAATGTTCGTTATACGTGAATTAATTCAAAGCACCCAGCATAGTCGTGAACGCTCGACGAGCGACTTGTGTCCCTTTGCTCTCGAATGTTCTAACTAACAGGAATATGTACTTGCGTATCCAAAGCTTTCTGTTATATTCGTTAGAATTTGCGCCAATTGTGTGGATTCGATAAATACACTCATGATGGACAATTTATTACGATAATTACAGAAGGATTGTGTGTTTTAGATTTTAGAGAGATCAAATATTCGATGTTCACGTGTTTACAATTAATACAGCGCTAATTATACGGGATTTGTGGATGTATGTTATATTGTTTTCATTATTATTCAATTGCGTATGGTTTTTGCAGGATTTTTAATTCGCCGCTGAGTCGTAAAGCTAACATTTCGCGATTATTCATCGCCTCGTTAACCATGCGATTCATTTCCATTACTTTCACTATTCATTGTAACCGTCAATCGATTCTGCATAAGGTGTTTCGCACGTTGGTTTCCCAATCCTTGCGAAACAAGCGTCTGCAGTATAATTTTTTCATTCTTCGTTACGAGGCAAATCGTTAATTGGCTGTCTCCTAGTTTATACCCACCTGTGCGATTTGATCTCTGGCATCCGCGGCATCTCGCCAGTATTGTTTTGATTAAAATCGCTGTACGTAGTTGCACACTTATCGAATGAATGCAACGAAAGACCCATTTATCACGCGAACATCGATATCGTCGGCCCGCCTCCAAGTAAATATAATTCCGCCGTGGGCAAGAATAAAAGACAATTCTACGAAGTGGAACGAAAAACGATTTAAATCGTTCAAGCCTGAACGTAATACGCACGTAGTTTATCCAGTGAAACGTATGTAATCCACAGTTCGGCACGGCAACGAAATAACCGACTCGTCGCCCATTGATGATATAACGCTGAGCAAACTATCGCAACGATAGATCCGCCCATTGAAATTTCCAGCAATTCGCGAAATTATTTCGAAAAGATTTGCGTACGCGTTGTTTGCCTTGCGCGGCTCGAAACGAATCGAACGCTATTTCACAACGCAACACCGTTATTGACTATTGCGCCAAACCCGACGCAACCGCCAGGCAAAAACGTACATTATTCCACGGCAATTACGGGTTTCGTCGTTATCACGTACGGTTTCGCGATATTATCAGCGCGGCCGGTCCTCCGGGAATTCGTTAATTCCCTCTTACCGCAACGTGACGCGTCGCCCGAGTGAATTGCTTACGCTACTGCGAATTCGTTCCATCACGATAAAACCAAGCCGCGCAAACCTGCGGAAATCGAATCGTTGGACCACACACCGACGCTGTTCAACGTATTAACCATGAGTGGTAGTACGCCGGATCGTGGGTCCGTGTACCAAAATGTTCTTATATCTTCCCCCGATAAACCGCTTAATGGACAGAATATCGTGCGGCGTGTATACGTGTATGTACTTATGTACGTGTGGCCTGTAAGAGAAACGATAGCAGGTGATACGGAGTGCTCGGAGGAATATACGGTAACGTTCATAAGTATTGGAACGCCTTTATGAATTCAGAGAATAGATTAGCTCGAGACGATAAAAAAAAACTACATAGTTAGTTATGTATGGGTAATTGACTATTTAACCGCAGTGGAGAACAGAAGTAGGTTTTGCGAGGTAAGGTATGTAATACGAAAAGACAGCTTCTTAGAAAATATTTGCATCGCGTGGAGTAAAGGGTTGCCTCGAAATGGATGAGTGTTATCAATATGATATGGAATGTATTATAGATTAAAGGTTGTACGTATGCAAATTAGAATATCAAACTTTCTTCTGTCCGCCGCGGTGTGTGACGTGCAAATGAAACACGACAATTATTCGTAGTGTCAGTGAGGTACAGTTACCTCGGACAATACGAACGTTCATTAAAAAATCAATGATAATTAGAGATTTTACGCAACGACCGTGCAATGCATACTACTGTGCGTACCACAGTCTGCAGAAAGAAATCGTGTGCACCTGTGATATCGCAATAAAAATTCATCTGTCGCAACGGAAACAGAAGTATTATTACCGTACGAGTCGAAACTACGGGCAAAAAGCTGCAACGCATTCGTTTATTAATGGGCTCAAAATATCTACAGTATCGGTTATGGTTTAACAACGACTGTGTATATTTTCGATTAGCTTTTTGGAGCTCGTCGGGCACAGGTCGTTAATTTTCAATTACTTTAATTAATTTTTTCAATATCGAAATATGCGTCGGTTTATCGCGAAGCTATTTCTTCGTAGCAGGAAATACGTTTTCCATCGAATTCCCATCTGAAGACTGATATGAACAAATTTGAAATGGCCTGAATAAAATGTCTCGCTGTTTCGCTACGGCGTTTCGCGTTATAGCTCTCTAAATGACGTTTTATTGTCGTTAACGTTTCGATACATAGGGCGACTCAATAGGAACAGGCTACCTTAATATCTCTTGTCGTCCTGGTGTTATGAAAATTTATGCTCCGACTCGATCAATGGTTACAGGGGATGAACACGACTGTGGTGAAACTGCCCTTTTTACGATTATTTTCTTCGACGCCATGGATATCAACATTTTCTTCTAAATAGTACGATAAAATATAATTATTGTCCAGTGTAACGATATTTATATTTATTCTACTGATTACTCGCCTAAAAATAGATTTTTAATATCGCCTGACGAACGCAGTAAATTATAAATAAATTATAATAAGAATATATAATATCTCGTGGCAACATTCGAACAATTAAAATAAAAAGAAGATACATTGCAGGTCATTGTATTTATCTTGTTTTGGAATAACTGTTGCATTGAAGGGAACATATATGGTTCTACCTTCAAAAAATATTATTATTAACAACACGGAAGGAAGTCATAGCTCCCGAAACAAGAACGAAACTAAAAATCTGAATACAATACCGCCTTTGCCCCTTGCAATCATTGACGTTCCGTCAGACTGCGTTTTTATAACACCAGCGCGACAAAAGATACCAAGGTGGCCTGATTCTAGCGAACCACCCTGTACATTAGAATGATTGCTTCATCTCCCTCAGGTATACAGACTTACTTTAAACCCCAATTCGAAACTCCGTCTATGCATGCACGTTTTCGCCCCTCTTCGCTATAGTTTCCGTTCTACGGTTACCTTTAACCAGCCCAGCTGATTACCTGCTTCAATTACGAATATCGTCAGACATTTTCCACTCCCCCTCTGCGAGTACTCCAAGTTCATAAAATTTCACACCCTCCCCGTATAATTCCAATATAATACAAGAAGTTACGTATGAGAAGCTACGCGATCCATTGTCAGCAGCCAGATAGCTGAAGCGAACTCGAAGTGGCCTGCGACTAAACTACGCCCTCGTTTATAGTCGTCGGACCCCTCCATCCTGACGGGGCATTCGTCGAAGGGCAAGCGTGATTTAGAGAAAGGAAAACCGGCGAACGTGTGCGTGCACAAATATATATACACAGTTCCTGCCAAAAATTTGCAGGCAAAATGTCATTTTGTTCTATCGCTGATAATAAAGGTATTTAAAAATAACAACTCGTTGGGCAAGCACAGCATGTATATTACATTATAAGGCACCGCTTGCCGAGTGTCTTTGCACAGATAATGTTAGCAATTTTGTATTTACGAGATACATCACGATTACTGGTCGGCCGGAAACTTTTGGCAGCCACTGTATACACACAATACATATACACAGCACGGGCAAGGGAGGAAGGAAGGGAATATAGAAGAGAATGGAAGGCAAAGAATGGAGCGTCTCGGTGCGGGATCACGAAACGTTCTCGAGGACAGTGAGTGTGCCGAGTATAAAATCGGGGAGCACCGATTATGTATCTCAATCATGGGAAACTACCGGTACGGGGGAATCCGGTGCCTGGGCCTGGCAGAACCGTACTGGCCCGCGGGCTGCGACATGTGAGGTCCCTTGCCTCGTTTGCCCTGCACAGCCTTCTGCCTTGCCTCGTGCTTTCCTTTATCCTGCCCTACCTTCTGTACACCACCCCGTTACCTTTTCTACTTTGCCCCGGCGAGATCTCCGGCTCCAGTGACTCTCAGCTTCGACGTGTTTTTCTCGCGAACGTCACGCGACACGTGTATAATGCGCGGGAATGTGTAATTTGGAAGTGCAGAATTGGGAATTGTAAGAGAATTTCAAATATTTTGTTAAGGGAACGTGCGACTTGGCAATTATTCCTTATTTCGTGAGGAATAAATAGAATTGTAGCATCGTTTCACGCTCGGTTTCTCCCCGAAGATCGCGCATACTGAGGAACAAGTATTTATGATTAAAAATTTCGACTAAAAATTCGACAGATGTCATGGTTCAACGTTGTACGAACCGATGACAGAGCTCTGACGATTTCCCTAAGTGGCAGTGTTTGGCGAAAGCATTCTCGACGTGCCGTTAGTAATACAACGCTTTGATGAGCGAGTGTGTACACAGAGGTCCTCGGTCCAGAACTTAAAATTGGAAAGATAAAGTCCAGATAAATTTTCTGTACGACGGTGGCTGAAGTGACCAAAAAATCGATACACCTATCAAGAAACGAATTTTTCTCGATCGGGTCAGGCGTGAAAGTGTCGCAAATGAACCCAAACTAAATGACAAACGCGTTGAACATTTCGCCTCTCCTGTATTTCATCATTTTCTCATTTCAATACTACAGAGGCATTGCAGAAAACTTGAACAACCCTTCTATTCCCAAAGTTCAATTATTTAAACCGCGTAAACACCCCTGTTTTAACGACAAACAGCAACTCAACGTAAAAATAACAACGAAAACCATCATCGCGACTAAACGTTTGATTAAAAACGTACACCATCCAGACGAGCGATACGTTTGCTCATTAAAACACACGAACACTGTACTCGCAGGTGTATACGTGCATAACCGAGGGAACAATGTCCGAGTGAAAGGTACTACTTTCGTTGTTCAAAAGACATTAAACGGTACAGAAATTCGACGCGACGTTCGTTCCTCTGAAAGTAACGATCCATCGTCGAAACGACTCTTTTCTATAACAAAAACGAAAGGAGAAAAAAGGAGAAGGGAGGGGAAGAAAAAAAATCCTCCAATACCTGAACATAAAAGGCCCTTTCTCCGTTGGTCGCTCATTTTCCGCCCGCCCGAAGCTATTCTGTAAACGAAAACGAAGCGGCGTGTTAGTCTCGTTGCGAGTACATACGCGTGTATACAACATTACTCGTCTTAGTCCCTTGCCCTCGGAACGCTGCCAAAGCGTCGCGTTAATCTCGTTCTTATTCGCGCGAAAGACTTTCACAGAGGGTCGACCCCCTACCACGGGAACGTTCCTACGGGAACAACTGTTCCGGGGGAGCGGAACGGGGGCGCGAGGCACAGTTTTATTGTACGCCACGAACGCGAGCCGAGTATTTTCGTCCTGTCTAGACTGCAAGGTTTCTTCCTTCTCTTCGGTCTCCTTTCGTGTCCGGATCTCTCTACGCGCGTTTCCCTTCTGCCCGTTCCCATAGGTGTGCGGCCTTATCGCCACTATTTCAACCGAGGGACACCAATCTACTACCTTCTCAAGCGACGCGGGATTCGAAAACCGGAAATGCCAGATACACGCGGGAATGGAACCTCGAGCACAAATATATATGCATATAGACGAGAGGGACCATCGTTCCATGTTTGCCCGACTATTCCACCTTTTTCTTTTTTTTCTTGTTTTTCTTTTTCCCCCAAAAACTTTCCTCGTTACCCTCTGGAATTCGTGAAGTACCGCCGCGTTTGTTCTATCCGTCATTCGTGGTTCCGCGAGAATTCCAAGGAGCGGAGAGAAGTTTGCCGTAGGGAACTTGGCGCATTGGAGAGGCACGCGGTAAAGGAAAATGCGGACGAACAATAGATAGAGGAAGAACGAGGCGAGGCTGGAACGCGTATGGTGGAAAGAAAGAAAGATGGGAAACAGCTGCTTTGCTCCTGTATTATACCTTTTCCTCTTTCGCTTGATTTAGCTTATTTAGTTTTGCCGAGGGTACCGGCGATCGATTGCCATGATTCTCGTGCTTGTATCATCCATGTCGCTGACTTGTTCCTGCTGTACCCTTTTATCCTTGCCCCTCCGTATCTCCCCAGCTCTCCTCGAAGCACCAACCATCGTGGTACGTTCCTGCTTGCCTTATTTCCCTTGCCGCTTCTGCTCGCCGTGTTCGTAATAGCAGAGAGTATCAAACAGATGTCTTCATTGCCTTTTCTGTGCCCGTCGTTGGATGATAATCCTGCGATGGGGCGGATACGCTGTGTCCGTCAGCATCCCGATACCTTTTTCATTTAATGCCGGTTTTACGTTGAAGGACAACAGCATTTAATGTTCTGCAACAGTCTGCTTTAAGAACAGCCGGCGGTAATCGTTGGACGTGAACAATGATCATGGCCAGGTTAATTAGTAATCGCTGGGTCAATTTGTCGATATTTGGAGGCAAAGTGTTGGGGAATTTATCGCTACTTCAGATATACGTACGTCTATTTTTATTTAATTATTTTTCTTCGAATTCTCATTAAAGTCAGATACATTTTTGTACGAGTGCTTAAGCGGCACGCCTGCGACACCGTTGGCCGAGAAAGGGTTAAGAATAGCCGGCAGGAATGGTTAGATCGAAAACTTTCGCTGTCAGAATAATTGGTAGTCGCGTTATTTGACTTGTTATATTTAGGTGGCAAGTGGTGAGGAATTTATCGCTGCTTCAGCTATGCGTATTACGGATAATATGGAACATTAACCCCGATTGTTTTCTATGTACACAGTGCTCGAGAAATCCGTTCCGCGTTGCCATAAATAGACGGGCGGGAAAGGTTTCCCTAAACGTTTCGGAATGAGCAAGGGATATAAGTATAGAAGGCGGGGTCGCCCCTCTATACATTTGTACAAGTGTGAACGTTTCAAGTCTTTATGATCTTGGCAATGCGTTCCGATTTGGGGGATTTTATGAAGAGACGTTTGGGATATTTATTAGCCAGAACGTTATCTTCGGGTTACATATTGAACGCCTTAAGCATTCGTTTGTAAACGCAAGAAATCATGTGTTTGACGAAACAACGTTTCAACGAATGAATTTATACTTTATTATATTTTTCTCGCACGACTTCGTTGCAAACAATTTAAGAACATCATTTAATAACTATCCTGCTATATTTAATAGCGGAATATCGTGATTTGTGTTAGCCGTGGCAGGACTTTATTGCTCGTGGAAAATTGTCCATCAAGCTTTTTCGTACGTCAGAACTTCGAGGAGGAATTGTTTTCAAGTCCCCCCCAATATCTGCCAATATCGGCCCTCAAACTTTCCTTGTTAGCACGTTTCCTATTTCAACTCTAGCTCTCGTCAGCTGGCGAGAAGATTTATATCCATGCCGGGGATTGTAAGGAAAAAAACTTCACGAAAGTTAGTTCACGCTCGACTAATATTGTTCATTTCGCTACGTTTTGTCATTTTTCTTCCCCACGTTTCTTCGTCGCCCTCCCTCTTCACCATCGTTTCCTCTGGCACGTGTAAGTAGCATCACGGTTGAATTGGCACCAAGGACCGAATGGCGATACCAAAACATTTGAATATCGTTCAGTATATCCGGGTAGGTAGGAATTTAAGAAAATTTCTAAGAAACTGCAAACATATGATACATATGAGGCACATTATTTTATTTAACCCAATGAATTACAGATATAATACACATGAATGATAATAATATTAAAAACGCATTTACATACTAGTAATCGATAGTAAGGCGTGAGAAAGGAAAAATATATAGAGCGAACTTTTCATACCAGCAACCGCGTAACAGGTTCAGTAACGGCCTAAAAGTGACAATCGTTAAGCCGCGTTAGTTTTAACGCGCCGTTCTGGTCGCATTAACTGAATGAAAAGGCTAAAGTTAACTCAACGCCGGCGCGGTTTTCACAATAAAACTCGGAGGACTTGTCGGAAGCGTTAAAAGCGTTCGCAGCAATTTTTCCGCCCGCCGCTTGTTGCACATTATAGTTCGCCGCGTTGCAATTCATTTATGGAAAATCTAGTTATCCGACACAGACACAGCGACGAAGCTAAAATGGAAAAAGGAAGTGCGCCCTAAAATTGCACACTGTTGGTCCTTGCGATTGGGTTCGCGTTGTGCCAACGGTACGTATAGGCACTATTACAATGCTACGCGAGGGTGGATTTTTCAAAACGTGTACACACATACGCGTGCGCACGATGTGTCACACGGATTATGTATTTGCCGATCGTGAATGGGAAAATAACTTCGTTTCAAGTACGACGTAACTGTTGTCCCGTTTCATCCATGCATCGTTACCGTCATCACTTTCATGGACCGTATTTTCCCTCGCAGCATCGAAAACTCATTTCCACCCCTTTCTGTCGTCGCCCTGCTTTTCATTCAAGTGCGTCCCGAGTATCGATTTATTGTTTGTCCCTGTTATAGGTCCTCCCGGGGAGCCAGGCCCTCCTGGAAAAAGGGGGAAGAAAGGGAAGAAGGGCGATTCCGGGGAACCAGGCCCGCAGGTGAGTAGAATTGTTCTTATGCTGAACCGCCCTTAAACCACCTCGTCCTGTAATGCACCCGTCGTGTTCGCACGTGCAATTTTCGTGTCTCAGAGTGTACTTCGATTGCATGGTGTAGTTGTTAACGGTACGTATGGAGCCTCTTGGAATTCGTAATCGCTGGTACACGCGAATATGTTACGCAGTTTTCGTTGAATAATAAGCATTGTCGTGCAATTAATAGATTCGTAAATGGTTTAATTATTTATTTAGTTCATACTCACATGTATGGGAATTAATTTATTCTCTGTCTCGATTTTTTTTATTAATAAACAGTGTCTCTTAAGTAAGGTGAAAAAATGCACTTTGTCGACCTAGAAATAACAAAAGTTTTAGTTTGAGATTCAAAGTATCACCCACGAATAAAGACGTTTGTCAGAAAAATAAAATAATTGTGATTTTTTAATTATGATTATATTATAAGTAAATGATCTTCGTAAGTGATGTCTATTTAAAGTACAATTTTAGAAAAGGACTAAGGATACGTAAATATTCTCAGCATCGACCTTGCTCTTCTTCTTATATAAATTAAATTCCTATAAAACAACTTCGTGCGAACATTCACGTACAACTGCATACACGTTCCCGAATCATGCACGAAAATCTAGTTTAGCAAATATGTGTGACGCTAGGTTTGTGCAGCAATCACTGTGGTAACTGAAGTACATAGCCGCGTGTGCTTACGTGTAACGAGAATATCTATCTGGTTGGAATAATTATGGGTGGTAGCACGATCCTTAACAGAATGTGCATCGCGATAATATCACGAACATGATTGGTCCGCGGAATAATTGCTTTTGCATGAACGCGAGAACACCTAACCCTTACCGCCCCTGTAAACGAGTTTTTAATTTTTTATACCCCTTCTTCCAGGGTGTGGCCGGGCTGCCGGGCAAGAACGGTTTTCCGGTATATTATTTTTGATTTTCCATCCATTCCTGTCTCTTTGTCAACGTGCTTCTTCTTTTCTCTTAATTCTTTTTTCATTTTCATTTACTACCTGTTCTCGTATACTCTGTCCACTGTTTACTCATAACACAGTCTATATCATACTTTGTATCATTGTAGTTTCACGTAGCTCCTATCTCTCTGTGTTGTTTTTTGTTTTTACTGTTTCTTTTGTTTTAGTTGTTTCACCCGCACTTTTTCCTGAAACGTTTTATTAGTTACATCCGTCTTTTATACTTGTTTCCACAACATCAAATTTACGCTTATACATATCATACATATATCTACTGACTGCGAAATGAAAGATTCGGCGTTCCCTTTCAAACGTGACGTTTAATGTGGCTTACTTTTGGAACATTAAATATTCTTTGCTCAGTAACGAATAATATTCGAATGGTGGAATTTTGTTAACAGACGGTTCGTTGTTGCTTAGCGTTTAAATATTCCATACGAATAACAAAGTATTCTATGTGTATAAGAACACGATAAGATCCAATTGCAATTAAATTTACGTTTTTTAAATATCAGTCACGATTTTCGCAGAATTATCGTCATGTTTGAAAGTACATATCTAAAAATGTGGTGCAACGCTCGATAACTTCTCTCTACGCAGTATGTTCGTATACGTACACGTTAAATACACGAAAAGTGACATGTTTCAAAGGCTACCAGCAGCCTTTTAATTCTTCATTTCTCCTTCTTCCTTCATTCGATTATCTGCTCACATCACAAACTTGTTCTTTCAGGGGCCTATTGGATTAGATGGACCGAAAGGTGATCCGGTAAGTTCACGCATAATTTATCTACCTGTATGTATACAATTCGAATCATTATACTTGAAAGATATCGTTCCTCGTAGAAATTAATTTACCTTATCCCAAGTAATTAATAACAGTTTAATAATAGTGCAGCACAAAATCGATGTTTACTAATAAAGTGATGAATGTAAAATTATAGAATGAATTATTATAAAATGGTCACAAGCGAATAGAAAAAAAAATAGCTTGCTATTATAAACCGTTCATTTGTGTGGAGATTAATAATCAATTCTATGAGAATAATATCCTCTGTGGTAACTGTGTAACAGGTAGAATTCCAGATTAAATTGGAGCTGTTTATTCTCTGATGTTCGATACTGTTCGACATGCAGATTTAATGTTGTTAAACCTCTCATGCCTGCCAGACTCTCGTGCAAGTAATTAATGAAAATGATAGCGATATCAATATGGTAGAAATGTAATTAGTTATTTCGCACGGACAAATCGCATCGATATTCTTTTGATACGGCAAACAAAGGAATTCTACAACAATGATTTAAACACATAATATATTTCAGTTCTTTCTAAATAACACACTGCAGTAATCGAATAATCAATTTAATATCAAAGGCATTCAGTGTTGTATTTCTTTCAATGATACGTTTAATTAATATATTATGCCAAGCCGAAACAATTTTACTTTACCATTTTATACGAAAAGGAACCGTGCTGGCCAATAAACGCGTTCCAATCGGTCGATATCAAAAGGATTGTAAAAGCCGTACTAGCTGGAATTGACTCTTGTGTGCGAGGCTTTCGAGGATTACCCGCCCAGTAACAGATTTGAAACAACAAAAAATAAAACACAAAATAACAGCCTCTTGAATGGAAATTTTTTATACGAACTTTGAAGTAGCGTTTGAGGCCAAACGCGTTATACATATTTCCTCTTTCAATTTCAAAAGCCTTCGAGGATGCTTTATCATTACTCAACCGTGTTTGAAAAATACGAACATTGTTTCGTGGCGAGGGAAGAAAATTCCAACTTTAGAAAAAGGAAAAGAAGCGACCAATCCAACGTACGAACGCCATAAATGATTCGTTTCACACTGCATAAAAACGCATTTAATTTACGATGCTCGTTTCTAGATGTGTTTCCACAGCGTTGACAGAGAGAAAGAGGGTGAGAGGGAGACCTTTTTCCCATTGACCCATGTTCAGGGGAACTTTTCCCATCACGTGCTTGCTATACTGTGAAACGAATCAATTGCAAGGTCTATGTATGAATACATACATCTATGTATACTACAAGTATCGATAATTGACGCGAATCGAATCACTTTTTCATGGTCGGTAAAGAAAGGAACAAGTTGGTTTGAGTCGAGAACAGATTTCAGGAACAATTCGATTATCGATTAATTTGTAAAAATGCTTTCCACTTTACCCTAATGCAAATCGATGGAAGAAAAGATAAATCACAAATTCAATTCGTTTCTTATTTTTTACTCCGATCCCTTTTATAATCGTCGGCATATACGTATACATAACATAGAATTATGGCATACGTAGTTGTACGTAAGTGACTGAAATATTTCATTTGAGAACCGTCACAAAACGTACATATGTACGTACTTAATTTTTTACTTGCCTAAGCGAAACGAATAATACGAGGATTGGTGGTCAAACAGTGAGAATGGATGTACGAGCAGACATATAAAGGAGAACGATGATTGGTAGCGTGAGAGAGTGTGAGTGTACTGCAAATACTGCGATATTTGTTCTATCGATGGTTGGCCTGAAAGAACTCCGATCGGCTCACGCGAACTGGCCCCTTACCTGTACGTGCTTTTCATCTGTGTTCATTCGTGTTTCGAGTGTACACACGTATGCGTGAGTCATAGACCGATAGTGAACAAAAAAAATGTATTTGTAGTACACTATATGCATTTTCATCCGGTACCCTTCGTTCTATATTTTTTCCCCTCTTTTTTCATTGAAACAACAAACGTCACTTCTGCTCGCTGTGCGGTTTGCTTTCTTAGAACTTCCATCGATTGCCTCAAACGTGGAATACTAAGTAATTGTTTGAGGAAACCATAAAATATTGGGTTAATATTATTAGTAGTTTCTGTTGCAACCAGTTAGACTTGGCTTTCGCTATTATACGGTACTAATCTTAAAAGGCTAACAATTCTTAATCACTTTTGCGTTCCATTGGATTTTGTATATCCTTACTTTCTCGAGAGTTTATTAAGAGATTTAAAATAGAGGAATAGCGACAAAAATTTGCTTCAGCCAGTTCTTTGCACAACTACGAAGTTATTATATTACTTGCAGTCCTTGCAGTCCTTCAAACAATAAATCAGACAGGAAGACACTTCCCTCTTAAATGAAAGTTTTAATCATTCAAAGTCAATTACAGTTAATTATCTCAGGCTATTTACGGAAATATCGATAACACGTAACAGATTGGATTTTGCAATAAATATGAAGCCGCTATATTTGAATAAAAATGGAGCGACAGATGCTACAGTTAACCTAGCCGGAAAAATCATCATTCATTGAAATTCTAATTTATATGCAAACGAAATGCACCTGAGCAAACAAAACAAAAAACGCCAAAGCACGTTATACTGTAATACATTTTCGTCTGAAAATACAGCAAGAATATAATATCACTACCAAATGAAAAAGCTTGGCATGCAAGTTCTATTCCAGCAACAGACTAAACTGTCTTTTATAATGGACAGCCATATAGGGAAACCAGGTGCATAATGAAACACTACAACAGCGCGTGAAAATTCGAAAAATAGCATTCAAAAAACATATTTTACACCATATTCTAGTATACTCTGTCGTTTTCTAAACCTTGCAATATAAAAGCTCTACCGTTTGTTTGATCGCTGTATTTATACTCACAATTGTGCAGTTTGAAAAAGAGGAGAATTCAACAAACCACATTTCATACCGTTTTCGAAATTCATTAAAAGTTACGTGCTTTACTTTTCAGTTGTACTTTGGGACATCGTTATTTTTCCATTAAATACAGCGATGCGTTTCATTTCCAGGGTCGGGCAGGAGAAAAGGGCCAGAAAGGTGAACTAGGAAGTCCGGGCTTTGACGTCTTCTCTGCAGTAAAGGTATCTAGCTACGTTATCTGTAGAAACTGAAGCAGTGCGTTCAGTTTGCTGAAAACCATATACGTAACGCGAAAATACGTTTACATCGTTTTTCCTTCCATCCTTCTCGCTCGTCTTCTGTTCTTCGCGTGCTAATTTCATCGGGCTCTGTACATACAAATGCATCAGGGGTGCGCGGGAGTAAAAGTGCGAATACCTGAAAACGGGTAGAATGTGAGAAAATAATATCGGGAAAAACGTGGCGAACAAAGGTTCGAAGGACGAGCGACGTATTTTCTGTGGCAAAAGGTACACCGTTCATTTAACACCTCGGAAAACGCGTTTCAATCGGAGAATACAGGCATCAAGTTGCAAGTACTGCATCGAATTTAGATCAAACTTTGGCTCATTTGTTTAAATTCATTATGCAGGTAACATAAATTTAGGGGCGGTCAATTACGCGTACTTATTCATTTTTATTTACCGCCTCGTCAAACGAGTATGATTGAAAAGAAATGGATACATTCGAGAAGTGAAAATGTTTCTAATAAATAAATTTATTATTGGAGTTTTCTTTAGCATGTACGATTTAATCATTTGTATGATGCATGTAAGCATCTTTTGAAAAATTAAACAATATACAATTTTCCGATTGAAACAACGTTTTACATGTACCTAATGGAAGTAACGTATGCCAATTTCTTTCAAACTTCTGAACGTGTGAATCTCTATGTTTTTCGTTAGCTCGACGATCGAGAAAAACGGCTTCGTTCTCAATCAAGAATATCGTCCCATATTGTTTAAATGGCACGGCTGATTAAGACACTCGTCAGGCAGAGAATAATCCATAGAATCGATTTAATCGAGCAGCTCCAGACAAATGTATTATATAGGTAGACAATATTCTTGAGACCGAAGCTTACGTTCTCGATTGAAATAGTCGAACATGCCTCGTATCGATCCTCGCTGACAATTTGCCACGTTACGATCGAGAGTCCACGCAAGCAACGGTACGAATTAAACAAAAATTAAAATACTCATACCTGACTTCGGATATAGCATAGTAGATAGATAGTACTCTTAATTTTTAATTTTAAGATGCGATAAAAAATAATCAATATAACGTTAAACTACGATAAATTCAATCTAAAGAAATCATTTTATTTATATTACATCTCCCAGACCATATCTATATATAAATATACGCTTGCTTCATATTTTCGTCATACTTTTTTTTTCAACCAAAGCATTTTTGAACCCCTGTTTACGCGGCACAATTTTCCCCAGCTTTATTGTTCACGGAACACGTTGGCATCATTTTGCGAAGGAACGCGGAGAAACGCCGCGCAACCCTTTTCCATTTCAAATACTATCTATCTACCGGCGTAGATTAAAGGGACCACTTATTAATCCCACACCGAACGGACAATTATCGTCGCTGCGTGCACCCTCGACAGATCGGTGGCGCGAGGCGTGACGTACTTTTCTTTCTCGTCGACGCATCGATCTTCGACGATACATATTAACAATATAAACCATCTTTCCGCCTACGGGTCAATGCACAGGGATTAGGGTTAAAGAGGTCGGTGACGACGCTCCGCGGCGGGACACTCGGCTATGCGGAAATCGTCGCTCTGAAGGTAACCGGCCTCTTCGGAAGGCAACACGGCTCGTGTTGCAGTTCAGAAATCTCTTCTCGTCGTCGCTGCTCCCGCTTCTTGTACCTCTTCTACTTTCTTGATTTTTTTTCTTTTTATTTGTTTTTGTTCTTCTCCTCCCGACGCTCCGTCCAAAAGTCCCCGTCTCCCCGTTGCCTCATCACCGTAACCATGGACCTTCTTCGTCCAGCCTATACGTACATATGTATATTGTTCCCACGTTCGGAACCCAATCCCCTACGAGTTCTCCTGTCCGCGCTCTGTTAGACGCAATCCTATTTCTAGTCGTTGCCTCGTGCGGTGCTTTCGGTGTAGCGTTCTTTTATTAGTTTAAACGGGTGGTTTAAAGCGCGGCGAGGACTTTCACTTCGATGAAGGGGCGGTTTTTTTTCTTCATTTCCACGGTCGCGGGTTGTTCGATCGTTCTGCTCGGGGATGATCGTTCGGGACGCATGTACATTGGGAAGCACGGTTGTTTGGAATGTGCGAATGATTTTTCTCCTTTTTGTTGTTTTCTGCTGTCAATCCTCGAATCGGGATCGCAGTGTATTTAGTGATTGCTGCGCTGTCGATTTTTCGACGCGCAGCAGTGCCCTCTTCGTTCGACAAGTTTACGGTCCTCGTTTGGAAACATGCATTAAGGGCGATGCAAACGCGATTCAAACACGAAGGATCGCCGATGAGAAAAGCTGTCCGAGCTTTCGCGGAACGCAACGTTTTCAGTGATATTAAATTCCCAGAGGCACTACTGTATTATGTACAAAATAATTTCCATTCTCTTGTCGCGTATTTTTATAAAAGAGAACCGAACATGAGAGATTGTTTCCAATTAACTAATTCGTTGGCAGATATATTGTACGACACTTGAATTATTGGGTATAATTGTTTGAATAAGAATACGATTGAATATAAGGGAGAAATTTCGTAGCGCGATCGTAAATCATTTCCAACTTCCAGCTTCTTCCGTTTGTAATTACTGTTTCACTTGCAAGCACTGAACCTTTCATCGAAGTGTCCTCGTCGCACTTTGTCATCTATGGTTTTTCTTTTTGGTTGGTAATGGTATTTTACTTCGACTAACAAGGGAACATATTCAGATGTTAATTTCCGATTTTGATGAAACTTATGTGAGATATAGTTCTTTGAAAAATATTTGACACGTATTTTTTTTTATCGGCAACCATCCACTTTGAAGGGGTGAAAGCAGCCCTCAAAGTTGGGGGTCAAAACCATATTTTTGAGATATCTCGGAAACCAGAGGTCGAAAAAATTTTTTTTTTTTTTAAATTGTGTGTTGTTCAATGGGAAATGTAGTCGCGCAAGAAAATTTTAACAAAAGTTTTTTGTTTAAACAATATATTAAAAAAATGTTTTTTTTTTGCAGTTTCTCGTATTTATTGTTAGTTCATTTTAATGTAAACTTGGGTGTGTGATCTTTGATACAAAATAGGGGATACATGTTTCAGGAATTTCTTTTTTTTGCCATTTAACAATAATTATACATAATGGAAGATAGTCTTACACCTGGCGTGCGTAGGAAGGAATCGCTATATGTTTCTATCAAAATGTTTATAACGTTCGTCGGATTGACCTTCATGTTCGTAAAAACGAATCTAACAACAAAAATAAACCAGCAGCAAAAGTAAAACAGTTTTACAAATCGAAAAGAAGTAGCCTTAACTTCTTAATATGCACGTTCCTTTACAAACCGCAATGCAGAAAGACTAATAGCACACGCAGCAAAGTGCCCATATTTATACATTCTTAAGACTGCTTTGCGTTTCCCCCTCTCACCCTAACAACCAATAGAAATGTTTGAAAATATTTGTGTCCTTTTGAAATGCTGTATATAACCGAGCTAAAAGCATTTGGTGCGGCATTTGCCACCAGCTCTTTTTAGAGCTACCATAAACGACGAGGAAAACTCTAGCTCCGAGGATTCACAGTTTAAAAAGGCTGCAGGTATATTTTAACCGAAGGCCCAACTACTGCCGAAATTCACAGGCGAATTGGCTACAAAAATCTGTACCCTTACTCCGCCGCGGTAATTAGCACCGCGTCACGCTGCTACCTGCGCCACCTTCTTTACCTACCAATAAAACAATAAACGACACATAACCCAGTGGTATTGTTTAAAATACTATACACGTTTATACTAAATGCTTATATTTCGATAAAACAAGCCCATCCTTCCTACGCACACCAGGTGCAAGACTATCTTCCATTATGTATAATTATTGTTAAATGGCAAAAAAAAAGAAAATCCTGAAACATGTATCCCCTATTTTGGATCAAAGATCACACACCCAAGTTTATATTAAAATGAACTAACAATAAATACGAGAAACTGCAAAAAAAAATCATTTTTTTAATATATTGTTTAAACAAAAAACTTTTGTTAAAATTTTCTTGCGCGACTACATTTCCCATTGAACAACACACAATTTAAAAAAAAAATTAATTTTTTCGACCTCTGGTTTCCGAGATATCTCAAAAATATGGTTTTGACCCCCAACTTTGAGGGCTGTTTTCACCCCTTCAAAGTGGATGGTTGCCGATAAAAAAAAATACGTGTCAAATATTTTTCAAAGAACTATATCTCACATAAGTTTCATCAAAATCGGAGATTAACATCTGAATATGTTCCCTTGTAAGTTACAGTATTTAGGTATATCTCTGGGCATGCCTTGGATTCGGAAGAGCGATTGAAAGGAAAAAAAAAACGGGACACCCCCGAGAGATCCATTTTTAGGTTTTCCTCACCTACCCCGTTACCCCCTATGTTTTCGTCTGGTAGCTATTTGGTTTTTTACCCGTAGTGTTGACCTACTTCTAGGGACTTCAGGAGCAAGGGCATAATATCTCAGCGCAGACCATCATACAACTGAAAGTAAGTGCGCCTGCTCTTTGGGAGCCCCTCCTCCTTCATCCTCCTCCTTTTCTTGTCATCGATTCTCCAGGCATTCGATTGTGCACATGATTCGTCACATGAAGAACTATTTCGCAGAGTCTTTTACGGTGCTATTAAATGCGCAAACGCAATTGACCAATGGGTGTCACTTCTTTCTTCTTTTTTTTTTTAAACAATAAACTGTTCGTCGAGTAATGTAAAGCGAGTGATGTAAAGAAATTGATTGATTGACGCGACTAATGGATTTTGGTAAAATAAAAAATTGAGGGAAAGGGAGGGTTACATGTTGATTTTTCAGAGTACAATTTTGTATAAATAAATCGGTTACTTGGCGAATCGAATAACGATGTACACAAAGGAAATCTTCGAAGGATTCTTTTCTTGATTCTTCTCTTCTGACAATAAGCGAGTAAAATATATTGTTGAAATTGGCCTTTGTGTCCGTTGAATAATAACGACAGATACACCGTTTTACCTTGCACCTTTCCATTTTGTAACTTCAACTCGAGCATTATTTCATTCTTTTTTAAAGCTTCTCTCCCAGGGCCGTGTAAGATAAAGTGTCTCTTGTTACACGGAAATACTTATAAGTTCGAATTTCTTTTGCAAGCGTTCATTGGATGCGAATAAGGAATCCTTTGTTTCGATGGACTTTCGCGAAAGTATGAAACAATTTGTTATCAACGTTTGAATGTTTCAAGTTATCTGACAAATAATTGTACACTACTGTGGTTAGCGCGACCGAGACACTGATTTAATTGACAATATGTTTATTGTACACGTGTACCAGGGAAGAAATCGGAACGAGAGGAGCATTTGAGACGAAAAGATGGAAACACGACCCTGTTCTCTCCGCATACCACTCTACTCCCAATTTGGCACGCAAAACTCAAGCGCACGTCGATATTCAATAATAATCGACACTGCGCGCACGTTGCATGCGATGCATGATATTTCCTTTCGACGACTTTTCTTGCAGTAGTAATTGGTATATGTACCTACGTGTGTCAGTGTATTTTATTGGACGAATCGTAAATTAGAACGAGTCCAAATCTAAATTGTGTGCATGGATGGTGAAATAACTGTGTGTGTACGCATACATGTACATGCGCATTCCCTTATTAATACGGTTTTTTGGCGTAAAGTAGAAACGAGATGTAAATCTAATAACTGTGACTACGTATTTTGATATTCGAAGAATTATGCATTGATTGAAGACAAAATTGGTGAAAAAGATGGTACATATAAGTTTTATCAGATAAATGTTTAAACCCCCTTTTCTTTCAACAATGCCGGGCCTACTTTATGAAAATCTTGTAATCATGCGAATTAATTGTCGCCGGCCATGTACATATGCGTATACATGTAGTAATGTAGATACAAATTTAACGTGATAGTAAGGTGGTAGTTTTTGTTGTCTTACTATAAACCTATTTATTTACAGAGAAAAAATGATTCTCACTTCTTCCGCTTCGTACCATACAGTATACCGGGTGAAAACGAAGACTTTTCTTTAAAAAATTTTCACCGAATTTCGATAGAAAAGTGTTTGCATTCATTCAAGCTTATTACCGCATGCTTGCGTTTCGAAATTGTCAAGTTGTGCGTGAAATTCTATTACTCGATTCGCAACCATTCGTGCAATTAATTTTATAAAAGGGACATTCTCCCCGTACATTCACTGAAATATAGTCTATTTATGCTGGCCAGCTTTCTCGTACGTTTTAATATAATTCCGAACGAGACAAAACAATCTGCCCTCAAAGGATAATAATCTGAACGGTGATCCCTTTAATACCACGTTGTATAAATCTTTTAATCAATTTCAACCTAAACCAAACCACCATACATCTCCACTTGCATGGTCGTTTAAAAAATCGTTTTTCACGCACAATATTACGCAGCTTTCTCTTCGTCTCTGTCCACGATCCTTTTCCACCTACGTATGTATCTCGTTTCTCTCTCTATCTCTTTCTCTTTATCTGCCTTCTCTCCTCCTCATTCTTTTACTTCTTCTGTCTGCCTCTTTGTATTATTCACCACCGACAGTTTTCTCCGCTGCTCCTTTCCTGTCCCTTCCGCTTGTGGCACAAACCGACGAGTACCGAGAGACACTCTTGTCGAGGGCTCTCGCCGGAAGAAAGCGGTAACGACGTAACACTCTTGGAACGTAACAGGGAGAACCAGGGGAACCTGGAGCACCGGGACCACCCGGTCCCCCGGGATCCGAAGGTCTTCCTGGACACGAAGGCAGACAAGGAACGCCGGGTGACGTTGGACAAGCAGGTGAAAAGGGAGCACCAGGACCAATTGGACCGATTGGTCCGACTGGTACACCAGGGATTCAGGGTCCCAAGGTAACACGGATAATTATTTGATTATTACAGGATCAAACGTTCCTTTTTCTACTTTCAATCATGTCCATATACGTCGCAGTGGGTGATCCTATTTATTTACAAATTTTGCACCTCGCTGAAAGGGTTATTTTGGTAGGAACAGGGAGGGGGAATGAATTAGCCGGAGAGGGTCACTCCAATTTTTTTGGAGTATTTACAATTTAATGTTAGACATGCTAATAAGTAATTTATTATTTTGTCGTCGATATTTTCTGCGAGATATTGAAGCGTAGGACCATGTTCTCGCCACGATTACGCGTTTCGACTATATTAAATGAATAATGAAATCACGGCTTCTGAATCTACTCCGGACCGAATCTAATTTCATCGAATTCGTCGTTCTGAATGGAAACGATCCGTAAATCGAAATTATATTGCTTCTCTGCAGGGTGAAAGGGGCGATAAAGGAGACCGAGGTATAACAACGTCTTTGAGCGGGGACCAGTTTCCTACTGGAGTATTGGAAGGACCGCCCGGTCCACCAGGACCACCTGGTAAGTATATATACGTGGTATAATTTAAATTCCCTGAAGACTGATATCCGTACGCGTATGATATATTAAGGCAACACAACACGACCACGTAGAACGATATGAATTATTATCTCTATGGTTCTTGGATCAAATGCCTCCGTGTAATACGGATGATTAAATGTTTATTAGGTGATAGCACTACATTTTATCGTGGCAAAATTTTTTATACCCGACCTTAAAAGCTGTTCGATACGGGGGTATAAAAAGTACAATCGAGCAGACAGATTCAATTGGATAACGGTGAAACGTGCCACGAAATAATTGAAGCTTTAATGATCACATTCGCTAATGTAATGCGTAGGTGTATTGAAATTTTCTATCCACCTTTGGGCACTCGTATATTTTCCCTTAAACGTATTTCCTGTTAGGTATTTAGCAAGTGTCTGATTTTGTTTGTAATTTCGAAGCTTTCTGCGATGAAACGAGTTTTAGAGGGGAACAAAAATTGGGTCTTTGTACATGAAGAATTTTTATGTGCCTCTTGGTATATTTTATTGTTATCCAGTTGTAGTTATCTGTTCTTATTTACTCGTGGATTTCAACGCATCCGATTTGAGAGGAATAAGTTTTGCACAAATATGTTCGATTTATAATTATTATGAACCAACATAACACTTACACAGATCGCCAATAATTTAACACGTATAATATTATCAAATAGCATTTATTCTAACAAACGATTCATCAAACACTTTATATGTCAATCACTAAAAAATTAATAATAATTAAAACCTAATCCTCATCTGCATGGCTAGGACTAGTACAACTTACACAACTTTATCTTCAACACTGTATCTTCCAATTTTTGTGACAACAAGACAACAATCACTACAATTAGATAATACTTAATTTTTCATAATTAATCAAGCAAACTCTAAAAGGAACGAACGGTATGGAAAAGAAGTAACATTTAAGGACTGCTATCTATTATATTTAATTAATATAACACTGTCATAGTATACGATTATATTCTATTGTGAGCAAAAACTTGCTTGCATAAGATAAGCAACATCGAAAGTGATAGTAGACACAGAGGCAAGCTTGATGAGAATAATCACATGTATGCAAGGTAGCACGGGAGCAGATTTTATTAACGCAACCTTTGTGGCTTGCTTTCACCTTGTATTATAATTAATTAGTGTGCCTCTGTTAGATACCAGAGAACTCTTAACGTTAGCTTACTACACGGTGATAGAGTTAATGCTTTTCGAAATGCAACTCGTATTCACGTTTACGTACCCGGTTGTAATTAACCCTTTTACGTAAAATTGGGTCAATCAGACCGAAAATCAGAACAAGGATACTCTTTTTCCCTCCTCGTTTATTAATATTCACTCGTGCTGTTGTGCACGAGAGAAAGGACAAACTGTTTTAAAATTTTCATTCCAACACTCTCGCGTTTCTCTACCCATACTAACTATACTAACTACAAAAATACATACATATAGTCGTACGTATTTGTAATTCGAGTGGCAAAACAAATTGATCAAACCATAGAAACAAACAGCGTTTTATTTTACACTATTTTAAAAAACAGAATGATTGCTACAACATTATCACCCTGTTACCAAAATAAACAATATTTCCAGCCTTTACCTGCTAGGGATACGTGACTTCAATTCATATAAATCAATTTCCACTCCAAACATGACATTCATGAAACGGACCAAAGCAAATTATTATTTTCAAATCGATCGAAACAATTTCCATATCAATTTTAAAAACTATAATTATTACAGCTCGCGAAAAACATCTTCGAATCTATCGACAGACGAACATTCTAATAATAATATCAGTCATTTTAAACGTTTTCAAAGAATCACGTGCACACGCACCGCACTGTCAAATTCCGAATACCAAAGTAAATCAATTTTACCGCCGTACAGTCAGGTCATTGAACGAACACAATGAATAGTAATTCAGAAAACAAAACAAAAAAACAAGAAGAAATTTACTCGATCTTGCGTCTATGCATGATTTTACACGAGAACAAGAGTGCGTGTGCGACCGAACGAATGTTATATTTTACCTTATGCACGTGATATAAACGCACACAGGGCCCCAGGGCGAGAAGGGGGAGCTGGGTCCGACGGGACCACCCGGTCTGCCGGGAGAGAAGGGTGCTCGGGGAAAACAAGGGAAGAGGGTAAGCTTCAGCGAGGTCCTCCGGCGAACAACCACCGACCAAATCGACCGTACAAACCGTTCCGTTCTAACAACCAATATACACCAACTTTCCACAAACTCTCTCGAGAAGGAAAATTACCCTCCTGTTGTATCAATCATATTCCCTTTTTGTTTACTTCATTTTTTTTGTTTTTGTTTCTTCTGTCCCACCATCCACACCCACGTTCGAGAAACCTTTTCCACGTGTTCTTCTCAAATTCCTCTGTGACATGTATCTGCATGATTAGAGCATAACTATAGTTTCTATCGGGCAAGAGGATGCATGCTGTTCAGCTTGAATGCTACAAGGTTGGTTTCTTGGAGCGAGCACTAATCGTCGTCGTCGAATTTCTCGTATCGCTTAACCGTTGTCATTGTTCAGCGAAATCATATAGTTTTCTTGCGTTTTCAACTATCTTCATCCTCGATTGTCCTCAATCTATTTTTCACGGTTCATTTAAGCGTCCAAGATCCAATTTGTTTATAATTGGGATCCTATTAATATGATTTGAAGTGCCTCCACGTATTCTCGTCCCGATCCTGAAATGACGTGACGGTTATTCACGCTTTAAGACACCTGCATGAAAATCACGAGAAAGCACAGGAATGATCTTATCACGCACGCATGCGAGCATGCAAACATATGGCACAGCACGATCACCTGCCTTTTTTTTTATTTTTCTTCGTTCGATATATCGAAGTAAATAGCCGTGAAACTGCGTTGTCGTTCCGGCGTAGACGGCCGAAAAATGTTCTCACCTGCATTCGAGATAAATGTGATACAAAGGGATGAAATTGTTCATTTTTCTTGACCGTTGTAAGGTGCGGGGGAAATATTCGCGGAGAAAGAATAATTAACAGGGAGAATTATCAGATGATTTTTACAAATTCGAAATTCTTTGAAATTATGATGAACTTTATGTACAGTTGTTGACGAAAGTATTGAACCGCCTAAACCGATTCGGTTCGTCTTCACTCGTTAGACGTTCGGCTCCTTTCCAATAAATGTTCCAAAACAATCAGTCGCAATTGTGTTCAAATAAACCTTAAAGTATTCATTGATAAATACAATGTTTTCACTGGCATACAATTTTTCCCGAGGTTCACTGAACATCTACCGTGGCCAAACACTTTCTGTTACCCAACTGTACATGTATAACAATGAGCAGAGATTTCTGGGGTACGAGCATTTCATAATGTCTAATTGTCGCTACCATTATTCCGTCTTTGAACGCAGGAAGAACATTTTCCACGGTCGTAACGCCGTCGTTCGAAAGGTGATTACGCGTGTACGTAGAAGAAACACATTTCGCGAGAACGGTGACTGGAACAGTCACCGAGGAAACTAGGAAAAAAAATAACAGAAAGAACGTTGGTGGCAGCAAATAACACGTACGCGTAGCGATACTCGAAACTTTGCCCGACACATCCACTTCTGGAAGCGTTACATTCGCGTCACAGAAGAGACGCGCGATTAATAAAGGGCCCTTCATGCAGAAGAGGTTGGAAACTAGTTCGCTTCCGATGGGTGCGAACCAAATTACACACCTGCGCACTTAACTCTATAACCACGATTTGAGAGAAAAAAGAAAGGAACAAAAAAGTTGCTCAACCCGTCATTTCTTTAACCCTTGTTTTATTTTATTTTAAGGTCTCACCGTAAGTATTTTGGCACATTTATCGAACGATCGGTCCTACGGGCGACGTTTGCAAACAAGGACGGTCGTCGTTGCAGGGAAAAAACGAGAAAAGAATTAATTAATTACGTTATACATTCGTAGCCGAGTGCAACGTCGATTCTGTGGGTATTCAAATATTAACCTGTAGCCGAATGTGAGAAAAATCGAGAGATAACATTAAACATCGAGTATCCGTCGAGAATAACGAGACTTGTGTCTCGACGCAACGAAAATTCGGAAACGCGAGAATTATGAACTTTTCCGATCAGTACGCAATTTATGGGACGACAAGAAATCGAGTCTCTTTCAATAATCATTGAAATTGAAAAATATCTCTGGCGTATTCGTGTAATTTGACTTGCCGGGGATTTTATCGAGCGTTGCGTACCTTACAGAATCAATTTCTAATTAATTCGCAGCGGTCTAAATGGTAAATGCATTTCACATAATTTCCTCGTTGCGAAATCGATTTTACCTAACAGTATCTACTTATATACCGTATGCAAATAATAGTTAGAAAATTCTAATCGCAGTGAAAGAACAAAAGGATTGAAAACGGGGGTGGGAGGAAACGTGTGAAAAGGGTGAAGGAGAGTGAGAGAGAGAGAGAACGAGGGAGACTGATCGCTTATCTTAGTCAGTAGTCTTTGGCGTAGTGTACGTAGCTTGTGTAACTAATTTGTGTTTAATGTAGCAAGTAACACCACACTACTTCTTCCCTGTGTGTCGGTTCAAATAACTAATAACTAATACTACTACCCCTGGCTTTGAGGCTCTCGCAACTTTATCGACCGGTGATCGATGCAAGCCTGCGATTGTCGCGTAAGTATTAAACAGCCCCTAAAGGAAAAAACTACGTAGCTTTACTATCGACTCACCTTTAAACTACATTATGTCATACGCAGCTAATTAACGTGTACTATCGATACCTGTTTTTTTTTTTTTTTAGTCTATCGTCAATGTTTTGATCCTCATGTAATTCGTTTGCCTTCCATCTTCTTCCTTCTCAATCGTTACGTACATAGTCCGTTCTCGATGACACTTTGATGATGAAAATTGAACGCAGAATTATGATTATTCATGGTGAAATAAAACCTAGCTGTTGGATGTTTAATTGTAAATAATTATAAATGTATGTTCTATACGACTGAATTAAATTGGATACACGGCAATTTTAATGCACATCGGTGTATTATAAATTCGGAAGAATGAAAATATTAAAGAAAATAAAGATTACTGAACATTTAAAGATATCAATATTGTAGAGCATAAAAATGAATGCTAGTCGCTGCGTAGAATGGCATAAATAGCAGAAACATTTTGCACCGCTATTTGCGATCATTCAATATATTACATATTCGCAAATTGCGCTGTGCAAACTGAAAAATATATGTATGTAAATACGTAGGTTGAGTGGAGGAGAGACGGAAGAAATTCCGATAGCTTCCAGTTCTACTAAACTTGATCCCACTAACAATCGTTCCCGTTGTCGTTCAATCGCATGCACACACCCGTAGTACATTTTTGTGTTTTTATTTTGTTCAATTGAATATTAATGTGTTTAGATTTCGTGTGTTAAACGTAATGTAATTATTAGTCGTCTGGATTTTGGCACAATCTTATTTCCTCGGTACAAGGGACGGCGAAATATTTAGCCTGCGTCGAAAATTAAATCGCTATAACAATAATGATAATAATGACATATAACTTGTGCCAAAATCGATCGCACAGATCATAGATAACTTCCGATAAAAACCAATCCTTTCCTCGTGCCCCCTCCTACTTTCAAATGAAACCCATTAACGCTTTCGTCGTAAAAAAAAAGAGAAAGGAATATTCAAAAAGATTAAATAAATATGGAGGACCTGGTTGGACCTGACCTTACAGTGTTACATTATAGGGTTTCAAGGGTGAGAGCGGTTTGGCATTGATGAGAGGCCCACCCGGCTTACCGGGCCCAAAGGGTGAACCCGGTGAACGGGGTTACCGGGGCGAAAAAGGCATCGTAGGAGACACGGGCTCACCAGGTAGATTTTCAAGAGCCATTCCTCTGCGAAATACAAGACGAAGATAGATGATTATTAAACGATTTCTTTCCTCTCTACTGCTAACGCCGGCAGATCGTTTCCTCTAACATTTTTCTCTTCTCTTTTTCCCATAAAATAACAGATCTTCTACTCGTACTCCCGCATAGGCTCTCTAATGCTGATAGGCCTCTATACTTTCTCCTATATAAAAAAAAAATTACTCCACTTTCTGGCTAGCCGACGTAAGTGTTAATTCTAATTAAATCTTCCCCGTGCGATTAAATGCAACTAAACATCGTTCTGAAAAGAATTTTGAAGGGTTGCTCAGTGACGTGTCACGCAGCTCATTATTGTATGCATATTTATTAATAATGAAGATTTTTTTCCTTGAATTATGTGTGCGTGACTGTGCGTGTGTGTGATGGACAGAAGGTGGGAAAAAAAGAGAGAGAGAGAGAATGGCAAAGTAAAATGCAAATAACAATTAAACGAACGGGTCACGCTTTATTGACAGCTCGGGTGCCGTGAATAATAATTGCAAATTTATATGTACTATCGAATATGACTACTTTCAGGGCCGAAGGGAGAACAAGGATCACCTGGCACATCTGGTTTAAATGGAACAGACGGAGAGACTGGTATCCAGGGCCCTCCGGGATTGCCGGTAAGTAAATTGTACTTACGATATCGAAGTAAAATGAGGACAAAAATTTAATCAACGTTTTAATAGTATCGTTGAAACACAATTCTTGCAATTATTATTGCACGGTGTTTCAATGCAGGTATGAAACTGATCGTATGAAAGTAATAACAGACGTGTCATAAAGTTAATTACAATCCATTCGATTAATTGTTGTTTCAGAGTGGAACATGTATTTGTGTCGAACCGTTATAACATTTTCTGCAAACAAACAGAAAATGCTGTACAAAGCAAGCAAATGTTGCGCAAACATAAACTCGTAAATATTTCCTTCAAATAATTATAGGAAAAACGGGAAATAAAAAAACTATTGATTTTTCGTGCGATATTATGTCCTGACAGATTCACAATATTTGTTTAACTCGTTTACCCAGACTATGTTTACTAATTGAAAATAATAAATATTATTCGAACAGCAATGAATTTATTTTTCAAATAATACAAAAGAGATTTATTGTACCTTTCTAGTAAAACATTTTTGAAGCCTATGTTTGTTTAACATATTTTCCTTACTTTCACTCGAGGTTTACACAATTATTTACAAATTGTTGGGCGCAGTTGTTACGAATATCATATATTTGTGCAGGGCATCTCTGGGCCGAAAGGTGAGAAAGGTGAATACGGTGACATAGGACCACCAGGACTTATGGGACCACCAGGTTTGCCTGGTCCACCGGTACGTAAACTCCACGTCCATTAATCTGCTTAATTATCACTCCTGATTAACATTCAACGAATGTTTAATAATCCACGTTTTGTCGATGAACAGGGTTATCCAGGGTTAAAGGGTGAAAAAGGAGAGAAAGGAGAATCGGTGAGTGTACCTTCTGACAATATTCACATTCAATACATGAAACATCGAAACCCTCTCGTATCGAATTGTTTCTCTTTTATTTGCATTCACTAGTAAGCAAAAGGTATAATCAATTATCGTAGAAAATACTGATCGTATAATGTAAGGGTTGTTGAATAACCCCCAAGCTTTGCCGCAATTCCACCTCTTTCGATTCGCTGCACAGCAGGTATTTTCATATACGCGGCATAAATTGCTTTGAAATAAAGGGCCAAGGGGTGCACACGATTTCAACAATACCCGTTCAATATTATCGTCTCACAAAATCTGTTTCGTTTCATGGCACGATTCGGGACCTACCACCGACAGAAATACAAAAAACTAAGGCGACGACAGGTACGTACATTTGATCTACGTTTCCTTACTCGACCACCAACAACCAATATTGGAAATTGTCGATAGGAAAAGTCGTGAAACAATCTTTATATCGTATTTTTCCGCTCTATTGCAGGGAGACGGTACGTTCGAAGTAAATGCGGGCGAAGTGGTGAGTAAAATGATCATTTACAATAATTCATTGATGCAACAATGTTGCGCCAGTATTGTTTAAAAAAAAAATGAAAACCCTGTACCATGCGACACTATTAATCGCTCGCAGATTATGGGACCACCGGGACCACCGGGTCCATCTGGTACACCTGGTCTCCAAGGGCCACCTGGAATAAAAGGCGACCGAGGACACGACGGGACCAAAGGCGATCCTGTCAGTAATCTCTCTGCATTAAAGAACCTTTTTACGAGCACAATTTGAATACAGTAAATACTTGTAACGTCGCACGCAACGTATTAACATGGTCCCCAATTCACGTATCTGCGCAGTGGACATGTTCTATTGTATAAACGTATGATATATCGGATTTCTACGATTGAGAACCGATTGTACTAACAAAATTCATATTCAAAATTGTTTGTTTTTAGATGTCTTATGACCAATTAATTGTACGTAAAATTTTTAGTATGTAATCCCGTCGAGGGTGAGAGAACAATGCGTACGATTGTGTACGCGTGGACGTGTCTTTTAACGCGATTCGTTCTTTCACGTTGCAGGGAGAGAAAGGTGCCAAAGGAGATCCTGGTCCAATGGGACTACCCGTACGTATTTTCCTCTCAAGATTAGGTTTGTAATTGGGGCAGGTCGTAAGGGCGCGTGATACGTACCAGGTGCAGGATCCACAGAAATGTACAGGGTGGAAGTTGTGCATCGATCAAAAATATACCAATTCCTGAGCTGTGTTTTATACATAATTGTAAAAAAAAAATACTGCCCCGCGTAAATGCTAAACTCGTATTGAACTGGGAGCGATAACGATAAGTCGATTAGATTGGCGGGATAAAGGGTTGCGTGGAAGTGAAAACAGACACACGTAGATGAAAAACAGGATGCAGGTTAATGGACCCATGATTGTTCCATGATTATTGAAATATTCATTGGCACAGTGTATACGTACAGTAGATTCTGTGTAGAAAGTCTTAGGCCACTTTCGGTGTATCGCTAGTCTATATGTTCGCGTTAAAAAGTGAAACGTCTCGTTACAGGGCCCCATGGGACTGAGGGGAGAATCTGGAAAACCCGGGGATGCCGGGAAACCTGGCTCCATGGTAAGAACGCGGACCTCACGCTCCTAACGTCATCGTTAAATGGCCTCGCTGCTGAATCATTAAATAGGCACACACTAACGACCAGTGTAAAATCGAATTGTCGCATATTCGGCAAAGAGACAACGTAACAATTTGTGTCGCCTGCGAGATCCCCGAGAATTGCCACCTGAAGTATGCTGGCTTGCGTGTCGTTTTTGCTTGTACATAAACCAGCGATCAACGTTCGATCACTCGTCGATCAGGATACACGACGTGTAACGTATTTAAGATGATAGAGAACGACGCGCGAGACAGCATAGAGAATTGTGCGACCACCTCGAGGGGATCTCACCTTTTCTGTTTCGTTTCTCTTGAATTACACTGACGAAGTCGAATCGCTGGCAAATTTATTCGATAGAAGTGCAGCTCTTTTGCTGCGCCATCGTCGCAAGTCGATCACGACTTGCCGTACCGCGCAAGCAAATTGTCCCCGATCGGCCTGCGGTTCTTAACAGCTCTGCCGCTTTGTAATAATCGAGCAGAATCTACTAACGAGAATTCCTGGGCCACGATGAATGGCGGGGTGAATGAAAAAGACCGTCCGTTCGGCGTCGATCGCGGGCGTCGTTGTAATATAACGTGGCCTCGTGCATCGTTACCGGGCAAATGGGAGTAAATGAATGATTAAGCAAATTGTCACTGTATCTGAGGAAAGCAGAATCGTTACGAATCGTGTCTTACTACGTGTGCGGTGGTAATAAAATAAGGCGACTGTACTTGTATTATAGTGAGTGCATTTGTGCGCAGAGTGTAGCAAAACACAAATGATATAGTTGCTTGATAGAGGATACTGGATTTCGTATTAATGTGTGACAGGAGTGAAGTTTCGGGAGAAACGAAGCGTCTTCCATAGATATTCGATGTGTACGAGTAAAATCGTTCGGATGGTTTCTTTTTTTTTTTGTTGTTTCTTTTTTTTGTTCGATATCGAAAGGCAGGCACGCATTACGCCGCGCCGGTGCTGTACATTTAATTATTTTATTCAACATAATATCCAGCGGATGATCGCACTAACATCCGTCCTCTGACATATTCTATATGTTTATCCATGCAACACATTTACAGATACGTGTGTGTGTATATATATACACTGTGGAAAGGAAAAGGGAAGAAAAAGTAATGTTAATTGTAATGACGAGTCTCCAGCGCTATAGTGTGGTAACGCGGTACGAAAGCTAAACAAATTTTGCCTTAACATATTTTTTAATTCGACTACCATAGCAAATTGGTATTTGTCAAAGTTGTCGTAACTCTATGTAAAGCTAACGCAACACATTACGGAGAGAACACTTGCTGCTGTTGCCGTGAAATAAGATTTGCAATATATATATACATTATTCTCCATGCTTAAACAATATTTCATTTGTTTCTATATAAATTTCGACGTCATAATTATATCGGTTCGTTCTTCGATTCGTTGACAATCAATCTTTCTGAATAACTTTTTACATTTGTGCAAGAAACGCATATCGTAGTACATATCTATTTTTCCTACTGCTGGCTTGGATGATGTTCTACTAAAGTTTCTGATTTGTACTTAATAACATACTATTTTATATTTCCCTACGCGCAATGAGAATATAATATTTATCGTAATTTCTCTCTTCCGTTATGTACAGAAACGCCGTTTCAATTTATCGAATCAGATTTCCTCAACGATGCGGGAATCGTTAGTCTTCTTTAATCTAATGTATTTCAATTAATCAATAGTAATTGAGGAAATCAAACGTACAATACATAGTGCGGGCGGATTTAGATTTCTTTCAATACTCTGAGATTTATTTAATGCCTTCGCCGTGAGTATTTTGTAATATTGTTATAAAAACAATCTTTTGACTGATACTTATATGCGGCGCAGTTTTCCTAATAATATTTTGTTAGCAATGGAACATATTTGGGGGAATAAAAATAATATTCAAATTAGACGATGAAAAAATGATGTTTCCTTCAATATTCGAAATTTTGTGCTCATGAATTAGATATCAAACTGCAAAAACATAAATTCTTCGAATTTTGTATCTACAATTGGGAGATTAGGATTAGTACAGTAAAATTTCGAGACTCTACCAAACGCATACACGCTACTAGAAGTATTTCATAATTTTATGATATTCATTAACGCACATGGAGATCTCGAATTTAATTAAAGGCCAACATTTTTGGTGCTATTTCTCTTGCTGCCCTTAGAAGCAAAAGATCAATTGATTAATTGAAAACCTTATTAAAATTAAAATTCAGATGAGAAACTTAATTACTCGAATATTAAAACTTGCACAAAATGAACGCACAATCGGCGTGTATTTAACACTCGAAAAGAAAGTGTAAAAATGGAATACTATATTTACAGAAATTATTTAGAAGAGTTCTGTAAATCTAATTACCATTTTTCTCTTTCGAAACTGCACACCTTTGTTCAGATCACTATTTATAATAGTTTTGTAATATATTGAAGAGAAATATAATATTATCCGGAGAACTACATCGTACATAAGTTTCATTATTAATTCAATTTCGTATAAATATTGGCCCTTCTCGAATTTATTTAAAATTAATTTATCATTGCTACTCAAACGTCGCGTCGTTTATTTGACATTGTTCCACGTGAAAATTATACATGTTACAAGGCATTTATGCTGCAGAACAAAAAATATACATGAATATAATTTTTATTTTAGCCTTTACAATTAATAACTCTGAGTTGTTGAATATACCACTTCTAACGGGTGGGCGGGAGAAAGCAATTTCACATTTCGATAATGAAAAACAGGCGCAACTAAACGTATAACGTAGAAATATATTTATAAATGCATCCAGTAAAGTATTTCGGATCTTCTAAATTTCCCTTGCAGCATATTGATTAGAAATTAGTCGAACAAGATGTGACCAAGCTATTTCTTCGTTGCTATTTCCGATGTATTGCTATAATTAGCCAAACTTTTAACGCTGTACGTTGTTCATTACAAACATCTTAATATATCGTATTTCCAAACGACAAAGTTCATATAACGCGAACGTACAAAAACGATGACACACGAAAGTTTGCGTTGATTAACAAAGTTCTCGGCAAAGTTTTGATTAATAGCCGAAGCAAATCAGAAACGGGTGCATTCCATGAAGTTTCGTCCGCGAATATTAAGCAAAATCTGTCGAAACAATATAAGAACGTCTAAATTTGCGAACGCAATAGAGAAATGACTATTGTATAATAAATAGACAAAAGGAAATGGAGGCCTAAAAGCACAAGTAATGTATAATAGTGGCAGGTATATACGTATAAATAACTGTACACCGAAGAATCTCGAAACACGTGTAAACGAGTGTCCTTATTTCCGAACCCAGCCGCCAGGTAACATGCAAAATGTCGTTCGCTTTCGTACGATTGAAGAAGGAAACGTGAAACCCTGAAAGTTGTACAGTATAGTATAGTATCGATGCTCTAGAGAATGGTGTTACCAATAATTTACTCGTATTGGCTAGGGAGCACGTCGGTTTCCAATTTCCTGTGTATACCATAATCGAATTATACGAGTGATCAAACACGATCGAGATTTTTAATAAAAACAACGGAGCGAGGGAGAAGTGTGAGGATCTGCCGTGTCGTGAATATCATATTGAATGGTAACGATAATGCACGACCTAGGCATACAATATAACGATATACGTATGAATGTGCACTCGTCATGCTGAAGAATACGTGAACGAGACGACGGCAAGAGAGAAAAAAAAAACAAAAAACGACCGAAAAAAGAAAACTCATGCATGTGCACATGCATACATTATTGAGATTCGGGTACGTGTGTCTCTGCGTGTATTGGAATGTACGAGCACAGTTTTGTGTATACACGTGTATCCATATGTGTACATATGCACCCGTGCAGTACGGTATGTCGCGTGCGTACGCGTGTACGTACATGTATGCATACACGCGTAAATAATATAACGAACGCGATAAATGGTATGCGGGATTAGCACGTAAATTGATTTCGTGCGTGCGTGTGCGTGTACTGATTGTAAAGCGGCGCGCGCGTCTTGGATATAATTATTATTGAGAAAGAAAAGGAACGAAAAATTATACAGAAGAATACCACGACGTATTTGCGTGTTAAGGTTACTTGACTCTAACAAATTTTGTTTTACATTGTCCCAATTAATAAACAGAATGTGCATGTGCCTGTGTCCTTTGCTTCTATACGATGCCCATCAAAATTCTAACGCTTCTCACATCTCGTAGTGAAATTACCGCTTTGCATTTTGCTCCGGCTGCGATCCGACGACTATTGTTATTAACGTCTGTTTCGTTTCTTTCTTACATTCTTTCCTTCTGATACTTTCTGCTGTTCGACTCTGTCCGCGAATATGCACCACGCATAGAGAACGATTTCATTCCCCTCTCTTTTCTATTTCGTTCTCCCTTTCGTCTCTTCTTAACACGCGAGAGGGAAATTCACGCGGTGTTGATTTGCTGCAACCACCGGCCGGCAAACGTAATTGTTGGATCGTTACGCCAGCTCATAATACGTCGGGGCGAGGACGTTTAAATCACGATTGGCAAACCAACGTAAACTTTCTTTTATTTTTCTTGTTTTCTTTGAAATTTAACGAAGCTCCTTCTTCACCATTTCCTTTGCCTAACGCCCATCCAAATTGTACTCTTGCCTCGCTCTTGAAACGATTTGGAAGAATTTTTGAAGGAATCTGAATCTGGGTAAATCTTGCTCGTATTAACTAATTCGAAAGTTATAGGTAACGTCCCGGTTTTCAACGATCCTTGTATTCATATGTGTTATCGTATACATACCTGTATCGTAGATAGGCAGCAACTAATGTGGCATGATTATAAAATATTTTAAGGGATTGTCACCTAACATCTAGCCGGCCACTTAACAGATAATATTAACAATAGTGTACAATTGCATTATCGAGATAGAAATGTACGTAATTGCGTCTGCATTATAAATCGGCTGTGATTACTATCGTGGATAAAGTAAGGATAGATAAAGGGGATATCTCATTTTCATTATGCACATTTGGATAGACTTTTCTTCAAAATTAACCAAAGTGCAAGAAAAAAGATATCGTATTATACTTTTTCACGTTATCTATAAATATTCATTTATTTTACGTATCGGGTAACTTCGATAGGATCGAAAGTGTATCCGGAGAGCTTGGCAAGATGCAATATTGCTGTGAATGTCGGTGCAAGGGGCGTCTAATAAAATTTCATATTAATAAATTACATTTGAACCGGCATTTTCGATAATTGAAAGTTAGGTAACTTCGATGAATTTTGATAAAGTTTCCTCTCCCTTTCAGGGGTCACCAGGATTAGACGGCATGAAGGTGAGCAATCATCGGGGAGACCCGTTTATAATTATTATATTATATCTATCAGTTTCTGTTCCTCGGTTACATCTGACGCGCTGCAACCTCATCGCACGATCATAAATTAAGCTGATTGCGAATTTATTATGGTGTTTATCTAAGTACACTTGCATCGAGCGCAGTATTCGTTATATTCCTTTATACTTTCAGGGCGCACAAGGAGAACCTGGCACAAAGGGAGAGAGAGGGGACCCTGGCCTACCTGTAAGTATTTCTTCCAATAATTCCAATATTAATAAATCAAATTAAATTTCGATCGACCCCTGCGTGGACAACATGCATATCGCCTTTCGTAACAATTTCTTATATTCTTAATATGAAGTGAACATTTTAAACAATTAAGCACATCCCGTCTCTGTGCAAAGTCCATTTAATGTTTATTCCGACTTTTTAAAATTTCATCGTAAATTCAGTATGTATCAACGACAGTCATTTCCCCACACCATCGAAAATTGCTTTCTCTGTCCTGCGAAAGAGACGTCGAGTCATATTATGTATAAACGATTCGTCGTTCAATCTGCATGTTATCATCGATGGAACAATTTGAACCCATAGAAAAATGTTTCACCCCCGGTTAGGAAACTCGATCACGCTATCGTGGAGATATGAACCAACGAGACATTGTGTTTGTCCTCAGGGTACTGACGGAATTCCTGGCGCGGAGGTATAGTGGCATTCGATTATCGTTCGCCCCTCGCTGTGACTGCGACACAGTCTAACCAGCCCGGGGTAACGACGATACATCAGCCTGATCTACCCCGGGGTCTGCCCCGAAATTCGTCTCTTTACTTTTCCGTTGCACGAAGAAAAGGAGGGGGCCGACGTCACGTTATGCGCTTTTCACCCTCTCGATATCGATTACATTTTGCACGACACCTCCGTACACTGCAGATATTAGGGACACTGATTTTCAACATCTTTCGGTTCAATAGTTCATGCAACTTGTGGATATCTTGCTTTGCTTCGAAACGGCGATACAATAGTAGCATTCGAGATTGAATCACGCTGGGAAATGTCACGATTTCGTTTAATTAATGGCTATGGGAAAGTTGGGTTTGGGCTATTACGTCTGTTGAATCGTGTTTCAATGGGGGACGATTGTGGTTTGGAAGCCGATAATATATTCTCATTCGGAGAAGTTTTTGTCCGCGGATAATACCTTCGAGGGTTCGCGATTGTATGTGCTAGTAATTTATTGTTCTTGAATTTATTTAATTGGATTTTTGGTTTTTTTTTGAGATGCACAAAAGCAGCTGAATCGAAACATCTATTATTCGTGTGCACATATATGAAACTTTGTTTAAGAGAAAATTCAACTACAAATCTACTGTATTCGGGACAGTAATTCGTAAAGCAATAATTCCCTTGTGCAACGAGCACTCGTTATACCTACATATTTGTCATTTGCTTGTCATTTGAATTCTTTTCACTTTGATTAGTTTTTCAGACACACGAGTATGAAACCGATCACGTAACTTTGATTAAAAACATTAAAAGTGGGGGAAAGATAGGAGAAACTAATTTAGCTTGTATCGCTTGCTTCTTTTCACTAATTCACGCATTCGTGATCGTAGTCACATGTTATGCCTTTAAAAGCAACTCTCGCATAAAATTAATCGTCTGATCAAATGTTCTCTATCACAATAACGTGTCGTGCATGTTGAAAAGAAACGAAAGAAGGCACTTAACGAATAAATTCTTTGACGTACCAATTCCAGGGACCGAAGGGAGAGAAAGGTGCTAATGGCGAATCTGTGAGTATTGATGCAATTCGACTATCAGTTTTAAATATTTGGACAAAAGAAAAGAAGGGAAAAAAGAAAAAGAGAACTTGGAGTTTGGAGAGTGGGATATCCGTTCGTAAATGTTTTAGAATAGAATGTGCGATAAACGGAAAGGTTCATTTACATCCGAATCGAAATTAACAGCCCATTAAAACTCATCCCTAACAATTGCCTCACATGAAGTACCTGCGTCATAATAAATTATCACTGTCACGTTATTTATCGAAACTAATTCATATGGCATTATAACTAAATCCATGGTACATGTCTGCGTCATATGTGTGTCATCATTTAAAAAGATACGTGTTAAGGGTGATTTAGCACTCAATAATTATAACATACTTCAACCACACGAAGGATGATCGTAGATTTAGAAATCAAATCAATGGATAATTGATTCTGAATTGTTACGGCGTTTAATAGAATACCGTACTACGCATCATGCATGCCAGAGAAACTGAAATTTGCATTTCTGCGTTTTCGTCTCGCCGTTTGTACTCTTCTACGTCGTATATACATTCTGCCAACAAAAAGTACAGAAAAAAAGAAAGAACGATATTAACGAGGAATCATGGAATTCAGACTTACACTTTCATTGACACCTATTTCCATACGGTGAATATACGTATGCTGCCACCAGCGTATAGTGCAAACGTACACACATGCAATGTACACACCAGCTACCAATAATTTCTTTAGGATCACAGTTGACAATTATGGTATAAAGCAGGACTAACAACGTAGTATACATCTCTCTTGATTCTATTTATCCAACTATTCGACAAAAGAAATTACTTTCAAGAATTTCATACAAACGGTCAAATCTGCGACGGAACAAATTCTTGATGCCTTCCTTGAACGTTAATGCTCAATTGCGTATTTTGCACAATCAATTGAACACTATTAATGCATAAGAAGATTCCTTTGTGCCTGGCCTTTTTTGCACGTTCGCGATAATATCTGCCTGTGATGTGATTCGGCGGCCTGAAACGTTTCCGTGTATGAATACAGGGGCCACCTGGGAAACGCGGCAGGAAAGGCGACAAAGGAAATAAAGGAGATCAAGGTGTACCCGGGCTCGATGCTCCCTGTCCATTAGGAGCCGATGGACTTCCGCTGGCAGGATGTGGCTGGAGACCGCCGCAGGTACCCCTATCTTTTTCTATACAATTCCCATTAACTTTCCGTGGAATGGACCTTCTCCAATTATTTTCTCCCTCATATATATATATTACATATATACATTTTTGTTTCTTTTTTTTATATTCCCACAAAATATTTCGATTCGAAGCTATTTCCAACAAATCAGTTAGAGATATAGAAGCACCAAATACGATTTTAAATGTTTTGATTTCAAAGTATATCATAATTACACGGCGCTCGTAAGATGCTACATTTATTAACAAACCAAGTCACGGTCGCCATGGGAAATAAACCGAGGACGATATGTATGGTGTACAAAAGATATTTTATATACATAAAATACTCGCTGAAACATTGTACAGAGGCGATTCAGTTAGGTGCAACGAACGCTTGGATTCTCGTATATGCTTAGCAGGACATCACTAGCACCACAATACCGGCTGTCGATGGTCCTGAACCGGCAGAAACGGATTACGAGGAGCCGGAAGAGGAATACGAGGAGTATACGGATCCAAACGGAAATCTAGCCGAGCAATAATGCTCGGTGTGCGCTGCCCTAATCACTACCAACAACTACCACCACTACTACCACTACCATCACCACTACAACCACCAAAACCACCACCGCCATCGCCCTCATCACTCGTCTCACCCTGCTCTCCTAAACTAACGTGGTCCTGGTAATTGCGAATCCCGTAGTAATACTAACGTTCTATGCACGCACAATCAGTAAAAAAATCACGCTTCTCAGGGACAAGGATATTTCGCTAGAGAGAGAGAGAGGGAGAGAGAGGAGTGTGTGTGTGTGTGTGTGTGTGTGCGAAAGAGTAGAATAGAGTTAGAGACTTGTACTTTTCAGATCCTAGTTTTCCTGCATGCTGTCTAAATGGACCACACTAATTCGTCGTAACTCTTCTGTCTGAATTTTTTTCCCATGGAAACGTTTCGTATCGATGCTTGTATCTCACTTTTACTCCCTGTCCAAAGAATATCGAGATACGTTATACAGCAGTGCGATAGAATCGTATAAATTGTGAATGCCTGCGATAACGGGGCTTGGTAGGACAGATAATTAATTAGTCTCTAACTTACACCTGCCTTATCGGTTTCTTGATAATTAACGCAAGCTTCACGTTGGCATCCGAACAATTAACAGCGACGCTTTTCGAAATGATTCGTTCGTTAGACCCGTTCTAATTCGATTGGAGAAATGAATCGTGAACGAAAGTGTTTCAGATATTTCGTATGTTAAGTCTAATTATTTTAGGACATCCCTGCACCGCCGGCCATTTATATGATTATCTTACATACTCGTTTTGCTTTGCTTTCTCGCACGACAATGTAACCCCTGATTGTTGACTAGCCAGAAATTGAACTCGTCTGAAGTATATTGCATAACTTGTACGTATGTGAATAGCATCGGACTTGTGTATTTCAATGCGACCACTTCTTCATCTTTTTTTGAACGTATACAAATCTACTGTACATGCTTTTAACTTTGCAACATTACCTCCGCGCAAACGTTTGCCATAAACAATTGTGATCTGGTGTTTTCAGAGAAGGAGGAATATTCTTCATGATTGGTTAGAAGAAGAGGAAGAAGACGAGGAAAGAGTAGGAGGGCAGTGATAAAAAGAAATATAAGGAAGATAGCACATATTTTCAAGGGACTCTGTGTATACTCCATCGTAAGAATCATAATTCATCCAGTTCGACATACGAACGTTCGAGTTACCGAAGAAAAAGAAATATATATATATTTTTTTTTTCTTTCGTTTTTGGTATATACATAAATAATATATATATATGCCAAAGTAATCATCTTGCCATCAAGTGTTGTAAATAAGTGTACTTACAGTGTTTAGCGTCCGCAAATAGTGCGTGTACATAAATATTTAGAGCTTACCACAGTCGATGCGGTTAGAGTAACATCGTTATAATTTTTCCAACAATTTGTGTATAATGTAAACGTGAATATGGATAACTTGCAGGTTCACTTTCGTTCTAAGCAATTGGTCAAATTGATGACCGAATTAATCAGGCATTATTCGTGCAACGCGAGTACAGCGATAGCAAAAGGTCTAAAGAAGTAAATAATTTATTCCTTTATCAACATCGTCGTCAGCGTGTCTTGTGGCACGAAGTACGTTACATATTAACGTGTAAAAGAACTCTTTTATTCGTATTTGTTGTACAAATATCTTCTATGCAAACGTAAAGGTATTACGAACGAAATTCTAAAATATTAATCGTACTAATCCATCTCCTTTAATGTAAGAAAGGAATTCGAAAGGGTATAGATTAAATTACGTTTCCTCAAACACTGTTACTTTACATGTATTTATATGTTATACTTGTTTTTTAAAGCAATCAAATACATTATTAGCATAATTACAATATTATGTATTTATGCAGGCTTATATTAATTATCTTAAAACATATTTTAATTTAAATTATATTAGTTTTTAAAGATGTGACTATTGCACGGCGAAATTTACGTATCAGAACTTCCACCGAATTGATTAGAAAGTTAAAATAGGGCCAGAAGAAAGTCCACGATGTTATTTTCATTCAAAGAAATTAATAAAATATACTTGTTATATGTAAAATGGATATGTAATTTTGTTGCCTTCGATACGTGCAATTAGGGCACACTTTTGCGCGCTAGTAAGAGGCACGTTTCATACAAATATTAGTTAATAATGTATATCTTAACATAATTTTCATTAATAATAATAACAAATGTAAAGCAAAGGAGTAACGTGTACACACTGTCAATACTACGAGGTATTGTAAAATAAAGTATAAGTATATATGTATTGTTTTCGTATTGGCGTTTAGTGAATCACAGAGTTAATTCTTACTTATAGGACCGACAAAGAAGTATTCTTAAAATAAAGTAAAACTTTGAAAAACCAAGGCACTGATATTTTATTCGCTAGTTTTGACTCGAGGAACAATCTGTTTCTATTTTAGAACATCCTGTGTGTATAGTTATTGCGAAATTCGTGAATTACTATTTCAATTGTTTATAAAAAATAAGCATGTGTAATCAATTATGCATCCTTATCGGATAGAGGAGAACGCGCTGATTAATTTGCACTTTTTTTGAACGCGATCCGGTGATTCCGAGCCGAGTTACAGCCATTTAAAGTTTCGACAAAAAGTGATTGACTGAAATTAATTGTCCCATTGATGAATATAAATTCCTAGAAATGCGTACGCTATTACTACTGCTGAGTAAACAATACGCGTGGGAACGTCCTTGCAAGGCTGCGAGGATGCATTGTCGTAATTGCAATAAAATCGCGATGTCCTCATAAATTCTCCAATTTCCCATTGGCGTAACTATTAATTTTTTTTGTATTTAATTACATTTAATTCTCCTTCGAATTTCTTTTATTCTTGTTTTATCTGTTCATCTCTGTACCATCCGTTTATTTTTATATGCAATAACATTGTTATCTCGTGGATTATATGTAACCACCAGGAGCCGAGATAAATATATTTGATTAAAAACTGTAGTCTGTTGATAACGTTGTGAGCGACTCTAGTACTCCACAGACAGTCGATAATCAGACACGTGGCGCCATCTCGCGTTTGCGGCCTTTTTCACAGTTTGCCGCGCATTCAAAACAGAATTTCTGGATTACATTGTTAATTTGAACAACTGCGATTTTCTCGGCTTCTACTAGGTATTTTTTATCCGGACTGATCTCAAATTAAAGCTACGAACCATAGCTATCAGCTCCAACAGTCTCAAAAATATGACATTTGTGGTTTAAAAGTTATTAACAATTTAAAAATCGGCGAAAATTTACTTCGGGTCATTCGAATTAGCTATGCTTCTAGAAGCGCTATGATAACGATTGGATGCTTAAAATGAAGGTAAAAGGATGCTTATTAAGCTACTCCGTAAAATATATAACATTGTCCAATTTATTGTGTTAATAATCGTACATAATAACGTTCAATACTTCTGTCTTAAACTTTAAGCAACTTATAATTTTTAAAATACGACTGTACTTTGTCCTTGGGGTACGGCTTCGTTGCTAAACAAGTCGGAATGTTCTCAGGCTGCTCAATCCACAGTTTATGTTGGATTTCTTCGTTTGTCAACTTTGTACATAAATTATTTAGACTAGTCTCACCTGGAACCTAATATTCATATATAAATATAAATGCAGGCATATATAGATATAATGTAATTGTCACCGTACTTCTTCGCTGTTTTAATGAACTACATCTAATTAACATCTAGTATGTCTAATATGTATTGCCCTCGGGCATACTTACTTCCAGGACAACTTTGTGCATATTGTCTAAATCGGAAAGATACGCTTGTGTATGATTATCATTATAAAAAAGATGAGTTACAGCAGTGCATGCGTGACATGCCTGAGCTATGACTGCGCCTATAGGCCATCCCATTGTTTTGAGTAGATCTCCTCGTACCACCACATATTGAATTAGCTCGCTCATTCTAAAAATGGAAAAATTGTTTCATTTTCATAGGAATTTCGAAAATTGTATGGATACATAAGACGTTAAAAATCTCAATTATTAACACCATACCTACTCACAATTTATATATACTTTAAATGAAACTGATATTTTTCGCAAATGAGTGCGGGTAATAGTAAATTTAGTACGATTAATGATAAACGGGCGAAAGTAATGAATGCAGAATTTTTACTCGAAAGTTTAATACCAGGCATTCAGCTTCGGTTGGTAAATGTTACTGCCAAAGGTTAGTGGTAGCTTTAGTGTTAAACATTAAACATTCGTAAAAAAAATCGCCTTATTTTCTATGTACGGTAAAACAATGATTAACAGGAGTTCGAATAACCTCATCTTACCGGTATTTACAAATGTAAGTTTCTTCGGTTTTAACAACGCAATTATCAGAATATATTATTAAGCAACTCTCCAAATTTTTGTTGCAAACTTACATCGTTTATGCACTATAGTTGACGATTAATAATATTCGAGTACTTTCATAATATTTACATATGCAACCCGTCTCACGAGTGTGTACAATCTACTTGGGAATCTAGGGAATTCTTACTGCCAGTCTATACTTGCAAATTGTCATTATAATTATATGAAATTTAAACAAACCCATATCATCGTATATTTTGTTATTGATTTGTTTTTTAAACGCATCGTTTGTCAAATTGATTTCCTATGTACGAATAATTCCTCATTTACATTTTGCACATGGCATAGAAGATACAGTTGGCAATATTAATCATGGATTTCTATTCTTTAATAACAAAAGAGACTGAAATCGATAAGCCATTGAAAGTAATGTTTATACTTTATTACAATGATCAGATACAACAAATTTATTAATATCTGTAAAGATCTGATTAATATTTAATAAGAATTTTGCAATAGAGAGCAGTACAATCTCCAGATGGCGCGCGTGGTACCGTAAATTGCAATTACATTAGGTAAGTTTCAGTGGAACCGGTTACCGGTCGTCACATACTCTTTTGTAAGTAAGCAAGCAGTACGTGTTGCACTACGCTTTGTGGACCATAAAGCCACTTTGTTACAACAAAGAAGGTATAAGTTTTATATAATTGTAGTCAATTCTTAAGCAATATTCATATAATTAATACGTATAATTCATTGTTGAACACCATTCATTGTTAGTTTTATATTTTAACAATTATTTACGAGTGACAATATTTGTGGTCGGTCGTCCATGTACTACCGGCGGAATATTGTTGCATTTATGTTGTAACATACAAACAATCAAAATTGATTTATTAGTTATTTTGCGAATATGAACGACGGTTATATAATTGAAGAATTTTTGCATATCACCGTTATTCTTCCGGAAATCCTTTTGTCTGCCTTGGAAGGTTCTCGAAAATAGCTGAATGATTCCCACCGAAAGAATTATAGGTATCGAAATTTGTTCGATGCACGTTTAATATTATAAACAGTGTTGCTTTTGTAATTCATGAAATTGCGGACGGTGGAATGTACGTGAAGAATTCCAAGTTTAAACGATTTTTTTGTTGCGAATATTTGTAATGCGTGGATGGTTGTAATTATTCTTGCGAAATGTGTCGCAAGCTTTGTACACTTTTTATACGTCTGCACAGTCAGCGTAATTAATCTGCAATACTATTTGTTGCAAATCAACTAAAATTTAAATGTAAATTCGAATGACATCCACTCAACCAATTGATTACGCTTGACAAACATTATAATTGATTATTGTTTGTTAATTAAGGATTTGTATACTTCTCATTGTTTTAAATGGTTGTCCTTGAATATAGAGTTCTTTCGCATTCATCGTCGATCATTTCTTGGTACAACATTCTACGCAACTCATGCTTAGGTTTTAGGTGTTAGTCAATTATACTCTGTTATTTGTGTTTAAGGAAAATCGATAATTGCATAATAATTTTTTAAGGATTAATTAACTTCTCGCATTGAGTAAACCTTTTCTTAGGGGCTACTGTTCGATATTTCGATAATGTAGATAAGCGTATTACAGTTTACATAACAGCGATAAGGAAAAGGTTAGGAATTGGTTAATGAAGGATCATCATTATGTCTTCTACATAAGATAAATAAGAACCGATAAATTCTCGCGTAAAACAATTTCCGGCAATAGCGCTTATCAAACGTATTAATTGTTTATTGAAATTTTGCATTTTTTACGAAACCAAATGTTGACGTTATTTATGAATTATTACCATGGACAGAACGTTTATTTTTTAAAAAATTATAAATATGCTGGTCTAGAATTTTTTAAATCGAATTTATTATGTAACAATCTTATTGTTAATTAATTTCAAAATATTAAAAGGTAACACTATCTATTTTAGCAATAGATAGTGTTAAAAAACACTAATATTTTAGAAATATGGAGTTACATGAAGGGGAATAAAGTTGGCGTTTAAAGCCCTACAACTAATAATGCAAACAATTATGTATGTGCAAGATATAACATCAATAGTCATGCCATACAAATATGTTCCTGCATGCATGCACTTATATTTATCTGTTTTCATTTAAAAATTTTTATCAATTTAAATGCGATCAAAAGTTATCCACAGGCATGACCCCTGAATTTTTCAGAGTAAAATGTTTCTAATACAAAAATAAAATCTCTTCTTTGATTGCAGAAATTTATAAATCGTAACCATGCCAGTACCAGCGATCCAGAAACCTGCTCCCGTTTTCAAAGGCACTGCTGTCGTCAATGGACAGTTCAAAGACATTTCTCTTACAGACTTTAAAGGGAAATACGTCGTGCTGTTCTTCTACCCCTTAGATTTGTATGTAGTTTTTGCTCTGCAATTTTGTACCCTTTACAATTACGGATCTCTAATTAAACGTTATGTATATATGTGTTCATGATTGATTATTTAATTTGCAGCACATTCGTTTGCCCGACTGAAATCATTGCCTTCTCCGATCGTGCAGAAGAATTTGAGAAAATCGGTTGCAAAGTTATTGCTGCCTCTACTGACTCTCACTTCAGTCACTTGGCATGGGTAAATACACCACGCAAGCAAGGCGGCCTTGGTGAAATGGGTATTCCCCTGCTTGCCGACAAGAGCACCAAGATCGCACGCGATTATGGTGTGCTCGACGAAGAGACTGGTATTCCATTCCGCGGTCTGTTTATCATAGACGATAAACAAAATTTACGCCAAGTTACAATTAATGATTTGCCGGTCGGCAGGTGAGGCTCGTATTATTAAATAATCGTAATGCACACAATGAGTTACACGAGTTCTATAAAAAGATATCTCATACAAAAGTAATACGGTATCGTGTGGTTTAAGTGGTACTCAGTCTTCCAATTTTTATTCCTTTTTTTTATCAAAAGTTGAAGGGCAACTAATTTTTGCGACGTGACTTTCTTAGAAATTAGTAACGAGATAATGACCGTTTCGCAAGAATCTCCATCATCATTCGATTTAGAACAGATAAAGCTTGATGGTTTCTTATCGAAAATTCTGAGGTATCGTCATATCTCGTGAATGGAGAGGAAAAAATGATTAAGCACTATACGTTCAGCCTATATATACAATTTTTGATACATCATGTATATTTCCCTAATTACGTTGTGTGACTTACAGTTCATTTGTACAATTTAACCAATTTATATTATTGCAGGTCTGTCGATGAAACCTTGCGTTTGGTTCAAGCATTCCAATATACTGATAAGCACGGAGAGGTGTGTCCAGCTGGTTGGAAACCTGGAAAGAAAACCATGAAACCAGACGTGGTTGGCTCGAAGGAATACTTTAAGGATTCCTAAGTGTCACGTCCCGGGACGTGACACTAAGTTAATCATATAAAAATATTCATCTAATTTAGATGTATTTAAGTCCGCTATGTTTTATTTCCCACTGAAGACCAATAGTTTATTTTATAACTGGCAGTACACTTTATCTGAATATCGGCACAAATTATATTTGCGATATTAACTATTTTCATTCCTTACAATAAAATATCTTTCATACACCTTGTACATTTGTACACTTTACTTCAATTTTCTGCGCACAAGATTTCGATTAACTATGGTCACGATCATCTGGGCCACTGCTTATCCAAATCCTTAGTTCGATTAACAATGCACGATTGCCTCTTACGAAAGAAAAACTCTGCTAACACTGAAACGCTGGAGTGATAAAGCATTTATGTGTGCTAATTTCATTCAATAAAAACAATGCGAGGAAGCATCTTTAAATACACATTCTGTCGTAAAAGAGTGGCATTTCCTTCCATGTAAACAAAATTTTGTAAAACGTCACAACTATATATGTACATATTAAATTTTATGATACGCCCAAGGTAAGACACGTTAAATGGGTACATCTAATTATCTTCGCGTTCTTAAATGTACGATAAAACCGTTTAAGGTGAAATTAAAGTATTGCAAAAAGGCGCAAAGATAATGATTAAAAGACAAATCTTGAGGTCAATTTCTTCACGGTTTCGAGATCAGTTTTTTGTGTATATTCTTACAAAGCGTGAAAAGACAAAGTTGAAAAACTTTAGCCGCGTATCATTTCGATCGTTTAATCTCGAGATATTTTCATCCCCGTACGTAGGGTGAAGCAAGCATTGAAATGGCCACATCTAAATATCTCTGATTGTTTATAGACAAATAAATAAAAAAAAAATTATTTCTTGCATAGTATTAGAAGGTATAAAAAGGATGATGCAAAAAAAATCTCGTGGACGTTTCCTTTCAAGTGTTCTAGGTCATCGGTGTTCTTTCAAGCGATATGTAGCACACTTTTTTCAAATATTGTTACAGACCGTGAACATAAAAAACTGCTTCGTTTTTAGTTGAAAATATGTTCCAATTAAATGATAGTTTATATACTGTGCAAGAACAGCAAAAAAACCTTGGAAAACGAACGAATTTCGAAAAGCTCTTTTCATACACCAGTGCACACGTGCAAATATGCACGTGTGCAGGTGCATCAATTTCACATGCCAACCTTGTATATTTATAGCAAATTTATTTTTGTTTAATGGTTATAATGTTTATAAATGGATCCTGTATTTCGTGCTAAGCACCTTTGAAGTGAAAATTATTTTTGTCGACAATTGAATGATTTTCGATGGCGATTTAATTTTCAATACATAAGTTTCAACGTTGTGCATGGTCAAATTATTGAATCGATATTAATTCTCAACCCCAATGATATACATAAGTACCATTTCAATTACATTCGAGTGTAATTACTCCAATATCTATTACTAAATTCTACAATATACGATGACTAATAACTGTGAGAAAGTCATAGCGGAAACAGGTTAAGAAATTTATTAAATAATCAATGTATTATCGTAATCAATTTTCAATTCCGAGCAAATGTCTATGCTAATTTCTGCAGACAAAAAAATTCATTAATGTTTGTATATATTATTATAGTAATTACGACATTTAGAACATCTGTTTTACAATTTAAATTGCTTCATACGAAACGTTGGATGCGTCGAATAATAATTTCGACCTTAAGAAATATCTGTTACCGTACACGATACTAAAGAGAAATAGATTTTTGACGGTCTTCGTGGTACTAACCAGCGCTTTTATCGTGAATCGTGTAAAAAATACTTTATGTAAAAATGAAAATTGATTAGAATACGCATGTTCTTATATGATACCTTGAGGATTAATTAGATAATAGAGTTTCAAGATCGTACAATGCCAGGGACGAAAGATATAATTGAAAATTATCGTAATAATATTACACACGGATCGCGTAATACAATTTAAATATTACTTTGCACAAATTACATTGATAGTCACCACGTCCGACATGATTACATTTATAAGACCCAAATGAATCGTATATATTCTCAGTTACAAAAATTAGAAGTTGCTTTCGTTGCTCGTTTTCTGTGATTTTAATTAAATGGCTCTTTTTGTTATTTGCGAAAGGTCACACTCATAACTTGTAAAAAGCCATGGTCATAGCGCGAACACTCTGTAAAATTGAATATTTAAATCAAAGTGTGTAACTATATACATATCATTTAATTACAGGATGTGGACTTTGCCATTGTTTCATTATCGGATTATGCGGCATGTGTGCATTTGCAGAAGCATGCGTTCTTCCAATTATTCTAGTTGTAGTTCCACTTATGACATGTGATTTGAGCCTAAGTACAAATCAAGCGAGTACTTTGTACGCAACGTTAACCCTAGGTACAATAAACATAGTTTATAAATTTCATCACGAAATTGGATGATCTAGTTTCGCCTTGAAATGCATATTTTGTTTAAACATTCTGAAATTGAAAGCTAAAGTAGGTATTAAATTCTTTTGAAGCGTTGAATGTTTCAAACGTTCACTGAATCTTTTTTTATCGTGCAACTAGTTCTTTGCTTTCAATGTCGTTTAATTAGAAAAATGAAATACAATCGTGTTTAATTATTAAGTAAACATATTACAGTGAATAACAATTTAACGTTACGCGCATAGAATATTTAGCCTTATATTTTCGAATTTAAGTAACGCCCATTACATTTTACGAACATGAAATTGTACATGCACATAGGTATGGCTATAGGAGCATTTCTATTTGGAATAATAATCGATGCAAATGGACGGAAAATTTCAATTCCAATTACCATGATCATTGTCTTTTGCGCTACTATCAGTTTGTCCTTCGCGCAAACTGTTTTTCTAATAAACTTATCGGTGTTTGTGCTTGGATTGGGGTAAGTTTTCTAAACTAAATTTGCACCTCGTTGTGCCGCACACATGCACGGTACAGTATTCGCATAAAAACTGTGTTGCACATAGTACACGTAAAACCTTTGCTTTCACGTAAAAGAAACTTGCTCAAGTAATGTACGTCACCGGTCTACTTATTTTAGATTAGCTGCCAATAACGTGGTACTACGAGTTTATTTAATCGAATTTTTACCCATGAATCAGAGGGGCGTTTGTTTAGTTATTTTGGATATATTAGGAGTCATCGGTTACATATCAACCTTAGGTAAAAATTATAAATAGATAACGCAAGTGAAATGTACAATGAAATTTTCAGCTATGCACTAGATTCCAAGTAACAATTGTTTCGATAACATATCCAAGAAAATGCACAGATACCTGTTTAATTTGGAACACAATATATTTGTCCTAATTGCAAATAGGACTCTCGTGGCTATTGGCACCTTCGATCATACGTTTAAAAAGTAAAAGATTTCGACCAAATTCGTGGCGAGTTCTTACTGGACTAGGTGGTGTCCCCAATTTGATTATGGCATGTGCAAGTAGCTTATTGCCAGCAAGCCCAAGATACTTGCTCTATCGTCGCCGACAGGAACAGGCACTTGTAATATTGCAACAGATGCATGCAATCAACAAATCCACCCATGCCGGCACTTATCCAGTATGAACGTTTTTTTATTAATAGCTCGTTGTTATTAATTTGATATATTTAACTTGAACTATTTGAGAGAACAATTCTCGTTCCTGTGTAACATTAATTAATATCGAGTTACAAACTTGGCTTACTTCGAATAACTTTCAATGTATTGTAAACGAGAATTTTTCCATTGCCGACGTAATTTATTGGGCGTAACCGACATGCTCACGATAAATAAATAAGATGAAGCGTTTCGGTTTCTTTTGAATTTCCAGAAAAGTTATTTCCGTCGATGGAAATTTATCGAAATGTCGATAGAAAGCTGTTTTACTCTGACCTAATTTCGTAAAGGAATTATTGTATCCCATCGAAATTATATATAACGCATTGAAATGTCCGATTAATTTTAGTTAACCAGTTTAGATAACTGCGTCCGTCCAGATGAAGAGGATAATTATTGCAGGAGCAGCTTCGTACAATCGACACGTAAATTCTGTGTAAAGTCGTATAAACGCATCAAAGAAGTATTTGCATCGTCATTGAAATACACTACAATGCTAGGAATGTGCATTGGTTTTCTGCAATTTCCCGGGTAATAAATCGTGCCCTATTAAAGTGAACGAAAGACAGTGCATCGAGATCAATTTCAATTTAACGAAACGATTATAATAATTAGAATCGCTTGGGCGGCTCTATGGAACACACAATTGCTCGAGGAGATGCAACATTCCATATCATCGAACAAAAATTCCACGTGTGTCATTGATGTACAGAACCTGGCATTAGGATTTTTACACGATTGTCAAGAAATAGACGGGGATCGTTTCAGGGTCCTCCTGTATTTATCCTTGAGCTACGTGCTAGCACAGTTCTTGTTACTAGCTGGGATCGATGTTCTAGGCAGAAAAGTATTTTTAGGTAAACGTAGGATTTTTGCTGCGACGATTTGATTTTTCTCAAATTGTAACTTAATATAATAATATAGTTCTGAATATATTCTAAATGCACTATTTGATTTTCAGTGTTCTCAGGCTTCATTGGAGCAATAGCGTGCCTTGCTTTATCATTCGCTATTCCGAGCATAGCGCAAATCATTCTTTCATCGATCATACTGGCAGCGTATGCAATTGGCCGCACAACGTCCACGATACTTTTGCTGGAGAATTATTTTACTGGCGTAAGGTTAATTATGCAAAAGTTTTCACGATCCTCGCGCTTGTTCGCGCTTCACCTACATATAATGATACGTGTGTAAGGTGTGCATGCTTTCAGGGGCACAATTATAGGCCTGTCAAGAGTACTTCCATATCTGGTGGGATGCGTTACAAAACTTTATCTAAACATCTATTGCCATCCTAGTATTTTCATCATGTCGGGAATTTTAATGAGTAAGCGAATGAAACATCGAGCTACTTCAATGCAATCTCACGAGAGTCTAACAGTTCAACACTTGCAGGTGCTGCTGTGGCTGGATCACGAATGCCCGATCTAACCCGGTTACCGATGCAAGAATAGCTTGTTTATATTCTCGTTTCTTCCATAATCTTAAATAATCCTGGTAAATTACGGTGAATTCTATGCGACCAATACTTTTAACAGTGTAGCACAATACACACTGCTGATCTTCTTTATTCGTTTCAGCGGCTATCTACGAAGATAAGAACAAGCCAACTGTACGCTATTAACAGAAAATTTATGCGGCAAATTTGCAAGTGAAATCTGAAGTCTAATATACTGATCATCTACCATACACTTCGATACCTGTCCGCAACAGATTCCGATTAACTGCCATTGCGAGTTCGTCAAAACGTCTCATGGAATTTCGTTCCCCGTTTCAATTATGTAGGAAAGATCCAATTTGAAAATGATGTATGCGCCGAAAAATATATATATATATATATATTTGTATCGCAATCAGTATTGAACGTTCAGACGTGTATAAATACGAACGCTGACGTTAATTCGTGAGTAGAGAGGGCACACACGGCGGCTCTTCTCGTCGTCTATTTTCGACGAAAGTGGGAGGACCATCCTTTTCTACTTGTTTAACGTGGACGCGTTTACGCATGCCCTCTGAGCGTGGCGGAAAACCACGTCTCACCAATACCCTCTTGTATCCCTTGTAAATACGAATGCCGAATTCTCCCTACCGAAAATAATCACGGCGAGGAAGCTGATGCGATTTCGGGCCGCTTCTTCTGCGGCTTTTCCACGGCGCCGCGAAACGTACCAAAAAAAAATGCATTCCCAACGCGATCCTTCGAGTTATTCGACCTGAGCATACCGATATTCCAGCAACACGAACGGGCAGACAAGCGTGCAACAATGAGTTCTGTTCGTGAATCAAAATCGCGTGGTTCACGTTGCGCGAAACAGTGATCAGTGAGCTGCACAAGTTCCCGGGGATGTGTGTAATGACGGTGTTGAAGCGAGAGAAGCTCGTTAGTGTTGTTCACAGTTCGCGTCCGTTGCCGTCGACGTTCGTCGTCGCAAGGGAACCCGTTTGTTAGATAGAGGAAGAATGCAGGCGGTTCAAGCGAGATCGTTGTTTCCCGTGGAATAAATTCCAATGAGACAGAGCGTCGAGGCTCGATGGATTAATCAATTGAAGCGTACGAAAGTTCGATCAAGCTCTGCCGCAGCCTACGCCAATGATATCTATGAAAATAGTTGCTCTATAATTAGCCCGGTCCAACGTATTTAGGATATTATTGTAGTAAATTCGATTTGGCAAGGCCCCGCGAAAAGGGATCGCCAGTAAAGTGCGACTTAAGCGTGCTCGATCCGAAGTACGGCCAGCCAAATGGCTGACAATGGAAAGCACGTTGATAACGGCGGCGTGAGACCGGACAAAAGCGTCCAGCAACCGTGCGCGAGCCGCAACGCTGAACAAAGAGTAATATTCAAAGCTAAGCACAGGGCAGAGGAGTTCGAGTTGCCGGAACCGCCGCCGGACCCCTGGACGAACTCTTGGCACGCGGAGAACTCGCGGGACTTAGCGGAAGTCAGGCGCAATCGACACCTCGACGAGGACGAGGACATAATTTCGTACCTGAACGATTTGGCCAGCCCGCCCTGCGAGGGGCAAAGTTCAGAATGCCCGTCGAGGAACTCTGTGACATCCGCGATGGCTGTCACGCGGGTTTACACGGACGACGTTTTCGAGCACCTGGGCCGGCTGTACACGTTCGCGGAACAGATTCTCGAGCTACGGAATCGTAACAAGAAGCTGTTCAAACGCGTGAGAAACTTGGAACGGCTGAGGGTGCTCCAAGCCGCCAATCAGAAATTGGAGAACGCGTTTCTACGGGACAAAGAGGCGGCGATCGATAATTGCGACGAGGACACCGGATTCGCCGAGTCCTTGCTGGACGCTATGCTCTCGAATTGCAGGGATCCGCCATTTCAGAAACGGCACGCAAGATCCGTCGCGTCTAGACAAGGAAAAAATAAACTGGACACCGACAGGCAACCACCGTCGTCGACCTACGGTATTTCCGGCAGCGTGCCGAAAGTCTCCAAATGGACCAGGGTGAAAGCTGCCTTCAAATGGGAGAGGGCCTGCACGAACGACGCCGAAATAACGGATGCGACGGCGACAACAACGCCGACAACAACGGCGACGATCTCGTTCTCGCCAGTCGCGCCTGTGAAATACCATAAAGTCGCAGGCGCGGACATTGGCGAGTTGAAATGCTCCAGCTTGTCGTCCTGCATCAACGAAGTTCACGATAACATAACGCCTTTAGATCAGACTTCGTTCACGTCTTTATCCAACGAAGGATTCTATGAGTGTACGAAGCTCTTTCATTTTTTTCCCGTTAGGAACATACTTTTCAACTAACTGCAGGCTTATACTAATCGGCAATCTGGAATCTTTTTGGCCACTGCCAATTCTGCTAATTATGAATATGAATGTGTCGTTTTTTTTTTCTTTCGTCTTCTGTGCAATATGTATACGTTTTTGTTGAAACGTGTGGTATTTATGAAAGCTTGTATTCGATTCTCCTTTTTGTTTGTTTCAAGCGTTTCAATTTTTCTTCAGGGCCACGACAAAGTGTCGCGCACAATTTCGAATCTCAGTCGAGTAGAAGTGAGAGTGGCAAAAGGGGAGAGAATAAAAATTGTCGTAACGAATCGATCGACAATGATACTGCCACCTTGGATACCGAGCAAGTGAAAAATTCGGAACTAACGAACGAGGTAAAAATATCTGTTAATGCTTTACAGTTGAAAAGAGTGATTAACCTTTTCTTTTATTAATTATTTATTATTGAAAGTAAATACATTTTGCATCGTTGCATGAGCTGAACGGATCTCGCTTTAGACTAATATCTCTGCTTATATTCGAGTTTATTGTATCGAGTAACAGAGAACATATGAAAAAGAAGAATATTCATGCATGGCAAATGACATATTTAAGCCACGTTTCAGATCAGACTGTCTAGATAATCACTCGAATTGTTATCGTAATTAATTGACAGACATTGTGTCACCACTTTTCCCTAATTGTAAAATGTGATTAAAAGTGTCGACATAAATTATCTTGTCTGAAATAGGGCCAAGAGCCTTGCCAGATAATCATTGCGCCTTAATGTATGGCCACCGTGAAAACATATCTAGAAGAGGGAATCTTGCTTGTCGTCCTCGTATGGTAACTAATCACATGGACATGAACCGAAAATACACTGCCAGCCAAAAGTTTAGGACCACCAGGCGTACCAAGCTATACAGAGGTTTCAAGGCTGCTTAATAATTTTAAATTGCAAATTTAAGAACATATCCAAGGTAGAATATATTTAATCAAAGTGAATCACTACCAGTCTCTATAATATTCGTTTCGAATTAATGAATCGTTTATGAATATTTGCGTAACTATGGAAGTGGTCCTAAGCTTTTAAAATTTGTCAGACATTCAAAACGAAGTCGTTACACTGTTTATACAGGTGCATCATTATTTATAAAAACATTAACATTATAAATTCGATTGTTTCTTTTATTGAAATACAAATTGTACAACAAAAATTAGATGAATCAAAGGAATCCACTGATTCGCATTACGTCGGAAAAAAGTCGCACGACATGCTCTTCAAGTAAACTGAATGAAAGGGACACAGAGTCGAGATCAAAGGCGACGACACCGATCTTAACGATTCGAATACCCTCGCGCGAAGAGGATGCCAAATGTACATCCTCCCCGGAATCACACTCGCCACTGTTTTGCCATGCAAATATACCTGACGGAAATTCTTTGCAACACAGAAGGAGATTCCATGAGCTGCCGGCCAATAAAGATTTTAAACGACAGGTTAACAAAACTTTTCTTCCACTTTATTAATTAAATTCAATATACATACATTGTGTTTGAACAAATATCTTTTTGAAACTTTATCGCTGCTCTTCGAATTCAATTTGCCAGATAATTATAAAACTATTATTTAGAAGTATCGCGACCGTCGTTGAGCCTAACTTTAAAAGTGATTGCTTCCTATGATCCAGCTTTGTTATCTATCTCAGCTGTCAGAGAAAATGATAATATCTATGTATAAAATATTTGTCTCACGTTTTGATTTCAACGCAGCAATCACTGGGCGAGGAATCGATCATTCGAAGTAGAAAAATGCAAGACTCCAAATGGAACAAAGTTAGACGAGCATTCTTGACGAATTCAACGCTCAGCGTCCCATCGAATCTCATCGGCTTCGCTCCCAAACAAATGCTCCTTCAAGACGGTAATTCAACAACTATATCTCTTACCTTGGCACAATTACTACACTTCAAAATCAACATCCTCACTTCCTCCTTCCGTGTCTGGCGGCGTGAATACAGTCGTCCAAGTGTTGCGAGAGCTCTTTGCTTCTGCCGTGATACAATTTCGAGACGTTGCTTATTGTCGATTTGTGATATTCCAAAATCTCACGCTGCAGTTCCTCGATTTTCGCCAGGCCGGCTTTCGCGTTCATCGATGTTTTCTCCAATATTTTCTCCGCGTAGCTGCCGTTCTCCTCGATGCATTTGCCGAATGTTACGGGATTCTTGCATTTACGACAAGCCAGCACCAGAGATTTGGCACGTTCCACGCAGAATTGTGTATCACGTTCCAAGTTATTGTTCATCTCGTTCAATCGTTTCACTTGCGGCGCGATGTTGCACTCCAATTCGTCGAAAGCCTGACGTATCTGCTCGCTGAGGGACAACACGGTTTTTCGTTTCATTGAACCGAACCAAGGATCTAGTAGTAACAATTTTTGTAGCTGCTTCTTGAGACCGTAAAAATATTCTTGTAACTGGCCCTGCTCGTTTCGTTTGTACGCTTCTATATCGTTTTTCAGTTTGTCCAGCAACGACTTCGATTCCACTTGAATCTCCGTTAATATAGTTTGCCCCTGATTCGTCACATTTTCTTGCACTTCCAGATAATCGTCCACAGCCGTTTTCACTTTGCACTGAAATCGTGCAAACGGGTTAGGTGTTAATAGTAACCGTATTTATTACACAGGTAACATCCTTTGGCAAATTAAAAATTAGTAGAAAGCAGGAATGTATTATATTTATATGCGGAATTCAGTTTGAGTCGCTGTAGAAATTATGATAACGATAGAAATAAAATGATGGGAATAGTTACGATGATTTAAAAAGTAGAAACGATTAATGTTACCTCTGATACGAATTTCGAGGGCAACACCTTCCCGTACACATTTTCGTTGGATTCGCTTAGAGATTCAATACATTTCTCTCGACAATCTTCTTTCTTCGATGGAATCGCTTTTCCCTTTCTGACGTTCTGCAGCTCGTCGCATGTTACTCTTTCGCCACATCCATGATTGCGCTGCGAAAGTTTTAGAATATTCGTGTGGAAGTTTCGTGTGAAAGGTACAAAAAATTTTGCGGTTAACATGCCAAATCTCGGAGAAAAATAAAATGTATTCAAGCCATCGATTTTGGTCCGCGACAGAAGAAGTTCGATAATGGTACTATTTAAACCGTACGGTTAAGGGAACACTGTAATGTGAAGTTTGGAGTGGAAATATACGGGGGATGAAATAATAATTATTCCTTCGAATGTGAAAATCGAGAAACAAAAAAAATCATTGAAATTCACTTAGTTTATGGTGAAATATAATTTACCAAAATTCGTGCACTGTTCCACTAACCTTCTGCAATATGTTAAGGGATGTGTCGAAGCCACCCTTAGCATATTTCACATTTGACACCCTCGATGATTCAACCTTTCTCTGTAACTTTTCCTAAATTTCCAAAAAAATCCATAAATTTCAACTTTCGCGAAGCTCTGTATAAATTCAAAGAAGAGAATCGTTAAACTTACAGCGTAAAACATTTAATTTTTCTGCCGTTCACCAGAAATAGAAGCGTCGGTGAGCTGCAATTACACGGACAGCGTGGAAGATATCGAGAAAATGACGCGGCTCAACAATCGAGTCGACACACGACGCGATTATCAAGCGCTTCGCGAGAAATTAGGAACAGAGTTCCATCGAAAGCTCGCCGAATGGGAACGTTTAAAAAATATGCCGGCCCTTTCGATCGCAAAGGACAGCCGTGAATTGTCGTCCAATTTCCTAAATCCCCGTGAAAATTTGCTGTCCGAAGAGAGGCTGACGCCCGATTTCAAAAAGAAATTGCAGGATTGGAAACGCGTGAAGAAGATACGACGAGGCAGTGCTCCATTTGAGCAACAGAGAATCAATCGACGTCGTTTGACCGATTGGCAACTTTGGAGATCACCGTCGAACAGAAACAAAGAGATCGCAGGTTTCCGCAGTAAATACGATGCCGGGGAAATTATTCAGGATGGAAAATCACACCTTTGCGAGGATTTCGTTCGAAAAATGGAAGCCTGGCGGAAAATGAACGAGACGAATAATCAGGATGCGAAGAACTCTTTGGGGGCGAAATCACGTGGGCTTGGAATAACAAGTGGCATCGATGAAAGCGAGTTTCTATCTTTAGAAAGAGTGCTGTCGATTTTTAATAACAGTCGAAAGAAGGGACGAAGGGAGGATGATGTTCAACAGTTGGACGAGTGTTTCGATGGAGATGCAAGGTACACTATGCGTTAATAATATACTAATATATATTATTTTAATAGTGTAATAATATGGCAATAAGTCTAAATGCAATAATACAATAGTAAATCGTGAAATATATTTGATTGAAGGCTGTACACTGATGGAACACAAAGTGATACTAATCCTAACGAAGTTCTGGTCCGGACTTCTGTTGGCTCTTATCGGTTTGAAGGTATATCACGAGAGTTCACGAGAAAATTGTACGATTGGGAAAGGTATCGTGGAATATCACCCACATCTTCAACGTTCCGCCTCCTGGGGCCTGCTTATACACCACTCGAAAGGCAAACAGCTATTGAAACTTCAGCAGTCGATCCAGCTATGACAAGTAACATAGAAAGTTATTAATAATCGATGATATATGTTGTAAAACCATGCTCGTTTATAATAATAATAATTTAATCAGGGGTTGAGTGCGACGAACCAGTATTGATTAAGGTTAGTAGACTGAAGAGATCGAAATCGGTCGGCAGTCTAACCGAAAGGAGCAAGGAAAAAGGATTCTTCTTGCGTCGTTCGAATAGTTTGCGACTCCTGGGATTTCCTATGAATAAGAGATTTCAATTTGTCGACTGCGCCAGTAATTTGGCCGTATCTAGTAACTATTACTCCATTTTCTTTATACGACTAATCGCAATTCGCAGAAGCCAATAATAATATTTATTTCTCCAAAAATTCTATTTTCGATTTCCAGTGGACCCTCAAACGACAGGTGACACGGCAGAAGATACTATGGACGATTCTGAACCAGAAGCGATGATCGTTGACATCGAGGACGTTATCGAAGAAACCGCGAGCCCCCTTGAGAGGGTGCAACCACGCCAAACACCCGTGTATTCGGTCGCAGCCAGCGAAACAACAAGCATCGCGGTGCCCCTCGGCACGGTTACATCCAGCCACGAGCCATCCCCAATATTTTTAGTCGAAATGGAGGATAGCATGGACGAGAACCACTGGCCCCCTAAAGTATGCAACCAGAGGAAAAGTTTCTCCAGTGAAGGTAGCTCGAGCATGGAGCATTTTGTAATGACGAATAGAAATTGCTCGAACTACGACGACATAGAGAATTGGTCGAACGCGGGCTCTCTGAATCAAAGAATTTATAACTTCCACGAAAGAACAGACAAGCCGCATACGGAGTCGGATAAAAATTCTGTGAAATCGAACGGTTCCATTTCATCAATGGAACTTCTGGCTTCGAAAGATAACGAAGTAGATAAATCGATGGTAATGGCGAATGAAATGAAACAAATGAATTTCTTCAGGTATGCGTGATAGGTATATATAATATAACGTGTTTAGGAGACACGATTATATTTTAATAAATATTTCTCGTCCCAGAGGGGTCTCTCCAGTTGCTTCGATGAACGAGGATAATGAAAACGAAAGCATTGGAGGGGAGCATGATACCGATGGTAAGTTCAGCGATTTAAATCAAAGGGGTTCTGAAATTGGTTACGAAAACCAAATAAAGAATTGCTTGTTTTCCGTTCTAGAAACGGACGAAAACAGTATTGTCCATGAAAGGAATCTTGGAAATCGTTCTAACTTTGGTGCAAGCGTAAAAGAAATGACGGTAGATTTTGTGAAGTTTTATGTCGCATCGCAATATTGCAATTTATGTCTGTTTCCCAATAATTATTTCACTTCGATAACTTCCTAAGGTCGATTTCCGTAAAACGTTACTATCGAACGAACAAGTAAAGACGCGAATGAAAATCTTGCTTCCTTCAGAAATATATTTCTCATGCATTCTTTCGAATCGTTTCTCCTCTTTCTCGCGGATACACGGAACAACGAAAGCAATGCTAATATTAAAAAAACGAAAGGAAACCATTGTATTCAGAAATAAGTTTTACCATAGCGCAACTAAGATTAGCAAGGTGTCGACGCAACCAGGACTCGTCGAGCGAGGATGTGCCAAACGGGAAGGACGACAATCACCTGGAAGGGAACAGTACAATCGGCAGCAACGAAATGGACGTGGCTGAGCTTGCGATCGAGTGCAGCAACGATTACGAGGAAGTGATCGTGAATCGCTGTGCATTCAGAAATATCCAATCAATAGGACATCGTGACGAGGAGAATGGAAAATTTTCACCGCAGGCATCGACGGCTTACCGAACAAGTAAACGTCGACTTATATTCATTTACTGAATACAGAAAATGTCATCAACAGAAAGAATACATTGCGATTCGTTACAGGTACAGTCAATCGTAGTGCGTTTAACGAAGGTTTCTCTTACACCAGCCGCGCGGTCGAAAAGTCCAAACGAATCGAGGAGAACTACGGTGTAATAAGAGACGAAGTGCCCAATGGATGTCGCGGCGCGTCTAAATTCGAGCTGAATCGAGGCGCGTACGATTATTGGAATGGCGAGGACGAAAGCGATCGTTCGAAGGAAACCGTCGTCTGTGTAAGATCGACGGTGAACGCGGAACGACAATCGTCGCGAGACGTCGAGAACGCCACCGCGTTTCCGACGCTACTGGCAACGAGTTCCTGCACAGGTGAAAATCATCGCGAGCCAACGATTCGAACGACCGCGTACACCGTGGCGCCTCGCCGTCAGGAGCGTTGCTTCGAGAGAATAATCATTAACGAGGAAACGTTGAACAAAATCGTCGTGCCCACGGCTGCTGCCGGTTCCACGGGAGATGCGAAAGCCTCGGGATGCCCCGCAACGGAGGATCCCACGGAGGGGCGTAAACGCCGGTGCGACGACAATCGGGACGCACCAATCAATCCAAACGCAGGTAGCAAGAAGCAGAACTCAAATTCGCCTGGTCGGAATGTTTTTATTAAAACGAAACGCATAATATTTTCCCCGTTCCGACGTTCCGAGGAACGTTCCGGGAACAGGAAGGAGGGCAATGCAACGGGGCACGATCAGCTGCTGCCGGCGAAGGGCAACAGCAAATCGCGATCGGCGTCGCCGAAAATCAATCGACAGGACGCACTGTTGAGAATGTCGCTGTCGTTGCCGTGGCCGCTTCGCTCGTCCTCGAGGGATCGCGATGTAAAATCGTCAGAAACGGAGAGGAACGACAAAGAGAAACGAACGATCGTAGAGGCACAAAATCAAGAACGACGGGAGCCCGCGGAGAATTCGGAAAAGTCGTGTACCAGGGAGGTGCAGGACGACACTTGTCCGGCTCGGGCAAAAGGTGAAACGTCGATCGTCCAAGCCAGGCATTCGTCGTTCGAGTTTACGAGACGAAGGAACGAGCTGCAATATTCGATCAAACAGAGGAATCGATCCGCGAATCTCTCGGCCAAGATAATCACGAGCGAGCAGGAGGGTCAAACGAATTCTTTCAGAAGCAGCTTGCCCACTCTGAAGGACGAGGACGAGATCAATGGAGCGGTGCCGTTCGGAAGATTCGATCCACGCTCGTCCGATCTGATGTACAAACTGAACATCTTGTCGAACGTGGTGGCGAAACGGGACGGCAGGACGGACACGATTCGCGAGGACTCGCCGGTGGAAACGCATTCCTTGAGGATACGTCGTGCGAAGGAGGATTTCTTGTCCCGACGTGGTGGTCCACTTTGCCATTCGGCGTTGGACCCTCCGTCGATCGGGGACGATAGTTTTCGAAGGCCAGCTGCTCGTTACCGCGACGAGATTTCGGAAGTTCGAGAGGAGACCAGGGGACAAGGGATGAAGGAAATGAACGATACTTTAAGCACGCCGGGATTATCGAATAAACGTGACGGGCAAACGGCGTGGACGAAACGGAGGAATGCGAAAGAGTGTGCAGATGATCCGGAGGCGAATGAAATGTCGAGCAATTCGACCGTGTCCATGGCTGATCGTGTAAAATCCGCCAGCGCCGGAATGATAAACGTGGATCCCGATACATTCGTGCGTCTGACGGATAGCAATCGTGGATGCGAATCCCTTCCTAGATCTATCTCGAAGCAACGACAGCCTGCGGGGCCCATTGCGAAAATTGTCGGGAGGCTCAGGTTTGCCCGGCTGATACGTGGCAAGGAGGGCGACGAGGAGAAGAGCACGATATCGAAACTGTGCAGACAGAGTTTGTTGATCGATGTGCGAAACGATTTCGAGAGACGCTGGGGAGACGACGATCGAAGGAAATTGTCGAGGGTGGAATTTGTCGATACAGCGAAGAGAAGTGAATAATTATGGTTTGATGGATTTACTGTGAAATAATTGCGGTGGTATAATCACACATTACGGGGGCTATTAAACAGTATTTAAGATTATGCTGTATTCAAACATCAATGTACGTATGAGTAGGTATGAAAAGTATTTGTAAACTGACCGGTGTTTAAACGTAAAACGTCGTGCGACTGCCATTTATTTTACAATTGTTGGTAAGACGATCGTTTCATGCGGATATCTTGAAGGGCGGTGTGGGAATAGATATTAGATATCTAGAAAAGATGCTGTACGAATAATGGGGTGTACGCGTTGTTTGCAAAGGCAAAAGTAGGGGTGATAGGGGTAAAGGTGTAGTGAGTGATCGTGCAGGTAATAAATAATAATTTGATCTAAAACTATTAATAACAAGGAATAATTGAAATTAATTTTTGTTTTTAATCGAATAAATTGAATATACAATATGCATTGGTATGTATAGACATCATAGATTTCCCTTTCTATTTTATTATTCTCCTAGGCCTACCAGTTATTTAACCTACTGTCAGATATTTAACTTGCATGCTGCACGAGGGGTATCTGTGCTAACAGCTTTGGGTGAAAAATTTATAATCTCCGTCCGTTCTTTCTTTTAATAACTTCATCATTACGATATTTAACTGCTACTAAACTAGTAAACGCGACACGATAATTAATATCGCCTGCCCTTTATTTATCTTGCACTGGTCCTAAACAAAGAAAATAATTCCCTTTATAAGGAGCGTGTGCCGCTTTAAAAAAAGGAGGAAAAAAAAACTTAAATATAAACGTATCATGCGGCCGAAGAATAAGGGTAAACAAGACGAAGGGTCGTTCGAAGTATTGCCGCTGTTTGATTAAATGAAATTAATACCCCCGGGGGTAGTTTCGAGTGGTGTGCAGAAACTAAAAGTACATAAGCTCGTGTCACGTGTGTCGAAGAGCGCCCCCCTGCCATTCTTCTTCGCCCCCTTCTTTTTTAACTTTCCCATCCGGTTTTCTGTTAACCCTCGTGCCCACTTCGAGCCCCGAACGACCCTTCCACGTGTTTCCGAACCCGTGATACACCTCTTTCGAACGCGAAAACTCTACGAACGTATTTAAGCGGATTTCACTCGATCACGGAGCGGTCGAGCAAACAATCGGGCCGAGTGAACGCGTTTCCTCTTGTATACGATTGTGTGCTATCGCCATTGTGCCGTCGTGTCGCTAGAGAATAGAGCAACCTTGGGAAGATTCGTGATTTATAGCGAGGTACGACTAGGAATCATCCCGAAACATTATCTTCCTTTTTCAACGCAGGACTTTGCTTCTCTTTCTTTTATTGAAAAATAATATTATTGGTTATTGAAACAGAAAGAAGAATTAATTTTCATTTTTTCTCCAAGAGTTATTTGCGGATTAATTACAAGAGAAGCTCGTATTTCTTTAGTCTACCATATTATGTATTCAATCTTAACCAAGATCGCTCCGTTGATGATTTAGAGCAGCAGTGTAACTTCCAGATACGTGTTTGATCCATTTGATAGTACTTTCTTATCCGGACGTTCTGATCACAGGTACGGGAACATTTAGCGATTTAGAAAAGCGGACGCCAAGCTCGTAGGATCATCAAATCCCTCGCAATGGGCGGTCGTGTTTTTCGTGGCATCCATCAGGATCGACCACACCTTCTACCTGCGTTTATTATCCGGAAGCATTCGCGGGAGCACGCACCAAGGCTCGAAACATTAGAGGACGCTGTATAGACGCCTTTGTAGGGTACAGGAGAAAAATTTCAGTTCGATCCCTTTTATAGAAGAGACCTGACTTAATAGCTTCCCGTTGAATCTAATAGATTATGGGGCACGTATCCGTGAAGTTCTGAAATATATTTATGATTATCCGGCGGAGTATATTTAGTACACATCGTTGGGTAAAAAGAGTGTCAGTAAATATTAAACAATTTCGTGAAGTTCCATTCGGTGATTTCATATTTATATATTTTTTAAAGCAATAATAAGGCACTATTTATATTATAATGAATCTGTGAGAATTGAATTTTCTCGAGAACTCAAATTTTTGTGAACATATAATGAGTATTTACTACACATCTTTCTTGGTTCACCGGTTTACGGTCTTTTCCTCTTGCTTGCTTTCTCCATTCATGTATACAGTTTTGTACGTCATTTTCAGTCAATGAATATGTTACTTTTGGTCGGGCAAAGCGCACCGACCTTCTGAATAAATCATGCATCTGTAACTTTCGAATTGAACGTATAGATTAAAGTGCGCGAGTTTGTCGCGCGAGTGAATTGAAACGGCTGCTGTCAGCGATGAAACGCGATTGATTTATATACATCTGTCTATACTCGACGTAATTTCGGCATAGCGAGTTGCATAAGTAGCCGTGCACGTTCGTCTTTGTACGCTGGAAATTGTCATTTCACATACGGTTGGCTACAAATATTTATTAACTTCGATTCAATGTCAAGTAATGCCTTCGTGCAATCATTTCACTCGATCATGGAAAGAACCAGAATCGTACCAAGGATAGATGTAAAAATATTGATATATCATTCAATCGAAAAGAAAAAAAGACAATCCCCATCCATAAAATATAAAATAGAATTTACACTCGCGGCGCGTATACACGGCGATGCATTTCTGTGATTTCAATTTCGAGTAAAAATTTGCATACAAAGGTAAGAATCTCCGATACCGTCGTGCCGCGGAAACGGGTGCAATCAATCTTCATACGAAAAGGTGCACGCAGGGCCAACGAATGTAAGCAACCGAAGTGCTTACACCCGGACAAATTTCAGCCGACCGATTATATTTATCGCCTGATTCCGGCCGGCAGATTACATTATTCCGATGCTTAATGCGTTACGCCTCCGCCATGGGTTCCACGGGGAGGTTGGTGGTTGTTGTGTGTATGCGGTAGCCGGGATACGACAAAAATATTCGCCAGGGTTTCGAGAAGTCTGCGCTAAATGTACTCAAATAAAGCAATCTCCACGATCAGACAACGACAACGCGGCGGCATTTGTCTTTTATCCCTCCATTTCATCCTCATCCCCTCTGACCGTTTCCAGCCAGCCTCCCCCTCCCTCTCTCTCACCCCAAACCCTTCAAGCATTTTGATGACAGTGGCCACTGGTCATTGCCGGCGAGGTCCAGCTTCCTCTTCTTTTGTCAAGGCGAACCCTCCTGACAATGCGAAGGTGGTAGTCCGCCGGAGAATTAATTGCTCTGAACAATATTTACGTTCTCTCGTCTAAGAGATTCCTTTCCTTTTATTCATTTTTTCATTCGCGAGCTTCATTTTTCACAAAGGCCAGAACCGAGAGATCCGCCCGTCCCGAAAGGGCCGAGGAAGATGTTGCGCGATTTTTATCGAGTTTGCAAATATTTTTTCGGGGTCTGTCCTGTTTGCGGGTATACACATACGTGTGTTCTTTTCTTTTGCGCGTTTATGTGCGGTAGTATGGGAACGTTTATGGGGAGGGACGATGCTGCCACGCGACAGGCATTAGGATATTCGTGGAGATCGAATTGTTTATAGTGGTTTATTAAATCGTTTGGGAATTGCAGTTTATGGGAACGCCTTTTGGAAAGTTCTACTGAACGTTTCGTGGTTGGATCAGTGTTTTATGAGCAATGTGCAATTGGTCGCTGGGGATATTTATGCTCCTCTTTTATTATATGTATGCTGTATTGTTTAAGTAGGAAGGTTGTTGTGGAAAAAGGGCTAGTAGATATTAGAAAAACTTTCCTGTATTTTCCTGCCTATTTTTATATTTTTCGGGTTGAGAGCGGGGTTTGCTTGTTTACCTACTGCTGTTTGGCAAACTTTGCACTTCTCTATAGAACCACGCTTTACACCTAACGCTGTATATCTTGAGTTTAGCCTGAGGATATAGTGCTAATCACAGGGGATGCAACTGTACGTTCCTTTTTTATTTCGATATTAATTTCAGTCATCTCATACAATTTATTTTTTGTGTTCCGCAGTTTATATATTTTTAATATTGTTTACAGCGAGAACGTAAAAGCTTGACTGCAATATTAAATTTTATTTGTACTTTCATCGCAATTCAACTTGTTGAAATTGCCACGCGACTAAACGCGATCTAAGAAAGGTAGTTTCCAAGGAATTAAAAAATTAATAGATACAGCATAGGCCAGTGTGTCGATTAATAAATTGACGGCCTCACGATTTTTATCTTTAACAGAGAACATGAATAATTTCTGCCATTCATTTTCATTCGCACTTACCTGCATTTTAGTATACAGTAATTTATACTAAATTACTTCTTTCAAATAGTACATCGCCCCTTCTTGAAGGCTATATACGTTTGCTTGCCAGAGACATCATTGCTTATATCCATTGAATAATTGTACTGCAGTGTTTTCGCGTACTAATGAAACGAATCGAAGGAAGAAAAATGATGCGACAGAAATTGCGAAAAGGTGAAAAGAGTGAAAAGAAGGAGAAAGAAAGAAAGGAGAGTCATCGTTGAAGAAAGGAGGCTGCAGGTTCTCAAATTGCAATGAAACCGGGCACCGACGCGTCGCGTGGGTTTCGTATGACGACCAGACCACCGATGACGCTGTTTTTCTTTCGCCCCGAATATATTCTTCATCCCTTATGATCTACATATATTGTATAATACATTCGCGAATTTAAAGAAACTAGTAAATATCTTTTAAACGATCAACAGGGAATTTCGTCCAGTGGCCATTGCACAACAAGTAACTCTTGTAGGAACACGAGAAACAATTATTACAATATTACAACGTAACTAATAAATGCCTTCCTAGTGGATACTTTGTCCAAGTTCTTTTTGGAGGAACTCTTACTCGCTGTAGAATATTGGGAAGGGTAGAATAGCATTCAACTTCAGGATTGTATAAAATAATTATATTTGTTGTTTAATTCGTGCCATTTCAGTCTCAAAGAGCGCGTTAACGTTTACAATAAATTATAAGTACCTGACTTATTTTGCTTTATGGTACAATACTAAATTAAACGTATACTCGCTAAAATATTATCTACTATTTTACAAAATTTACACGGCGTCTAAGTATTTACAGATCATCGAAAATTCTTTCCTAGATTTCCCCCGTACTGCGCGTACGTCGCATAATAAATATTACATTAATAATAGCACTGGAGAATCGTTCAACGTTCAACATTATATAATACAGAAAGATAAACGATTGGAAGCGTATAATCTGAAAGAAACGATACATTTTTCCGCAAATCGAAACTTTAAAATATCCGCAAGAAAATAATAGTGTTTCAGACTTCATTCGTCTCAAACGTAATCTCTTATAAACGAACTAAACGATACGATCGTCGTTCACATCTCATGTAACAGATCTTTAACACAAACTTTTTCCGGCTACCTTTCCTTTGTACAAATAAGAATGCAACTACTGCGATCTTTAAATAATTCCACTAACACCTCCACCCCAAGGCTCTCGCCTCCCTTAACGATCCGCAAGGCCCATTCGCGGGGAACTAATTTACAAAAAAAATAAAAAAGCAATCCCCTATAAACGCTTCCCAAATCGACCCTCATTGCAACAAATCGTACAAAGCTGTGATGTAAGACTGCGCCATTTGAAGTGTCTCGTACTTGGACAACTGTCGGTCGTTCCCCAAAGACGGCAGGTACGTTCTCAGCCTGTCGAAAGCTTTATTCAAATTCTGCATCCTCCTTCGTTCCCTGGCGTTCGCCGCGAGCCTACGTTTACGCACGATCGTCGAGCTGACGTATTTACCTCTTCGTCTCGCCGCGTCACGATCGTGATTCCCGCTCCCGTCGATCGTCGATCCAACGTGATCCGGACTGTCACTCATTTCCGGATCGTCCTCACTGTCGATGTCCACAATTCTGTCCGAGAACCGGCTGGAATTGCTCGTCACGCTGCCCCTCGACGACTGTGTCTTCTCGTGCTCCGTTTCCGCCTCCGCGTCGACGGTCCCGTCGGTGTCCGCGTCCATGCTGTTTACCTCTTCGCTCAGATCCACGATATTTATCGCCCGTTGCGTTGCCCCGACGTCAATCGCGGACATATTCCTCTTCGCGGTGTACCTCTTGTCGTCCATCGAGCCCAACAACCGGTACGTCATCGGCGTAGCCACGTTCTCGGGCTCCGACGACATGGACAAAGTGGTCGCGGGGCTAACGGATCGCAAACTCGCCGCCGGACTAGGCGTGTGCCAGCCGTCGCTGCGATTGCCGTCGTACACGATACACTGGGGTATCGTGATGGTGTTCACCGATGGGAGATCGACTTTGTTCTTCGAATAAGCGTAACTCGGCAGGTCCAAGTAGCCGCAGGACACAGGCTCGTCCTCCCTCGGCGGGAACATGTATCCGTAACGGAACATCTCTTGGAGTTCCATGGTTGATTAGATTCGCTTCGCCCGTGGTGCGAACACAGGCGACGGGAGGTATCGAACTTTTCACTCGAAAGAACTGTATTACTAAGGCCCTCCGGAAAGTTCAGATTTTCTTATCCTCGATTTCTTCACTGAGTTTCCACTTGTGTCGTACACCGGATCGCGATTAAGAAACGCGTCGATCGATGCACCCCTTTCTCGTTTTGTCGATGATCGATCGGGGTCGATCAAGAGGGTAATGATTTGGCGGAGAGCTCTTCTCGTTTCTTATTCCAAGTTCAGACTGCGATTGGAAAATGAGATTTCCTCGATATTCTGTGCACGCATGTCGACCCGACTGCCGGGGTGATTCTGAAGTCGGCCGGTACACGGCCGGAGGATTTATGCGTTTTCGGAGCGAGGCACCCTCGTGCAGCACGTGCCGTTCGACCAATGAAAACTCGCCGCTGCGCCCCACCATTTCTGCGGTGAGGTAAAGCCAACCAGCCCCGAGTATGCGAACAGTTAATGCAACAGGTGGCGTCGGCGCCTCCAACCTGCACGATCATACATAAAATCGCATAACCATTACCTGGTCCTTTAGCTACGTCCACACGTGCACGGCTATATCTATGGATTAGCGTGGGTATGTAAAGGAGCATACGTGTGCTCTGTCGAGAAAGCATAACGGGTACAGGTAACAGCATCGTCGACGTTATATTAACCCTTTGCCCTCGGGCCTTTTCTCGGCGCGACGTCGCAGCGAATCGTAATTATTCTTTTTGGGAATTGTAGGTAAACGTATCTCGATTTTTATTCAGGTATTAGTACTGCATACACCATGCCAAACCTTGTCTGCGCCTGGGTGGGAGCACTTTGCGCGAGTAAAGGGTTAAACGTTAATCAGAAAAGTCTCCGCATCCGCTGCAGTGGCAATTGAGATAATTATAAAACAATTTACAAAAATAATAAAATGATAACCACCGGGTTATCGCGTTGTTCATTGTTATCTCGTGAAATGTTTTGAACAGAACGGGCTCGTGTTCGAATAATAAAATAACGTTTCGAGAAATCATGATTGACAAGCTGTCGACGAGTTTTTTAAATCTGTCAGATCACCTGGCACTCTGCGTACGACTAGCACGCACTCATTTATATATAAGGAAGTATCACACTGCGTATTGATACGTCGGATTTTAAACAACCCGTGCACGACGAGATTAGTCACGTTGATTGTCCACAAACATGATGAGAATTAATGGAAGGATTATCTACAGGGAAATAAAACGAAGAAACGGGACGTGTGAATAATTCATTAACCGAGGAACAATGTTTGGAGGATCTGAGTAAACGACGGTGAGAAGAGGGTGTTTAAGCAAACTTGAACTGGCGAGCTGATCGGGTTGAAGCGATTGCGGAATGAAGAACGTGGTCCAGCGCAAATTTACCTTGGGAAAAGAGCGGATCGTATCTTCAAAAGGGTGCAAATACCTCAGGGGCGTAAGGTCCAGTTACATTTTTACTCGCTCAATTAGCGAAAACAGGTAGGATAAAGTTTGCGGCGAGCACGACGGTGGTCCGAGGCAACCCGATCTCTGTCATTCCCTTCGGACACAGCCGTCTTGGATTTCGGGATCGTCCCACCAATGTCCTAAAATTCTTCCTAAGTAGCGACACGATAATCCTCTGCTTAAAAACCTTCGGTACCTCTCGTACATTTAACGAGAGCAATCGCGCAATAGGCATGTTCACGTTCCCTTTGTCACGGAACGAGTCGTCCTTTACGAAGACAAGGATGCACGTCTGTAACGGAGGACCGACGGGAATCTCTTTACTTAACAGAAGGTAGAAAGTGGAGGTTCGTGAACAAAAATGAAATAAATTCGACGAATTGAAATGAAACACCCCTTTATCTCCGTAGAGTGGTCGAGCAAATGATTAAAGTCATCTCGCCTTAGAACGATTCATTTTGTATAATTGCACAGGGTAAGTTTAATTTGATTAACGCGCTGAGATTCATCAATGAGAACCTAATCGACTGCTGCACAAAGTTTTAAATATAAAAAGTCGGGCATCGATCAAGCGGCTTCGACGGTGGTGTTTTTTCAACGTAGAGCCGGTAGCTTTCTTGCATTTCTCATCCGTGCACGTTCTCATTGTGCCACGGAAATATGAATGGTGCACAATTAAAAAAAACTAAGTGAGCATAATTGATAATCGGTAGGATAGCAAATAAGCTTTTACATGTGAAACCATCTGCCATTATCAGGCGAGAATATCCTTCCGTTGAATTGGGATGCAATTTAAAAATTGATTGCCTCCATTTATTATGTTCTTGTTTCAGGACGGAACTGGGACGAAACCAATAATTAAGGCTGCGAAGTGTACGCTTGTCTGTGTCTATCCTTACCCTATTCATCTACACTGCAGGTCCTACGATAATACCTCAACCTTCTACCTTCTCTACCCTTTGTTTTCACCGTCCTTGCTTACCTGCTCACTCTGTCGATGTACCAGCTCAGCCTACTCACCCTATCTTTGCTTGTCATAAGCTCCCTAAAGAACTTTTGAATTTTTGCATTCATTAGGCACCCACGAACGAGGGAAAGATAAAGATATTTCCTAAATAAATAATTCCTCCGCGCCGTTCTTCTAATTGCAAGGAGGCCAATGGAAGAGTATTATTTTAAATTAAAGACAGAAGGAAATAATACCGTCGGATTAATGCATTGCTTTCTCTTTGCCGCAGAAACGATTGAAACGTACGCCACTGTCGACGAATGCAGTCGCTGAACAATTCGCGACACGTGACATTGTTGCAAAAATCAAAAGTGCCGACGATATGTGGGAAGGCAACGGTTTGATAAGGTAGCACGCGATGGGGAAAAAGGAACGAGAGTGAAAGAAACCAAAAAGTGAAGCAACAGAAGGGATATTCTCCCGGTTAAAATGAGCTGAGGTGGGTCCGCCGTGGGGGTGCACCCTGGGCGTGAGTCGAGTAATTAAATACAAAGTGCACTCATTTGTGGGCTCGGTGGCAAATAACATGTTATCCAGCAACTGGTGATAATTTATGAGAGCACCGTGCAACGCCTGTCTAACCCACCGCGAAGTTAACTCACAGATCTTTATATAAACGATATGCATATGTATATAGGTCTCTGCAATAAATATGCATTCAGGAATAGAGACGTAACCTTTCGCAAGGGAAACGAGGCAACGGAATGTCGGGATAGAAATATCCACTAATTATCATCCGTTTCATCTCACTCGGCATTCTTCTCCACCCACTTCTGCTCTCGTTCCTCAACATTTCCCATCTTATTAGTCATTCATTAGCCGACGGATATCTGCATTCTCAATCGACAGAAACCATTAACCGATATCTCAATTAAATCCTGCAATCCGGCAAACGTATTCCCGCTTTGCGACAACGAACACAATAGCGTCCAGGAACGTCGAACAAAAATTACATTCGTTACCAGCACTAACAATGTACAATCCGCTCGACCCCAATTTCACCGATCTATTCTGCCGTACAATCTCCTCTTTTCTATAACGCTTTCTTCGAAGATGAACTAGATGATATTTTTTGCCCCCTTGAAAAGGGGGTCATTAGCAACTGATTTGCTAAGACATGCCAGACGCACCTCCGGCACCTGTGCTTCCGAAAACAAAATCACGCGCTATCAAGAAAATAGATCGGGGTGTTGTATACCACAACGAGCTGACTGTTCGTCTATGCTCCGCAACTTGCCGTGTCGAAAACCAGACAGGGGAGACGCGTCGAGGCTTGTTAAGGGGTGCGTGCCGAACTGATTCCTGGAATACAATTACCACATTATCCGGTTCCGCTTTCGAATTCCTCATTTTGTCCTTCCGAACCTGCCTCGACGCGCGTCGTCCCGCCGCTATTCGTGTTTAAGCATCATAGACTATTACGAGCCGTCGCGACGCGCCTTCTAGTGAGCGTGTTGTTTCCCAAAGTTGGGCCGACCTTTTGAAACGGAGAGGCGAGCTACGAAACCGCATCCATTCTACTCGATCTATGAAATTGCGAGTTTCAAGGATTTTTCTTCCTCGAGATTTCTACAAACCGTAACAAAAACCTAGGTACTATTGTTTCCTACCCCTGTTCGTTACACGTCGCTTAACAATCAATCGTTGGCCTTTTATTTGGCAAGCTTTTGCAATTGCGCACATGGGGAATGTAAATCGGGTTGCAGCTCGTGCGTTCACGAAAGGTGTTTCACGGGGTCTGTCGAGTATCTTCTACGATCGTCGAACGATAGAAAGAAAAGCTTGAAAGTCCGTCAGGAGAACGGATATTGCGAAATGCGGGAGTGAACGTTTCGTTTCGTGGAAATCGTAAAATCGGCGAACGAGTGTTGTTATAGAGAACTTCGGTGGTCAGAGCGCCACCCCGAAACCGTGGTGACTTCGATGCCAGTCGTTTGCTCGCGACTCTGTCCTGTTCTTTGAAATTCGACGGGTGATTAGCGATTACGTCCTGAAAATGGTATATCGGTGCGTGGGCAAATAACTGGGCGGCGCGCCGGTACGCTCAAACGCGCCAGCAAGTAAGAGAAACAGCTACCAGAACGAAATAAAGTTATTGTCGATAATTGTCGTCGTCGTCGTCGGGTCTGGGAGGCAACGATAGACCCTTTGGTGGTCGCTGCTCTATGTATGTACGTATCTGTAAACCGTTTAACAAAATTATCCGATCGATCGATCGAAACGTATTGTTAATAATGTGCCTATTGTAGAGGTCATGTATGCATGCATGGGTCATATGTGTGGTTGAGTGGTTTTAGTAGTTAATGTGTGTGAAGTTTGTGTGTTCATTTTGTGTATTGATCGGCCACACGTTTTTGGTAAAGTTAATTTGTTTATCTGTTATCTGGGTTACGCAGTTTGATTCGGCCCTCTGATTAAGACGAATGTAAAAGTATCTAAAAGAAATATTAAAAGTTACATTTTTGGCCTGCGCTATCTAACTGGAAACTCTCTCGGGATAATTTTGACGAAAAATGTACACACGCATGAATGCTTGTGACGATAGAACGATAAACGAATGTGAAAATTAATAGCGACGACAGATTTGAATAAGATTAATCAAATTTAATATATTCCTGTGAAGAAAAGGAAAGATCGGAGTTCGTTATACCCGCTGCACAATCATCCCTTGCTTTAATTCAATCCGAAGGCGCGTAGCATCGTTATGGATGTAATATATGTACTGTAATATGGTAACGATCACGGCGAGCCAGCCCACGGGAAGGTAGCCTCGTAATTAACTTAAGCCTAATAGAGCGTTTAGTAAAGGATACTTTGGGGTAGGTCCATTGTATTAGCATAAATCATGGAGGCAAATCTCTGGACCATAGATGAGGAGCAGTTTATCATAGTTCACAAATGAAGGGGTTACCAGACTGTTATAAGTCGCTCGTAATTACGACAGTGGACGTCTCAAAGGATTTTCCGCCGTGATGCCTAGCCGTAAACGCGTTGAAACTTTTCTCCGTGCCAGATACCTGAACGCCGACGGTCCTGAGGCTAAAGAAGAAAAATAGGGCACGGTCTGGTAAAACTGTATTAATACAATGCACAACGTGGTGGAAATTTGATGGCAATACAACTGAATATTATAAGGCATTGATATTATTCTCTTTGCTCTTTGCCGAATATTTTTAACGGTAAAGAACAGTAAAGAATGAAGAATAATAAATTGAAGAAGCTACTGTACATCTAGCTGAGCGCCATCGCAATTTCAAATTAAGTAAACGCCAATTATTTGTTTATTATACATTGCTCGTCCGTATTCGCTAGAGCTTGGAGAACATAAAATTCGAATATGGATTGAAGCAGTTACCGGTAACAAGATACGACACTACTTAATATTCGGTAGAGGAATTGAATATAGTGTTACAATAGATTGTTAGCGAAATCTGTATGCAGAAGTTAATGTGCGCGAGCTACCTGTGTGGTCTTGAATATAAAAACACTGCGGTTTTCAGAGATGGGATAAGAGTTCAATGCAACGCACTGTATTCGTTCGCCGCGATTATGGTTTATCTAGATTGTAGTAGCTTTGCATAATACCCTCGGCGTAAGAGCAGTATCCGTAATTTAAATAACTTCATCCATTAAATATGGTAAATGTGGCGAAAATTATTTGATTCGAAGATGAATAGATATTTAAATTATATTTCCATGCGTACAATACTCGCGCTGCATAGATCCGCCTTCGAACGTGATTCCAAACGAATCGTGACGAGGGATGGTAAAAAAATTTCAGGGAAAATATATTTCACTTCGCCGCCCCTTCCATCCATTTGTAAAATTCCTTCCTTCGGGAACGATTTTAACCCTGAATCTAGGTAAAAGCGCAAAGGGGGCCGGTATTTGGAACCTATGGGATTTCATGGTACCTATCGCCGTGGTATACACATATAATACATTTATCTATGCTCGCTGAACCAAACCCATAAAAACCCTCGTTTTAAGTTTAAGATCGTTGCATCGGTGAACCACGTGTTCAGAGTTATGAAAATTAAGACGGTCGGTAATGATCTGTGGTAATTAAGTCGGACGGTAGACGTAATTAAACGTAGAATGGTCAGTGATCTGGATTATCCAACAAATATGACGCGAAATGTTAAATAGCAATGAAAAAGAATTTATTCCTTAATTATCCCGCCTGCCCCGTGTACAGTGGATGATCAAGTAATTATTAGAGCCACCTGTACAAATGGCCGACTTCACCTCAAAGCAGTTAGTCTCGTATAATTCTTGTACCATGGCTTTAGTAATTTCATACTGATCGTACGTGTGTCTCGTGCTAATACCTAATCGAAATTAATAATTATTCACCCTTAAACGTGCGTTCTATGTCGACGTACGTTCAAGCATATATAGGAATACAATGCTCATATGTACATACACGTATGTATGCATGGACCAGAGTGATTCTACGCGTGACAAACAGAATTATATGGATCCACGCAAAAGACCAGCGCCAGCACCGAAACCGCCCTGATTAACGTCAATGACGAGATAAATGGTTAAACATCCTAACGTGCTCAACGGATGTTATACAATGGTGACGCGATGCGAGCGACTTTTGGCGCTTTAGGAAAGCGAGCCGAGGCAATTCAACGCTATAGAAATGCTAACGCACCATAGGAATTATCAAAGGGGCCGCTTTTGCCAATGATCTACCATGTCGGATGGAAAATACGCTGGCGTCTATAGCATCGCGTGCCAAGCGATTCATTCTTGCAAACTTTTAGAATGTTACAAATTAGTACTTAAAGCTCGTACCTTCTTTCCCTTTCTTTTATTCTTGTATTCCCTTTTCTTTTCTGTGTGTGTCTGCGCGTTCCCTTCAGATTTCGAGAAATCTGCTTTTGAATAAGTCCCGCTTTTTCACGCCGGTGTACTGTATTAACAGATTCGTATGATTAATTAGTTCTATTTGTATAACGCCGTGACTGTGTTGATTAGTATAACCAGAGTAAAAATTGACAAAGTTTTATGGTCAATTTCATTGATCCAATGCTAATTATTCTGTCAATAATTAATTATTCTGTCGCGTTAGTAATAATAAGAACTAACCGATTGAACAAAGTACATATTTGAAATATACGGGGGCCGAAATAAAAAGGAACGCCCACGCGTGACGGTGCAAAGTGAGTAGTTAACTCTTACCTGCGAATCAGAGATGGTATTATTTTCGGCCGGCACGAGAATCACTGCATTTATGGAAATTATCGCCGAGAAGAACACACGATTTATATCACGAACTTCCACAATTCCAAGTCAACAGGAACAAGCTTCCATAATTTCTATTTTACATTCAATTTTCATTCGTCCGATGGGTCCATTAATGTTAACCAATTTTCTCACTAAAATTTGCGCAAACAATGTTGCATACTCCAACCACCTCACCTGCGTGTATCCTCAACGAAACTGTACATTTCTTTTAATCGAACTCGTCAAAATAATATCAGCACGAGATCGCGTCGACGATTCAACGCTCGCATCAAAATACACACCGGAACCGGCACAGGGGGGTGAAGGGTTATCTAAATAAAAATCCACGGGGGTAAAGGTAGATGTATGAAGGCGTATGTATGTACTTCGCGTGTTTAAAAAGCGTGACCGTGGTCGTTGAAGTGGTGGCGGCGATGGTGGTGATGCTGATTATGGCAGACAACGATCGGAAGCAACTTAAGGGCGGGGAAACGGAATCGGGGACTAGCAGCACGCGCCAGCCACACGCCTCGAGTCTTCTTGGGCCTTTTGCCTTCATCCATGGACACGTACACCTGGGACAGTTGGCAAGCGGGAGACAAAACCCGGGAATGTTTACTGGGCAGTATCCGCTTTTCTTCGATGAAAACAAAGAATCGAATTAAAGAACACGAAACTAAACAGGTATATACGTAATAGCAGCGTGGAAGAACATAGAACGTACACGCGCAGATCTGCCGACTATCATACTATCACATTCTGCCTGGTTTTCTGTTTTCGTTAAAGAAATTGGAAATCGAGGCCCACCTGTAACGTGTTATTAAATAATACAACGTTGAACGCTCGTTCATTTCGCAACCTTGCGGTCGGAACCGCGGGGACGTTTCGTATATTATATCCGGATTGTACAATTTGGTGGTAATAATAATGGAAATGTAGTCACAGCAATTTCACGGGGATAACATGATTTCTTCAGGTGATAGTTTGGCGGACGGTAGGTAGATTAAACCCTCGAGGCGGCGGGTGCAACAGCCTGCTCACCGTATGCTCCCCATATGGCTCGTCCTCCCTTCGAAAAAGCAACCCGTGCAGGCTCGAGCCCTCCCCTATTAGCCTACCTTTTCACTACCCTTTACCTACAAATCCTTGCGATAGGTGCAACGTTATCGCCGCTGCTAATGAATGACATTACTCCGAATCGTGCTGACGTCATCTGTTGTCACAAAACTCGTAAGAAGCGATGGATTTGATTGCAAAGTTGAAAGATTTCAACGAATAAAGAACTCTTGCTCGCACATGGAAGTAAGAATATATTATTTACGCGTATTTACGATATTTGTACGATCGTCGAACGATGTATCGTTATGGTAATATTAATTTTTTCTTATTTATTTCTTGGGCAAAAATTAAATGCAGATCTTTCGTTGTGTCTAGTGAGGTAGAACGAGTAACGCGTTGAATAAGAATACTTGTATCCGTGTTGCTTCTGTTTCTGTTCGAGGGACTATTAGAACAGGAGAATCGGGGAACGCAGGCCGATTTACGAGGACGAGTCAGACTGCTCTGGATAACGGTGAAGCGTGCACGTAAGTAAAAGCAAGAAACGCATTACACCGATCACTGATCAGGACGATCGCACCTCCATCACTAGCTGCACCTCCTCCGGATGTGGGCGGCGCTGTTTTTGGATCGTCTCGTCAGACATTATCGTGAATTACTCGTTAGTTCGTGAGAACTGCTTAAATTTCCTTTGTTTTCGTAAAACCGGTTTCTGTTATCATTTTTATTTTACACGCGCGAGCGTATCCCCGAAAAATCTGAAACGATCGTTCCCACAATTTCCAACGATTCTTTCCGCAACAGTTTAATCTTCAAACGTGGATTCTGTATTATAGAGTTTTCCGAAATATATAAATTAAGTATATATACATACATGAACCGCCTGCGTCAGAAAAAGAAGGGACAAGGTATCTAATTATACTTTTCGTCTTGTATCCCGTTACGCGACCAAATCACTTCGTATGCAGATGAGTGAAAAAGGAATACCAGATAATTTGTGAACTGTCATTAGAAGTCTTTTGTATTTTTTCCTTCTTTTCTTTAAGAGAAATAAATATCGTTTGATCCGATCTCTCGATAATGTATGCGCGTTAAAATAGGTGCGAAGAGCATTTTTAAGACAACACTGCAAAAGATCGGCAAACGATTATAAGATACGCATCATCTTCCTTCCTCTTCTTAGCCGCGATTCCCCCTTTTTCTACTTTTTCCTACCCTTTTCTCGTGGGAATAGGCACGATCAGATTGTCACCAGCGTCAGACTCGAGTCACCAAAAAGGGAGAAACGAAAGATCAACGAAATTTACAGACACCACCTCCTCTAGTGAGATATTCCAGTTAGCTAAAACGCGCTGAACGAAAACAAAAAAACAACGAAAACACCGACCATCCTGTGGAATGCATAGCAAATGAGAGGATGAGCTTCAGGATGGGACAAGGTAAGTTTTGCGTTTGTTGTATTTTTGCTTGTTCTTCGTTAATCAATTTTTCCTCCATTTATATTAATCGTATTTGAAAAGTGTCGCGGTAGTCACTGTTTCTTTATGAATGTATATGCATGTCTATCAATTTACATTGAACTGCACGTTAAACTTGGCTTTTTGCTGTTTGGTTTGTGAGAATAATAATAACCTGACAGTTCTTGAGAAGTGTTTTCTGCAAAGCCACTATTGTTAAACGAAGGCACGACTTAAAATTCTATATTATACTAACTAACTAACTAAGAGCAGAAGGTTCTATACGTTTCTTTCTATATCTAGAATTTTATACATATACAGAGTGTCTGGAGGGGATCGAAATTTTATGGACTTACAGTACTCAGCAAGGGGAGTAAAAAATATCTAATCAACATAAATCCCAAAGTTAATCCTTTCGATGTATTATAATATTTCGTTTCGTATTTATGAACGTCTCTCGAACACCAACCTAGATATTACGTCGAAAGGATTGATTTTCGGAACTATGTTGATTAGACTTTTTCTTCTTACTCCTCCCAGTGAGTACCATAAGTCTACGCTATAAAGTTTTATGCCCTTTTTCAACGGCCCGTATATGTAAATAAGATTTTAAAAATGAAATGCAGATCACTGATTTAATTACATATCGCTGCCTCTCATTGACTGTGTATCCGGGCCACGGTAATTTCACGTTCCGATTGACATTCTTATCGTGTATTGAGAGCAGTACACGTCGTGACATTGATTCGAATGTACCAACGACGCTTACAGGTGTTAACATTCACGGCGTGACATCGGACACCAATGGTCCACGGTTCTTCTCGTTCCAAATAGACCGGGTGGTCCCCACACCTTTTTTGACCCTATCTTTAAAGGATCTCGGATCAACTTCAACAACGAGCTTACTGCTACTTATTAAAGCGGTACATGGGTGAGAAGCAGATGACTGGGATGAAATCGTCTGCGTATAACATGAAAGATTGCATGCCTTGCAAAGCAAAAAAAAGACCTCCTTGCTTCATGGAAAAAAAAAATGTGTGCACACGAAGCGAAGATGCAGGTGAGATAATAACGGCAAGAATTAGGACAAAGATATTGGCAACGCGTAGGTAATTGGGAATACTTCTTTCCCGCTCTACGTTTTAAGATAGAAATTATTCAGCACTTGGTCACCAAAGTATAATTATTTTGTCCCATTGAATTGCTCAGCCTCGTTGATTTACGATACCTATAAGCTGCCAGAGTCTTAACAAAAAGTACTGCAATTAACCATCATGATCTTAAGAGCATCAAGTAATTCTTGACAGAAATAAAACTAGAAAACCGAGGCGTAATTTAACAATTTACTCGTGTATTGTATATATATTTGCCTGCAAATTATACCATTTATAATTGATTGCTATTATCAGTCCTCTAATTGTAGATATAATTAAAGGTAATTGAAACATTGGAATAATACCAGTAACGTGTTACACTTTCGTCTTGACCTATAACACGTTGAAAGCGTTGCGTCCTGTGATTGTCGTGTAACAAATTGAAACAACGGACACGTTCAATTCTTCGCAACTATCGCTCGTCCCAATTTTCGACATTTTCTACCGCTTACCGGAATGTTTTTACAGCCTGTGCTTTCTCATCGCCGCGCTGGTGCAGTTATAACCGTTTCGAGGGTCGCATTGTAAAGTCATGCCGCTCTCGTCCAGCCACGTGCGCATTGAGCCATCAAGACAGATATATTGAGGAAGAGGCGGTACGCTTATTACAGGCGTACGACTCTTTTTCGGCCACAAATCAAATAATATTTTACTTTGACCAACAATCGGAATACGCGCGCCGGTCTAAAGGTATGTATAATGTTTTCTTGTAAATCTTACGATTCCACGGATATTACACTGACATTCACAATCCATAAAACGCACAATTGCGTGAAATGGCAAAAATGAATTCCATACGAAAAAGAAACTATATTCCGTACACGCGTGTATGCAACACGCCGTATGTACGGTGCAGCGAGGCAAGTACATATCTCTTTAACCCTTTTCGTCTCGGAAGATGCACGTATACGTACAATATACGACACGCGATAGCCAGCAACTGTTTGTTGAGAAAAATTCTTTGAACATTCCCTAGAATGACTTTTGGTTGTTGCAATTATTTGTATGAATTGCGCCGTACGTAATTAAACAGAGTATCTAAGTATCGACGAGTGTTAATATGTTGTTCGATGTTAATATCGTTCGATATTAAATTCTTTTGTTCGTCGTACCAGAGTGAAGGGGTTAAGTATTCATTGTTCCGATTGTTTCGATATTAACTAAAATTACGGAATAGAAAGTAATGATTATTCGTGGCGATCAGACTACCTACTTTCGGGCGATGACTATGGCACAGCGAACGAATGATATGGATGACGAGGAAGGGATAAGCCAGAGGAGAAAATTATCCCGTCAGTGAGGAAGGTGAAACGTGTCTCGCACTTACGTCCGCCCACGCTTGCAACTCGTTATGACTCTAAAGAAACTCACAATGAACGTTTCGTGACCCTGTCAGCGTTTTAGCACCTTTAGTATCTTTACATTGTAATCTGATAATAGCGGGCCGTGGCATAATGTTAACTGGATTGGATTTTAACAAGACAAGCTTTCTTCACATTCCGTACACGAATCGTATATAAAAGTGAGGGGCAGTATGATTGCAATAAGGGCAAACGTTGATTCCTATATTGGGTTTCGATCTGCATGGCTAATATAATAAGCTGTCACGTCACTCTGGCCATTTTATTTAAGACAATGTCAAACGTTGCCTCGTTAAATGAAATACAACGTAAGTATATAGCAAGTAATTAAATTGCACCACAGACGACAGAAAATATTATTTATCATTTATTTTTGTTCGGGCGTAACGTTATTATTGCGATCTGCCTGTGCTCGCACCTTTCTGCAGGATCGATTGATCGATTTAAACGCGTGGGACGGAAATGATTACAGCCAGCGTGCACCACCAATACCCCGCCTCTCCACGCATCTTCCGTCGCATAATCTAATAAAGCAATTAATAACTGATAATAACTTAATATGGTTCATCTTCCCATGATTCCCATAATTATATACTCTTTTATTTCGTGTATCCTGCGCTCGATCGATTCGGCGTTATTTGATTATCTAGAGAGCATGCACCAAGCTAACGAAGAGGCGGAACTGTTTGTTTTTCGGACGCTGATGGACCTTGCGAAAAGGCAAATTTATAACTTCCAAACTCGATCGTTCTCTAATCGCGCGTGTAAAAGGCAGGTATATGTGACAAAGTGACGTTGAACGAATTAAATTGTAGGATCTTAACAAAGGGAAATTATTATAGGCGCCGCGATATAAATATATCAACGTTCAGCAGTAAAGATAAAATGTATTCCTGCAACAATTTCGAATGTCACTCGGGCAACCGTCAATTATTTTCCAAGGAAAATTCAATTTTAACAACGCCTGTCTTTCTCCAACTATATTATTCATTATTTTAATTCAACCGCGAATAAGTGCTGCTATTAAGATTTTTATTGAACCGAATCTGCCGGTTCAAATGTCACTGCCCTTTTAAACGCCTACAGATATCGAATGCAGACATATACATATGTACCATGCTGCCGCGAATTCTTTCCACAGTTGTACCGTCGGCGCGGCGTAAGAATCTTCTTCTGAAATGTGAACGCGCCCCGAAGGTTCAACGTGACTCGAAGCACAACACTCGAACAACCAGGACGAGTTCAATCGATTCTCCTTCGAATTTCTAGCCGGTACCCTATATATTTAGCATATCCTCCATAACTGACAGCATGTTATTTCACCAACAAATAATACGCAAGAACCATTGTGTATCGGACGAGGAGCACTTGAGATTGGAGGGCACCCTTAAACGCTTTTAAATACACGCGGAACGGGTACAAAAGGGTGTCGGAGGGCGGCGAAGAGAGCGGAACCGTGGACAGAGGGTGAGCACGACCACGTAGGAACGCGTGGCCCTGCTACCTGCTAAATTACTACGAGCAACTACACGCAACAAAGAGAATTTTCGTCTCCAATTATCGCACGACGCAGCGTCGAACTGATAACGGGAGAGAACGGGGTTTAAAGACGTGTACAGGTAAGGCACATTTGGTCCTCCTTGTTGTTACAGGTAGAAACGAGTTAACTCCCTACCGATTGTGTTGCTGTGAACAAGTATAAAGTATTGTCTAGCATAAGAAGCTGTATATGTTGAAACGTTTGAAATATTTAATGGCAATGTATTGTAGAGTGTTGGTCGAAAGTTTGGGACTATTAGATACTTTACGAAAGATTTCAGTCGTCATATGTGAAGTTAAGAAATTTGGTAAGTTACTTAAATTGGTAAGTCTTTCTTTTAAGAAAGAAATAGGTAGTACCCCCGTAGACTTCAATGTAGGACAGTACTTTAAAGGATAAAGATAATAATAACCCTCTTGTAAGATTATCAGATTCTATCCAATTTTGATAGGTCGTACATCGATTAATAAATAATATTTCCCGCCAGTTCTATCGCGTACACGGCTATTCCATCCGCAACAACTTGATATAATATTTGCATGACATTGGCAATCTATTTGAAGCAATAGGCAACAGAGCAATATATCATTAATGCCAATGATTGAACACCGTGGGCATTAAGACCCACGCTGCATCCCGACTTTTTACCTCGAATCAGGACCAACAATCTCATCCCACCGTTCAAAACTTTGCCAGGCCGTACCTTCTTTCTTGTCTTTCCCTTTTTTTCCCTTCTGTACCTTCCGCCAAGATTCTTCGTTTCTTTCTTTACCTTCGCTACGTCCACGCTTCTATTCTGCCAAAAACGGTTCCCACGACTTTCGACTTAAAGCTTAACTACTCACGGCTTTTGCTCGTTTTATTTTGCAATATTATAATATACGATAGAAAGCAATTGTGGAAAAGAAATCGTGCGTCAGTGTGCTCGCGTCGTTGTAAAATCACGTATCTATGATAATTAATAGTATACCGGCAGTATTTGGACATTTTGGATTTTTGAAATTCCGTTCGGTATTAGGAAACTATTTTTCATGAAAATTTTAACGATACCTTGTCCGACCATATTGTTCATTATTTAATTGAATCGCAGACACTGTTATTAAAATATCTATTAAACCAAATCTGCGTGTTCAAATATTAAACACCTGAATGAACGATATTGCTATCCATACTATTAGACTATCAAACATGTATACGTGTATAAAAAGGTAAACGAGATGCAGAGGCCTCGAATTCTAATGAATAGGATTAGTATTAGCACCATTTACTGGGTATTAGTTTGTAGGACGACAAGGATAATATGTTTTAATTTAACGCGTCGTTCCCGCCGTCCTGCTTCGTTATTCACGCATATATTTTACAAGATTAGGGTTCATCAAAATTCTCCTAACTAGCTGGTATCTACGGTTTATCGTGATTTAAGCATTGTACGCCCTCCATTTCAGCCAGAACGTCCTCGGGAAGAAAAAAGAAGTGCAGCAGGAGGAGAAAAAGAAAAGTTAGCTAACAGCAGGTATAACGTCCGTTTTCCTCGATTGAGTCAACTAAACGCGGATAAGCCGATTATACTATTCTCATCGTTCCGAATGAATGAGTAAATTATGAATTGCCAGCAAATTTGTGCAGCTTCTATCACAAAAGAAATATATAGCGTTTATTAATAACGTCTGTTCCACTAACATTTGAGCCAGTATATTTTGATATTTAACGAGCCATGTAAATTAAATAACAAACGATTGCACAAGTACTGTTCTCTCAACGCCGGAAGAAAATATTTTTCTAAACAGTATGTTCGGAAAATTGTGACACAATGGTCGAACGTCAACGTAAAATTCGATACTCGCGAAAGGTGATCGTAATCGAGGCTCGTACCTTTTCGTACACACCGCGATTTGGCCGAGAAATTCCGTAATAATGTGCGTAAAATCACAGACAGAGAAAAAGAATAAATATTTTCAGGGACGATGAATGGAGGGATCGCGCCCGCCTTCCCGTCAAAGTGAATTTTTGAAAATGATATCGGTCGGCCACAAAGAAAATGGAAGGCGAAAGGAACGATTAACTTTCCCGAGACCTAAAACTACTAAGCGCCGACGGACCTACGTCGAAGACGAGAAAAGTCAGGGTTAATTGGCGCCAGAGGGGAAAAATTGATTTCCAGAAGCCTGAAATGACCAATAGCAGAAAATAACTCGAAAATCGTGGTGGCCCGAATCGTTCCACTCATAATTTCTATTACTACCCAAGAAAACAAGTTTAACTATTGCCTTGAAGAATGCCCGAAAACTTCGGGTCCAAATGACGGGCAAAAGTGAAACCGCAATTTGTGAACGAAAGTGTATTCGATTCGCTAAAATAATTGGGAGAGTAATGTGCTTTAGAATTGTTTGTGAAACTAGAATCAAATGTCGATGGGACGTTGCCATTTTCATTCTATAATTATTTTAGAAGAGACCGTTTTTAGTTTCGAAGCAACTTCCCTGTCAAATGTAACAGGTGTTTGAGATATTTGTCGGGCTGTTATTTAGCCGTAATTACGCTTAACAATGAACTTGCTTAAAACAAACAAGTCATGGTAGAGGAAAAGGAATACATACCAAGTAAAAATCGTTGCGTTCCGCTGCATTTCCCCCGACTATAATAGTTAAGAGTGTGTTAAAAAGAACAATATTTATTGGTGTTAACAAAATTTAAAGCGCGTTATTATTGCATGATTAACAAATGCGTAGAGCGAAAAATGAAAATTGCAGCTTCGTAGAATCTATGTTTTCGGACGTTTCCTTTTCAACGCTTTTATTGGCAAATTCTGTATACTCTTCACAATTATGCAGTCGGTCAATTACAATACATCAAAGAGAATAGAGGTAAAGAAAAGTGAAACAATCGTGCTTCCTTTTTGAATACAATTCATGCATTGAAATAACCGATACAATGGACCTTCTGCCCAACTAGAGAGTCCTCGTAAAACAACACTTCATCCGAAGTAGAGAAAAAGATTGCCGGGGAAGAAAGAATTAAAGGAGAAGAGAGAGCAGTTATAATATAACAATATGGCACCCTCCTGTGTGATCGAGTGGCTCCCCGATCGAGAGTAAATTTCATTTTCCTCCTACTGTTATGTTGCTGCCGCTATACGAGCACTGTCAATTTCCTCTCGTTAATTTATAATCGAAATCGAGGTCTCTACTTTCCTCCTAATAATTATTACAAAGTGATCCGCAAAGAAAGGACAAGAGAGAATTCATAAACTTACATAAATTGTTCTCTAAAATTTCCTGTAACTCTGTACAAAAGACAGATCAAGAACCGACATCTTGAACCGACGTGAGAAAAATTATGTTAACAGGCTGTTCAACACGGGTGCACCGAATGAAAACCTTCTTCTCAGTTTAAATCGGTCGAGCCTAATTTAATGTGAATTAATATTGAAGCTTACACGGATGTAGCATTGTACATATGTAATCGCGTACGGGAACACGATATCGCTGAAATCCGCGGGAAATAATTCAACGATCGCTTAAAAATCGACTGCAAATACGTGTGGTGCATGCATACATACGCGCAGCATAAATTACATGGTGCGCATTGACGACCAGGCGCCCCACATTCTGACGCTTGCCAAATTTCAACGTTCAGCGAACAGTTCGGCAATTCCCAATGATTATCCACTTAAATCCTGAAGTCGCGAGTAATTATGTGAGGGTGCGAGGGTCAATTTGATAATTGCATTATTCCGTTACAAATAATTACTACCTTTCCGAAATGCAAATCTTGCAGCGAGAAATTTCTACATTACTCACCTCTTGAACCCCAGACTCCTATGCTTCTTCGATTTCTTCAATAATAACGTAGAATATTCATGGAAAACTGAAATAGATAAGTTTCGGTGCAGTGTCTATGGTTCAACGGTGGGGAATCGTTATAAATTGCAACGTAATTAGTAAATATACCTTCCTGCCCACTGATCAATAATTAAATTGTTTATTCTAACTGCAATATAAAAAATGTTTAGTCAGGAACATCTTTTTTTTTAAATAACACACAGAAATAATTGTTTAATATGTTTGAAGAATAATGCATAATCATGTAATTTAATTAACTGATTTTATATATATAGTAGATATAGTACAATATATACAAGACATAGTAGAATGAAAAGGCAAGTAAGACGAAATGTGTTCAGCTTTGAGTAGAGGTTTTAAAGGGGGGAGAAGCACGCGTCTGCCACGCTCCCCGTATACACACCTGGGGCCAGTTGGTTAGCGAGAGGAATCTTTCTCACCCTAGGTACAAACAATATCCAATTATTAACAAATTACGATTGTGAAATTGGGCATCTTCCGGAAATATAGAAACCAAGAGGATATTTCTATAAGGAACTTTTTTAGTACCAGCAGACGTAACTTAACTTGCACCTGCTCAAAACAGGTACTTAATGGTTTCCTCTAAAAAAAATGAGATTAAACGTTTATATAGATACATCTATTCAATTAATATCAACGATTTTCAATGTACAGATAAAAATATTGGCATTACAATTGATTTCTGTGTTCAATAAAGGAAAATGTTCTTTATTAAATATTGTTTTACCTGTTATAATCAACTCGCAGAAGCTTGTATTGTAGTTCATACAAACATATTATTTGCCAAGAAGGTGTTTCAAGTTCTCTGAAAACATTGTTACAATGAAATTGTCGATATGAAATAATTAGGAAAGCGGAATCATTTCGTGTTCTATACTTTCGTATAATAAGGCTTGATAGAACTCGTACGACTTCGCAGCAAAGGAAGTAGAATTATTCAAGCGGATGTCCTTCGAGAAGCAACCGTTCGAAGTTCCTTCCTCACAACAGGTTTCGAGGCTATTCTATGTATATATATTTTTTAAGGTAGCTTTTTCCACGAAGAAGTAGCAATAAATTCTTCACGTTCGAACTTCGCAATTTCTAATTCGTAACTTCGCTATTCGATGCGCATTTCTAAGCGCAAAAAGTAAAAATAAAAGTATTGCTTTGTTATAAAGGGCGTGTGAGGAAATTTTTAAGGCAGAGACATTAACATTCAAGCAATATATTGAATCTCGTTAAGTGTAACAAAGAACATACATTAAATAATAATGATCGGGGTTTGCCAAAGGTATAAAAATTAACTACACAGAAAGAAAATAGCGGAGTGGTAATTGCATGCTCACGAGGAATGAAAGAAAAATGCCGACAGGAAACAGAAGCAGAATGAAAAATTCCAAAATAATATTAAAGTCGCATTAGTCACGTCAATCATTATTTCCGGTTCGCTTAAAGGCATCTGATTATTTTATGTGATCGATGTTATTCGTGATAAACACGGTTAGTGAAATTTTTTTGTTCGTTTGCACACAACTAATATTATAGCCATCGCAACTTTATTTCACGATGACAACGATTTGTAATAAGTATATCAATTTATACAGAAATTTCTTCATTACAAGAAAATGATGTACCAAAAATTGGGAAGATGTTTTATAACAATGTATAACATTAAATTCTTCACAATTGCTACTTACCCGTGAGATTAATTGATTTTTATTAAACATTACACATTGTCAATACATTCATGAACGTATTGTAGAATACTTTTCAGCTAAGTAGTTACAATAACAAAATGAAATAAAAACTCGCGGGAGCTTGGTGCCGGGTTTGGCGCTCTCTAAAACGCCTCGGCCGATGATCGTATTGCGGATAACCTGGTTAACCCTTCTAACCCGTTATTATAATATTTACCAAGCCAAAATATAGTAATTGCTTATTTGCTCGAGCCAATTACTGCAACGTCTACATGTATATCTATGAATTCTTGATACCACGTGGAGTGTAGGGCGATATCTACAGAATTTGTTCAAGCTACAAAGTTTCTGAAGGGTTTACAAAAAAATTTCAAATGCCGCCTTAATCTGGCTATTTCGTTTTATTTCATAATAGTAGGACAAATATAATTTCGCAAAGTTTCTTTTTACAAAGTCGACGGATTGGAATTATGGACAATTCATAATTTCCTTAGTTCGAAAATACGTACGAAGCCGCAATCGGATATTTTATAAATAGTTAAAGTTATTGTTGCAATTTTTCAAGGGTCGCGTCATCGGGGAGAGGGGTAGACACGGGGCAAGCGGCGCGGCGTGCAGTATCAATTCAGGCGTCGCAGGGTAAAGACCTGTATACCTGTATACCTGACCTAATTATATTTAGCACATTCAGTAGAACTGGTAGTAAAAGTAATATTATAGTTGATACAATATCTACCGAACAAACTGAATATACAATAAACTATACTTAAGATATACATAACAATTAATTGCACAATTACTCTAAATTAATCTTATGCGCTAGTAATTTAAACTATTATTATAAACCAATTTACTATAACTGACGTATGTGACATGAGTTATTCTTCCTTCTTGCTTGCTTTTATGCATGATGAGAAGTGGCGGCCAGTGCTCCTTACTTTTTGCCAGCGAAACCTGCACACACAAAAAACATATTAGAACATGCATTATTTTGAAACTACTCGTATTGCTGCCTTATCTGCAATTGTGGCGCCATCTTTAAGGATATGTTTGAAACTAATCGTATTGCTACCTTATCAGCATTTGTTTCGCCATCTATAAGGTGGTGTATGAAACAACACGAATAGGTAAGGCAGAGGCACGAGTGGTTTCAAGCACTTCTTTATAGATGGCGATTCAAACATACTTTTTAGTGTAGGTAAGGCAGAGGGGCGACTAATTTCAACCCCATCTTTACAGATAACTCGGGAATCAAAAGAGGAGAAAGATCAAGTCCTACTAAAAGAATGTATTAAAGAAAGGCAGCGAGATTGTAATTTCCCACTTCCAATTATAGTAAGAAGTTACTGTACAATTGAACTATATATGACACAAAATAATAGAATAAATATTTCAAGAATTTATTGTAAAGTATAGAACATAATATACAACAACAGTACGTCCATTAATTTCTTTAGGGGCATAAATAAAAAATGAAAGACGCGATATATATATATATATATTTATATGTTGATATATAGCTTCGTGTTCATTAAGTATTACAGTATTACAACTTCCAAAGGGTTTAACTAAAACAAATTTGTATTATACGCTGTTTCAAGAAATGTAGTGATCACGTTTACGTTCGAACACTACGTGAAGTAATTCTTTCTTATCATTCTGAAATTTAGATGTTTAGATCTCGGATGGTTTAATACGTAAAATCACAGGAACACTAGTGCACGGTAAAATGGCTAATTCTGTAACAACAGCCGTAACCAAGTCCGCCGGTGTGACGTCGTATGTGATATTTAAAAGATTCAATGATTTCCTGGTTTTCCAATTTACGAGTAATGATTTGTTCCCGTCAGTTCCATAATCCTGTGCAAGATCATCCGCATTGCCTATACAGAAATTAGCCATTGAAAGAAAAGAATAAAGGAATGAACGATACATAATTGGACTTTGATTGAAAATAAATACCGCTTACCTAATTCATTATAAACAATAGAGTCAGTTTGAACACGTTCACAAGACTTGTGAGTCTCGCAAGCTACTAAAACTGGAATATTAAATGCTCTTGCCATTAGAGCAACTTGAGCAGTACCAACTCTCGACATAACAGCACCGTTTGCTAATATTGCATGAGCACCAAGAAAGACTTTGCTTACCTGTGCAATAGTACAAATATATTAATTAGTGTTTAAAGTTACATCATTAACTCTGTAACCAGGGATAACGAATTAACTACTCGTTATAATCGGTTAATGAGTTAAAATAGAAAGCAAATAACTATTGATACTTACTTCAGGCATCACGTAACTTAGAGCATTGATCAAAATATAGGAGCATTCAATTCCGCGTTTAGCTAACCGTCTGAGTTGTTCTTTCCCCTCTAGCCATGGTCTTCCATCGACAACGATAACTCGAAACTGTTTTCCAGCGGTGTGCGCATCTAATAGGATTTTATGTATCAAAGATGAGCTAAAAGTAATGTCGATTTTGTAACAAATGTGTGGGATAAAAATAGATTTGAAGATGTTCGAAAACTCACTAGCCATATGTTAAAATAACATCTCCGTTGGATATTTTCGTCTGGATTGTTATCGATATTGCCTTATCAGCCAATTGTATTTGCTCGAGAATATAAGTATCTATTGCACTACCTAATTTGTTTTTCGCCTGAAACACATAATATTGTGATCCAATTTTAACAATAGAATTATAGGTATTCTGTGTATAAGAAAATAATTGAAACACTTTACTTACGTCTGCATCGGGCAAAGCGGAAGGTAACTGTGTCATTTGCCATTTCAAGTGTCTCAACGCGTTCTGCATAGAAACTGCCAGAGGTCTGCAGTGATGCAAATAAGCTATAGATTCCTGCAAACTTGCTTCAAGGCCCCGAATGAAGTCAGCCTGCGAAGGCCGCTCGAAATCCTTAATAAGTTGCTTCACAGCAGCCAAAAGTGCAACGCATCTTGCGTTGCTACCAACAATCATTTTACTCGCATATTGTATACCTAATCTAACTATACCTGGATGAATATTTGAATTCACGAAAGGAACATCCATTATAGCTTGTTCTCTCTCGTGATACAGATGTTTGAACAAATTTATTTCATGAGCATTATCCTTCTGAACAATCTTCTTGGGTATAGTTGCTCTTTTTATTTCCATTACACCAGTACCTTGTGCTGCCGGTTTATTACTAACACTTTCTTCTATACTCTTAACTTTAGTCTTTTCTAAATTCTGCTGCTTCGCAGCTCTTTGTGCCTCCTGCTTCGCTCTCCTTTCGGCCCTTAATTCTGCCTTACTTTTCCCTTCGCTACTAACTTCTGGGGCTGTATCTTTTACACAAGTATTTGCAGGTATATTAACTACAGGTGTCTTATCAGGTGTTGCGTTTTCCACCTTTTCCCTCGTTGGTTTGTTCTTAATATTATCCGGAGGGACAGATTCACAATTTGAGCCATCCTTTTCTTGAGTGTTAGTAATCTTGGCCTTTACCCTAGCCGACGCTTTGGCAGCTTTCTTTGCCTCGCGCTCTGCTTTTATTTCTTCCCTCGATTTTTCAGAAGCATTTCCCTTGTTGGCCATTTTGGTTGTTGAACTTGCTGGCCGGTCCGATTCAGAGCTTTCTAGAAACAAAAGGGCAGTATATTTATATAAATTAAAAAAATGTGGATGGTTATACATAGTTCAATTAATAATCTATCGGTAATTTTCTACTGGAAATACTACTACTTCAGTACTTTTGTTCTCGTTTTGTGAGCAGTGCGAATCGGACGAGTAATTCGAAACTAGTGCAGCTTTCAATTGTATTTCATTATAACTGGCACTTGTTATATTTTCCTTCAGAGTTAATTCTGTATTGTCTGCAACAGCATTCGTTAAAGTGTTCACTTCTGAAGGATCGTTAAACTCTATATTCTTTGCGTTTTTAAGTAGCTCATTAGCAACTGGCACGGTTGCAGACTCTATATTTGTTTCCGAAAATAATGTTGTCTCTGCCTTTTCTCCCAGATTGTTATCTAAATACAATGCAACGTTTTCGTTCGAAGTAATCGTAATAGTTTCTGCTCCGAATTTTTCTTCCTTCTCACTTCCTATATTACAACGACCAGCACTGTAATCGAGACGTTCAAGATTCGTTGGGTTCACTAGGCCCTGTAAATTAGATGAGCTTTCCAGTTCATTAAACTGTTTGTCGTCTGATCTTTGGAAGATTGGTTCTTCTTTCGTACAGTTAATTCTAGTTTCAATTGTTTCTAGTATCTTCTGTTTCAATTGCGATGCAAAAACTAAATCTTCAGCAGTTTCATCATACTTTATTTCATAAGTTTGTTCTTCATTTTCGAACTGCAACGATCCAGGTGATCTGGGCAGACATGATAGCTTTGACTTCTCCTGCGATTCTATGTTACCTGGCTTTTCTTCTGTCCGCTCTGCCGTTTTATCATATTGTACGTGGCAAATGTCTGCCTCGACTATGCTATCTGCACTGTGGTTTCGTTCGATATTGTTAGCAATTCCGGTTTCAAGTTCGGAGCAACAATGACGATCGTACGCGTTTATTTGAACGTATTTTAACAAAATCGGATCGATAGCTGAGGCATATGTTTCGTAACAAAAGGAACTGGTGCTTTGCACCAGTTTAGTTTTATTCTTTTTTCTTAATCTGCGTGCCTTGGATTTAGTTATTGTTTTTATATCTTCCGTATCCTTTTCTGTAATAACTTCTTCATTGTTAACAGCTTCAGTAATAGGGGAAGAACTTTTGCAATACGATTCGCAAAATGAGCAACAGTTCTCAAGCAATTGTTCTTTATTTCTCTTTCGTAAGCGGCGTGTTTTCGATTTCGTTAAAACTTCGAAATAATCCGAGTCTTTCTCTATAATAGATATCTGAGTAGAGTCAACGTGTAGGTCCTGAATGGGTTGTTCTTGCTCCTTTTCCGTTCTACGAGCGTCATGTAAACGTTTACGACGAAGATGCCTCGCGGTAGAACGTGTAAAGAATTTTAGTGGAGTTGCTTCTTCTGTTAACTAAATAAGAAATATTTCATATTAGTAAATTGGCGTAAGGGGGGAACATGTTTATTTACCACAAAATAGTACAAGTATTACATACAATGAGAGATAAAGGGACAAACAAATACACTAAAATTATTCAGCAATGCATAAAAAGAATGGAAAAGAAAAGTATTACTTTGCCTGCGTATGATATAACTACGATAAGCTTTATATACTCGGGAATGTTGGCACAAAAATGGTTGAACCCGTTTTGAAATTATCGAGTTACAAGTGATGTGGAAATGAGTCAATGTACCAATTAGATATCGGTAGTGCATTGTTATAAGAGAACTAATGGTTCCAATTAATTATTCATGTTGCATGCAAGACTACAAGGGAACATCTGAAAATATTATAACCAGTTCGCTTGAAAGCATTAATTATTTAGAAAAATCATATTGCAACAAAGAAAGAACAGAATGAAATAATTCTGATAAGAATTTGAAATGTACAAATATTTACGGACATGTTCCTCTTGCTTCATCGTCACTGTATCAGTTCTCAGTCACGGACATAAGTTGCGTCCAGCTGGGAACACCAACGTAACTTTAGCAACTAATCATTTATATAACAATGTTTAACGTCAACTAAATAAGATCATAGGAAAATATCCATTTGTTCGTTAATAAATTCTAAATGCACGGAGGTAGAAAGTATTTTATATCAATAGAAACATTAATTACTTCTACTAATGTAAACTTAAATACCGTCCAATGACTTCCGATTTCATTTATTCTATCAGATTATGGATGATGTAATATTAACATATGCTGTTAAAGAAACTATCATAGTAATGATCCGAGTAATATATCCGACTATATGATCAAATGAATCGAAATTACATTTTGTATGCTTGTGCTGGTTTATCATACAATTCGAAGTTAACAAAATGTGTTATGAAACATAATATTTAGTGTCAAATAAGCTTACTGCCAAGGCGTGTAAATTGTTCTATACAGACAATATAATAACGACAAAATTTCAAAAATAGATGATTTTGGCATATACAATCTGTTTATTTAAATATTTTCTTATTGTGTTTCATACCCATCAATTGCATTTTTCTAACCTATAACGAGTTTTCTTACGTTCAATGTTATTCATCATAGAACAATTCTGCACAAGTATTTCTGTGTTCGGGGAAAGTACCTTTTATCTTGAAATAAATATATATTTGTTCTTTGAACAATGTTTGCGACGAGAAAGAATCACGTTCCTTCACTTCTATTCAATTTTTTTACTATATACACAATCCTCTCGCCATATTTTCGAGAAGTAACAATGCTTCCATCTACGCATACAATTGTGCATTAAATTTGTCAAATTTATTTTTCAATCCTTCTAATGGTAATGTTTCGTTCCAAAAATAGAAATGAAAATTTGCCCTTTAAATAGATGGAGCTAGGTAATCTACGTTCTAAATATAAACTTCGGAAATTTTCTATGGATAAAATTATTGCATAAAAAAGGATTACGTACTTTACTTTTTGTACACATATTGCAAAACAAGTTTATCACGTTGATCACGTCGGTGACACTTTAATCATTCGCGTTTATAATTAGAAAAATAGTAAATATAAGTGTAAGCGATTTCAATTAATCACTTTGAAAACTTGTAAAAAATATTTAATTTCTTAGGTAACCCCGTTTTTCATTGTATAGAAGTATCAGGAAGGAACACAATTCTATGAACCCAATTGCAACTTGTGTTTTTACAGTGAAGAAGCATGTGATTAACAACGAACATTGTATCATTTTTTATGTTTTATTTATACAATAGTCTGTAAATTTGTTAGATCACTTTTTCTGCGCTGCCGCCGCTTCGTCCTCGCGCTGATAGGACTGTAACAATTCTTGCTTCTTCGTAGCAATACGTTCTGCCCTACGTTTACGCGCCTCCCTGACTTTGGTACGACGCGCCTCAGCCTGGTCCGAAAGCATCTCTGCTCTCGCTTTCTCCGCCTTCTTCTTATGAATGAATTCCATAAGAACTCTCTTGTTTTTGAACACGTTACCCTTGGCCTTCATGTATAGGGAATGATACAGATGTCTGTCGATCTTTTTCGTTTCACGGTACTTCTTCAGAAGTCTACGAAGAACTCTCATTCTTTGTATCCATAGGTCCTACAACCGAAATATAATATACATTAGATATATGCAGATATTTAATCATTATTCACACATAAACCGAGTAGGGGAACGAAAAATGATTAAAATAGGACAATTATAGATACTTCTATTTACCTTTTGTGGTGTACGAGCATTCGCCGTACCTTTCCTTTTACCAAAACCACAATGACGTCCCTTTCGTCTAGCTTCGGTATTTTTACGAACACGGGCTCTAGAATGGACAGCTACCGGTTTCTTGATGATCAGACCATCCTTAATCAGCTTCCTAATACTTTGACCTTAAAGAAATGTTGTACATTCTATAACACTGGCAAGGCGAAATTTGTTTCGTTAAGGATAATAAAAGAAGAAAGACGTACGGGAATTTGTGTTTGCAATTTCATTGATTTCATTAGGATCCAACCAAACCTTCTTCTTACCACATCGCATAACAGAGGCTGCAAGCCTCTTTTGCAGCTTTAACGAACTGTAACAGACAAAGTGTGGTTATGTTGTGACAAAAAAATTATTACAAACAGTATAATTAGATACGGTTTACAAAATTATATCGAATTTTTTAAGAGAAAGCTACGGAAAGTTGTTTGTCGCTTATTAAGAATTAAATTGGCCATAAAGAAAAACACATATTTTCCCCAGCGAAACCATGTGGTCAGCCGTCAACAAATTATTGAACATAAAACGTATAGAATGACAATGTTCTATATTGAATAAAATATTTTCACAGTAACATAAACATCTTTCTTGATATAATTAAGTAACACGAGTAAAATTTATGTGAGTATTTATTGAAATTTATTGAAAATTCTTTGGACAACCCATACCTCATGACGGAGTCTAGAAGTGCTCCTTGGTAAAGAACATCAAAATGGCGACTAGTACGCTTCCTATGTATCGATACTAAACGGAAGTGATAATTTAAAGTGTAATTTAAAAATGTATTTATAAACAGAAGACGGCCCTATTCAGTTATTATAGTTGAAATTTTTGTCTAAAATTTTATTTAACTTTTTTTTACTTTTGTTGTATTGAAAATTTCGTGGGTTATTAATAACATTGCATTTCAAGCAATTCATTGTAATAAATGCTAATTAAAACCCACTTCCCCACAACTTTATTCATGATTGAAATGATAATTACCAAGTAACAATAACTACTAATTAAACAGCCTATATATTATCGTAATTTGTAAGTACAAATTTTATAAAAATTTTGCGATACGCTTATACGTGACAGAAAATATAATTTTGCAAAAATATAATTGAATAGTAGTAAATAAGTACAGATATTTCTAATTTATAAAGGTGGCTCCTACTTCTATTTCTAGGAGTACCTGCAAACATTCGAAAGCATCAATTTTTAAATTCGTTTTATAAAATACAAAATTTTTCAATTTAAGAAATCCCGGATGTGTCACATTTAATTGAGAAGTCAAGTGCATTCATAATTAAACGAAATTTCAAACGAAACAGATAGACCTTTTTGAAATGTTAGCTGCGCGCCACAGAAATCTGAATCCAATTCATAAAAACGAGACATCGAACGTCTATAACCTGTTTATAGCGTCCGCGCTTAATTTGCCACTGTCGCGGCGATAAGATTGAAATTATTGGGGAAAAATGGTGAGTAGATTCCAAAGGTTTCAATTACGGCCGAGAATTTACGATTATTCAGAAATGCTGCCCCGATACTTCATAGTGATAGCGTGACGTTATTGTGAACAGCGACGCATACCGTGTGTGTATGTATATTAGTGACCGCACTTGAGTAGCAGAGGCTAACTAAGCCAAGTCCGTACTTGACGTGACACTTTTCTTGTGTGAACACTGCGGAATAGCTTGTTGACCAGGCAACACGAGAAAATGACTCTGAATAAGGATCTGCAGTACGAACGAAATAAATGTACATTTCGTGCCATTGAGTTAACTCATTTAATGGATGGTGGCCCGGAGAAAACGAAACAACGTCGCGAACGAGGTATGCAACTCTTAAAACTCCATCATTTCCACGAAATTTGAAACTTTCCCTTCATATACGTACTTGTTTTTTCGAACGGTACTTTTTATTGGTTATCAGTTCGATGCGTTATAGTGTAGTGACGCGAATGGAATAGAGACTAACAGTTGTTTAATGAAATTGGAGTAAAGTTTGTTTAGAATAGTGTTTCCCGTATAGTAAATCGCTGTGTTACAGTTACACGTGAATAAATAGTAATTGAATCCAAGCTCTACGGATGTATCCGGAAATGATTAACAATAAGTTGATGTCGGAACTGTAGATGCTCCGAAACTGCAAGGAGAGAAACGTAACTTGTAGTAGCTTTGTATCACCCGTTGATAAGGCTCGAGAATTTTTATAAATTGCAGTTGCGAATATTTCGATGAAATTCAATAAAATTCAAGAAGCATAAAAATATTAAGGAAATCACAACGTATAAAATAATTCCTGCATCTATTTAGTAATAGCTTTGCAAATGTCGATCCTACTTTCATAAAAATTACCGATACTTAAATATCACAGTAGTATCGACTATATACCTATGTCTAGCGATTAATTATTACACATATTACAAAGACTACATCCCATAATCAAATTCTATATAATTTTCAAAGTAAATATTTTCTAATTTTCCATCAATTGGATGATTATTGCATGCATATTTTAACTTCGATTACATTCACAATTAGAATATACTGATAGCTTAAAATATTTCGAAAGTATTGTAAAATAATCGACTGCAAGTATAAATGACTATAGAAATGTAGGTTTTATGCAAGGAACACGGAACACTAGTATGAATATTCATTTACTTAATCTGTCTCTTGTGTTTGTTCGCCTTTCCTCATATTTTACACCTAGTCACTTAATACGAATTTTTTAACGCTCAATGATTAGGTATTCGAGAACAGGTGCGTATATAGATGCGCATTCATTACCCTTATGCATATAGATTAGTCATACAATTTTGCGTAATCGCATTCAGTTGCAACTGATTATAAAAAGCAGTAATTTAAACTGACTGATTTTGAGAATTCTCCAACGATCGTTATATTATTCGCTATATGCGCGAGTCTGAAATGTAGCGCAGTGCGTCAGAAAAGGTGTGTCAGCTAGAATGTATAGATAACTAGCTGTCACCCTTTGAATTTTTGAATGATGATTAATCTTTTGGACTCGAGTGTCCCCTCTGAGGGTATATCGTAAGTCTAGCGTATCACTCCATTCCTGGATCCACGTTTTCGCCAAAAAATTCCGCCGAGTTACTGGTAGACTCCGAGTGCAAAGGGTTAACTAAAGTAAATATGAAAATGAAATTAACTTCAATTAATTAACTTTTAGTTAACTTTAGCGAGCGGGTTCTTATCGCTCGGAAGGCGACGTTATTCGTCGTTGATCATTTTCGTAATCCCAGCATGGAATGTTACTTTGCACCCTGTTTCGTGTGTGTATTTCTCGTAGCGAAATCTTGATCGATATGCTAAAACGTAAAACCCGCTCTTTTTTTGTCTTCGATACCCCGGCTACTTTCAAATTTAATTTGAACCGGGCCAGTATTGCTGTGTCACATTGTTATTGAAGATAACATAACTTTACGTGATCTTTATTCAGATAAGCTTGCAATGTTCCTGGCTAAAAAGATTGATTTGTAGTAACGAGTTACGCACGCGCGATGTCTTTTAAAATAAACAAAAATGCTACCTAATATTTAATGCGAAATTAATTGATCTCATTGAAAAGAGGTTGTTACATTACATACATCTATTATAGCAGCCATATAGTACTACACGTCCATTCGTGCTGCAATACAATATCGTTACGACACTAAATTAATATGCATAAATCTATTATAGCTATCTATAATCTGTAAATCTGTTACCTTAGTGTCGTAACGATATTGTTTTGCAGCGCTAATGGACGGGTAGTATTTATAAAATGTAACATTATCATAATTTTAATAGAAATAGATTGTAACTTATTTAAAAAAGAATTGTAATACATGAATAACGAATTGTTACGAGATAACGCAAAGAATATGATATCAGATCAGATTTGGAACTTCATATCTTGCCTTCAATAATTCGATGAATCGAACATTTTTCAGAACATAGTTCATTACGAACAAAAAAATTAATTCTCTAATTGTTAATTGAATTCCGAAAATACAGATATTATCAAATTGAATAATTTTAAAATAATTTCTGCATGTTATTTATCCGTGTTTCTTTTTTATTTCCGTTTCCTGCTCGAGTTAGTATTTTTAATTTAATTACCTAATAAAATTAAAACATTCAGTTAGTTTCCGCGTTCATAATAGTGAATATAATAATTAAATTTTTCGATACGCGTCGTATACATTACGCGTATTAATTTATTTAACTCGTTGCAGTCGTTTATAATTTGAAAATGCATTTTCATAGGCAGGTGCAAAAACTTTATCTGTATTTGGTACATTTCTTTTAATCAATACTATAATTTAATAACTGATAATCGATGCATTAAAAATTATCCTCGATGTTCGTTAATTAAGATTACGTTGCATACAGTGTAGTAATTCAGTTAATTAAGATTACGTTGCATATAGTTGCTAATTTTAATTCGCAGAACAGTTTTTCCTCGGCGATCCAGAGCTGCAGGATGACGTACCAGCAAGATACAAGAGTCACAAAGAAGTATATGAAGATGCGATGCGAAAAGCTTGTAGAGTTTTGCAAAAGGTCAGAGAATTGCAGGAGTCAGGAAATGGGGGTATGGACGTGTTCACGTAAGTTTTTTTTTTAATAGCGCCAAACGGGTCCAGCAATACAGCATTGTAATTAAACACTTCTCGCAGACATGTTTTTGGGGCAAGACTCGGGAGTGCAGTATTAAAAGATGGAAATCCATTTTTGGTGCATTATGCCATGTTCCTCCCAGCTATTATGGGCCAAGGAACATCGAAACAGCAAGAATACTGGATAAACAGATCGTGGAGTGGCAACGTTGTTGGAACGTATGCTCAGGTAAAATAGAACTCACTGTCCGAAAGATAAAACGAATCGCAACTTAGGACGTTATAATTGTCATATCCTTTTTTCAGACTGAGCTTGGCCATGGAACGTTTATCAGAGGTTTAGAAACTACAGCGACGTTCGATCCAAATACGATGGAATTTGTTTTGAACAGTCCTTCTTTGACATCCTACAAATGGTGGCCGGGTGGCTGTGAGTATAATTTAATTCTTCGGATAGCGAAAGTGAGGATTGGAAAGCTTTAAGCGCAGAGAGATTAGCCAGCGTTAATGGAAATTAATCATTTCAATTTTTTAGTGGGTCACACTGCAAATTATGCGGTAGTCGTCGCACAATTGTATACGCAAGGAGAATGCAGGGGAATTCATCCTTTCATTGTCCAATTGAGGGACGAAAATACACACGAACCAATGCCAGGCACGTGAATATAAATTGTATTAAAATTATTATCAATAACTTGGCGGAGAAGAGAAGCGTGTTCTAATTGTCGATACATTTTACAGGCATCAAAATCGGAGAAATAGGCACGAAATTAGGAATGAACGGTGTAAATAACGGTTTCCTCGGGTTCGAGAACGTCAGGATACCAAGAGATAATATGCTGATGAAGAACTCTCAGGTAAAAGAGAAAGTATATATTTCACAGAGTTCATGTACGAAAAGGAAACAGTTCTATTTCCCTTATAAACTGATACTAATTACCGCAAAACGTGTAGTCCGTTTCTGAATTTCATAACATCCCTGTGAAACGTACCAATTTCTACTATTTTTGTATCTTCTGTTTTTTGCTAAAACCTTTTCCTGCGGCAGTGAACGTGAAAGGTAAATTGCGCACGCAATCTGCGTAAATAGAACTGTCTGCATATAGCGCGTCCCCGTTCGAAGTTACAGCGTTTTGTTCTTCTTTATAGGTGCTCAAAGATGGAACGTACGTTAAAGCATTGAACGATAAATTAACGTACGGTACGATGGTGTTTGTGCGAGTGGTATTGGTAAACGATATCGTAAGTTATTTATCGAAAGCAATCACAATTACTACACGATACAGCGCCGTGAGACGCCAGGGTCAAATACATTCGGAGTGAGTATACATTATAAATAATTCAAATACTAAACGGAATATTCTATATGCTATACTTTTTAAATAAATAAGAAAGTGTCGTTACCGAACATACTACTTCCTATACAAAATTACCGGCGTTAGTCATCGGCGTTTAAAATTATTCGTGAATTATCGATGCAACAATTTATAGCTTTCATCCTTCCAGAAAACCTGAAGTACAGATTCTGGATTATGTCACGCAACAATACAAAATCTTCCCACACATCGCGGCGTGCCTTGCCTTTAAAATGGCCGCTAATTGGGTCTGGGATATGTACAATACTGTTACTGCCGAATTAGACCAGGGTGAATTGGACAAATTACCGGAGGTACTGTATAGCCCACTTTTCACCCTTTTATATTACTTACATTATTCTAATTCTAATACCATCTTTCGCAGTTGCATGCTTTGTCCTGTTGTTTGAAAGCAGTCGCATCTGCGGACGCATCGGCAGGTGTCGAGCAGCTTCGATTAGCTTGCGGAGGGCATGGCTACATGGATGCAAGCAATCTTCCTGCGACTTACGGTTTAGTCACCGCCATCTGTACCTACGAGGGGGAGAATACCGTTTTACTCTTACAAACAGCTAGATACTTGGTAAAATCTTGGAAACAAGCTACCAGTGGTCAACAACTGCCAGGCACTATTCAATACCTCTCAGCTTATGCGAAAGGAGAACATCAGCGTCCTTGGAATAATAGCTTGGACTGTATCATCGAGGCGTATCACGCTGTCGCTGCAGGGTATGTTTGTCCCGATCGTGTATGAATATTATGCATTATCATGTTGAATACTTCAAGCGATAATCGTGTGAAATCTTGGGAATTGCGTAGAACGATTAGTTTGGCCACGGAAAACATGGAACGCAGAATACGTAATGGTTCGCCACCGGAAGACGCTTGGAACGAAACTAGTATACAGTTAGCTTATAGCGCGGATGCTCATTGCCGAGCGTTCATTATAAAAACGTTCGCTGACGCTGTGAGACAAATAACTACGGTGTCCCCGCAATTGCATCAAGTGCTGTTGCAACTCTGCGAGTTGTACGCTATATATTGGGTTTTACAAAGGCGCGGTGACTTCCTTCAGGTGAGACTTCGCTCTTGAAATAAGCCTATCTGTAAAACAAAGCAATACGTGTTATTTAATAAGAAAAATCAGATATATTTAATAGTGTATTTTAAGTAATCCCATCTCTATTGAATTTTTTCCAGTTTTCTTCCTTGAGGAAGGACGATGTTATGGTACTGCAGACCCGCCTCGAGAATTTATTGGCCGCTATCCGTCCAAATGCGGTGGGTATCGTCGACGGCTTTGATCTCAGCGATGACATTCTTGGTTCAGCTTTGGGCGCTTACGATGGCGACGTTTACGTACGATTATTCGCCGAAGCTATGAAGAGCCCTCTGAATCAGAAGAGTGTTAATAAGTCTTACGGGAAATATTTGAAACCTTATCTGACTAGCAACTTGTAGTGCAATTTTTATCCTCCGGTTTTATTTATGCGAAATAACTGATATAGTTATCAATTTTTATTACGCACATAGAGGCCGAAGTTATCGATCCTCTTTTACTTGAATGTTACCGGTCTAATAGCAGTGATAACAAGCATTTGCCGCGATAGTATCATTTTAAATCGGGGATACTTTTTCTATATATTTTTACAGTTTAGTATCGGATCAGGTGTGCAATAACGAATGGAAACATTCACCTATGTAGCTAACATGTTATGTCAGTTAGCATCCAATAGAAATGAAATATATTTTTTTACAATCTATATAAACTGGCATTGTAAATAATATTAAAGCGCAATCGAGTATTAATGTAAAAGTTATGAGTAATCGCCGTTAGAAATCTTATTTTTACGAGAGATTTCGACGGGATGTACGATAAACTCTATGAGACACTTTTAAGTATGTTACGAAGACAAATATTTTCTATGTACTTTTACAGGTAATAAAGCGATATCGAAAATTAAATTAACTTCTATTTAATTAAGCCCATTCGAAGATAATTCACGGATTAGGTTTTTTATTTCATACGGCACAGTTTTTATTTACAGAATAGGGGCCATGAGGTACAGTATTTCTCATCACGCTAACATAGTGCACATTATAATTAATTCTGTTAATAATTACGTGTCACGAACGTAAATACGTGTGATTAATATAACTCGTATCAACATAAATCAAGTCTTGTTGTTTATTCGGGGCACGACGATCTTCGATCGATGCAGTTCCTACGAACTTTAAACATCGATCAATAATCTCGCCGTATTTCATTCCAAATCATATACAATCCAACACAATATAAGTACATACATATTATACACATGTATGCAATAATATATGTATACTTCACCGTGATCCTTGGGATTATTTAGAAAGGATTAGACAAGGGGATAGACAATACCTATACACTTAAAAAATAACATCCTTAATTTACCATTAAATATTAGTTGTATTCATTTTTCAATTATTATTCATTCGTCCACCTGGCCTTATTGTATTTTGTCCGGTGTTAAACAGACTTCTCAATTGTTATAGCGATTTTTATGGAATACATTCTCTTATAAAATAATGTTCCACTATGATTAGTGTTTCTTTCTTGTCGCATAGAACGTTAAATAAATCGAGTAGAAATTTTCGCGTCAAACATAATTTCGTCCTACAGTCACGCCACAACGTAGATAATCCTTTTTGGGAAACTTCTTGTGCCATTCAGGATTTCTCACGACAAATTCTGATTATTGGGTATCAACTAAATTATATCTAAAAAACAAAAGAGAAGAAGGTTTTTCCCTAACAATAAAGTAAAACATCTTCTTGTATTATCGTGCGAACGCATTAATTGGCCAATTGAAACAGTTAATGAATATATGGTGGAGGGAAGTTATAAAAAATGTTTGAAAAACGTGGAACTCGTACATGTCCTACGCGACTGATTTTAGGTACTGCGTAACAACATTTCGCTAATTTTGGGTGAAATCGAAAAGAGATTGAATTTCGATTCTATTTATTGCAACTGGACTTATCCTAAACACAATATCTTTATCTTGGTACTATAGCGCACCGTAACTTTCCAGATAGCTTTGACCATTGTTTTTACTGTAGGATATCGACATTTATTTTCCTTTTTTGCTTCTCACATAGACTGTACATCAAATAGCCGCTTAAATAAGTTCCTCTTCCAAGTCCACCCTAGCAATATACTTACTTTTTAGTTACTACGTTACAGTATCGTAGAGATGTCTAGACACTTTATTATAAATAAACTTACAAAATAGCTTCTACCTATTTTACAGGATCGACAAGATCGATTTCAAAGCAACGTGTAACATTGCAGAAATGCGCCGCGATCAATAGAACCTCTAATTAATTATTTAAGAAAAACCGAGTTATTGGTTGATAATAATATTATACAACAGCCGTAGTCGGGTGAGGCGAATTTGTTATATCATGTATCATCGTATTTCTTTTTTGTTAATACACACAGAAGAAAAAGAACAAAAACATGCAATTAAAGAAATTTCGCTTCGGATCACAACGGCTGTTACACGCGAAGTAAATGGAAACATTATCCATGATGTACATACCAGGATCGTTTCGAAGTGAGACAGCTTAAATTATACATTACGTAAAATATAGTAAAAGAAACAAAATAAAAAGAAACGAGAAAAAGGAAACGCAATAATAACGTTTGAAACCGAGACCAAACGAAAAAGGGACTCATAACATTATAGGCAATTGGTGTTTCTTATGTAATTAGTACATGGCAGTATCGGCATGATATTATTTTAATTTACCCCAAACGCATCTGATTCCATAAAAATGGCGTCCTTGATTCCCCTTACCCAGGTAGATCTTCGATAATTGCAAATGATTATTACCTTAACTAAACCATCGCTTGTTGGAAAATAGTATCATGGTTATTTTATTTATTTACATGGCTGAATTATTAATGAAGCATTTGTTCGATACAAATAAATTGAATGGTGGCTTTGTTACATTTGATTATGTCTGAGATATTGGTCGATTTGGGCGATAATAAATGCAACAGTTCGTGTACGTAAAATCCATATTATTATTGCACAGGATATAATAGTGGCATAATGTTATATATAAGATATTATAAAATGATATATAACATCGTATATATAAGATTATTATTTATGATGTACTGAAATCACTCGATATTCACATTTATTTGTCGGATAAACGTCGAAAAAGTTAACGTCAATTAATATCACGATCTATAGGGACAGTAAAAGATAGCGCTAGATCCTACGGATTGCATCGTTTCGAAAGTGCAGGGAATATTGCGGAGCAACGTATCCTAGATGGGACGACTAAAAAGTTGAATCTGCGAATACTATCTTCCGATAACAATAATAACAGTACAACGACACTCATCAGAGTTACTCGCATTTGAATATTCCTTTCTTAAAACAATTCCCTTCTCTCGATCAAATAGTTACACGCAAATATATCCGTTGTTACATTTCATTGTTTCCATCTTTAAATCAAGCACAAAAGATCACTATAATTGTACAGTCCGTTGAAGTAAAACATTGATTCCGTTCTACCTGGGAGGAGGCGAACGAGACGCCTACAAAAAAAAGAAGGAAAAAAAAGATATTTTAAACAATCGAGGAGACACAATTCACGATCCACGGTGGATCGCCGGAAGAATAATTAAGGGGGTGGAAAGTAATAGTAAAGGATTCGGGAACAGGAGGGTAGAAGGTAATGGGAGAAAGGGGAATCGCTTGGTCCTACGTGAAAAAGTTAATAAATTATTATATAACATACTTCGCGATACTGATCGACCGTAGGATAAATATCGCGGATGAAAATCTCGGAACAAATAGATATACATTTGTATGAGTGGCTGTGTGTGTGTGTGTGTGTGTGTGTATGTGTATCTTTCATTATCATATCCTCTTCTTTTTCGTCCTTTTTACTATTCATTTTTCAACATGGCATACGCTCGTCTCTCGCGATCAGAGACGAGCATCGTGTGTACGTATATTCATTCGGGATGGGAAGGTGAAATAATTTCCTGCGCAGACGCCGGAAATTTTAGTGCACTTCTTTCCTTTGTGTGTGTGTATGTGTGTGTGTATTTTCATGGCAAATACAATCTCTCTTGACCAGCAGAAGAAGTTCTTCTTCCCGAGATGCAGAATGTTTGTCAGTCTCTCAGGGTGGAAGAAGGGAACAATTTTTCAGAACGCATTGTGCTCACGATTTTTCGACGAACTTTCATCGTCCGGCAAATCTCTAGCCCTTCGCTTATATACTTGGCGAGCCGCGAGTTTTTGATCGCTTCTCCTTTGGGGGAAGATCGAGTAATCGGTTGTGAAAAACGTCGTCGCTTAAGGTGCTTAAAATGGCACGCTGAATTTTTATCCGCTAACAGTAACACAAATGGCGAGCAATACAACCACGCGTTCAATGGGAACACTTGCGCTCGTGGGCGTTAATTTAATCCTTATTGCCAAACGGCTCGATGAAACATACGAATGTATTAATCTGAACGAGTTAAAACGTCGAGGACGAATGGAATCTTTTGCTTTCTGCGTGAATGGTGGAGTAAATTTGCTTGAACGTTGCAATTCATTCAGCAATCTCAAGGGTTTCCGGCACGTGGCATTGGTCGTTGACCAATAAGGGTTAAATTAAATTAATTCAGGTTGCAGATTATCTAAATATTGAATTGACAAGTACGATAAAAAAAGAAGATCGAGATTAACATACACGAAGTTCTAAGCCTACTCGTAGCCGGGATCGAACGGTCTGTCCCGTTAGCTTGGAAATAAATAATGTTTCAGGATAAGAGTATCTTACTAAAAGAACGTCGCAACTACGGACATTTGTGCAACGCGACGTTGGACGAGAAAGCATCAGTGCGATACGGAAGAATAAACTGCGAATAGATCTGCACCGATCAACTAATTCGTGTAAATCGACCGATCAATTTAACACGGTTTCGAATTTTCGTTTTGTTCCATCGATCAATGATTGGCGACGAACACGGCACCGTTTGCTTTTGCCAAAATGCAAACGCCCCTTCCTTCTATATTATTACAATTATCAATTCAGTTACTCCACGTCGAACCTTATTCATATTAATGTTTTAAAAAGAAACATAATTAAGAACCTTACATTACTACCGCTGTAACTTATCGCCCCCACTAAACCACATAGTCACCGCCTAAGAAAAACTCTATTCCCTAATTTTACATTCTCCTTACATTACTCAGTTCTGCGCAAACTGGCGAATCGAAATAAGTTACGAAATTCCTAATTAAAACAGCAAGCAAAAAAACAAACAAGCAAACCTTAAAAAGAAGAGCACAGTCCCAGGAAATCTGGCATCCCCTCCAACAAACCGAGAAATGTGGAAACACTTGGATTCCATAGAACTGTGCTCCGAGATTGGGAAAAGCGTAAACGGGTCAACGGGTGGTGGTAGGGTCGGTATGGTCAAACCTTTAAAAGAAGGAAACACATCTCTGCGAATCGGTGGAGCCGATTGTTAAATAGAAAACAGGAACGGGGTGGACGTAAAACACGGAGGGAGAGAGAGAGAGAAAGAGGGAAATGAAAGAAAAAAGGACGGGGACAGAGGAAATGCTGATAAACGAGGTCGTGGTTCACGAGATTGGAGCCGAAGAGAAATCACGGTGGCGCAAGCAAGCATCCTTCTTCCTTTCCCTCCTTCCACCTGGCCAGAATGATTAACGACATACCAGCAGCATTTATCGCCCACGAAATTTTCTCGCTCTCACAGTCCTGTACAGGGTGGCGTGCACGTACGCCTGGATACGTATACGCTTTTTAGATACACGCTGTGTAAATGCATTTGGAATCGGCGCGGCCTTACCGACGAATACACGGGATCGGAGAGGAGCAGGTTGGTTTTGCGGTTAGAGGACAGGAGGGAACGGGGTGGTTATCACTTTAGTAATCGCCGTCACTTTCTCTCTCCTTTTCTCCCTTTCTCGTTCGATCAGCGCGCGATACTTAATAAAGGAAACAAGTCATCCAACGTGATCCCGGAAATTGTCGGGACAAGTTACGCGACGACTACAAAGAAAGATCGATACTATCGGAGGTGGACCTATGCTTAACCGAAGGAACTACTCGCAGCGGCATGGCTCGCGAGTAGGAAAATAGAGCGCTCTTTGGGTCAAGGGAGGTTCCACCTCGGAAAGTGATCGATTGCTGGAAAAAGCGTATTTGGAACACATTATGACTGACGGGACGAAATAAAAGGTGAACGGACGATCAACACGATGACAGACACAGAGTATGGAGGGAACGAAAAGGGAAACGTTTGTGTGATGGGAGAATGGAGAAAAGAAAGCTTCCGATCGAGGGGTCGGAAAAAGAGATTTAAGGTAACGTTTCTCTTTCCCCCTTTTCCTCCCCAATGAGACAGAAGTCTCATGTGTGGTCAGTGCCACGAGGTGTTTCGTGTGACCCTCGTGGGAGATTCAGAATGTTGTATAGTATCGTCGGCGGCTGCGTTTAATTCGGTCGAAGGACATCGTCTTTCTCGGCGTGGTATCGTGGGACAAAACTGGGCGGTGCCAAAGCCAGATAAGCTTTGTCGCCTCAAGCGTAGAATTCACGATTATGATGCGGCGCCCCCGGTTTCGGGAACGCCTGCGCCGCTGGGGATCTTCTTGGCTCGTCGAGGGCGTACGAGCCCTCGTCCTTCTTGCGCATCCTATAGACGATGAACATGACCACCAGGATCGCGCAGAGCAGGCCTACCACCGCGCCACCGATCACCGCTGAAAATATAGAAATTCAATTAGCCCATAAGGAAAATGTATTGAATATTATAAATCATTGCGTGAACATTTTTTTCCTTATTCAAAAGCGTACAATTATTATACGTTTGCGGCACAATTATTGGCAGATCTGCGGTTACCGTACGACGTCCCTAAATTTATTCTTATTTAAACTTCACCGTTTTTCCGATCCCTTTCCTTCCGGCTATCGTTATTCTGATAAATTCCGAGTGGCCATTCATTGCGATTGATTCGATCTTAAGTTAAGCTCGAATTCAATTTGCATGGATTTAAGCAATTAACCGGCGCTTATATTGTGCTTCGTTTCGCGCGTGGTTGTGGGTATTGTTCTAAATTTGTAAGTGGTTGCAAATGCGATCTGAGATCTGGAAATATCGTAAGTGGCTATGCGAGAACGGGGGATCTATTATTCAGCGGCGCGGAATTATTCAGGGTGTTAATTATGTAAGCCATTTATTATGCGTGGCCCCGGATCGGCGAAATTAACCCAGAATTTCGTTGGAGTTGCTAAGCCCTCGTGAATAAATATCGTGCCCGTGGAATGTTGATTCGCGCGTTACCCTTATACTTCAAGTTTAACAGGAAGGTAACGCGTTAATAAATAACGCGCCCCGAGCGTGGGGTAGTTTCGGCCGCGTTACGTCGGGGATTTCAGATTTCGAAGGAATTACGTTTCGCGTATTCCAACTTGACTAATTGCACAACGGCGCGTTTAATAATTTGTCAGCTGGCGCGGTGAAACCTCGACGAGCAACGATTGTTAGATGAAAACAAAAAATCCTAGAATTTCTGCCGACAGGAAATTGTAAAAATTGTCGAGTTTCGAAACGACCAATGTACAAAAGTTTCAAACGGTTCAATAAATCTCTGAACTCAGATTTCACTAATTGCGGATCGCATGGAAAGATAATACCGTGCCTACATTTATTTAAACTAAATGCACCCGTTCACTTCACTGCCTTTTCCACGAGAATGTGAATGCTAAGAAAATGAAGGGCAACTGTCTCTTACCTGCCAGCACACCTGGCTGGGCAAAGAAGGAGCTGGCACGGTCCTCGTGTTTCGGGTTCATGATGTAAACCTCGTGGATGTCGTCGGTGTTGTCCGAGTGGTCGTCCTCGACATCTAAGGGCTCGATTACATCGACCTCGTTGTCGGGTCGGTTTACAGTCTCGATGATAGTCTGCAACGGGACACAGCTTAATCAGTTTAATCCGTTTAATTCGGCTGGTCTGGAGGTGTGTGCTCTCAAACAAATCCAATAACCCGCCTTAACGTCCACGCGTGTACGGCGGGTTTCCCCTTTGAGTGAAAAAAGAATAGGGGAAGGGAAGGTGCACTATTTCATTGTTAAGCGGATCAATGAATGACACCGTGAGCTATGCCAACAATGAGCTTCTGTCGGCTGTGAGACGCGTCAACGGGAATGACGGTAATGAGACGATGATTAAATTTCCAATAGAACGTAGGACAACCAAATTGTACAATAATAAGAAATCAAATTGTGCAGTGCGTCTGAAGCAATCGTTCGAGACTATATTATTGTTATTACAGTGAAAGTAATTTCTGCCAATTTGACGCTCGAATTCGAGTAATTCAGGAGTAAGTTTTATATCGCACGACTGCATTTACAGAAACAGCACGACGATATGGTGCGATTTTGAGAGTATTTAGCGATAAATGAAATAACGTTATAAGTGAGGTAAATTTCGGGAACATTCACCTGTTCCTTAGTTTTAACACTTGGTTCGTCGACAGAGTATGGTGCTTTTGGTTCCGCCGGCCTTTGCGGCGGTTCTATCCTGTTGTTGTTATTGAAATCTGCAAAAGAAAAGGAAGATTCATTATTTAGTTCACTATTTGTCTGTCGCTTAATTGTTCACCGACCAGAGTATAAGAGTGATTAAATTCAATTGCATATAAAATTTTCATTGCGTCAAGTGGAATATCGAACAAATTCATTTTGTTCAAAATAATCTGACAAAAAAGAAAATCGCATACAAAGCGCGGCGCGATTTTTCCTCGTACGCGTTCAATGCTAAAAAACGACCATTCGGGTAATCAAGAGATCAGACTCGAACAGATGAACTATAGAACGTTTCCAGATCGTCGGTTTTCCGAAACGGTGGAAAAGTTTTCGGCAAATCGAGTGACGCGAATCGTTGGCTCGTCGCACACAATGTGCTCCGCGAGCTGTGCTTTTATTGAAAAATTTCACGCAGAACAGACGAGCACGAGCATTTCGCGATGTCGATCTCTGCTGGTGATTTTCGATCGACGATGGAATTTCCACGGAACGGCAGCTTTTTCGAAAAATCTCACCGCCGACGCTCAATTGGTTCGTGTGCCTTTAAAATGAAATTCCATTTACATGTATTCCCCGCATACAACGGCGAGTAATTGTATTTTTTCAATTTCTGCAAGCTTCTACGCATGGAATTATAGTTGGATTACTTTTGCATTCGATTGTTTTGTTGTTTGACTGCCTTCGTTATGAAGTAACGAGATTAACACTAGAACTACCGAGCCAGTCGAAATGACTGGTGTTAGATTTCTTGCTTTAAAGTTACTAACATGTAGGTATAATAAGTAAGTAATAATAACATGTAGGTAGCGTTGCAGCAATTCATGATGATTTTCAATAAGGCGAAATGACAATTACATATCTTTATTTAATGTCCACTCAACCACCTTTCTGTTCATAATCTGTCTAACGTATACTGTCTAAATAGTACCAAAATCTATCGGTACCTATCGATCATTGAACACTATCAACAATTTTCTCATCATGATCACGTTGAAAATTCATTCATTTTTCAAACCGTCATTTAAATCCCCCCATCTGAATATTTCTAATGCTACTTCTTGCTGTAACCTAGCATTCGACGATGAAATAATTACTTTAACGCGAAGACTATTCTTTGGTCATCGTTTTATCGGGACGGTCGATTGATAAAATGTTTTACCGTGATCGTCGTCGCCGTCTTCGTCGTCAGGGCCAAGGCCGCTTCCGGATGCTTCAAGATCGTCGCGACCTTCGCTACCACCTCGACCAGAACCTTCCAAAGACTCCTGGTCGTCCAGGTAGAGGTCGTCCGGGAACGAGTTGTACGTCGAACTTGCTCCCGCTGTCCTCTCCTTCTCCTTTTGTTCTTTCTGCAAGAGGAAATGACCATTTCATACATTTCTAATCACTTGTGTCCTTGAAATTGATACAACAGTTAATTACAACAAATGGCAAAGTATTACGCGCAATATTTCATTGGTCTCGTTTTAAAACGATAATAATTAGAATACCGCCAGGCCCGCATAAAGTTGCGACCAAACGGGGACGATACGAAATAGAATATCTGTGATCACGATGATTGACAATCGTAATTTTGCAGAACGAGTCAGGGAAACTCCAAGCGACGGTTTCCGGTTAGTCAACGCCACTGGAATGCCAAAGCGATGCGCAACAAAGTGCAGAATAATAAATGACACGGTTATCGTGATCGTTCCCCGTCCGATCTGAAATATGTCTTCCGCGTCTCTCCGTCAACCGGATATCGATTTCCACGAAAGAAGATCGCGCACGCCGCATTGTCCTTATAAAAATTCTTCCCGCTGACATTTCGCGGAATTATCATTATCATCATTAGATTCCGTTCGTCGCGAACGAGCAATCTTATTCGGAACAGCACAATGCGATCGCTAATTGCTAGCGGCGATTCATTTTTCGAGACTCGGCGAAACAGTTCATTGTACCGGAGTGTCTCTCGGAAACTGTAACAACAACGAGGACAATCGACCGACAACGAGAACAGAAGTGTGTTTATGTGCACGCGTACACGTTGTACAATAAAACGGGAACAACTGGACGGCCAAGCTCTTGAATCCTGAAATTTCAACGCCACCGGAGGAAACTAATCACGTTGCGGCGAAACTGCCACGCGGCGTGCATGCCCGTGTTTGCATAGACCTGCTTGCTATCACGCCGGTGAAAGGAGCATTCATTTGCCACGGGAATGCATTATTATATGCGTTCGATCGTGCAGTAGACGGCCGACAGATAGATTATGAGTTATCCGATGCGAAAATTGCATTCTTCTGCGAGCAGGGAAAAAATTTGCGCGATAAACGACGGTCGTTAATAATTGCTTATCGCTTTTCGAAATGAGACCTACTTTTCGTCGCTAATGACTTCCACAAGCCGATACGACCTTACATAAATAAATTAAAGAAAAAGACCTATTTTGTTCCACCGTAACAATTTCAATTTCCCGCTGGCCACCATCTCCTGTGTCTTTAATTAAATACAGCCCACGGACTCGCACCTTGTCGAATTTACCACGAATGGGCTCGATGGAACGCGGGGGAAGGAACAAAAGAAAATGGTATTGCAACGAGGTTCAATTTAATGCGACGTACAGACGCGAGCTAAATGGATACGAAGAAAAATTATCGATCTTATCCTTAATATTACGTCCGCATCAACCCTCCGTCAGTCGTTATCAATGCCCAGCAAAATATCGCGGCAAAGTCTCTCGATAGCCACGAATGTGCCACTGAGAACTGCCGATTCAACCCCGACGCGAGAATTCCATCAATTTCACATTTCGAAAAGGCGACGCCGTCCGATTCAGGGTTGCACAAGGTTGCGAGGGCAACGTCCGCGACCGATGCACCGGGTGCACGCGAACGTGCGTACGTATGCATCGGGGTAGCCTGTACCCTGCAGCTGATCGATAACGCGAAATTCGCCCTCGTCCCGGGCCATCCACTCACCAGGTTCGAACGTTTCCACGAGGCGACCAGTACCGATCACGGTCGATCCACACGCAACGATTCGTCGCGATTATTCGCGCCGTCTGACCGGCACGCACCGTTTCCACTGCGGCCTCCTTCGCTTTTTTCGCCGTCGTCCGCGGAAGGAAACGCAAGAATTGCGCGGGCGCGCGATGTTATCGACCTCTTTCGCGCATTCTACCGCATTACGCGGTTTCCTGTTTTAATGCGCGTCCCTGTGTCCGTGGCACGATATCGGGGTCGTTATCGGGGAAGATTGGAACAACGGGGAAACTGGTGCGATTCGCATTGACGAAGATTGCCCCAAAGGCTAAGGTCACGCCACTCGGTGGACACTTGTCCCGCCTTTTCCACCCGATTTCCGCGGCAAGTATAATCGAATCGCTGGCGAAGCAGAGCTTGGCTTCGCTGGACAAAAGCGGGAAATACAGCGGGTAATTACGTACCTGGCCCGCGAAACCGACGACAAATGCACTGGGCACGGTGCGCGGAAAATATTCGGCAAGTTTTTCGCGGATAAGGCACGGTACGCTTTTCAGGCAAGTGGTGACTGCACTGACGTAGTACGGAGTCGAGCCTGCAGACGGCACTGCTCCGGACCACTCTACATATAGCTTCTTCATAGATATAAAACGGGAGGACCCAGCCAGGACCGTACCGCGGAGAGCCTGGTTTTATACAAATTTTTCTTTCGTACCCTTGCCAATCGATAGGTCGTGTACGGGTTGGCCGTGAATGCAGGAAATCGATTTCCATCGCAGTGGAATGTACCTGTTAAATTTCTCGGTGGAAAGTGTCTCTTGATTAACGTTTCGAAACGCACAATTATTATTTATATTATCGTTTAATCGCTGGAGTATCTCTCCATCAAGCGGATATCGATTTCCATGTCAGAAGGGCGTGCTCGAGTTCTGCATACAAATAACTCTAATACAATGTGCAGAACCGTTCACTTCAAATGCATCGAACATCCCCCTCCATTGTATTGGATATCGCAGCGCCGAGTTACCTTCTTCTTTTCTTTTTTTTCGCCACACAGTGGCTGCGGATACGCTACGATCTCCCCGAAGTCGATGCGAAACGCTGTTCAACATATACGATAAGTCGCGGCGATAAGGAGATCCGTTCGATATTCTCCTGCTGGTAGGATATTGAAAATCCGTCTACCCTACACGCCTGCATACGTACCTGTACGCGTACGTACACCTATGCGCACCGTACCCGTAGACAGGCCCGTGTATTCGAAGAGGATTGGAATTTTTCATATTGACTCTGAATACGTGGCTCTTATCTCTCGCGCCAAAAGGTCGAGTTCGTTCGTACGTAGGTTCGCTTACCAGGCTGCCGCAGTCATGCTCTTGCATCTGTTTCATTTTAGATCATTTACGTAGCGGGAGGAAAACGCCGGATGTTTTGAAGACGGCGGGAACGATAAATATCCAGCTGCAAGGCAGAGATATCGTGCTGGGAGGATTTCTGCTTCGAAGCTAGGCTCGGTTTTGTGTGTTAGGGAATACAGGATATCAGTGATTTTTCGGCAGGTGTGAATGGGTCGGAGAAATATCAAAGTCGTGTCAATTCTTTCGGGCGAGCGGAACACCTGTGCTATCCTGCGACGCGATATCGTTCCATGGAACAGAAGGTGAAAGGTCGATCGAAAAGAGTCAGATATCCCTGGGCGAAGCCGACGCACAGGTGGAAAGGTGTACCTCGCGGAGGTACGAGATGAGTTGTTCACCGGGCATCCGACTGTTCTCACCTTTGACGCTCCCGTAGCTTCGTCGTCGACGCACCTTGCGAAACATTATTTCGCCCTGTGATACGAGAGATACGAGATGAGGTGAGCTCCTTCAATTCTGACCAATTAAAACCGCATTCTTTCCGGGAGACTTCTTCCCAGCTCTATTCGAAGCTCCTCTGTATTTTCGCCCAGCAGTTTCTCCGGTGTATCATTATCCAATTATTCCATTTGTATTTTCCCATATTCGTTACCCTTCCATTCGCGTCTCGCCTGCACGAAATTAAATTAATCGCTGCACGGAACCTGCATTCGCCCCTCGTACGCCACCCCGCGATACGAATGAAAGAATGCAGAGCTCCATTCGAAAAAAGGTTAACTTTGCTTTGATACCTTAAAAAACCACTGCGCTTGCCGAGGTAAATGGTGGACACCGTCCAGTGTCCACCGTCGTACGGAATAACTAGTTCCAGAGAAAGAGGGGGAACACCTTGCGCAGGTACAACTAGTTCGACCACGTTCGAAGGAACACTGACAATGAGATTCGATGCCACTGCAACGTCGACCCAGCGTTATTGTAACATTGACATGGAAAGTCGACGTGTCGTGATGGGTCGCGATGAAGTGCATTCATCGTTTCGCGTAGAGCATAACCATAATAATTACTCATTTTGGCCGTGGAATACGGGGAGAAGCATAGTTCAACGTCGTACGGTGTTAAAAAATCGACGACCGTAAATTTTCGCAAACTAGGCGGATAATTAAGCCGAAGCAGCCACCTATAGCGCTGGTTTACCTGCGGCCGAAGGAAACGTGCTCGTAGAATTTGCGGCCAAGTGTCTGGCGTGCTCCTCGGGGCGAACTTCCTGGACGAAATTTCAACCGATTAGATTTCGTTCGGCCCTCCGCACCGTACGCGGGAGAGATCGATTCTACCGTCTTCGCAAAGGCGGGGGTGAGAACGGTTCATTAAGTGCGTAACAGAGCAGACACGAGCAGCGAGGGGAGCTCGGACAGAAGCGAGTATCGAAGGAGGTCCCTTTTCGATTTTGTTCGATGCTCTATCGATTGTAACGTAAGAATAAAATCGATTAAATTTATTACCGAGCTTCAATTATTGTCCCGAGTCTATTTCTGTTCTTGTTCTTTTGCCATGGTAAAATCTTCTAATTGAAAAACGTTGGATATCTTACGAATGGCACTTCTGTTATATTTTTCTGGCATTAGAATAGAATTTAAAATTGGAGAATAAAATCGATTAAATTTATTACTGAGCTTCAATTATTTCCCATGGTCTATTTCTGTTCTTATGCTTTTGCCATAGTAAAATCTTCGAATTGAAAAACGTCGGATATCTTACGACGAATGCTACTTCTGTTATATTTTTCTGGCGTTACCTGGAAAATATCTCTTTTGCCCATTATTCCAGAGTCACTCGTAGAACCGGCAAAATATGGCGACTCGTCACTTCTCCACGGATGTACCTGTATGCATAGTGTATCACGTCCCCGTGGTCGCGAGAGAAATCGATTTAATCTTCTCTTCTCGATGCGATTTTTAGTGGCCGACGCAAGTCCATTTAATCGACGTAATCGAGTATTAAAATCTCGTTTCGACGGAACTCAAACAGAACTGCCGATACTCTATTCGTCGACGATAGAGCAAGCTCTGCGTCTATTTCAACGCGAAAATAACCAGGGAAAATTGACGACACGTTTTACGGACTAATGTTGCGACCTCGCTGGTCCTCGATCTGTTTCGGTCTCATAAGGGCTGAATCAAAGTGGCGTTATCCCAGCAATGGTCGGTACATTCGATAGGTCCCGACAAGCTGCGATGTCCCGTCGGATTGCGCTCGAAAACTTTTGTTCGCTCGATAGCTGAATGTCTCGTTCGAAATGGGTTTAAAATTGATCGAATGGATCACTCGATTTAATTAACGATCGACGATAATGAACGTCGAAAGGTTGTCCGGTCGTCGCCCCCACCCCTGTTCGGGCTCGTTTTACTAATTGAAATACGATTTCTGGCCGTGATTACCGTTCCGACACGTCGACGTGTCGGTAAAATAAGGTGTCAAGCGCAGGACTCGTATCGCCACCAATTTTCCCCTATTGGTTTTAACGCGGAATAAAGACGTCATTATTTCCGTTTCACGGAATTAGCCTGTTCGGCGTGAAACACAATTTCGTGTCGGTTAATTTCCAGCCGCTTTGAACCGGGGCCACAACGTTTAACGAGACGGCGAGTTTGCAGCGTGTAACTTATTAAAATTACTTTCACGTGTGCGCACGCCACGGTGTACACGTTAACAGTGTGCCCCGTTGTACAGTGGTGAATCTCATTGGAGGCGACGCTTAACGATTTATGACAATCAATTTCAGCTGGTTCATAGGGGTAGCCGTAGTTACAATAGCAATTTAATATTTCATTTTTGACATCAGAAGGATTTGAAACGATTATATGCAGAACATTGGAAATCTTTTGGAACGAAGGTACGTAGTTTTATATATTATATTCATTTTGGACGAACCAGCCAGTGTAACATCCTGAAAGGCGTCACGCGACTTCTCTCGTCAATTCAAATGCGAGATCGGGTTACAGAACCACTGGAACGAGGAATATTCGAGGCAGAGATCGCTATGCCGAGGTGCACCGAAACTGAATCAAAATAGAAATGGGTGCGGCAAGGAGGGAGGGAAATTGATCGTGAAGAAGATAAAGTCGAAATTTTAACACAAAAAGCTACAAAGCGCCTTCTGAAACCGTGAAAGTGGGGTTCCTTGCGGCGAAGGAAAAAAAAGTTGATATGCATATATAAAAGAAGACGGCAGAGGTAAAGGGGAGTGGAGATCCCCCCAAGGAACCGGAGAAATCAAGTAAGATCAGCTGACTGTGAACACTTGCCGAGTCAGGGAAGTTTAAAAGGAAAAACCAGAGGAGACAGGAAACGACTGCTGCTTGGAAAAGTCCAGCTGCACCCCGGGGATTAAGAAAAGGGGCCGAAAGGTCGAAATATCGGTTGTGACGGACGGTGGAGGAATTAAGAAGCACATTTGTTTTACTGTTTAAAAAAGAAAATAACTGTTTACCATCGTACATTATAATTTATTCCCAATTAGTTTTAATCACGAGTGTCTATTGCAAGGAATAGTATTAATAGTATTAATATTCAGACGAAGGTTCAGAATAAATTTGTGCGACAAAGTAAACGTTAATCAAAGGTACACAAATTGGGACAAAAATTCTATCACAAACTACATCAAAACAGAATAATATTCTATGGAATTTTTATAGAATTCTACGATAATCAAGAATACTTGATTGGTTAATAATTATTAACCCTACGAATATCCCACACCCGCGTACAAAGACTAAAACAATTAATTCAGCAAATGCCAAATACTGTTCTCCCATTCTATTAAATGGTACAAAGAAAGAGGTGTTAGAGGGTTCTCTATAAGCAGGAGTAGCAGAAACCATAGGATTCCATACTAGCCGAATCCAATAGGAAGGGGAATCAGGAGATCAAACATCAACCAAAAACCTGCGGGAATGTAGAAAATCCATGGCGAATACCCAAGTAGTCAAAGTGGAAGTAACACATGCTGAAGTAAAAAGGCCAAGGGGGTTTAAGGAAAATATGATCGTTGGCGAGAAGTAAAGGGAGAAACGAAACAAAAAGAAGAAACGGACAGTATCGCGTGAAATGCATTAGACTGTGCTTGCATTCGCGTTCCATTTTGTTAACGAGCTGCTACTGCGTTCCGGAGATGCGTTGAAACACGTAAAACACGGACACACTATGTGTATGAGCAATTACGGGCATAATTATACCGTGGTTGTAATGAGACAGAACCAACTGGCCCGCTATGGTTTACCGTTGGGAAAAAGGTGACTGCAGAGTTTCCAGCTGAATTGTATTAATCTTCTGCAATGGAGGAATAATCGTGGCAAAGGTGTGCACCGAAGAAAAAATGCTTTATTCCTCCCTGCAATATCTGTACAACTTGCTTTTGCGAAAAAATACTTTTTATAATATATATGTTTTTAGATTCAATATACTTTATGGAAAATTTAATGAATTTCGCGAAATAGCTTAACCGTGGGAATTATCTAGCGATTTATTATTACCTGCACCTAACGTTCCAAAGAGACTATTCCGCTTGAACTATTTTATAATAGATTCGACTTAAAAATCAAATATTCCAAGTGCTTCGAAACCCTCGCATTTGAACGGGCCAAAGAATCCACGGAGGGCACGATTTCCATTATGCTACTGTAACCATTAGGCACAGACTTCCATCAAAGTTCTCCCCGTTCCTAATGCCATGCAGAACTTTCATCAATTAAACCATGAGGAGATTTAAGAAGTTCCCACATACATACAAGGGGGACCCTCTTTGCGAACGTTCACAGATTTTGCACATTTGCATGCAGCATTTTCACGTTTACACTTCACTGTCCCATTACCGAATTTCGAGGAACATTCTCCACTTTTCCAAGTATCCATCCCAAGTTCCAGGCACTCGAACGAAAACACAGACACTCCTGGGCTTTGTCAAAAATTTATTTCAAGTTTCGAACCGTTCCACGGCCTCCCCCTTTAAGACAAACAGAGATCCACCGATGCAACTCTGTATATACCTGTATATCTTAAACAATGTTTCACGGTTTAGCCAAAGCTCGAACCTGAAAACCTTAGAATAAGATTTCCGCCAACCTTGGCCAGGAAGATCTATTCGAAATTCACTATATAGAGCGGGATGTTTATGGGGACTCGTAAATTTCGTGCGTCGAGAGGCAGAGATTTTTCTAGAGGGACGGGACATTAGCCTGCTAAACATTCAGGGGAATTACGCTAATGAATATCTAACCCGAAGCCCCAACGTTAAGGGGAATTGTGCTAATGAGCTTGGAGAGTAGACTCTGTGCGTCTTGTTGCATTATCCAAGAGATATTCGAAAGAGGAGCGCAGCCTTAATTCCAAAGGGGTTGGGAGGGACAAGGGGCAGAAGAGAGGTATAGGAGGTCGTTGGACATCGATTGGCATGATGTCTTGGCGGCACCAGCAAGGTGTCACGACTCTGTGGTCGTGGTGATAGAGTTACCACGAAACGAAGGAGACTTGGGTCGGGTTTTACAATCCTAGAATCATCAGGATTGAGGTCCAACGATCCAGGGGTGGTCTTGGTGGGGGTTCAGGTCCCTGGAGAGGTTCTGGTCAGGCTCGACGACTCTGGAGTAGCCTCAGGTAGGTTCCACGAGGCTGGTGTGGTCCTAACCAGGCTCCACGTCCCTGACGTGGTCCTGATCAGGTTACACGAGGCAAAGGTAATCCCAAAAAGATTTTGCGACCCCCAGATCGTTTTATACATTTTCCATATTTGCTGGACGGTGTGTATACCACAGTGGTTGACGTGGAATCACGATATAATATAATATTTGTGAAGAAACACAAGCTCACCAACATTTCTCCATAAGAAGTACAACGATGCCGCGCGAGAACTTATCAAATTAATTCCACCCTCGTGTCATAGCAACCCCATTGAGAATAAAGCAAAGAGAAGATAGAGGGACGAAAAGGGTAGGAGTTAAGAATAAAAAGCAATTCGAGCCGCGAAGAAAGTTCACCCCGTCCGATTCGGGGGCAGCTTCTCTGCATGCTAAGCGACGAATTAGGCAAATATTTCCCCGCATAGCTCGCGGCCACACGTAAAAAAGAATCCACTCGCTATAGCCGACGTGGATCAACCATCGTTCTCTTTGTAAAATACGCTGCACACCCTTCAGATTCCACGACCCAACCGTTCGGAACTTTACTTCTCCTGGTAATAATTTTCTGATTCGCTTCTTTTCGTCTATTGTCGTAGATAAAATAGCAAAACGAATTTCTGTGTACTATTTATATGGTACGCAGAAATAGTATTTAATAATCTGCGGTATTTGTATCTATATGACAACAGAATTCTTCAATGTATGAAAGATATCAAATAATTGAAATCTTCGATAAAAAATGTGTACCCCTCCTGCCACAGTGGTTACTTTAAATAAAGCTCGCAATTCTAAACGAAAGCCACACAAAATTCAGTCATACTATATAGCCATACTATACAGAACAACAATTTGCGATGTTGCTTTTACAATAAGCCGTCATTTTTCATTGAAATTTTTATGCTTGCAATATACGCGAGTTAGTCATGCCTTTTTGATATGAAATTACGGTGGAGGGTGGAAAGTTGATTCAGGGGTGAGCAGAGGGTGTAAATCCTTGGCTTCACGGCGCGACACGGAAGTGTCCGTGGAATATCATAAATTTCACGGTTTCTTAGACTCCGCAGCAAGGTAATAAGAATCTTTTGATGAAAATTCAATGACCTGCGCACGCTTGGGAACGCAATGGTAATATGCAATGGAAACATAATGGAATATTGAAGGGGTAGCCGTTCCGAATTTCTCAGCATTGGTAAAGCTTTGTAGAACAGAGATTTATAATATTAATTGACACAATTGCACACATTTGTATCTATTTATAACGGCAAGTGCAAGTTTTATAATTAAACCAGCACTGCAAATAATTTATGACCGGAAACTTTTATTTCCTTTTAGGCATTGTTGCAGGATAACGGTGCTTCGACGTTTATTATTCAAGCGTAATTCATGATGAAAATGCGGTTATGAAATATTCAGTGACAAGCGAGATAGAAGTCAATTGTTTTTCTTTCTCCCTTCTGTCGTTAATGAATTATTAATGTAACGTACCTACGCTCGCGTTTTTAATTAATTTTTAACCGGCCGAACGACGGTGAGTTGATAACGATAATTCTTGGCGAAGGTGAAGTAACTTGTAGGCGAATTGCTTTTAAACTCACCGACGATTACAGCACATAATTAGCTAAAGAATTCCGTGCTCCTTATCGGAGTAAATCTTTCGTCAATCTTCCAATATGAACAGAAAAATATTCGGCAGTCTCAGCCATGTTAATTTCTTGCAGTAATTCCTATTTTTATCAAAGGCCGAGTCCTTTCTTTCTCAACTGAACAAAACGGTAAAATAAATTGGACTTCTTCATAAAAAGTCGATCTGCTCGAGAAAATTGTATCACTTAAATAAGAGGCTGTTCACCTAATTACAGATAATATCGCTAAATTATAAATCAATGCCATACAAATTAAAGTGCAAATTGTAAATCAGTCATGTTCAAGTTGCACTAACTATCAAAATAAATGTAAAAATGACCGACTCAGTTATGTCGAAATTATAACGCACAACAACATATTATAATTACGAATCGCCAATCACGATTGCTTCAGCAGCCACTCCATTAACAAACGTGACTGCACGTCAATTTACCATATTCTGAAGCACCACGAAGCATCCAGGAGGATCCTTCAGGAGTTGCCCGCTTAAAACGAGCCTCGCAGGACGAAGGGGCTAAATGAATGCGAAAAGGGCCGCGGAAAAAAGAAGGCGAGCATCGCGACTGAAGTGTCAGACAAATTGGCAGTCGTGGATGGGGAAAAAAGAAAGAAGAGATAGATAGAGGGGAAAGTGGAACGAATGAAAGAAAACGAAGCAACGAAGACACAAAAAAAAAGGAAAAGGAGAAGAAGCTTCTCTGGATAAAAGGGAATGAGATCCCTTTCATCTCAACGAAGCCAATCAATTTCAAGTAGCACGGACTCTGTCGTGCACGTATGACATTCGTCAGCGAACTGTTGGCAAATTTAGTCCTCGAATATATTATATTCCTAAGAAAAACAACTCACGACATTGAATTCACGATGGTAAATTGGGATACAATGAATGCAGTGATTGCAACAAAATTGGGCTTCAAAATACTGTGCAAATGCTACTAATAATTTCAAGATGCTCTGGGAAACTATTAACATGAAAAAGAACAAAAAAATGGACAGAATATACAACTCCTGGCCATGGAATTGGAACCACTAACTTTTTTATGTTTTTAGTCAAATTGGAAGGCCTGGGCGACTTTTATAACGAAGTTCAGTCACGTTTAAGGCCGTGCTCGTGTTTGATGCTAATAATAATTTGCCAGTGATCATTTGCGTGTTCGAAATCAATGGTTGGAGGATATAAATGTCGAATATGTCGCATAAAAGTTGCATCGGTGCACGGCCGGTTAGAAATTATTCGCGGAGGAATGGGAATAGCCGCGGATGTAAAATAAGGAAGGAAGTTGGAACGTCGTCGACAGAGGCGAGGAAGAAAGTTTGCTCGGAGTTTAATGAGATTCGTGGACAATTTAATTGAAAGTAATACGGGCGAGGCAAATAGACTTTTCCCTTGCGCCGGGAGAAATGGATTGAAAGGAAGGAGCTGCCAGATATTCGTGTTTTCTGTTAATTAAAGTACATAATAAGGGGACTACCGGACAAGGGATTCTGTTTGTGCTGGACGAAATAGACGTATTTTCCATTTTTTCACCAGGATTTCCCTTTTGTGATCCCCCTTTTTTATTTGCTTTTTGTATACGACGAAGAAACGAACGAAATGGGTGGGTTTAAATTGCATGCTCTGTTGAAGAATTTGTATACACAATGGATCTGTTCCTAGTTGGCTATCGAAGTGATAAAGGCGGAGGCCAACGACAAATTAAGAAATAGAGTTTCAGAAACGGCAACAGACAACAACGTAATAACGATTGTTGTTTTATTAAGGCCCTCAAATTGTTTGGAAGAATAGAATAAATCATTGTTCCTCTATTCTGTACACAAAATTACTGTTTACAATTAAATCAATGTTCAAAAGAGCAATGGGCACCGAATGGATTTATTGCTCACCCTACTAACATAAAGGTACACAAGAAGAAAGAAGAAAAATCGTAAACAGTGAGCCCATATAATTACACACGTCCTCAATTACATTTTAATGCATCCCCTGTACAAAATTAAAAAAAGACAAAAATCACGCGAGGAGTTCAATTTAATACAAAAAATAAAATAAATGAAAAATCGAGAGCAAAGGGTTGCCGGAAATATTCCAGGGAGCAGGTTCAGGAAATTACCGAATTCTGACGAGGTATCCAAAAGCTCGGGGGCTTGAAGGAAGTCGTTGTACCGGATGATACTTGGCCTTAATAAGCCATCGAGCTTCTCGAATTCGAGTCAAGCCGCGTCAACCCTTTCTTCCTCTCTTTCTACCTCGCTACGCGACCAATAAATGCTGCGACCGACTTCGACGGCGGCATTGTTTCGAGTTTGGCCTTGATACGCGAGGGTGGTCGACGCCCGAGGTCGGTCAAGAAAAGAGCGAACACGACGGAAACCAGAGGGCCTTGTTTTCGATTGAAACGAAACCACCCTCCATTCATTATCGGTCCTCCAAGTCCCTTTCTTTCATACAGAACGCAATTACGCGCAAAAAATTACGTACACAGAGTATGTACGATATTTTTCCTTCAATGGTAATTTAATTACCGATAGCCAGGGAAGAGAAAGTAATTTTATCAGAGAAGATTCGCCGCGAATATTTAAAGTTACTTCAAAGAGATTTGCCGTAGTACTTTGCTACAATTCCTGCAATAAATAATTGCGATCATTCTATATGGTTACATCGCCGTGTCGAACAAGGATTAATTTTAATCCTAACCACGCCGTTGCAGCGAAACAAATGGAAAGGACACTTCCCTGGACACAGTCTCGTTCTGTTCAGTGTATAAATGAACCTTTAAAGGCCGTCTCTTTTTCTGGCCGAGCGAAAACCGTTCCGGCTCGGTTTGCTCGATTGAACGCTCGTTTAACGCCCAATCGGACTCTGTCTCGTTTATGTTTCCCCTTTCGAAATCGACAATTCTCACCGATTATTCCGTGCTGGAGAACGCGAAAAGCTTTCTGCGCGCTTCTTCCACCGAGTCGAAGATCCACGGGTCTGACCGGTGCGAACCGATTCTACTGCGGAGTACGTTCGACCGTTGGGCGGACCTATTTCGTCATTAGGGAAACGTCCCTCGTTAAAGTGGACGTTTGCGCACGGATGGATGGAGAGACGATAAGGGGTGGAATACACAGAGAGAGGCGTCAAGGGGGAGGGGGTCGAAATAGAAGGCAGGCCCTCGAAAATCTGCACAATAATTCCGCCCGTTCCGGATTCGTTCCCGCCGTCCAAATCCTTTTCCGATTCTCGATGCCACTTATCCCCGTTGCGAACTCCGAAGGGCAACAAAGGGTTGAGTTCCAGTGAAAATCGCCCGACTGGACGGGGCTTTTAGCTGGAAATTCTCGCGAACGTAACGAAAACATGGATGGAAAAGGGGGGATAGAAAATAGAATGTCCAGTCGATATTCGATATTTTTGCTGGTGGAATTCGCGTGCTTGAATGACGTGGGACAAGTGGGGATTGGGGATGTTCGTACGGGGTCGTTTAATGCATCGTGTTTATCTCTGGTTCCGGTGTAATCACAATCGATACGGGTGGAGTGGTGGAAGATTTTTTGGACATTCAGTTTTTCGTTGGTAGTCGAATATTCGTTCGGGTACAGCAGTTTGGAGGTTTGTTAGGGGGTGGAGGTTCGCCGGATGTTTCTGGGGTCGAAGGGATGATTATCGTGGACAGAAATGAAGTCGACGTGAAACTGTTTTATTACGATCAAATATCTTTCGTACGACGATCAGGTCGGTGAAACTTGTACGGCCGACTGAAATAATTATTTATTGTGATTGAACTGTACTAAGGTGTTTTACTTTGTTCGTTTAGTTAGATTGTATTATATGGAACGTTTTTTTAAATGCTCAATAAATCACATACCCACAGTACGTATTAATTATACCAACAACAATAATAATGAGACAAGACACAGTATTCCAATTCAAATAGCAATCGACTAATCCCAAGCTCCATATTTTCTTGCAAAATAGCTTGCGCAATATACACATGTACAGTACATACTTTCTGCATTATAAAACAAGGGAGAATCTTTCGCAGCAAGTATCCACTGTGCAGTGCATAAAGCTGGGGGAAAAAAAGTTCCTATTCTCGTGCCCTCGACACACATTTTAAAACTTTCCCCCGCGACTTTTGCGTTCTTCGCGTCCATACAAGGGAATATCAAAGCTAAAGGAGGGAAAAAAGTGGCGAGAAAAAAAGAGGACACGAGTATAGTCGAATTGCCAGGTACAAAAGACTCTGCAGACTAATTTATGCGATAGTTCGACATCCCACGCCAATGTTTAGGGGCTGACTGCAGTCTTCCCTTCCCATTTGCACCCCCATCCCCCCTCGGTCCCCGTTCACCCCCCTTTTTACGGTGCTCCAAGGGGACAGGAGGGGCAGAGTTGTGAATCAATACAAGGGCGACCCTCGCTCGACTTCTAGTAATGGGCTCAAGACGCCTCGAATCTACTTCTGATGTTACACACGCAGGTCGAAACTTTCGTGGAATTTTCGAAATTCTTCGAGGCCACGAAAAGTATGCTTGATGGAAGCTCGAGATGTTTGAAAATGTTGGACACCTTCGATTTCTTCATTCTTAGCTGTCCATGTATTTTGTATTGACGTTTAAATAGTTGTAGTGAATGTATAGTTAACGTCAATCTGTGCTATGTTAATTTTTCAGAGTTTTCTGGTAATATAGTTTTCAATATCGATATTTTCAACCTTCTTGAAACTAATTTAATCTGAACTGTTGTAAATACCATGGTTTTTAAATTGAAAGAATGAATCTATCTTGTAACAGGTAGGATTGATATTTCTTTATTCAGTCTGCTAACTAAATTATTTCACGATTTATGCAAAGTGAGGTCCACTGTAATTATTTATACATAAGTCAGGACGTAGTTGCCTCTGATATTTATTATTAATACACTGGTGTTAAAGGGAAAATGATAATCCTCCATAAAATAACTACGAAAGAACAGGGAAAATCCATGGAACAAAGAAAGTATCGTTAGAAATACTTTCTGGTTCCCCCGATTTCTAATTTACCATTCGAACATCAGATAGCCCGAACCCTTGCGTTTCGAGAAATCAGTAGAACGCTTCGAATCCGCTAGCACCCTCTCCAGTGTAACAAATCACGCGCACGCAATCGCGTAAGTGGCGAGCAAGCCAGGACGATAAATTAATCAAGCATCCCCGACACGCGAGGACCTCGACTTCCGTCGCACGAGCCGGAAGTCGGGGCAGAAAATAGGGAAAGGGGGAAGGATCGATCAGACCGCGAGATCTAAAAGCACGGAACGGCAGGTATCATCTTCGTAGAAAGTGGAAGGAGTGACGAATACGAGCGAAGAAACGAATAAATTCAGCATCAGTAAATAAATAAGCAAACCGAAGAAATGATTGCGACAGAAAAATATCCTTGATCAATTCTTCTCTAAATAATTTTTAAGGCGAGAATCCGCTTACAGTAGTTACACATTTTTCAAAGTTTCCTCTTCTTTTGTCTTACTTTGCACAGTGTCGTTCTTGTTAAATTTGAACGATCCGATATTCTTCAAATTATATCCCCAATATGTCTCGTAAAAATCACGACTGCGGTTACTTAATGCACAAATTTAATCTTAATCTTCTGAAAACCAGAAGAACGATGGCAGATCTGAGTTTCCTCCACGCAACCATAAAAAGGACTGTTCTGAGTTACTATCGAGGATCAATTTTAATATTCAGATTGTGTAATTCGTCAACGTGAACTCGTTCCGAAGACATATTCCTCTAAAGGTGCAACGCAGACTTCTCATTCCGTGACCGGGGAGAAATTCGCTATCGTCGGATGTTCGTCGGGAGAAGCAATTATTATGGCGTATTGCGGACACCATAGTTACCATTGTCGTCGAGGACGGATCAATGAGAGCAGTCTTGAAGAAAGCCAAGAATTCGTGAGCCAACAAGATCGTGGTTTATGCTTGCTCCGTTCGAGCCAAAAACCGAGTAGAGCTTGAAACGAAGACTTCGTGGTATGTATCTTCCAAGCTATTCGAAGGGGAACGTATGAATGATGTATTTGTAAATATGGCGGCGAATAACCACGGGAATGGCTTTTATCGTACATCTTTATTTTCTTATGGGATATTAAGCGACGATAAAGTCGTACGTTTTGATCGTCTCTTTTCACAGTCCTTTTGCTTTTTGCTCTAGTGATCTGAGTTTGGTTTTATGGACGCGGTGCAACGCTTGGTAAAGTGATTTTCATTTATCTGAGATCGTTGGAAGATATTAGATTGAAGTTTGTCTTGAAGGCATGTAGCTAAATAACTTGATTTTAATTGCCATTATTTTATTAATATTGTTTGTTTGGTTACAATATTTGGTATTCCTTATTGTAAATTCTTTGTCCAATAATCTGTTGCTCGAGGATTTTATTATTATTGATGAAGTATTAAATATTATAGTATTATAGAAACTACATAGTGCACGGTCCTTGCGATACCTTTTTACGTATGTACGATATTATTTTAATACGATACCTTCCTATTGTCAAATGCTGGAAAAATATGGATTAACGTTTCTCCGTGGATACTTTTCCTTCTTCTATTATATAATTTCCCATTTCTCCTCTATATCTCCTCTCCTTTTCTTTATTGTTCGAGCTCTAGCGTTTGTTCCGCGAATCCTCTTTCCTCTATCAAATCCTCAACTTTCATATTTTTTCCACTCTGTTATTGTGCGTTCCAGAGATGTCCATCATGGTTCTTGGTTCCACCTTCCCTTCCCTCTCATTCTTCTATTCTCCTTTTGTTCGCAGCTTGACTACGTAACTCTTAGGCTTAAGTCGGAGACTATTGTAGATGTCGATTGGAAGAGCGTGGTATTTACAGAAAGCCATTGTATTATGAAATAATATTTGCGATAGATGTTAAAAGAATAAAGCGTTTTAATAAAAATAACATTTCGACATGGCATGTTAATGGTCATTCCTTATTGGCTTTATAAATTAGTGGACCGAATTGATTTGATTTTAACATGGAATAATTTTCATAATTAATTTCGACGAAAAGTTCGCCGGTCATCGTTCTGGAATAAATTTTTCGCATTCGCACCGACAGTGAATTTTAATTATCGATTTCGTGAATGTCCAACGACCAGCCAATCGCCGGAGATCCGTAAACGTTTACACGCTTAATTCCAGATTGTATTGGAAACCGATGATTACGTTCGATGATTAAATTAATGATTCGCTTCGATTCAACGTTTGGTCGCGCGGCAGAAATTTCAGCGAATCTTGATACGTGGTTCAGTAGCGAAGCTGTTGGAATAGAACAATTTCCATTGTAAACCAGGTACGACTGATCTCCATTCACAAATAAATAAATCATTTTTATTAAGCAAAAATCGAGAGAGATCATAGCAGTCATTAAATATTAATTACCGTTCAACAACAATTGCGATGGGTTTGCAATTTTTTGAGTTGCGACAAATCATTAATTAAAAAAGGAAAAGGGAAAGGCGGTCGCACCTCTGCGGCAATTTAATTTTCTTCGATGCAGGTGCGACCCGGAATTACGAAACGAGCATCACGCGGCAAAAAGGCCCCGGGGGACGTTCGATTACGATTAACACAACGATGCACCGTGCACGATGTACCTGGCAAAATGCGATTTTTCCAATTAGATCGCCCTCCCCCTATTAATTTCATTCAATTTACGTGGGACGATTAAGATTCGATTAACGTCCCATTATTTTTCTTTTCCATTAACGTCCAATTAAAGTTTGTTACGAGAAGTGGGGCTTCGAATTTCCAAAATTTCACTGCCGACAGAAATGAATGTTCAGTTATGCCGTTAATAAATAACGTTTTCCTAGCTGCAAACAACGATACTCTTGAACTATTGACAGCGTTCAATTAATAAATTTCTATTCTAAAATAGTCCAAACTTCCAAATCGAATGGACCGCGAAATTCGAACGGTACAAAGCTTCTCAAGTTTCCCAGCCTTTCTTCTTCTACCAGCCATTATTCGAACGGACATGCGTTTGTACAATTCCACGGGAAATAAACGAAATTATGCGAAAGGCAATTCGTTCCCCGTTCCAGATTCGATTATCGTTTTTCCGGTTGAAATTTGCATCGACCGCGGGAGACGTCAGATCCATTACACGGATAAAGTGTGATCTATTTTCGTCCATTTCGCTGAGCCGAGGGAAAAAGACACGTTCCAGTGTCCTTGCATTCTGTTCAGCCTCAGAATCCGCCGTACACGTCCGTCTTCCATTACGATAAGAAAAATATATGGCCGGGTCGCGGATACATCGGCGATTTATTTCGCGAAATAAGCAGAAAAGAGCCGCCTTGCACGCGGAAAATCTTGGATGGAGGATATGACCGGTGGATAGATCCGAATGTAAAACTCAATATCGTCGTTTCAGGTGTACGTCCTGTCCTATCACCTTGCTCCTTTTGGGGCAAACGCGTTCTACATATCTCTATTTTAATCCGCGCAACGGGCGCAGTGGACCTTTCTATTCTGTTTCTTTATTTCTTTGTCTTATCATTGTTACATTTATACAAACGTAGCGTTGTTCGGTGTGATCGTTGGGAAAATTGATTCATTCGATCACCAATATCACATTACATTTTTGTATTTAAATTTTTAGACCACAAAGCAAGTAGTGTAGTATTTAACTATTTTTTTTAAATTGAGTTTCGGTTCGCGTGTAACATGTAACTGCGAATTTTAATTAAAATTTCGCATATATGTATATATATATCTATATTCATAACAGATGCCGGCAGTACGACAGCAGAATGGAGCGAATGGCAGAAAGTCCTAGCCACAGGAAGATTAATCGCGAAAGAGCAATCGTCTCTGTTATTTCTAGCCTCTCTCCTCATCGATGCTGAACGCTAACCTTTCAGCTTTGTTGCGTAAGGCCGCGGTGAAAGTAAGGAACGTCCAGCCGATACTAATTACGTTGTCCTGCAGCCACCTGTCTGGCGAATCTTTCACGGCGCGAACACGTTGAACCGTTCGCAACCGCGTGAAACGTGTAATATTAATGCGACGATGTTCTAACTTTCCTGGATCGATTCAACCCTTCCCACAGGAATAATTTCGTGGGATCCACCGCGAGATAATTATTATTCCTCTTTCGTCTGTTCGAGATGTATGCATGCAAAAAGTTTGTCGCAGGGATAAAGGGATTTTAGCAGGCGCGGCGTAGGGATGGAAGATGGAGAAAAATGATCGTGGCCAAGGAAAAGTTTTCAAAGCGAGTTGAAGGCGCGAAGAGAACGGGGGGAACGAGAGGGAGGAAAATTAAGTTTCACCATGCAGACGATGAAAAAATTTCTCGTACACCGAATTGGACGTCCAGCGGTAGGAGCCGCGGATGGAAATGGTTTGAAATATTAGTTAGAAAGAAGCTAAAGATCGTACCAATATTTCTTCTCCCCTTCTTTTTATCGTAAAGTAATGGACATTCGTGGAGAAGATAAGGCTTGTCGAGAATTAAGTAGTATAGGTAAAAACTGTTATTATAGTGGATCACTATTATTATGATTATTATTATTAATATCCTAAAGATATATTTATGACGTCCTTTGCAAGCCTTATTAACAGTTGACAGATTTGCTAATTGATCCAATAAAGTAAAGATTTTAATAAAGATTTTTAGTAATAAATACATTTAAAAGAGATCAACTTTGTACGTTCATTTTTGCAAACTATAAATTCGCAATTCGCGGTAGAAGGCATGTGAAATGCAACAATATGGCGAACGGACGGAAAGCCAGAAACGCAAATCGTCGGATACCTCGGTGCCGGCAACAAAAGCGCACGCAACGATCCTGGAACAGTTTAGATTACTGTATTTGCGAATTATGCGACTGCTCGGGCGGTTTGCGCTTGTTAATAGCATATAATAAAGGAGCGAAAAGGAGGTGGGAGACGGGGGAGGCGGTAGGCAGGGAAACGTTTTCGTGCATTATAATTGGCAATGTGTGCATGAAACGTGATAAACAGTGCACGGTCGAGAAATTAATTAATATAAACCGGCAATTTAGTGCAGCGAGTAGAAATAGTAATAATAGTAGAAAAGAGTTCATAGAACATATCGTAAAACTTTTTACCGAAGCTTGTCTATTATGTACATGCGTATTAATAATTTTATTATACTTTTGCTGCTTTTGTAGCAGTCTTATCAGATTCAACCATTATCATTGTTATAATTATCGTTATTCAATTATTTATATCAATTTCAATGTACTTCAATGCAAAGGGGAAATGAAAATAAATTTTGAAGCGAAATTAATTTATTCCCAATATAATTTAATTATTTCCAACCGGATCATCCACTCATACATACTCTATTAATTGAAGGGAAAAACGGACATATATATATCCTATTATTATAAAATCAGTAAAATAATCATCCCCTATAGTTTCAAGTCTTCTCCAGTAAAATGATAATGATCCTCCCACCCATACAATCGCATTCACCACCACCCCAGCAACCCTACGTGCTTTCGATTCACGGCAAATCCGAAGTAGGACAAAATCTCAGCGAGTTCATTCTCTTCTGCTTGCATCGACGTCGACGTTGCATTATTCTTCGTGAGTACGCTACGTGCAAGGAGATATTGCACTTATCCAAGGATGTCGCAAGGGGGCGACGTTTCATAAGACAAGCCTGTCGACGTATCATGTTCCTTCATACACTAACGTGTACCGGAATTCAGACTCCCGGGGTAATGATATCAACCTCGTAGCCACACCCCCTGCGTCACAACCTGCCACCGCCACCCCCTGATGCACAACTTCTCCGCTACAACCCTTTGCACGCCTTTCTACGGGGGAATATAGAACATTTTCGCGTCACTCTACCTTGTATAAAGCTTTCGGTGGACTAACGTTGAAAGACACCGAAAACTGTGCAATACATATGTAATAGTGTGTATTATTCGTTTACTGTATTGTTGCATGGAAATTGAAATTGAAATACGTAAAAGAAATTCATAGTAATCAGTGTTTCTTCGCGTTATTTATTTATTGTTTGCTTTTGTACCTTGTTCGCTGACTATTTAAATAACACTCGATGTTCCATTCTTTCCATGCAGTACGACGTTTCTGAAATAATTTCACGCAATTCCGTTCCACCCTTTTCCACTAATGATACGTCAAATTGCGAGCGAAGCACCGATGTCACTTTAATGGTACCCGAATACTGACACACGTATGTTAAATCTCGGAAAGTTCCATAGAAGTAGGTTCTCGAGGGCAGAGTGCACACGAACGAGCACTATCAGCGAGAGGTGACCCGGTGTTTGAAAGGAATTTTTGGGAAGTGGATCGTGCTCGATTTGAGACGGTTATGGAGGGTCGAGCAACGTTTTCAAAGGGTTCTGAATGGCAACTTGCATGGGGAGTTTCGAAGAAGGGAGGTTTAAAAACGAGGGCCAGCATGCCAGCTACGGATAATTATTAAATACGTGAATAGACCTCGTTGTTTCACTCTGAAAATATTTTTTAACCAGATGTACGTACACTGAAGAGATAAGCCTGTGTACGATAGAATCGATATTTCTGTATTTCGCCTTATTAAAATGGGCAGCATAAAAAGAATATAGACAATTGAATGATTAAATAGAGTGTGACGTTGGCAGTAAAATGACCGATTAAAGGATTTAATAAATAAATAGAAGATATACAAATAATCAGTTGATAATACAAAGTAAAATAAAAGACTCCAGTATTGAACGATTTTAATGGGGACATGGCTTGTTAAAAAATTTCGTAAATAAAGGCTTCTATGGTTATGGAAAATTATCGAGACCCTTGCAGATTTATTTTTCTCGAAACTACTTCTATCGAAAGGCACGGAAATTTTAAATCAGAAACATCGATCGATGCTGTGTGAAGGGAATTCTTCATAAGTTAGACGTTTTCGGGGTCAAACGGTTCATTTGCCACGTCTGGCGTGTACCAGGGTTTCCAAGGAACTTTCTACGAAAAAATTGACCCCAGAAGTTACGGGTGCACCGCAATCTAAAATATTCACGAGACTCGAGTACCCCAAAAGTGGAAATGTGTCGATTTCTTTTATCAAAGTGCTCTCTGATTTCTGCGGAAGAAAAAGGAGCGTCTAACCCGTTTGATCGAAGAGGGAGCAGCGCATAAAATTCGAATAAAATAAAAGGCTAAAATAAAATAGAATAAAATAGAAGCAAACTAAAGTGAAATAAAATAAAGCAAAATAGAGTAAAGTCAAATGAAACAGAGTTAAATAAAATCAAATAAATTTTTTACGCTCACTGTCCCCATTCCAACGAAAAAGCAAGAAGTCGTGTTAAACCGTAATTTGGTGCCAGTTCGTTCACAAAGAAGTTCTTATCTCTCGAATAGAATTAATCTAGTGGCCGCCCTTATTACACCTGCGTTCAGTTCTTCACCCTTCCTTTAACAGCCTCGACCACTTTATCGAATAATGTACCAGGCAATTTTAAATTGTTTTACAATCGGAATTAAACGAAACCAATCCTTTCATCCTCCATTTGCATCGCAGAACGAAACGATAAAAAGTTTCAGCAGTGGAAACTCGCGGTGGAACAATCCTTTGACGATGGAGGATTCTTTCATCACGTAAGCCATTAATTCAAGGATCACTCTCGTTACACCTGCATCGGTGTTCAGAAGTATCCCGGTTATTAACCATTTAAATGTCCTCAAATATTTGATATAATTTTACCATCGAATGAATAAGTCAAAATTCAGGTAAACAGATTCAACTAAACGGTACACGTAAATCATTTAAGTATCAATCGACATTGCAGTAGTTAAAAACCATTATAGTGGTGGTTGAGGGCAGCTAATTCGACACTGGCTACAGTTCGACTGGTGTGGCTATTAAAACCTCGAGCAGAGATGAACTTTCCGCTTAAATTTGAATACTTGTGCAAGGCTCTGGTGTGTTCAAGGGGGATAGGGGTTGCGGGGCATTAAACCTTCCGGATGTTGGTAGATAATTATCGCGGATGTACGAAATTAAAAAAGTTTACCTCCGACGAAAGGATTTCCAAGCATCTTGAGCAAGGATGCGTTAATCGGTTCGCCGCTTCTTTATTTTTGTACCATTGCTATTGCCCTTACATCATCATTTCCCCCTCGTTTAATTTCCACGTTAAACAAAAATGAATGAAACAAGACGAAATTCCTTTCTCGCAAAAATAAATTAATATTTTTTGACACACTTTCTCGGCGAAAAAAAAATCCAGGGCATCACTCAGCCATTACTATATGTGTGGTAAAATCTGTGTTACAAAAGAAGGACACCATTTTCTCACTTACATAAACCAAAATTCGATCATTTCGAGGCGCACAGTTTATAGCAACATTTCACGGGACAATGACGGTAATCGTGTCGGACGTATGCTAAATAGAATCCAGCCTTACTCCCGCTGAAAATACGGAATTCCTTTAGAAAGAGACTGCCATCGCTACGGAGCTCCCTTTTACGCCGAAAGGAGATTAACCTTGATCTGAATTTGAATTGCTCGACGTCCCTAAAATCCCGCCTAGCGTGGAGCGAGTTTTTGAATCGCCGCCGCGTTTTCTGAAAGCTCCTCTTCCCTTGGAACGCCTTTTATACCCGGCTACTCGTTAAAAAAGTAACGCGGAGCGCGAGGTTTTACGAGAAAATAAAGTCGTGGAAAACGGCGCGTAAAAGTAAAAAGGAAAAAGAAGAAGAAGAAGAAGAAAAAAACGAAAGAAAATATTCAGCAAGTAAAATCGAAGTGCCCGGCCTCCCTTATGCAAATTAAACTCGAACGAGGAATATAAAAGTTGAAGAGGGGGTATCTACCGAAATTTCCAATGACGAGGTAATCTGGATTACGTTCTATTACAATGGCTGGATGTTTCGATGATCGATTCAAGCACAGCGATTTATTTCACTGTTACCGGATATTTCCCCTTGCACCGTTCCAAAAATTCCGATATTAATTCCTGCATATCCAGGCCTAAATCGAAACGACCAACGATTTCTAAAATGGAGTAATTCAATTTCGCCAAATACGTGGCCCGCCAATCGTACCAGATATCGACACCTTTATCACAAATTACAAAACGGACGCTCCGATGCTCAATGGCATTTTAAACTTGAACACCGTCGCTTATAACCGGGACGAAAATTGCTTTGCCATCAAATATTCACGCGATAGGATCCACCGCAAAGCTCGAACACCCCTCCGCCGATTAAAACACTACAGAGAAGACACCTCGTGCCACTTATCTATTGTCCAGATTTTTTTTGCAGTTCACGTCGTCCGACCGGGACGATATATCGGAATCAAACGATCGTTACCAGAATCGATCGACGAGTCTTTTTTCTCTAACGACACGACGGTTTCCGGGCTGCGGTCCCCTGTCCTTCGTGGACATCGACGGGACATTTTATTCCGCGCTATTAATTCCGTTCCGTGGCGGAACAACCGGATTACCAGAGGAACGGTTGCACCCGTTGAAAATCACCAGATCGATCGTGGCGGGCTCCACGCGCCGCCCCCGCCATTGATCCAGGTTTTGTCCCCTGCATGGAGGAAAATCGGCGAAAAGAGGATTAAGTGCTCGCCCGTCTCGTCGTTGATAGCGACAGTTGTCGGCTATTTTACGGACAGCTTTTTGGACCATTGGAAATCGGCCCGATTGAAAATTATCTGGAGGGAAAGGGGTGTTCTTTGGCCATTTAAATGACACAGACGACGCATCGAGAATAATGGGTAATCGGTGTATCTTTTTCTTCTTGACCTCCCGAGCAATTCGTTGGACCTGGTGGTTCTTAGTTCCTCCTCGATTTTTCCAATCATTGTTGCAATCGAATTAACAAGACGTTGCGACGCATTGTCTGGCGTCGCAGCTCCCACTTAATCCGAATCAATCGAACCCTCTCGAGGATCGTAATCCTTGCTGTCGAAAACGATTCCTCTGTCTTCCACGCTCTACAGCCGCCACCCCCGTGGCCCTTTTAATTCGATCGCAGCGCGCTCGAATTTAATAACAGAAATAAAATACGAAAGGAACAGGGACGGGGGTGGCGGCAGATAGAAGACAGGAAAGAAGAGGAGGATCAAGGCAAAGGAACGAACGGTACGTGTCCTGGCAGCGAGCTGGCACTCGGCCCTTTTGTATCGGCCTCCTCCATTCAGCTTCCGGAATTAACCGAGCCACCTCTTTTCGCCGGCTGCTTAATTAACATCTTATTGTTACCGGCCAAAGTCCTCCAATCCACCCCTTCCACCCTTCGCGACGTACCTCGCACGGCACGTCGAAGCTGGCCCAGCCATTTTTCTTCTCTCCCTTTCCACCACTCCATCGGAGTAGCTGAGAGAAGTTAGTTTCTTTTGTTCGCGACGTGTCGTCCGCAGAGGTTTCCCTTTGAGATAAAAGAGACCCAGCGTTTCCCTTCCCCCGACGCCGCCCTTGCTTCATCCCCCGCCGGAATCGTTCGCCGTAAGCTGACGGTCGATTCACGTTCGATTATTATCTTCGATCGGCGCCGCCTTTAATTCCGACGACAATGGGTGCACAAAAGACGACCGATCCCGTGGCCGCGATAGGCCGTATGAGAATGGCGAATCAATAATGGAGAGGATATAAAGTCTAGCTTTTGAGAAATATAATCAGCGGCCATTGTTGGCGGGGGATCGGCGACACGGAAGAAGTTTGTTCGAGCAGGGTGGAAATTTGCTCGGCGTGGGTGATTTTGATTCAATGATAGAATTGCGCGGTAATAATTCTGTAAATAATTGTGAAATTGAAAAAGATTCCTGCGCTTCCACGGTGGGGTCCAGTGGGTCTTTAATGAGCACCACGAGCTGCACTTTCAAGAGATGCATTCCTGCCTGACGAGAAAATTCCACCTGCCATTGGAAAATATGTCACTTGCGCAATTCCTAATGGAAACTGAAGTATTGTCAAATATCGCCGGCGCTAATTTGACGGCAAAGAAAGGCCATTTGCATAATGTTTCGTTCTTGCATAATTCAAGAAACCGACCAAGCAAGATAAATATTCACGGTTGTTATTCCCCTTGTCGAATTTTTGTATAGATTCCTTTATAACCTTTTCTCAAACTTGCTGGATATGCAACAAACTTCTGCGGACCGATCTTCAAATTTTGAACTACGTCCCACATAATTCCCTCCACGCGAGCTGGCGCCCTCCATAATTTTCAAATGATTCCACCCACCCCCGATAATATCGGCGCTTGAAAAGGGAACTTTGACTTTCAGTTCCGTAAATGAGCGAACTTTCTCTAACTCCTGCTCTACTCAAATTAGCCATCTTCTTTCGCCTCGGTAATTACGTATGAATTAAACGCCACACATGGAATTCGAACGCAGCGTAGAACGCCTCGAACGGCGAATAATTAGAAAATTGGAGGGTTCACAATGGAATTCAATATATCCGGACTTGATTATTAAACCGTGCAAAATATTCCGGGGCGATAATTACGACGAGCTAACAGAACAAATCTAATGGAAGAATCAGAATCGGATGATACGATTGTTAAACAACGATCGAAATTGATTCGAGGATTCTGGAATGCAGATTGCGTTGAATTCGAAGATTCTTCAACAAAAGTTTCGATCGTCTTTCGCGGTGAAAGTACCTTACTCATCTCGACGGAAGCGGGAGGAAACACGACCGGAAGACTGTGGAAGAAAAACCGAACGAGATTATCGAGTTTCACAGCCGTCTTCGCGTTCCTCTTCTCATGGTTTCCTTCTTTTTTCCCCTTTTTTTTAGAATTTTCTTCCCGGCCGAGTGGTCGAGAAAGTTTCTAATTGTCGAGTACCCGTTCGTCGAGCAAATAAGAATCGGCGATTCGACTGCTTTCCATTCTTTCCCTGCCCCTCGAGAACTTTCCGATTGCTGAACGTTGCTTGGAACGAAAATACACTGCTAAGAAATAGCATTTCCCTGCGGTCGACTAATCGAACCAACGATGTTCAAAGTTGTATCGACGTGAAAAATGTTACAGCCAATTTCAGCCGTGAAATTCGGAGGGCTGTCAATATTTCCCGTCCACCCAAGCTGTAAGTATTTTTAAGATGTATTTTTTAACTTAATAAAGCCCTCTCGTGCCCGATCGTGTAATAATAAACCGGACTATATTTCGCGAAGCTATAAATATATAAGCATCGTCGCGAACAAACGCGCGAACCCCTTTAATATTATTTATTATTATTATTAAATTAGACAGCGTGACAGAATTTAACAAGGGGTCCGTCCGAACCGAATTCTGGTTCCATTTCAATTCAACGTAATATGAAGATAAATATTCACGGTTGTTATTCCATTTTCCAAATCTTTTTAAAGATCCCTTTATAACCTTTTCCTTTATAATCTTCAAATGTTAACTACGTTCCACATAATTCCCTCCACGCGAGCATTATCGAGCATTTTAACAAACGTCTGTCCAATGATTACCCACAAGCTGACACATGTCTCAAAAATGATTGTAACTTATATTTACACCATTTTTCATCCCCCTCCCTTTACCTCGCTGTACACACTGCAACCTTTCATTTACACAATACGAGGAATTTCACGCCCCAACAACCCCCATCCCTCGGAAACTTTCTCCACAAATTTTCCCCCAACGGCTGCAGCAGACTTTGTGTATACGTTTCCAGACGACACGCCAACGTCGTAGACGTTCCCGTCGACGGGCTTTAATCCCCTTTCGGTCTCGTTCTCAAAGCGGCATCCATATTTACGAACAGGCCGGAGTCGAAGAAGGGAGGGGAACGAGGAAGGTGCGGGCGGTCAAATATTTGCGCGCCACGTCTCAACCCTTTATCGACCTGTTGACACGCCGCGGCGTCCGGCCATTTTTATCGGCAATATTGTCTCGATATCAAAAGGGGAACCCTCTGCGCCGTGCACCCCTCCCCCATACCGCGTAATCCGGACCCGTACGCCTTTGAGCATCTCCAATTTCGTAATAATCGCGGATCAACCTACCCCCTGCGATATTTCACCCTGCAGACAACAATTTTTGTTAGCATCTCTCTATCGTGTTCCATTGAAAACGTCGTTTGTTTGGCTCGCCAGCATTGTTTCCCTTTTTCTGTAACGGCGACGAAGGGGGTTGCAAAGGAATATCGGTGTTCTCGGTGAAACATTGGGGCGGGAAGAAACGTGCGATCGATTCTGCCACGAAGGTGGATGGAATGTGTCCGTGTGCGTTTTTAAAGAGAAAGGAAATCATTTGCTTCAAGTGACAAGTGTAAGTGTACCTACTTGTACAAGTGACGGAGGTGTGAAGTAAAAATGATTGGCGGATGCAAATGCGTCGAAATTACATTTTATTTTATAATGTATTCAATTGTTTTCTTGTTCGGTATAATCCTACGCAATATGCGTCACAGTTGTAACATTCACTCCGATTATACTACCATTATTCTAATATTGTATTTCCTTTTTACAGTTAGACATGAATATAAAGTAAACAGTATATGTATATAATTGCTTGTCTTATTAAACTCTGCAAATTACTAACAAAATGGGTCTTTATTTTGCGTCGATCAGTCTTTCGAGACTGCTGGTAAGTGGGAGAGAAAGAAGCTATAGAAATCACGGAGTGACAATAAGCACGCCCTATGGGGTATTATTAAATCCTGACAGTATTTGCATTGAGATAAGTTTGGATGATAACCTTTGGCTCACAGTGTAGCTTCCGGGTCCACAGGCCGGAAGTCCCAAAGACGTCACCGTAGAGCGTTTCTCTGATCGAAAGAAATCGGCCGTGGACACGTTCCCCTCGTTATCCTCGCTGCCCCCTTTTTCAGGACGCGTTGTCCTTTCATTTTGGTCACGTTCGACGTCTCGGGCTGTATCATGCCCTGCATTATTCACAAGACGTGGCCCGTACAGGCCCTCGAGTCTCGATCTCCACGAGAATGATGTACTTTCGTTCTGGACCGGTTTGTTTCTTCCAATGGAGGATCGTTTGGACCAGTTCCGACCGCGTTTGAGACCGGGGAAAATGTTGCTGTTTGTTCTTCGTTTCTTTTTTATTCTTCTTCACGTTGGGTACAATTTAAGAGATGTCCCTGCGGTATCGATGCGACGTCACGAAGTGTATTTCTGCCTGTCTTTTAGTCGATAGAATAATTTCTAACAATAATGATCTAACAACAATCTAACATTTCTCTTGTAAGTCGAAGTCGTTGTTGTTTGGAAATTAATTTTGATATCAAGAAAGAACTATGTACTCATACACTTGTTGAACAGTTTCGTTTCTGTGCCCAATATGGTTCATTCGGTCAACTGAATTTTTTAAATAATGCGAAACTACGTGCCGAATTTTTTCGTTGCAATTAATCACAATTTAAATCGCCTCCTTCCAATGGAACGTGGCAATAATAAATCGGAGCGATGAAAATTAAATAAAATTGCGAATGAAGGAAGCAAAAATCGTTTGAGCAAAATTACAGTTCGTTAGTTTCGACAAATTTTCTATCGTTATTTTCTTGGTTAACTAGCATGGTACATCGGGCCACGATTTCATTAAAACAGCTCGCAGCCAAAATAGTTTAATCGTGAACAGACTTGTACGTTTCACGAAACATATATAGAATACACGCCGTGAGACGGTGGAAATCTGGTCGATTTCCTTTTAATTTTCGGTTACTACATCCCACACTGTTTTCTGGCTGCGAGTTGTTCGGGTCCACAGAGTTCAATGGCCCTTAAACGCACCGGGGGCATGAAAGCACGTGCTCACGTGCACTACGTTCTTCGACAACATCTGGCAAATGTCTTCCTACGGTTTAATTAGCTCCCAAAAGGGAAGCACAGTGTCAAATGCTAATTGTGAAAGTACAATTCGAGTAATATCTACGATACTGTGAATGGTTAACAGACAGACATATGGCAAATGAAATATCACGGTATTTATTGTAATTATTGTAAAGTGTTACTTTATGTTTCCCGAAGAATCACTGCAGATATTTAACTTCATTCTTTTAAATATGTTCAATTCGACGGCACAGGGGGACGAATTACTTTCCTTTGGGTTTCATTCGGATTTTATTATAAATGGAATCGCGTACGAATCTGTCTTTTATTTGAATAGATCTCGAAGCATTTCTTTTTATTCCGCACGGTTCAAAAGTGGCGAGCATGCTCAAGTAGACTTTTCCTAATTCCCCTCTGTTCCATTTAATCCTTTCTCACAATTTCAGTCTATCTGGCGTGCAATTACGCCGATTAATCAAGGGCCAGACTGTCGATGTACGTCCAATAATTTCAAGACTTTTCAATCTAAAGTACAATTCCGGGCAAGAATAATAATAGGATTAATAAGTCCGTCAGTTATTTTAAATGAGATTATTTAAACTGATTAAAATGATGCCACGAAGATATGAATGTTTCCCAATCGAGCTTTCCAACGATTTCCCCCGACAATTTCAATTCTAAACCCCCGCCTGTCCCTTTACTTTCACGTCTCACCGTCGTTCCACGATTCTCTGACCGAACTAACCGATTCACCATAAAAAGCCCGAGTCCTCGACACCGCTTTCCCCACCTTAACGTTGCGCACGGTTAAACGCGGCCCTCGCAAATGTAACGCGATTACACGAAGCGTCGCGAATAAAATTATTACACACGCGACAGTATCCACCTCTGGGCGAAATGAATTTTCCCAGGTCAGAAGCCGCCGCCGTGCGTACTCCTACCTCCGTCTCTCTCAGGATGAAAGGGAATCTCGTCGTCCGTGCGAAATCTCAAAATTGCCAATTTGAATTAGTGGTTTCCGGCGTCGCTTTGCGACGACCATCCGCTTCTCTTCCGCGTACTCCAATCTTTGACGAGTGCGGCCTGCCCGTCGGTTTTCGACCACTCCACTCCACCCTCCCACGACCCTCGTTCCAACCACGTCCGTTGTGTCATTGCACTCAACCCTTCAGTCTGTGTCTGTTGTAGGTGAGATGAACCCGTGCATCGAGAGTGCATTTCTCCGTTTTTCTTTTTAATTGGTGGATTTATGGGGCGGCTGGATCATTTTCTTCGAGGGTTCGACTGTGGATTTTCGTCGAGATTTCGGTCCTTTGCTTTCTAAATTAGAACGGACGGTGGTTCGTCGGGAACGAGGGTCTATTGGGCGTTAACGAGCAAAACATACGGAATCGTTCGGAGGGGTGGCTTTTTTCCAGAATTTCTCCGTTGCAAATGTTCGTTTGCTTGTTACTGTAAGCTCGGACGATTTCGAGTACACCTCCAGCCCTGTCGAACACGTTTAAAAAGTGATTTCCATGATTCCCTTTCGTTTAATCGCCCGCACAACTGTTCAGCCTGGAGGAAACGAAGAAATTGCACTCGTCCACGAACGGGAAGCATTGTCTACCCTCGGTGTTTTCCCGGCCCTCGTGGCCTGCCGCGATAAACTCGAATCGAACGGGGTAAGTGCGGCAGAACTAGTCGATCGACCTTTGTTTTACTCCTTTCGATGCAACCCTGCTGTTCGACATTCGATTAAACTCCAGGTTACTCAATTTACCAAGTGACACCCCGACCGGAGCGAAAAAGAAGAAAAAAAAAAGAATGAACTCTGCTCCGGTTGACGCTTTGATGGAGCCTTTTCAGGAACCTAAAAGTCCTTGCCGACCATCGGATGTCAGCGACACTATTTCAAATTATTCACAAAGTCTTCGTGCACTGGTGGTAGACACGGAATTTTTATTTCGTTTAAAATTAGAACTACAGATGTACGGGAAAAATAAAAAAATTGCGAAGGAATTATAATACATATTAAATCCTGTTGTACTTGAACTCCAAGAGGAAAATGTGTATATTATTATTATTATTATTACAGAATTAGGATAAACGTAGTAGAGATAGTCTTTTCTACTAATAGTGAAAAGATAAAGAAACGGAGTGGAAGAATTCACAAACGAATTATTCTTGCCACCCTCGTGGAACTGATTTATCAAATTTTATTTCAATATTTCCAAAGTGTGCGTGATATTACTCCTTTCCAAGTGGTTTCATTGGAAGATAATAACCGGCACACTCTGTGCAGTATAAAATATCACGTTGCGTCCATCGAAATAGAAATGCAATCTCGAATCATCGACTTAGATCTGATTCCACCCATGCAGGGGGTTGTTCCAGCGACTTACATCGCCGTGGAAGGCTAACGAGAAACGATGTAAACGAACACAGCCGTCGGCTATGTGTCACGCGTTGCATAATGCAGACACTTACACACATACAAAGGTATACATAGTTACTCAGAAGCGTGCTCCCGTTTCGATTCTGGGCCGACGCGGCTCGATAATAATGATAAAGAATAACAATGGCTCAGCCAAGCGCATTATAAGCACTTGAAAACATGGCGACCGCGAAGAGAGTTTACCTCTGTGGGTGGAACAGCTTTGTGATACGTGGAACGATTAGAAGAATGGAAAGTATTATCTCAATCGCGAAAGGAGGAAAACTTTTAGTTTAGGTTCAATAAGATACTAAATACTACAACACCGTCGTAGCTACAATTCTAGTTCTGCGTTATATTTTCTCCATTTGCTCATTTATTTTAATACGTACCCCTTGGATTCAAATAATTGGATGCTAAGAATGGTAACGACCTTTTCTGGAGAACGAGGAATAATAAGTTATCAGTGCCAGAAATAATTAATATTAACAAACGCGCCTCTCTGATTAAACCCAATAAAAGATATCTGACAAAATATTCAACCGACAATCTATTTACAAACTCGCGTTTATTTAAAACGTTTCAATTAGCGCATAGATAGAATTTCGAACGCCGTCTACGCTCGCGACAAATTGCCTCGCATCCCCCAGACTGTCTAAGGCGGTTTCTTAAGCAGATTAACGGGGATGGTCGAAAGGGGTGGGTTGAGAGGGTGCAGTGATCGATCCGGCATATTGCGTCTAATTAAAGTCTAATGCATGAGGCTTCTGTTCGATTTCCGGTAGTACGGCGTCACGCGGAATCCCGCTAATTGCACCACGAAAGCCACGCTGCTCCAACCCCCTTTCATCCCCTACGACCCGTCTAATATTCTCGATCATTTAGTTCTCAGCGCCCTCTGGCTTGCTGCTGGATGTTCGCCATATTTGGAAATTCCTTTTGAGGAAGAGGGAGTACGAAAGCTTGTCGAAAGTTCCCTTAATAATTCTTTCGGAGCGTTCCACTGATGGCACGGATACATTTTTACGCGACTAATTGGGTAAATAATTATGCTTACGGAGACGGGGATTCTGTCCCCTTGGCGGGGTCTTTTGTTAATTGATTATTTATACAGGAAGCTTATTTGCAGCGGTGTCATTTGAATTTCGAAGCAGGTGATTATTTATTTAACTTGAGAATGTATTTGGGGGTGGATTTGTTACGTAGAATTTGCATGCGTGAATATGTATTTTCCTTATTTCCTTGGAATAATGAGCGATCGCCCGGGTTCCGTGATGCAGGCGGCGTTTGTACAAAGTTTCGGAACTTGTGCAAATTTACATGGCCACATAACGTTCACGGTGTAGCTAAAATAAACGTATACTGAGCAATAGTTCGAGTGCTATTAGTTTACCAAACGAGGACGATAATTCGTCGTTGAAGCCAAATCAATGTACTTACCGCTTTGAAAATCAAAAAACAAAAACGCAAAACCTTAAAATATAATTTTACCGCATCACTCAAAGGACGGAACAACTTCCAGAAACAAATTCGTATCACTAGGACCAACATAAAATATTGGAACCAGAAGAACGATACCAAAACCAGCCCCCTACTCGCAATTAAGGGAACGTTAAAAGAGAGTCGCCGAGTGCAGACAGAAACAAAAAGCATCGTGGCGAATTCTGCGGGAGCAGGATGAAATTTCCAGATAGATCCTACGTAGGATATAGGAAGAGAGGGTTAGAAGGGCCAATGGGAGGAAGACTAGTAATGCTGGTCGTGCAGGAAATCCTTAGGGACCGCGTTAGGATAAAGCCGGCTTAGTTATGCTTCACCTTCGGGAGTTGCGACTACCTTTGCCAAGCTGTAAGCCACGTTTCTCCCTACATGTAGAGAACTGGCCATCGAGGATTCAGCAAGGACTTCCTTTAAACCACTGGCTGGTCGCCGGGACCGAAATAGCACCGACGAATACGGCCAAGATACTTTTCGAGAGTCACCGTAATTTCTCCATTCCTCGACTGATTTTTACTACCTCCCCTTTCTCCGCGTTTCACTTGCCGCATCGAAATTGTCATTAAGAAGGGGCGGCCATAATAATGAATAATAATTCTGGCAATATGGTAACGGGGACGATATGAATTTTATGAAATTTATGAAATTTATGAATGTATCTGCGCGAGAAACGAAGTTTCTCTAGGGTTAATGAAGATCAAAGAACCGAGACGGAGCGGTAAAAATAGCGAACGGCGTGAAAATCGATAGCTGTGTAATAATAACGTGGACGACGCTGTACGTTCCCAGCGACGCATTAACGAGCACCTGACAATTGCGCAGCAATATCCCCGAACACGTTTTACCTGTATCCTCCAATCTCTTTATTTATACACCGATCTAACGGCAAGCCGGGCGGGAGAACCGAAATAAACTCGATGCGGTTAAAAAATGAGCATGCTCAATATTGCAGAGAATGATGCGCAGGATGGAAATTTCGCATTGTTCCATTAGGAAGGATACTGCCAGAAGACCGGTGTTGATCAAATAAGAAAGCGGCCATTCACGATTAAATAGATACATAGGACGACCACGTTTCAAGGCAGACAAAGCGAGTAACTCGTTAAGAATTCGAAGTCAAACAAAGCGGGCAGGTGCAACAGTTCTTAGAATACTGAATCCACACGGTTATACCCGATCTTGACACTAAGAGGCGCGCCGCTGAAATCGGCAGGCAGAAGGACGATAATTCAAATATTGCACCACGAATCCCAGCAAGACAGCAATTATATAACAAATGCGTAACAAGTATATAACAAGCGTATAAGGAATATCCAATGAAATAGATTCAGACGAAACGGGGCACGTAATTTTAAACAGCTAGGGTAATGAACAAGTTTGGACGAAATGTAGACAGAACTGCTGTGCACAGACTACCCGAGCGCAGCTGGAGGAGTAAGAGGCAGAGGTGGAGCTAGTGTCGCGAATTAGAACTCACGCGGGTGAGACAGAGGGGAAACTCGAGGCTGTATATTTGCCTGGCGCTTCGCTGCAGGCCCGTTAATGTGTTTAAGCGGAATATGGATCGTGGAAATTGGGTTTTGTCGCTTCGCCTGAATCTTCGCCGAGTGCGAGCGAGCAGGAGCGAGCGACCGGTCGTGCAGGAGAGAGACGATGGGCCGAGGGACTCTCTCTTGGAGAGGATGTGTTCGCGCGTTAGCAAATACGGGTTAGTTCCCTCTTACATCAGCCAACTTCGTCGACTTAGCGACGACTTTTCGGTCCTCTTTGCATCGACTTGGATTTTCCACGCCCCTCCCCGGGGGAAAATTCTATTTGCTCACGGGGGTAATTGCGTTGGGCGTTCTGTCGCTGATGCTCGAACGGTATGGCCGATTGTTTTGCGAGCAAAAGCGGGGAACTGGGGTCATGATTATCGATTCTGTGATATTTCTCTCGTTTTTCGGGGGTTGACGAGTATTTTGGTATTGGAAGAATATGGGTATAAATAATAACCTTATCGTATATGGGACAAAATATTTTTTTTTATTAATTACTTCGAAGACACGTAGGGAGGCACGTCTTTATACTTCCAAGGAAATCTGTCAAGTGAGAGTCGCACGAGTCGAGAAACAAAAGAGCGACGCACCTATGACGTGATATTATACATACTATGTATATACCTGGCAAGACTAAAATAAATCGACTGATCCATATACGGAATAGCAGATTAGTTTTGTCCTTTATTTAGAATAATAAATTCCAACATTTGGATTACAGTTGAAGTGAAATATTATCGAATTCCTTGCTGCGAAACGGTGCGAATGTAATCGTAATTGCTTCGAAGGGAAGAGAATTGGAATTTTCCAAGGGAAGACTGGAAATAAACTAGGTTTTTATTGCGCGAAAAGGGAATTTGAAATAGAAAGGATTTTTCCAATTTAACTCTGAAACAACGATACGATTCTTTGATCAATCGAATTGATGCGATGGGATTGCTGTATTACGATTCTGACGGCTCAGCCAGGTGTCGCAGAGGTGACTACGCTTTCCGGGCTTTAATATATACAAAGAAAAGGGATTTGAAAGGCTGTCTGTTTGGTTTAAACAGGTTCTCAGACTCGAAGGCGAAGATTCGGGATTGAATATGTTCTTAGGAACGTTCAGGTAGACGTATTATCCACTTCGACCGACTTAGTCGTTGACGCCGAGAAGTCGAATTATTTAAATGAACTTAGACTTACTAGACACTGTCTGCTTTGCGCCACTTATGCGGAACGAGAGATTTTAAATATTACACTGGGTCAAAGAGTGAAAGATGCTTGCCCGATGAGTCGACGTAAGAAATTACCAAGCAATTCATGCTGGAGATAACGTGACAAATAAATATACAACTTATCTCTCTATTATAATATTGCCCTTTAATTAGAAAATTTATTTTGCACAATTTATCTTTATTTCCCATGAATTATTCCCCCTTACCCAATCAATGAATTAAAGACGCAATCATGATTATTATTAACACAACACTTGCATCGTATTGCAATTATCAAAATTTTTGTTCAAGGAAACCTCGTCAATCAAAAAAAAGCTCAGGCAAGGAACCAAAAAAGAAAACGTCCCCCATTCTCGCCCAACAAAATACTCCAGCAAAAAATTGTCAACCCCCGAATTTACACCTCCACCCAATTCCATATTTATCAGCGACGAGCACTCACTCCGGCGATCGTAACGCTGGCGCAGCTTTTTATTTCGGGGAAAAACGACCCCGAGTGGCGTAACGGGGCGGAATGAATGGGACCCAGGGGCAGAACACGTGATTCAGGGCCCAGAGATATCGATCGCAAATAGTTCGCATACTTCTGTCCACAGGCAAACGACAAACAATTTGCCCGTCGCTGGAGGATCGATCTTCGAAAGGATCGCGCACATAGCCAAGGGAAACTTATCGATTCGACGATTCGCCGAATCGTGTTGATATTGTTGCTCGCGGTTTTCGAGCTGGTGCACGATTCCGTTGTTCTCGATGCCACGATTCGAGGAGGGGCTCGTGTATATCAACGTTTGTGTGGCAATTTACGACAGCTTGGACGGGTTGGTAATTGTTTATCGAGGGTAAACGCGGCTACCCCTTTGGGTCGAGAGATATCGACGAAACGAACCGATATGAAACTATTATCGACTTGTACTCATCATTCGTTATCTCGTGGAATCGTTGAATCGCCCTTCTTGTTATAGATGTTTTGAGAATCGGAGGATCGGTGTACGCTGTTATTTCCGTCGAGGGTAAGAAATTGATTAAATCACCGAAAGCGGGGGGATGTTACTTTCTGATCGTGGCGAAGATCTGATCCTGATCTTCTGAAGATTCTGAAGAAGGACGATTTTAAAATCGATGCGATCGATGCAATCTATGGAATAAAGTCTCGTACAATTGGCGGCGAACGTTGAATGGAATAATTCTGGTTGAAATTTCTGAAACGATTTAAATACACGGAATATGACGGTGAAATTAACGAAGAGGGCTGCTATGTAACCGGGTAACCAGTGATAGAGAGAATTATTCCAGATCAGTGAAACACTCCTCTGGCAGACGGGGCTGTTGTAAAATGGACGAACCGCATCAAGCACGCAGAGACCGCTATCATTTCACAATCAATTGGCCACTCGAAATATGTAGAATTGTCGCAAAATCAATGTCCCATTTTCAATACGAATCGAACGTTCAATAATCTCAATTCTGTATTTCTGTTTCGAATGCCCCATCAGAAAATTAATCGCACTTCATTCCGGCCGGCAAAATAATTACAACGCCGATGAAAAATATTTGTCGCGTCATTTCCGATGCAATAATTAAACACAGAAACGTGGGTTATTCACTTGTTAATGTTAAGCCCGGATCAGAGCGCATTGCAGAATATTACCGAAGCATGCATTTCCTAATATTTATCTTTAATCATTATTTCCACGTTAACTGGCGATAACAGAAATACAATAATTCCGCAAACGTCGCGTCAAAGGGAAATTTCAATCAGAACACTCCAATTATCGCGCGGCTGGCAAAATAAAGCAAAAGGAAATTCGAAGCAAGTAAACAAATCAAGATCATCCAAGAAATACGTCTGCTGTGCAATGAGGAAGAAGGCAAACGAAGACGAAGCACATACGTATCGATAAAACTTACTCAACGATAGCTCCACTAATTTTCCACCGATGCAGTAATAAAATACCACCCCCCCCCCCCCCCCAACTAAACTTCCCCCAACCACCAACGAAGCTCAACGGCCCTCGGGAATCCCGAGGAAAAGCCAGGAATGAAGCACGACGTATGAAACCGTTCCCCATTCAGTCGCCCACGAGAAGCAACCTTCCCCGTCGAAACGTTAATGTGACAATCAGCGTCGAACCGGAAGTCGCGTGGCATTTCATTAATCCCCCCCACCCTGGCGGGGTTAATGAACGAGCCGGCCTTAAAAGACCTTCGGTTCCTTAACTAATGCGCGTAATTAAATGCGAGATACGAGAAAAGAGGGCAAAACCGGGTACGTAGAAAGAGGCGACAAATTACAAACTTGGAAAATGCGATTCGCGTGGGCCGCGGGGTCGTTTGGAAAGATGGCGGTGGTTGCTGGGGCGAACGGGGTGAGGGGGTTGGCGTGGACGACTAACAAAGCGTTTGTTCCAGCATCCAGGCTTGATACCCAAATTAAATCATTCTGGAGTGAGCAGGCCTGTTCCCGCTTTATGCAAATCAACGACACGCTGCACAGCGCTAATGTACCGCGATATTTCATTAGCGTGCGCGCGAGCACGCCGCAGAGTTGCCCCCTGTGGATGAGGTCGCGTCGGGGATGCTTGGAAATTTTTCGCGAATTGCTCAACCGTTCTGGGAACGTTCACGGTGAACGGGAATTGCGCGGGAAAAACGATGCTCGGGGTGTTGGTGTATTTCTTGTTTTTATTTGAGTGAGATGTAAGGGTAGATAGGGGGGTGGACTCGGAGGGACAGCTCGAGGGCCTTTTTTTCGCGGGGTAGTTCATTTGGCAATTCGCGGGCGCAGGAGAGCAGCAGAATTGGAGAAATGGAATGGAAGGAATGCCTTTCTGGGAGGGGTTAATTTTTAGGGGGGCGGTAATTCGGGGTGGAATTTAGAACGGTTCGAGCGAGCTCCTTCATATTGTGCAGCAGCGTATGAAATTTGGGGAAAGGGAAATGCAAAATGCTGCTGTACATTTCCCCTCGAAACTGGAACTGTATTAAAAGTTCCTCTCCGCATAATTAGTTAGAATTGAAACCAAACTTAATTAGTGGCATGACGATCTCGCGTTTCAATTTTAAATAAAGGTAGAGAGAGAGAGAGAGAGAGAGAGAGAGAGAGAGAGAGAGAGAGAGAGAGAGATAGAGAGAGACACAGGTAGGAGAATAATGAGCGAAAGAAGAGGAAAGATGAAAGTAACGAGGGCAAAGCAAAGGCAAATAGCTTGGAGGGGAAATTTTAACAGTTGAAAGAAATTTTTTAACGAGTAGAAAAGAAGGTTGGTCGCGAAGCTAATTTCGATGCTGCGTTCAGAATGTCGATACACTCGAGCCAATATTGTGAAAGCCTTGGACTTTCTCCGGGAGGTAAGCACGGTCTTAAGCTCGTAAGAAAATCTAGCTGGGGAAAAGCTGCTTAAGAGTTCGAAAGATCGATGCCCCTCCTTCCCACCTCCACTAGAAGAAAGTCAACGACTTTTTTCGACGAGTAATCGTTCGCGTACCTTTGACAGTTGATCATGTCGATGATTATTATCCCTGTGTTACTTGCTTTACTTGGAAATCGAAGTTTCGTTTGAATGGCTTACCTGAAACAAAAGAAACATATAACGTTAGTGGAATCGTTGTATTTCTTCAAAAATATTCGATTGCAACATTATCTTAGTGATTAATAGAATATTTAAATTATGCTTGTTTCGTGGTACTGTTGATTCATCGAATTCTTTATATTAATTGCTACATTTTCAATTCTGCATTTATCCATCATTTGATAGTTCGAATACCAGCACCGCCACGAATCTAAATATTTCAAACGATTAATACAACACGAATTTATCAAAAGAATTATCAAAAGAATTGAGAGAAAATGACTACCGTTCCCCTGCAAGTAGATGCTCGTGGGAACAGCAGATTTAAATTCGATGATCGAAACCTGGCCAGGATCCAGCCTTGTTTCTGGCCGAATTTATCGTTTAATTGGCTTCGCTGGACAAGCGGGCTCGATAAGGAGAGTGCACAAAAGCGAGGGCTTTGTCGAGATTGCCGTCACGTTTCTTGGCTACCCAGCCCCCAGCTGCTTCGATTGCGAATCGACTAATAGGACTAATCACGCGGCGATGTAATCGATGCTAATAACGCGTGCCCGCCGTGCTACAATCGCCCGTGTTCGGCCACGCTGGATCGATAATCGGACGTGGGTTAGCTCGTTCGACGAACGCGACGAAATCCTTGAAGAAATTCAAAGCACTCATGAGAATTCCAGGGGAAAATTTTCGTACCGGTGACGGTAGTTTTCGAAGACGGTGGCGAATTGATTTCCATTCGGCTAGAAACGCCCTTGTACTATCTTTATTACTGCGACGGATATTTTTTTGAAATTGGATCGAAAATTCATTGAGGTTATTTAATTCGCCGGGGGAATAAATGTTTTTTTAGGCAGACGGATTTATTGAATCGATTATTTTATTCTTATTATTATTCTGTGAGGAATAAGTTCGATGAGATTTTCAGTTCAGAGGGGTTACTGATCATTTTCTTTGAAATTGAAAGCAATAATTAATACGAGGGTCTTCAAATTATATAACTCCCCGACTGATTATCACACACACATCTCAAGCACTATCAACCCTGACGGATTCTGCTCCGAAATAATAATACCTACTTAAAATAATACTATTATAATATCCGAACATAAATTCGACTCGTGCCTAGAACCGTCAAACGCCAAGCAAAATCAAATCCCCCGTATCCCTTAATATCGCGTGACAATTAAACGAATTTCGTTCGTCACGAACACTCCATTATCTCCATTTCGTCCTACGAAACGCGATAAAGATTCGCTTGAAACGGAATATCGCCAGCCCCCATGAAAATCGGCGGGCCGGATAATAGATGTCCGAACAATAATTCGTTAACGGACCATTTCCCTGCGCATACACACACAGACACACCCACATGTATCTATACACACGCGCACGCGGTGTGTCGTATAAAACCGGGCGAATTACGCGAATTTCGCATAATGACATTTTCGACGTGAACCGATTTCGCGATTCTTCGCGTCGCGAGGATCGTCTGCCCACGCCGCCTTTAATCTCATCTGGCAATCTCGACTAACGAGGCGTGTCACGGCTGACACGGGACCCCGTGTCCCCCTTAACTTTCCATAGGAAAATCTGGCCGACGAGATGAGTCGAGCCGAATTTGCCGTAACGAGAGGCCCGTGACGTGACGGTCGCCGCTTGTAACACGCCTGGACGGCCGCTATTTCTGGCGAACTTTGTCCATAGAAGGTGTTCCTTGAACGTTCCGAGTACGGGGTTATTAGTGGCACGTCCGATTGCGTCGGGCTTTCGAAGAGTTCTGGGAACGTGTTATTTGAAAGTGAGCCACGGTTCTTGTTTGGTCGAACCGTTGAAAGGGTATTTTAATTAAACGGCCGGGGAATGGATATTTAATTGGGGCGTTGGTCGCATTCATTGTTTGCGCGTGTTCAAAACGGAATTGCACAGTTTCACGCCGAGTCGAAGTTGTCGAAAAGAGAAGATCAACCCTCGCGTTGATATAAACGAGCCCTGATATCCATTCAGAAAAATTCCAACGCCTTGCAATGCAATACAGATCTACCCTCTCAATGGATTATTTTCATTGGCTTTACTCAATATCGATCCTTCTTCCATCGAGATAAACGACAAATCAAATTCCACTCGTTCCAGCGGTACAAAATAAAACGTGGCGGTCGATGCCGTCGAAACTGTAGAATTCGGCCGCAACGGCGCCAGGGGCAATCCGATTTTCGTGTCGTTGGCCCTCCGGATCGTATGCAAATCAACGGGCGAGGATTTTCTGGCAAATCCGCGAATCCACCCTCGTTCCCAACCGTCTCACGGTGGCCAGCTTAATGGCAAATTTTATGCGTGCCACAGCGCCTGAAATATCCAGCGTGCCAGATCCTCTGTCCACCGGGAACACGCCGACCTAGCAGTCCATCGAGTGTGCTGTTTACACGCGTATTTCCCGCCGCTGGCAACGTTCTCACCGTTCCCATCAAATTCCTCCGCGGCGTTTGCCAATTTACGCTTTCATTAACGGTGAAAATTACAATCTGCTTTATCTACTTAATTATCCATTTTCGCAGGCGCCTCGGTGAAACGATTTTATTAGGCGTCAATATTCCTCCGTTTTCATCATAATTATCATAATTATCATTATTACCGTCGTTCTTTTTCGTTTCGAATGGAAGGAAACATTTCGTATAATGTGATCCTATTCGAGAGTTGGTGAAGCAATTTTTCGAACAGCAGGGCAGACGACTATGTATTTGTGCACGCGGCTACGCACGAGCGAGAGTTCTGAAAGAACCTCTGCAGTTTAATCGATATGCCTCAAGAAACCTAGCAATCACTCTAACTCAGAGAGAACAGATTATTTTTACAAGATTAACCCCTGCGCCGATGATTAAAATGTCCACGGTTATACCGTAACTGGGATACCCGTGTGTCAAAGTGTTCCAATCGTTGACCTGTACTACTGCAACAAGGCACGCCTCAATGTATTACAGTTCACCTGAACCGAAAAACGCCGGGGTACGTAAAGTTGACCAGTTTTGCTTAATAAGATGTCTGATTATATAACCGTGTCGCACTGTCAGAAATGTCTGAACACGGTATCGATATGTAACTACTGTTAAAGATATGCTTCGACATACATTGACCTGCGCTACTTAAAACCTATATCTGATTGTATTATTAACCTGCAGTGGTATCAATCGTACCCGATCACTCCATTCAACTGTACTATGAAAGAACGGCACAAAAATACGATCTTCTGATGCGTTAATGTTACGTTAAATGAATATAATAATAATGAAACATTATAGTAAGAAAATCTGGCAAGGACCAGCAGGATTATCGTTTCGTCCTGATCACATTGTCAGTATCGCCCAGGCGTCACAACCCAATCGCAGTAATCTAATTCCACTTTAAGGATCGACGTTTCAATAATATCCAAGAAAAACGACCGAACGTCCCCTGCCCCGACCCCTGAATCTTCCGATCCGTTGGCACAGACGTCGAAGCCGAACTGGGTCCAGGAAATCGGTTCCTGATTTCTAAACTCGTGGAGCATCGTCGTGGCTCCATGGCAATGGCCGCCACTTTTCATTTCCCTAATTTCCTGGCCAGAAGCGTGCAAGCACCACGTCACGGAGACGTCGCCGGCAGCGTTTCTGACGTAGAGATTTAGGGGTTGGAAACGTCCTCGAACGACGCCGCGGGTCAGATAGCTTATCGTGCGCCAACCAGGAAATGGAAAAGCGTCCTCGAGAGTTGCTGGAACCAGCTTTCTCTCTCTCTCTCATCCCCTATTTTCCCCTAGACGAGGACTCGTATAAAGGACCTGGAGAGCCAAGCAGGCACGTCGTCTCGAGAGGCACCCCGTTCGTTTGGAATTTAATTAGTTCCACAGATGGAAACGCATTGTCCTATCCCGATCTCTCCAGTCTCTTTGCATTTTCATGACGAACGCAGCCGTGCTTGCAAGGTTCGAAAGGGTTCCAGGGTGAAATTGGTAGGTCCAAGGGTTTCACGGGCGCAAGATGGTTTTTGGGTCAGGTTAGATTAGATTTGGCAGCCGAATGGTTGAACGGTGTCCCTTTGATTCGATGCTTAATGGACTCGAGTTTCTTTTACGGTGACTTTGTAGCTTTAATGGAACGTATTTTGTTAGAATTCGAACGCCTGAATGAGTTATTCGAAATTTCTCATTTGTTTACGGTTAAACGTTGGAAATCTGACGCACGAATCTATGAATAGTAAATGAAATATAATCTGAACGATTCAATTAAACGTTTGAGCATTTGAATTTTCCCACATGAATAATCGAAATATGCGTAATCAAAGCCGTCGCTGTATTTCTTTTAATTGCCGGTGCAAATTGAAAAAATAGAAATCTGATTCGATCAACCGTCGCGTAGATTTCCATTTTTAATGGCATATTTCGCATGCGAGTTTCAAGTCCTGAATCAGGAGTGCCATGTGCAGTGATCATGTTTTAATAATACTAATTCCAATAATACCTTTGAAAATAGCAAAGCTTTCATTCAACACGAAATGGTTATTTCTAGGACAATGGTGATTCGTTGCACAATGAACGTCGAATGTTCCAACGTCGCTTCTGACTAGTGTACAGTATCAATTAATTGCCAATATTATTGCAAAATTCATCTACCATGACACCGATTGTTTCCAACCCATAAACCATCGGATAAATGATCCCACCAATATTTCTTCTTAATGGAGGCTAATTGACATCTAATCGTTTCCCCATCAACAATTTGCCGCATTCGTATAGGCAATTACTAATTACTAATATCACGGGGAATGATAAATATTTATGTGTTTCAGCAAAACGCATCAACTGTCCCGGTTTCGCCTGTTCGACAAATATTTCAACGATTTCCAATCGTCCACGATCTTTCCGCGATTCTCGATTCGCCAATTTTACAGGAATATAAAATTTCAAGCATCCATACGACTCAGCCCTGTATAAAAAAGGAAAATAAAAAAAATGCGCCGAAGCCCCATATAAATGCACACCTCGATGAAGAATTTCAGTAGAACGGCCATGTAACGTGCTATAACCCATACGAACCTGACCCACGTTTATCGTAGTTTCGTTGCTTCACGGAACACGGGACAGAGAAATTCATAGAAAACAAGGCCGCATAGAGAAATGCAAAAGGGAAAAGGAAAAAAAAAAGGTCGATCGAAGCCATCTATTTTTTCTTTCCCGTGGAAAAAATAAACCCGTCGAACCTGCCGCGGGAATACGATTCATGAACGGACTCAGAGGAACGTTTGACCCGCGACGAAACGGTTCGATAAATTCTACCCCCCCATCCTTTTCCTGCCTCATCCTTGGAGCACCAGTTTCGACAACCTGTCCCATTTCAAACAGAACAAACAATTATTTCCTCTGTCTGATTCCATTTGGAAAAACGACTCATTTATCGGAGAACGTTCGACGAACTTGTCCTTCTCGTCGTTTACCTGGCTCCGACGTGACGAACGCGCAATCTTTCGTGACTGTTCTTTTATCAAAATGCAGGCTGCGCCCCGACTAAAGCAGGCCAATTAAATATATCCCGTTTGGTTTCGAGGATACGAAAAGTATTTTAAATGTAAGTCCCGTGGCGTCGAGGGATAATAATAATTATTATTTTTTGGAGCATTGAAGGTAACCCGTAGCATTGTTTTTTAGCTTTAATTATTTCGTTTCTTATTTAACTTTAACGCTGATGCTTACAATTTCGAGTCACTGGCAATACCTTTAAAAATGATCGAATAACGATCAACAAGTCTCGCAGCTGATTAATTTCCCAACTTTTTCCAAGCACAATTTTTAGTTTACCTTACCCTGAGTTTGACACAGTATTTCTTGCGCCCTATTGTTACATATCGACCAATATTCCACGTTCTCTCCTTCAGCATGCTAAGCGCTGGTTTCCAACGACCCAGATTTTCCAATACAGATTCTACCTTTATATACCCCTTTGCTAAACGTTCAAAATTCTCCGCGCAGTAAATCTTCCCGTTCAACACATTAATCCTCGTAATATTTCACGTCTCTACCTTCGGCATTTAACGCCTCTATGATACAAGGTATATCCTCCAATGTCCAAAATTTCACGTTCAATCTTCGAACCATTTCATTCCATCACAGAAATCATTCGAACATCTCAAATCCTATCGATCAACCTTTCAAATTAACTTCACCACGGTAATTAAATACATACGACCCACGAACCTTGATACTCATTGTCAGTTAAACGAATCTCCAAGCAAACTAAATTAGTCGGCTTATTAATAGCAATAACAAAATTCCCAATAACAAAACGCTTCTCCAAATCAGAAAATAAAAATGTCCCACCCCCAAATACGCCACATCTTCCTCATCTTCGGTCCTCGCTGGATCTTCAAGTTCGTCGTTTGATATTCTCGACCACATATGTCTAACAGTAGCCTCGTATCGTATTCCACGTGGCACGCGATCCATTTATTATTCCACGAAAGCGAAAAACTTGCCCCGTGTACGTACGACGCGCCCCTTTTTCACCACCTGCCACCAACCCTCTCTTCACCCTTCACCTAGCCACCGCTCCATCGTGGCCAACGACAAGCTTCCCCCGCTTCAAGGCCTTTCCTCCGACCCCACTCTACGATTCCTTTGTATACCCGGTTGGTTTTTAATTAATCCGTCCACGCCGCTTATAAACGATCGATGCCCGTTCTCGTTTTACGATCGACGCTTCCGTTCGCCTGTAATCGACAACGACGACGACGACGACGGCGACCATCGCCAGGGATACACCCCCTTTTCACTCCGTGGCTAAACGGAGACCGGGTTTCTAGGGCGGATCGTTGCGCTCAAAGATGATCCTGCTTTTTAAAGTCTGTTTCCCCCGTCGCATCGGCTGCTTCATTTTTCTCTTTTCTACTTGACAGTTAACTTTCTTTCTTCGTGGTGAAGGGTAGTTCTTTTTTTTATTTGTGATAGTGTGATAGCTGGGGTTTTGTTGATTCTGTTTCCCTTTTTTTTTTAAGGTTTGTCTGCCTTTGGATCGATTTAAGGTTTTCATCAGTTGGTTTTTTTAGTCAATAGATTTTCGTTATTTTCTTTCGGTTTATGATAAACCGAAGTGGGTTTCTTATTTGTTTGTTGTTTTTTTATTCCTATCATTTTTAGGAGAATATTTATATGTTCATGCGATGCTTCTTTTCTGTTTTCAAAGCTGTGTTAAAGGTTCGCTTTTTATTTATGGCAGAGGATGTGGTTTCTCGTTAGCCCTTTTCAAATTTATTGCCAAAGCTTCCCTGCGCGTTCGCCCTGGCGGTGGTGTTCCTTAATTTTCCCATACTTTCTTGCTCGTACTTGGGAATATTTATCGTTCTGTTTCTTCCTCCAACTTATGATAAATGCACCGCACTCCTTTTACATACCACTTCCTCCTTGGTTACCACTTTTGTTTCTACCCAAGATTTTCCATTATTTATTATACTATTTTTACCCTTGCCTATGGTACTCTGCATTCCACTGTTCTACTTATTTCCTTCCTCTATTTATAAACAGTGTTTCCTTCGTTTCCTTTTGCTCTTTGCATACTTCAAATCGGAATTTGTGTAAAACCGAGGAGTGCAATTTCTGTTCCATTGATATTTAGTTTCTGTCAGGAAAAAATTGTCTGAAGGGAAATCGAGCGAACCGCTAATTGCAGTTACACCCATTGTTTTCTCGTATCAGAAATTCATAGGCAAATTGGTTAACTCGGCCAACTATCAACGAGTTTAGCCAACTTTCGACTCCGTCGAGTCGAAATCCTGATCAACGTTGCATCGGCTACTCCGGTCTGTGAAACTCAATTATCGATTGACATCGACGAAAATGGTAAACGGGAATACGATCCTGTAATCGTTGTATCGTTATCTGTCCCGTTGAAAAGAGGCTGACAACGAATACCATTAATCGCTTCGTTCAAATCGAGAGAACGTTCGATGCCAAGAAATGGCAGCAAGTAAAATTCTTTGCGAAACATTTGCAAAAACGATTGGTCAGACGTTTAATATTTCTATAATTACCATTAAAGGTCGTTCATAAAAATATAAATCTTTCGAGGTAAATAATTATCATCTCCTGTATCGCGTGCAAATATTCTTAACGATTCTATTTTGTCATCACGATTGTTATCACCATTGCATTCACTATTACTCTGAAAATCCTCCCCCATTCCCTGCAGCATCCACTTCTCCGTGAAAGTCACCTCTTCTCCATAGACCAACCGTCAAACTCGGGATAATCCAAAGCTATCGGTCGGCCAAAGACCCGCGAAGACAAAACGCAGAGTACATTCGTGTCTGATTACTGAAATCTCACCGCCGCATTTGCTCCGTCTTTCTTGCTCTCTCTCGCTCTCTTTACCTCTCTTGTGCTTTTCTCCAGTGGCTCCTCAGCTCTCCTCATTTCGCTTATTCAGCCTGCCTTCGAAGTGAAGCGAGGCTTCCACTTTTTCTTTTGATTGGTTCGTTAGCGACTGTTCGCCGTGTGTATATGCACTGCGTATGCTGAGGTGTGTGTGTGTGAACGTATAAACCATGACGAATGTACCGCAGAAAGAACAAGTAAAAAAGAAAGGAAAGGAAAAGGAAGAAAAAGAGAGACAGGTCGAAGAAGAGTCTTCTTCCGCGTCCTTGACTCCTAGAGTCCTCGTCGTCTCATCATCCGCGAAGAAATGCAGAGAAATACGGGGATATAAACCGAATAAGAGGATAGAGCGAGAGAGAGAGAGAGAAAAATAGAGAGTGCGAGTAAAGAAGTGTTCTCATTGGTACCTACAGCTTTACGGAACGATACTCGCTCTAATAAGTTCCAATTAAGAGGCAGTCAACCCTTTCTCTCCCTCTCTCTCCGTTTCATTCGTTTGTTTTCCCTTGTTTCGCAAGTTTGCAGCCTGGTGATTGTGTGTGTGTGGTTTTTTTTAAACGAACCACGTACCATTGAAGGGGTAGCTTGTACCAGTGGATAAGGATTTTTTGCAAAAGGGATGCTCTCATACGTATTTCAGGGTAGTTCTATACCCCCTGCTATTTTTAATACTTTACTTTTATTATTTCTCCATCGTCCGTTGCGAGGAAAATGTCAAGGCTGACAGGCACCTATTAATGCTGCTTCGAGCACGTTTATTGGAACATTAGATCACCGTTGAAATTCGCAATCCGATCTGCGATTCACCAGTTACGAATCTGTCCGGCGTACGTTAGATCATCGCTGAAATTAACCTATCGTGGCTAATCAGTCCAGTTCGCGTAAAAGCCGCAACGGCCGTTTATCCGTTCCAATGAACGAAACGAGATCCCGTTAAATCATCCCCCGTTTCAATTCGCCGCACGGAGTTCCATACTGGAAACTGGAAATCACTGTGCGCCAGGTATTTCCACGGATTTACGAGCAATCTCGAACGAAGTGGCGAAGGGGCCGAGGTGAAGCGCTGAAGAGCGACGAAAGAAAAGAAAATTCTGTCATAATATATTGATAAATAAATTACGAAAAAGAAATACGCAAAAAATATCGCAGACGACCGAGTTGCAATTGGACAGAATTTAAAGAAAATCAGTACGACGATGTGTACCGTACGTAGACGTTTGGTATCCGTAATTCTGGCATCGTGACACCGGTATCACCGTATAGAAGAGATAAAAAGCATCAAAGATGGCTGTTTCGCGATCCGGTTGCGAATAATCGTAGCTGTCGACAGCGTTGTCACAGCACCGTCGTTCCGAGGCCTGCCCGTGGTTCGTCTGGCGCCTGTTCCTCATCCATTATACATGAAAACACTCGGCTAGTTGCCTGTCGAGGCTTTTTCGTCGAGATTCCATCGTCTCCGCCACCCTGGACGGCCAGAGCAATCATAATTCGTATGTTTTGCGAAGGGAGCGCAGGCTGCGCAATTCTGTGCACTGTCGGTTCTTGGCGAAGGAAATTCATTTGAAATCGGTCTCGTTTGCTTTTTCCTTCAAATTTTTCTACGGTGGTCTTGCCAGGTTGTACCCCGCGATCCAGAGATCGTTAGCCCGGGACGAGTATTGTAAGCGGAAACAAAGCTAGGGATTCCTGGAATGTTTTTAAAGGATCCTAGTTACTTTGGAATCCTGCGGGGAATGGAATTTTATGGCGTGCTCTGGAATGGTTCCGTGGCTTATTTACGGCGAGTTTTATTGCGAAGTGTCGTACGGTTTCTTCTTTTAATGGGACCGGTTAATCGTTCATTGATTGCAATTTTACGTTCAGGTGGATGATTCGAAGTATCCAACGGGCTATTTGTCGCCTTGATTCTCGCGAATTTTATTTCCGTAGAAAGTTGTACACGTTACTGCGTTCAATCACGCTATTTGCTTTATAATTACTATTATTATGATACACTTATTTTTGCTCCTTTTTGACGAATGGAAATAACTAAAGTTTTCCCGGAATTCTCGAAATTTGTCTGTTATGAGTTATGATTCTTTCTTCCTTTAACACTCGGCAAATTGTTCCTTGATTCCATTAGCATTGGTCGCCGACGAAAATTTGTCCACAGAAATTGCTATTATTTATTGTACTAACTGGTAGTTAATACTTCGCTGGGAAATTTCGATTTTTGATCGCAGGACCTGTTGTGCTTGTTCGAAAGTCAATCAAACTTGCTGCTGGACTGGCCTTGAACACCAAAGATCAGTAATTACGGAAGTTGCACTTCGAAACTCGATAAGCGGATCTGGGGAACAGGTGAATCGTAACATTCATAATATCGAGTTCCGGCGGATGAATCCCGAAACAGTTATTTCCATGCGTCCAAAGCGCTAATTTCAATTGAAAATTGATAAAACTGCTTTCGCAACTGAATTGTTCTTTGGTTGAACTTTAAATATCAGAAATAGAGCAACGTTGCATTCCGTCTACGCCAGTGAAGACGTTTAATCTTGTTTTGACTCTCGGAATTGCCTACGATCAACGGGATGTCGCGAGACGCGTCTTTGAAACGCACTCATACGCCAGCTGGTATTTTGCAGTCTTCTTCGCGAACGTCCCCTTCCATACGCGTCCTCTTAAAACGCAACGTGATCCGATTAGGCGTGCTCGTGTCACGTTTCGATCGCATAATGCCATCACTTTTGTAACACTCCAGAACGAGGCACATATCGTGCAGAGATTTTGCACGAGGAGAGTGGATGTATGTAATTAGTTGAGGGGAACAAATATTTTCACGGAAGAATCTGTCATGAAACGCACAGGACTCGGAGGTTTTGCCTCATTATATCAGTTATTGATTTTTCATTGTGCAAAATCATTATTTGGTAGCTTCCATAAATTTGAGGGGGTTTTAACACATTTCGATATGCCTGGAATTTTAATGAGCCTACTATTTTTTCTTATTTTATTGGTTTAATTACAGCAATTACCATAATTGGTTGCTGTGAAAAGCGACAAGAGTAGACAAAAATGCGAGTAGAGTTTCAAGCGCAGAATATAATCCTTTTTCGAAATTCATTATAAACTATATCGCCGTCGCAGTCAGAGGCAAAAGTATTCACGCAGAATTCACTTCGTCTACTAACTAATTACATAAAATGGTCCCTGCGGACAGAAACATTTTGTCCCGTTCGGTAGACAAAATTTCGACGACAGTCCGCGACGAATTTGAACCGTTTCCAACAGCTTGCCGGACGCTGCGACAACGTGAAATCGTTTCAGGATTCAAGGCTGGCACACAGTTGCTGAATGTACATCAAGCCATTTTTGTCGAATCGAATAGAATCGAATCGAATGGACGGGCTGCAGTTCGTCGAGGGCTAACGGACCGAGGAGAGTCAGGAATTTCGTTGAAAATCATAGTGTTCGCTGCACAGTTAATTTACCATCATTCTTTTATTCGATCCTATTCGATTTTATTGATATTCCTCGGACGATCGGGATTATTCAGGCACGGTCTCGAGGAACGAAAGGGTTGCCCGCCATTAATTCAGATGCAGCTAGGCGGCCTGCGAGCGAGCGTTTCCTCGACGACAGGCCGCGATTATTATTGTGCAACCGACGTAATTTGCATCTGAAAAAGCGGTACGTGCCTCCGGTGCCCGTTCCTCCACGTGGATCGTTCTTCCGCGCGAGATACGAGTCCCGAGGTTCAAGGATTTGTAAGGGGCGAATTTTACATTTAAATAGATACGGGCGAAATTAAAGTAGACCCGCAGTGAAAATAGTTATTTATTTAGAATCATGCTGTTCTTCTTAGCAGAAATGTTCTTTGATAATTCACATTGTTATATAGGGATCTATTTATTATAAGCATTTATTGTATATAATAAACAGTTCTTTGTAGTTTCAAGAACGTCATTCTGATTAAACTTTGTATAACAATCATTTTCCCCTTTCTGGTTCGCTTAATTCTAAACCTGATTGTATAATACTTGTATCAGAATGGTTCTAATTAAGAAATAATACGTATTCTGATAAGTATTTTCGAGTGGAATAATAGAATCCAGGCAACACAGAGTGCAATAGAATATATTATCATATTGTGACTCACCATTGCATCTGCTTTAATGAATTGTTTTATAAACAAAATAGAATAGAATGGAAAATTCTGGGGAATATTCTCCCCAGTTGTCTACAACAAATATCCTCAACCAGCTTCACTGTAAACTACAAACCAGCTACAAACATCTTCCTTATAATTAATTGAACAAACATCTTCGACCACGTTCTCCCTTAAACTTCCCCAAAAAGCGAAGAACACAGTGATCCCAAAGTAATCACAAACAAAAAAACAAAACAAAAAACGGAATTTAATTTAATAAACATCTTCCACCTAGAACGCTTCCAATTGGCCGGCCGTTCAATTGACCGAGGCATCCATCCTGACCGTCGAGCGTGAAACAACGGCGTGGTACACGGTGTTACCGGTTTAAAACTCGTTAAACGATCGTTGTCGTGCGGTTTTCCGTCGTTCAGAGGGACGAAAGGCCGCGAACACGAAAGTGACCTTCGTTCGAGCCGCCTCTAAGTGTCCAATCACGGTAATGCTCGACGGCCGGCTGACGTCACAGGCCTAATTCCTGCAATTTCCCAATTGTCGATCAAAGTCGCCGGAATCGCAGATTGCATCTGCTGCGCGCACACACGTCGCTGGAAGAACGAGTTCTCCAGAATCCAACGGAGGGGGAAGACTGGTTGGTCGGCGTCGAGGAGAACTTCCGGTTGCAAGCGTCCGCGAAACGAGCGCCGACGGAGAAGCCAATGGCATTATCATTACATAATACACTTCTGTGCAAAGAATCAGGGTGATCCCTCCAAGAACACCCCAATTCCCGATGAACAAATGCGAAGAAAAGCAAATTATTACCCGCCAAATATATCAAACCGAATTCGTATGAACTTTTGAGATACAAAATTCGATTTCCCATTCCCTCCCCCACAATTGCGTAATATCTTCTTCATTAGCTCGCAGTTTTATCTGATTGAAAAAACGGAAAAGATGTATCCAATTTCTTAACGACACCGATTACACGCACCCCGCCACCTGACAATCGAAATCAATTCGATAGAAACTCAAAAGACCATCCCCGACTGTGCTCCACCTAGCAGTCCTGAATCCAACCTGAGATCCTCATTTCCCTTACCCCTCCTCAGTCCCCTCGTTCGCAAACTTTCTCCTTTTTCCTTTTTCTGCTCGCAGAAGAGCTCGGCGAAGAGCAAAGCTTAGGAGGGAAGCGAAGGGATCGGGGAACGGGTTCGATAATCCCGTCGATTTCCGTGCAGGAAAGGAAGATTCGATTCCGGCCGTCGAGGTCCGCGTTAACGTTCGCGCCGGAAGTGGAGGAAACGCGGAGGACAAACGGGGACGAAGGCATTAGCGAAAGTAGGCGTGGAAACAAAAAGGGCTTCCGGGGAAAAGAGTGTAATACAGGGACGAGTTACGGGAACGGGGGACAGGGAAAGCCGTGTCACAGCTGAGTGACGTCAAAATCGATGAACGGCAAAGGAGAGCGGACGGCTGAAAGGGGGGTGTAGCAAACGAAGACGAAGGCGAATCGAAGGGAGCCTTTCCGCTTTTCTGCACGCTGCCAAATTGAGAATCGATGTTTCGAGCCTCGACTCGGCGGTCTGGAAGCACCGTGCCGGGCTTAAAAGGTACCAGCCACGTGTGGATGTGCACGCTGCCCATTGTTCCCAGACGTTTCGAGGTGGCGCGGCGAATTGGCACGGGAGTTGGTAATGGAGACGGGAAATGAGAGTGGAGCACACGCGGCGGAAGACACGATTTTCGCGTGACGTTCATATTTGTGGATTGCTGTTCGTCTGTGTTGAAAGGGTGTTCATATTTACGCGACAAGTAGCGCGCGTAAGGAGATGACACCGTTAGCTTCTTTATTCTCTTTCGCTTTCTGTTTCTTCTATTACTGTGTATAGTTCACGCAATGCTGCGTATGCTTGTGCAACAGTTGTTGGATATTCTTTATACGAGCCGCTCGTTAGCCAAATCGGTTGACTCCACTTTTTGAATCTTTCAAAATTGTATTGTCAAAGCGCCTGAAGGACTGTTAGTTTTGTATATTTTATAGCGAATTTCCTTATTATTGAGTTCCATATCACGATATAACAAAAATTTGTTTGGCCACAAAGTAATGGACAATTTATTTCTGAAGACATTGTGATTAATTCCACGGGCTTATAGAAATCATTTAAAGTGGATAAATTCGAATAAATTCAAATCGACACCAAATTTTCTACGTTAATATTTTCATACGATCGCATCCCTCGATTCCTCGGCAAACTTCCCTGCCCGATTGCCCCGTGTTCGAGCTCACGTTGAAGTTCCAAACTTTCCCGGTCGTTGGAATCGACAGAAACGCATCGTTTCCGGCGACGCAACCGCGAAACTCTGTTGCGTCGTCGAAATGCAGAATGCGACCGATCAGTGAAGCATATTCGTTGCGAACAATGGCCAGGAGGCTCGTAATTAAATCGTGTTTCCGCTATAATAACGACACCCAACACGACGGGGTTGAAAAGGAAAAGGGAAAAAGAGACACGGACAGGATACCTTCCCTTCGCTGGTTGTTCAAGCTATTTCCGGCGTTCCGGAAATCGTCACGTGAAATGGCTAGACAAAAGCGCAGCCCCCGTGAAAACATCGAATTTATTCGTCCATTGCGAAAACCTGGCTCGTTATTTTATGGTACTCGATGTTTTTTCTTGCTTTTTTAATGGCCGTGGAATGTCAAAAGTTGGAGTCCCTCGAGATATTTCATTTTATTTCGTGTTGCATGAATTAGGTATTGGTTTATTTCGTTGTCTTTTACTTTGAGAGAACTTTTTTCTTCATTTTGTTATCTTCAATTTTTTACTGTATGGGATGATAGAGTACATAATTCCCATTAATATTTTTATTTCATTAATGTGAACTCATTATATTTCGCAGGAAAATAAATATTTCTTCGTGAAATTGTTTGTGCTTCTCGTTATTTTCTGTGCAATATTTTTTGTGACAAATTTTATATTGGTTTTGATTATTAAGTGCCTATTTAAAAATCGCTAATTATTATTTATCCACCTTGCTGTTCAATCATCAAATTTTATTCAAGCTTGACTACATGACCATCGTAATCATTAAAGTAAATACCAAAATAATTCCTAGTTTTAATAACACCGATCGCTTTACTCTGCTTCATTTCTTTCCTCCCCTCAATCGTAAATCCAGTTAAACAAGATTTGTCACATCGAAAGCACATTAGGATCGCGTAATTTTCCACCCCAATGGAACATACTTCAACCTTCGTTGGAATTGTTTCCTTTGACGCGTCTTCATTAGCGTTTTTATTTCTCGACGCCATTATTCGTTACGTCAGCCGTGAAAATTTAATTCACCCCTTTCGTTTCGAGGACGCCGGGTTATTGATATCAACGCGTGCGCATATATACATGTATTTGTACGTGTGTGCAATGTCCACAGAATCCTGAATAATTAGTACACTCAGGAATTCCCTCGAAAAGCTATGCTCGGGTCCACGGTTTTAATTAGAAAGGGTTGAGGTAGCCAGGGATGGGTGTGCACAACTGGGGTTGGCTTTCGGGAAAAGGAGCCTTTCCACCCGGCTAATTTCGAGTTTTGGCCAAATAATTATGTGTCTGCGCCCTTTGATCGTTCCCCTTTCACGGACTACCTCGTTTTCTCTGATTTGCTTGTGAAAATAGCGAAATGGAATATTTGGAACACGTAGAAAATCAGGCCTTGCAAATTATAGTTTTTCAGAAGCCAATAAAAATAATAATAATCGATAATAAATATTTATAAAATTTCTTGCTCCTCTCAACGGTAACCCTTTGAACAATTATCAAACCACGTCTTTCCCCATTTCGACCGCGCCAATAATTTTCTCGCTTGCAGAATTAATATGCTTCTTTAAAATTGTCCAACGATGTGACTACAATTCTCAGCAATGATGCCTCGAGATCTTTTCCGCCATTAAATTTACTCCACAGGGGACAAACTAATACATCCACTGTTAAGACAAAGCAAATACCAATTCTAAACATTCCTTCATCGATGTACAACACTCAAGAGACCATGGGCCACGACGATATTCCTCCGAGCGATAATTCTCCCAGCTTCAAATTGCCGCACGATAAAAATCATTTACCACACCATCCAACCGTGCCAATATATATTAAATAATCGAAGCTCTCACCAATAATTCTAAAACTCTTCTAAAAAGAAACAAACAAAATAAGCAGACCTGTTTCACAACAATGCCCGCGATACCACTGCCGGAGAACAGAAATCCAACGAAATAAAAAGAGGGAAGGAAAAAGGGAAATAATATTTCCACAACGCATCCGCGTTACACAAGCCACCATTTATCCACAATTCTATCGCGAGCTTCGTATCGCAGTCGGCCCGAAGAGGCGTCGTCCACGACTCAACGAACAATTAAACGCACAACACCGAATTTATCGCGGCATCGATAACCTTCTACTCCTGACAAATCATAGCTTCGTGGGGCTCGGCGAGGCGGGGTGGCCGGGTTTGGTGAACTGGTGAATTTATTGGAAAGTTCGCGGTGACGCGGTCGAATCGAGGAGTTTCAATTCGTCGACGTCGATACGATCGTCCAGGACCGAATGGAGGACCTTTGTTCGATCGGTTTCACGTTCGACAATCGATGAACGGACCCCCGATGTTACATCACTGTCGAGTTTCATCGTGCGCCCCACGTTCCAACCGATTCTCCTCCATTATATCCGACACTTTTCTTTCTGACCGGCCACGTCTGGCCAGTGGACCATTTTCAAATTTCGCCTTCCTCTCTTTGTTCTACCAAAACGAACAAGCAACGAGTCACAGGTGACAGGGGTTCGTTCACGTGCCGTCGAGCTTGAAGGGTAATGGCGTTCTTTCTATCGTTCCCGTTTTTCCCCCGTGCATTGGGTTTTTTGGAGAATTCCGAGGGGCCGAGGACCCCGCGGTTTTTTCGAGGGAAAATTATCGTTACGATTCTCAAACGGATTTGCATTAAGCCCGACAACATTTCCCGAATTCACTCTCGCCACCCTTCAGGGAAACTTAAATTCCCACTGAATATCCGTTTCGATTGTCCTCGCCGTGCCGCGTTTCTCCTGAATTTTCATCGTTCGTTACGGAAATTCGAGCACCCGTGTCACTGAATTCCAATTTGTGGTTGAAATAGAAATTCAATCTTACGGATAGTTGTGCCGTCGTATTAGTAAAATTTGTCAGGCAAATGTAAAACTATCTGAAAGGAATAAAGTTGCAGAAAAATAGTTCAATCCAATCTGTTGCACGTTAGACGAAATGTACAGTTGCGCTGCGAAATAAATTACAAACGTGAAGGATAGAAAACTACAGAGACCTGCGAGGTATTTGCTACTACAGAAAAGAAGAAGGAAAGAAAGACGTGAAGAAAGAGGGAAAAACATCGGTTCCAACAACGCGGGCAGGAAGGGGAAGAAAAAAATATAATAAAAGAGGGATCGTTACCAAGAAACGAGAGGTTCGTTGATATTCGTCGAAACGACGAGTCCGCTCGTTATATTCCGCTGGTCGTTTAACGATCCCTAGGTCGTCGACGCATTTAGAAACGAATCGATCAGACATGCCCGGTCATCGACCATTTTTCCCGTCTGCGTTCGATCGTGCACCGTGCTGTTCAGGAAAACCTTTTTTTCACGTGTGAACGCGGCTTGTCGAAAATGCTACATTGACCAGGTGTCGGAGGGAAGGGAAACCGCGGAACCAGACGGGGATAAAGGGTGTATGGAATTCAATGAAGCGCCATCCGTGTTATCGTGAGAATCTGCCTGCGTTTATCTGAGAAGTTAAAGGCAACTGTGAGGCTTTTATGTTCTATTTGGAAAATTCGTATTGCCGTTTATTTTACATTTTTTTTTATGTTTTAAGGAAGGAGGTCCTTTTGAGCGAAAGGATCCAGAATTAAAGTGGAAGCTCTTTGTATAAGAACAATATGTTACCGCTTGGTGTATAAATATTAAATACAGCACTTTCCTTTATTGCATATGTGTATTTTTTGATTTCATAAGTCCGACGGATTTTGCAGATGCCCGTGAGGTAGCAATGACACGTTTCAGCGTTCAACTGCAGTGTCCTTAGTAAAGGCTATCAATTTGCAAGCTGTTTATCAGCGATAAGCTAATCAGTATTGCGCTCAAATTGATATATTTGGTTACACGGTGGTTACGCACGTGTAATAGCGATAAATGCGTGATCCTCGGCTTGTTTGCAACAAAGAGTCAAGCACTGCACCAAACATTGCATGCTGCATTATCGCATCCGTACTAATATTCTCAATTATTGAAAATGAAATAATCTTTACGTGTTGCTTGTATTTCTGTAATCGTGCAATTTTCCCCTAACTTTTACCACGATTCGTACAACAAATTTGCCCCTCCAATTGCGATAAATAAACAAGAATATTTCTATGTTCCATTAACATTGAAAGTGATCGAGTAATCTAAAAAATTCTCCGACTAACTGCTAGTTCGTTAAATGAAGAAAAAAAAGAAGGAGAAAGAACGTACGTATAAATTGTCGTCGAAATTAAATACAAAGGGGTGCATATGGGGTGGGGCATTTAGAAAGGAAGTCCAGTTACAGCGGTTACGACCAATTCGAGCTCGAACTCGTAACAAAGTTTCGAAGTTCAAGGGTCAACACGATTTGCCACGGCTGCAACGAGTCCGAAGTAAGTAGGTCCTCTTAAACGTGGCTATAAATCGAGCAGTGCCGTCTTTTGTCCACCACAGGGTAGAAAGACCGGGAAAAAGGGGGGGGGGGGGGCGATTTGGTCGCTGAAATAAATTTATTTCCACCCTGAAGGGATTTCTTTGGAGTTCGATTGATTGGATCATTGTGCTGGACCTCTATTAATCTTGGCAGAAGATATTCCGAATTTCTTTCGAAATTTCATTTTTCTGCCCCTTCCGACGGTTTCATTTTTCGAACGTTTCAATAACGTTGCATTCGATGGGACATCTTCTATACAATAGACTTATGGGAAGCTCTAAATATCAGTATCGAATATGCGTTTAAGTATTGAATTCGTTAAATGTTTTATTAAGTTCTAACCATTCCTGAACAAATAGATGAATTTTGTAACTCAACTTCAATTTAGTCTAATTATTATGGCGACGCAGAAATCTCTATACGTCTATTTTGTCGAGGCAGTTGAAAATGTTCAAACACGTCTGACAGTCGATCTGAACGAGACTAATTACCCCAAGAATATCCCGCATCCGCGATTACGAAATACAAAAAAAACGAACAAGAAATAGAAACAACCATGCCTTTTTTCCCACCCCCCTCTGAAACACACAGATCATCGTCCGTTCATTGCGAACGCCTCGATTCGGCAATTCCGCGGCCACACTTTTATTCCCCCAAAATTTCCTATACCTCATCCCGACCGATAAATCCGGCAAACTCGTATATCACTTTCCATTTTCCATTATTTCATTTCGCACGGTCAAGCGCCACTTATAATTGCCATGTCGCGAGACAACTTCGAAAACGTCCCCGTTTCCGCCGTGCCATTTTTGCTCGAGCACGAACAAAAATAAATAAAATAGAATCGATCATTCTTTCGCGGGCAAGAAATAATTTCCGAAACGCGGCGGCAATTTTTCGACCAAACAGCTCGTCCGCCGCGTAATGCTCCAAAACAGCGCGGGCATTAAGTTGCTAATGCGAACAATTTTTCAACGGTGTAAATAGCCTTTCAGGTTTGTTTCCGTGGACGGACAGAACTGGAGAGAGAACACGTACAGACAGAGAGAGAGAGAGGCAGTTTCGTTTTATACACGGAAGAGCGATTTTTTTTTAGACGAAACGTCGAATGTTAAAGCGCGTGAAGTCGACTACTCTTTAAAAAGGAAGGAAAGAAAAAAAATAAGAGAGACGAAGAACAAAGAAGTTAAACGTACTTTTGAGACCAGCGTCACTTTCACGGAGAACGTTTGTGTGAAATAAGTGGCCCGTGAATCCACTCGAATTTACTGTTCTTTAAGTTTCTACGATTATTGTAATCGTGGCGGAGATTTGAGGATTGCAATAGGTCAAACATTTCCGAAATATATTTATTAATTTATACTTGATTATGATTCTGTTTACTCCATTTCAATATTATTTTTCTACGTGCGAATTTTTGTTATACGATTTTTGTTTACCGTTTTTAGTGTACTCGCCCTTTTGTCGGGTCTTTTTTTCCATTATCCAAGGGCTCCTTCATAATTCCTTCTCTTCTTTAATGTTCACTGGCCTCTATTGTTATCCCACATCATTTTTCATTTTCCCTTTCATTCTGCTTTTTTTCCCCTCACGCAGCCTGCCCCGCTTTGACACGGGTTTCCATTTTTTTCCAGTTTTCTTTCTGTTTATTCGATCTTGTTATTTTGGCCTATACGTTTCTCCCTGTTAACCCATTTCGTGGTACAAAGGAATTCATTGATTTTGGTTTCACTAATTTCAATTGAATAGATTTAATTCTTTGTTGTTTGCTGTATCTTTCATTTAAAGTATATCATGCTATGCTTCTTACGTTTGATTTTTATTTCTCCATTTTCTTTCATTATTTTATGTACCCTTTTAATCACAGTGGTCTCCTACCCGTTTTATCAACAACAATGCTATCATATCCCCTTTTTCATGTCTTCACCCTTATCTCCTTTCGTCCCTGCATCTGCCTCTCATCCCCATTTCTTCCTTTCTCTCTCACTCTAAAACTTTCTTAATGGATTACTGATCGCTGCAGGATAAGAGGAATTCGCGAACGAATTCGTGGATTTTCTACAGTTAATCGCAAAGTGCAATGTCTTCTTTTGTACCCCCTCTATGTTCACCATCCACGCTTCCAATTATTTTCGTCTGTCTCGTTTTCTTGAAGGGATTCGTTTCCGTCGTCTTTCCTCTGCCGTGGAATTCTTTTAAATCGAGTACTTCTGTCTACCAGATATATTACTAGTTCTTTGGCAAATCGTGTCACTAGATTTGTATGTATAATATTGTTTTTAAAACCGTTGCAATTCTCAATTTCGTTCCTGCAACGCGAAAACTGCAACGCTTCTTCCACTTCGCCTCATTCAAACTATTATTGCAATTATATATTTATTTCCTGCACTATTTCACTTATACTTTCGTCTCGATATTTCCCAGGTTCGTGCTATTTTAGCGTTCACCCTCAACAATCACAAAAATTGTTCAACTCCGTGATCCTCCTTTCAATATCTATGCTCCACTAAGAAGAATAAAAAGGAGACCAAATAATACCCCCCAAAATTTAATTGCTGCTCCCATGAACACTGCGATATTCTTCTTCTTCCTTTTGCCAACTTGCAACCCCTATTTCCCACCACGATACACAATGGTACAAATCGAACGCACCGCCACGAGATTCTCCTCAGTATTCGAAACGTCTGAAGCCCCAATTATAGCCAACCGATATTCGATGCACTTATCGGAATCGTTCGAGTTAACCCCCTTGAAGCGCAATCGAGCTCCAGCAACTTCGTCGAACAGATGCAAACTTATCGTGAACGTAAGCCCTCTTTGCTATTATCCCCCGAAACATTAAGCTGATATCGTGGAGATTAGCTGTAACGTGTTCTTGGAAGCTGAAGGCCGATCGACTCTTTCGCGAAACAGCTCTCCATTGTTGTACAATGGCGGATGATGGATCCCTTACCCCTTCCTGTTGACGAACTTTAACACAGTGCTGCGCGAGGGGTGCGTTTCGTAAAGTCAATACCTGCTACTCGTGGAACAGTACGATGCTTCAGGCACGAATATATTTCATTTTGAACATATTCGACGTCGCCACGGGGGTGGACATTTTTTTATTTAAGGGACCGGCAATATGAGTTTAAATATTGCCAGTCAATTTACGATATTTATTTCGGAAACGGCATTTGTGGGACAGAGAAAGCGATTCCAAATATTTCACACGCAAGCGTACTACAAACTAGAAGCGACGCTTTCGAAACTTCCTTGAAAATCTCGTAGACAGTGAAGTACAAAGTCGAAGGAAATTATTTTGAACCTTCGAATACATAAAATAATCGCACTCGCCAGGAATAAAGAAATTATTTAGAAACGGAGTCAATTTCACTGGGCTGTTAGCAACACGTCTTATTCAACTTGGAATACAAGATACTCCAAGTGGCGTCGAAATAAATTTATATCATAAGTTGATAGGAAGATTTGGAAAATTTCAAACTAAAATTTCCCTGCACCTGGAACGTACTAATCATTCAACAACCCCAGGATCGTTCTTAAAATAATAAAAAAAAAGACGCAAACTATAAGAAAGAAGAAAAATCGAACAAAAAGATTCTTCCACCAGCACAGAATAATTCCACTCCATCGATCCATCGAACGCGCTATCCTGGAAGTCTCGAACGGAGGTCGTCGATTACTCTGGCCACCAGATTGCCGTTTTCCACGAAACGATTCGTGCTCGGCCAGGAAACGTTCGCGGCGTCTTTCGCTTCCTATCTATAAGGTTGCGTCCCTGTACGACCGGTTTTCAGACGAGCCAGCCTCTGGACCGTGTGCATACATACGTGTACATACATGCACGTGTGCATACATGCTGCTCGATCGAGAGGACGAGTCGATCCCGTGGAGAATTCGTGTCCCACATTGTGCGTCTCGTGGAAAACGGGTTCGTCGGCCTTTGTTCGCGGACCGGAGTTGTTACTCCGCGTTTTTCCACGCCGACCCGAACAGTTTCGTTCACTTCCGTGATCGAGGATCAGAGATCTCGGTGGATGATCAAATTACGCGTTCTATATTTCCATTGGTCGGGGATAATAATACGGTTCGACGTTTTCTTTCCTCTTTTGGAACCTTTTGGTAATGTTTCAGGGGGTCGATGGTAGGTTCGAGGGTTAGTAAGAGGCAACGAACGGTCGGAGGAGTATTATTTAATGAGAATGCGGTGTTTTGAAATGATTATTTCTGGAAATTTTTATTTTCACTTTATGAAGTTATTGTTAGATAATCGTGACGGCCTGTTGATGTGCGGTAATGTAGAAGAAATCACGATGCACAGTTAATTTTTAACAGGCCTGAATTTTTGTAAAGGGTTAAATGGATTCACGTTATGTGTATAATTCGTTGAATAAATTTTCTGGGTTGCATGGATTCTGTATATTTCTTAATTCGTATTATTATTGATATTATTTGAATCTACGAGGAATTTTGTAATTAAGAAACGAACTGAATCGTTTGTCCTAGTTTCGAATGATCGGTGAAAGTGATAGAGAGGGGAAATAACAGAATTGTCTGAAATATAAAATATGCGAATGATTCAGGCTGACGTATATTTTCTGGCGTTCCAGTTCTGTCTAAGTTGGTCGGAGTTTGCAGAGTGCAGCGATTCTATGTATCGAGAACCTGTTCGATTTCATTTATTTCCTGCTCGACCCCGTCATTAATGGCACAACTTCAACACCCCCGTAAATTGTTACTACGCCCACCGAAAGGGCGGTGGCGCCCCACTGGGAATAACTCATAATTCTTTCTGATCTTTATCTCGAAACGCTTGCGAATAATTATTCTTTTTTTTTTTATTTCCTCATTTGGAAACCTGTTGCCATTAATTCAATCCGATAAACTTCTCGCCTACTCAAATGTATAACAGATTCCTCCACTAGTAAAGTATTGTAATTAAATGGAGTAAGTAATAAAGTTTCCTCTGTACAATTTTTATTCTGCAATATATTCCCTGCAAGAGGTTAGTGATTTGTATAAAAAAGGAAAAGGACAAATAAAGAGCCTTATTTTTATTATACATTTCCGTAATATATTTTAAATTCTGTCAAGATAGTATTCCAAATATTTTTGATATCGATCTATGCTCCAATTAAAAGTTTATTGTAAATGCTTTTCAGTTTGCGCAGCACTTTAGAACACCCTGAAATTCTACTGTTTCATTTGAAAGAGAAAAAGGAAAAGAAAACTACGTATACTGCAGAATGAGAACAGCAATAATTAAAATTCCCCCTCTTCCGCAACTTTAAATTGCGAATTTCAAATCTTAAATACCATCCATGCAATCGTTTTCATTTCTACGAGGCACTTATCATCGTTTCGAAATAATGTACCACCGTTAAACTTCTTATCTGCGAGGGCCCCAAATAATAATCTCTTTTTCAGGAAGCTAACATAGCCGCGGCAAGAAGTTACGACACGCGAAAAGCAACGGGAAACGGAACCATACAAAAGAAGCAGCGTTACACGACGAAGATAACGAAGCTGTACGTGCGTTGGTGAGGCAGGTACGGCGTAATAGCCGTCTAAGTAAATGTATTTAAGGGAATAAATGGATGGTCAGTAGGATGAGATGGGTTAAGTGCTTCTTGCGACGGGTAGAGTGCGAGAAAGCTGAATGACCGTAACTTTCAAAAGATATCGCTGGATATTCTAGTAAATATATTGGAAACACCTGATGAAAAGTATCAGATAATCAGCGAACATAATAATTTATTAATACGCAATTACATAATACATCACAATAATTCGTATACGTTTTCCTAACGAATCGTAATTTTTCTATGATAAAACTTTTATACTTTGTCAATTTAATGCCAGGAAGAAATATAGATAAATAGTTGATGGAGATTTCGGGGAAGCTCACAAAATTCGTGCGATAATTTAGGTACAGTGGTTTCGAAGAAACGGAATTTTAACCGAACAGATTTTCTTTAATCACTGCACAGTAATACCATGATTTCGAGAGGCAAAATGAAAGGGCGGCGCGCCAAAGGTAGCACACGTGCACCGTTACGTGGTTCAGGAAGGTAAGAGAACCCATACCATAGAAACGTATAAGAATGCCCACGCAACTCCGTTTCGATGGCCACGTGTGTCGTTGAAAACGCGCACGAAAGATTAATCACACTACGGGCCCTTAGAAATTCTAGACCAAGCCTCAGAATTATAAACACGAGCTCCTGTTGGAAATGTTCAACTAATAAAAGCTTGAACATAAAAGCGAATGGACAAAAATTCAAGCAAACTACCGCGACAGACCATTGGCCGAGGCTTCTGAAATTCGATTTGGGAACAGTGAAAATAAGGGCCACTGGAATATTCGAACAAACTTCACACCGAGATTCTGAGAAGCGGAGAACGTGAAAGTCCGATACAAAAATGAAGTAGGAAGTGTATTGTGCGTGATCTCACGAATTCTCCAAAACACTATAACATACCGTCTCTGGGTACGTGACCTCTCGTCTGTTTACACTAACGGACACGATTCGAGAGGAAACGATTAATCGAACACCAGTTGTTTCATTGCAACGAAAATTCTCGGTCACGTCTAGCGATTCATAGAAATACAATCTGAGGAAACATCATTACACATCTCTGTGCGTCTGACTTGAAATAAAGGAATGCTTTGAACATTCGTATTTAATCGTTTCGTAAAACCTGTATACATATATAACAGGTTGAGCAAACTTTTTCTCGCGGTGACTCGACTATGCGACAACAACTATAGAATTCGTTTTTATCCGATCTCCGACAAACTGATGAAATCTCGCGCAGGATATCTTCGAAACGATTCGTTCTTTGCTTCGAACGCGAAAAGGAGGAAAAGAAAAAAATGAAACGGAATCGCCGCCCAGAGAAGCATAGAACTTAGGCGAAATATAAAAATCGAACGAGACGACGTCGAATGGTCTCCCAACCCGTCGGACCGGAATGAAGCCACGTCCAACGATAAACAAGCAGCGCATGACGGATACAGAAACAAGAACTGCAAACTTCCTTTTCCATCCGGTCGGCTGGATTCTCTTTTCTCGTCGTTGCGCGGAGCGAACGACGGAAACGATTTCCACCGTTCCCATCTGAAATAAGGAAAATGAAGAATCGAGGAAGATTAAGAGAGGAAAAGGGGTTTGACTGGGGGTAATATCGCGAAGCTTTTAAGGCCACTTCCGGGGCAACTGCAACGATAATCCAATAACTCGACGTATTCGCTCGACGATCGTCGGCTCGCGGCTGCCAAGCAAATACGTTTATCGGTCTTGAAGGGAAGCTAAGAGTCTTGCTCGATGGACGGGCGAACGGGAAAACTGTTTGGAACGTGTCGGAGTTGGAAGAAGAAGAATACGTGTAAGAAAACTTGTGTACCGAAAGTGTGATTGATAATCGTCCGCGACTGTCGCAGAATCGTTTGTTTCCCCTTATCGTTGACACTATTTTCATTTTAATATTCGTCTTCCCTTTCCATGTAAAGCAGAGGTGGTTTTTCGAAAATTCGAGAATGCCTGGCCTGTTTTACTCCATGTTTGAATACACTTGTAAAGTCTGATCCGAACCCCGAAAAATCCTTCGAACGAATGCTCCAAAGAAAATTAAATTGACCAAATTGCAAATACCAATGAAATCTCAAATCTCGGAGACAATTTCCCATTCCCCAAAGGACAATGTAATCAGTCCAATCCAACTCCAATATGTCTTTCTGATCAAAAATTTCGAATCGAAAATGAAACTTGTCAGAGGGGCGGTGGTTTACCAGGTTCACGCTCCCTCTGAAAATTCCACTCCACCCCGCAGTAAATTCCGGTAAGTATCGCGCCATTTAGCTTGGCTGCATCCCGGGGGAGAGGCTGACCGGAAGTCGCCGGGAAAAATGCATCGTGTGCACGTCGGGGCTAGATCGCAGGAGTGCACGTATACACGTTCCGAATTATTACTGACCCGGAGAGTGGATGCCTTTACAGGCACGCTCACGTTCGACCCATTTTCGTCGCACACAATACATGCATCTGCATATATGCAACGAAAGGATTCGAACGAAACGGTAGCTAAATATTCGCGGCGCAAAAATTCGATGGAATATCGCGATTTATTGGAATAAATTAAACGTGTATTTAATGCATGTACCACTGAATAACGGAGCGTATACTCGAAGGGATATCGCAGTATGTATACACAAAATGATAGGAGGATTTGATTATTAATTTAGATTATTGATCAATTTAGAATTCGATTATTCGTGCATGTAGGTACTTCTTTATCAAAGTTCTTCTTGATCTTGCGAAATTCTGATTCCTGTTTGATTCGGTACAGAGAGGAAGAGATTGTTTTTATTACTTTCCATGGAGTTTTCGGAAAATACGCTATTGCAGTAAAAATTGTGTATCTTTATTAGAAAATTAGAATTAATCGCTGCAAGGAAACTTTACTAATCCGTGCAATTTTGTAAAATAAACGATACGCCGTGTAACTTCAGTACTTTGCTTCGGTGAAGAAGAAAATTAATCTGAGTTATTTAACGAACCGAGTGACAGCAATACAAAAATACGAAACTAGTTCTGCTGTTTGTCCAGCGAACGAGCATACGTTATCCGTTTTAGAAGCATCTACACGCCATAAAAAAAATAATATTGTTATGCGCCATCGTATATCGGGATTTATAAATACAGTTCTCAGTGATTGACGTGCAGCTACGTCATGGAGAAACTATGCAACGCCGCTCCTCCATGACTCAATACGTATGTACATGTACCGTGAACACTGAACACTAACATAATCCGCCAACACTTGCCAAGTGTGCCGAAAACGTTGATAAAATAATTTAAAGAACTCGAACGTCCAAAGATCCGTATAAAATAAACGGCACGAAATTAATGAACAATTTAAACAACCGAGGAGAAATCGTGACATTATAACTATAAGTCACTTTGTTGAAACGTTAAAAGCTTGTTCTCTCACGTGCTGTTTTATATGCTTCGGGCAAAATTAAGCAAAAAAAATAATAATTGTAATAAGAGAGCTAGTTATTATTTAGTCGAAACTGAGATTCCTGGAGTTGCAAGTGATTATGTATTTAGATCGTACGTGTTATCCTTCCACGGTGTCATCGCGGTATCACTGAAACCGTGCAAACAAGTTTCGCAAGAGCAACGTCGTTCATCGAGTTTCACTGGAAATGATCGTTTCGCCCCGATTTTCCTTATTCGCGTTCCGCGATACTGCTGAAGGACAAGCGCGTCTGTCGCAGAAAAACTACCCTAAATTCAATTACCCTTTTTGCGCTCGTCCCCTCTGTTGACTCCTTCCGTTCATATTTCTTCTTCGTTTTACTCAACAACGAGTGGCAAGTTGAAACGGCGGGGGATTGAAGATCTAAGCAGTAAGGCGTGGGAAATTCCAAACGGGGAAAAGGGTTGAAAATCGTGCAGCAAAGGGTTAAAAAATCGATGGGGCAGTCGCGGTTTCCAATATACTGGCGCCCGCTACGTCGTCGTCGCTCCTTTATTAACTCATTGCTATTCTAATATAGAAATGTCCCGTTCCGTTCGAGTTGTATTGCACCGGTGAAAGCAATCACCTGCATACGTGGCGTCGAATACCATCCAACCCAGAATCGCAGATATCCCGCCCTGGGGACACCGCACAATGCTCCATTTCCGTGTGCGTGCGTTTATACATTTGCATCGCGTTATAACTATAACGCGTCACGCGTGCCGAGGGAATTTCTACGAATGTCAATTCCGCTAGGATGTACATAATACGTTGCACGAAAGCAATTATGTATGTCTTTTACCCGCCACGAAATATATTTTGCTTATATCGTACGGTGTAATTTGTTGCACCTTCGGTATCGTGCCTTTCGGCATAATTTATTTCCGTTCAAGATGCGGTTCTCAGTTATTTTCATTTACCTTCGGTTATTGTTGGCGGCCTTTAGGAGTATTAGGACACTTGCTGTGTTCGTAAAGTATCTGACCGTTAGTTCATCAATGAAGAGAAATATTTAAAGGATTTTTTCAATATCCCTCGATATATACTTCATACGTAAACAAAAGTACGGAACGAAATATAAAACTTCTTGAAGACCTTCAATCTGTTCCGAATATTTTGTCGAATATACGCACACTCAGCAGTTGTCCTAATACTTGCGATCGGCACGTGGCAGTTGTCGAATGTGAATGAATTCGTTTAAATTCATCCGTTTCAGAAATATTATAACGAAACGAGAAACTGCGTCTTCCCGCGGCGTAGAGGGTATGACTAAAATTAACAGCGGGTGATCAATAATCCTACTAGAAACATGAACTATGTATAAATTCCATTAGCCGTCGCTGCGATTAATAAGAGTAAATAGGGCCGCGTTTAATAAAACTCTCGTCTGGATGCTTGAGTTGCAATTAATGTCGCATTACAGCATGCAATAACAGAATGCAATAACCATAAGCAATTAATTATATCACGTTTAATCGTGCTCGGCGTTCTCCTTTTTCCAGCGTTCCCGTCATCACGAAATTAATGACGGGAGACGGTCGGCTCGCGGCAACAAATCGATACGGGACTTCTAAATATACCGAACGGCACAGCGAAAAGAACATCCAGATAAGACTAATCATCGTCGATAAATTCCATTCGCAATGCCGCCTAATTAACGATCATCGATCACTGCAATCATCGATTTAATTGCGCATTAACCCACTTTTGCCCCGATTATACGTCCTCCTATTATTCGACCTATCTCGATAATTGTTTCCCGCAGACGTTCTGTACATGATCCGGCACACGAGGACAAAGGGTTGAAGCATTTTATTTTCCCATTGAAGTTGAATCGAATCGTACGACGCTCGGTCGCTGGTTGTAATAAATGAATTAATTAACGAGTTCCAAGTGAATTTCACGATATATCTTGTATTGTTCGAGGGAAAGAAGAATCATCGACTAATGCGACTGTTATTTTTCGACGAATGGATTCGTTGATTTTCGAATGGGTTATGAAACAATAACAGAACGAAGGCAATCAACGTCAAACGAAACGAACGACTATTTTCCAGTCGATCGACTGATTCGGTGCGTGCACTGTTAGCGAAACTGGAATTTCAATCAAATCCCTAACAAACTGTAATCAGATATTCGGATAAAAGAGCGTTCCGTCGAGTTCGATTTAAGCTATCGTTGCAAAGAAAATCCTACTTTTCCTCACGTAATAAACAGTCTTGAAGTAAAATTAGCGTCAGGCGAATGCTTCCAAAAAAACTCAGGACTTTAAATCCAATTAGCGTTCCGTTCTCTGTTAAATATTTTTAAACAGAAGTCACTCACTGGATTTATTAATTTAAAACAGAAACGTAACCACCTTTACTCCCATAACTTACCCATTTGAGAACTGCAAAATGTAAAACTGAACAACCGAGACCGAATGCTTTTATTCACCAAAAACATTTGTTTCACGTTTCAGTTCTGCCTTCCCTCCGTTTTCTCCGCGAAAACACCGCGTCGAATAAACGAATGATAGAGAAACAAAAATAGAGCGAATGTTTTAATTAAGAGAAAATTCGCAGCGAGTAATACAGGTGTGCAGTGTAACAACGGAGGAGGCAGAGTCAGAGTTTCAGACGACGGTGTGTCCTGGTCGAATTTGCATCGAGATTATTTCGACCAATCGATGAGAAGGCCGACCGTGGAATATTGCAAACGGAGAGAGAGCAGACGGGGGAAGAATGAGAGGTATGTAAGTGATAATCGAAATGAGGAAGGGAAAGCGGAAAAAAGATTCGACAGGAATGGGGGATGGAATCGAAGGCATGTATATATATACATATATGTATATAAGAACCCTGAGACTACAAGAACGAGGCGAGGGAAAAAACGCAGATATAACCAGGGGGTAAGGAAGAACGAAGAGAATTGAAGAGGGTGGACGAATGAAGTATGATGATGGAATCAAGGGGATGAAAGAAATGAAAGAAGGAAAAGATTGCAGTATTAAGCACATATGAAGTTAATGCTGAGCGAGCAATATTTCATTTTCAGGCTGTTGCATTGTGATTGTACTCTTATGAATTATTACTCACGAAACGTTTAAACGTCAAATGAAATAAAAGATCTTACAACGACAAATTGTAAAACGTGACGAAAAAGTAATGTATGAAATCATTTGAAACTGCGACTCCTGCGAGGACTGTGCAAACCTGCAACTTGGAAAAAATCAAAGAGCAGACGGTCGAAGAAAAATTGCAACGTGGCAAGAAAACGGGAGAAAGTCGGTGGGAATGAAAGAGTTGGAGTGCAGATTGCAAGTGTGCATTCAAGAATAAAGTAGAGTATAACGAAAGGGAAGGTAACGGGGGCAGTAAAGGAACGGAAACGCGGGGAAACATTGAAAAATCACAAGGCCTGGAACGAAAGAGAAAATTGGGGAATGGCAACGGTGGAGGTGGGATCGGAGTCGAATAGCGCCCTTTAATTACGTTCAAGTTCAACGTTTCGTCGTAATTAAATGAGTGCCGCGATAAATGAACGAGCGGTGTTCCGCTCGTGTTACCCGACGAAGGCTTTCATGAATGGAAAGTAATCGTCGATTCATAACCGGTGGTCCATTGCTCGCTGCAGAGAAACGACGATCGTTGTGGCGGTGAAATGAACGGCACTGTTCATAAGTGGCCGGCGAATATCTATGCAACTTTCGCCAGGATCCCTTCGCGCAATAATTTACCAATTAATGTTACGAATAAATTGAACTGTTACAGGCGAATTGCGAATGGTAGAGTTCTCGTGTAGAATGAAATAATCATGAAATTAATAGGTGAGCGAAAATGGAGAATATGTAGTTCATTACCCGACGAGAAAATTATTCCACGCTTCACGACCGAAATTACTGAACTATAGAACCACACTAATTATCGAACGTGCACAGCTCGCGAAAAAATAAAGGAAAAGAAAGATAAGAAGAATCCCAGACAAGAGCAACAATTTTTCAATTAGTCTTCTACAATTAGTCTGACCGATCCTAAAATCCAGATTTCTATGTAACAATGATCCAAAGATCCGACGAACTCCAGCTTAATTCTTAATTCATTGCCGAGAATTATACGATCGTTCGCAGACCGCCATCGTGGCTCTTCGAAAACCCCAAAGACCCAGGGGCGAGCCACAAGATCGCCATTCCGTGGCCACTATCACCGCTGTAACTACAATTCCGTGAAACGTTTCCGCGAAATATCGTCCGGGTCAATTAAAGATCGCCCACGGGGATTCCAATGGAATTTCTGTACAGTGTGCAGAACCGTTCGAACGATACGAACGTTCTTCGATACCCCCCCATCGATCTTCATCGATCCCAGCCATTGTTCCAGACGGAATTAATCCGGAATTCGAAGGAACGCCGAAATTCTGCCGGTTTCTTGTCGCTCAATTAATTGATAACATCTCTCGGCTGGGTTACCAGGGAATCTGGGTCGTGCCTATCCCACGGGAGTGTATGACGTAGTCTATTTCCGCGACAACCGACCGATTTCCGTCCGTTATACGGAACTGGCCGAACCGTTTTAGAAGTGTATGAAACACCGAAACTGTTGTTCGCGAGCACAAGCCCGGTGGCAAAGTGTGAGAGAAACGAGTGGGAAGTATTCGTGGAAATACGTGAGAAAGGTGCGCTCTTTAAATGTACTCGATTTTGAAATTTTGTTAGTTTTGTTTCGGGTATTCTTTGTCTTTCATTATTTTTTCAGTGCCTTTAACCCATTTGCGATCGTTTGTATAAATTATACCTTGGTCGATCAAACTGGATTATTGGCGCAAGAATGAATGGAAATGAAGTGTCAGTGTAAAATTGACCCTTTGTAAAGTATTATAACATAGAACAATAATATAGTAAATAAATATGTACAATGGAAGTCCAAGCTAGGTATAAATATATTGGCTACGTTTATAATGGAAAAAGTACTCCAAAGCGTAAACACGTTTCCAAAAAATCAAATATTTTCCGTGTTGCCGGGGGAAATACATATTTGGTTACTTTGTACCGCGTTAAATTTCATTGTCACTGTCGATAGAATGAAAAATAAACGCTAAATCGGGAAAGTATCGTGCCCACTGTGAACTGGACGAAATGTTGATCGAAAAAAGCAATTCAATCCAGTGTCTCATGGTATTTTTTAATATCCATGGAAAATGGCCATCGTTCGGGCGTTTTCGATCGTCCGCTCTTCCGCTCGCGCAGCCACGTTGATTAATTGATAATATCTTGTGGATTAACGATGCCAAGTGCGCCGAAATAATTCGATATTCGAAATACCTCGATACCGTGTCGAATAACCCGATCTCATATTTCCGCGATTCTCTGTCGATTATATCGTACGTTACTTAAATAAACATTGTAAAAATATGTAGCCGAAAATTGATGGAATTTTAGTTATCTCATTTCTGCGAGAAAAATATTTATGGTGCGGCAAGTATGCAATTGAAATGGTACAATTAATACTTTAAATACTTGAAAAATGATTGTACCCTCAACTTTTGTACACATTATATTTTTCTTCTGTACTTTGCACAATTACTGTATCCTTTTAAAAATTAAACGTGGGCGAAGTGCGAAGGAGACTGTGACATTTTTGCAGAATTATTAATTTAGGCTGGTTCGTGCTCGGAAGGAGTACAAAGAATTTCGCATATTTAATTAGGATTTCAAGTCAGAGATGAAAATAGGTCGCACGAGAACGTTCACCTAGAGCAACATAACAGCTTTGTTTAATTCTTAATATCTCGAATGTTATTTCGATATTTATTTCGTTCCACAGGTATTTCAGAAAGTTACCTGTCCTAACCATTATTTTTCCACGTTGAATTGTTGAGCAACTAAATTTCTTGTACACCCAGTTTGAAGGGATATTAAATATAACAATATTCAATTATTTTAATAACACATCGTCCATTAGATCATTTTATAAATGCAAATTGGCTAATTTATTAGATCAGATATTTCCCATATTTCCTTTAATATTAATCTCCTGCTCTATTTTGTTGCTCCGCGATTAATGCAAATAACTGCTGCTCCGTTCAATGCATATCTAACCACTCTGATATTGTATCTATAACAATTGCTTCTTAGACTATTCTTGCACGCGGAATATTTCGTAATTATCATTAAACGAGAGTTTCAAAGTGGCAAAGCGGTATCCTGAAACTGATAACAGTCCTCCACTGAATAGATTGCAATAACCCACATGTTATACGCCAACTTAATCTTGTGTAACTACCGAGCGAGATGCATGTGTGTCGAAACCTTTGCTAACTATGTTAAAGTGTTTGGAGAGCGCAATTGCTATCTGTCTGGCTTGCTACGAGAGCTGCCTGAGCTCTTTGCCGTCGTTTTCGTCGATGCAAGTAATTCTAAGAGAAACTCAAAGGCACGCCGAAAATTCAATTCGTATCGGCACTAAGGAGAACTTTAATAAAAATAAAAATAATAACTGTAATTTACGTTCCTATTCAATCGATCTAAAGCAGAGGTATATAAATCTATACGGTGCTGAATTTTGCATTGGAAAATTGATAAAAGTCCCCTCGCTTCCCGATAAAGAAGGTTCACAGGACCCCCCTGGAAACAGCACGGCGGATTTCCACGGACGAACGAGGCCAGACAGGATGGTGCAGGTCCGTCGTTTCCTTGTTTCCGGTTTCAGGGTCCAGGGAACACGACGGAGGTGCAGGTTCGGCACGAACGAAAGGATAATCGTACCGTGCCTCGAGATATCGAATACGAGCAAGCAGCCACTACTTCCGTTACCCCTACGTCGACGGAATAACCCCCACGTCGAATCGAGGAAAACGTTTACGATCTGCTTGTAAACTCCTGTCGACCACTTCTGCGCCACGATTTTACGACTCGCGCAGGAAACGTACATAAGAAAGGGGAATAAAACGACACAGGGTGGAAAGGGGGAGGGGTGAGATCGTGTGGGGGTGGGTGGTTGAATGGAGAGCCTTCGACTGTGTTCTGTTTGCGATGTAGGTTCACTGCAACAGCTCGTGAGCAACTTTGGGAGATTTGGCAAATGTTTTTTCGATATTTTCCCTTTTTAGCTTGTTAACAACTGGGGCCTGATTTTGTGTTCGGGGATAGGGGTTGGTGTTGGCTGAACTCTGTGCTAATTATTATAATTATCTTTTTCGGAGCATTCGTATTGAATTTTTGACTAACACCGCCTGCCTGAAGTATAATAAATGGAAATGTATGTGGATACGAATGAGGTGATGAGATTGTGGCATTGCGTATAAGAGAAGGGGGAATTTAATTACGCCAATTACCATAATCATACCCGAACGATATCGACATAAAAATCACGTACTTCCTCCGATTGCATCGTTCTCACATACACTCCATTTTATTCCCCTGAACCTTTTCAATTAATCAATACCTTTCAACTACTAACGCATAATCGCAGCCAGTCCAGTGCAACATATACCCCCAACGCATTCAAAAACCATGGAAACAACATTTCAAGAAAATTGAATAAAACATAAATGAAGAGATATTAATATCCTTTTAAAGTTCAGACCAGAATTAAAATACACAGTGAACAAATTAAATAAACAATGAAATATCCTCGAGCTCCCTCTCTAAATACAGCAACATTTATTTTTCTCCTTTGCTAAAGTTTGATAGAGACTGTCTAACAGCGGCCAATAAATAAAACTAATTATCGAAAACATTTAATGTATCTGTCTCCAATGCATCTCGATAGGAAGCGATCGAAACGATTTCGTGCAATTACCCGGCGAAAGAGTTGCGAACGCACAGTCGCCAAGAGAAATATCTTAATTGGAAGAAGTAAATATTAGAAGAATTATCGAAGGGGTTGGCAGTGGCCCTCAGACGAAAATTAAAATTCGCCGTTTCTCCTGCGAACACACGATCCTGTGGAAAGCAAATACGTTCCAAGGATCGGTCTAAAAAGGACTGAAATATATAGTCGTGGCCCAAGGCGAGTTAATTCCGTGAAACGTCCCGTGGAAAAGGGTGGGCAGAGAACGTGTAGGAATCGAGGCGAGTCGTAAAAACCTGTGCAGCGGTTCTCAGTCGACGTTCACGATCTCTAAAATCGAAGAAATAGACTCGGCGAGATCGTATATCGAGTTCGATTTTTCGGCTCGACAGGCGAATTACATCTGCCTGTACCTTAGGGGGTCAAGATTCTTGCGATTGGTCTGGCAAGCCAAAGTAGAACAAAAAAGGGAAGAAATTAACCTGCGATTAGAAAAAGAGATCTCTGCAGTGAATCTGTGAAAATTATTTACTTTCACTCTCGAACAGAGAAGTAATAATGATTTACAAAAAAGAAGGAATTTAGTTTCCCCAATACTTTGGATCTTAGAGTAGATAGTGATCTGTTTATACAATCCGTTCCTCCAATACTTGATCCAAATACATAGTACATACTGCCTCCATTCCCCTTGAACAGTTTCACCATTTTCACTATTTCCACGCATTCGGGTCAGCGCAGCAAAGAGGAATTAATTAGCCCCGTGAAAATATCTTGAAACCACTTTTCCAATCTCCCTCGCGCAACGTAACCGAAGTTATTATTAACAACTTTCACGGTGTCCCGTGTCTATTGGCCGAGGGGGATGCTTTATTTCCGGTACAATGTTCGTTGAATCAGAGGGGACAAGGCGGTTCCAGGGACTTCGATGGCCGGTAACGAGGAAAATTCCGCTGGAAACCAGCCACTGCGATCCGATTAAGGGAAGTTCCGTGTTCCAGGAATAGGGCCAGGTGAAATATGAACGACTGGTACGTACCGCGGGGAGAGAATGAAAATACTTTATGGCGCTGGTTGAAGCGGCTGGGATTTCAACCCGTCGAGACCGTATTCGATTAGTTAACCGGCTTGGCCCGCTGCTTTTTGTCCAACCGACTGTTTCATCGTAGAAAAAAAAATTCGCGAAAACTGTTTCCCTTAGCGTTCGTGGATTCATTCGCTTTTTCGTTTTAAGGCGGTTTCCATTTGGAACGGGGGTTCCTGTTCATTAGGATAATCAAATGTTTGACAATCAATGTTTGAAAAGTATAATACAATATGATGATTGATTTCTATTTTTTTGGAAACGTTATTTTGTGATTTGTTTAGCCTGTTGGCGAAATTATTTATTTATCCAGCGATTCCTTCTTTTTCTTTTAACGTACCTTTATATCGCGTACTTTATGTACGATATAATTGTATTATTGTTATTATATTTATGTGTGCAATGGAGTGTTGTATGAACAAGCTACGAGATTGATTAAATTTTTACTCACACGTTTATTACTTCAAGTAAGACAGCTTCGTAACTATGGTGATAAATAGAGTAAAACATACCTGTAACAGAAAAAGGGAACAGTGAAATTAGCAGAATCATTTTAACGTTGAAACAAACATGTGAGAGAAACATTTACGGTTTCATTTCCACAGAAATGACGTAAATAATTTCAATAATCTCCGTTCACATTAACCGGTATCATTAATTATATCCTACCGCGGGATCGCAATAAATAAAACAATAAAACACTCATACGGCACATGTCCCATACGAAATTCCACAGAAATCGGACGCATTTCCATGTATGTAAATCGCAAGACTCCGGAAACCATAAATGTCTCCAATTCCAGAACTCTTAAAACTCCCTCTCCACCCCGTACGTATGTACTTCCAACCGATCAGCTAAAAATTCCAAGCGACAGCAACTTCCGTTATCAACGTCGAAGGAAGTCTGCTCCACCTCCAACCACAGATTAAACTACGCTCTATGTACATCGGCTGATTGAAATTAAACCTCCAGCCAAATAGCAATGAATCTGGCGCCTTTTTTTGTACCATTGAATTTCGAAACGAAAAAAGGGCGACGGCGAAACAAAACAAAGAGGTAGAAAGAGACAGAAAGAGGCAAGAATGGAAAACGCAAAACGGAAAAGCAATCCCGTCGAAAACGAGGAAAAAGGTCGACCAAGGGGGAGGCTGGATAGTATCGATCGATACGATCGACAGAACGATCTCGACGACGCGACGAGAAAACGAAAGTATATACCTAAACCCGCAGCTGTTCGCGCGGCCATTTCCATACCAATTTCTATTCTATTTCCGTTGACGTGGCAATGCCGTTCAATTATAGACTGCAATATCGAGAGGCACGTTTCCCCAATAACCACGCCGCCAGTCTCCATCGATATCTCGACCAGCTAGGCGTCGACGCTGCCTTCGTTGGGCTATGCCCGACGATTTCACCCCGTTGTTCTTCCGTCTGTTCCTCTTCCACCGCTTTGGCGTTTCGTAATTATCTCGAGCGGCACACTCGAGTCGATGGAGCGCCGTGTAAATCGAACGGCTTCGCGATTTGGATTCTTCTTTTTTTTTGGTGCTTGTTCCTTGGTTTTTTTTCTCCGTTCCACTTCAGAGGGTGGAGAGTGAATTTTTGTGGAGATAGAACCGTGTGGGGGGTACGGGGCGGTGGGTTCGATTAGTGGTTGAGATTCCTTACTGGTTATTAGGAAGTTTTTGGGATCTTCGATCGACCGATATTCGTCGTATAAATTAATTCCTCGTAGAATTAAATTGTTCAAGATTCTGCGTGTAACGTTTATCGAGGCATGGATGCGAGATCCATTGAAGACTATCTTGACGTTTCGCCAGCTTTGCAAATGTTGGTTTTATGGGGTTCAGATAACAGTGATACCGGCGAAGGTTTCGAGACCGGTCACGTTTAATTTAACCGTCCGCCGGAAGAAATGAAATGAGTACGTACTTCCTTCGAACACAAAGTCGAAGACTCTTTTCTTTTGCAATAGCAAAAATATCATTTTCCTATGCGCCAATTACTGCCGAGTAACGAGCCCAACAATTACTACGTCATGGTTGTTATTTTTCCAATAATTTAAAATCGCCGAGAACGTCGAGACGTCGGACAAATTATCCTAACGAAAATGACCAAGCCCCGTGCAATTTAAGATAAAAAAGGGAATAATGAGCGTTTCAATTTCCCATTGGTTCTCCAATTAATTAAAAGGATGGAGAGCCAGACTTCGCAGAAGATTAACATACGGGAAACGGGAATACGGAGCAACCGGTGGAGTTGGTTCTCGTTCGAAGGTCAACACGATTCGTGAACGAGAACGTTGTTGCTCGGCTGTGAAACGGCAGTCTGTTGAACGTTTCAGTCATTAAATCGTGGAAAGAAGCGTGGAATGAAACAGAAGCTGCTCGAGCCAGAAAACGAGACGGATGTAATAAAAATCGTCGCGATATTACGCGATAACCACGGACCAAGATTCCCATTCATAGAGTTCAACACGTGACTGGCTGCCGCTTCTTCCCCGGTCACAAACGAAAAGAGAAATCGTTTTGTTCATTGTTTCCTGGCAAATTTCGTTTGCACTCGTAACTTTCGCCCTAAGGTCTCCGAAGTTATTCTCTGTCTGCGCAGTATTGCAATACGTATAATCAACTTGCCATTCCCCTTCGCCGTCCACCCGTGCAATGAATACATGTACACGAGTGGAATTTTGGAAATGTTTCCCTCGCATAATAAACGTAAATAGGTACACTACGAGTCATTGAAATTTGTGCAAACGTTTCTCCACCATATAGTAACCTATCATCGTAATTATTTATACCAATTGTACCTTACGTATTTAAACAGAGCACCTAATTTTTGTTTAATCAATAAAATCTGCACCGTGGACCCTTTCATTCTGAATGGCAACAGTTCGTAAAGTTCGCCCCGTTCATACGAAATTCCATAAATAGTTAAAACAGTCGGAATTGCTTTCAACGACTTCGTCCAATTTAATATCAATTAAAACAAAAGCTAAAATACAAAAGCCGCTGCGAACGCGGTCTCTTATCAATCGTCGGATCACTTCTGCATTCGATACGCCATTTTCAAGTGCGTTTCTCTATACAGACCTGTATGCACGTATGTATACGTGTGGTCAAAGGACAAAGGATGAAAGAGTCAAGGAACAATGGCTCTGCTGCCCCGTTTCCCTCCCACGCGCCAAGTGTACCGAAATTAATTATATCTGCGTCGCGACAAAGGGAGAAAGGGGTTGAACGGGTACAGGTGAAGAACCGTGGACGCTCGAAAGGGTTGAACGGGGGGGTGGAATAAAACGGGGACTTCAGTCGCGCGAGTGGAAAGAAACGGACGAGAAAAACTGCGAGCCAGAAGCGAAGGACGAAGGAAAACAGCTGGCGACACGCTGTGAATTTACGAGCCTCTGGTTGAGTGGAAGCTGAAGCTACCCTGGTAGCAAACGACGAGTGCTTTTGGGTGGTTTTTCGCCCTCCTTAGATTGATAGTTTGTAGTCGAGGCGGTGACGTCGTGCTCCGCGGGGCCAAAGAAAAATTAATAACACCGTGAACAAAAGGCGGCACGGAATCGTGGAAAAATATCGCTCGTCGGGAGAGGAAGAGAACGAAAAAAAATTGGAAACGTGCAGAGAAAGCTGCGAAGTATGATGGGACGTTTAAACTGTAGGGCGAATGGAACGGGATGCGATAGGAGGCGAAGGGGAAGGCACAGAGAGGAAAACACGGCGTAGTTAACGGAACAATGTGAAACTTTTATTTAATGATAGAATGAATATGAAGTAATGACGCGGACATTATAATAATGGGGCTCGAGACGGGGAATCGTGGGATAGAATTAATATGAAAATTGGGGCAGGAATTAAATGTAAAACATTGCGGCCCAAGTAATTCCTCCGTGGAAGACAGTGAAAGAAAAACAAGTGCACGGTTGTAACAGAGTGTAAACGAAAGAAACGAAAGCGAGCGAGAATCGTAAAAACCGCTCCGAGAGACAGACTAAACAACGGAAGACAATAATCCACGGGAACCGTAAAGAAAACGTTATTAAAAATTGCAGAACGCAGGAACATACATTTCCCGGAAAAATGTACAGAAAAGCGAAACTCTGACACAGATTCCTAAACAAAGAAGCAAGCAAACCACAAAAAAAAGAAAAAGAAAGAAGAAGAAATCCTGAACCCCGCTCGGAGTGATGGTTCAACGAAAAAATAGCAACCCTTCGCGCACCAAGAATATCCACGAAAAAGAACAGTGCACAAAAACTAAACTGCACAAAGAACCGCGGAAAAACAATATCGCACACCCGTGTAGAACAATCAACCAGCCCACGCGAAAACAATTACAATCCATCGCCTCGATATCGTTCAGGCACTAACCGAAACGCAGAAACGGAAAGAAAGAAGGAAAGGTAGAGAGAGAAACAAGATATGACAAAAACAGGGAAAGGGAGAGGGTAAAAAGCGAAGCAACGAAAAAAAAGAAAGGAGTCTGTACCACGCAAAGAGACAATAGAAACGAAGGCAAAAGCACGGGACAAAAGGGGTGGAAGCAATTAAACGAGTAGAATCGAGCAGAAGGGAGGAAGAACGCGGAGGAAGCGGCAATACTGTGACACGCATAGGCGTAGACACAAGGCGGCGACGATAAGGGAAGGTTCGAGCGGGGGAGAGAGAAACAAACAAAAATAGAGGCAGACGAACAAGGAGAAAGGAGAAGGGGAGAATCGTGTGGCAAGACAGACAGGAAACGAGACGGAAAAGCGGAGGCAGAGCATGCGAGAGACAGACTCGTTAGTCTCTCGTCAAAACAAATCGCGGTGGCTTAAAATCCCGCGTACCAGCCTCCACTCCTTCGCGATGCAAAAAGTCAGGCTTTTCTGTAAAGGAAAAACCGAGAGAATAAGGGAGAATAAGGGAAACGGTGGGGTGTTCGAGAAAGTTTGGAGGGAACGACGGGTTTTGGAGAATCAGGTGGATTTGTTTGATGGATTGTTTATCATAGTTATATCTCTTTCTGTTTTAAATGAATTTCTTTCGATTTTAAGATAAGAAAGTTTAGATGAAAATAGCCCAACCTCGTGCATTCATAAGAAACGAAGAAATGAAATAAAAAACTAGAGTTTATTCAAACACCCCCTTTTAATGTCTTAACATTTTGTTAAATTTCCCACAAAACAGTTATGAAAATAATTAAGCATTTCATTAAACGTTATGTATTTTGTTTCTTATATAATATATGTATATTCGATGAATAATCCGTAATAAAATGTTGTTCGTTGATCATTAATATTTCATAGTAAAATTTTATTAGAAATGGAAATGGATCTAACACATCTGGACGACAGTGCTGTACTTGCTAATGTATTAAGTACATGAAATGTGTGCTTACGTGAAAAATTCGTGGGACGTAAACGAGAAATTTGAAAGTGGAGGAAGAGATAAACTAGGGCAGGATATGAATTTTGCTTGAAAAGAAAGGGTTGCAGGGGATGAACTTGTTTCAGCCAGAATTTCCTCTCGCTGACGAAGAAGGTATTTCGCTATGGAATTTTGATAAAAAATAACGTGCACGCAAATGGAATGGGGCACTCGTGTACGAGGAATTTTGATGGGGAAACAAAGAGGCGGAGTCGTAGAACTTTTGCGGCAAAAGTTTTGATTAAAATGAAAAAAGCAGAAAAACATCGTAATAGGTACTATTTTTACTGTGAGCATAATCGAATATTGGACAATAGAGAGAGGTTTGCAAACTGTCGTATGTATGGGTACAATTTGTTTGTTTTAATCTTTAAGAGTTGAAAGATTCTATCGATACATTTTATTAATAAAAAACGTTTCAGTAACCATCAAACCGAATCCAATTACGAACACAATAAATACAGGAAAATAAGAGAATCTAAAGATTTTCTTCAATCAAATTAAAGTAAAGGGGGGAGCTATTTTTTCTTATCGCCCGAAGAGCACGCACCAAGTTTATTACCGTGTAAAAAGATTCTCCTCGACTGAAGCACACATAATTAAATAATAAGAAAAAAAGCAAGAAGAAGAACAAGAGACCTACTCCACATTACTCTTTTAAAAAGCTTTGATAAAAAGAAGAAAATATTTGCTTCCCCCAGTATTTCTTAAATTAAAACGAAGAAGATGGCCCCCGTGTTCGAGAGTGCTCGTAGGGAGATTATTAAAATGGAAGAGGACGTTTATTTTACGCGGATGCAAGCCAAGATTCCAGCCCGCTGGAAATTTACGCGATGAAAATAGTTTTATATCGTAGAAAAGAATCCTGTTACCGGCGAATACGGGGCTCGTTTCGAAGTACGCGAAAACTCTTTGTAACCGGTCGCTCGCGAACCATCCGGGATTTCCAATAATAACTTTTACGACGCTCAAAACTTTCTCAAAAAGAATGCAATAGCTTATGAATAAAAAAAAACAACGGCTTGAGTGGGAGAAAATAAAAATAGGAGGGAAGATGTGTACGCGAGAAAAGCTCGCGTAGGAAAATAACGAGCATCGGTTGGTCGTTTTCCATGGAACGCGGTAAAACATCCCGTGCATCGTTCACTTCCGGTTAGGTTTTGCAAATTTCTCGTGCTGCTTTCATACATGTTTACATAGGAAGCAGGAAAGAGGGATACATTATTATTTATTCGTTTTCATAAATGTTCCCGAATTAAGCATCTTGAAACGAAATAAATAAATGAATAAATGAATAAACAAATAAATCCCGGACAAAGACAGAAATAATAGAAATAAAATAAATCGCATCCCTTTATAGGAAAACCGCACCAAAAAATTCCGCCCTCTCAGGAACGCTTCTATAATTAACCTCTCGATCCACGAATAAATATTCAACTATGCAAAGAATAATATTCAATCGCGAACGACAATTCAACCGCACGAACAGCTACAATTCTATCCGAGGATTGAATCCACCCTTTAAAAAGAAAACCAGACGCTCACGTTTACTCGCACTTTCGTGGTCCCGGTTCTTTTAATTCACACGCCTCGACTTCTTTCATCCCCGGACCAGCTGACGGAGTTACGAGGCGGAAACAAACAGTCAAACAAATAAACTGCGACCATCGTACACGCGCTTGACGAATTCCAGAGTGATAAATCTCAGCGGTGGATCTTGAGCATTACGCAGCGCCGCGTATTACAGTTTTAATCCTCAATTTCAGCCGACGACCGGTGGCTGATGAAACATTTGCAAGAAGACGGAGATTGGACGGAGAATTGAATAGAGAAACGACCGGAAACGCGTCCCCGTTGAAACAAGACGAGGCTGACTCGAATTGTCCATTGATGATTCGTTTCGACGTGCATGCAGATTTTTATTACACATTATATTATATTTATTTCGAATCGAAGCATACATCGAATCTCTGCCAACGAATTGGTGAACGCACTGAAATATTAAATCGCTCTTACAAACGTTTTCAACAAATCGCTTGAATAATAAACAAAAAAAACTGTGTCCATCAGCAGTCCCTAAAGCAACCCGACAAAATTCGAAACCTATTTTAACGAGCGACGATTATTCGGTATTCAATTGTCCGTCTGGTCGCCTGATTTTATTACCATACGCCCGCCAGACGATTCGCCTGTTAATTCAATTGAAACCATTTAGGAAAAGGAAAAGAAAGAAAATCAAAACGAGCACAGCCAGACGTCGATTCCACGAGATGTACGCCTGATAAAACTGCAAACAAGTCTCACGATCCCTTCCATCCTGGAGCTGGGTTTATTACTTTATCGGCGTTAAACGTGCTCGATAGGAGGATAGCTTGGTCGAAGACAAAGTCGAAGTCGTTCGAAGGGGGTTAATTAATTCCGGCACCGTTTCCCGTCGCGTATCGCGTGCACCGCGAGCATTTCCATAATGGGAAATTAGAGGAGCAACTGGCAAGACTTGGGCGGAAGTGTGCCCCGCGTATTATTTCAAACCGTCTGAAATTATTCTATAACGACGACCTTGCGGGATACTCGATGAAGAGGGCTTCGTCAGAAAGGGAATACTGATTCGCGAGGCTGACGACAAGTTTGCGTTTCCTTAGCGGTTACAAATACACCGCCCCGTGATCCTCTGCAATTGGCAATTATAGCATTCAACCATTTCGCTGTAACGTGCCCGAAATTGGGAATATACTTGGCGCGCAAGGTGTACAGTTTTAATTATAATGGTAAGTGTTCAAATGAGCTGACCGAGGTGCGATATAAATAATTAAATAAATGCAATTTAGAAACAAGAATTAAAGAGACACAAGAAGGCTCCAAGATGCGTTTTGTAACGATTCTTGCAAACATATAATTGCAATTATTGCGTCCCTATACAAATTTACAATATTCACCGATCGTGATGATAGAATTACAATAGATAACGAAGCAAGCGAGACATGTATATAAATTTTCACGAGATATCCTGTGTTGTGCGGTCGGGGCAGCCCCGAGATCCCATAATCCTCCTCCCATGGGTATTTCGAAAGCCTGAGCGCAGAGAATCCCATACGAGCGACCATGTTTGGCTCGGGTCCGTCTTCCTCTTGCGCCCACGCACCAATGGCACTCGATTGCGTAAAGCGTTGCGCTTCAAGGGAGCATTAGTCCACGGGAAAAAAGAGGAACGTCCACGAGGCATAATCGCGTCGATAGATGTCCAGGTAGCGATAGAGGCGCGGCTATCTAACGGTAATCCGTAGGTTTAAGTGGAGGTCGGGCTCCATTGGAAATGGGAAATGAAATTTATGTTACACGAGAAGTAAAAGGAGGAGTCGGAATTACGAGTGGAATTTTGTGTTTCCCTTTGTACGACAATTTTGACAAGATTACCGACAATGACTAATTCATTTATGATCGGTATTTTGTTGGCGCATTTCTGTCGGGGCCTGTTACACTTTGGATAGATGTGCGACGTGAAATTTAATTGTTAGTGCGCGATTATGCCCGGAAGGCAAACATCTTCGAGGAATTATTTTGCAAACGAGTGAACTTTTTGTATTGTGGTATCGATGGCAACGACCATATCTTTACCTAGGCGACAAATAAGTTTGTATTTACATTCGGTTATATTTGTATTTGGAGCAATATTCGCTAGTGCAGTCGAGTTTGTTTAATCGGTTAACTGGGTCACCTCGCATTCAGCGGCTGCTTTTAGACACAGCTTTAAAAATGAGTAAACCCCAATGAGCTTCCTTTGGCTTTCGCAAATGTCAATATAAGGCAATGTACATACTTTTAGTACCAACAATAACGACGTGCTTCAAGCACAGGACATTTCTCACTAAATAAATTATTATACCACATTCAGAACAATGGAAATATACATAACGAGTGAACTCGTTAGACGTTTCTCAATTTCCCCGATTGGCAGGCCGAATACTTACTCGCACATTTTACGTAAATATCAGAAGCCCATTTTAAAAAGCAATCTATTAACAAACACTGCGAAATACACACCGAACTTTCTGAGCAAAGAAAAATAAATAACGAAATCTTTCAACAAGAACTACCGCCTGAATTTCCCTCCATGACTTTCAATTAATTGAATTAATTTTCATTTCACTTGGAACCAATACCCCGAGCACGCAGAAATGAAGAAGAAGCCATTTCGAGAAGCAATTACTCTCGCGAGAAGGACCAAGGGAAAAAGTTAAAAGGAGGAGAGCAAAAAAAAAAACAGGTGGCAACGAAGAATTATCGACACGAAAGGTGAATCGCGACGACGCCTTCTAACGAGGAATTTCTCGCGGTATTAACTCCGTATAAGCTCGAAGGTATTCGAGAACGGCGTGACACGCGTACGAAATAAAGATGAAAAGGCGAGAAAGCGAGGAAAAGGAGATTGCCAAGGCTCGACGGCCCATTCTGACACATGTATCGATTCGTCGACGCTTCCAGCAACCGTGTCGGAAGTTAAGTAGAGAAACGGGGCCTTTCGTTCGTGCCTGTATTCTGTATCATCTGCGAGGAAGAATTTCCATCGTGGAAATCCCCTGAATCCCTGGATCCTATACGCGAAGAAACGTGGAATGAAATTTTAATAGGCTTGCGAGGAGAGACTGGAGCGAAATCTTTATACAATTTGCGATAACCACGATTCGGTATGAAATTATGGCGGTACAGTGATTAAATCTCTGCAGAATTATAGCGAAATGAAAATTATGACAGTGTAATCGCGACTAAATTGCTGTACAATTAGAACAGAATTGTGACGAAATTAACGAATTTCGTTTTGAAATGAAATCGCAGTGCCACGCTAGTTTCACGGTGCAAAATTCCGACAATGAGTTTTTCGACGGAATGAACATACTCTTTGTGCGTACGGCATCTCAAATAGGTGAACATTGACGAGATAAAACTTGATTTAATGTAAAACTACCAGTATCGAAGAGGTAAACGCGAGGCGGTAGAAATTGAATCATTTCTTCTGCAGTTATTCATCATTTGTTACATTATATCCGCGTAAGTGCATAATTTTATTACACCCAAATATAATCTAATACAGTTGCACTTCGATAATTCTGACTTATCAATCGATCCATTATCTAACATTCGCCACATCATTCTATTAGATTCAAGTCAATAACCTTGTTTTCGTAATAGAATGTAATAGAACGAAATTTAACGAATAAACTAACATCATTTAACTTCAACAATTCCGACTTCCTAATTACTAAATAACCCTTCCGCTTTCATAAACGAATCAACGAATAATAAGCACGCAGATTACCGAGGGGTGTTCACCGAGCAATATAAATCCATATAAGTTGGCGATCCTGTCGAATCGATCGAAAATTAAAAAATAAAACTATCAATTGACGCAGCCCGTCTAGCCGGCCAGTAATAAGCGGATAATCGTCAACTTTCGTCGAGAGATTTGGGTTGAAAGGGCATTGGTTTCGCGGGGTCTTCATATTTTATATCGGGCAATCCCGGCTAAGTTCTCGATTAAATTAGACGGGCCAGCGCGAGATTCGATTGCCGCGGTTCAATTTAATCTACGGATTCCCGAATCAAGCGGATTTAACAGGATTATACTTTTCACTCTCTCCCTGGCCCCTTGCGTTTACAATAGCGATCCATAGGCCAATCCAATGAATTCGAACGACGCGATAAATTCTTCCTCTGTCGCGGAGACGAATTGTCCCCGCGCGAGAACGAGAATCTTGAAACGTGGACGAGCCGGTGTCTGTCGTCGGATAACCTCAGGTGATTTCAATTATCGCCAGCTGACTCGCGAACCGACCCATCCTTCCTCCTTTTATCTTTTTAATTGAAGAACCTACCCGCTCCTTTTTCACCCTTCTGTTTTATTTTATGCAAGACAGTCGGTGAAGGAGCGGCAAGATTAATCAATTATTCAATTATTCTTTGAATTCAAGCAATTCAAGTATTCTTTTCTTGTTCCTTTCTCTGTTTGTCGTGAAATATTGTAATTCACGAATATTTTTTTGGCGCCATCGAATTGAGAAGTTGTCTCCTTTCTTTGTTTTTATTGTTGCGAGATTTTTGCTTCGAAAGCTCTTTTTAACTGCAGACTGTAATTGCATTACGGGCTTGAATATTTTACTCCGTGTTACATTATCGTGCGATACTGCCGGGGCAAGTTTTTCATCGCTGATCATAGGCGAAACTTCGGCCAGTGAAACTTTTAGATGTCTGGTAGTACAGCTGTCTACAGTTCATAGTTCTAAATAGAACGAACTGTGTATTAACTTTTTTCACGAAGCAATTGCGCATCTTATGATAGAAGTTGGCTACGCTTTGTAGCGTTCACGCTTGGAATGGCGAAGTGTCCAGCCAGATCAACATTTGACACGACGGCGCGTTACTTGCCACGCTTACTTGCGCAAAACAAAGATTTCATCTCCCATGAATATCCTGTGCAACATTTCCGAATCTGGCACTATTTATTCATTAATATAACCGAACGCAATGTGTCTGCCCAGGTGTGCACAGCTGAGTATAATTGTTGTACGATATAATTCTATGACATTTTAACGTTGCACAGACGACAATATTGAAAACAATGATAATAAATGTGTGCGTTATCCCTGTCACGATTCGATCGACACAGGGATTGGAAGGCAACAGGAGAAAAAATAATACCAAAATTAAAAAGGAGAACCAAACTGCAATTAATACTACATTCGAGTATCGAAGAATCGAACGGCGTTCGACGAAACGCACAGTGGATCAGATTGAAGGCAGCGATACGCAAAAGGCCATACCGCCGTTTCATGCCGCATAAATATGCATTAACCGAGGCTGAACCGTATTTTTTCTTCCTTTCGTTTTTTACCCACGGAATTATTTGTAGCCCGGTGGTCGCCGGATTATTTCACTTCCCGATAGCCCTGATTTAAATCGACAATGAAATCAGATAAATCCTGGCCAACTATTGATTCAATGCCGCCGTTCGTTGCATTCTAATTATGCCCCAGCCCCCCTGCGCATTGTTTCGCGTCCGCCGAACGAGCCAGAGAGTTTGGACAGCGAACAGGGAGCATAGAGAATTTTAAATCTCGTTCTTGGAAATTTTCCACGATGCCGTATTTAAAAAAAGAATCCAGTCGCGCCTCATTTTCTGTCAACGAATTCCGATTCTTCGAACATTTTCAAATGTTTTCCAACGAATGCACGCCAATCGCGCCAATCTTCCTCTTTACTCCCATATGCTCATAGGGACGTTGAGGAAAAATTTGAAAGGCCAGCTCCTCGTTTTAATTGGTTTCTTTGGTGCAAGGGAGTCACTGTAATTTCGATTCGAAAATGAATGAAAAGTTCGACCGTAATTTCGTCGTCGTAATACCTATTCTTTCCTCATTTTTATCTCAACGTAATTCCTCAAAAAAGAAAAGGACAAATAATAAAAGCAAGTAGATAAAACATTTAATCACAGAGTCCTGGACACTCTGCCGTAACGTTCGCATAATTCAATCAACAGACCGTCGCATTTCCATTGCAATTTTGCTAAAACGGAGACCGTGAAATGTATCAAAGGGGAGCACAGAGAGATTCTCATAAATCGAGAGGAGTACGACCAAAAATTCGCGAAATCCCTTCGCGCACGGGACGCAGACTGCGTGGGAAAGAGGCGAAGAGATGAAAAGTACGACGAGAAAAGTTGTCGCCCACGGGACGAGAGCGGCAAGATGGATGAAAGTTTTTCCGACCCTCGGGGATTCGGCGCGAAAACTGGAAAGTAACTAGCCAATTTCCAGGGGGCGTTCACCGCCCTTTCGGTGGCTTTGCGAGTGTTCACGAGGAACGAACCCGCGAGAGCAATGGTCGAACCATGGACTGCTGCTCCGTTTGGCTACGAAAGGACTTGGACGATCGCCGATCGGCGGAATCGCTTTTTCGTTCGAGTGGAAGCACCGCGAAAATGGGAGAAAATTGTAGAAATTAAATTTCAATTGTACGATAAGATGAACATTTGTAGTAAGACTTAAAAAGTTCAGATCGGTAAGGTAATCATTTTTCCAATGAAAATTAAAATATATTCTTAATTGCCGAGACACCATGAATGTACAGAAACTCGATCTAACCAGGTATCGTATTAATCTTCACTTAAATGAATCGCTTATCGAAATAGCAATCTGTTTGGTTGCACTACGTTTCTACTACCGTTGCGTCGATAAACTAGCCACTCTGTCAATAAACCTCGTCAATAATTGATAAGACAAGAAGAATCGAGAAGTACAATTAAAATTTCCTGCAAAAGTTCCCACGAACATTAAAAGAACATAGTACTGCAGGTATATCTCTCTTTCTCAAATAAATATTTAAGTCTTATAATCTCCGGTTATCCAGCTCGTTCAAAATTGTCCCTCGCCTTTTTAAGAGGCCCCGCGATTTTCTTGGCAGTAAAGTAGAAAGAAAATTGCTTGTCTACGGCGCTTGACGAACGATTTAGATCCGCGAAAATGCCGGCAGGGTATAATTATCTGTCACGAACAATAGGCAAGCTTGCTTGGAACCTTTCTCGATTCTTCCTCGCTGATAATGATTAACAACGGTCGAGTTGGAAAACCCTCGCCAGGGATTCTTGGGACAGGAGCCATAAACAGAAAAAACCTGTACGAAAGGTAATAATAATTTCGAAAGATAAAGTTAATGGGCCGATGAACGTTTTCTTTCGGTGACTATCGTACATCGCCAATGACTCACGACTTTCTTCCTTCCCTCCTACATTTTTATAGTCGCATCAACTACTACAAGTGGTCATTAACGATTTAATAAGCGCGCTCGTTCAGAATTAATGTCACTTTTCGCTTTGCAGAGAGTTCAGTTTCGTGTAGAAAATTCATGGACCGAGAAGCTTATTCAATTCCTAATTATATCTTAATTCCAGATTTTTGCCCGATATTTATCGCGCTGCAAACAATAATTGCGCCCAAACAAAACAACGCGAAGCGAACTAGAAACACTGTGATCGTATCGGGGCATGTATCGTAAAATGTAAATGAGGTGCGCAGAATATAAAATGCTGTTCTATATGTATACTTTAACATTACTTTCCTGTGCATTTCAAATAGCACATCGCCTCGCGTACTTGGTCGCACGAGGTTAATATATTTGGCCTTTGAAAAATATAAGTATGTATGTACATGCATAAGTGCATAGGTAGGTACATGTAGTAAGAACCGTAGTAACTACGAACGCAATACGATGCACAGGAAACGCAATCCAGAATCAGATTTCGCGTATCAAAAGCTTTCCAGCACAATGCCAATGAAGAAAATGTCAATGAACTTACGGTGATCGTAAAATTGTCGGAATTTTAATATACACACGTTTCGAGCATAGAGAAAGAAATTTAATCCGTTCACGGAAATCAATGGGACGAGTCTCGTTCAGACAATACGATGTTCATTGAAGAATTCTTTGTTTTTAGAATGAGACCACCGCATACACAGAGACAGAGAAGTATCGAATTGCGCGTGTTTCGACCATTGGACAAGACCATTGAGACGATCAATGGGGAGATAATGAAGACGAGATCCATTCACGACCCAACGCGATGACCGTTCGGCAACTTTCTCCGTTTCAAGAGTGAGACGTGAAATTTATTCGTCGACGTGTCGTAACCGTGTAGATACACCAAGGGAACGTTTCTGTCTACAGTTGGGCGAGTAGGAAAATTAAGTAATTACACTAAAAATAGAAAATGCAAAATACTGCTTGCCTATAAATTACCGTACATATACCTGCATAAATATAGTAGTGCTTCAAAGGTCACGGTGTTTTTGAAATGAGTCTTACTGTGTACGTGTTGCGTTTGACCGAGAAACCGTAAATTACATCCACCGAAAGGTTGATTTTATCAAACGAAATTGCCTCGGAAATAGAAATTGTTGTTCGGTACGAATAGTGCTCGACTTTCCTCGTATCTCGAGTACAATCTGCGCAACGAGTGTGACTCGATATTACAAGACACGAGGTTAATAGGCGTTTACGAGGTCGTAAGCCGTGTCACACCTATTACGTTTGAATCGGCGATAGCCTGCGTTTGTGATACACGATTCACAGCGAAGCGGGTGTATCCACGCACGCAATCACGCTCCTCTTTTTCACGAATCGTTTGTCTTGTCGGGCAAACTTATGTTATTCAATTTAACTTCAACGACTACGAACCGGGCACATTCCTTTTATTCGGTGTACATATTTGCTCGCAGTTCTTGTGCAGCTGGATTCCGTTTTGGAAGATATTTGAAATGCCTTTGGAACGAATGGAATTATGGAACACGATCCATTCTTCTATGGGGAATCTTGAATATACATGCACCAGGTGGTACAAAGTGCTGGGATCTTCCCAAATTCGTGTCGCAAAAATTTTCACCATTCATGGTACGAGATTACCGTGCTCCAATTATGAAGTTCATATCCATAGCTCGTCGTAGAAGCAACTGATCATAGTTCTGACTGATAAAATATCTCAAGGGTGGACACAAAAATTCGCCGAGGACAATTGCCGGCACAAATCAACGCCGCTGATTAAAACTCGACTTTCTCATTGCGCTGGCGTCTCGATCGGTATTCCACGATAATTAATTCCTCCGCGTTGGGTGCAAGCATGTGACTCGTGGGACGCCGATTGGGCGACTCTTGTTCGACGTTTAAGAGCGCGCCTTATTTGGTCTGGTAGCTGCACCGAAAGGATCTCAAATCAGCCGACTGTGTCGGTCGTAATCTCGCCAGACAAGAATGTTTCCTAATGTGCTCGATATTTCCATCGGGGGGAAACGATCGTACAAATCATTCCCATGACACCGTGAGAAATGAAACAGTTTTTCTCTTATAATAAACTACCTGCGACTAGAATCTGTCTCGAGTAAATTAGAATGCAAATCGTTTGAAGGCACGAGAAATCTGAGCAGCTCTGGCGTTAATGTCAACGAACCCCGTGAATCCCAGCGGAATTTTGAATGACATTACGCATCAATGGGAGGGATTACTACGTCTCGCTTCTAATGTATTCCCATTCTAAATTCCCGGACGTCTTGTTGTCGCCTTGACGCGGGCACCGTTCCCGAAATAATCCCCGCTCGAACATCGACCGACACTGTAAACAAACGGTCACGATTCACCGGGCGAAAGGTGGTCCTTGCATTCATTAATACGAAATACCTGATGCGTGAATGGGAAATCGCGCGACTCTTTAAATGGTGTGGAAACATTTTGATACCTTACGAACATTATTCTTTTTTTATTATCACTATGACTCGAATAGATTAGACGAAACGGTGGCGAATGATAGGCGAAATAGTAATTACTTTGTTTATTATTCCCAGGATTAGATTGGAAACTGTCATGAATATTATTATTATTATGAAGCGGAAGTCGATGGGCGAATGTTGCAATTAAATGTCACGATTAGCTAATGCTCGTTTAAACTTTCGTAATTCCAGCTGTTGTTTACACTTTAGACTTGCCATTTATTTTATTCCTTACTTTAGTAATTTCGATATTCTAATTTCTAGCCAATTACAATATTCGGGATTCTATAATATTAATTAATGTGCAGACTCAAAGATTCCTGTAGTGTGCAGATGGCTCAATGATATTTACAACGATAATATCTGTTAGTAACGCGTGCCTGATTTACAGCCTGATTCATGCGAACTCGAATGTTGACAACGACAGATTATCTGCTAGTAGAAGCAATCTGGACAGATAATGAGGCTAAAAGAGCGCGGTAACTCTATGCTGCCTCCTTGCGCGATATCATCACACGTGTAATGCTTTACACTTTATGCAAAAGGGTTAATCAGCGAGATTTAACGATGCTCCAATAAAGTGTAGATAACAAACAAAGCGTCGGCAAATTCCCGCAACGTGTAATTAGTAATTACCTGCCAAAAAAATTCCTCTGGTTTTCGAACAAATCGATCAGGGAGAGGGCAATCGATTAAAGGGGGCAGCAAGTCGCAGGAGAGCTCTACGCTGGACATTAATATCGCGCGCAGAATTTAATATGCAAACGAAAAACGAAACCGTGCCTCGATCTCGAGATTGCGGCAACCGGAGCAGAGACGTGATTTCTTTTTTCGTTCGATTGCGGTTACGCAACGAGCACGCGGCGATACGATACGAATATTTATAAATTGTCCCTTCTCCGTGTGCCTCTAATGGCCGATAGACACGAGGGACACGCGTACATACTCCGTGAACGAAAGCAGCCGGTTTATTATCCATAATAGCTTATTTGTCGCTCTTATTGCATTAATATCGAATGTTTAAATGAATTTCAGCATATCAGCTTAAAACACGCGGGGGCGAGATACGACTTGGACAGTTATTTGTCAATCTAAGCTAGTTTATTATTATTATCGTTCTTATGAATTTTCCAGCACAGATGATTTTGCTGCTGTTCTTACAATCGCTGCTCATTATTGTTATCATTCCATAGCGAACTGTGCAATTCAAACACGCATCGAACCGTGCTTCTCTCATATTCATCCGGTATTCCCAAACTAACTGCTGATATCCCGATTCTTGTAATAATACAACCGTGCTGCCTCGAATAAATGTTGCTCTCCGGGAAAACCGGCGGAAAGCTGTACGAATACGAACAGCTGCCGCAAGAAGACTCTACCGATTCCAAGTGCCCGAACCCCGTTCTTCCAGCACGGAAGAAAAACATTTTCCATGCCCCTTCGTGCTTAAAAACCACCCCCGAAATACGCATCGCGGTCAACGTTTCTCAGCGTTACTCAGTAACAATCATCCGCTATGATTATTTACCGCAAGAAAGCCGAGCAATATCTTCGCCGAACCTCGCCCCTAATCCCGAAACTCCCCCAATCCGACCTGCCCGCCGAAAACCACGAGAGCAGAGCGAAAAACAGGAGCGTGACAGGGAAAGAAAATAGTGCAACCCCTCGACACGTACATGTATAATACAGTACGGGGTATGGGGGCGAGTGCACGGTTTATCGAGTCGGTTCTCAACAGGAACTACAATATCAACGAGGGACTACCGCCGGGGCTGGGTGTGTGGTGAAAACGTGGCCAATGTGGCTTTCGCAGGCACTAACGAGCCCCGTTCTCCCAGGAACCTTCGGCTGTTTTTGCGTCGGGCGTGAGTCAGAAAATTTGGCGGATCGGTCAGGAAGGAGGGTACCGGGTTATTGTGTCCGTCGAGTATGGGGCGTCCAGTGAATTCCTGGGGACCGTTTTGCGCCAAGGATGTCCCCTCGTGACGAATACCGACGCGCCAGGACAATACAGGTATGGACAATGGGGACTGGCCGTGGGACCTTTATGGTTTCTTGCCGGCATATGCTTCGCCCGCACCCTGGCCCACGTGTACCGTGGAGACGCTTGATCGTCCAAGTACGGAAGGGTGGTTTTCAGGGCAAGTCGATTTTGCACAAAGAAGCTTGGATTTTTCAGAACGGTAACGATCGTTCGGTGGATCGGATCGAAGGTGGGATACGTGCGATGGATGATGGAATGGGGAGGATTTATGGAAGATTCGCGGTGGAAAATTGGTTAAATTGGAATGCGATTACATTTCGTTTATGAAGTTCAACGGTGAAGCAACCATCATCGGGTATTCAATTAGTAAAGTAAATGAAATATAAAGCTTGCAGATGAAGCACCGTGTGCTGGTTTATTTTGGAACAATATTACCGCTTGTAATATTCTGTATGAAAATTGGAATAATCAGTGTTACTAGTTATCAGTTCCATAAACGATATCGAAACAACATTTCCTTGTTCCCCGATTATATCGTGTAATTAATTTCAATTGATTTCGCCCCAAAAGGCAGACAAGCTAACGGCAATTTAAATTATCGTGCGACGTTGTACGAGTTGCAACCTAGCTGATCGAAGAAAAACCGGTTACACGTGAAGTTTATCAGGAGGTAAAGGTAACCCGTGAAAATTTGATTCGTCGATGTGACAACGTGGACCATCGATGCGATTACATTGAGTACCAAGTTCGAGTGGATCTTGTCGAACAACGATCGAACAAGTGCTACAGGTTACGACCTTGCGAAACGGAGTCCATGTACAGTTCGAACGTTACTTCCGGTTGGATATTTGCATTTTTCACTTCGAATAAATTGATTCTACCTTTATCAAAGGTATTATCATTTATTTGCTCAAATACTAAATAAAATTACGAAAAAATCTGCCGGCAAAATGCCGTCCAATTCCCTAACTCCTATATGGAATATTTTACCTAATTTAATTGACGTAATATACTCGAACATAAACCCATGAAAGCTCCAACAACAGGCAGCAACACGGTGTTTGTCTTTAATGCCGGAATGAACATTCTGCACGTAGAGGACGTTATTAATTGCGACAAATTGTACAGGTGCGCCTGGATCGAATTAAAATCAGAAAAACAAAATACTCGGTAGCTTTGTATGTCGATCGCAATAATTAATTACAATAAATCCGATTAGTTACCAATGGTGTTTCGGTTTCAATTATAAATCAAAACGCGTTACACCATCAATTTTTTCCCATTGACGCCACCGCGTGTTCATTGCGTCCACGATTGTAGACGTCGTTATTGGAAAAAAAGCTGCCGGATGCCCGGTCAATAATAAATTTCAATTAAGCGATGTACGTATGCATATACGAACACACAGGGCCACTCGTATGTTTTCCTTTAACACTTTTCAACCGTCGATAAATACTTCATCGAAAAGCATTCTCTTTTGGTCGTTCGCTATCGCCGCTACGGTCGCGCGAAAAATACTTGAGAGTTTCTCCGAAAAACAGTCGAAAAAAACGGCGCGTGTTTCAATAGTAGCAGGGAGTCAAATTATACAGCAACGTTCTGTTTTTGTATCTGGTGCTCCAATATGCCAAGTACCGGGAGAGAGAAACGGAGATAGAAACATACATAAACAACGGCCCAGCGATGATACGATATATGTATGTATGTATGTGTATACGTAATGTAAATTACGCGTGAAAGAAAAAGCGTCAGATAATATTCGACTCCTAGTCCTCTTGAACATGTGTGATACATGTGGCACAAAAATTTCTATACATGTACCTATACACAATATTATCGTAACGATAGGTTAAAAAACAAGCACGCTTCACTCCCATGATGGAGCAAAAATTTCGAAATAACCGATTCGCAGCGCACACCACGAGGATGTATACACATATAATTTCCGTTACACTGCCGTATTATGCAATTACGCGATGGTGAATGTGCCACGTAAGGTATCGCGTCCTTCCGAGAAGTGCTCCGAAAGAAAACGATCAGCGTTAAATCACCTTGGAATTCGAACGAACGAACGATGCCCTGCCTAGCTTGAGCGCGCTACGACGCGACGCACGATAGCGAGGGTAAACAAATTCGTGCAATTGGCGATCGAGTGTAAACAATCGTAACGTCGTATCGCTCCGAGCCGACAATGTTTAAGGCACGGGCATGCCTGAAGGATACCTGCAAGAAAACGACGCGACGTATAGGTAACATGGTGTGGACGCCGTGCCTCCGACAGGGGAATTCCGTAAGTGGAAGAGATCTCGAAGAAATGCCTTTGACGGACAGAAGGCGATCGCGTTCGAAAATTGATTGGAACGCGCGTTCGACGTGTTCGCGGGTTAAATACCGTGTCCAGACGAATCGTGAAAGGAGTTCGGGTCGAACGAAACGGCGAAAAAGGTTATCGAACTTTCGTCGGGGAAGTGACAGACGAGAGAAACAAGGCTACGTAAAGAAATATCGTACTCACCTCGGTAGCGGCGTTGCATCCCGCGAGAATGACGGCCGTGCCGATCAGAATCCAGTATATCCTCGGTTGCATTTTTCCTGTTTTTTTATTTTATTTTTGTTGCCGCTGGGCTCCGTTCGAGAGCCCCGTGGATGATCACTACGTCGATTCAGAAGAACCAAACGAAAAAAAATACGCGTATGCCTCAGGCAGGAACAAACCACCAAAAAAATTCACCGGAGCAACAACGCGACACACACCACACTGATCGATGAACCGCAAGACACTGAGGGCGCGACGATCGGTCGCTTCCATCGCCGTGCTGTCCGCCATTTTGAACAGATATGCACGCCGTTTCGTGGCCGTTGGAGTAAACAGCGTCCGACAATTTGAAAAATGCGCGTATAGTTTGAATGTGTCGAATGTACCCTTTCGCGAAAGAACAGTGTTTTGTCCAATATAAAACTAACGAGATATTGTGTTATTAACTTCGATAGTATTGAAATACAGTGTAAGCACTAAGATCGTTTGATCCAGATTAAAGTAGAAGTTTAATGTATAATGTGTGAGAAGTATATCACGTGGCCGGCCCTGAAATTTCGTGCGTGATTTGCAAAATGTCTATCGTTAAACTTGGATGTAAGTATTTTATGACCAAATATATTTATAAGGCGTGAAATATATTATCAAGAGAGACGTTATCGTTTATTTCTTCTATGTAACAATAGATAGGTGTGATGGGTGAATAAAGGAGAGCTGATGGAATTAAAAAATAACATGGCGGGAAACTGGTGGGTAACGGAAAAGGTCGCCATGATGGGTGAGTCTTTTTTACCAAAAAAATATTTATATTCAATCTGTGCAGATATCGATGCACGTAAGAGGAAAATGATTAAAATATTAACGTATTCATGTGTACATCATTTTTAATCGTAAAATACATGACTTATACTATCTTTTTTTTGTGCTCATTTTTATGAACTTCTAGGCATTAATAAGCATCGTACACAATAAATTATAAAATGCTTCACATTGTCGGAAAAATACGAGTATCAAAAGAGAACATATACATAATATCAAAATTATTTCTTGCCACTAGCTGACACATCCTTTTCGAGACCTTTTAAAAAACGAAGATTATCGTTTATAGTCCGATTATATTCGTCAATTTTAGTACGCATCGTTGTAACTTCCTCTTGCATGCATTTCACTTCCTCTTGCATTTTTTGCTTTAACAATGCCATTAATTCTTTATCCTAGGTAGAAAGTGGAAAGGTAATATTTTATATTTTTCATTATTTCACTGTTTCGTACATATTTGCGTTACCTGTTTGTAATAATATTCAGCTTCGAAGGCAATATCAGCATTTGAAGTATTTTTCGTATTTGAATCACTGTTTCGTCTTTTAAAGTATTTGTAATTACTAAACGAAAGGAGCAGTAAATTATAGTCAATTATTTGGTTCAAAGAATAACATAACCACGAACGGAAAAGACAAATAGAGATATCATTGAATGATAATACTTACCTGCTTGCTTCGCAAGACAAAGTTCGTAGGATATATCGAAACATTGTTTTCAATGATTTTAATTAAAGTCATTAATATTGTGAAAAAAATCGCTCGAAGAATGGAACTAAACAGAAATTTTGCAGCTTTCTGTCACGAACAGTAAAACATTTGAATACCGTCGAGATGCACGATTTTCATTAATATTACGCCGCTTCGCAATTAGTTTTACACAATAAACTTCATCTTTATAAGTACAAGAAAATAACTGGCTTGTAAAAATCTTAGTTTATATAGTATTTGTATATATTCTGCCATAACAAAAGAAAGTACAGATGCGACGATCTACTAACAGTTACTAGTAGTAATATACATACAACAGTTTACATGATTAGAAAGAGCAGCATCGCGATTAGAAATTAGGAATACCGCACAGCGTAAAATATCTTATTCCTTATTCATTTCTGAGATTCTATTTTTATGGCGATTTATGGCTTCCTGATGGCGTTTGATTTGTTCTTCGTGGAAACAGATCTCGTCATGAAGATCCTCTTTGAGTTTTTGAAATTGTTTCTTTTGCTAGAATCAAAGGAGATGTTAGCAGAATATAATTTGTTAAAATTACACAGAAATCTAATACAGTTGCATTTCATAAAACCGGGTTAATTGATAACAAAGACTTAATGTAACCAACCAAGTTATAAAAATATTGATCCTCATGGGCAGCTTCCATTTTTCCAAATGATCCACCTGCTGAACGGATCGCACCACCGCCGCCGCCACCATGACCAGCTCCAGATCCTGGTTCTCCGCTCATTCTTACTTGGCTGTAATATTAGATCGATTAAAATCACAATAAGTACCACCGAAGACTCTGGATTGCCAAGAAGAAAGCTGGTACAATGACAACAGTTCAAAATACCCAATGTACGTTTATACCATAACACTTCGAATAGCTGAGCAATTGAATATAGAACGGTCTAATCTTTAATTGCAAATAGTGCAATTAAAAGAGATACAGTTAAATAGAAGGAATATAAATGCTTGTCCATGGCGATGGTGCCTATAACTATTACATAAGTCGACTACACATTTATAAAATTCGATATTGCTCTGTAAGCCAGTTACAATGCATGAAGAAGTAACATCGGAATCGATCGGAAGAGTTATTCATCTCGCGTGGTCAGTTCTAAAGATAGAAGAGATATTATAATACAACGTACGTTACTTTCGATTTTACGTCGTCCAAAAACGAAGTGATAAAGCCGGGGTGAAGTTAAAGTACGCATAAAACGGAATCTGTAAAAATCTACAGAGTTTGCATTAATTATTGCACAGAGAACATTCTGCTTTTTATACCTGAATGAAGCCAAATTTCGTGAAAACGTAGCGATAACTCGTTGCATCGTTCCTGATGTGAAAATTTCGCAGTATAACAAGTAGCACCGCAAATTCTAGTGGAAACCATATACTACTGGCAAAAGGAGATTACGTCGACCGCACTTATTCTAGCAGACGTTTCACGGGACCGCCGTCCCGGCGCTCGTTTGGCGGCAATATTAATTTAAGTTTTCACGGAATTCGCAAACCTCTGTGTTTCACCGCGACTTCGAGCGTGAAAATGTGGACGTGGACGATGGAAATGGTGTTATTAAAATTGCACAATGCGTTTGAAAAGGAGCGGCACATTACAGTGATCCATAAACCGTGGAAAATATATACAGAATACTGAACTTGAATGCTAATTCCAGTGGCGAGAAATTTTTATGGAAAAATTCATCGGTTCCTATTGTTAACTTAGTGGCAGATCCAATAAATAAAATATACTGCTAGATATGAAAGATGGAAAATCTTATATTAAGAATAAGAAAGAGATCTTGGGGCAAGAATAATCACAAAAAATATTCGTTTCTATTGGGGTTTTTGAGTGAAGCATTTTTGTAATACTTTTTATAAACACCACACCATATTCATCTTTCGACACAAAAAATAAAACTGTACGACCTGTAATATTCAGCAGCTTGGCTCTCAATCAGGTGTTTCTTGATCTCCGATGTCTTCAATTCGTTGATCGCGGTCTGTTTCTGTAATTCTGCTCGTTCCAATTCTATGTTCAACATCCTCAGCTTTAATTCGTGTTCCCTTTGGGATACCTGGAACATCCACATCGCCCTCTGAACGGACTCCTCTTTTTCTCCAGTAAATCTACCCCTCTTTTCCTTCGAATTAGACAACGATTCATCCACGTCTAAAATTAAAAAATAGCAAATAGTAGCACTCAATTATAATCACCTTTGATGCTCTTTTTATATACAATTATTGAATATAATGTAGTAGAGAAACAATTCAATTCAATATATTATTGTACGGACAAAATACAATCAATTCGAGAGTACCATTTTGAGTCATGGTGTCCATGGTGTGGCTCTTTTGTTCGGCTAGGTCTATTGGGCTATCGTTGGAAATCGGTGGTCGCCTTTTATGTAAAATATTCGACTTTTTCTTACAAACTTCGTCCCGGCTAGCCTCCTCCTCAGTATTGCACTCATCGCTGTCCGGTTCGACTTTAATTTCGTTCACCGCTACCACTTCCGGTGCGGTAGCAGTCAGCTTGTCCAAGATTGACTGCAGGCTCGAACAGCTTTCTGCACTTTCCTGCCCGTTTTCATCCGAAGGATCACCATCGCCGTCGTTTTTTCTCGTTTTCTCTGTCAATCTCCATACCTCGATAGAGAGGTTCGATGGACGACACTTTGCTGCTTCTTCTGGGCCCAGACTCTTTACCTAATTGATTTCATACTAACGTTGTTGCTTGATCATTTTGCGCGGGAAGGTCGAAGTATTTGTTTCAGTATGCTTTATGTGAGAGTGGGGAAAAATATCTTTCTGACAGGAATAAAGAGATTATCCCCCTTTTGCGAATTGAAATTTCATGAGAGAAAATAAACAGGTGAAAAGACGTGGGTAGTTTCAGTATTGATATTACGGCGATTCTGGGTATTTGGTTATTATTATTATTGAAGTTGCTTGTAATTACAAGCTTGTATACAAGTTTGGGATTTAATTTCGCAATGGAACAGTGGGATTGTGTGTATATTATAATCAAATTAAAACGTGTATTTAATTATGCCGAGATTGCCAGCGGATATTAACAAAGTTAACAGGAAAGAGGATCGAAAATACAAGCTTTATTACGCGTACTTAATTATTCATTTATTTAATAAACGAAACCGTCCAAACGAAATCTAAAATTTCATTCGAAGGACTTTCCGAAAACCCTTGATCGATTGACAATCTCTGTAATCGATCGATTGAAACAAACGATATCCCCCCAAAAAAAAGAAAACAAAAATCGGTTAACCTTTTCAGCAAATGTGTACATCTCCATTCTCGCCTGCGCCTTCATCCTCCTCCATTGTTCCCTCATCCTAGTGATATCCCTGTCCGTGGAGAATCTTCCGCGGAAAGCGCAATAGATCTGTTGCCAGGCAAGGGTTTTCATCGCGGAGGCCGCTGCGTCGATCCTTTTGTTCTCGATCGCGTTCACGTGAGCTTTGATCAACGAGAACAAAGCGTTCTTCTCCTCGGGGATCCAGTTCTGTGTCCTCTCCCGTTTCTTCAGCAACACCTTGGTCGCGCCGGAAGACATCTTCCGCGTTTCGTTTCGTAGCTCCGCGAAAGATTTCAGACCGGCGCCGAACGAACGATCTAATTAATTTCGACTTAATTGCCCGACCACGACACGCACGTCCGTCATTTGCCCGCGTCGCGATTAGGTAATGTTTTGCTCGTTTACTTGGTTAAGCGCTGATTTAGCACTGTCAATTGTTTCATTCACGATGACACGCGTGTCTATAATGTGATCGGAAAGAACGGCAATCTCTTCTTCGTTTCCGTTCCACTTGATTCTATCGACGATTGAAATCTTTGGTACAGTATGGAACGGTTTCAGTTATCGATATTGGGCTCCAACGTTACCGCGATATTATGCAAAGATTCGAACGCCATCGCTTCTCTCTCTTTCGGGCATTCCACTCGTTTTCGCACTGCAGTTTTTAAGCAACGTTGATAATACAAATATAAACTCTGCTTAATTTCCCGCAGACTACAGCACATTTTAATATCATCCGGACCCAGACTCTGTTTCTATAGATACGTATGTACAGAATGATCGATACTCGAAACCATCCCTCAATTCCGAGAAATCTTCGCGAGCACAGGAATGAAACTGTTCTAGCTTCGAGGCAACGACAGGTACGTGTCGTTTTCTATTCTGTTGTAAATCAGAGGCAGAGTTACGATGATCGTAACAATACGTGTGACGGGTCGTTCAGCTAAATCGGAACTAAGGGACGACTAAACGTCGGCCATTTTGGCACGGTACTAGCTAGGCGCTCGATATTAACAAATCCTCGATTCTCAGTTGGGGCGAGAGAAATGGCAGAGTCGAGTGCGACCGTGGAGAGGAGAGACAGAAATGAGGGCTTTGGTTGGGGCGAGGGTGAACGAAAAGGGTAAACGGAGATAGACGAAGAAACGTTCAACGTTCCGCGCAACGCAAACATTGTTTCGTTTCATTTCGCGATCCGTCGTGAAAATTATATTGCGCCGTTTCCAATGTCTCCATCGTTTTATTGCGAATACAGGCTGCTCTCGGTGCTCTCGATACCGTCATCCCTTCGTTTTACCCCTTTGGTAGGAGCGCCGTTGTACGTTGGCTCAACGATCCACGCGATCCAACGACTTCCGTAAGAAAAATTGGTTAAAGTTTGCGTGCAGTGAAATTGCATTTATTTATTATTATCATTGTGTCATCAATTAATATGCTTATCGCCATTGTAGACGGTAATTATTGGCGCTGAATCCACTGTTAATATATGTAATGTTTAGACTGTTGATATGTGATATAAATAATGGAATAAGAATGCAAATGGGAGAGCGAATTATTGAATGATTCATATTTCCGCGTTGTTAATATTGTACAATATTCTATCGTTTGCATGATAAAGGACTACAAATTTTAGGAGTATTTTATTGCCTATCGTAATTGTCCACTTTCCACATTCTGGTGCAGCAAGGTAGTTAAAGATCGAAAATTTGATTTGTTATGGTGACCAGGGAAACTTGTTAGATCACGACTTTAATTGGATTCGTAAGTGTAGCTTAAGGGATGGTAAGTTGATTGGTCGAGGAAATGAGATTTGGGTTTCTTAAAGTTTGTATTGCTTCGCAGAAATTAAATACATTTTTATGGACAAAGTTTCGAGCGAAATTGTCAAGCTCCCAGATATATGTAATGCAGCCAAGTTGCGTTAATGGAATATTTTGTTTTATTTACATTTTAATAGTTCGTTGCGTTTCAGAGTAACAACTTTGAGATTCCATTTTGCATAATTTTCTGCACACCAGTATCGCAAGTTTATTTAAAAAATGCGCGATTCTGAATTATTTACTTATTTGGAGGAATTTTCGATAAATAAATTTTCCTGCCATTATGAAGTTACAGAAATGTAAAATATTCTCCAAATATATATTCAATATATCCCACGAACAGACCGACACATCAAACGAATTATTAATAAGAGCACTTTAATATCTGTCCATGCTTCTCTTTTCGTATTTAAATGCGTAAACAGCAGCGTGTCTGGTCCGCGTGTATAAATAAACAAACCGCGACCCAGCTTCATTAAATGCACAAATGTGTACATTAACCTATCATTTTCAGACTTACTCTGTGCAACGTCATATTCGTCATAAATTTATCCGACTCTGCCGCCGAACAAACAAACGCTGAATAATATTCACAATTTCTTGATCGATAACTGTTAACGATTTCAATTATTGGGATTAAAAAAAGTATTGAAAATTATTAGGCAGGCATAAAAAGAAACAATCCCGTTCCTACTAATAATATTATTAATGACAAAGTTATCATTGACAAAAATATATACGTTTCCCAACATTATCTTTAGACTACTTCTGTCAATTCCCAAATAATCAACACCATTTCAATTCACCACACTTTTACGTATTATACGTATTACGTATAAAAAAAGTTGTTTCTGAACAGCCAAGTAGCAAACACCATACAGTGCACCTTCAATTGTACACCATGGGCGAAAGTAAAATTAATCTACATACAATCTAAAACAATTTGTTCCTCAATAACAATCAACCACTAAATACCATATACTGCCCCTTTAATTGTACACCACAAACAAACGCTCTTCAATCCCCAATAGAATGCGTGTTAATGTTAATGTATCTTCTTCGCGTAATCCCTCCACCATTTAAACCACTACGTTCGTCACACCGTGGTTTAGTTGTGTAACGGCCTCCAGTTGCATATAAGCCACGCGAACAGCTCGTCCTCCGCAAAACCGTTCTGCGGTGACCAAGGTTTGCCTCTAGTTACCATAACACAGTGAATCTAGTCGCTTTAAGTCCCGTCTTCAAGCAAAATCGCCATAGTCAGACGGAACAGGCGATACTAATTCGATCTAGTGCATCCTTGAAGCCACCATAAAGATCTAAATTCAAAATCGGAGCTAAGCGTCGTCGATGAATCTCGAAACTATCACCATAGAAACTCGTCAAGGAACTGCTACTGTAACGTGAGATTAATGGATCGTTGTACGTGTTTCTCTAACAAGGAGCTTCTTCTACGTGAAGACGTTATGTAACGGCAGTTGCGTGTCACTTGAAGCACCCTCAGAATTTTCTATTATATTTGTTTGATTAAAAATAACCGGAGTTGTTGGAGAACTTTGTTTGCACCTGGATTTTGGGCACCTGGGGTACCGGTTGTAATACGTATCTCGTTTCCTTGGTAGGAACAGTTATTGTGACGGAACAAGGTTGGTTTGAAACAATTCGTTACGTTGTTTAATATAAATTAGTAAATTAAATGAGAAAATAAGATAAAAATACAGTGGATGGGTGAATATTTAGATGTTGTTAGGACAGTAGTGTTTGTAACAGTTGATTCGTGAGTGGTTATATTGTTATTTAGGATATTGCGAACATTTTTGTCGCAGTGATTTATCGAGACGATTTTCTACGAAACAGTTAGTGCACGTGTGGACAAAATGGTACAGGTAGGCAGGTTTGGTGATCAGGTGATGATACTTGAAATGAAGTTCATCGAGAAACTTCTATAACGTCGCGAAATCCGGTGGAATATAGGAAATTGGAATCTTTAACCTTTTCACGAGAATGAGAAGGAAACTGTGTAATTAATCATGTTACATTTCCAATCGAAATACCAAACTTTCTGCACACTTCAAAACGTCCCCAAAAGTATGTTATATTTTTTCCATTCTCTTTAAAAAATCTTTCAGCGTAAGGACTTTCATGAAACGCACATCGTAACAAAAAAGAGATAGAGAGTATGTGATGTCTGGTTTATTTGTTGATTCATCCTTCCAATCGAATTTATGCAGTGACAATTGCGAACAAAGTGCGAATAAGGATCGTTTAGCGTTGAAGGATATTTTTCCAGATCTTGTGGTTTCTTGCAGATAGAGACATAGGTAACACTAGTGATACTGTCGCTTTTCGAAAGAAGGTGGTACTCTTGGAGAAGGGGGCCGTCGATACTTTTTCCACTTCGAAGGTTTGCGGTTCAATGAGCGTATGTAGGTCTCACGAGAAATTGAAACTGTATCACCTTTCTTTTAGGACGATGCATCGAAACAGTTTCATAAATGTTTGCTTATGGTGTCAATGAACCTAGTTCGATATCTTTCGAGATAACAATTCGTTCAGGTACAAGTAATTTTACATAGAACTTTATGGGCAAAACTCGAAGAATCGTTTGAAACGAACAGTTATTTATCACAAATGTTTCTAATCGCAGAGAAAATAAATGAATTACAATTATAACAGAAATGTAGTAAATCGTTCGAAACGAAATATTCAAGAGGAATATCGCAGTTTCATAGAAGATTTATATGCTGTACAAAAATTTGTACACTTAAGTCTAGTTTAAAATCTTATCCCTCTTCTTCCTTGTGGGTGGATTTCGCTTTTGCACGGTTCGCTTTGTAACTCAGAATATTGTGCGGGAATGTGGCTCAGGGCTAGAGTTATCGAACATTTCCAAGATATGGACAATTCTTTTGAACTTGTTCGTGTAATTCGCATCGTTCTTGGATTAATCGCGTAGTGACTTACATAAACAGTACCATTATGCTTCTGGGCTGAATATGGTGACACACAAACCGGACCTGTACTTTACATAATCACAGTTGACCTACAGGCACACGATTGAGATAGTATTGGTGAAAGGGTTCTAATCACCACCGTAACGAGAATTCTTGGATCATTGTGAACTCATTACGTTTACGCTGAAACGAACAGCTGTGGCCATTCTTCGTGCAAATGAATTACCAGGTGTACGTAGCATAATTGGACGTTTGCTTACGAAATTTTCTAAATCGAGATACACCTACTCTAATTGTGAAGCAATATTGCACGTAACATTTACATACTTCATTTTACCCTTTCATTGTTTCAAAGAAGAGAATACATTAACACACAGAATTGTGCTTGCGTTTATTTTCGTTCAAATAAAATTATTTTATCGTTTAAACAATTTCCCCTGGAACAAACTTCTGTTTAATGTACAATTACAATAATTGCACAATGGATAATTGCAAGTTTTACAGAATATTCCGTGACCGTTCGATGAAAAGAAAAGTTGAGTAAAAGATCACCGTGACGAACTCCTTGAAGTGTTGCGGGTACCTATTATTATTCTTGTTACTAACGGAAGCTTGGTTATTACGCTCTCAAGGGAAAAAAAATTCTAGTTCATAAGCAGGAAGGAAGAAGTAGCTCCAGTTCTAGAGTGCACCAAACTTTTCCAGATGAAACGCAGCGTGACTTATCCGACTCTACAAACAAACATACAGAAGGATTTATGTCTGACTTGGCGGAACATTTCTTACACGGTGCAGAAAAAACGAAATGGCAACAGCCTACGTACAATATTCGGTCTGGAACACACGGAATTTATTCAATTGTTGCACGGAGGTATATGTGTTTCTTACAAACTCTTGCAAGAAACAAACAAGTGGGAAGACACGTGAAAATCAATCACAGCGACGAAAGATTAATTTCGCATTTTATTTTTAGTAAATGGTATAGTTAATTCCGGAATGTTGATGGCTATTATGGGACCAAGGTAATGTTCGCCAATTTTTCTCGACCCCGGAGTACTAAGCAAATTGCGGACTATGAAATTGCTCTGAAAATAAAACGAAAGTTTTAATTTAACTTTCATCAAATAATTCGAATCTATATAGAGAGGGAATGATTGATTAAAATTGTTCTTAAATTATTATTAAAATACTGGCACAATAACCGTCGTGGGAGAATTATAAAACCAACGAAATTATGTAGCAACGTTATCTTTCTATTCTTTTCGAGTACCAAGATTCATATCGGCGAATATTTTACCGTACACTGTATTTACACGAAAGACGTCCCGCTTAACGTTTCCGGATTAAGATTTTACCGTCCAGCTTTACCCTTTTTATCCAGGATCCCTGGAACAGTTTGCTGATGCGTTTAATATTGCAGTCTGCCCGGGATAGCAGAGATAAAATTGGACGTCCCGAGCGTGGCTCGTGAAAATTACGAGTGCTTAGTATTCTGGGGTTAATTGTTTCTAGGGCGGGGGCAGGAAGAAAGTTTTTCCTGTACTGAAAGGACATTTGGTATTTTCCAGCGGCGCCGGGAAAACTACATTGCTCGCGACGATCAGCCGTCGTGTGAAAGGTTCATACATCTTTCACTTTTTTACTTTTATTTAACAAATTAATCACTGTTGGGTTAGAAAGAGGAGAAATTAAATTAAAGTATTATTTTTAATGCACTCGTTTCGAACGAGCTTTGCTTGCAATTGGAAGAAATCTACTGTTTGAAATAATATCTGGCGTAGTTCTGGATACATCGCGGAACAGTTATCGTTATATGCGAACAGTGGTATGAAATAACAATTGAAATTTATTTGCTTAAGTTCTGGTTAGAATGAGTATCGTAATTTCAAACTCATTACTTTCTATACCATTTCTCTACGTTTATCGCTCGTGTGCTTTTTTTTAAATAAGAAAAAGTACGGTCAATACTTGACCAGTGTATTTTATATATCGATAGGTGAAGCGACAGGTGACGTTCTGTTAAACGGGAAGCCTATCGATACCGGTCAAATGATAAGGATATCAGGATTCGTTCCACAAACGGATCTGGCAGTCGATTCGTTGACAGTCCAGGAGCACATGGAATTCATGGTTGGTCCAAATACAATACTATAATTAAACTTGCGATTATCCTGAATTTTCTTCGACAGAATTATTGCTCATTCCTTGAGAATTTATTAATCCTATGAATTTGAATATAATTGCAGCTCATTTCGATAGATTTTTTTGCGTGCAATTTTTGCAACTATTTTACACGTTAATCTTTTAAATTCTGCCCTTTTTATGTTATCATTTGATATTCGTTGTCGCCATAGCGAAAACACTTTTTGGGGCAACGTGAGGAAGGTAGAACTGTTATTATCACGTGGTATATTCAATTATTAACGTGTAACGTAACTCATTCTTCATTGATCATTGATCTTTGACCATCTTTGCAATCTTATGCTTGAAGCCGATATGCCATTGATACTCTGCAGATAGATTCTGCAGAATCCCGTATCTATAGAATCTGTAGAACTCGCACAGTATCAATCACATAGTAGCTCATGATACATATTATGCAATAGTAAAAAGTTGTACGACCGTGATAAACGATCTACTGAATCAAATTGAACGTACGGAATGAAACATTGATTCTCTATTTATTCTTGGATAATATTTGTAGAACGTCATTCGTTGTTGCTTGCTATTCAAATAATACATTTTCTTATTAATTTCATAGTATTTAATATTTGTAGACATTATTATAGTATATTAATAATACTATTCTTTCACTCTTCCAAACTACTTACAACTGTGTAAGTAAAAATGACAAAAATTGAATCCCCCATAGAGTTTCACCTTGCGGCCAAAGAACACGCCTTAAAAGACTCATTTTACGTTTCGTTAAGTAGAATCCAGCATAACATTATTCCCAACTTTTCAAATCCCCCTTGCCAATGCTCATCGAGCCGTCAGCATCGACTGATTCGTTTAACGTTCAAGGAATGATTGGTTTTCAAGCCCATTAAAACTTGGTTATTGTTCTCGTTCGATCAAGGCGTGCATGAAAATGGACAGAAGGCTGCGGGCCAACGTCAGACGGCAACGTATAATAACATTGTTGGCAGAACTTGGTCTTGGAAAATGTGTCAGCTCGAGACTCGCTGCTTTGTCCGGTGGCGAGAGGAAAAGGGTGACCCTGGCTGTACAAGTAAGCTGTTGAAACGTGCCATCACCGAATTCTGTTTAATCTCCGTTGATTTTACAGTCAACCAGTCATGATAATTTATGATCGAGCGTATAGTGATTGTTGATATCAATGGTTAGAGCTAAATAACACGAAGTAAATCCTACTCATATTTATTTCAATTCTAACGACAAATTTTTTTAACGCACCCCTTATTTCATTTTCATGCAAAGTTGCCCAACACGTTGAGACAGATCAGGCTTACAATTTTCTTAATAGGAAATACACATAGGGTAGACAATTTTTCTAGTTACTCACCGAACCGAGCATTCTCTTTTGCGACGAGCCCACCACGGGGTTGGACAGTTATGGGGCGTTGACGGTGGTGAGGACGCTCAGGGAGGTTGCAGCCAGCGGAAGAATAGTCGTTTGTTCGTTGCACCAACCCGCTTCCGGTTTGCTGGAGATCTTTCACGAGGTTCTTTTACTCTCTGGCGGCAGGACCGCCTTCCAGGGCTCCTCTTACGACGCCACGAGATTTTTCGATAGGTTCGAACAGATATTCAATCGATTTTCCATTCGTTTATTTGTTTGTAGAATTTGTAAGTAACTTTCTTAAAAGAAAAGAAATAGAGTCGTTCGAATTTTATCGTCATTACTTGATAGCTTAATTGTGCGTTTCTTTTTTCTTTTATTAAAATATAGAATGAAGTGCCAGTTATACCTGGATGACATGATCGTTTATTAATAACGTTTAGACAGTTTGATGTACATAGTCTTGGCCTTCTTTTTGGATGAATATTTTCTGAGTCCATTTAAATAGAATTTAAATCTAGATTTGCTACGCACCGTTCTATTTACTCTTCCCTTAACTTACAACTTGGCTTACACCTTAGCTCTGTTATTACGTGAAACACTTTTCCAAAAGGATCCAATTTTCAGCTTAAATCTTCATTGCCCTCAAACCTTCAACAGCGCAGAATTCTACGTCTCTCAGTTATCCATCGATCGTGGCAAAGAGGAGGAAAGTTATCGAAAGGTAATTCGGTCATTTAACAGAAAGCAAAGAACTCAATTCACATGGAAAGAGATATAGACACAACACTGCCATGCGAACAAAAATTCACACACAGTATCATTACAGAAATAATTGTTATTCAATTTTAACCGAAGCAGTACCTTCCGGTATTCTTTATTTAAATCACTTAATCATAGTATTTCAATAATTCCATTATATTGTCGCGACGTTTCCCAGATAAAGTGGATCTGCGACGAATACGAACAATCGAAATACGGTCAAAGAGTATCCAAGCTCATCGAGTACTCTTATTCCTCCAACTCGGGCTCCGACGAGCTACCCTTAATATTCTCGGACGCCCCTTTGTCACCGAAAGGTTTCAAACAAGCCCGAACAGTGACGCAGCTTCGTTGGCTCACGTGGCGTTCGTACGTCGATTGGAAAAGGAACTCTGCCTCTCATATCTTGCGATTCATAACGTACATGGTGAGACATCGGCCGTGTTTTATGGTGCTTCCCCTTTGAACGAGTTAAGCCTGTCTTTCATTGCATTTTATTTCTTCTTTTCCTTCTTTCCCCCCCGAATCCTCTCTGCTTGGCTCTACTATACGTTAATAACTTCCGGATCGTTGAATCGTTGCTTCATTGTGCGACGTTTTTTTCTTCCTATGCGGATTATATCGTTTGGCGCAGAGAAATTGGTTTTGCAGAGAAGCAGTAATTCAAATAGAATTGATCGCGTTTGCGCGATGATTTTCTTAAGGGAGGATTAAAGGTTTTTTCGACGATTGCTTCTTAAGTTTAATTTGAAAGTTTCGCGGGATTCAAATTGGACGTCTCCCTTTGCCTCTGGAACGCTGGAAACTTTATTAATGCTTCCTTTGCTTCTTTCTGTCCCCTCGAAGTTATCCCCGCCGCTTTTATTAACTTTGCTCTACGAATGATCCGGGTTCTTCGAATTAATCTGCTGCTCGGTGCGTCTGATGGTTTTATTAATTTTCTCGCTTTTTTCACGAATGCCCTCGAATTAGATATATTGGATTTTAATTCTTCCACCTATGGTGGCCATAAATCACCATTTTTGTTTTGTTTTATTGTAAACGGTCAGTAAACTGAATTTGTTTTCCCTACTCGAAATTAATGGGACTGCTCCAATTATTATTCGAATCTAATGTTCTTCAATTTTAGACAAATTACAACACTTGCTACTCTTATTCTCTTCAGTTCTAAGCTAACTAAATGTTTCTAATAAGCACCAAATTATCCGACAATTTTTTCATCGTATTTATCCTCGTATTTTTAACTCATTTCTAACAATTTTCTTGTAAATAACATTCAATTAATGTAATATTCGCCAAGCTGTATCTCCGTCATTGAAATTTAAGATGTCCAACCATCGACATACCTGTGTTTGAAGTTCATAGGGTTATTGATAGCGTCGCCTTACATGAACATCACAGGGCAGGTGATGAATCAAGGTGGTATACAGAACATGCAGGGTCTTCTGTACCTGGTGGTCGTCGAGACTGTGTTCACGTTTAATTATTCCGTTTTCTACACATTCCCACAAGAACTGCCACTTCTGCTACGCGACATCGCCAGTGGACTTTACGGCCCGACACCATACTACCTTAGCAAGGTTATCGTTCTGGTGAGAAACACTAATTTTACGATCAATTGGCCCGGCAATATTGTCCAATTATATTTATATTTATATTTATATTTATATTTATATGTAAATTTATATTACAGTATTTTGCACTTTCCTTCTAAATGACATTCTTCCTGAAACGTATGCTCCTTGAAAGAATTAAGAAAAAAAATCATTGCTGGAGATAAAAATATCAGGAAGAAGAATGCAAAAACTATTTTATATCTAGGATTAGTTGTCATTTGATATTATCATAAAATAATATGGAAATTCCTTTTACCATTGATGTTAGAGAGATTTTAGGATATTACGTGCTCTATTGAATGGTCGTCAAATTCAATTTCCAATTTCAATACATGAATATCGTGGATTTCGTGGAAATTTTCAGATCCCCGGGGCGATAATACAGCCATTGTTGTACTCCGCCTTTATATTTGCGATTACGGGGCTGAGGGGTGGATTTTTAGGATTCGTTTACTTTGCACTGCCGGTAATAGTCTGTGCTATTTCAGCGTCTGCCCTAGGTGAGCATTATTTTAATAAAAGTCAGTAAAAAGCAAAGGGACATTGAAAGGAGAACTATTTATTTCTCTTTCGTTACAAGACGTTAGTTATTCGTACTAAAATACTATCTAAAATACTAAAATTTTGCATACAGGTTGCTTCTTATCAGCGTCGTTCAAATCAGTGGACACCGCATCTTTATTTTCTGTGCCGATAGATTTCTTCGGTCTAATGTTCTGCGGAATTTACTTGCATCTCGGGTGAGAAAAACAATTACGACCGTATTTAAATATACAGTAATTTACAGTACAATTTGCAATAAAATGCACAGCGATTTGAGCACCAATTGCGTATCGTTTTATCTCATTTTTAATTGGAAACGGAAACATGATCAAGTCAAGTGAAAAATTAATTAAAATCTGTACGTCCACTTCTACAACCATATAATTTTAACAAAATAGATCAATTTAATTGAAGCAATCAATCAATTTAAAGCGACGGTGTGGCATACGTGGGATTAACAGGTTGCGAATTTTTTCAGACATTTGGCGCCAGGTATCTCGTGGCTGAAATTTCTCTCTCAATTTTATTATGGTCTCGAGGCTGTTTCGTTGACGCAATGGCTTCTAGTCGACCACATAAGTACGTTATCGTTTTTATAATCAGCAGGATTCTTGCGATATTCGTTTTAAATATTTTAATCAGCGTTCTAATTATTTCACTTTGATTTCATTTCCTTTGCGTATCGAATCAAATGGCTGAAAGGGTTGAAATAACAAAACAGAGTATTCAACGTTATTATTTAACTGCCTATGCATGTACAATTTTTCTTGTCTAAAGACTGTTCTCCGGATCCGGAAGAGCCATGCATCTCCACTGGATTGGGTGTCCTTGAGAAATATGGCTACTTACCTAGCCACTACACCACTGACATCATAGGTCTTCTGGCCATCTTCATGGCCAGCCATTTAGGTGGTTTTCTGGTAATTAGGTCCAGAAGTCGAAAACAGCCTGTCTATTAAATTCATTCATTCATTATTACAACATCGTTCTAATTTAACAATAGTTAATTTTATTATTCGTTCAGCGAGCACAAATATTTGATAACATATCGTAGTTAAATTAATTTTTAAAGCTATTAATAAGTGGTTTAACAAATAAACAGTCGATCCGTGGGTTTGTTATTCTCGATCTCGTTTAATTAAGGATTTACTGCTTCTTAATATTAATATCTCGGCGAGACGTTCGTCAAATTGATAATTAATAGGTACCGTTTGTAGCGGGTGCGTTATGTGTAGCGTGTGAATGCATTTTACATTGTACGATGGCTGTCGATGGAGAGAACAGCGTGGAAATAATATAATCGTGGTTATAAATTGTTTTGTAAAATGTGCCATGTGATTGTTATTTATAACATCGTTTGAACTTTTCGTTTCCTCTTCAAACCAAAATATCCAGCCAGGCCCATCGCGATTGTTAACATTGCGAGGCCGGTCAAATCCCAAATAAAATTCGTCTCTTCGAATCCGTACTCTGACAAGACATCCTTTCCATTTCTTAAACAGGGCAAACCGCTAGACGTTTGACACTCTAAAAGAATTGCATGGCATTCAAGTGTTAATCAATTGTACCGAAATTTTCATAATGGCATAGGCATTATTTTATATTACGACCATTTAAATGCCTATCGATTTTTTCTACAAATAAAACAATAGACTATTTAAAAGAAAGTTCGCAGTAGGCAAATCAAAATCGACACTGTTATCAACACTATCGGTTGTCCTCCTTTACTTATATTTGAGTAAATATATGTATATTCGACGATGCAATGGAATTAAATTTTGTTTTATCAAGGAATCATGCAATTCGCATTTGCACGACAATTAAAATTGAATCAATTTCTGAAGAGGAACACGCATTAAATTATAGAAAGTTTGGAATAATTTGATGATTCCTGCCCGAGTCTTTGCAAGAATATATTTATGCAAACGTTCCTGCATATTTCACGGCGATTTTGTACACTTTCGAGAGGTCGCGGGACGTTGGCGTAATTTATTCAATGGCGCAATGTACTTACCGATGTCGTCTATTCGTGACCAATAAATTATGGAAAGGGCTTCGTTCAAGTAGAAGAATATCGAGAAATATTTAAAGCTTGTCAGGTACGCTGGCAGCGACCTGAAAACATCAAGCAAACGTTACCCTTACAGCCTGGCAACAAGCTGGAAAAAGTTACGCTCATTTCTCAGCCATCGATATTAATTTAAATATTCATCTCTCTTCGCGATTATTTTCTCCCTTCGTGCATTCTTCACGATTCGTTTCATCCAGAATATTACCAATTTATTCATACCACTATGAACAAGATCCTCTCCCTTTTTACTTAATATTAACCCTTTAACGCCCACTGCCTTATTTAATTGACACATTCATTTAAATATTTCGAAAGCAAACGAAATATTTAAGCTTCAATTACTAGTTTCATTAATTGATCGCAAGAATGACAATAATTATCTTATATTGGAAATGAAGAGAAATTGTCATCGTGATATTTCATTGCAAAAAACTTAATTGCTTCGTAATTTAGGTATATCATACCTGAGGTTATAAAACATCCCAGCAGTCAGTAGAAACGTCATATCTATAGGCACCATTATCGATGTAGCTACATCGATATCGTCTATCAGAATCGAGATCATTAAACCATACGCTATACCACATATCGCAGCTGCGGATGTAGTAAGACAGTACAATGCAAAATTCGGCAAATCGATGTGAGAGTTCAGTACAAAATACATAATTATTGCGAACATCAGCGCCTTCAGAATAGATTTCAATACCTGAAAAAGTAAAATCCTGCTTTTTCGACAAACAATGACTAAATGTTTCTAATCTCATTAATAGAACACTGTAACTATGAATAATATTTAACCCCCTGACAATTAATTAAGTCGCCTTGCTTTTCAAGTTCAAGTACACATGTGAGTAAGTGAATAACAAATTCAATATGGAATAGTAGTGTTACCAGTCCAAGGAACGTGGCGATGTAGTAAGGTCCACTTCCGTAAACTCCGTTCTCGCGTAGAAAAATCGACAGTTGGCTCGGAAATTCGTAGATCACCGAATAGATGACCGTGAAGGAAATTTCGGCGCTCATCATGTACAAAGCACCCCTCGTGTTCTGCACGCCCTTCTGCGTTCGCGCATCAATTCCCGTGTAAAAAATAGCCACCAACGTCATAGAGATCTGCGTGCAATTAAAATGATAATTTTCCTCGTTTTAAACAAAATTATAATTCCTATCCTGGTTTCTCTTTTCTTATTCGCCAGAACGCTCGTTTGTAAAATTTCGCCCTGCAATTTTTATAGTAGGGAAACCATTGACATTTTACTGCCATTTTTTTCTCCTTTTAGAATTATCGAATTTTTAACGCGAAAATAAATAGCAGCGAATTTATCGTTTCATAAATATACTATTCTGTTAATTCCTGCATTCCCTTGCAATAAATTTATTTGCTGCATTATCTATTGCTTAAAATATTATTATATAAAATATAGAGACTGAAACAAAAGTTTGCTTATCTTGAATAACTTACGAAATAGGAAAGCCACGGGATCCAATTATTGAAAAGTCCTCTCCGATTTTGAACACACATCCTCCACATTAACCAATAAAATTGCGCGAAACAATTGGCCTTTCTAAAAGTAATTATTATTGAAAAAACATGAATTTATATTGTATGATCAATTTTTTATTACCTTTGTGGATTGATTTCGAGTGTCCTACTATATGTTATTTTCGGAAGTCTCGAGAGGGGTGATTGTGAAAATAGACGACATATCGTATCGATATGTTCTGCGGATGCACTGTCCTCGCAGTCGACATTTCTTTGCGATATAATTTTTATGTAGTACTCGGACTCGTCAAAACCGACTGGACATTTGTAGCCTAGACTAGGGAATACATGGAATTGGAAAATTAGCAATTGTAATGAAAGAAATGTTATATGTTATATGAATAATGTTCAAAATTAATTGTATTTAAAATTAATCAAGCATGACATTCTTTACGGAGAGCCCTATATGTATAGCCTGGATATTTACTTAGAAAAAAATTGCGTAGCATCTGCCAGACTTCCAGAATAAGTTACTCTGCCATCAGACAATAGTAGCACGTTGGTGAAGAGACTATAGATATCCATTCCTGGTTGATGAATAGTACAAAAGACTATGGTCTCGAAGTTTATTGTTATAGATCTTAGTGCCTGTACAACTTGCATCGAAGAAAACGTGTCCAAACCTAATTAATAAATATTTCATACTTGCGATAATTAAACTGTTCGATAAGCAGTATTTTGGAATGAAAATTATTTTCAGTCAAACTAAATGGCCATAGAATTTGCTGTATAATTTCAACCATATAATAAAAGGAATACAATTTTCAAGTTTATACTGTATTTATATGGCAAATAAAGATTTAAACGGTCCAAACTCTTGTACAAATTTTTCAAATCGATATCATTTTCAATTTCCTCTTACCCGTAGTCGGTTCGTCGAGAAATAGTAACTTTGGCTTCGTTATTAGTTCAGTGGCCAGGGATAATCGTTTCCTCTGTCCACCGGATAATTTCGATATCGATACATTTTTACAATCGAACAGGCCGAGTTCCATTAATAATCTCATGGATAAAAATGTCCTCTCTGTTCTATTGACGTCCATTTTCAATGCACACTAATTGCAGGAAAATCAATGAGCACTATTACGATAATGGTAGCAATAAAAGTAACAGTAATAATATAATATAACAATTATACTCAAGGTACAATTTTCATTGCCCAATATTAGAGAAGGATTGAGATAAGCCAGAAATTTAACTCGCGGACAATCTAAATTAATCAAATTGTTGTTGTCCATTAAGTACCGTGAATAATAAGTGTTCTTCCACTGTGAGTGAACTTGGCAAAACATCAGTTTGGGGTAAATAACTGGATATTTTTGCTATACTGTCCCGTGAGAACGTTTGCCCATTTATATACACCGATCCAGCTGTCGGCGCGATTCTTCCACCTATGGTGGCCATAAATGTCGTTTTTCCAGCCCCACTGAAACAATACTCTCGCTCTGATTTCCTTTTCTATCGTATTATGGTAAATTACTCAATTATATCAATCGATACTTCGCGACGATTTTCCCCCCGGTCTACGAAAAAAATCATTCCAAATCCATGGATCATTATTGTGTACCTAGGTCCCATTACGGCGATCAAACTTCCAGTCACTGCATGACCGGACACTGCAAATTGTAACATTAACTGTCGTTAAATTAACCACTTGAAAGGAACTTTGTATATCTCGAAATTCGTACAATTTCCACTATCTTTCGTTGATTGATTTTTACAGTATTGCATATTTGTAATGAACGTCACCTCCTTTCAAAATTGTCGTCGATCCTTCGTAACATTTTCTCCTGAACTTTCTACACACTGTTTGAAGATATCCTCGCTTCCGTGACACGCTGACCGTTAAATTGTTCCAAACGATCGCGATTTTCTCGTCCTCGAATTCGTTGAAAATCACCATTTCGCGAGAGACTCGGATACTGCTATGTCACACGACGACTACGTTTGGAAAATAGCCCAGGGCCAATTTCTGTTTCACTGTGTCGCTTATCATTGCTATCTAAAGTATGTATCTTGCAACGAAGAACGCGTTTTATCTCGTGCACTTCCCTAAATACGGAATAATCGTAACCCCGTGTACACAGAGAAAATAAAGGGACTAGTCGAAAGATTGCACTTTCAATACTGCATTTTCGTTCTGACTGTTCGTCCTCTTTTGGCAATTATTTGTATTGGCTGAGTTCTAAGATACGGATATACATTTTACGACGGAAAATCCCTGGTGACTTTTAGCGAGTGGAATAGTGTACGGTGGCAGTTGTTATCGAGGAGAAAAGCAAAGTTGTAAAAGTTATTATGGTGTTGACTCATTGGCATAGTTCGATCTTTATTCGTTTTTATTATGATTTATTCGTGGAAAAAGAAAGACGTTTTAATGCTAACGTTTAATTGTTGTATGATTGTTGCGATGAAGAATTTAATTATAATTTATATTAAGTATGAGAATTGTGGTCATTTTGTAAATATTATCATTGGCAGTGTTGTGACAATTTTGGCTAATAGTTAGAAATGATTTATTGCTGTGCTAATTTGTCTTAATATATTTAATAATTCACTATAAGAGAAAATAGGATACGGTAGTAAGAATAATGGAATGTTCCCATAGTCACGGATAGAATGGTCTCATCATTTCCTATGTAATTCTATTAAACGATAGACAATCGCAATCAGTGATGGTCACACTGATGCCTACGGAATTCCATTTTTTCTCTCATCTCTATTTTTTTTACAAATCCTTCGATTCAACATTGTCTTCAATTTTCTTTCCCCGAAATTTCCTTTGGTTCGATTGTTTCTTTTATTTCTATATTTCTGAAACTTCTTGACCAACACCGAAGCGCCAACCTCAGCAAGATAACTTAAATTAATTAATAAATATATTTCTCGCAACCTTCCTCGGAATAAAATGCAGGTTTCTTAACAATGCCAAATATTTTATTAAAAAGTCCCAACATGGTACACTATCTGCTTATACTATATCTATTACTCAACACCATCATTACGTTCGTTACAATTGCCAGTGAATTGCCGTTTCTTATTATTACATTATACTATTCGTCCCATAATTGACTTGTACCGCGAGATACAGATACAAAACTTTATCATCCGCTTGCATACCTCAAATATTTACCATCATTCAATATTCATTATCAATACCGCAGTCACGGGACACGCTGTTAAACAATAGTGTACACAATAAATATTCAATGCTTGAAATCGAAATGTTATCGTGACTTCGATAAACGAGAAGTTTGAGAAACATTGTTCCAAAGATTTCTGGTATGGTGAACACATGAAAGAGAATGTCGAGACGCCAGTGCCACTTACATACGAGCAATTACACGCACAATGGCTATGGAATCGCGAATGAATGATCGAAGGCACATGATTCCTCGTGAAAGGAATTGTCGCTCGTGTTCGACGAGAGATCGATTCTGAACCACAGGTGAACTCTCCTTGGCTAGGTTCCTTCTAATATAACACGCAATGGCTTCTCTTAAGAATATACATATTTTATAAAAATTAAAATTTCGTTCCTCCTTACATATTTTTTTTAGAAAAAAATTCGCATCTCATACTTTGAGGACGGCGAATTATTTGGGTCTTACCTTGCATTGAATTACTTTCGTTTCTTTTATTGCTATCATTATGTGTGTCATGATTATTTGTTATTCGTGAATTTGGAAATGCAGTAATGAGCGTAAACTTGAAATGAGAAAGACGTGCGTTAGGGAAGTTAAAGCTACCCGGGTGTTTATATTATCGCTTTGCAAAATTTGTGTTTTGCATAGAGTATTATTAGGCGAACGGGTGTAAAGGGTGTAGGAGTTGATTCCAGTGTGAATTGCTAATGGCGAGATGTAGGAACGGATTAAGAGAATAAAATGCTACGCAAACAGAACGTTATATTGAATGTCAGTGACTTTACTATAAATTATGTCTGTATATTAATAACATGCTTCTTATACATATAAATACAATCTGTATATTCTATATAATACGTATGAACAATATCTTGAAAATCGTTTCAATTCTCAAAATCAACATCTCGAAGACACGTGGCACCGTTAAAGTGTTAATTATTCGTCGATTATTAACGGATATAGTACATAAACGCACGATTTCCGTATTTCTCGTGTGAAATATCGTGGGTGTCGGTGATTCGTATAAAAAATAATGTTATTTAGATCGACGTTAAAATATGTAATGGGTCCAATCGGTTTTCAACGTGAAACCAGTTTTAATGGAACGAATTCGTTGATCGACGACGTACATTGGATAGATTAATTATTATTAGCGAACGATCGATAGTCAGCTACCTTTTAGCTACCCTTGTAATTCGATTGGTTCAAGAATCAAAAAGAGTTTGTTAATTTAATTCTTAATTCTTGTTTTACCTTACTTGTTATTCGTCCTTTATACTATTTATCTTCTTCGCGTCTTTTTGATAATGATAAGAACGAGGTAACTTAACAGTTATAATTCGATGGATATAAAAATTGCTGGACAGTATAAATGATCTGTTTATTAGGTTTAAAGTAGTATAGCCTTGGATAATTGCGGAATGGAAATTCAGAATAGCAAAAGTACAACGAAATTTCATTTCAAATGTAAAATACTTTGCACATTAATTCATTTCCATTTCTGTCAATTTAATATTTTACTATTCACCCCCTTGAAAGAAATACCATTATTATTATTATCATCGGCGTCATTATCTCTCGATAATATTAACAATAATATAATTTATTCTGACAAGGGAAAAGTATTATAATATTTTAACATTTCAGTGTCGTTACTTCAATTTCAACAGTACTGGAAGATTTTAATGACAAAATTTTCCCTCTACTTTCTAACTTTCCCTCGTAGAAATATCGATTATTCGTCGCAGTAAACTCTTGTTTCTATAGCGTTTAGAGGCACGAGTCTTGATAAGCAGTGTCTGGTCTCCATCGACTCTCAACGATCACCACTAAAATATTCAAATCCCCAACAAGTCCTTTTCCAAGCTTCCCTCGTCGTTTTATTCTTTGCAACATACTATCGACTTTTTCTTTCCTTTTTTGTTTTTGGAAGCAATAAGTACCTTTACAAATATTTCTGGGGTATCACGGAACCAGGAATGCTGAAGTGAACTTCATTTATAAATTAGTTAAAACAGTTCATCATTTTCGAGACAATAGTTGTTCCCGGCAGATTGAAATTGATTGGATTCTTGGAAAGATAAAAAATGAATTAGCTTGAGTAAACCTTGGAAGTGTATTGCGACATAATAAAAATGTAATTATTCAATCCAAATTTTCATAGGCTCAACACATCTCATAGATCATATTCTATTTGAATAAATTAGGCCTCCACGCTGACGGGACAACACTAACACATAATAATTATTGTTACTGTTAATAAAATTTTCGCGTAGCACTTACAGTAACAACAATAATCAACTCTTAAAGCATTATCAAGACCGCAATCGCCACACTTGACCTTTCGAATTTGGTATCTGTCAAATTCCTCTCCCTCTCGAACACAAAACTACCGTATAATTACGTATAAAAATTTTGGAAGCTTCCCAGAATGATAAGAATGTTTTACATAAAGTATTAATGATATCTACCCACTTCTTCGCAAAAAACTTCTACGTCCTTGTCTTTCAATTAAAACCACAGTATTGCTCGAATAAATATTGTCCATAAAAAGGTAGCCATCAAAAATTCAACAACTATTATACAAATTAAAAAGCGCTACGCGAATAACATAAAATTATAAACTCAAACAAATACCATGATAATTTGGAGAATTACACTTCTTTCCGTTTGAACAGAATTCAACACTTGTTTAAAACAATTTTCAGTGCAATGGAAGGAAAAACGTCTCCAACAAGGAACTACTCAACGAAGCTTACATCGACACATCGATCTAATATAACAAAAACAGTGAAACCAATCATTCTCCAGTCTAATTCAGCATTCCAAGCTTCCCCGCTCCCAGTGTGCACCAACCTTGCCCCCCGTACAAATGTATGTGTATGTACAAAACGTGTACAGCAAGGAAGAACAATATTCGTACAATTGAAACGTGGAGAATACGAAACGCTGTTACAAATGATAGAGTGACAATTAAATTATGCAACTGAATGTTGTTCTTACTATTACCAATATCTCTGTACAACACAGTTGCATATCTGCACTACCGCCAAAAAGTATTAGAACAAATTATTGCGTAGGAAAATCTGAACGAAATCGTTAATAAACATTTCCCAACAGTGCGGTGCACAATTAAATAAATAATCCACGAAATATTTGACCAGGGGCTTTGAAAAAGTAATTGCATCTTTGTTCTCGCGATCTGTATACATTATAATATCAATGTTTTAACACTTTCAAGCAGCGATCGTCATATTGTGGAATACTATTTAACAACATGGAAAGTATCGTTTCCCTTTGTCCCCACATTTCCATTGTACGAATATTTTTATCTCCCGCCGTGTTCGCAAGAGGAGAACGTTCTGATTAACGTTTGCCCCCGATAAATGACGATTAACAATTTATGGGGAAGCGTTTGAAGCGTTGAGAAAAATGATGGCCGTTTGACGATTGACGATGGTTCAGCTCGGTGTAACAGTTGCCGCATTGATCCCTCCACGCAGGGACGATCGAGACGAGATCCGACGATCCATTCGGATCAAACGGAACCGGATATACGTGTCATGGCACCGACGTGGACACCACGGTTGAGGGACGACGATAACAGATCGGACGATCCTGCTATCGGTGGCTTACCGATTCGTCAGCAGGAACAGGATTTCTTTGAGCTGGACGGCGAGTGATTCAAGGCGAATCGTTCCCCGTCCGCTTGGTCCTGGGAACCGTTTCCTTTCATTAACTGATCGTTCTGAAGAATCTGCAAAAGAGAATTATTCGTTGGATTTATTGCTTGCTTCGAGAAGGGATGAATTTCAGTGAAGATTATTTATCGCGGAATAAATAATTATTTGGTTGGATTTCGGGAAAACGATTTACGGTGAAATCCACGTCTGTTACGGAGCTGAGAATTTTACAGAGATTGAAACGAGATTTTTCCAGTCGATTCAAGAAGAATGAATTCTCGCGGGATTTATTTTCAAACTTTTATTTGATCAGAATTCATAAAACGACGTGCGGATTAGGCATATTATTCCACAGCCAGAGCGCATCAATCAGCAGCGGCTAGTGGAACAAATACTTTGCAAGAGGGCGATTACAGACACGTTACTCTGCAGCAAAGTTTAAGAAAGAAAAAAAAATATCGACACTTATGGAAGAATATCGAAAATTCGATGATTTTCCTCAATTGCAATTAACACGTCCTTCCTGTTTACCCGGTAATTGTTTTCCACCCGACGGAATGAATGCCAAAGCAAATGAGGCGCGTTGTTTTTCACCGTTTAACGCAGATGGTGTCCAGGAACGGAACTGGTTCGCAACGGGTAGCAATTAACTACGCGTCGTAAGACGATCACCTTGGCGCATAAATATATTGATAAATCCATCGGGCGCGTTGCACGCACGTAACACAGAATGAAACGCTAATCGCGGGGGCAACAAGATATTCCGCAAATAACTTGCGCGCAGCACCCCTTCTTATCTTTGTTCATTGAATTTCGCAGACGAACTGGGGAAAACAATGACGATTTTGCATCCTTGCATCCACAGTGTCGTCCAATGATTATTGTACACGTTACGTGTTGTAGTATTTCTTTGGCGATTACTTTGAGCACGACAGGGAGTGATTGAAGATGTTTAAGACTTCGAATTTTCGATTTGCCCCAACGATTCGTATAATTCATTCATTTCTTAATTACTGTATTAATCGTTGTGCCCCTGCGAGCATAATGATAAGAAAATATCACTCGTGCTCGTCTCGGAAATTGCGCCAATTAATTGTCCGACTATTTACCCCGTCCACCGAGCAATCGAAAAGCAATATGTAGAAAGATACATCACTCACTTTATTAACGAGGAATCTTGCCGCCTCCTCGATGTTGATATTTTCCTTGGCCGAGGTTTCGAACCATCCAGAAAAGTTTTTCTCCTTACAGTATTCGTCCATTTTTCCCGGTGAATTTACTATGCCCTCCTTCTGCTGGTCACACTTGTTCGCCAACAGGACGCAGGGGATCGACGAGCCATCAGGAAGTTGCACCTTCGAATCCAAATCCTGTTTCCACTTCACCACCGCGTCGAGGGTCGCGCTTCTCGTCACATCGAATACTATGAACGCCCCCACGGCTTCCTTATAATACACTCTGGTCATGTTACCAAATCTTTCTTGACCTGCGCAATCATGGAAAAATTCGTGGATTTATTTATTTCGCCTCTTGTTGTTCAGCGTGCAGTGGGGAAGAAAGGGGGACTATTAATTTAATTGAAAGAAGGTGCTCGTTGTTACTTTCAAGATTCCTGGACTCATTCTTTTTTTCTGATACGATGAATCGTTATTGGCGAACCAGATGATTATTCACAGAAACAATTGGACAGTATTATAGGAGGAATAGTTCAAAGCAATTCAACTGACCTGCGATATCCCATAGCTGTAGCCTTATGATCGTGTGCGGGTCCCAGTTTAACACTTTTAGCGCAAAGTCGACGCCAATCGTAGCGCGATAATGCTGCGAGAAGAATTGATGAACGTATCTCTTGATGATGGACGTCTTTCCGGCGCCCAGTTCGCCGATCACCAGGATTTTATACAAATGCTCTCGCTTGTCGCCTAGTCCGGCATTCGGTGCATTGTTCTGAGAAGACTGTGCGAAAAAGAAAAAGATTTGATTAAATTTCTTGTGAAACGGAGCTGAAATAATTAATTTGCAATTGCATTTATCCTGTAAACAAATCTTGATGCATTTAATATTTGCATTTCTATACATATGTTGTACCTTACATTTTTCATAGTAAACGAATATAATTGTATTTTGGTGACATGAACGTTCATATCGAAATAAATGCATAAAATGTGTATTTCGTATCACTTGCACGGTACTGGGGAGACTGAACGAAAGCACAATTAATATTTGCCCGACCAAGAAATAATTCAGGCCGAGCAATAGTGCATAATTCCTATCTTGAAAACTTCCATTATTTTCTGCCTGGTATTCAAACAAATAATATTTAGTTTATAACATTTATCGCTCCTCGTTTCATTATCTTTATTATGCAACCGCGTCGTTCAATACTCGAAACGATTATGCTATAAACGTCATGCTTATACACGAAATATAATATAATAATTTACATTTCGAAAGGTAAAAATAATGATTGGCGTCGCGAAATATTGCTCAATATTTATTGAACGTTAACTTTTTCATTTATTACGTAAGCGTTTAGTTGAACCCTCGCGTGTTACAGTTCTCTGGGACAATTTTCTATCGTTATACTTTCAAATGATTTAGCTTATCTTATCGAGTCACAGGAAAAACGCTCAAGACGATTCAGACGTGACGAAAGTCGTGGAACTGTAATAAATCATGGATATCTATGCCTCTGCAAATGTCGTTCAACTGTTTCCGATTGTTATAATAATATTTACTTAAATTTCCCTATCTTTAAACTCTATTATCTATTTAACGCATTGCAGGATTTAACGATTTTTAATTTAATTACTTTCAATTGAAATAACGACGCGTCGCAATCGTAAACAATAACTTTCGATAGCCTAGATTCACTGTGTAGTTCACGACAGATCAATCTAAGTTTAAACATTTATATAATCACCCGAATAATAAGAGCCCTCTGTAAAATTTGCAAAGACTCTAATTAAGTTCCAAAAAATCAAACGCTACACCACTTGCATACGTCGGTGCATTAAAATCATGAGAAGAAGAAAGGCAAGGAAAAAAAAATAAATACAAACAGTATATGTCAAATCAATCGATACAAAAATTCACTTCAATCACTTGCTGACCAAATAATAATCACAAGTTACTTCACCACCAGATAACAACGTTCACAGGGGGTAGATACAATAAATAAAAAAATAAATAAATATATACAATAAATATCAAACACTTTGTGGGTAAAGGAGATAAAGGGAAAAAAAATTGAATTAAATAACCAACCCTGCACAATTTCCACTTTTTCGGATTCACCCTCAATTTCAATATATCTAGAGATTGGAAGTTTCCTCGAATTTTCTGCTCCATACTTGTATCGCTTTTAATGCAAAAAACACGTGTATTTGTTGAAAACGTTCACGACTCGTGACGTGACGTTCGTCTAACGTTCTGAACCGACCGAGAAGCACCACGTGAATGATTCATCGCAGAGAATTGACGGGGAACGCAGGCAAATCTCTGGATATGCAGCTGTTTTAATCCTTTGCATGCAAAGATGGGGCTACTTAGGTACCCCGATGCACGTTAACAATGGGAGATACGTGTCCAATAAACATTCCCCCCAAATAACATTCAAGAATCTTGGTAATACTTTTTATCAGATCCAGAATATTGCAAAAATTGTTTACGACAATAAATACAACAACACGAATTAATATAACGATAAAACAACCATCCCCTCTTAAAAAAAGAAGAAACTTCCCTTATCTAAGGGTCAAATAGTAAAGTTTCGAATTTAAAATTACCTTCCACTCAATGGAAAATTCCAAATGTCTCCCAACAATATCATTTTCAACAGACAAAACAAGTATTCATTTCCCTCCTACAGAATAAAGCGCGCTTCTAAAAATCTCCCTCCAGCCATCGAAGAAGTTTTCCAATTTTTCCCCAAAAAGGAAACCTTCAAAACCAGCAAAAATCCCCCGCCAAAGAATCACAACGACGCCACTCTCGGCATCCCAAATAAAGAGTCTCATCCCGGCGTTTTCCACTCGAGACAACCGACGCAGCCGAAGACGTGTTCCAATTAGCCGTCTCGATGGCAGAGCACCTCGGGATGGAGGGCCACATCGTCGAGATACATCACGCCAGGCCACGTAACTCGAGATGCCGCGGGGGTGAGGACACGCCAGGTACAAAAGCAATAGAAGCAGGTTCGTCGGGCGTGTACCGCAAACCGGGACCGCGAAACGCGTACGCTCAACGATTCCTGCATCGCATGGTCACACGAAGCGTCGCCGTGGACAGATACCGATAGCGGAATAGAAAGAACCGTCGTGGACGGTGTTTTGAAAGAGTTGCGATAGGCCAGTGTCGATATCGTGGAAAGGAAACCGCCGATTATGCAAACACAGCGGAGAGTATCGCGAGAGAGTAGCCGAGTGCTCTAGAGAAAAATGAACCGGTCGATCGGTTTGTTCGGGTGGTATCGAGTTCCTGGTCTTTCATGCCGTCGACAGAGTATCCTTCGTCGCTCCCCTTTTTACACGGGGTTGCTTGAGTTACTACATAGTCGGAATAGAGGTAATTCCGACGGAGACGGTAGATTCAGTTTGGAACGGGTTGCTGCAGTTGAATGTTGCGACGACGTTTTACCATTGAATTGTTTTTATGCTTCCCGGAGTAACGGGTGTGAATTTTGTTCCGGTTAAGGAGGAAACAAAAGTGAAAAGAAAAAGAAGGAAAATCGGCGCGAAGAAGAACTCTACGGTGGGTGCAGAAAGAATTCCTCACCGTGCTATCCTGGCTAGCCACCTTGCTCTTCTCCGCGTTGTCGGCCTGCATGGGTCCCATGGCGACCGTGTAATTATCGCCCTGCCTGTCGTAGCTCTCCGTGTAATCCTCCTCTATGCCTGCCAGGTAACCGACCCCTGTCTCCTCATCAAACGTGCCCTCGAACGTGGAAAACGTATCGAACTTCTTCACGCTGATGTGCCTGGCCCTTTTCTTCGTACTTCCCCCCCGTTTCTCCTCTCTGGCCGGGGTTCTCTCCTCGTCGTCCACTGTGACAGCGACCACCGTGTCACCCGAGTCCGTGTCTTTGGTCGTCTCGAACAATCGTCGCTGAAATATCGCACGCTTCTCCTCCAGCAACGACAGCTTCCGTCTGACTTCGCGGGGCGACGACTTCGCTATGCTCGACTCGGATTCCGATTTCGTGTTCAGCTTGGACTTCCTAGGCTCGTTGAACGACGGTTTCGAAGTGCTTTGCTCGGCCCATTTTGAAATCGCGTACGGAAGCGTCGAGATGCAATGGGCTTCCGGTGTTGGCGACCTCTCTGACGAAGGAGGATCTGCACACGCAGTTAATGGCACCAGGTTCATGCGAGTTTTGTGGCGTACGGTGTGCGATGGAGTGAAACAATGATGATGGTGGTAATGGTGATCACGGTGATGAGACAGTGACGGTGGTCTTGGAAGTTATCATTCGTGCTGATGGCATTTTTGAAGGCAGGTCATGGGGTTTAGCGTGTGCGAAGTTGGGTATGGTGGATCGACAAGATCGGAAGTAAGATTGAGCAGTTCGGGTGAATGGAATTTGTTAATTCTATGTTGGTATCGACTGTTGAATGGTATGTCACTTTAGAGAATAATGTGAATGGGTTCAAATCAAGCAGGCGCAGAACTTAGTTAACAGAGTGGCGTTCTTGCAACGTATTTTTAAAGAATTATACTAATGGAGCGTTACCTAATCGTCCATCCAGAAAAGGCGAGAGTATAACGGGATTGCTTAATAAAGTAGCACTTTAGAGTAACGATAAAGTAGTACTAAAACGTTTGTATAATTTTCTATCACTATAGTTTGGTTCGCCTGATTGCACACAATGCCACCCATACATTTTATCCAATATTATGCTCATTACGTAAGGCTGTTGTTAAAATCGAGAACGTATTCAAGGGGACATCTAATTGGACAAAATGCATTTCGCATGATATCCAATAGTGTTCCTGCATTTGGCAAAGCAAAATATATAAACCAATTCCGAAGTAAAACAATCTCATTTCATAATCGTCCAAACAATTACTAACCGCCGGCCTGCATCGATGTGTCATACATAAAAGTGGCAAGGAGGAATAAAGCGAACCATTCGAAATGAAACGGAGACGAGCCAATAGTGATTACAAATATACTACTCAGTACCAAAGTCCAGAAAAAAAAGAACCAAGTATAACCAAGTCTAAGAAAGAACTAATATCCACAATAGAATCTCTAACCAATAAAAGAAAAGAAAAGAAATCTCTCCCAATCTCAGATCTACATCCAACGAACAAGAATAAACTAGCAAGTAAAAAGGCCCAACAATAAATCGCAAAATAACAATCTACCAGCAACTCAACTCCAACTGTCCTCTACCAAAAGCCAGGAAAGAACATAAGGCAGGATCGCATGATAAACCGAGAACCGAAATGACAGAAGGATAGACAGATAACAAGAGAGAGACAGTGAAGTACGACGATAACAAAATTAGAGAGTGGGAGAGTGCAGGCATCGCTCACCGTTCCTGGAAAAGCTCCTGATGGTCAACGACGGCGACTTGCGTTGCACTACGGTCACGGTGCTCACCGGTTTCACCGACGGCTTCTCCGATTTCCTCAACTCTCCCTTCTCTCTATCCTCAAACGGGGCGTCCCGTTGTTCCCCAGCTTCGTAGCCGTCACGATAGCCAAGCCTCTCGATCTCCTGCCCCTTCTGCGAGATCCTGGACGGGCTGTCTGATAGACTAGGCGATTCTTGAGACGATTGGCTCTGGGATCGGCTACTGTCACCACCTTCTGGCGTATGCCTAGGCTCTTGTTCCGTGGACAATCGAAATTTGTTCAGGCTCAGCCTCCGTACTAAAGAGTGGGACTTCTTCTTTTTCTTCTTCAGGGTCGACGACGCGCTGACACCCCTGCGATCGTCCTCCTGATCCGGGCTCCGCTTTTGACCCCCTTCTGCCGGGGGACAGACGGTGTCGTCAGAGAACATTCTCGCGGGGTTAAAAGGGTGTCTAGGTTGGTGAATTTTAGAGGGTCGATGAAGGGTTTAATGGGGGTTTGATATGGGTGAACTTTAATTGGGATCTGCGGTGGTTTGTGGGTCGTTAAGTATGGGTTCGATTTTGTATCGTCGATACGGTTAGGAATTTTGTGAAATTCATTTACGTGCACGTATGTGTATGTTTTTTATACGAGTAATATTGAATAGTTATGGTTTGCGAATTTGCGTCTTTGGATTTAAGTGTGTCCAGCAGCGATAGATTTTGGAGAATTCACTGATTGGATTTTTAAGCTTTGCACCTTTCGGCTACTTCGTGGGTGAAGATATGAATGAAGAAATTTACAACAGACTGCATCATAAATTACATGATATCAGTTACAACTTAACTCACTAAAATTTGATTAGCAAATTGTAATTGGAAAAATGTTGGGCTGTAAATAATGAAATATTCGTAATGCCTGGAGCAATTTTAAATTTTAACCTTCATAAACAAAATTTTACGATAATTACTTTACACTCGTAGATTGAGTGTTAATCTTGTTGTATTAAGTAAAGCAAGTTGACTCTAAGAAGGGGAAAACAGTCAATTGCATAAATCCATTCTAATTACCGAGCTCGATGGCTTTCAACAATAACTGAGATATCGAGCGACCATTAAGCCGATTAACGTCTTAAGGAATCCGTTCATAGATCTAACGAAGTGTCTCATTAATCACATTACGCGTTAAGCATTAAGATTAAAGCAAGTGCTGTCTAAGAAGCAGAAAATTATTCCAAGAAAAAGAGAAAGATGTCAAGAAAACACAACGTTTCGAAGAACAATTGCGAATGGATTTGAGAGACATTTTTTTCGAATTCAATGACGAGGATGCTTTTCACGAGAAAGCTGGACAAAATGGATTAAGAAAAGTCGCATACTGATCCACAGGTACCTCTTGCAGATCATCAAAGAGACAAGCAACCTTCCAGAAGCCTCAGAAAATTCCGTCCGATGCTAATACCGATCCCTTCAACCTCAAAGCAAATGAAGACCAACAACGAAGACAGAAAAACTTCTTGAACTAATTTGCCAATTCACTGCAAAACAAATCTGCAGAAGTTTCCACAGAATACTGCGAGCAATAAATGGCATTTCACTAAAAGAGCATCGCATTTCACAAAAGTGAACAAACATCCGTGGGATCAGACCAATGCGCAGATATCGCACAAAAAATTCTAAAAGAAAAATATACATACACAGGGAAGATTCACAAAACCCTCGACCGAACCCAAAAAGCGAGAACTCCAAAACCAATAAATCCACTCGCAGCAACCCGACCCGACGAGCCACGCAGCTGCCCCGTTCCAACGATCGAACGGACGGCATAGAAAAAGCAAAGATGAAAAGAGAACCTTTTTCCTCCACATCCGGTTCCGTTACAGCCACCGTCTCCTCCGCCTGTCTACTCTTCTTCCTAATCTTGAACAATCCGCCCTCCTTACGGAAACTACTCTTAAACGCGCCGAATCTTCCCCTCTTCTTGTCCTCGACGCCCGTGGGATCGGCGGAGGCGACCCCGGCGCTCGTCAACGTGTCCAGGCTGGAACTGCTCTCGCCCACTGTCACGTATTCACCGGAAGTGCTGCACGCGTACCTGTTTCGCTCCTCCTCGGACGAGGAGCGAGCGATCACCGTGTCCGGCGAGCTTCCGCCCTCGTTTGCGCTTTCATTCCGCTCCATCCTCGGCAGAAGGGGGAGGATCACGGTGTAAGAAGTGTGTAGTTCGATCTGCTTCTTAACGATCGACCAGGACGATCCACCGTACGTTTTGTGTCTCACTCTGGCGGGCACGAGCCAGTCCACGGGCTGGCTTCTTACGACCGACGTGGAAACCTTAGAACAGCCGCCTTTCTAGGTCCGATCAGGCCAGCCACGACGGATAATCCGACGCGTTTCTCCCCCACTTTCCTCTCCCTCTGTCTCTATTTCTCTGCGTTCCCTTGTCTTGTCCCGCGGTTGACACACGTCGGTGGTGGACGGACGGATAGGTGTATTCGCGGTTGGGACGATAGATAAACGTAGGAGCCGGGGGAACGCCTTCTGCGGATCGAAGGGAACGATCGTCGGGGATCGATGAACGATCGATGAAACGGAGAAGCCTGGGAATGATCTGTTCGGGATGGGGGTTGTCTCGTGGGAATCGGTTACGTGGATTTTGACGGTGCAGGGTTCATTGCCGTTTTGAGTACTACTTGGCTGGTGACTGGGTTGTACGATAGGCGGGATGTAAACAGCGTGATGGTATTTGCTGCTTGAACTATTTGGCAAGACGTATGGGATAATTAGGGGTAGAGTTGGATGAGTGTTGACTTGACAACTTCTTGAAGAATCTGTTCCTCTAATTGCTCCATGTGGAGACCAAAGTGAATTGCTTGATATTATTGAAGAAGTAGCAAACAGAAAGAGACTCGATGAACCACCAACAAAAACGTGTATAAATGAAGACTAAAGATTCCAGATGCCTGACAAATCTGACGGTAAACTCCTCGATCGCGTCACACCAAGGTCCCCACTATTCCAGTCAAAAAAAGAAGTCATCGAACTTCTATTACCATTCACCCACTTCGAAACTCGAAACGATGAAAAGCAACCTTCAATAATACAGCTGTGGAAGACCTACAGTAATTCGTTCGAACGCCCAGATCGTCCACCGTTCTTCACCCCTGCACGCTCTCGAGCGCACCCCCAAGAAACTTCCCCCCCGGAAAACGACGAACAAGAGGAACCAACGTGATCCGAACAAGAAATAGAAATGCGTGCAGAGGGGAAATCATTATCGCGTATAAGAAAACGACAATAAAAGTGGATGATTCGCGACACTGTCGGTTGAACGAGGCACGGAACCACACTAAAAGCTCGCGTAAAAATGTCCAAAGGGGGGCACAAGAGGTGGAGCAAGATGATGCCCCTCCACTTGTGCATGCTTTGTTCTGGGGTTAACCAGTTCCTCGCGTTTCTTGGCCCCAGGTACGGGGTGTGCACGGATGCACACTACCGTGACAACACGTAGACGTAACACGAGTGTCTTCGCCTGTCTAGCCGGACCTAGTGTGCGGCGAGCCACAAGGCCTCGTCATCAGACTGTCCCCCCATGGTTACTGTTTGGCTCCACCTCGACGAGCAAGTAGTACGTTATGTAAGAACTTGGTGTGGGTAGTTGCAGGTTTCGGACGGTACTACCTGCGTGTACAGCTGAACGTGTACAACGTGTATGTATGTGCGGATAGACATTTTGCTACACCGATGGATATGTTTCTCAGCCCTGACACGCATTCTTCGATACTTATTCGATTATTCTAATTTATATTTGTTCCTTTTCACTACGGCGGTTATTATTACTTTTGTTATTGTAATAGAACGAGAGGGGGGTTGATCGAGGGACAGACAGACGATAAGCTGGGAGTCTGAATTAAAATTATTAACCCTTCTGCCGGGGCACCCTCGAAATTATTCAAAATATTCCAGATTTGTAGTGTAGTTTTTATTTATTGAAAAGAGATGTATATATGTAAATATTTGCATATTCTGTTCGATTAATGTGTGGTGCGATTTATGCAAATAATTATAATAGTCATTGAATGTTCGGGGGCGAGTGCAAGTGACTTTCGTAGAGGAAGGGTTAAAGACAGATTTTTCTTGTTCGTTGAAATGAATTACTACACGCCGTTGCACATTGTTTGGATCTTATTATTTTATAATACCGCGAATTTTTTTTAATTCTTATCTCAGACAGAAGCACATCGCTTTGTCATTAGACGCGATGCGTTGCCGACATTTTTATGCACTAATTAGGTGTCGTCGGGTACGCAACCGCTTGGCTGTGGCGTTAATTAAGGTAACAGTGAATAGGGATGAGCCTATAATAGAATTCAAAGTCAAAAATTATCAATGATGAAACAAACACGTTCCCATCTAACGAGGCGAACATTAAACACGAATTTTCCTTGCGTAATCTTAATTGGCATACGCGCTGCAGCCTTCCCTATTTAATTAACTGGCAACGTTATTATTTATCAATGATATCTATGGTTTCGCCGAACAGCGTTAGGTATCGGCTTCTTTCGTGCAGTGTGCACGGATGTCAGTGAAAATACAATAAAACCGAAAAAAACACTACGAAACAAAAACTCCCCTGCATTACCATTTCATTTGAAAAATTGTGTTTGTAAAACAATTGCAGACAAATCACGAGAAGTGTCGCGGCTGTTATTCAAACGTTTCAATCTAATCTAATGCCCCACTTTCCACCACGAAACTATCCGGTGCTCTTGCTGCGACCAGCAGTAAAACGGCTGGCCCGTAATTCGCCAATTAGAGAATAAATATCGTAAACAGCGCAGGATGTGGAGAATTGCGAATTTATCGGGATCACGGATAGACCAGTATCTTACATAAAACACCCCGCAAGTAACGCCACAATAACGGCGACGCTGACGACGGAATTGTTACGTCGAGGTCGTCCTTAAAGGCGGCGATTATCATTGGCTCGCCTTGGTACAGAGAGAATTGCACGTACACGTTGTGATCGCTAATCGATAAAGCCAATTACGCTTGCGACTTGAATGGAGAGAATGGGCCACTGGATCGCAAGACTGCCTTGACTGAACCCGGCTCGTACCCTTCGTTGCAAATGTCACGGTTTTTGCGAAATCGTTACATCATTTGGACGAGCTAAACCGTGTCCGCTAAGCTTGACAGTGTTTGTTTCACTTTCCGTGAACTTTGCTTGATCGTGAGAAAGGTTTATGTTCAAGACTTGACGAATCAATTTTCGGGAATTTGATTCTTGTTCTATTATTTCTGAATTTCGTGTTGATAATTCGAGCCTGCGCCAGATGGAATTATTTCTAGTATAAATGTTACATCTTGGAGCGTAAGGTACAGCTTGTTGTTTTAAATTGATAGGTGAGCTACGCTACCTTATTTGAGGAAAACTGTGTGCATAAGTGTGTGGATGAAAAATGAACTGGTAATATATTTGTCTTCCTTGAAGTCACGAGTTAACTTCGTAACACGGCGATTCGTATAGTGCAAAAAAATGGAGAACCATTTTACTTCTGCGTAAATACAACGATCTCTTTCAACACCGCGGACAAGTTGATTAATCAAATCATAAATCAGTAGGTCATCTAGACAACTGCGGTGTATAATGCGCAATTTGATCACGTAACAATATATGTAGGATGGAAAGGGGCATGTGAAATTAGCATATTACTCGAACCGCACGGTGTTCCATTCAAATCGACTTCAATTATAAAATTCTTTATGAACGAAAACAAAATTCCTCAATACCAATGGAAAATGATAAAATATCTTACAGAATACAGGCTATGCTGCGATGTACTCTGCTTAAAAATATTATTAATCTCTACGATTAATATATAAAAATGAAATATTGATATAATTAAGTTCGGCAAAACATATAGTGGATTAATTATATAGAGTACTTTGTTGCCTGATTGTATGCTGCAGCTGAGTCTAGGTTTCTTAAGGTTTCCATGTCATTATCAGTTATCACGTGCACGTTAATTGTAGAAAATTATGGGAAACGCGCGATCTCTATGTTTCCCAACAGGTTTCGCGGAAATCCTTAACATAATGAAGAATTATTGTCAAACTATGCGAAAGGAGATATTAGATCACCAATCACGAAGAAAAACGGAATTAAAAAAATTGTATTAGTATCTTGGAGGCCATTTTTATTTTCAACAAAGCAATGAAAAATGGGTACCATACTTCACTGCCACAATATCATCAATTTCACCACCCTGTTATCTTCTGTGAATTTCACACGAAATAGAAAACATTGCAACAGAAACTAATTATATCTTTTGCTCCAAAGAAAAACAATTTCATCAGCAATCGTGCTGGCAACAAAATAGATATTTCTATTGCCTTGAATGAAGATACCAGATATTATTATGCAAACGTCGGGGTAAAATAATTCCCGACAGCCGGCGATATCGTTGAGGAAAAATAGTTTCAAAGTTAATACGCGTGAAATGAACTAAAGAATATTTATGGAGCAAACAACGTTGCATTGGGATCGTCCAACGTGAATCTTATGGAAGAAACGATCGATGGATCGTGGTGATTGCTGTACGCCCCATTAATTCGTCACGTTATGTCGGTCAGAATACGCGTTTCTTCCCTGACAATGTTACTTAGACAGCATGCCTATGTAATTACTGTTTTCCATTCGTTCGAGAAAACGCGTTTCCCTTTCTCTGCCCGACACCGGCCATCACGATCTAAAAGATATATGTGTTTAAATGATTCTCATTAAAAACCAGTAATTACAATGTAATTTTATTTACGTGAACATTACTTCTGTATTTTATCAATTTTTTTGACTGCCTGACTTCTATCCTTGTTTCCAAATTTTTAATTGTACTTTTCAGTTTCAGTGTGGCCTATAATTTATTATATTAGTTCGTTATTCTTTCATTTATTTATATTTGTTCACGAAAATCTTGATTAATCTGTAATGGTAATTTTCTAAGGCAGTACAGTAACAACTACTCGATTTACTCAAATCGATTGACCTTTCGAGGGTATTTAGCTTCGAAATACCTGACCTACAGAAATCTGATCTAGTTTCGCGGGTGTCATGAAACACTGCACATCATTATAGCGATCTGTATACGTACCTGCGATCTCTCCAATATCACCTAATATCCTAAAACTACCCTATTTTTTAGAGATTCTAAATAGCAAACCAATCTATCGAATTTTCCATCGATCTTTTCCAATAACTAACCGTACCTTACTACTATTCCCGTATTATTGCTGTTATAAAGTAAAAATTTAAATTGTATTCTAAATGCACCGCTGTCGCGGTAAATGTCTCCGAGAATTTTTCCAGGAATCGCCAGCAGAGTGGGTGCAATGGTGAGTTAAAAGCAATTAACGATTGCACAAGTACCTCTGCGTATACTGAATTTATAATCACAATAATTAGAATGTGTCTGGAAAGTTGTGACACTATGAATGCAGAGATCTCGATAAAAAAAACCAAAGAAAAATCGTTAGCAACCTTACATTACAAGACTGCATTTCGCAATATTAAACCCTAATAAACGTGGCAGCCGTGAAAACTTACATTCCCTCGACGCCAACGCACGATGAGTTGTCTACTCGCGATTCGATAAGAATCGAGGGGGATCCCTCGCGGTGAAAGCTTGGCTAAAAACGTCGACAGTAAGCCAAATTACGAGGGACGTGCAGCCTCGTCGTTTCTTAGGGGAGAATCCCATGAATATCTGAGGCTGTTGACTGACAAGACGTCCTACAAGTTCCACCTGTCTCGTTATTCTACGCCATTGCGCTTTCTCGAGACAGTCTCGCCCTCTCATAAGCACACGTCCCCGCTACTTGAATGGAAATCATCCCTTCGAGGTAAGGAGGGCTGATTTCAGAACCCATAGTTGGAGATCCCGCCTTGGTAATATTGAAATTATTATAAATAAAAGTACCTGCATACGCTGGTGGTGTTGCTAAATTAATTGGCACGGTTACGCCACTGTTCTCAAGCTGATGTTATAGTAGGGAAAGTTTTATTGGTATCATTTGGTAGAGCATTGACAGTTCTATTTATTCGTGTTCCCCGATGATGCGAAATTATATTAATTGGGGAACCTACGACCACGGTCGAGACTATATGTTAAAGCAACTAGCAGGTATGTATTTTGAAGTCGATTGTGACCCAATTTAATGATATTTAATAATACTCAAAATTATTTGATATTGTTGTCCCCGTTATGGATCCGGTGAAAATCGTAGTTAAAAAAGTAACGAATGTGATGCCCAGAAATATTTGCCAATTCTGTCAACCCTTCTTCACCTCCGTAATAATCAGAGAAACGTCTTCAAGGATTGATAAATATACGTTTAGACCGGGCACGAGAAACCTGCCGGAAACGTGTGAAATTGACACTGATTACCAAGCCTGTCACATCGTTTCCGCCATTCTGTACTCCTCAATTTAATTATTTTCACTCGACTCCGTTAATACAGATTCTCCCACGACTAAAGTAAGTCGGAGAAAGTACAACGATCCCGCTCTTCCATTCAACTATAATGCTTTCCTTCTCACGAGTAACGTTATGAAAGGAACGATGTTAAATATTACATTCACGTCTATAAAGTCTAGTATAATTCAATTTCGATATGTTTACTCTATCAAATTTATGCAACAGGGACGGAATTAAAATGAACCAGGTTGACATTTATTGTTACATAAATCATTTGATCAACTGGCTTACGTAAGGTACTGTGCAAATGATGAAGCATGTAACCAGTTGCACACGTAAGAGATGCTTAGTAATCGTTTTGCTACTTGATTGATCACCTGCAATAGTCTAATCGATTGTAACATGCGTTAAACCAACCACATTTTTCTTATGCAAACGTATGATTCGTGATAGGGCATGTCGCGATGAAGAGATTTATATGATGATTTGAACTTTGAACTACTGTCGCTTGTCCAATTATAAAATAGCAAATTTTGCTTAATATTTAGAAAAGTAATTTATTTATCGTTTTAGATCGCTGAGCTTTAGTAATTAGCTTATCATCCATTTGTGAATGATATATTACTTCTTTTCTTGATTATTGAAATTTTAATTCTATCATTTATTTATTTCTCATAGTTCGCGGAATCGTGAGCTTCACTGATTAATTGTACAGGATTTTATTTCACTAAATGGGATAATATTCGACGTAAATAATGTGGCAAAATAATAATGGGAAACAAATAATTGTTATCTGAATAGCCATACTGAAAAATGCAGTACGTTTATAAATGAAGATGTAAGAAAGTTCCAAAAATTCCCAAATAAAATTTGTAATCTGACCATTTAATATCTTATTATATAATATATTTAAAATAGTAAGAAAGTAATGCCTACCCTTCTCGTTTTCTCGTTCTGTTGTTTCGTATTCTTGCCGAAGTTCATGTTCATATCCGTGTACAGATAATTATTGTTCAACAATTGTGGAGGCGGTTCCATGGGTGGCGGATTCGCCTCTTTCATATGCCTTATTCGCCTCTCTGTTCTTTCTTGCCTGGTCCGTAGAACTAGCGCCATATTTCGGTCCAACATTTTCGCGGAGAACGCACAATTGAAATAACACTATCCCACGGTCTAATACTTCCGGTATTTTAAAATGTTCGTTGAAACAATTTTTATACTAATATAACAGCGAAATCACTCTTCACTTAAACACTCTTCACTTAAGCACTCTCCAATTTTCCTGTCGATTCTTTTTAATTCAGTCTCTGTATCGTTATCACTATTATGCAACTATGATATACAAAAGTTTGTCAATCAAAAAGCATTCGACTATCAAGCTCACTGTTCCTATAACAATTAATTAATCTCCCAATTAATATACACGTGTACTGCAATACAACAGTTCTCCACTTTTATCAAACAACAATAGAATGTTCCACACCGAAGAATCTTCGTCCGTTAAACAATAATTAATATCCAACAATTATCACTGTCCTCGAACAACTTCACCGCAATGCATTTTAACAATGTATCCTGAGCGAAAATCTTCGACAATCCCAAGAATCACTGTGCAGTGTACACTTCTGAGGAAACGTTTATGTCACACCCCCTATTCTCCACTATCGTTCTCTATATTCGACGAGGAACTCGCAGAATCTTCCCGCCGTTTATAGATAGGACCGTCACCAGTAAATAAACAACGTCTCGCTCATCCGTGTAATCGTCCCATGAAATTTCAACATGTAGCAACGCTCGACGATATCCAAGTTCCAATTCATTTTAGAACAGTGCCCCAAGTGCGCACGTATTCGCGAACGACGAAGACGAGGCGGGGAATGTTGCGAGAAATGGCGAATTCGTGAAACGAACGCGTGTAATGTGTGCTGTTCGAGCGCAAAGTCCCAGCATTATATTGGCCCGGGGTTAGCCATGGACGTTATCGTCTGCGACGCGTTATCGACGTGATAGAAAAAACGATGCTTAGGCGTCGTGCAGCCACTGTCGGTTTTCGATGCGCGGAAAACAACGCGCAGAGATCACTCGTGTTGCCTCGTTTGTGATTTATGTATGCACAGTAGCCGGAACGTTCTGCTTCCGAAGGAAAATTATTGCAATGGACTACTGTTTGCTGTCCGTTTGGGCACGCGGTGATAAGGGTTTGCCCCGAGTCGTGGAAATTCAGTGGAGTCTCGTAGGTGTTAAATACCAGCGCACCGACAAAAGTAGCGTTTGTAAATTCTCTATGAACCAAGCGGAGTATCGTACAGGAACGATGTAACGTGGTCTATGCCGGTTTTCTAACTGCTTCATTCAACAAAATGGGTACTTATATACTAATTATGGGCAGCGGGTGTCGACCAATCAGCGATTAAGCCCGCCAACGGTACCGAGCACATTTAGTTTAGGGGTGCGGACGTGGTTTCCCTAGTGGGGCGACAAGGGGTTTATGATAGGGTAATTACTATTCATAGACGATAGACGTTGGAAACGTGCGGTTCGTTCTAGAATTTCTATACCGGTACAACAAGTAAAAACCTCAATTTCAATATGCCCGATGTGTCTGAATAGAATTCAACGGTAGACGAAGTCGCCAATTGCAAGTCGGCGAATCGCTTTAAATGCGATTTTCTTTCGTCGTGATTTTAATCAAAGCTTTGATTTGTGCGTTCTATGTGATAAAGTGTTTATAAACTATAACCGTTTATTAAAATTATCGAAGTGGGCGATGTAAAGAAAAAAATGCAATGCTGATAAAGTGAAAGAACAAAATTCCTCTCCAATATGTATAATTGAAGAATCACGCCACTTGATGGTGTGCTAATAATTATTCAAACAAAAATGATCGTACAACAAATTAAGGAACGCGTAACAATACAAAGTTAATTGAACTGCGAATTACTATTATTCTAAGAGAACAATGAATTTTCCTAGACGCATACGACGGAATATTCTGTAAAAGTAAAAGTGGACGTAAGGAGAAGAAAGCTTCCCACATTTCAGTCTATCTCACGCACACAGAATAATCTAGAACGTGGTGCGACGCGTCCGTCGAACCTTTGAACGCTCCAAACGCTCTTGTACCTTGAAGCCCTTTTTCCAAAGGGGAAGTGCTGTAGGAAAATGTAGTAACCCTTTTGTTCCCGCAAGCCGTTGAATTTCAAAGGTCCGTCGAAATTTCATATTACAATATCACACTTTTTACAATTATTAACAAAAATGTATTCGAAATCTCGACCTTTAATTATTACACTCTGCCCTTTTCCTTACAGATTTCATTAATTTCGATATCAAATTTGTCTAGGACAAGCAACATTGACACTACCTTTTGCGTGCCGTATGCTCAAGCAGAAGCATATTCGTTTCAGTAGTAAAGGACGACGGCTGGTCAAACATAGTTTACGCAGGAGGAGTCAATACAGGGTTGCACACGGTGTTAGTAGTATATGCGAACGGCATGGTCAGCCACGTTTTTAGTACTACAGGTGCTGTACTTTGAGGCTGCTTTGACGACCCCATGAATGCCACGATTCTGATTCATGTAGCGCAGTATACACAGTATAGTGTAAGAGTTGCATAAAAACCCAAAAAGGATTGTTTAAACAAAGTAGTACGATATACTATTTGTAACGCTTAGCTCGTTATACAATATTCCGCAAAAACTACAGTCAGGATTACTCCGAACGGTATTCGATCAATGCCCCTCGCTGCATCGTGGTCGCCAAAAGGGCGGGCTGTCCGGGTTTTTCCCGTCGCGTCGGGACGCCATGGCTTCAGGGGCCTTGGTCACGTTTTCCCGACGCCATGCCTTCAACGGTCTTGGTCACGTTTTCCCGACGCCATGGCTTCAAGGGCCTTGGTCACGTTTTCCCTGTGGCCTATGGTGTCCACTGGGTGCGCGCGCTATGAGGTTCCACGGTGACATTACCCATATGCCAAAGTAGAGCGCACGCAGCTCGAAATCTCTAACAATAGTGATACTAATTATTATTGATGTATAATAATAGTCTGCAACTATGGTAAAAATTATGGTAACCCATAATTAACTGCAGCTACAGTATAGTTGCACTGTACAGTTGGAATACTATGGCAACGGGCAGCCTTGTAAGAAATACAGCAACCTTTTTACAGCAGAATATTATAATTGTATAGTAATATGATGATAGTAAGCGAACAATATTGTTAGAGTTGATACGTGGGGGCAATAGATCGGTAATTTAACCCACAGTAACAATACGATAAAGAAGTATCTTGGGTGTGCGACGTTGATAGTGAAAAATTATTGTGGCCAAGGGAGATAAATAATTCTATGGAAAAAAAATCGATAGTTACACTTCGATCGTTACTTTCGAGACGTTCGCGTCCGTTATCTCACTTCCCGGCCTAATTTCTTTGTGCAGCGACGAAGTAGGCGGAACGAAGGCAGTGATCCAGTTTCATTTGAATGACGAAATAAATTAAAAGAATGTATGTAACATTGTTGCATCAGGCAAAGATCCATCGTTTAATCTACAAAACGATAGACATATATTACCACCGCAGTAACATTTTACGTACTACTATTGCCAATAATAGTATATATTATACAAAAAAAAAACTATTAGCGAATGACCACTATCGATAACACAATACTGTCAAGGATTACGGAAGATTATTAACGACAACCAGTACTAAGATCGCAGTTAATTCTATTAATAACAACGTGGAAGACAATTTAGAAATCCGAACAACAACGTAGGCGCCGCTTTTAATCGTATCACATCGTCAACAAGTATATAGCTTCACAACAAGTCCACGCGAGAAAAAAGTTGAGAAAAAATTGTCATGTCACAGATAATGAGGCGCATTATTATAGCAAATTACACATGTACTTCAATCAGGCCCGGTATCTACCTTATTAACCGAATTCGTAACATGTGCGAATTAAACGATCGATAAGGCGGGTTCGCTTCTTCAGAAAGCCGAATGGGCCATTTGTCATCAAAATCTCCGAGACTTTTTGCGACATTTTGACGATAAGTGAAACTAATTGCTCGATAGCTGGATGGTTTTGGTGAAAAACACGACGGGAATAACAACGATGCCACAGAAGGCAGATAAAGATTGGGGGAGAATGAGGAACGAAAGAGGGTAATTAATGCTCTTTAATCATTAATTTGTGCTGTAAATAACGATAATCAGGAGCTGACAACAGTATAATCGAGGCGCTTGTTCATTTTGAAAATGTCGTTGCGAAATAGAGAAAAGAAAATTAAAAAGGAAATTGCGACGCTGGCCGATTGCGAACAGTGATCTTCGAACAATTATATTTTATTAAAGATAGTGTTTGAATAGTACAGATTATATAACTATTACTCATTGTATTATATGGAGAATTAAAACAATCAGAATTGCATAAATGAAACATCAATCAGAAACAAACAAAGCAACTGCCAAACAGAAGAAACAAAATTTCTACCATAATAATTAATATTCATTGATGCCTCGCAGATGTTGCAATTTATTACACACGAGTTCAATCAAATTTTACGATTACCCTATCTTCGAGCCTTTTACGTCAATACTTCCTATTTCATTTAAGAAATGATATAAATCTCCTCTGTTGGGAGAAGATTCATGATTACACCATTAGTTGGGGTCAAACTTGATAGCCAGTGTTAACGTCCACATTGATAATCTCCAAAAACCGAGAAATAAAACACGAAGATTTACGTGATTTTAAAATTCCGATTCATTAGCTTCCGAGTGTCTCAGTCTCTCGAAGAGCCGCGATGTTTGCAGACTATAAAAACGATGTAAAATCATAATTTTCCGAAATGACGAAGCGTCAAGTACGCATGTTAAGGTAACAATAAATTAACTGTACAAGATATTAATTATTTAATCAATTAATTTTGACAATTGACACGTGTTCATTAATCCAAACTTATTAACGATCTCGTATTTTACTTAATATTGATAACAATCAATCCTTTACCTATTAATTTGCTTTTAGTGGAGATCGTTCCTGTAGGGGGGGGGGGGAGAAATTAAAAATTATTATAACTGTATTGACTTGTGTGAATACTGAATATTATTATTACTTGTTGTTATTATTATTATTATCAGATAGATTGATTCACATGACGTCGTAATGAATCTTTATCAATCAAAATATTGAAAATCAATAATTACAGATACTAAAGATTAACTGTTTGAAAGCGAAAATTGTTATTTTGATTATTTTTATAAAGATAAATTGTTCCCCCCGTGTTGGTATAAAGGTATATGGTTCTCCACGTGTTGGCTTTGGCGTCGACATGTGACTTAAAACAGGCACGGTCCGATTAGTGGCGATTTAGAAACGGGATGTAGCAACAGTTGCACACCTCATTAAACACATTTATCGTACGGATTATTGGACGTATTAATAAGCATGTTCTTATTGGCACACGTGTTTGTTCCTCTAATAATGGCCCATTGGACGTCAACGGGTATCGAGAAATATTCTTTAACAAGCGGTGAAAAAACGCGTGTAATAAAAATTGAATGAGAAATTAACGCGAAAGTAACGGTGAAACGAAAATCACAATGATCAATATCAATCAAAAAGTACGAAACGATATCGATGAGAATAAAATTAGTGAAATAAAGTAAATAAGCTTGCAAATAATTTGGTAATATCAAGGGTGATATAACAATTCCATTGTACGATTGGAGTGAAACGATATTGATAAGAATGGTATTTCAATAAAATTTGTGTTAATGCAATTAGGGAATCGTGTTGAATCGTGGAATTTAGTTTCGCTCGAAATCTCGTACCGCAGTGCACAGTCGGGACTCATTTAATTCCATTTAAAATCACTGCGAATGTTTTCAGTAGTATTGTCCCCGTGTGTGGTCAGCCAAACCCGCTCGAACTAATCTAACGCGGACAAGCATGCCACCCTGCTCAATAAATAATTTAATTCCACTTCGACAATAATGTTTAACAGAAACCCTACTGTCTTATTCTTATACTTCCCAAACGAAATGCAACCATATGAATTTTCTATCTCTGTCCATCTTCTTAATATTGATTTTTGTAAATCCATAGATTTTTCTATCGATTTTTTATATATTTTATATATCGATTTCTCTGTGGAAAAAAGAAAAGATACACTGGGGAATAAGAACAAAGAACTTTAAAACACTTTCGAAACATTCAAACAAAGCGACAGCACAGAAATCACGGTATAGAATGAATAAAGAACATCGATACGATAACAAACATTGAAAGATCACACGGTAGCGGAGCTGGTTGACTGATAACGATAAGAAACTTGTCGAAATATTGTTTGCCTGCTTTTCAAATGCATGTTACCTGACTCATTCGATGATTCCTTTCATCAAATCACAATAAAATGAAAGCTTTCAAAACCCGGTGAAACATGAACTTATCAACGTTGCAAATAAATTAATTTTTCCCAAAACTTTGAAAACTAAATATTCGTGGCCGTTATGATTTGCTCGATTTAATTTTAATTTCAATTTTAATTTCAATTTCAATAAGACCTTTGCGGTCTCTATTATAAAGTGACATCCAAAGATCTGAAGAGTAATTTAACTTTTACGACCTAATAAAATATTTGGATCGATTTCGATATTTCCATTTACGACATGCCAGGATCACTTTATTTAAAGTGCTCTTAAAATACCTTCAAGATATTAGTCTCGATGGCACAATGACGTACATTTGATTACACGTCAATGGACATAAATCCGAGATCTTAAAGTGTCGATACTTATAAACACTTTACAATCTGATATCATCGAACACTACAAAAATAGCCCTTTTATAAAATACACCAAAATTTGTTAAATAATAAAGATATCCTTCTCTCCACTTAAACAGGGATGGCTTTGAAAAGTGCACATTATTCGAACAATAATGAACTATACAAATATTTATTATTACAAACATTTTTTCAATTATACTACATTTTAAAGGAAACGAACTCTAAACTCTAAAAAGAAAACAAAAATAGTCCCCAAGGAAAAAATATTGCACAATATTCAATAAAGTGTCAAATAATATAAAAAATCCAGTTTCGAAAAAAGAAGTAAAACGCGTTGTACAAAAATTCAGAGTGCAGGCGAAGAAAATAGTTGAGTCAAATGAATTGTGCTCCAAAAACTAGAGTAGAGAAAATTATTCCGAACGATTCTGAATATTCCTAAAGAAAATCTTCACAAGCCATACAAAATGTTCCGAAACAGAAAAGGTACCGAAAAGGATTGTCCTAAAAGCCACTCATCTAACATAATACCACCGACGTCAACGATAAAGGGTGGCTCACGGAGACCTAATCGCCTCGATCTTCTAATGGACGCGACTATGAGGCGATAGCAACGACGCTCGAACGAAACGAAAACGTCTTTTCTCTTTCGGTGTGTCCAGGGGGCGGTTTCACGATTTCTGCACGTGTACGAATAACCACAAATTCGATCCGATCTGGGTCACCTGTGTCGTCGTCGACGAAACTCGATCGCGTTTCGTATTCTCGCGTCACGTTCGATCCAGTCAACTTTAATCCGACCGGCTGAGGCTGGGACAGAAATGGGAGAGAATAAAAAAAGCTGCGGAGATCGTGGTTAAACAGAAACGGACAGCGGAATTAGAGTACTAACCCTGTTGTTCGAATTGAGTAGATGAAAACGGGAGTTTATGAGGGTGAAGTAGTTGAGGGGGTAATTAGGGTCGCAGGGATAGGGTTAATTTCGTGGTGTGACACGATAATGAAGCATCGAAACGAATAAACCGGAAATTGTGCATTACATTTGTAATTTATTATTCCTCGATCGTACATAATTATTGTTGTTTAATAGTGTGTGGTCATTTTTAATAATCGTACTAGGATTAGCGTAATTTAAAATGACGTGCATTTATGACACATCGGAGAATCGTTTTTATTGAAGTGTGAAAGGGTTGATTGGCAACTTTCGACACTCGAAACCATTACAAAGAACGATTTAGAAAATCCAAGGGATTAAAGAAATAGCATAACAAACCATTATCAGTTAGGCTTTGCAAATACAAATACAACCGGATATTTCTTAAATACTCATCTCCAAATACAACCAGTCTACAGAACAGTGTTCACTGAAGCTTTAGATAATTCCAATCCTAACGCAGAAATGAAAAACTTACTGTATTTCATCTTACTTATTATTTCATCCCACTAAACAATCGTCAAATAAAATACAAAAAATAAAATAAAATTAATTATTTCTCATTTATAACTTCTGTAATCCTCGGTGACCTAAAGATACGCTTACATTAATTATCCTCAATGTATCTTCCTAGTTAGTACCAAAAGAAAAAAAGAAAAGAAAATATCGATCCACCGATTTCAATTTACTCGCCAACCAATCGATGCCGGGAATAAAAGAGTAGTCAATGATAATGGTATAGCCGATCGTTTATCTCTTCAACCGTGGCACGAACGAGTCGAATCCATTTTTTCAAGACTTTTCCATTCATCCTGTTACGCTTCACGATGCTTGGTTACGGCGAAAATCTTCCGACCGATTAGATAAAACGAAGCTATCTCAGAGATTATCGTGATGGCTCATCGTCCTGATAAAAACTTTCTCGACCTGGTATAGCCTCATAGCTATACATTGTACATCAGTGAAAATACGATGAAGCGCCAATTTCAATTCAGTTGGTCACGAAATTGTAATCGTTTCAACCCCGCCAGATAAGGGTTGATCAGTGAATAGATTAATCCGTGGTATGATCAGAGAGAAAGGGTCAGAGCAGATTGACAAAGAGCACACTGCTCGATTGGATTTATTTTTCCACTGGAACTTTAAGGGGGTGTGGTTCAAATATGTATAGTGTTCAGGAGGCAGTGAAAATTAAATCGATTAATCAAATCGAAATCTGTGAAATTGTATTAGGGTTCGTTCTTTATGAATAATATTAGATACCAAAAGGTATCAGCTAACAGAACAAGTTGTGAACCTGATAATCTTTACCAATTATATATAAAAAGAAGTAAAATGCAGAATGTAAACAATAATTTAATATAATATCTTTTCTCGTAATTATACAGTATGAAAATGATCGTTTCAGGTGAAATTAAATTGTAACCTGTGCAGTATTTAAATCGAAAAGTAATAAGAAGAATGGAAAGTGTGTAATAGCTAACTGTTTTACTAGGAAAGGGTTACTTGTAGACGCTATAGATATTGGAAATCGGATCTCGTTGAGTCAGCTTTTCCTTTGTAAATCGATACTGTCTTCGACAAAGCAACAGGTGCTTTTAATAAAAGAAAGGACAGGCATTTTTCCTTAACTAATTGTTTAGAATGATATTAATTCGCGACGAGTTTTTCTTACTTTACCAAATGTTTCTTGGTAAAGCCATTTTCCTCCGAACAATTAACGAACCTGGAGAAACAATGAAACGTGACAAATAATAAAGACGATAAAGTAACAAAGATTATCCGGTTCACTAGTAATAATTTTATAATAAAAATGCTTTCCATAATTCTTTTGCATATTTAAATTTTCGAAGGAGATGAGAATTGTGTGTTTTTGATTGCGATAAAAGAAAGCAGATAATTAGCCGATCGACATCGGGTATTATGTCTAACTACCGCGTGATTCAATTGACGAAGCACTTCCTCTTTCCCAGGTAGCAAAGGTGAAATGTAACGTTTCACCAGGGAAATGACCGCGCGTTGCCGCATCGCGGCTGTTTCCGCTCAATATCACAAGTGCAAAGAGTTTTTTGTTCTCGTGATGCAACCCACCGTGCAGTTGGCCTTTGTCCAATTTGCTGTCGCTTATATTAATGACCATATTTACTATGGAGTGCTAAGGAAGTTCGTCCATCAACATAAGCGTTCCCCATCGACTCCGACTTTTCGTTCTCCAATCGCATTAATCAACGCAAATATTTCTAAATTAATCATACCATTCTACATAATAATATAGAATAAAGTAATTATTTTCAATATTTTCCCTCAGTAAGAAAATACAGTTATTTATATTTAATTGGCTCCTTCTTCTAGACTGTTGCAACGTCAATGCGTTTTCTCAGCATTTGCTTATGCGTGGAAATAATTCGAATTCACTTACGAGCTTTACATTCAACGTCTGGACAACGACTTATTATTAATGCAGGCTACAAATTAATCACCTGTACCTGTGTCACGGTGCCACCCCAAACAGATGGCAAATTACCATTTAAATACATTGAATAATCTGTCCAAAAATGTTAATTGCGCTCTATAATCGGTAGAGAAATAAATGTTAGAAAACACACGACGTACCTATACCGATACATATTATATGGAAGAAAGCAAACGATAAAACACCCCAGTCAAAACATTGCGATGGTGATTTATCATCACTTCAGAGGCATTTAAACGAACCTTAATCTCAACACAATACTTCTCGAGATTAAAAATTACACGCTTTCAAGAATATGTCGAGTCTTATCCAAACACTACAGAAATTCCATTTTTCTTACAGTGACCGGTATTTCAGACAAGCAAATATATTTTTCATCTTTTTCAGGTTCATATGATCTACACAATTCTTATCATAGATCATTTATTACGAGCAACGAAAGTTTCGCGTTACACGCTATATGTACCACCATAGCAGACGACCCACAGAACGAATCTGCAGGTAGTCTGCTAGTTTCAAAAACAGCGCGCGAAACATCGCCACACCGGGCCGCATGTTACCTTGTCGGTGGATAAAACGCAATAAATAAATATTTTCGCTCACCATTTGATGTTGATAATGATTCGGTTTGTCCCAGTGATATTCCTGAAGTTGTAGGGACTCGTATCGTTGCTTCTTCTTCAAATGGGAACGAGAACGTCTCACGACCGATATCACCACAGATGGGCCCATTCGGCCATCTTGCCGTATACCAAAACGTGTACTACACTGCGCTGGCGTGTTTTTGCACCCCCTCGCCCCTTCCCCAAGCACTCGGACCAATTGTAATTGCGTAATTCACCGCGGACACTTTCAGTCGTTCTGTCCTTTCCTAACTACCGGTGCGCCCTCTTATTTTATCTCTGTCAATTAGCGGCGCCACGGAACAATCGAAAAATTTTAAACAGCGCGTCGCATTCGACAGCCGAAATGAAACTGACTGTAGTCGTGTCGCGCGAAGCACAATCGACTCGTTGAGTTCGTGTACGATCGGAAAAGTCGAAGAGTTTTGGCTGCTTTTTGCCTTTCGTTTACAACGAGACGACTTTCATGTTTCATTTTGATGATGTTTCACATCGAATATACCTCTGCTACCTGTGTAACACGTTACGCTCGTATTTATTAATGTTTATTGGCTGAGAAATAGAGTAATTCGAGTGTAATTAATTGCTCGATCGACTGGTTAAATGTTTGTTTACGGTTTTGCATTGTTTTTGTCGGGTGAAAGTTGCAGAACAATTCGCGTCTCGGTCAGTGACATTCGAAAATTAGTACGGGGGATCCCCGTCTGTGGCGCTAGCGTGTAAAGGTAGGTTGGCCACACCGGTGGGAATGTTTTGAAGTTGAAGGAACGGACAATGAGATTTTGTAAGTAGAATAGTATATGTAGTAGAATAATTATGTTTTATTCAATTTTATATAGCGAAATTTAAAGACTGTACAAAATATTTTATTCGATATTGACGATGCTGCTGAACAAAAGGGCGGTCTTCGATATTACGGTATTTACAGGAGTATATCTCTAGCGCATACATTTGTATATACATTCAGCGGGATATTTACAATGTTTTTTATTGGAATTGTGAAATAAATAAATTAGCTACTACTGAACCAGTCGGTGCCCATTGCACCGAAAAATGCCGCGGCCCCAGATTTAATTGTCGCTCCAGCGGAATCACTCTTTGTATTCTCCTTTGTAGCGACCTTCTTACGCTATAATAAAAGATAAAAAAAACAATTTAATTAATAGCTCCATATTAAAACATTTATATCGAGGTTATTTTAACAAGGTGTAATTGGTAAAGAATTATTTATTATATGCAGTTAACACAACTCGACAAATGTGCTTCGATTAATCTATTAATTAAATAATCAGCCTGCTTAAGCAATCGAGAAAACGCTACATGCAATATCGTTTTCTTACCGCAATTAAACGCACGCGCTATCTTATTCGAATGCTCTGGCAATCTAAAGATACATATGCATTTAATCGAGAGAAGTATAATTTGACAGAATGATACCGAAATAAACAACACAGAGATGTATCTCTTAATTTAAAAAATCAAGAATATTCCTACCTGTGTTTTTTCCGGTAGAGTCACGCTTACTAGAGGCAAATTTCTTGCCGGAGCTGTTACGGTCAAAGGTGGGAACCAGGGTGCCCCTGTGCATAGAGCTAGCACCGAAGGTAGATCAGATCTTACACCTTCAACACTACTGTATTCACTTCGTGCACCCAAAATTGAATGTAATTGCTCCAAATGAGGTACTAGATTTCCTAGTATAAGCTGAAATAATATAAAGTAATCCAATTATTAAAACCCATATAAGAAAATTGTTTTTCGTGTATTTCGTATCCTTACCAGAGATCTTTGAACGCTTTTCTTTACGTTCGTATGAATGAACGGATTAAAAACGTCGTAATCGAATGGATCGATTTTTGATAGTATACTGTCACAAGCTTTGGCCGATAGATCTGATAGATTTTTATTTTCGCGGGGCACCATAAGTAAAGTTGAGTATCTTATGTCGAACAATACTTGGAATGCTTGTTTCTGTGAAAGACTTCCATCGTTGGTCGCAGTTAAATAATAATTGAGCAATTCGGTAACAACATCATCTATAATTTCGTGCAGGACTTTCCTATAATGAAAAATTACAAATGAAATACAAACGAAGTGAAATTGATAAGTAAAATTTGTATGCATATTTACGTGAACCTACTTTGGAAGAGTGTGCGGTATTACTTTATTCAGATTCATATTAACGGCGGTTAAAAATTTCTGTAATTGAATGGACGTCTGATACGGTACCAAAATTTCGGATTTTATTCTTTTACCCTCTCCAGAGTCCTCTTCAATAGTCACTTTCTCCCATTCTGATATTACGAGATGTATGGGATAACCAGTTAGCGTTTCCCTCGACATAAACTTCTCCCTATGTTCAATTATCTTGCTTTTATAAGTTTTTGCCCATAGTGACCAAACAGAAATGCTTTCTTCTTTTAATTTATCACAAATTGATTGCCATTTGGCGTTCGTAATGGTCAATCCAGAGACTTTCGAAAGTGTGTAGCACTTGGTTAAATTTGAACTAAGTGTCGTCAATGCAGAAAGAAATCTGGCCATTACGACAGCGTTAGTATCACGACGCCCATGTTCGGGTTTATCATTAACGCAAGTAGTACGTACAAAATTGATGAAATCTTCGATTATACTGGTGCTGGTGGCTTGAAAATGTTCTTGAACCTCTGCACGATCGGAAAATGTGTCAGAAATTAAAGATATATTTGTAGAGAGCAAATTATCTTTAATGGATACAACACGTTCTGTTTCGTACAAGTATTGTTCGAGATCTCCAAGCAGAGCATGCAAATTGCTATCGAAATTTTCGCACAATTTGAGAATGTTTGGTGAATATCCTTTGGTTTTCATTAACAATGATCTTTTATTGTCTAGGCCACCGTTTTTGGTGAGTTTCTGTGGAATATCACTTGGCGAATCCTTCCACACGAACCACCGCAAATCGTGCTCTGGATATTCGAATTTTTCGTTAATTACCTTGCCCAGTAATTCGATGACATCGGATTTTAACGTGCTTATAGTCTCCATCGATTTATCATTTATAATACCTAATCAAATATTGATAGCATTATTATAATTAATTCGATAATACAAATATGATTTGTATAATTTACATTAAACTTATTACTTTTTACTCGACGAGTTATTAGAGGTTGGAAAAATTCCACCCAGAAAGTTATTCTTGGAAGAGAAATCTCCTCCCATATCAAATTCCAATTCTGAGGCAGATTAATACTAACTGCTTCTTCGCGAACGTAATATAAACCTTTTATGGATATTATCAAGTCCAAGAGTTTAGTAATTTCAAGATTGCAAAATTCAGCAACCCAATCAAGCCAAGATTTGATGCTCTTCTGAAGATCTGGCAGAGAAAAGCTTTCCATTGTTTGAAGAGAAAATGGTTTATGTTGTTTAGTCACTGCGGGAAGAAATTCCTTTAGTAATTCTTGATTTAAATCTAATTGAGAGAGTAAGGAGTATGCATCTTGTTCTTGGATTTTCATTAAGTACTTGGAAACGAGACCTCCTCCTGTATTATCCTCTGTATCTGTAGCGAATAATGATAATACTTTTGGTACTGCATAATAATATAATATAATATCATATTTGTGTAATTACTTACTAATGAAGCAAGAATAAATCAAATTAATCGTTTGAATTAATATTTCTATGCACGATTTTATCTTATTTTTGACACTACCATCATTTTCGTCTGTAACAATGGATTTAATGGCGCGATTACGCATCAACATTAATTTATCCAGCAATTCTTGAAACGAAGTTCCATTTAGTAATACAAGTGCCGCCAGGCTGTTCGCTATGCCCTACAAATAAAATAATATTTTTTGTAATGCAATAGAAATACTGGATTTTAAATAAATACCAACCTCCGGTTGTACATCTAAAGACTGCAATACATTATTGCACTCGTTAAATATAATATTTTTTAGCTGATTGATAACATCCCATTGCTTAGGTACGATTGGATATTTAGCCAACAAATTTTCATTTCCAACTTCGAATAGTAAACTATAATTTATATGTTGTGCTATTAAATACAATTGCGTGGCAAATAGTAGATTCTTGTTTTCAATACTGGACCAAATATGATGCGGTATATCCATTAAAATTTTGATTTGTATGATATCAGAATCCTGAATGCCTTCGACTCTTCTATTAAAAATCATTATTTCGATTAAATGAATGTTGATTAATAACATTAATTTGCGAGAAAATCAGTAAATATACCTATCATCTTCGTTCTGAATGGAATCGATCTTAAAACCGATTAAATATTTCTTTTGTAATTCCCCGAATTTGTCCTCTATGTTAATTATTCTGGAGATAACACGTTCGGAAGTAATCTTCATTTTTCCAATCGTGTCTGCGGCCAGTATTAGATCGCGATATCTTTCTCTGAAAACATTCAATTGCTGAATAACCTTTACCAATAATAATTATTTTTCACAGAATAGTTTATTTTTTAAGGAGAACACAGTAATAGCAAACAATTATAATACAAGTATTAATTTATACAGTGAACAAAAGACAAGAACAACATATCGTTTCGAATCATTGAAACAAATATTTACCCAACTAAGGTTCTAAGCTCAATTTTCTTTCTATCACTCTCATATTGGATTTTCTTTTGAATCCCCTCGATCTCTTTTATCGTGTGATCCTCGAACAGCTTATTAATATCCAAATCCAAATAATTTGTTGTCATCCTTCTGACAATTCGCTTCAACCTATCTCAATCCCGGTTGTTTCCACGTAGCGTAATATCAGCCTGTATTTATCTGACATTTTTGCCTGTAGCGTACTGCGACGGACTAATGATTGTCCACCTGTGTGTAAGATGGCGTTGCTTGCATTTTCTTCCCTTTTTTCAAACTAAATGCCTACATATATAATCCCCCAATTTATCACAACTCTATATTAAGTCATCTACAATAAACAATTTCCTTATAAAAACGAAAACGCATATCACAAACACAATTAACCCCAATTTGTGTTGTTATCAAAATATTTGTGTTTTTTTAATTAACATTAATTGTTTGCTATCCTTTGTCGTCTTTCATTGCGGCAAAGAACAAAAGAATTCTTTAAAATTATTTAATTTTCACATCTTTTTTTATAAACTGTTGGTAACGTTGCGAGTGACGCGGAAATGGTAATGGGGCCCGGGGTCCCAGAAATGCTGGCCGAAAAAATACATTGGATGTCTTGTCTATTCCTATATCTAGTCTGTGGTAACGCGTCGTCTGCATTTACTAAGCACGCAATCGCCGCGGAACGACACCTTACGATGGGACGCCGAACGACGGGACGGGCACGCGAGACGCCATATTGAGCGAATGTTGATTGAATGCCTGTTTAGGTGTTTACACGGCTTCGAATAAAACCCGTGGACGAACGCATCGATTGTCGTGCAAGCCAGTGCGAAGTGTTTAGCAAACGATCAGTTCATTGCAGCGGCTGTATCACGCGACAATACAATGAGCGGCGGCGACGGCGAGGATAGTCAATGCAACAGGACGAGAGAAAGCAACGTAGTAGCGATGGGTGACGTTCTCGCTAAAAAACACGCAGACGATACTCCGTACGACGGACGCGTGACCGTTCACGACGATCTAGCGCGACATGGTAATAATATGGATCACAGGCACACGGAGGACACTGTCAAGTCTTCTGTCGTCGCGGACTCGATTCCTGTTGCGGTATGTTTTCCACTAAACGAACACCGTTCGCCAACGATCGTACCACAAACACGTTCTACTTGCAGAGCGTGACACTTGACGAATGCACAGTCGATGAGTTTGTCAAAGGTGCGATGGATCCCGAGAACATCGAGGAAAGCCCGTTGCGAACGAATACGGAGACGATTGTCGAGTATCCGGACGACACCGTCAGCGTAGATAGTACCTCTAGGGGAAAGGAAGCTTCCTACTGCCACAAATCGAAAAGGTAATGGTTTGGATTTGGTTGCGGTAATGCGATTTTCCGTTGGATGTAGATGCAACTGGACCGTTGCTTTCAATTTTAGGGAACTGTTCAACGAAGAACTACAAAAGGCGATGAAGTCGCAGAATTTGTGGACAGAATTGAGGCAACATATTAGAGGTTCTTTTAACATTGCATTAGAAGCATCTCGAGTTTCGAGAGGCCTATTGTTTCATCAGAATGTTTTCCCTGCAGATGACGTGCACGAAATTGTTTTGCAGTAAGTCGGAAGGATTTCTTTCTATGACCATCTGCAAACCATTGACGATTTTAAACGCAGTATCTTGTCTTCTTTCCAGACTGTGCGAGATGGATCCACGTCATTTACTTATGAGGGTAGTAAGCTTGGTGCTGGAACTAGTTGTAGAAGTTAAAGTTCAATTGTTAGCCCTTCTACATGACCATAGCGTAAATAATCTAGCAGAAATTTTTCTCACAGGTCAATACAGACGTTTTTATTTTAAATTTAATTACTCCTGCCTGTTAATGCAACTATCGCCTTTCATATTTATGTTTTTCCCTGTAGGTCTCGTAGATGATTACGATGCGTTACTATTGACAGCTTTAAAGATTTCTGACATTGTCAAGCCATTAAAAGATCATTTGCGTAAATTTAATTATAATTATACCTTGACGTGGGATTGTTTTATTACCAAATTGTATCAGATTTATATATATGATGATCCATTAGTGCAAAATAATTTACTACCCTTTATTGGAAAAGTATGTAAAACTCATGCATCGTATTTAATCCGTTAATTAAATTTAAAGACACGTTCAATATGACAATATATGTATCTTGGAATTTTATAGTTAAGAAAACTTTTGCCTTTGAAAGGCTCAGAATACCAGCGTCTTGTTCATCGATATTTAACGTTCGAGAAACAGATGACGGCAGTTAGGTATCGATGTTGGGATACAGAATCATGGATGGACAAATACAAGTAAGTGTTCGCACGAATGATATTTGAACGATAATAAAATTATATCGATTGATCACATCCCAGGAAGGAAAATGTATGAACAAAGTTTCATAAGCGGTGCGTATTTCAGTGCAGAACAGGCGGTCCATATGAACAGACTTAGGCATATGCGGGAGGCTTGGGAATTATTTACTGCGACTAGGAAGCATATGGAGCAACGTATGTTAAGTAAATCACCGGATGTTGGGAAGTATGTTGGCATCAAAATAAAATTCAGTGATAAACGAGAAAGGTATATTTGTTGATGCTTCAATGTGTTACGCTTTTTTATTTTAGTGAATTACCAGAAATGGAAGGGCAACTTTCGACGCTTGCGTCACAAATAAATGTTGGCGTATCAGAAGTGGACAGTAGGCCTTTGAGTCCTACATCGGATTTTAATTTGAATGCGCTTAATAAGTTTCCTAGTATAGAGATACTTCAGATTTTATTGGATGACTGGAATAAAGCTCAGTTTCAGAAGCTCACCGAAATGGCGGGTGTATCAACTGTCGCGGATATTTATCCCAATGGGCAGGACGATACAGATTTCGTTGATTATACACGAGCAACTTGCCATTTGGCGCAGTGTGCAAATAGATCAGTCAGGTATTCTTCTCTTCTTTTTTTTTTACGAATGATAATTGTTTAAATGTGTTTCTGTTTTTTCTTTAATTGAATGTTTTTTTTAAAAGGGAACATAATGACGGATCACATCTGGAAAATAATATAGAGGAGGAAAGTAGTCAATGTCACATGTACACTGCACCACCGCTACCTTCTATCGTAAGAATAATTTTGTACCTAATAATATCTATGTTTAAAAAGGAAAACGCGAATAATCGAAATAATTTTCAGGCTGATAAAAATGACCCGCAACATTTGGCATTGCCGTTAGAAAATCCTTTTTCACAGCTCACAAATGGTTTTTTAGGTAAAACATGCGTTACAATTAATGAAAATATGAAAATCGCCCGGGCATTATTATTCATTGTTTTCTAATATCATTTTAGAAGACACAGCAAATTGTTCTGCGACGCAAGTGAAGAAAAAGCTGGAGGATTTCGAAGTAAAAGAAATAAAAAACGATGGAAGCGAGGCAAGAAACGTAAATGAGGATATCGACTTAAGAACGTCCGATCCCCAACCGTGTTCGTGTGTGTATCAGCATGTAAGAGAAATAACGGAGAGGAAAATGGTGCCAGAAACCCCTCCCTGTCCGTGTTTACTAAATTCAAGACGGAAGTGGGACGCTTGTCCTTGCTTGACAAAATGTAATTATTAAGAAAACAAAAAATGTTTTCTGCTATAATTAGATTTTTATCAATGTAACAATTTGTATTGTCATTAGCTGTACCTGAATCGATCGTACCGAATATTCATCCAAAGCCGGTATCGCCTTCTACCGTGAAGGCTAATCAAGAACCAAATAAACCTGCAGTTAAAACTGGTTCTACACAGTCTGCTCAAACACAAACGAGGCATTCTACAACACAGACACCGAACACCGCTCACAATCATACAACAACTCATCAAGGTAAGCATAAATGATCGATTCTTCCGCTGCTTCTATTAATAACAATAATTCTTTTGTAATGAAATCTTGGGAATCTATTAGTTTCAATCGTTTATTTTTCGAAAGATATTAATGAACAAGTGTCTTTCTTTATTTTTCCCAATTGCATACAGGTACTAATCATTCACACACGCACGGACCACATCCAGACTTGGCAAAAAACACGGGTCCTCCTCACAGATCGCATACACACAGCACTCATTCGTCTCACGCTTGCCACAAACAGGCCAACGTCGAGCACATTAAAAGGGTGTCGTGTAATGATTGTTAGTAATCAGTAAATTAATTATACCATCAGTAATTGTTCTTAATTAATTAATCAATTAATAATGCGTGCATACGAAATTGTCCAGTGAGTTCCGGAGATGGAGATTGTTCGGATTCCGGAAGTAGTCAGGAAGATTCTTGTTCTACCAGTAGTTCAGCGCAGAGAGATTCGAGTAGGCATTGCGACTGTTGTTACTGTGAAGTGTTCGGTCACGGAGTTGTAAGTAATCATTCATTTATTGTTTAATCGGGATTTTCATTTTTATATCTCGATTTCTATATACAAATTTGGATTCTAATAGATCTACTATAAGATTAAAGAAATACTTTTGTCTAGCCTTCGGTAGCGCCGGTTAGTCGAAATTATAACGAAATGAGGGATAGACTGCGTCAGCTGTTAACCAAGAAAAAAGCCAGAAAGTGCAAAGCCACGTGTAGCCCGTCGAAAAGTCCCTCAGAGTCGGTTGTATCTAACACGAGCATCGAAACGAAGGCAATAACAAATACAGCGCCTAGATCTACCACTCCAATTTCGATTGTTCCCGCGGTGCAAGTTGATCAACGAGATCAGAGAAATCTGGAGGAATTGCTTGAATTTATCGAGGGAAATCAGAATGGGAAGAAAGATAACAATAAGAAGGCGGAGAAAAAGGCCAGGCAGAAACAGCGAAAGGTTAATATAGATTACAATAGAGATAAATATATTATGCAGGATGTGTTAATTAACTTTATTTTCTACGAATTTGTTACAGCTGGACGAAAAGGTGAACAGAGACAGGCAAGATGCGGAAAGGCAGAAGCTAATAGAACTGCAGAAAAAAACGCCAGAAGTAACGATTACTGTGGTGGATCCGCAGAAACCTGTTCCTCAAAGACTATTACCTCAGTGTAATCTACCCGAAGTATCTATTTTACCTACGTCGCCGCCAGTAGCATTGCCGATTGTAAAGCAATTAAGTAATAGAAAGAAGGACAAGCAAGATGTCTGTAGCAATAGTAGTAACATTAGTATCAGTAGCTGTAGCAACAGTAGTTTTAGTACCAATAGTATAAATAGCAAAACGAAGACTGCACCTGTGAATATGAATGTAAAAAGCAAAAGTATTAGCAAAGCCGACAAAACGATGGTCTCTGGCCAGATGACGCAGATGACGAATAATAGTAAGACGGCGACGAAGGGTGATAAAGTCGAAGTTAGCGGTAAAAATAATAAAACACAGGCAGCAACTAGCAATGGCACGAACGTTAAGAGTAACGCGAATATTACCGCGCAGAAATCCCAGACTATTGACGTGAACGACAAAACGTTGACGAAAAAGGAAAGGCAAAAGTTGAAGAGGGAGATGAAAAAAATGGAGGAGGCAAAAGCAAAAGAAGAGACGAAGAAACCAGTTCCAACAGAGAGTCAGCCTCAAATAGTGACGATCAAAAGGGTTATGGAGTCGAATAGTGCTGAGCCAACAGTTACGATCACTTTGAAGGGTCAGACACCTGCCGAGGATAAAGTTTTGTTCACACTGGTGAACGGTCAGACGAAAGAAGTCGATAGCCTGAAACTGGAGGCCGAGCATAATCAAAATATCAGCGGGAAGAAAAAGAAATCCAAAGCTAATAATAATAACAATAGCAATACGAATAATAATAATAATAATAATAATAATCATTCATTGCAACAGGGAAATAAGCAGCAACATATTAATAATCCTAAGCAACAGGTGCAGAATAAAATTAACGAAGGCAAGAATAACTCGAAGGCACAGTCCAACAATGAGAAAACTAAAGGGAAACAAGTGGACGAGAAGAAAGTCCAGCAACAGAGTAATAACGAGGCGAAGACCAAGTCTAAAAAGGAAAAGAGAAATACGGAGAACAAAGAGAACGTGCTACAACAAAATACTGTTAACAAGAACAAAAACCAAGCGCAGAATGCGCCTAGTAAAAAGCAGAATAAAGTTAACACTCCTCCGCAAACTCCTGTTTTGCACAAACCATCGACTAATTCCAGTATCACTAACGAGAGCAATAAAAAGTCGAAGGCGCAGACGCAGGAGAAAAATGGACAATTAAACGCCAATAAAAATAATAAGAACACGTGCACCGGTGTGACGATCAAGCAAGCGAAGAATGATAATCAGAAGGTTCAAAATAGAATGATAAATCAGGTAGCGATTAAACAGCGTCCGGAAGTGCAGTCTGCGTCCACAGAAAGGGTTCATTCGCCATTGAGCAGCCAGTTTAAAAATATTGGCGCGAACTCCAAGATCAATATAGAAAATTTAAAATTACCACCTGGAATCACGATAACGAAGGTCGACGCTCCTGCGAAACCATTGCCAATAAGATCAGCACCGCTCCCGAAACCAGTGAACCCCCCTAAACAAACCACCATAATCGCAGCACCAATGAGTGGTGTACAGTCGAGTTACGCCAGTCCACAAGCTGGTGGTAATGTGATTGTGGTGGATACCGGGAAATTGAAGCAGGATCTTCTACCAAAACCGTCAGAGAAAGGTGAGTAGCTACTTTATCCTCGCGAGGAAAAATGACAATGGGGGTAAATCTATTTTGTGGTAAACGAACCATCGAAAATAGAACAAAGTTACCACCAATTCTACATTGTATTTAAACTCACTAGCCAAAACTTATATATGTAATTTATTATCCAATTGCAGATGCCCCTAAAGATGGGCAACAGTCCCAGAGCACCAGCGGCAAAAAGAAAAAGAAGAAGAGCAAGAACGCAGCGAATTCTGGCAACACTTCGAACCAAACAGTAGTACAAAACAACAGTGAGTCTTTCATGGCCGATCACACGGAGGAGCCTGCCAGAATACTCCACAATCCAAATACCAATATGGTGACCATAAGGAATCCCGCGTTCGGACCGATGAAAGTGCCGCCCACGCAGCAAGCGGCCATCATAAAGGTGTCAGAAAATGGTATGGTGACCATCAGGAGTCCTGCGTTGCAGCAAGCAATCAACGCAGGTCTCACGTCGCCGCCAAAGCCGGATTATATCGTGAAAGGAGAACTGTCGACGAAACCGGCGACAGATAGCTCGGCAATGAAGCACTCGAATGGTATTATACCATCGAGTTTGGCAGAACTGAGAAGCAGACTGACACCAGACTGTACAACCCTGAACGGTTTGGCAAATATACAAATTAGTAAAGTAACGAGCGGTCAACCTATACCGGAGAACGGCATCAACTTGAAGGGGACCAGTGTTACCCTGACTAAAGTGAGGACCGAGGCTAGCATTGAAGATGTACAGGACGCGAAATCGGCGGTCCGAGATGCGATAAATGCCTCGATAGCTGCGTCGTCCAGCGGCAAGAGCAAGAAAAAGAAAAAACGGGGAACCGGTACGAGACACTGCGGAGATGACTGGAACCTCGTTGGTGAGAAACAACAATAATCAAAGTTTAACATGTAAATTTGCTTCTTTCATTTTTTTTGTTTTCCTTAACACACCCCCCCGGGCTGCGATCTCTCGCCTGAGTCACACTGACGACGGTTTTTCTTTCGTTTCGTTTTCCGTCAGGAGAGGACAGTGTACCGCGTTAGGACCAAGTCTTGATCGCAGGCTATAGGTCGAAAGAGAGAAAATTTAATCAAATGTACCGGGGATGCGTACACTTCGGGATCTCCTCGAATTGGCCGCCACGAATTTCTCGGGGGATTGTCCGGAAGAGAACTATTGGCCAGTGAGCACTTATCTTTTCTTTATTTTCTTTCCGCTTTTTCACGAGCAACGACGCTACAATTGAGAACTGTGACCAAGCAGACGACTGTACCGTTGAACGTGTTACTATCTGCAGTGATCGCATCTGCCATATAACAAGATACATCATTGTTTGATACCAGGATAGCGTAGTATCTCATTCATTCTTCATCTCTATTTCTGTCTCATACGTGTTGGGGATGTCCCGAACGATACGTACATTTATACATACATGTATATCTTTTTCTGTTCCTTCTATTTCTTCTATAGACTCATTGTGTGTGCGTTAGCCCATTAGATGTAAACGGATGATTTTAGCTCACCTCGTGCGTAGAAAGAGAGAAACAAAAAAGATAAAGAAAAGATATGTAGATCACTCGACAGAGTTACGCTGTGCCAAGTTCATTGACCATGACAGCGAGTTGAATCATGCGTACCTGTATATGTACCTGAAATCTCAATCTATTGTGATACATTTTGACGAATCGTAGGTGCGGTTGATCAGCCGCGAAAGAGTACACCGACGATTTTTTTTAATCTACACTGAATCACGTGTTTTAATAAAACGAATTTATATTTTTCCAACGTTATGATCTCTTATTCCCTGTTGTGTCTTAGGCTGACATGTCACCCAGAACAAGAAAAAAAGAATGAAAAATATTGCTGCATGCGTATGGATCACTTGAAGCGTCCTCTTTTATTCGTTCGTCGAGATCGATGTTTTTTTCGAAACGGCCTCGACGATCCCGTTCTAACCGTTTCCTTCCGGCTCTTTTATCCGTCGTTTGCTTTTTATTTTCGCTTTTTTACGTCTCGTATTTCAATTGAAATTTCGTTTACTATTATTATTACTATTACGATCACTGTTATTATTAATTGTTGTGCAATGTATCCATATTCGGACAGTACCTTGGCCACGAAAGAATGGAAAAGATAAATAGAGAAGCGAAGAGTGTCAAATCAAAATTGCACAAGCAGACTTCCTCCCTATTCTCCACCTCTACCGTCATCGATTTCTAGTATTCAGAGCGTGTCTTTTGCAGAGAGCGTATTCACGCCCAAAGATATAGACCTCGAGGATGGCGAGATGGACGACGCGGAACGTGAGCTGGAGGCCTTCAAGAGGTTCTGCCTGCAATCAGTGCCTCCTCCTCGCAAGGAAAAGGTCAATCTCAACATCAAGGACATCGTGCTAAAGAAGAAGTCGTCATCGTCATCTTCGACGGCCGCCACTGTGATCGCTGCGAATTGATTTCTCTTTCGATTAACATTAGACGCCCTCCTACCACTACCGCTACTATTATTGCACGCGAACGCGTATCATAAAATGTGTGTTTGGCTTGACGCAGAATTAGTGGGAGTACCCAAAGTGCGCTGAAACGGGGGACAGGCATGCGCTATCTGCCGAAGAGAATTCATTTTTGATAGAATGATGTCGGTGCGCAAATCAGAGAACAAAATATATGTCTCGTGTCTCCGATAAGCGATTGTCTGGTAATTATTTTGTTAGAGCGAAAAGTGTCAGCGATTTTGTTCCCGTCGGAGGGTAGGTTGGCGCCATTCGGTGAGCGAACCATTTGGTACCACACGGTTCATCTCGGTCCGTGTAATCGCCGTCGACAGTACTATAGTGTAAGAGCGTTGCGAACGAGTTCTGCGCGTTTTGGAACCGATCCGTGATCGCAAACCGTTGCCAAGGGACGCGTTTGAACCGTGCAACGCACTTTCGAGGATTCAGCAACCTTGTTTTGCATCGAGCCAATCACCGACCGAACGTGTATTGTAAACTGCCAAGGCCGATGCGCGTGAACACGCGACCCGGCGACAGGGTTGCACCTACTCGTCGCGAAATTGTATTGACGGGCGGGGAGGAAAATCGAATTGAATCCGTGAAACGAGAAGAAAAGAATGAACAAGGGCAACCGTCGTGGACACGGCGTTTGTAACGTTGTGACGAGTAGGGTAAGAAAAATAATATTGTCGCCGTGTCGTGGTCATGTCGGCGCCTAGTCGACTATGTAATTTTTAGTATATTAGTAGACGATCGTGTTAGTATCGCGATTGATCTCTTCTGAGCGCAGGGGAGACGAATCGCGATAATTGGATATTTAGGTACAATGTACGCGAGAGGGGTGGGTGAGATGTGGCATTTTTCTCGAGAAACAGCGAGCCGTAGGTATATTATATGTTATATAAATATAAAATGTATGTATGTATATGTATATCTATAAATAATATAGTAGGAACGAATTGTACCGTCGAGGCTGATGACATGAAAAAACATCGGTCCCCGATCGGTTGTTTGCGAAAACGATCATGGCGGCCGCGACGCCATTTTGTCTCGATGCGATAACACCCCGAACTATGTTCGATTTGTAAACTCGTTCTTACCGTGTACACGTGAATATAAATCGATAACGGTGCGAATACCTTTCGTGTTCAAGCACCGAGGATCGAGCATTGCGTCGCCAGGATCGTAATTGCCGGCTTAAGAGCACACTTCTCGATCGACGATCTTATGTCCGATACACGACACCCACAGTACACACGGAGACACTTTTTCTCTTCATTTTTTTCAATAAAAGCAGATATGCATTTTTACCGAGCCGCGAGTCCTGTTTGTCCTTCCTTGCTATCAACGATTCACTTTTTGTCGGATAACTGGGTGATGGTGCAATGTTTTTTGCACCGTATAATAGAAGGGGTAGCGCTTTTGTATTAAATTTGTAACAATTTTTTTCGTTGGCATTGACGAATTGCGGACAACTAATTAGTCTCCACGTTAACTACAATGCGCAATCTTCTTTGCAAAATCAGTCTGCAAACTAGAATTAAATTATAGTATAGCCCCATACTATTTGGGAGCTGTATTATAATAACGAATCGGTCATATTGGCCAGGTTTTTGTAGTGGACAATGTCCTAGAGGCATTGGTTTTCCAAGAAAACGCCACACAGAGTGCTAAACCATAGGCTTGAATTTTTTGGATGTCTAAGCATGGCCGAGGTCGGAGGTCATCAAGAGTTTTCAGAAATTGCAAATACCGCCAAACGCTACCGGCGCGCCTGCGCGTCGTGGCGTCTGGGGTGGAAGCACGGCGCGCGAGCCCTCACAATCAGTACCAGTCGGAGCGTCGCACCGTGATGGTTATATGTGCTATTGAATGTTAGCGACATATCTCACTACAATACAACAGCATCTGAGGCTTTACCTTACCATCGTGTACGCTGGATTATTAGCTTCTATTAGTTAATATGCATTTAACTAACAACCGATCTATTATCGTAACAATACATTAAACTTTAATGATTAAAGTCTTGGTCGATTTGCTGGACGGATGACCGGTCATTTTAAAAAGGAATGGAACGAGCCTGGTAACAGAGAATTTGATGACAGCAGAAATAAAGGAATTAACGGACAGACTTAAAAGAAGAGACTATGAAATGCAACAGCGGGAGCGAAACAGAAAACTGAAAGGGGCACGATATAATGAAAGACTTAAATATAATAGAACGGCGACACTATTATAATACCTAAGTAAGAACGGATGAGAACACAATCTGCAAGTAATAGTGCAGGTGAAATGCGAAAGCAATAAAAGATGAAGAAATATTGGGAGAAGGAAAAGAATAAAGGATGTGGCCTGTGCAAGGAGAAATATACCTTCGATAACAGAAACAACCTTACGCGGTGACGCCTGAACCGATACTGCCGCCTAGCGCGCCGCGCGGCGCTCCAACTCAACACCGCAACGCGCATGCGCGCGAGTAGCGTTCCGCGGTCTGTTCTCATAAATACATATGTATGCGAATGACACTACCGTGAATGAAAACTGGAGTTTAGTAATGAATGTACTTAAACGATATACTTAAACGTTATTACTTGATGAGCCATGAGTGGCCAAAAATTTCAATATGACGAAAGTGGCGGGACATTTTTTTACTTTTTACTTTCGTTCTTGGCACTTCTTCTAATACCTGGAACGTACTATCTTTGGCCACGTTGCCTCAAACAAGGTTAGATTTTTACGTATCTGTTTAGTTTAACACAGAAATTTAATGATGTTCCAATAGCACCTCACGTTTCCGCATGTTCGTAATTAATTTACATAGTTTTTATTGTATTTTACATTTGCCTACATCGATATGCAATTTACTCCTTAATATTCTGACGGAAGAGTGAATACCGCTTAATTGTGAATATCCCGTTAGTAATTTCCTAATGCATAACCCCAATAACAGAACAGAATATCAGCAATACTCGTATCGAGTGCTATAACAGACCCTTTAATGGCTTTCGATGTGAGTCCTGAGCAATGCACAATGTTACCTTCTTGAGAAGTATTCAATTAAGAGTTACACATATTACATGCACTGTTAGTGCTAGAACATATTTCAATTATACTCTTATTACTGAAGTATCTGTTCCGATTGTTTCTATTATGCCTATTTAAGACAAATTGCTATGTTATTTTAAATGAATGGAATGAAAGAATATATTTTGATAGTTTCGGAAGGTACCAGTTTTCCATTAACATACGATTCGTATTTGACATACTTTATAACGTTTCATAATTAGATCCCAATAAAGAGGCAAAACAGTGTCGATGCGATGGATGTAAAAAGAAGAAAATTATCCTACGACTTAATCAACCATGGAAAGAAACCAAAGCATTATTTACGTGAGCATATATTTTATTATTTGCGTACAAATTTTAGCTTCTTTTAATGCTACTATATGCTTTCAGGAAATTTCTTATTATTCTTGGATGGATAATCCTTCTTTTCTTGGCATACAAGGTGTCACAGTTTGACTACGAAATGGCTAACTTTGATCCATTTGAAATACTTGGAGTTTCTTCTGTAAGTAAAGTTGTGATATTTAAACCTTGACCCTTTGCGGTCCTATGTCGAGTGTGGCTCGATATCACATTTCATTTCAGCAGGTTCTTTCTTGAGTCTCCTTTGTCCACGCTGGTGTAATTTGAGACTAATAGAAATAAGTCGTCCCATATTCTGACTCAGCCATGGCTTTTGAAAGAAATTGCTTATAGGCTTCAAAACTCCTTAAATAGTATTTAATATGACTTTCAAAGAGCACGTATTCAATATGACGGCCAAAGTGATCAAGACTCAGACGAAGTTACAGTGTTCAGAGGACATAAATATGTCATGTTCGTAAGTATGAAACTGGGAACATAGCACAGACCAGCTGGGACGAATTGTGAAAATTGCGTGGACCGCAAAGAGTTAAGCTCCATCTGTTTGACAATGTACTCGTCTATATAATTTTCTTCTCATTTGCAGAGTTCATCTCAAAGCGATATTAAAAAAGCATATCGTAAATTGTCTTTAATTCTTCATCCAGATAAAGAAACTGGAAATGAAAAAGCTTTCATGAGGCTAACCAAAGGTCAGAATAAACATAGAACGTAGAACGTTTAGAGATCACCCTTAATTGGCACAGAATAACAATATTTATTTTTATGACAATTAACAGCTTATCAAGCATTAACGGACGAAGAAGCACGTAAGAACTGGGAAAAATATGGAAACCCTGATGGTCCAGGAGCCATGAGCTTTGGTATCGCTTTGCCCTCTTGGATAGTAGAAAAGGAAAATTCAGTATGGGTTTTAGGACTGTATTCGTTAGTGTTCATGTTTGTCCTACCAACTGTCGTTGGCATGTGGTGGTATAGGAGTATTCGTTACACTGGTGATCAAGTAAGTGCACGTTTAATTGAAAGAAAATGTTTACAATTAAACATCTGTTAAATAGGACATTAATATATCATTACTTTTTAGGTCCTGTTAGCAACAACTCAGTTATATTACGTTTTCTTCATTAGATGTCCTTCAATGTCGTTGAAAAGGGTCATCATGATTCTTGCTGCTTCATTTGAATTCCATAAAAAACGAAATGCAGAAATAGTGGAAAGATACACAGATGTAGAGGAAGTTTATTCGGTAAGATATGTGTTAGTACATTTTTTTTTCTTTTTTTATGTTTGATCTAATAAAGCTTTTTCTTACGTATTATGAGTAAACTAAAATTGCTTTACAATCTCCAATTTTTTGTGGAAACAGATTTTGCATTCCGTTTCGTTTTCAGCTCATTAAGCAGCAACCAGATTTAGGTGTGAAAAACAAAGAAACTCCATTATGTGATTCATATTCAATCAAAGCTAGAGCTTTGATTCATGCACATTTATCTCGTCTAACGCTTAATCCAGATACACTAGATAAAGATAGACAATACATAGTGAAAAAATGTCCATATTTAATTCAAGAAATGGTCACTTGTGTCAACCGGGTGATTTTATTAGCCTATGCTAGAAGAGGTATGTACACACCATAATGAAGAACTTTCCAGTCTGCACTACGTACATTTTTAAAATATACAATACCGCGAAGAACATTTTACTATTATGTGTATCATTCATACACACATACATTATATATATCTTCGCATAATTTAATTATAATTCTTTCATACAGTCCCACGTCTACCAACTATAAAAACTATAGAAAATTGTATGAAATTATGCCCAATGATAGTACAAGGCTTTTGGGAATTTAAAAATCCTCTTTTACAATTGCCACATATTACCGAAGATAATCTAAAATGGTTCCTACCAAAAAAGGTATGTCTATCTTACATTGCTTTAATTTTTGTACCACTGTACAATATCTATTTGATATTTATTTACGTGTGATTAGAAGAAACGTAGTAAGTAGCTTTATGTTCTTAGCGCCAAATCAAAAGTCTTCAACAACTTGCACAATTAAAAGGGGAAGACAGAAGACTGATCCTTAGAAATTTAGCCGACAGTCAATACGAAGATGTTATGAAAGTTCTTGGAAGCATGCCGTACATAGAATTTAAAGTACGATCTGAAGGTAAACAATATTTTACATTTCCTATGACTATATATACCACATATTCGCATTTACACGTGCCTTATAATCAAGCATAATATGTATTACGATTACAGTGATTGACGATGAAAACCCAACTGTCTACACCGCGGGTGCTATTGTAACAGTAACAGTGTCGCTAACTCGTAAAGATATGAGACATTTGTTTGGCGACGATACTGTCAAAGAGCAAACAATGATCGAGGAGTGTAAAATGAACAACGAAGCTCCCGAGGAACCAACGGAAGAGCAAATCCAATCCGTTAAAAAGCCAGCATGGCTTAGACAAAAGAAAGGGCAAAAGAAATCGCACAAAAAAGGACCTAGCAAAAAGTTTGCATCTACCAAAAATGCTCAAACGCAATCACAGGTCAGTAATAGCGCTCAACAAGCAAATACTCCTAATGCAAAGAAGAAAGAGGATAAAATAGAAAAAGAGTCTTCCAAAGATAAGCTGTCCGATGTCAGCGCTAGTGACGTTGATACTGATAGAAGTGACGACGAAGATAGCAACGAAAAAAAAGATGTTTCTATTGACGATGATGATACAGAATGGGAAAGGTAATATACATTGCAGCGATGCTTCGTGATTGTGATAGTAATTGAAGTTAATTATTACAATTTTTAAAAAATAGGTTCCAGCAGAGAATTTCGAAACGGGAGAAATTTTTGGAAGGAAGGAGCAACCTTTCGCACGAAGTGCATTGTCCGCTCTTACCAGATGTTAAACAGGAATATTGGTGGGTGTACATCTGCGATCGGAAAAGTCAAACTCTACTAACATCTCCTACTTATGTTACGTCGTTAGCAGACTTTGAGGAAGTTCAGATAAAATTTACAGCCCCTCGGTGGCCAGGTGTTTACACCTTTACTGTTTGTTTGCGTAGCGATTCTTATCTTGGCTTCGATCAAGCTCAAGATATTAAGGTATGCAATGAAACTTTCTTTATACAATGCAAATTATTTAAGTACTTAAACATTCTACGATTTAAACATATTTCTCTGCAGTTGGATGTAAAAGAAGCACCGGAAGTACCTACGGAGCATCCACAATGGGACATTTCAGACGAAGAAACTGCGGAGGATGTAGATGCAGCTGATGAACATTCCGAGTACACAACCGACGAAGATATCAGTGATAATGAGTAATATCTATTTCTCTGGTGGGATGAGATAAATAGATATTGAAAAAGTTAACATTTTACCTCTGTTTTTTACTTGTCAAGTTATAATGTACAATGAACTTTTATACCTGAAATTGCATAATCGTTGATGTATGTGGACAATCTAGAAAACTAGTATGGTGTGTAAGATTTCTCGGCGAAGAGGAAGTAATAGTAAATGAAAATCATATTTATTTTAACATTGTTGTTTAATCCTCAGTTTAGGATGTGTATACAGTTTTTTAATAAAACGGATGAAACTTTCGTAACTTGAATACAAAATTTATTCAGGTAGTGCCCCGACTCTGTAAGTACTCAACCCAAAGTGCGAGATATCCCGGACATTTTAGAAATGTATCCGTTTGTGAAGTAGAAAAGGTTTGCACACAACAATGCTCCCGTCAGTATTCGACTTGTATTCCCCTTTCTTTAACCTGGTTTCCACGCAAAAGTCGCATTGGTATGCTGCGTATATGCTGATGCCGGATAGAATGTACCGTGGGTTCCGAAATGTTAATCCATTCGATGCGCGTTGTTTCGCTCGCGATTACAATAAATCACTATCTTTTCGAGTAAATTCGCGAACGTGCAAGAGACTGTCCTGGATCTTTCTTTTTGGGAAAAATGACGGCATTGTCAAACTTCTGCGAAAAGATGCTCGCTACTTTAGATTGTTTGTTTTGCGAAATGTTTGGAGACTTTAAGTAAAATATGTAAAATTCGAAACTAATATTTAAATTATACCGTGGAAAGTTACTTGGCTGATAAATTCGTATCAGATTTCATTGCAATACGCTACAGATCATGGAGATAATAAGATATCAGTTTTGGGTCGAGTAGAACTGGATTGGCGAAATGCTACATGAATCGTGGTAACTGTAAGGTTCTCGTAATCAGGTTTTTGTGCTCAATTAAATCTCTGTAGTTGTGTAGATGTAGTTGAAATAGTATGGGGTTAAAGAAAATATTGTAAGGTAAATGGAATGGCTTTAAGCGATATGATTTCGTACAGAATTATGTACTCCTGGATATTTATGTAGTTAAATACTTTAATCTTTAACGATTTTGACAAAATTAAATGTTGTCGCAGCTGCTATTAGTTGACGCAACGCTTGATTGCAGACGTCCCGTGAACGTTGCAGTTTGGAATATGTATATAATCGACGAAAGTTTTTAATAGATTTTGCAGTCCTGGAAGTCCTGGAAGAAAAATTTTAATCGGTGCTTCCAGCTTGATCGAACTCGTCGTTGAAATTATTTTACCAGTATGAATCAATCTCAAGGAGATTAATATTAAGTATCGTTTTATTACCGCAATAAAACAATTTCTTTGCAATTTGCATCTCTTTAATTAGCTTACCCATTTTCTGTTCTTCCGGTAAAAAAAATGCTGCAAACCCGGATAAACACATATTACTTTCACTGTACAATTCTCACCAGTTCCACTCCTGACGTTAACTAATAAGAAATGTTTTATTTTGTTCATTTATCAGCAGAGTAAATTATTTCTCCTCGTATAATTCCTACGGCGCGAATCAATTCTATTAGTTCTACCCGCACTGCTGGTCGAGAACCGTTTCTTATTTCCTGACGGCGGAAAAAAGAGACGAAATGATCCAAACACTTTCGAAAGTGTTTAGTGCACGCATGGAATGATCTAGAATGGTTACGTATGATCCGGTTCTTCATTTAGTCCATTATTTAACGGCTGTGGCCTATTAAAACGTTAGAAGTTTAAATAAAATATTGCTATTGCGTTATTAATCGCGGAAGTGATTCAGTTTGTTAATGGACGTCGGCAATGTGGGGGAGAAAGGTTGTTTGCTCTGACAAGAAATGTACATAATCGTACTAATCGTTGCGATTATTTAGTTTCTTATTTACATTATTTAGCACACAGTTGGAAACAGGTGTATATCATCAATCTGGACGATTCGGAAATAACGAAAAATAGAAACAGGCAAACACCGGCTGAGTGGACATTCTAGAAAATTTAAAGCTACCTGCGAAAAGGAACGCTGCGACAGCAACTCCAGGAGATGCCTCGACTAATCGGTGGAGGGTCATCCAAGGAGGAACTATGTAAAAGTCGATCGCGAAGAACCCGGAAGGAACAGGACATCTCATCTGTCGTTTGCAGCGGATCTACGCCAGCCAGGTGAGCACAGGTAAATACACCCGGTCCAGTGCACGGCTGGCCGTCGACACGGCAGGTAGCCTGTGCTTCAGCAGATATAGACGAGGGATCGAGTGCGTTCAACCCGCGGATCACGCGTGATCCACGCCGGTTGACCTTGACCCCGCGAGATCCAGCAGAGGGATAAGGCAACGCGTGGCCATGTGACCGACACCATCGTGTCAGAGGACCTTTCCTTTCGGTACGTACACCTACACGCTCTTCTTTTACCCTTTCGACCCTGTTCGTACATTCTGTCCCGGTCAATTTTCATAGTTAATCGGATTATGTACAGATGTACTACTGTCCCTGATTGGCCATTATGAGAATAATCAACGTGGTAACGTGCTGGATGACTTTTATTCAGGCGGGGTATAGTGTTCGATTTATAGTATGATATAACTGCTCTGCTTAAAAGGTCCTGCGTCTATCATTAGTATGGCGCAATAGATTTCTACAAGAAAATGCAATAAAATCCTAATAGAAGAAACATCAGGGGCACAGTGCTGTTTACCAATTCCAATCATTACATACATACTACAATTCATTAATATATTTCCATAGACATTTTTCAGGGTTTTCATCGAATCGCCAGATTTTCCGCGCATAGAATATTCCTGGAACATCGAATCAGTATTTCCAAACAGTGCTCGCGAAACGTGAATCGCCGCAAGATCGTGAGAACGCTTTTCCAGGTTACGAAAGAAACGAAAGCTAATCGAAGAAGGCGGTTGCAACCTCGCGTTCGATGGACACGATCTATTGATCAATTCGATAAACTCAAACACATTTCTTTTGGCGCCAATTAACAGAATGCAATCACGCCCCATTTCACTATAATTATCTAACTACAAATCCCGGTGATTCGATTCTTGGTTTCTGCAACTTCTCTACCAATCTTGCGACCTAGCTAACTACATATGTAGGTGAATAAACGAATACGCCGATAGTGAATCACATTTATCTGAATCCCGACAAAAAGACAGACCGTAATGATTATTCCGCAAAGATAATCCGTTTGAAATGTTGCAAGGTTTCCAGAGTCGCTACTTGTACTGTCCTATAAAAGATATTAATCATTCCACGAGGTACAGGACCCTGCCAAGCATATAATATTCAAATTCTTCTGACATCTGAATACCTCGCGAGTAACGTAAGACCGAAATAATGCAATCGTATAACGCGACTCGTCAATCAAAATTTCACACGTCCTTGCTCGCGCACAACCGAGCCACTAATTGTCCAGAAATTTCCATTTCCCCTAATCAATATCAAGCTAACGATTCTTCGGTGTTACATGCAATCACTGAACGCACAAATTCCTGCATTCGTGTGCACATACGCGCGAAAGTAATCGCCTCACTCGGACCATTGCGTTTTGCAATGTGCGCCACTTCAGGATTATCTGGCGTGGCGAATAAACATGTAAAGCACAATACAGGCGCACCGTCCGTATAATACCCTCTCTGACATCTCGCAGAGTCTGCTACTACACCGTTTCAGCTGCGAAGACGTCGCAATATTTGCTGACCGGTGCGATTACCTCGCATCCGCGAGAAACACCGGGATCCGTGGCGATTATCTGCTCGCGGATCGGCAATGAGCGTTACGAAAATCGTTTGTAACACTTGGCGGCATGTGCAACGCGTTCAACCGCCCGGCGAAGAGTTTAGATTTCGAGATTCAGAAGGATATCAGTTTTCGTTGGTTCTTGGAAGACGAGCGGTGTAGGCTTGGAAGATTTTGGAACACAGAGTTTTCTATCAAAATTAAGAGCACAGTGTTTTCTATAAAAATTCTCTTGTGCTTTTATTCCATGAAATTAGTTGATAGTATCGTGCATTTAATTATTGCTGCGACTCGAATGCGTGTCATAAGAATGATCCGAAAAATCGAATAACACTTATGTTCCAGAACATTTCGCCAGTAATGTATGCATTTACAGCGAACATTATTTAGCATTCCAATTAAAACACATTAATTATCTCCCATGCGTTCGCGAATAGACACGAAGGCATAGAAACAGTGTGCCTATATAGAAAGCCGAACGAATTCCGAAAATAAATCAAATACGACGATCCTTACACATTTGATAGTTTCAACATTGCATATTCTCACTGACAGCAAGTAACATCACTGCATGCATAACATTCTACAAAGTATCGTATATGGCAGATGCAATTCAAGTTCCCGTACGACGAACACATACGTGCACACGTATGCGTATCGATTCTTCTTTATCCCGAGCAATATGTGCTTCCCCATAAACGGTGGAAATTGCCACTTGACGATCGTATAATGACGCCATTAAACATGCAAGACACGGCTCATCGTGAACAAAAATTACCGGCGTTCGTTTGCCGCGAATCCCGCCATCCAGTCACAAGTGCCACTTACATTTACAACCGACACCGGCTCGTCATCAATCACTCCGGCAAACACGAAACGGTCAGCTGTTTTCAATCTCAGACTCCCGCTTCGTGCGAAATCTATTGCGAGCTGTGCGCGTTGAAAATTGCATAACACTCGCCACTCGATCGCAAGATGTCATTATGCAAAGGCCGAGCAAACGAGACCGTTCGTGAAAATCTACCGTCGACCGTGAACAATCGTTCGCGACTTCGTTCTGTTCGGTCGCATCTGTCTTCCGATTCGCTTCGGTTCGCCGTGCTTACGCGAAAGGGTCCACTGCGCGCTGCTAATTTCGTAATCGCGATACGCCGATAACTGAGATAAAGGATGGCTGTTTCTGAATCAGACTTCGTTGGAAAAGCAGCGGAACCAGTCAGTAAATTGACTGGTCCTGTCGCCTTGGTGGATACACCACTTTGGCTGACGCATTCCTGGCGAAAGGCCACGCTTACTTGCGCACTAAATCTGAGCTGTGGAAATTGCGTCTGACGGGCGGATAAGTGAACAGTAGCCGTGTACAGGTAACAGGTACTTTCGTTAACGCGTTACTTTGATTCTTTTATAATGTCATGTAACGCCGGGTCGTGTTATGTAGGGTAAATAGTATAAATATGTTCACATATGTTCATGCGCATAATACACGAATATTTGAAGTATGAGAGAAGCAAAGAAGGGGATATTTAATCGTTAGAAATGTTAACTGGAATATAGTTCTGATTTTGTGCTGCAGTGGAAGGTTGAATTTTTAGTAGAATCGGGAATGGTCTCATTGGTTATTGAATTTTTTTCGAAAACCGATACTTATCTGGCCGATAAAGAGGATACTTTGTTATGAATTAAACAAAATTTAAAACATGAATTACGATTGATGCATATTCGTGTAATGTCTTTCATATCGATTGTCGTAAGATGCTTCGTGTAAATACTTTTACGTCAGAATACAGTTTTATAAGTTGCAACGATTTTTCGTGTTTTCTGGAATATTTGTAGAAAATTAAAATTTTGGTGATTGTAAAAACGGCAGAGTGAATATCGTGGCAGCCACTTCCTAATATCTCTGACATTTGCTTTATAATTGTGTAATTCTTGCCAGCAAAGCTTTCGGTCAGGATATGTAGTTCGCATATGAACACGACTTTTTGTCATATTTGTAACTTGCAAACCTGTTTTTCCTTACACTTGTTTCTAACTGTAAACATGTACAGAAAGGTCTAATTAAGATTTTAACGGGCACTGAGTTATCTTTAATCTATTTTATACTTATAGAATTGTTTGATATCGTAACTCACTTTTTCAAATGAACGATACAAACTGCTATTTAAGTAACTAAAATTTTATTGGAGTGACGATACAAATAAAATAGTCCCTACAAATGGCATTGGCGACAAAAATTCTAGTGGAGTTCGAAATTCACAAACTTTTATACTCTGAACTATTTCTTTCAAATGTCGTACGAAAGTATTGAAAGATTGCAGCTGCATAATAACTGAACTAATTGCAAATGAAATCCGTCACGTCAAACCAAAAGACTGACTACGGTAATTTGAAGTACAGAATAAATATAATTGTTTATAGGTTTACAGCATGCGCGCACAGATCGTTCATACTCGAGCTAATTACCTTTCAGTACTGTGGTGTATCACTACCATTTACTTTTATATCAAAGAATCACAAACAACGGCAAGTTAAGGACAATAATATATTCATGTGGTGCTTGCATCACGAAACAGTTCAGAACTTTTATGAGAGCGTTCCGTTCGGCTCGTATGGGTCATATTCTGAGTACCAAACGCGTGTGGTACGTGAACAGGATCGTCAAAATCTCCGTCCAGCGCAATAAAATCTATAAGAAATTCCAATTGAAATTTACCAAATCGAGAAAAAGTTGAAATCTGTCGAACAGTGTTGTATTTGCATATTGTGAGACATCGAAATGAATGACTAAGCTGGACATTTAACAGGGATGTACGAGTTGGCATTTAAAAATCGATGTATATTAAAATTGAGCACACCCTTAATTTAAGGTATGACATAGTTTCAGAAATCACCTTGTGCATAATGTTGTCTATGGTCTTAATTCCTCACGGAGTATGTCGTTTAGCGGCATTAAATTTTGGACTTGACCCACTTGTGCTTCGAGTCCTTCAATTTTATAGAACAGGTGGTCGTGCATGTATATCATGCTTCTTTTGACAATGGTGTGGAAGTTGAGAAGAATTTGTAGCACTGTACTAATGTAATGCCAGATACATTACCCCTACTTAAAAGTACTGTGAATTCCCCTTCTAATTGTGAATTTTACAGCTTAATACTCGTTTTCCTTATCAATGCGTTCGCAGTAGAATTCGTAACGTGTTAGCGGTTCTTACGGTTAAAATAATAAGACATATTAAAATAGGAAGCATTGAAAATTATTCATGAAATTTTGCGGCACGACACTGCTTTAACCACGGCAATTATCAATTCCGCAATATTTGTCTCTCTTTCGTATATTCCTTCAATAATTTTCAATTACTATAGGTTGCTCTATTCAATTCCTAGATACAAGTTAAACCGGTTTGGTCCTTCAATTGTATCACGTTTCATGCTACAGTTAAAGACTGTCACGAATATAAACGTTACAATAATGTAGCCTTTAGGTTTCCCGCTGAGACTGGAACAGCAAGTATTCAGGTACTGTGATCATATTTACAAGCATACCCCATAAAACACCGTACAAAGAAAGGGGAACAGTTTTCATGAACGAGCAAATCCCAGGACCTACTTACTTTGAATTCTCTTGACCATTCCCGACAGCATTGATACGATTCCGTGTCATTCGGTCAAATCTCGAATATTCGGATTTCTCGGTCGACGATCCTGTAACGATATCCATGGATCACTTTCCGATCGAAACCGATAATACCTAAAACGTTGATCCCTGCATTTCTTGCGATGCAATGCGGGCAATTAGCACGATTTTTCGACTTTAAATCAATCAATGAAACTACCTGTTTCCAAACCACCAGGCAGCTGTATCCGCTATGGATGATTAAATGATTGTTTAGGATATTACGAAAGTAATAGTGGGCAGATATAATTACGGAACTTGTGGCACGATCGACGCGGTTGCTTCGAGAGCAACGACTCCTGCAATAGGGAGCCTGAGAAAACAGGATAAGCGATCGAATCGATTGCAGAGTTTCCGTCTAAACCCAGTTCAAACTGCTGGAAGGAAGGTGTCTACTAGTTGGGCCATAAATCGTTTCGGGAAATTCCCACGTTGCAATGTTCTTTCATGACTTCTTTTATGAGTACCGCGTGTGGCTGAAATTTTACGAGCATGGATTGGTTACTGCTATGCACGATTTGGTTTAACGTTTGCTGCGGAACAAGTATGTATGCGTGATTGGGAAAATTGTGTTTGCACCACGTTCCTTGTTTTTCAATGCGTACACTGTCTTATGGATATAAAGGTGAGAAAATTGTTCCTCTCCAAGCCTCATGAAAAAAAGAAACATTTATATTATTATACAACACCGAATTAATAATATCGCTTAGTCTTTTATAAAAGTTCCACGCTTACCTCGAATTCCGAGAAAGAACACTGCTTCGTCATTAATCTTCAAGCGTAATCAAATTTCTATAAATGACACGTAGCAAAACTGTGCTTCGAGTCATCCTATAAGTGGTACACCTGTCTACTTTTCTTTCTTAAAAACGGCTAAACTTGAGCAATTCATTCGCAATTATCGATCATCAATCCCTGGATTTCTGTGGCCTCTCATTATCAATGAAATTGTGAAATTTTTCGTTCATACGTAATACAGTTTTCCCTTCCATTGTTCAGCTTTTACAATACTCGCAATATTTATGGAAAGACGTGAAATTTAGGCCGCAGTAAACTTCCCGCAAAATCGAGCCGTTGTTCATCGAACGCGCTCGCAGAATCCGTTTTTCCGGCACGACGACCAGCCACGGTTGATAAAATAATGATTGCTGGTCCAATGATCCGCTCGAGCGTGTCGCTCGTCTCAGCGTGCTGGACGCTCGTCGGTCGAGCGTGATACGTTTGCGCAACGCTCGATCGATTATCGACTGCTCGATCCGGAGGAGATTCGATATCTGTTCCACTCTGTTCACGAGACGAATATTCTTCGGGGTTGATTGTGTGCCGTGTCCAACCCCAAATGCATAGCAACGTGATGCGAATGCCGGCACGCGTGAATTATGATTTATCGCGTCAACCGCGAGATGCTCGGACAGTTTTACGAGGCGGATGAATGTCGTAGGGGCGACGTTGACCCAATGAAAATTAATTGCCACGCAAGTGTCAATTAAAAACGTATAGAAGTATGGAAGAGGGTAATAGAAATATGTTAATATTAATTGGCGTGCAGGAGTAATATTTCGGCATAAAGTGCAAAGCAATTGAACACAGTTAACATAAGTTTATTAGAAGTGCAACTGTTGTGCCTTTTTATTATGTTCTATTGTATTGCTTCTCGATAAGCCTTGGTTCAATGAACTTTGTAAATAGTCGTAAGGGGTAATGGTAGGCTATAGATACAGGGTGTAACATAATGATAATCTTGGATTTTCTGTTATAACTCTGGACCTAGTCAACCGATTCGACTGAAACTTATTCAACGTGTAGCCTAGACACTATGGAGTATATGTGCAAAATTGCATATTAATGCAGTGCCTCATTTTTGTACAGGAAAAAATTTATTTGATTTTTGTCAATTGTTGATCGTAACAGATTGATAGGTCCGCTTGCAGAAAACCTAAAACATAATAACTTAAAACTATAAATGTTTTCAATAATTTATTGCTTTTCCACGACTTTTTATTAATAAACTCATTCTCTTCGTCATTGATTGCGTATATGTACTTAGATTAAATTGTACGAAAGTTTGATTTATTTCGCACTCAAGTAACACAGCTGGTAACACAGTAACTCATTATTAGCGTGTAGTGTTCGTATCTATGTACATTTTGCCAACTTCAACTCGTTATCCCCGTATTATTATTCTAAATAATACTATACAAAAGCAAAATATCAATTATCTCGCCCATTTCTGCCCCGAAGTTTTCACGTCGAGTTTCCGATTCGAGCCGATCGATATCTCGAAGTGAGTGCAACGATGCACGCACCGCTTTTCGAATGATAAGCGTTTGAAATCGGTCGTGTTCGAGCGGAAAAGTGAAAAACCGTCTGGTATTAGCGGCCGGCCGCTTTCTTCGATACTTTCGATAGATTTTAAAGTGCGCGAAGCGTCGGCGTCGTACAGGGAAAAGCAGATGGCCGACTTCGCCGGATGCGCAGACCACTCACGACCTCCAGTAAATCGTCGCGGAGGAAAGTGCTTTGCCCTCGGTTTCTTTTGACGTGCCGCGAGTTTCTGCCGCGCATGGCAACTGTATGGCGTTTAGTATGGAACACAGAGGAACAAGAAACGATGCGGCGGTGTTACATATTTGTAGTTTCAGATGCGAGGAAACGGAAGTGGAGGAGATCAGTTTTGGAGGGGAGACCGTTCGATTGATTCGATAATTTCAATTGAACAATTCGTTTATGTATGCAATTGCCACTGTATATAACCATTTTATCCTTGTGATTTTAATCCGTCTGTAAGTTGGTTGCTTGTATTTTACAAATCCTGGTTTTCGAATGCAATTATTGGATTCAATTGCAACGTGTCATGTTTGCAATAATAAGACTTGCTCCATTCTGATTCACTGCTGTCTAAATTGTCAATAGTGAATCCCTCTTGGGAAAATGGCTTTATTTATTTCCTCAAACAGTTTCATCCCCATGGCGCACAAATACACGGCCATCCGCTTTGGCTCGTTAATAAAAGGAACCTTTTCCTTAATCGTGCCCCTCCCTTTCGGCTTTAATCCCTTACCGCATACTTTAATCCGGCATTATCCAAGATTCATCCCTGTTTTCTCCTCTTCAAAGCGAAACTAAAGTGGCAACTGACCGGAAACACTCACGCGCTACCGTTTCTTCTGGTAATTACGAATCTACTTCCCCTGTCTATCCCGTTGTGTCTCGCTTTTCGAGCAACGTTACCGTGCCTAAGTGGCCATTACACGAATTATAACGCTGTATGGCATGGGATGGGAGCACGAGATGCACGTTGCGAGCTGTCCGGCGCAGCATCGTCGTTACAGAAACTGCAAAGAAGGGCAAGGCCGTCACACAGAACAGAATTGTGCATCGTCGATGTATCTAGCATGGAACGATCGAACGATGGATAAACTGCAACCACGAGCCTTCAGACGCGGGCCGAAAAACTAACCTTGCCCAGGGAAATTAATGACTACCGTTGCTTCCGTGGATTTATGTCCGACATACCCAGTACAATCTTCCATTATATTAATAATGTATGTCACCCCTATCGCTGCGAATCATTGTCGAATTGTAGTTTGCAGTGATTATATGGTAGCAAACCGAAAATCTGCGTAGCGTATGCACCTGTGACTATTGATTACACGATCATGTAAACGGAACATGTAATTCAGCATTTCGTATTTATGCTTGCCGAAATTCGATGGGCTGAATATTTTGAAAAACAAAGATGTAATTAACTAATTGCACACCACCCGACTAAATTACTGGGCGCCTTTGAAACGGACAGGCTTTTGCAATTAGTATGGCCACCGAAACTCGTCCAGTTTCAGGAAAACGAAACGGTCCGATCGTTTCGGGGAGCATGGTTTATGTTCGTGGCCCATCTTCGCGCTGATGGAATAACGTTAGCGATCTTCTTCCGGTGTTACCAGCACGTGATTCGCGATTAGTGCAATCCCCGGCCGACCTTAATAAGCGATAATTCTCGATGGCGCACGCTGGCGCGCTCGAGAACGAAAGTTACAGAACGCACACGCGACACGGAACGGAAGTTTCGCTGTAACCGATGTTATTACACGCATCTTCGCAATCCCAAACTCTTTATCGGTTTGCGTGTGCGCGTGTACCACGAAGGTACGGTTCCCTGAGTTGCTGAACCGTTAGGGCTCACCATTATTATTACTAATATTATTATTATCAAAGTTTCGCGGTTCGTGCGTTTGGCACAATGGAACTCGGTGTAAATATATGTTGGGCTCATTTGTAATTCTATGAACATTGGCCATGGAGTGTGATCCGAGTTCGGAGATAGCGAATCGGTTTGCGGTATAATTTCGAATGCTTCCAGGTGTAACATGCTGTTTCTGTTTCTCGTTTGGGGATATTACAGGTAGAGAGGTGTGTGGGTGAAATGGGGTCATAATTATTTGAAGGAACAAAAGTTGAGCAAGGGGGACATTTATTTGCGGAAAGTATCTCGCATGGAAGGCTTGTGCTGTAGATTCGCTGACGCTTCTTTTTGGTTTAATTGGTTAATTTTTGTTCTTAAATGGGATTATTTATTTTATTTACGAGTCTTATATAAGAGTCCTAATTTAATATTAATTCTGTGACTCTTCATGAGCAAACACCTATATGCAAGTTATTAGAGAAGTCCTCAAGAAACTATTACATGATATAATAAAAAAATGTTGCACTACAAACCCCCCAACGCAGTTTACGTTTTACTTCACAAAATATATTTACAAGACCCCCGGTGACCAGTGAAAAGTCTAAACAGCACACCGGGGCAACATATTCCATCAACATCCCAGATCGACAAACTTTCACCTATTATAAAGTCAGTCGTTACATTAAAACACAGGTAACGTGCACGATACGCATAAAACAAAAAGAAAAACTAAGAAGAAGAAAAAGCGGAGGAAAAAGTGCTTCATAAGTATTCCAGCGGAAAGATCTCCATGGAAAGTGTGTACACCGAAATCGTTGAAATCCATCTCTGGCTTTTTCCTTTTCACTCGCGATCCAGCTGATGCCACGCCACCAGTCGTCGATACCATTTTATGCCTTTGCCGAATGAATTCATCGACACGTTCGGTTTTATCGACAAACAGTCGGGCGGTGGCTCGTCTGAATTCATTCGTCGAATCGATCCTCCTACATTTTAGCTTCGAAAGCTCATTTCGAGAGATCTCGGGAGGAGATACTTACTTAACACCACATCTAAATGAGCCGGATTAACCCCTTAACACGAAACGAAAAAGGACTCGACGTGCGCTGAAAGTATCATTTAATATAGCTGAGCTATATTAAATACTCGGTTGCAATCAAGATGAGGATCATGCACAAGGATTATGTACAAAATCACCTGATATTGCTTTGGATCCTATTAGGTTAATGGATATGTTATTTCGATGCTTTTATCGTATTTGAGGTCGCAAAGTGATCTTTATTTGTTCTCATATTCTCGTATTAACTTCCCTCTCTTTTGTTTTGCAATTATATTTATTTAGTTTCTCACTATTTTCTCGCAAACGTCCTGCTTGTTACCCCATTGCCTGTAACATAATCCTCCTAAACGATTTCTCCTAAACTTATATAATATATAATAATTGTAATAGCAAAAATTTGTAAATTCTGTGGTTGTCAGTTCACGCGTCCATGTGTACCCTGTCGCGTTAATATAATAATTTCCCCGGCTATTTGCCGCACTATGGATAAGAATAGCTAGAAATTCATCAGCTGTGCGTTGTCTGGTCAGAATCGGAAGTGATCACTTAAATGTGAGAGTAAACACGCTTTGCGCGTACCGAATGAAAAATCGTCGCCGTGTATGCTCAAGCGTACAGAATGTGTGGGGAATTTAATGACACGGTAAAAGTGACGAAGGAACGGGAACTTATCACGAAAGGGGTGAGCGTGGATAAAAATGATTACCACGACCGATTTTACCTTAAAATGGGGCAACAGATGCAAAATCTGAAAGATTCAAAGGGCAAACGGGGAAAGTATAATTTCCTTTTCTTACTCTACTAACCCACATATGTAGCAATCCAAAGTTAAGCCCTTTGACAAAGAAATTAATGCTTATGTAAGGTGACTTATTTCATCTGTGACTTTAAGTCAGAAACTTAATACCGCAAACTGAAATAAATAATTTATATTATAGTGCTCCTGACTTTTCAAAAAGGGCAGCATATGTACATAACGAATAAGTGTACAAAAATTAATTAACTTCATTAACATTTTTTTTCCTCCTCGTAATAACATTATAGAATCGCATTAAACAATCAGCTCAAACCTCCGGGCTAACTCTTTGCTGAGGTTTAGCTGAGTCAACGAAAGAATTCGTCATTGGTGGTCAATTGCTTAGAATAAAATAAAAAAGAAATTAAGTGACCATTCAAATTTCCTAATAACCATTCACACTTTTAATTCATTAATATGTTCCAATGGACGTCAGTGTTTGTTTAGAGTCATTTCTCACGATTGCGTCCTATTTTCCTCGACTTAACGTTCCCAGACGTTTTATTTTCTCTCCATATTTTACTATGGCGATTATATAAACTTTACGCAGCGTCAAGCATTCTTATTTATTAGTATGTCCTTATGATTTCGTCCTTATTGCCATTTCATTGCGAAAGAAAAGGAGATTGGTGTTAGACAAAATGACGCCGATGGCAGTTACATTCTTTTCCCGTGGTTATCCTTTACTACTCGAAATAACGACGAGGAAGTCTTTCAGGAGTATATGAAAAAGGAATGGAATATAAAATTTAGTGCAGAACTGGTGCCGTTACGTTCGGTTCGTTAAACTGTTTCATGAACGAGGATTCAAGAATGCTTTGTACCAAATGGATATTAGGATTTTCGCACGCTTCTTGAACATTTTAATTGTAATCAATGAAACGTGAATTCGAATCCATACGAGACTTGAACATTTTTTATATGTTTATTCCTTCCCGTATTTTAAATTAGTTTGACGTGAAAATTGGAAGTGGGTGTACTGTTTGCGACAACGTTTACTGGTTTCAATTAAGAAATAATTAGGCAGCAATGATAGTCTAACTAAGGTAGCTGCTCCAATTTATTTCACTTTTCAAACATAGTACAATTAGAGAAAGTTCTTGGAACGATTGCAGAACAAATTTTTAGAAAGTACATAGGACTTTTATGGGCGATGGCCAGGACATTCATGATAGAGTACCTTCATCTGCGATATAATACACTTTTCGAACAATAATGATTTCGAATGTAAACAAATGTATGTAATTTTTCAATACGTAAAGACAAATTATAAAAAGAAAGAATAAGGCTTTGAAAGACTGATTGACTTTTTTGCGTAAGAAGAATGTTCGAAATATGCTTCTATGGAATCAAAACGTAAGGCCAGAGCATAGACGAAAGATTATTGAGACTTGTTGGATGCATGAACCAGGGAAATTTATCTGTGTTTATATATGTCCCATAATGTATTCCAGTAAATCAAAGTGGAGCCAGTGTGAAGGAGGCGTGTTTGCTCTGCGAAAATACTCAATAAATTTAAAATATAGAGTCGTCCCCACGTGCAGAACCGGGGTAGAGATGGATGAGTTTCCGATTGCCATATATTTCAAGATTTATTGAAATCGCTAAAAAATTGATTTCTACATGAAAGAAATGTTAAGAGAATGAAATTTTCTCTACAAGATATTGACAAATATATAATACGTATATTTGAAAAGAATACAGAGGCGAACGAACAAGATACTTCCTTTTATTTTGAATCGTTTGAAGCTGACGAATAGACTTTTATTTTGCTCTCCTACTTCTGGAGTTTTTGGAGCCACAGCGAAAATTTAAGGAAGGGTAACAGAATAATTGCATAGAAAGATGTTCACTTTTGTAAACCTACAAATTTAAACTAATTATTAATAGAAGCCAATAATTCTACAATCGAACATCTTTGTATATTCGATACTAAAAATAACGATTACATTGTGACTTTCGAATAATGGGTAACAATTCGTTCTCTCCTCGGGCTAACGTAAGATAATCGGCTATAAGTCAGTAGTTAAATCATTGCATGTAATTGATCTTATGCACTTACGTTGTTGTTCAACGCTAATCTACACCCGACGCTAATCTAATTGAGACAGTTTTTCTACATTTTCGTGAAACAATTTTAACAACCAGCAAATTCTTTTTCCACCGCTCCATGGAAACACACATTTTCTCTTTGTTGAAGCCGTTTTTCTTTAGTTCTCACCTCACACGTTTTGGCCTGAACTACCTGCCGCAAAACAATCGCGAGTCACGGTTCACAATTTATTTGCATGATTCTGTTCGCTGTACGTTCACTTTTCCTCCCGTAAGTCGATCACGCTGCGATTACCTTGGAAGGTTCTTGCTCGCATACTGGGTAAGGCACAGATACCGATTGCGATTATTATTTGGTTCCGAATTCCTTCGCTGGTCGTTACTGGAGGAAATACTTTCTCAGAGTTCGTTGCAGTAATCTCGTATTAACGCGTTACCGCGACTAAATATTCATTTTGATTTGAAAAAGCGTGCACAAATGATTTGCATATACACTAATAATGATTTGTATGTATGGGCATAATATTGAGGGCATAATATTAGATTTCGCAAGAAAATAAAAATCTGCAATTACTGCATTTCCTACTGATAGTTTTCATAATATTAGCTGTAACGCTTGCTAAATGTCGGAGCAGTTTTCCAAAAGAATACTACGGAAATCTCAGATACTGCCATGTGTACGAACCTTCACCTTGGAACTCTGAAATCTTATTCAATGTCCGGGATTACAGGAAGGGCTTGAAATTTTTCTCACGTACCATGGTGACTGTGGACCAAGCACGCGTGTCCTTCTAACATTTGTGCAAAATTTTTTACTGTTAGCATAGATTCCACCGAAATGGATATCCACCCTTGTATTCCGTGAATAGAACGAAAAATTCAGAATGAAAAGTTCGAAGGGTACGCAGCTTGTAGAGTATCACGTGAAAGGGAAGTGATTTTAACCGGGAGTATGGATATTATTATCGTTAATTTATTCGAACATTTCCGTAGTGATAGTTGGGAATAATATTTTGAGCGAGCTTGTGCATTAAGAGTGTTTTTGCACATTCAGCATGGAGAAGGCATATTAAAAAAGTACTGGACGAATGTTTTATGAGGAACACTCTGATTGGGAAAATGATTAGACTTAATAGGCATCACTATAAAATCTCCATTCGTTCCTTAGAAAGAGGACTTTCGATAGTAAAGGAACTTAGTGCATGAAAGTGCTCAGTAATTGTGTTCGATAAACAAGCAATGAGGGACTACATTTTATATCACGATTTCCGCCTTTTATCTACATGCCCGAATAAAAGTGTTGCTTCTCTTAAACAATATTGCGATATTGTACAATTTTACATGACAAATGCTTTTCATGAAATTTATGGAGGCTTTGCATTCATCAAAATGATTAAGTTCATCAATTAAACAATAAGTAAAATAATTAATGATATAATTCATATCTTCAATAATAATTTTTATGTAAAAATGTGACTTGCTGTAATATATTTATATAACGATGACGCACATCAAACTGAGAAGAAAATCAAAATATCCTAACCCTCCTATATGGGGGTGATTCTGTCCCCTCTCATCCCCTCTTCGGTTGTACAAGACAGTAATCAGGCTAAGACTGAAAAATACTAAAGACACTCGAAAGTCATAAAAATAGCACAATAATTCAAATGACAAAGTGGAAGGAAAATTTAGTACTGACGACTTGTGAGACAAGTATATAGGAAGTAGCAGAACACTATTTAAACTGCCGGTACCATGCCATAACCACCGTCATTATATTAAGAAAATTAATCCATAAATCGTACTAATAAATCTGATGGTTTTATACGCATTATTGGTCAGCACTGTGCGCTCACTTTTCCTACCGAAGTCGTTCCACCCTCCCTTATACCTCTACACTGAAAAATCTCCAAAAGAGCAAGCAGGTTAATGACACGAGATACCTACGTCAGACATCAACTATAATTACATTCGGTTCCTTCCACTGAACTAATATTCCACGCAAAGATAAATAGCATCGCCCAATTGCATCCGCGCATCCCAGACCTTGGAAGATCCTCTCAGAATATTGTCCACAGACAATACAATTTATCGTCCGGTTAAATTGGCCGGTCAGGGGGAACGAATCAGCATTAAACCTCAACAATCCAACACGCGTCAACGGTGCAGGACAACGATGGCGGTGGCCAGTGGCCGCTGAAAGGGAAAGGACGAGCCCGGTGCGTATCGATAGGGGGGTAAATGTTGGATATACGAATGGATGTTGGCCGCAACCATTTGCTCGCTCCTTGCCCGGCACGTTGTGCACGAAGTCGGCACCGCGATCAAACGATACGAGCCGATTCGCCGCACGTTTTCCGTCCGGGGCAGCGTCGAAAGTCCTGCGGGCACCTCGTGGGGAACTTCTTGGACCGAAAGTGGTGGACGTACGGCCGTCGTACGACCGCGGCCAATGCCAGTCACCAGTGAAACGTGAAACGCGAGACTAGGCGAAAGTTTCGACCGATCGCTGGCCGAGCCTAGGAGGGAGACCGCGATTTACCGGGCCGCGAATTTGTGAGGGTTCTTTATTAGAACTCGCCCGGATCATCCGGACAGTTCATTCGGATGACGAGTGCCGCGCGGTGTCCTTCCAACTTCCTGTGCTTGCGTACCCCTTTATCGTATTTTCCGTTCTGTTCACTGTGGAGGAAGAAGCGGTGAAGTTCGCTTTGGTCGAAGGTGGGTAGGTCGGCGGATCTGTGTACCGTTTGGCATTGTTTGAGTTCGGTTGCTGAAAGAGGTGCTGGGCATGTGGTGGGTTTAACGAGATGATAGATGGACTGATAGCTGGTGATGGTTACTGGCATTTGGTGATATCTTTGGGAAGGGGGGTGATATTGATGTAGAAGGCATTTTAATTGGAGTCTTGATCCTTTTTATGAGATATAGGGTAAGTTTAAGGTGAATTTGATACTGTATGGCAATGTTGAGGTGGGCAATTGGCGCTGAGTAATTCAGGAATGGTACCGGTCAGTGTAATGGCACTTGAGGCAAGATGCGATACTTTGGAAGAATGTTTGAAGATATTCAGCCATGTGTATAATTTAATGCAGTTGCTGGGAGAATCGAATTATTGGAAGAGTCGGCTTGATTTTTGCAGTGACTATTTTATATCTTCGTTAACAATTTTAATTAGGTATTAAATATGGCGTTATATTTGTCGAGGGTTTCTGGATTGTTTTCCAGATTGTGAAGAGCTACGCTCTTCCTTCTACCAGCAAAGCGCTTCTGAATTACTTGTGCTAGAATTAAGCAAGACGAGAAAGTACAGTAGCTGTTGAATTTAACTGGCGTACTGAAATATAGACAATGTTTCTTGAAACGGAGTTAGTCGAGCAGAACAACGGTGTATCGAATCAAATAATTTCTCTTGGAACGAAATCCAATAAAAAGCTCTGTTGCTCAATGATAGCGAAAAAATTCGGAAAAGTTATATTACGCGTGTTATAACATTTCCGTAGCGAACGAAAAGCTTCAAGTTCCATTACAGCAAAATGCATTTGGGTAATTGTTTCATGATATACCTGTATAGGTCCTTAAGTGAATCCACGCAATTCGAGAAAAAAATAAAGAGGAAACAATTATCGCATTTGTATCGCAGAATCGCAATTATTGTTACTATACCGGTCATGATAGTTTGACAAACAATACCGTGCATTCTCTGGCCTTTATCCCGGTGACATCTTTCTCCTTCATAATAGTATAAAACTTCTCATATCACGCGTGTCAGAAACGAATGTTTAATGCCTATTAAACGCGTAAAACCCTATGCTCTAATCGAGCATCATACTTTAGTCCGCTCGGTAGTATTTGTACTTTAATATAACACTATTTAATTTCGCGCCAAATGGGTATACGTTTGTGCCTTCTACATATTCTGCCATTTCTTATTCAAATATATTTTCGTTCCTGTTTGCCTTATCACTACCATCTATCAGCGCAACGACTCCAGTACTATGAGGTGCAATGATTAAAATTTGAATTATTCTTAAAATCATTCGAACATTCGCGCCATATTGTTGCATAAGCCTGCACTCTATTACACCTTTTAATTCGCATCGTAATCGCTAGCAACCATCGAAGCTCAACTATAAGTCAACTCTTGCCACACTTGTACACCTGAGCGCGGTCCGGTTCAGGCCGATAACGCTCAAGGTGCTCGCTCGCGCCATCAAGACAGATACCGCTCACTCGCGCAACACAAGACACGTAATTGAGCGAAAGTTTAGCGGCATGGTTGTAGAGCACGCGGAGCGGAAGTATCGTTATAACGTTTACGAGCTTCTTATTAAACGCTTCCTCTGCCGCGTCGCGGTTTTTCCCCCGAGTTCTTGAGCCGTGGCGTCGCGACGCCGGAAACCACGGGTCATTTGCATAGCCGTGACAAGATGCCTGGCTGGTTGCACTTTCGAACTTCGCATCTATTTAATGCTAATTCGGGTAAATTCGAACGGTCGGCAGTTGCACAGATTTTATAATTGCACCGACTGCCTGAGAGTTGGATTGTCCAATTGCAATTCGTTTTCAAAGAATTTCACTAGTTGAATCATTTTTTCCTAGTGGAATAATTGTGCAACACTCGATTGCCGTTCTCCTCTGCAAAACGCATCGCGTCAGCGTCATTAATTCATAACATAATTGTAATTGCACGAAAGCAGTTTCTACAAGGCACGCGATACGTATTCGAACCCACCTTCCCCTGTGAATCAATCGAATTTTCATCCCAGACTTTCGATAATGAATCGTTCCCCTTTGTCAAAGTTAGATTCCTTTTGCCATTCAATCATGGCTTGAGGAACATAATCTCCGGACCGGCGGCCTTCACGGATCTTTCAGCTTCATTGTCCCGTTGATAAAGGGACGCGTGAATCTCATTACCACAGGAGGAATACCGATTCCTCCTGGTGCCAGAGTCGCGACGGCTACCACCTTTTGTCCACCATGACGAACGGCGCCGCCAGAGATGCTGGTACTAAGAATTCGCTTACACCAGTCTATCCAATTCTGAGGCACCTCTGATCCGTGTAATCGGATCGTGTCCTCTTGCGAGAAAGCGGTGCGCGCCGCGTCCTTGCACTTGGAATGCCTGGAAATCTATACGTACACCTTCTGCTTGTCCGCTACTTTAAAGTAGGTTCCCTGTTTCACTTGTACCCAAGTTGACTCTCCTTTCTCGCTCCTCTCACACGCTGTCTCGCGCTTTGGTCTTCCTCGACTTCCCCGAGGTCTGCGGTTCATCAAGGTCAGGCCTCTTGTTCTGAGCGGGAGCACTCGCGTTGCTGTGTCACGAGTGCGACTGTATCTTGGCAGATATTGGCTCGATGGCTCTCGATATGGTGTTTCAGGAGGAAACGGCAGGGATGCTAGACATTTTTGTGTGCGGAAGAAAGTCGAACGAAAGGACTGATCAACTTAATTCTACTTGTCGTTAGTTTAGACGACGCTGCGTGGGTGTATTTGTAAATGTGCTATACTAGACTATAGGATCAAAGTGGTGCATGAAAAAAGTACGAGAATCTTCATCAGTCTATTCACCAAAAGTTTACTTTAGCCTGTTCTATGCGGTGTTCGCTAGAACTATTTTTTTCCCAGACAGAAAGTGTTTCTGTATTATTATTTCTGTATTATCTGTTAATTATGAGTTTTATTATATCACAAAAATTCATCCGACTCATAAATATTCCTGCCCGTTCTCGAGTTCATTCTCACTCGTTTAGCTGACTTTTCCTCGGATCGCCCATTTGACAGCACGCCCTACCTAACGTAGACGGTTTCACCGCGGGAACAATTACACGATCCGGCTGCGTGAATGTTTCACGCTTGTGCTTTCTCTTTAACTTGAACTTAATTGCACAGCAAACGCGTGGCCTAGTCGCTTCCCTCTTGACGCTGTTACACCTCTAACCCATGTTACGTCGTTTTCTAATCGTCCGGGAGGCGTCCGTTTGCGAAGTGCAGGTCGGCAAGAATAATTTCTCCAGTGCCGAAACATTCATGAAGAATATATTTGTGAAACTTGGAAAATGATTCCAAAGAGATGGAAAGTACCCATAATATGTGTGCAATAAATTGCTTTGCGCTCGAGCAGCACGAGTTGGAAAAATTCTGAAACGAATCGCAGCAAGTTTTTCGCAAATGTATCAATAATGAGACGCGGGGTTAATAAAGAAATAATCAATTATTCATTGTTACACTTAACAACTGCAAGATTAGTTTCGCTCCATACTTGATTTAAAAAAGGTGCTCCACGTTTCAAGGCATTAATTGCATAAAATCCCCTTAAATTTCTTTTGTTCAATCTCGTTGTACAAATGGCAGAGATGTGAGCGAACTCTCTCATTGTCAGTTATTGTCGAATGCTTGACAGACTCGCCAGCCACGTTATTCTACTCAAGCAATACCGTAAAAGCGTTTTATACTCCCCTCCTATTGCAATCACCATTCTAATTACCCTACAGAACGCTCGATTCTCCCGGTCGGAACAAAAGGCACTAAGATTCAGGTGTAGCTCGCCTTTTAAGCGAGCCACCATGACCGTGTGCATCGAGTGTTCACTATGCAGAGTGCACGTTGCATTATTTCCTGCGTTCGGCAAAGATGCAACGTCACAATGTTTACGAATGTTTGTCAATGGATGACGATTCATGGTGAATAATTTGCAGACATGTGCGAGGATAAGCCGTGAGACAGTTGAAGAAGAAGAGGACTAAAGATGACGCGATCAGGGAAAAGTCTTCCTTCAATTTCGTCGGTGCTCGGTTCTCTCACCTGCGTCACGTTGGTGCTCGTCGCTTGCGTTGGATACACGACAGGTACGTTTGTTAACATTTTTCTAATTCGCATGAACGGGGCGAGTGCGAAATTGCCTTTTATTCCGGTATTTTGAGTGCATGCATCGTAAATGCAAAACATGGCGAACAAATATGTTTACAGGGATTAATATACAATGTACTATACAGAAAGTTGTCCCAATTAAATAGAAGTTCGAATGCAATAAAAATTGCACCTTGTATATTTGAAGATTGCACTTTTAAAAATATATTGAAGCTTCCTTGCTTCAACTTCCATCAAATTTTGAAAGCGTACGTAACCTTAGTTAATCTATTTTTTAACGCCAGACCTTTGAACGGTAAAATTGTTTCGATGGAATACAATCAGTGTGCATTGCGCATCATTACGCAGTTGTCGATACTATTCAGAGAAGTCGCGGGCATTAATTTAATTTTCAAACGTTTCAAACGCCATAGATTCTAATACGACGATGATAGCGCGTAAAGGTTCTAGATAAAAGTCGCATTGCTTCCAGAACACGATATTTAATTCAACAGATTCCAAGCACCATTCAGCCCGACATAATTTAGTTCTCCACGATCGGATTTTATCGACGTCTCTAAAACATTATACGGCGAAGTTTCTATAGAAATCTACGCGCAAACTACTGTCACGCAGCTTTCTGTCTTCGCGGGAAACAAACAACCCCGTTATATTCTTCGAATGTATCATCCCCCTATAACAGTGCCAATAGATACTATATCTCTCCATCACATGAATCAGCATTTCGACGACAGGTTTTCTGATATTAAGAGTCGGAATGCAAATAATTTCGTCCTCGACAGTCAGGTTACAATTCCGCGGTCCAATATCCGTCATAATAAAAATATAAGACAGCCCGAAGTTGAGCAGAAATTTCTAGCAAACATTCGACTCCTGTAGGTACTCCACTTTGGAAAGCGTTCGTAATCGAAGGAAAAAAAGGCCTGAAGAGTTTTTTAACGGGTTTTTAATATCGAGTTATTAAAACGGAAAGAATTGTTTGCGACCTGTCGACAGTCCTTGTCGTCCGTTTGGAACAAGGAATTGTAAAACAAAGTGGACAATTTCGCGTTTCGCATTGGCCAGAGGTAGAATAACGAACAGAGCGCGTGCTCTGTGTTGCGCATTTTTTTGTCCCGTTGGAAGTGCAAGGCAAGTACAGCCAGATAGATTTATTCCTGACCTACAATAGCGTGCGACATTTTGAGATACGCTATTCCGCTACGAAGATGGACCGTTCATTCCCATCGTTACCATTTCAGATCGTGAGATCGGGGCCTCGTTTGGTATTCAAACTGCAATTTGTTGGTCGGTAATGAATCTTCGCCTATGCTTCGGCCGAGTAGAAACGAATTAATTAAATCGGCACGGTTGGGTTCTGTGCGTTAGTTTGCTGGATTCTGGGACCGAAGGCGGTTATAAAAATGTAACAATGTGCTCGATGCTTAAAAGTGTGGGATTTCGATATTTTGCAAGATACACTTGAAAAAGAGACAACTATTAAATAGAATTGGAGGACGTTATAGGGAGCTCGTATGCCGCTGTTTAATTTGCAATATATTTTATATTTAGATATTTTCAACTGCTCTAAATATATATATCATTTTTTTAAAAAGATGAATGTAATCATGCAATCGACTGTAAATGAAATTTCAATGAATACTACTATCTATTAAAGGTATTGTCCTGCATACGAATTTCGAGGTGCATTACGTTCCAAATGTTGAAAGTATTATCTTTCTTAAAGAGCTAAATACTCTGTACTATGTACAATTCAATTGTAACAAGATTTCTTACTTTCTATCTTGCCTGAAATTTCGATCTCAATGTTACTTTTTCGTCGAATATATTTTGGTTCCAAGTTCAGCGAGACGTAGTTTTGTCTGATGTATTACTTCGTCCTCTGTTCCCTAGTCTTTGAAGTCATCTCTTCCATAACACTCGGAAAGTAAAAGTTTCCAACTTTCTTAGCGTTCGTTTCTTTCTATTCTTCACCACTCCGCTTTTAATTATTTTCACGACGTATTCGTATATGCTATGTATGTGCGCTGTGGTAACATACAAGTGTGCTGTCAGTGTCAAAGAGAAATCCAAGGTTTTGAAAATATGGACATGGAGAGTGTAATACGTAAAGAAATTTCTCGACACCCTTTATAATTACTATCTTTAAATACACTCGTCATTAAAAACTTTAAATTATCATTCCTACAACGACGTCGACATCAGCACGAAAATCTTTAACGTCACTTCTATAATGGCAAATATAAAAAACCCTTTATTTTCATTATTTTCATAAATAAAGAAAGAAAAAATGCAATGATCAGACAAAGTGCGAAGTTGCTTTTAAGAATTGCCATCTGACCTATTACTCAATCGTGTCGACATAAGGAACTGCTTTAAAATTCTTTGAGCCATAGATAATCTACATATTCCGCCATGTATCCCCTCACTTCGACACATTTGAAGCATGCCGCATTTTCATTCTGCCGCACGAAAAGCTCTCTCATTTTGCGAGAAGCTGTGAAATAATGCATCGAGGCCACGGGAGGATCTTCGATCGCAAGTACAACGAGTGTTTAGTTCCGCCTTTGGCTCGGGAATTTCGTAGGGTCCTTTTTCATTCGCGAATTAACGGGGGCATTCTTCAAAGAGGCAGACAAGAAAGGTTGGAATGCGGCCGACAATGTACTGTCGCATAAACCGGTGCACCGACTTAAACGTGCATACACTGGCACAGCCTTGGGACTCCTGCAAACCGGTGATTTGTTTACCGGAAGTCGGAGCAGCAATTTGTCTGCGACAGGGGACAAGTGTCTGCGAAACGATTGAACGATCGTCCGATATTTGCGGAAAATAAAAATCGTACCTCGTTTGCGTCGCAGCGACGAGTGAATATTTCCGGGCACGACGCGAGTCAACGTGAAGAGCAAGTTGAAGATACAGAATCCTTGTTCATTTGAGGCTTCGTTTCCTCGAAAGCAGATCTTTGTATGCAACAATTCTTTCCCCATTCCCTATTTTTCACTTATTGTTTTTATTGAAAATCACCTCCCACCTCCTGGTACCACCGTCCATGGGACACCCTGAATAATACCCAATTCCTTTAGTTTCTTTTTACATTCGAACAGAATAATTTGAGGCCGGCCTTTTCGACTGCCCATGCGGCGATAAAATATTCCAGGTATCAAAATGATCGTGACGTTGCTTAATAAATTCACCCGTAATTACAAATACGAGTATTGTTCCCCGCTGAAAATTCCCACGTTGCTCTTCGGTCACGCCATTGTTATATCTGGTCCTGCTGCTCTATTGCGATTTTGTAGCCGATGCAGGACACGACGATAATCGAGACACCGCGGGGACAAGTTCTTAAGCTGAGAAGCTTATCTTGAATAGCGCCGTCTTAAAGCGAAACGTCGAGGAGTGTTTCGGACCTATGGCCAGTGATGTATGGACATATGCCGCGATATATGTAACCGTGTCCGCGTTGTCGAAGCGATGGAAGTACGTGCAAAAAGCTGGCCGACCTTGTCCTACTTCCGTCGAAGCTCCGGAGAACGAGCTTACTTGTGTAAATGCTACACAACACATGCAGCAGCCGCGGCCGGTGGCGAACAGTTGAGCCATTTCGTTATGTAATCGTTTCGTTATGTGTACCGGCCGTTTCAGAATTGTCGGTGGTTGAAGTGTTTCGGTGCTTGCACGGCGAAGGAACGAACTGCTGGCGGTTATGATGAACATAATTGGTACCAGAGACACGGCTCTGGATGTAAATTTTGATACACAGTGCCTCTGGCCAAGCCTGTTCAATAGAAATTCGTTTCAGAGCGGAATAAACGATCGTTTCACGTGTATACGTATATCGTAACGTTTCGAGGTGTATCGTTGCGCGATTTGTTTATGCGAAGAATCGAAACGTCACTTGTGATGGATATTTACGGTCGCGGGGTAATTGGAGGTAGAATTGAAAGGGGAGGTAATTTTTTCTGTTGTACGTGGAGAGATGCGTGTTTGTGATTTTTATGCCCGGTATAATTAGTGTAAGTGGAGTTTGTATAATGGAAGAAAGTAAATAGGGCAATATCTTTGCGTTCCGAGCACCCCGAAATTACAGCTTGAAAAATGAGATGCAATTTCTAGACTGGGACTTACTGGAGTTTCCAGATTCTAGATAAAAAGTATATTAAAAGTCGGGATGCTAATTGGAGTCTGTGAGAGTAGGTCTGATGAACGTAGGTCTAGAAATCTGGCCCGCGATGACAGATCATCCGCGGTCTTGAATTTATGAAGACAATTTTTATGAAGGATTATACAAAATGCGCGAACATGCTCGACAAATGTTTATTGGTCATTATTTGGAAGCACTTGTAAAATAGGAAAAAACTTTCTCCATTACGAGTATTGATAATTGGGAGTTGAGATAAAAGTTAACTGGTGGACATTTACAATTGGTTTTAAGAATAAAAAGTAATTACTGTCATAAGTAGAGAATGTTTGAGTTACAAAATTGTCAACCTAATATTGCCAAAAAAGCTGAAATTGTTGTTAATACAGTGTAATTGCAAATGAAAGTGTCAGTACTTAACTATTTTGTTTCATCTTCCTTTGCTTGGCTACATTTGCGCAAATTTTCTTCACTTTCTTAGGGTACCTAATACACGTATGTATAGAACGCATTAATAGTAAAATGTACGTCCAATATTCTTGTACATCGACAAACGTGGCCCAATAATTAATGCCGATCCTTTCCAAGACGTTGGGGCAACGTAAATATAGTCAGCGCAAATCAATATGTAAAATAGTGGCATCTTTCGAACAAATATTTAAGATGTGCCACTTACCTCGATCTATTTTGAAACAAAATCAGCACGCGAAATGGGGCTGACGAAAAATAGAAATATCAAGATACGAATATTTATGACAACTCCGAACTACGGGATTGTAATTTGCATAAGTCAATGTTCTTAAAAATAGAATCGAGTGTCCACGCTTTCAGAATCGTAACGATGCATAAACCAAATGCACGTATACGTATCGAAAAAGCTAGCGTGCATTTAAATAATTCCGTGGCATTGAAAATGAAACTGCGCTATTACAATTCCTCCGCGATACATTTCCGTTTACAGCCACAAAATTATACAATAGCTTTTTCCCCCAGGATTAGATTAATAATTGAACCGATTAACTGCAACGGACTACCCCAGAATTGTTCGTCTAAATGTTTTACCCGTTTTACACTATAAATTCATCTGTTTTCCTACATTCAACTCGGTTATTCTCGAACTTGAAATTCTGAATCGATCTGTGCATCTAGTGTCGCAACCGACGCGACGTATATAACTCGTGTCGCAGAGGATTCGTCTCCGACGTTTCTTCTGCTCGCATCTGAAAAGTAATTCTCCTCGAATCAACTGCAGGCGAACAAAAACAGACGCGAGCGAAGTGAGGCAGGGCGATGTGACGATCGAGTCGAAGAAAGAAAGGGTTGAACAAGGGGAGGACGTGGGGAAAACAAAGAGTTGTCGAGAAATTGGCGCGAGGAAGGAAGGAAAGAAAACAGGAAGCGGGGAAGAAAAAGGAAACGGAGAAGAAAAAGAAAGCGACCAGGCAGAGGGAAATACGAGATTTGCGAAGGGATTACTTTAGAAAAGCAGCAGTCCCTTTTCCACCTGTCCCATGCCTTCGAGAGGATTTCCTGCAAGTGATTTGACAGTTCCTACAGCCTCGAATATCCGGCAGATTGCGCGCCTCGTCGTTCAGAACTTTGTCCAAACGATCGATGCAAAGAATCGAACGTTGATTGCTCCCATTAACAAAAGGACTTCGGTTCTCGTTGTGTTTATCGACGACCGAACACCTCCGCCGTTTCCACCTTTTCCGGACCTCGTTTACGAAGATTGATTCTTTGAGCAGATCGAGGAGCCGTGCTCGTTTCAGACTATTTGAATTTGATTTAACTTACAACTTTGAGTTAAACAATTTTAAATATTTCTATGAATACCAATTTCATACGCATACGAATTCTGCTGATCGTTCCACGGAGAACATATGTACTCAGTTTTAAGAATATCATAGTAGAAGGGTCGGCGCTGATCAGTGGAATGCGTATTGAATTTCAATTATTCGCACCTGCGTACTCTAAACCGCGATATATAAGCACCATCGGGGTTACCGCACCCATGAACCGATTTCCCGAACTCGCAACTGTACAAACTTCTATGAATTCCTGAACTTAACGCTTTATAATGCAATACCACAAAACTCTGGCGCTGGGAGCTCTATCGACACTCGAATCCAACAAACTTTACCTTCGCTACAACTCCAATTATTTACGAACTGACGCAGGCATCCCGCAAAACACTGGAGCAAGGAGGTGGACCTCGATTATTTAAATTGGCGTAGGTACAGAATGACTGGGTAATACAGCGATTTGTGTCATTGAATTTTAAGAATTACGCGTAGAAATTGATATGCAATTTGTTGCGTATTATTGCATATGTTTCAATCATTTTCTTTTTTCACCTTTTAACGCTCCATTCTCGTGTGTCTGACTGGCCAAATTGCATGTTTTCTTTAAAGTTAATAATTCCGTGGAATTACTTTCTTTTCGTGCTTCGTAGCATTTCTGCTTCCCCTTTGCCATTTCTTATTCCAGACATTCCACATTCCTTTGGACGACCCATTTCAACCGTAAATCGTTTATTATATTATTTTCATTGTTCTATCATTTTATCATTTGACTCTCCAATACCGCATTCGAATTTCTTATACTCGCAATTATTAATCAATTCTATTATCGTTGTTATTGGAATGTTCAAAATTGTGACACCTACATTACCAAGAAATCACGCTTTGCAGCACAAAACTGAAATAATACACTGAATACGAGGGATGCGTGCACATCGCGCAATAGAAAATTAATTTTCTTCCCCCAAGTGTATTCCCCTAAACGTTCAACCCACCCATGTGCCCGCGTGCAATGGGCGAATACATGGACGATTCGGTGGTAAAGCTGTCGTTGCGAGTCGATCACAAGGCACTATCGATAGTCGTAACTGGAAAAACCAGAAAGGGACGTTGAATCGATCGGCTCGAACGAGTACTCAGATGCGTGTCCGGTTGTGGGTATCGGCTGGGACTACGATCAGGTGAAAGTACTGTGCGATACGTGTACCCTGAAAACACTTGTGAACGTTTAGAAACACCGGTAACGAGAGTAGTGAACCTTTGCTTCGAGAGGCAGACAAATGATAATAATTCAGGCTGGGCTACTTGCTCATGACGGAGGTAATCGAAGTGGTTCTCGTTTCAATCGATTTTCAGCTTGACTCGAACGAGGGTAAATCGTGCTGTGCACGATTCCTCGTATAAAAAACCGAGGAAATTCACTTTTTTGCAAGCGTTTCGCGTTTTATGCGGATTCGAATTAATTCATTCCGCCGTGGTATGATTTTTACCTCGTTCTGATTAGTTCAACGTGTTTAAAGTTTTGCTGAACAATTATGATGAGTGAATCTGTTTTTAAAACCTATTTTAACTTTCTTATATTTCAATAAATATCAATTAAATTCAGCGCGGCAATCATTCCGCAATTACCGTGCATATTTTGTAACAATATATTAAGAATTATTTACAAAACTTTACGAATATGTGTTTAGTGATTGATCAACAAGTATTCAAAAGAGGTGAAGTATCGTTACGACAGTATGAACCTCGTCGAATGTTATATCTACTTACAATATCAAGCATAGAAGATTGAACTTTCTTCTTTCGTAAACGGATGGCACGAGCGTAGTTCACCTTTATGGTCACTTTCATACATACATATAGTTACGTGTAAATACATATTTATTACATGTAAATACTGTTGCATTTATGTGAAACAGTGGAAGTCTGAAAATTCATTTACGAAAATAAATGAGATTTATAATAATTGTCTTCAACTCAAGTTTCTCGAGAAGGAAGAATAGATGGAGTACAGTGTTGCGCTGTACCAGAGATAAAACGAACGCGTGTACGACCCCACGGATAAAAATAATAAATGCAATTTTAAATGTAGTGTACAAGCTATATACAAGCCTTCTTCGCTGCATATTGGCGGCTGGCAACAGACTGCCTTACGCGTGAACAACTTGTTGCTAGAAACTGCTGTATACAGCTTGGAAACTGAAGCAAAATGCAAATGTTCCTCAGATCGTATTTCTTCGGTGTGGACAAAATGTTCCACAAGTTGGCGCCGGTTGGAAATGCTTTGGAACATGCAGCAACAAAAAGGCCATAGAAAGTTCATCGCGATTGCTTCAGCGGGGGCATACCTAGACTTTAGGTTGTTTTTAACTTTTCCTACAACACTGCGGATCGAACCGCACCACGCCGCCCAACCTTGTCCCATTGTAACCACGGTGTCCCAATTTTTCATAATAGAATCACGCGAAAATAAAATGTAATTCGGAAAATGTACAATACGCCTCACAAAGCGATGCTCAGATCGACGCGATGATCGCAGCTCTGAATAAATTGCGATAACATCCGAGTCGGTAGGACGTAAACTTCCTCCAGCTTGGCCTCGTATCATCCCCCGGATCTTTTCCCTTTCGCGGTCGGAAACAATGTTTTACGCTGGCGTCGAGTATGGGGCAAGCTAATTAGTCGGTCTGCCGGCGAACTGGATTCAACGGATCCATCTGGAATATGAATCCCCGGGTTCGCACGTTGACACGAATGAAAGAGCAGCACGGCCAGCCGGTTATCAAGTAGAGAAACATTTCTGCGACACGATTTCAGTGATGTTCGCGTGTATCTGCCTCGTTTGATGTTCATTTCGGCTGTCCAGGGTGTTTCGAATTTTCGCAGCTGTCCGGCTCGAGTAGTGCATAATACTCATCGGCATTTAAACATTCCCAGGATATGTAATATTATCATTATTCGAATGAAATTAGTGTATATCAAGTTGTACGCGACAGTTTTTCTAATGTACACGATGAAACATGCGTAGAAGAATTTTCTTCAGCTGGTATTACTTGCCGATAAATATTGGCGAAAGTGGCGGGAAAAACCTGGGGTAGTTTTTGTACGTATACTTGCGCAGAGCTTAACTTCTTACAAAGCAGAACCTGGCCCTCTTTTTGCGACCCTTGTGCCGACAACGAGTGTTCAGCCGCTCTTCTTTTCACCGTACATCACGTACCAGATTCAATTCAATTATCACATTGACGACTTACGCTAATGCTATTCGATGTTCTTATCAGCGAAAGGCTATCCTGAACTATGAGTCATCAATTTGGAAATGGCAAACATATAAGCATGCGGCATCTTGGAGAATATTAAAAATGGATTTATTTGCAGGCAGATCATTGAGAATTTAAAGGAGCGAGTAGATTGTAAACGGCTCGTCTGTTTTAACTTTAAAGAATAGACTAAAAAGTACGTCGATTGACGAAGCTTGCGACCTGCACAGTGTCACGTGAATCACGCGAAGCGATGGATGGGCTTCCAGGCGGATAACCGTCGACCTTTCCAACGCTTCCTGAACGACAAGAAAAACTTGATTACGTTGCCTCGCGTTACGGCACGTTGAACCGCTTCGATCCTCGAGATACACCGGTCTCTACACGCTCGATCCAGCGGAGACCGACGGAAAAATCGCGTTATCGAATCACGGTATGATTTTTCTTCGTCACAAAAAAGTACCGCGAACTTGTTCCGACTCCTGCCCGACAGTCGACGACATTCTCAACGAAACACACCCACCAGCTTAAAAGTAACGCGTGCTGCTTAATTATGTGCACGCAACGCTTACTTACTTACACGCGTTAGAGAGTTTCGTAATACTGAAAATAAGAGTTGCAATGCAGAAGGGGAAGGTATGATTGCGACTTGAAACTTGGTTATATTCCGGATTTCTTCTTGTGCATAGGCATAATGTGAACTTAAACAGGCTTGAACGATTTGGGAGCAAAGGTAGGATAGGGTGAAGTTTGAACTACAATATTTACGATGTGAAGTAAAATGTTTCGAAAGACAGAAGAACAGAGGCATTTGAGTAATTCAAACCTTATATATCGGACTAAGAAATTCCCTGGTTTCCTTGTTTTATAGAAGAATATTATTCCCTCCGGATGAAATTCTGCTTTACCTTTGGCCTGGCTGGTGATTAAGAATGGCCAGCAGTGTCCATTGTCTAGTTGTGTAAACCCATTAACATAGTAAGCGTAATGTAACTTGTACTTATGCACATGTTTTGCAATAATTAGCCAGGCCGGAACAATAACTTTCGCACCGCATTTATTATGCGTTCCGCCTTCCTAATTCGTAATGGAATATTGTGTAATTAAGTATTGCGTGGAGATAATCGAATGATCCAAATCGTACGTAAGAGTGAAATTTGTTACACCGGTTTCTTGCCCACTGTAAAATATCTTTAATAGGGGCGTCCATTCTGACAAGAAACTGGACACGTGAAAATCAATTTCTTATCAAATTTAGTGTACACTATTTAATTGAAATTTACGTACTAACACAGGCTGTAAATGAATATTTACACAATCATTTCAATGAAATGCTCCGCAATCTCCATCTTTATAAATATTAATATCGATATTACTTTGCGCAGATTAAAATTTTGCACACTTTATCGAACGTAATGGTTCACTAAGCATCTACCTAGAAAATTATAAGATCTGCGAGCAGGTTACATTATTCCGTACACACGAGACAGGCTTTGCGATTGTACGTATATTTGAAAAAAGAATGATAAAATTCATGATATCAGGTTAAATAGCGTTAGCCGCCGAACCTGTTTGCCACGCTCTATGTGCCTCAATCCCGAAAACGTTCGGTAGCCAAATTAACCACACCAATATGCAAATTCCACAAACAGTCCTTTCACTTACGACTGGACCCTGTTACTTCTTCGAACTTTTCGTGCAAACGTGTTTCCATTGCACGCGCAAGCACGCATACACATGCCGCCCAGTTTTATGACCCACAATTGACATTTCCTATGGGAAAATCTAGTTTGTTGGAAAAAGTATTGTAACGGTTGAGTGAGAAAAAGTAAAACTGTCATCGGACTTGGTTCCGGGAAATGGGAACGTCTGATTGAGAAATTCCGCTAGAAAGTATGATATAATTGTACTTTGAATCGTAAAATCCAACGCTTATATTATAGTTTTCGTTTTTCGATCAAAAATTCTGTATATCCATTATTTATGTATTATAATGCTGGTATTATTACATAACGACGGTAGTTTTTGATGCTATATTAAAGCTGATTGGCCACGAATGTTATACTCAATTTAACTATTGACTTTATTGACATAAGAAACCCCGGCTCCCAGAAAATTATGTCGTCACAAGTAAAACTCACTTTTGTCTATGAACATAATTCTGATCATTTTGATTTTTCTATTAATAATTGCGATTCTACGTGAAATATGCCGTCTGAAAAATATAGGATTTTCCATTGTTTAATATTTACGATAACCACTGATTTTCAGTAAACTGGTAAATAATTCTTGTTGCTTATTTTGCATGTTCGCAGGATGCCAGTTTTATCCGGTAGGGGAGTACTTGAAATTCGTCAGGGTTCCAGAAAACCTGGCCAAAGGAACGGAAATCCTGTCACTAGAAGCCCATCCTAGAAATCATGTCTCTATTATGCCCGTGGATAAAGTAAGACTTCGTTTCTCGATACTTTGCTGCGTTAAGTTATTTCAAGTTCTTGCTCCTCTAAAACAAATGCTGTGCGATCGTCAGCGATAGTAGTACGTAGTTGTGAGGCATCGTGACGTGAAACTTGTCAGGAAAAAGTAAACTACTTTCTTACTCACGAAGGAATGAATTATGGCTTTCATTAAAACTCTTGACGTTTTGTTTCGACCGTGTTTAGTTTATATCACCAATTGAGCCCAGAATTATTTGAGTAAGAGAAAATAAATGTTTCTTGGAGAATGTATAATAATATATTAAACTTTCAGCATTACGTACTTGTGTATGTATAATGGAAGTTTTTCTCAAACAATTCCATTTTTATCAATACAGAAACGGTGTAAGTTAGGTACAGATATTATATATCATGCATTGCTAATCCAGTAAAACGCCCCTTAAAATAATGAAGAATATTATTTATTATCATCAATCGTAATCTTCCAATTTAACCGCAATATAATTATTAGACGTATATGTATAATATATAATAACATTATTATATAATATAATATAACGGCGATAATAAATAATATTTTTTATCACAACCCAAGATTTAGAAATTCGCTTACAACATATACTAATATAATATATTTCCAAATGACCTTTTGCATACCGCAAATTCGCTCGATTTTCGAGTAACCAAAACTATTCTTTCTTTCAATAGTCAATTGAAAGTACAAAGAACAATTGTGTAAAATCTTTTGGTCTCATCTGAAGTCCGGGCAAAGTGCTCCAAGGGATTACTTTTTAATTTAGTTCCGGACAGAGCATTTCACATACATGTACGTGCACGCTTACATCCAGCGACATAAATGTGAAAGGAGACAGCGTAAAACGAGATTTCAGTAACGAATGAAACAATTACGCTTCAATGTCGCGTTTACCGTTGAACGAGGCAGCTAAATGAAGTATGGACGCAACAATTATATCCATGCAGCCTGTTTACCGTTGAACGAGCATACGCCATCGCGTAACCGAGTCGTAACTGTTACAGGACGAAGATGCGCGTTTCTTCGCTTACGAAGAGACCAACAAGACGCACGTCTCCTTGATGTTGGCCCAGTCTCTGGAGGACCTGGTGGACGCGGAGTCGCCTAGAAATTTGCTCAAGTTCCGCGTGGTCTGCGATTACTCCGATGACGGCGATTCCCTGGTAAATTGCAGAAAGTACTCGATCGTTAGAAAAATTCAATTAACCCGTATGTCTCTACAACGTAACACAATTTTCTAATCATTTTCCGGGCATTTAAACACAGCCTTTCGTGGACTCGGGTTTCCCCGTCCTTGGTAATTATGATTAAATCGTAATTACGAATCATCGAACACAATGATAAACATTAAAATTCGCACATCGACGATGGTAGTTCGTAATTTGCCACAGGAGAAAATTGTCGGAAATTTCGAACAGCCTGTCGTTTCCTTAACGATCGCAGGACTTCCCTTACTGTACTCCACTTTTCCCCTATAGATCTGGTTGTTTTTTCTACGCGCTCGCATAGAAGGATAACTAGAGCGTGCATATACCGGTCTCGATACAGCGACCAGTCTACCGGTTGTCGATTTTGTGGTACTGTCGCGTGCTAATAACTGTTTATGCAACTATTTCGCAGGGACACGTAGGAATCATAGAGCCCGTTACGATATCGATTACAATTTTTATCCAGTCTCGAGATTTAATTGCTCTTAAAGCTTAGTCTCCTCGTCGAGGCAACAACGATGATCTATTTCACTCATTTCAGCGGTCAAGCTTTCATGTCAATCCAAAGATAATGTTTCTTCACGAAGATATAGCAATTTAAAGAAATGCTTGCATTCTTATCTTTTTGATAAACCCTATCCTATAAATAATATACCATATTCGCCGCCATTCGGGCCAATAATTTGTATCACCCCCTCCACGATTTTAAGCACGATCCTCGCCAACGTGGAGAACGTGCATGGTAATTTCTTTCAAATTAATCCGCTACCGCTCGAAACTCGTTTCGAGTTGACTCGCTGCACTGTTGTGCAAGTGTGCAATAAAACTGGAAGAATGTACACGAAGTACCGTTGTTACGCAGTGCTGGACGCTTTTTCCCATCGTCAACTATTAGATGGGACGTTTCCATGCGTTAATGGAATCTCCGTGAATAAATCTCAAGTAATACTGTTATGCGTCCCCGGCTTGTACAAAATATTAAATATTGAAGTGAGCCAGACGAGGCGGGCTGGCAGAGAAGGGGAGTGGAAAATATTCAAATCGATCTAGCTTTCAGAACTGTACAAAACGTGATATCTTGAAAGGATACCATAAAACCGCGAACTGTTTTCCCTTCGCTGTGTACCCATGTATCTCTCTCTTATTCGACTTCTATTTTTTGTCTTCTTTTGCGGCAAATGTATGGACGTATGTATCTTCATTGCATGTCGTTATATTTGTCCAATTCTTCAAGAGCTTATGTCTTTGATTTTGCTTTGAATTTTCCGGGTTCAGCTTCAAGGAATAAAACACTACTACAAAGAATAAATAATACCTCGTATGCACATATTTAATGTGATAATTTGATTAATAATAATCTTAAATGAGACTTAAATTGGAAGAAAATTTAAGATGTTGCTCCTTTCTGCAATTATTGATTATTGTACACGGAATGAATAGATCGCCAAAGGTAGTTAACAAAAGATTTCTACTTGCAACCAACAATATATTCGCGCGTAATTATATTTCGAATTGTTTCTAACACTTCTAAATTTTACTAATAAAATAAAATAAAATAAAAGTAGCGAGGGAAATTGAACATTTAATATTTGACCGTGCGTATCACATTTTTCTCATTTCCAATATTTCATAACGGTTTCACCTCCATACTGCATATAGTAAAAAACAATTGCTGTCTCTAATATCGTACGTGTATCCGCATACATCAGAGATATAAGTAACTGGACGCGAAGAGTTGAAGATCGAAACGATCATGTTGAAATACTAAGCGGTTCCAAAGTTATGCACGCCACACAACATTGATCTACTAACCTTTATGCTTGTAGGTGACATCGCACCTGTCAGTGACGGTCTACGTGGAGGACATAAATGATCATGCTCCGCAATTTGTCGATGCGCCTTATCACGTTACCGTCGACGAGCTTACTCCAGTCGGTGAGATACATTACTTCCGCGCCTTTTAATCGAGAAAACTTTGTCGGGAATATGGTAACGAAATAAGACGAGCTTCAATTAACAACTATAATCATTTCCGTGGCTGTGTGCAACTATTTGCATACACTGCTGTGTCGGAAAAGTGCATATGTCCCAACTATTTGTTAATCAGATGTGCTGGTTCTATGACTTTCCTGTTCAATTGAGAAATGAAAGCAACGAAACTTTGTTCAATCACAGGTGTGACGATATTCCGAGGGATCCACGCGATAGACGGGGACAAGCCGAATACCCCGAACAGCGACGTGCACTACGCGATAGTGAAAGGGAACGAGCAGGGCAAATTTTCACTCGAGTCCGGTCACAGAACCGCTCTCATACTCCGGAAACCCGTGGACTATGACAACGGAGATAGGGAGTTCACGCTGGTCATCGCGGCCACGGTAAGTCTGGGTGTAAACAATACCGTAAGGGTGTTCAACCCTTCAGGGCCGACGTGCAATTCCCAGCTACCCTCCGTACGGTCGACATTCCGTGGCATTGCAATTGCTATCATAATCCGTTAACAATTTAGTCTGTTTGATATTATTCACAGCAATCTTCGATTCGATGAATTTTTTTATGCTGAACCCAAGGTTATCTCGACATTTTTCAACGGGGCTGTAAAATTCTTTCACGTATGGTAGGACGTGGGGAACGTTAATTGCGAATTTATCATGGGCACAATATTAATGGTAGTTCAGTTCAGGCAGTACTAAATTTGCAGAACACCATCGTTAGACAAAAACGTTCGACGCTTGCGTTTCCATTGTTTAAAAGTAGACTGAGACGAAAAGAAACCAAATCGTATTATTTCCACTGCTATGAATTCAGTATCGCAACGGTTGAATTCGCATTAATATTCTCTAGAGCAGCGCTTCTCAACCTTTGCAAGCGTGAACCAACATATTTATTTGCAATGGGACCGCGACCCCAATGTCTGTAATAAAAAAATTTTTTTAACCCTAGTAAACTATGTATGGCCATAAATGAATAAACGTATGCACGTTTGGCAATAATTCCTACGTGTGAAAAGTAATATTCAACGTAACAATTTATTGGTTTGGTTCTCGGTTATTTTAAATGAATCGCGACCCATAAACTGGTAAATGTTGCTCTATTTTGGAATGTCATAGCAAAGGAATGATACATTTATATTTAAAACACTCAAAGTGATCTTGAGTTCATTATGAAAGAAAGGTGTTGTCGAAATGTCTCTAGACGCAGATTAATTTCTGTTAATAATGTTTTAATATTGCATTGTCGTAAATGCAGTGAACACCCTGTGTACATTTCTTTACAAGTAAACAGATTTCATGATCTTACCGTATCGATTCCAGCACGTGTACGTGGTGGAACACTGTACGTAGTATGCGTGAATATTCGTACGTACAGCTTGTGGTGAAAGTTGTCCGGTATCGATATCACCGGGATAATTGTACATTACGTGCATCTAATTGTCGGTTCGTCGTGTTTCAGGATCGGGGAACACCGGCTAGAAGTACAAATACGACCGTGAAGATAACAATAGTGGACAACGATGATCTTGATCCGAAGTTCACTAGGGACGTGTACAGGGCGAAGATTCACGAGTTCTATCCGATGCCGGTAAGTGTACGATAGTTGTTTACAATTGTTGATAACCAGTATTGCGATTTTTATAATTTTTCTACGCTTCATTCACAATTTTTCAAGATACAAAAGAGTCATTAATACGCTTGGCCGAAAATTGGATTATGCATAATCTATTAACACAGTATTAAATGTTCTCCTTTGTAAAATTTTTTAATCGTCCAGAAACAGTTGGCGTAGGGTGATTTATTTTTAGAAGTAGGCGATCGACGAATGACTGCGAATTTGTTGTAAATGTAAGAATCAAAATGGGGTGTTAAAAAGCATGAGAAGAGATAGATATTTGAACGTGCTTCATTTAAAGAATTTGTATTTATCAATGACAATTTCCATTATGGGGACAGCCATGTAATAATAAGATTTCTCGTTACTATGATTGCATATCTGCAAAGAAGAACGGATCTATTTCTATAGCATCCCATTGCTTTCATACTTTGCAATATTAGAAGTAATTGAACATCCTACCGTTAAGTGAAAGTTATGATATTTCCAGAGGAATGCAGTAGACATTCTAATTCTTATCGTATACAGATGTAGCATATTATACCATTAATTTATTTCCACTTGTATATAACGAAATGATGCCCAACAGTTATGTACATCGAACTAAAACGTTCATAGCCTTCGCCTAAAGCATTGGCCGTTAATCTCTCGTCACGGTAATGAACAGTCAAAACATATTCCTAATTGTTCATAAATCATTTTCGTCTTTTTTTGTATAACTACTTCATTTACGTCATTCCATAATCATTCTTATATGATATTTTCCACATATCACAGATGCAACGGAAACTGCTCGACACTGCAGACAAACATATCATAAATTACGGTCTAACAAAACCAATAGGTATTCGAACCACCAATTTCCGAACTAAAAACATTTGCCAGGCTCTAAACAAATATCTGCTGATCCTGCCGCAGTGTGGAAAATATGTACATTATATTTCACCGTGTAATTTCACCGTAGAAAACATCACGGTATAATTGTATAAAACCAGTGATAATTAAGCAGCCGCGAGGATTAATCGTTTACGCAATCGCGAAAGAGCCACGCGTTTGCCACTCACGTTAGACAGGTGCACGTATCCGCCGGCAATGACCGCGTCTACGTGCGACGTTGGATGATCATCGATGGACGAGTCACATATTACGGAACAAACGAACTTTCTACGCGGTCATCGAGGCGCGTCGTTTCCTTTGCCCGCGTCCACCAGACTCCATGGCATTCGCTTTTTTTTTTCTCTGCCGCACATACATATGTCATATCGTGGCGAACACGCTTGATTCGACGACATCGATCAATTCGCCACTTAACCCTTTGCCTCGTGACTCTACCAATACCCGCATGTGTTGCAGTTCACGGCTAGAAGAGTGTGCACTGTAAAGAAACGTCGAGTGCTATGGTATAAGCTGTTGGAACTGTTTAACGGTTTCCGAAAATTGGATGGGGTGGTGTTTCTTAAGAGTGCAATGTACTTTTCAACCACCAATGGCAACGACGATTATAAACGGAACTTTTTCAAACTTTGATAATACTAATTTCTCGACTCACATTCGTCGGAACTTTCTTCCCCCACTTGGCAAGTACGATCCACCCTAAAACTTCTGAACCCCCTTTTTCTGCATGACCCAGTGTATCCATTCAATACAGACACCCACCGTACAACTTAACGTCTTCCGAAAACCACTTTCTCCGCGCCCAGTTGGCCACGCGATCGCAATTCATTGAGAAATCCGCGATATTGTTCGTTCTCGATATTGCACCTCGTCGGCGACGATATTCGTCGCGGCGACCAGTCCCGCTGCTCGCTTGTGTTACACGCGACGCTTGTAATCTAGGCTGTGCCACATCGAGGGAATGTCAGAGGTTAGTACTTTCATCCGCGCGAACCTTGGGGTATATAAATTTCGTTACGAGGAGAAACGTTATCGCGCAGCGGCGCACACCGCGATATTTATCGCGGCTCTTACGACTTTCAAGCGATCCACGCAGGCAGAGTCGTTCATCGAGATTTATTCGAATCTTGACGATTGGCTGCGTCGCGACACCGCGGTGAACTGGAAGGCACATGTCCGATGCGTGTTATCGGTAAATTAACTTTCTTCGCCGTTAATATTACACCGACCGCTTCGGAGTCACTTGGTCACGCACGTTTATCGTCCGCGACTCAACTGACGTTTTTTAAGCGACAATTCTGTACGTACGACGAACACGCAGCCACTTATGCGAATGTGGGATAGGAAAGAGCAGGATTTATGAGAGGAAGTGGCTCACGGTTAATCGAGTTACAGTATGTATAAGTATTCATTTTCAGAATTGGAGATCTCTAAAAAATAACGATTTATGACGATGGTTCGAATAACGATCGGTCTTTGTGTGATCCCCTGTACAGTTTTTGGGACCGAGTGATTATGATAAGAATTGTCCGTGATTATAGTAGTCGGACTCTTTCAAAATACGTGTGTATAATTATTAACGGCAGTCGTTCATCTTGCAGGAGTACCCGATCTTCAACCAAATAAACTTCTCCATTCCGATCCAAGCAACCGATAGCGACCGAGACATTAACGTGCCGGTTCGCTACGACATAATATCCGGCAACGAGCGCGGATTCTTTCACCTTGATCCGAAGAACGGTACCTTATTCCTGAAGCGACCAATCGATCTGGACGCGGAGCGAAACTTACCCTCGAACACATTCACCCTGCAAATCCACGCGTCCCAAGTGGACAACCCTCTGAAAACAGCGGTGTCTCGGGTCGAGGTCGAAGTGCTGGACCTGAACGATAACCTGCCCGAGTTCGAGGTCGATCTATACAACATCAGTATCGTGGAAAACTTGCCAAACGGTTTCAGCGTGCTACAGGTGATAGCTCGCGATAAGGACCAGGGTGAAAATGGGCAGTTTGATTATCAGCTCCAAGATCCGTCCGGTGCCTTTTCGGTGGATTCAAAATCCGGCTGGTTGACAGTGAAGGATCAATCGGTCCTCGATCGAGAGAAGAGGGATCACCTGCGAATGGAGGTGCTGGCGATCGAAAGGAAGCCAAGTGTCGTTCTGCGAGGTGGTTCGCGAAGGGCGAACGGTTCATCCGTTGACGTGAAGGTCACGTTGCTCGATGCGAACGATAACAATCCGATTTTCGTGCCTGGTAATCTGTACGAGCTGGTGGCCAGGGGTGACTACAAAGTGGGAACGGTGCTTGGGCAGGTGCACGCTGTGGACGACGATTTGGGCCCCAACGGTATGGTTAGGTACAGGCTACAGAAACCGGGAAACTCGACGAACAGGACGCCACCGTTCATGGTGGACGATGTTACGGGGATGATTACGGTCGCGGCGAGCCCGATTTTGGAAGGAAGGCACGCGATATTCGTGGAGGCTGCCGATCAACCTGAGAATCCTAGCGAGAGGAGGCTGTCCTTGGCTGTTGTTACTGTGGACGTGTTCAGATCGAACGGTGAGTTTCCTTGGTTCACTGTGAATTGATTTCTTGAGTCTCCTCGTGAGAAGAGCTTTGCGGTTTAAGCTTTAGTATGAGGATAACTTGTACCGTATATTTTCGCATTTAGTGTGAGTAATAATAATAGACAGCGTGGACCAACATTGATGGTACGCGCGAGGTCAGGGAGAGACGTGCAGCTAAAAAAAATAAGACGGAAGTCGAGAATAACAACATTGCGTTGGAGGCTATATTTTTGTGCAAAATGGATTTGAAAATGCAATAATAAATACTTTCAAAATTATTTCTTAAATTCTTGGCAATTCGATATTTCTTTCAATAGAGGCAAGAAGGAAGTTACACAGAATTAGATATTTAACACTTCGTTATGAATTTACGAAAACGTGACTCCAATTAATTCAGAGACATTTCCACCGCTTCTACTTACTATCAATGAATGTGGAAAGTGTACGAAGAATAGCGTCTCTGCGACAGTAAAAATCCACTGGTCGTATTTCAAGAGCATTCGTCGAATGTGGCGTAGATATTTTCCATATACGGGCTGTAGAATTTTATCGCGCGACATTTGATAAAGAAAATCTGAAAATATTTACGAAATGTACCTCGCAATGTTTCCAACTTACGACGGACCCGCGTCTCTACGATTAGCATAGATTCCATTTGTACGCAAGTATATAATAATTCTCTACGATCGTTTTTATCCTTGAATGTTGGCAGGTGATACAGAGAGAAAATTCTTTATATACGCGTTTTATTTCTGTCGTAGGACCAGAATCGCTCGAGCCGGACTTTGTGGGGGCTCCTTACGAATTTTGGGTCGGTGCCAATGTGCCAGTCGGTACTAGCGTTGGTCAAATTCGCTTGAACGACGCTGTAAAGACCAACGACCTGATCTACGATCTTTTGCACGGATACGAGGAAGGGGGTACGTCTTTGATGTAAATTAATTCAACAACAGGTGTACTGTTGCAATTGCTCGTCCAGTGAAAATATTAATGGGCGATGTGCATGGTTTTATTTTTTGAATTCCTATATACTCGTAAATATGTCTTGGAAATTTTGCTTGGAATTTTATAAAAATGTATGTTACCTTCTTATTACATTGTCCCTATCGTTCTAGATGCTTTGAGTTTAATTGAAAATTGATCGCATACTTTTTTTCCAAGTCTTCATAAAAAACCTTTAGTTAAAAAATCTGATATAACCGTACAAGGTACGATGATATCACTTCACTTTTAATGATTTTTGTAACCACCATTGATCAGTATTAAACCTACGTGACGTAACTTCATATCGCACTTTGGTGTAGCACGAAAGCTTTCTGAGAGCACTTCTCGAAATAATTAATTTCCCTTGCACGTGAAAATATCGAGGACGCTTTAAGGTCATTCATTCTTTTTAAACACACATACACACATGCACGTGCATTTGCATAGGAAGCTTTACTTCCGAGAAAATCCACGTTAAACATTCGCGAGGTACGTGCGCGCCTAACTACGTCTGGACTTAAAGGATCTCGCCGTACACTAAATATCTCTACCTGTATGTTTGTGTTTATTGCTCGAGCAACGCGGGGCACAAGTTTGAAAAAGGATAATTACGCACTATACGTGCATCTGCTCCGTTTCAAATCAATACTTCCCAAAGTTCGATGATATTCCCCGGTGATACTACATGTTCAGGAACTTTCACTGCAATCCCCCAGGAGCGACATGAAATTTACGTTGCGAAGAATTAATAACCGTAACGTCTAGCCTGGCGGAAGTCCAACGGCCTAATAAGCTTTGCCTAAGTAGTCATCTTTAATCTCTGAGCCACCGAGAACGGTCCCGACGTAGCGACACATCCTGCATACATTTGCGATGAAATTTCAGTTCCGTTCGCTGTGGAGGAACGATCAGGAACTATTACAGTGGTCGACGAGATCGAACAGTTCGACCGGTCGACCTACGACTTCGAGGCGGTCGTCACTGACGAACGTGAGTTGATGCTGATCACCAACGTGTCCATCCACGTGGTCGACCCCAACGACGAACGGGGCATCTTCACGAAGTAAGTGAAATGATCGTCTTAACGGGCGTACAGTGAAACGTTGCTGCAGCCTGGTTTGCTTGCTCGTTTTAACTTGGAGGGATCGAGATGGACAATACAGAGCGTTTCTTGGGTAGCGTTTTCTTGCTTCTTAAAGCAAACTAGACTCTAAAGTTAAGAGTCAATCAAGCGCTTTGGCAATAAAATTTAAAAAGCTTCAAGAAGTGGAGTTAACCTATTTGGCTAATGAGCGGCTCATATATTTCACATCGCAACGGACCATATCGTAAGAAGCATCGAGTATTGTAGTATCTTTTTTCATTAATTCAGAACAATGTGAAATTTGTTACTTTCCGTACGAGTAACGATTAAGTATTCGGTTTTCAATCAAATTCCTTATTTTATAACTGTACCGAGTCAAACTGCCTATCACACTACATCTTAGCTCACCGCATTCTCCTTACTTCGAAACTAATTTTCCTCCTAACGTTCATTAGAGTCGGCCAGTAGAAGAAAGGTATCTAACAGTGTTAAATATTACGAATTGCAAGTGTCGCAAAACATGTAGCACCTCTCCCTGTGCATTATCCAAAATTGTCCGCCGTACCATCCATCGCCACTTAAAAATCGATGCCACGAAACTCACCCTCCGTCGACGACAGATGCAAAGTTCGTCGGAAAAGTCCCGCCATCGTTACCATGCAATCGACGAGTCGATTTCGCACGGTTCCCTCCCCAAGAAAAACTTTAGAAGTCGATGGCACCGCGAAATCGGCCTGCTTGCCCATTGAAATGTCGATGGTCGTTGATTGCAGGGGAACGACCACAGCCCCCCTGGTTTTCCATGCGAGGGAAAACATGGCCGGCGCGTACATCGGACAAGTGTTGCCGCAAAATGGCACCGGCTCGGCTACAACCGGCACACGGTTTTTTATCGTCAATCAACAGGATGTGCCCGACATCTCGATCACGGAAGACGGCGCCTTGTACGCGCCGCACGGTCTCGATCGCGAGACCAGGCAGAATTACAGTATCACAGTGATTGCAGAGAACCAACGTGGCGTCGGAGTGTTCCAAGTAAGTTCTCTCCTGGTAATTAATTTGCTTTCGAAGTTCTATCGATAGTTGTTGGCCAGGAAGTGGCGTTGTTCCGCGATCGACTTGCGTGGATCTTGGTAAATGGAACTCAGGAAGATTCCTCAAAGAGTGGGGAACAGATGAAGGGGTGTGAAAGTGTTTGGACTTGAAAAGTACAACGAAGGGGGATAATGGGAACTGATTTATGGAGGGGTAAAGATTTACCCCTAATATTGTTAATATAAATAAATGCCTTATTTGTATTATTTCTTGCAAAAGGAATATTGTATATTTTACCAAATTCTGTTATTGTACATTAATATACCTTTTATTTTCCATTAAGGTGAGCGTTATTGTCCAAGACGAAAACGATCATGCGCCAGTGTTCACGGTTCCATTGTACGAGGGTCGAATTATGGAAAATAGTTCACCAGGAACGAAAGTCAACTTATCATCTCCTATCGTTGCTATAGACAAAGACGAAGGCATTAATCAAAACTTTGCCTTTAGTCTACGCGGAGAAGGAAGTGAACTTTTTAGAATCCATCCAACAACAGGTTTGGTATACTTCGAAGGAATTGATCATCGTACACTGGACAGAGAGGCGAAGGCAAACTATAGCTTTACGATCGATGCTACAGATAGCGGTAAGTGTTTTCTTGAATCCGAGATAACAGAACACGTTCAACATTTAAAGTAGATCCCGTGCATACAAATGAATATTTGTTGCTGCTAATTGTAGGTAAATATAGTTCCATCGAGCGAATCAAACACCATACGAAACCAAATAACTAGAAAACAACGTTAAACTTACGTGCTCAAATTCGATCATAAATCTGACCATTTCTTATCTTTACGCAACCTTCCAGGAGGTTTAACTTCAGAAGCAGAGCTGCGGATAACAGTGACCGACTTAAACGACAATCCCCCAAGCTTCGTTCGAATGATCGTTCTGCCCGATCAGGGTGTTCATGTTTCGAACGATCCCGATATCGACGCACCGTTTGAAGGAAACGACGTGCTCGATATGAGTGAGCCAGCGGCCGGAAGTCAACCCCCGAACAGCCGCCGTTCGCCCCTTCTTCTCGTTCCGGAAAACGCGACGATCGGCGCCCCGATAATACGCTTGCTCGCGGACGACAAGGACGAGGGAACAAACGCGGCGATAATGTACAGCTTGGGGAACGAGACGATATCCGGCGACGACGGCAAATCGCGACTATTCGACACCACGAGCCGCAGATACTTTCACCTCGATCCAAGGTCAGCGGAGATATCTGTAGCCAGAGGACTTCCAGCTGAAAAGAGTATTCGTTTGTTCGTGTTGGCCAAAGACTCCGGAGGTTTGGCTGATAACATCACTATCAGGATTCACGTGGTTGACGTCAACGATCATGCTCCTATTTTCGACAAGTCCTGGTACACGTTCGATGTTCCTGAGGGCATCTATGCCGGCTACACGCTGGGCACTGTTCGGGCTGTAGACTCCGATTTTGGAGGCAACGCAAACGTCAGTTATGCATTGCTATCTGGGAACGACAACGCAGAGGATCCTGTGAACGCGACGAGAACTTTCGACATTGCGCCCAGAGAAGGGATTATCAGGGTCACTGGGGTTCTTGATAGAGAAAGCACAGCGACACACAGGCTCTTGGCGATAGCTCGTGATAGCGGTAGTCCGCAGTTGAGCTCCACCGTGGAGATAGAAATAAACGTTTTGGACGTGAACGACAATCCCCCTATGTTCCACGATTACGACGAGGTGGAGAAAGACGAAAGCGGAGACCTCCTGCCCGTGTACCATGCCTCGATTTTTGAGAATAGTCCTGTAGGTAGTCAGGTGATCAAGTTACGCGCCAACGACTCGGACTTCGCTGGAAACGGGAACGGCCTGATCCTGTTCGATCTGGCACACCAAGGTGAATCCGAGAAACAGTACTTCGCTGTTGACAGCAAAGAAGGCGTCATCACGACAATTGGAAATCTAGATCACGAGACGCAAAAGAGCCATCGGTTATCGGTCACTGCCAGTGATCTTGGATCCCCGGTCAGTCTAACATCCACGGCCGTAGTGATCGTCACCGTGTTGAACGTAGACGACGACGAAGAGGAGACAGACAACGAAATACAGAAAATCCCTACGTTCAGACATCGATATTATGAAGTGGAAATCGATGAAAACGTCCCACTGCCTGCTCTAGTCGCCCAGATGGATCTAACCGATGGTCAACAGAGCGAGCACATACGGTACAGCATAGTGGCAGATGACACGGACGCAAGGAGTCACTTCTCGGTCGACTCAAAGAACGGCTCTCTGTATCTGATGACGGACGTGGACAGAGAGGTGAACGATCGATACGAGGCGAAGGTCAGGGTCGACAGGGTGAAGATTGGTCGCGGAATGCCCGTGATGATTTACCCGGTTGTCGGTGAAAGGCTGAATGGTCTGGCACCTAACGAGGCCAGGGTCGTTGTCAGGGTGAAGGATGTTAACGACAATGCGCCCAGATTCAAGTCAAAGGGTCGACCCATCCTCGCAGCGATACCCACTACTGCCCATTACGGATATGAGGTCGTCAAAGTGGAGGTATGTGTGCACGCGTTTTGTGCCGTGGCTTTTAATTCATTTCCCTCCTTGTGTCGCATCTCGCTTATATGTTTTTTCCTCCCCCTTTTCATCGACGATGCGGAAGGCGCAGCTTTCTTGCCAGTCTTTTTTTTCATCCACGCCGCTGTTTTGTGTTCCCTTCCTCGGCACCGCCTCGGCCTTCCGCGCGACATCGCTTTCTGATTCGCTGCGAAGCAATTCTCCCGCGTTTTAGAAATACACACGGACGGGGTTGGTGTTTCGCGTGTGAATTGCCGGGTGTCTTTGTGAGAAAACTGAAAAGCGAGAATTATGGATCGAATGGGAAATCGGGTGGGGAGGCCGCTGAAAGGGTTGCTCTGAGTCGCTTGAACGAACATGTGGGTTTGCTTAGTGGCTGGTAAAATACAGGAATGGAAACGCCGCGGACTATTCTTTTGGTTTTTGAGGATAGGTTTTCATTTTTTTTTTACTAATGCGAATTTTACTTTCAATGATTCGATGCACAGTAATGGGAGCGATTACGTATTTTAAAGTTCGTCATACGAAAGTTATTGAACTTGATACGAAAGATTTGATATCGTATTTAATATTGCTTTTAATTATAAGTTACAGAAATTTCAATAGCATTCAATATTTGATCGTTCAATTGCACATGTAGTACACGTTGTTAAATATGATTTCTGTCAAAATAAATAGCCCCCTTTAAAACAGGCATATCGCTATTAAAATCTGTTTTATAATGGCAACTTAAAGAAAATTAAAATACTCTAGAAAATTTGGCTTTGTATGGAAAATATTCCGGTACTTTGAAAATTTAGAGAAATGATATATAATAGACTGTATGGTGTAAGTAAATATTATCGAAAAAGCTGTGCACACAACTTGAAGCAGGCTACGTACAACTTGGCGAATCGAGCTTCCACTTATCCAAACACATTTACGTTATGCTTTCGGGGCAGGCATGATTTAAAATTCAAATGATTCGATTAATACAGCTCGTTATTCTATGTTACGCCAAGTTTGATATTCCTGTCATCGTTTTCATAAAAATTATTCCGGGCGTTACCGAAGCGCTGGTATTTTAAAATGTTAAGGAGCGACATGAAAGTAGCGATCAGAATTTATTATTGCAAAGCGTCGTGAAAATTTACTGTACCGTCGTCCCGTTGATAAAAGTATTTTTTAATGCTATTTGACATAAAAATTCCGTTGCTCTAATATGTACATATGTATACATATATGGACATTTCGATTCGCATCTACTTTTCCATGCCATCACCTACGAAGATCGGAGTTGAGCTTCACCCTTTCAAAAACTGAAATTGATAACATGAGCGACGATAAAGATAACCAATTGTTATTGCTCAACACACAGCGGGACATTCGTGCAAACGTACAATTACTCTCATACGAGTGAGTTTAAACACTGACATTCTGCAAAAATCAAAAAATCATTTCGAAAGATAGATACCCACACATATATACATACGTACGACTCAAGGAGACATCATTTCAATTACCAACACATAACAAGGAAACAATAAAAAGTAACACCATTTCTACACGAAGAAAATGGTATTTACCGTCTGAATACATCGTAATTTATACACATTACAAAACGATTATCAGTCGCACACACCCGACAAATGTTCGCGCTAAGAGGGCAAAAGAAGGATGGCGAGTAACACGATTTATCATCTCGCCAGGCGGAAGACCCGGACGAGGGGGCAAACGCCGAGATCCGCTACCAAATTCTTGGCCGGGAAGATGCTCCACGTTTCGCCATTGACCCACTGAGCGGTCAAGTACGATCTGTGGCGAGTTTTGGCCGTGACGCTGGACGCGTTTTCGGCTTCGACGTGAAGGCCACCGACAGACGGGGCGCCGAGAACGGACGCAGCAGCATCGCCAACGTCTTTGTAAGTTCCTGTCCCTGTCTGGCTTCTCAAATGTTCGTGAATACCGTGCTCCATCTGACAATCTTAATTACCTGTCGCCGGGGCTGGGCCAGAGTAAAAGCTAATTTCCCCACGGGGAAGTCGACGCTTCTGTCTAAAGTTCAGTTCTTTTCTGTATTTTCCTGTATCGTTGTTATCCCATTGAACTGTTATTTCTAAAGGTGTACGTGTTGGACGATCAAAGACAGGTCGTGATGGTGATCGGTCGTAGGCCGGTCGACATTGAGCCGCAACTGGAGAACATTACCGCGTGAGTATAATAAAAGAATGTGGCGTTGCGTGGTAACAGATATTCTCATTTGCTGTCGATGGATCGTAAGAAATGGGGAGATAGAACGAGGATAAGGACAACGAAGATGTTCGAATAAAAACGACGGTCTAACTTATCGGTTTTAAATTTGTCTTCGTGAAAATTGCGGCAACATATTAGTAAGATCCTTCCGATGGAAGTGAGTTCAAACACCACACGATTCGGACTACAGACTACTCTACAACTACAAACGGACTGAAGTTCAATTTTTCGACCTCTAGAGTATAATACTAAAGATGTTAAATTTGTTAGAATACTTGGACGAGATCAAATTAGAAAAGCCTCAAAGGTAAAGAATTTTAGAGCATGTGTAAAGCTTGGGCAAAGTATTTATTTCCAAAGTATAGCACAATGTTCTTGGGGATGCGAGAATTTATATGAATTTTTTTAAATCAATGACTATAGCCATCCTTTATTTTATTAGGGTGCTACAAAATGTGACTGGTCTGGATGTCCGAGTAAGGAAACTGGAACCACACATTGAAAAAAATCTGATCGACACGACGTCGTAAGTGGTTGAAGCACTGCACAACCTCAGACGAGAGAACGAAAATTTTAATCTACGAATTAAATGATTTTTTTCTGATTTCAGTACGGACGTTTATCTTTATGCAATAGACCCTCATTTAAACGTTATGATAGACATGGATACCTTGCATAAGTGAGTAATTTTTTACCAACTAACAGAAATTACTTCATTGCGATTAAGACGATCGTAACAAGTACAAGCACTGAAAAGTCCAATAAAATTAGAATTTGCGTAAGGGCAAATTTATGAATTAAATGCAGAGCAACCATTTCCTAGCTAATTAATTAACACATTCTACGTGTACATACTCTCAGCGTGTTCCACACAAAGAAAACGGAGATCAAGCGGGAGTTGGACGAGTACGATGTCCTGGATATTGCCGGAAGCTCTCCGCGTCGGGGTAATCAACGTTACCTGCTGTCTACGCTCGAAGTGGGTGTGGTAGTGCTTGGATGTGTCGTCTTCGTGGGCGCCCTCGTGACTGCTCTCTGCGTCACGTGTGTTCGCAGAAATAAGCGGTACGTGTCATACCATTTTCATTGAAACTTCGATCGATCCCCGTTCACTTGAACGATTTCGTGTATTGCAAAATAATTTATAGACCCGCAATTAAAATATGCGATTTCGAAAATCAGTTACCTCGAAAAAAATTCCACAAAAAACACGATACATTGCAACGAATGCTGCTAATGTATCGGTCAACAGAACTTTTCGGAGAAAAGCCTAATTTTACCCCATGGTTAGTATAAGAAGGGTCGATCCTTCGAAGCACACTTAAGAACAGCAATTAAGTCGAGCCGCACCTAAATACATTTGTGAGGTACATTCTTCCCCTTTATTGTTCCCTCTTATTTATCGCCTTCATTTTCTTCTCTCCCCCATGCAATACGCGAATTAAGTTGATGTATAATAATCGCGGACAAAACGCTATCGATAAAGGCCCCTTGTTCGAACGGAGCACTCCCCCTGTCCTATAGAATACAATCTCATTAAATTTGTTGCAAAGAGAACTTTATCGATGCTCAATTCAACTTGAATTGCTCCCGTACAGAACATTGTTAGGCCACTCCATAATGCACCGAATCGGATATCTAACTTTGGACAGGTATTAACCATCTGTATTCCAAGTATCTGAGAATATGCAATCGATTTCCAGATTCACAAATTCTTTCGATTTTAATTGAACCCACGGATACCCTTAATTATATCACATCCCAATAAATTATACGAATTCGCAATGGGACGAAACAACAAATATTTGAAATTGTCTTTTATACACCGGTTGTTACCACGAATCAGCCCCGAGTTTCACCAAACAATTTCACGATCGCGAAGAGACATTCAGCCCACGTCTCCACACAAAAAGTGCAAATTTGAACGTCCACAATTCTTGCAAAAGGTCAACGATATTAGACAAAAGATTTCCCCCGCTGCTACGCTCCACAAAAGCATTTTCGAACTCGCCTAACCGAGACCAAGCCCGCGGGATGACCTAATAAGTTCCGCGCAAAAACTTACTGATTGCGAGCTCCGAGTTCCACCGTCCGATATCGATCTATCGACCGGCAGACCGGTACCTCCGTTCCACACGTAGTTACCAGAATTTCACCGATTAGTCGCAGACGTCGAGAGAAAGCGATGTTCTCGACCACCAGCCCGATTGGATTCGCTTTGGCAGATCCGGCCGCGACGCTGCAGAAGCCGCCGTTGTTCCCGACCTTCGTCGACGGCCTCCACTACGACCCTGAACCCTTCTGCGCCGACATGCCGAGGCGACAGAGCATCTGCGAGCACGGAGCCAACTGTGCTCGCTTCCACGCGTAAGTCCATTAATTAATGTTACTGTTTCTCGTCGCTGGGGCCCGCGACCGAGCGATGCTTCATTGTCGAACGTATTAAACCATTTGAGCGCGGCCGAGCAGAATTGCCCGCGTTTCTGGACGACCTATCCAGACCTTGCGGTTCTGTGTCATCGCTGGCACGCCGGGTCGCGTCGCGTTTCACGCCGTCCCGCTTTTAATTTCGAATTTATGCCGTTGCATCCTCTGGCTGCATTGTTTCCAGCCAATATGACCACGGGGGGCGGGGGATGATAATGAGAAAGCGATGTCGAGACGTTTCAACACTTTGGGCACGAAAGATGCACAGCGGAGATCAGCGTGTCGAAATTATCCCGCGAACGTACTTCTTTTTTGTTTGCCCGCCGATTTGTTATTATTGTTATCGTTCGGGTTACGATTGAATGGGTTTCGTAAGGCGGCAATTCTTGTTTGTGCTAACGAAAGAGTTAGCTAGTTGGCTAACCCCATGAACAGGGTTCGAGTTTCGTGAAGTTTCACCGAGGCTGGACGATCCGTTGGAATTAATTGAAAATTATTCATGCCCGATTAGATGGGCTGATTTATAATTTCGAGATTCGTGGCCTCGTTGTAAAAGCGATGTAAAATTCAATGAATTTTAAGCAGAAGTGTCTAAATTCGGGCAACATTACTAATATTATGAAAGCTGGATTATTGGCGCAATAAAAATAGCCTTTTAGAGTTGGCAATTTTTCTCTTCACGTTGATTAAAATATTTTTTAAACATTTCTTTAAATTGAACGAGTATCGTGAATGTAATATTGTCATTAATAAGCGTAAAATGTTAGGCAATGGTATCGCGGTTCAGAAACATATTATGTTATTGGCGTTCCTCGGTAGTAGCTGCCGTAAGTAGTCTGGCCCGGTTGTGGTCAGACAACGTATACGCCTGACACGGTACACTTACGGTCATGCAAGTTTATGTGCAATTGTTATCCGGCGGTAATGACTAATCATGGACACTGATTATTAATAATCTTAATTAATCGAAAACATAAACTATAATGGCTGAACCAGTTTGGACAAAGTCCAAAATATTGAACTGGTTAAATTTGAAGTATTAAGACATCGACGTACTATTGGTGCTTAACATATTAACTATTAATATTGATACTTAAGCGCTCAAATGGTTCGATATGCTGTGCTAGGAGTTAGGATGCAGGTACTATTGATACGATCGCTATATTCTTTAAAATGATTGTTTCTATAGGAGGTAAGACAGTCCTGTTATTTTAAATGCGTGTTGCACTATATCTGGTTTTTCATATTAAAATTTGATAAATCGTCAACCTTTTGTATAAATAATCATTTTACCGCTACGCATAAAGGAAACGAACTATAAAAGTTGAACCAAATTACGACATGCTAGCACTGAAGATTGTTTGCAAGTATTCGCAATACCTTTAACATGTACATTCGATCATCGCACATCATCTTACACCGTTATCTCATTTCGACACGATCTATGGTTATAGATATCGACAGATTTCTGATAATTAGGTTGTGCTATATTTATAAAATGCTATCGAACGATATTCGTTAGGATATTATAAGAATATATATCTAACTAAATCTCACTGACAATGACTGAGCAAAATTATAGCATGCAGTGCCATTGAATTATTTATTACAGCTTGGAACGTCTGTTCGAAGTAACGAAATTTCTTCAGAAACAGAACTCTTGAACCTTGAACATACCTCTAAAACCAAACTACACGCACACAATGAAAAATAATACAGCAATGAACAATGTTTACGCAGTCACGAATAACACACATAAACATATATCCACGTAGCACAATATCTACAACAAATAACCCCACACCTACTACACCCTCACAACTACGATCTCATTGAAACCAGAAATCACTCATTCACCATTCATCCAACCACAATGACCACTATTACAAATGCAATCCCCCAAACCGATCACCACCTTCAACCTGACGCCAACCGAGCCGAGCCCGAATCTCACGCAAATCGTACCAGACCTTCTTCATCCGTCAAACTTCCATACTTCCATCATCCTCCCTAGCCACCCCATTCGAGCCAACTCTGAAATGTCAGTAAATGCAAACAACAAGCCTGAGGCAGCGCCGGTAGCCGCGGAATTAAATAAAACTGCGACAGAAAGGCATGCATTTATTACGAAAGCATTCCATCCGGTCGCCAAGGTCGGCCGGCAATATAGCGAATACTGTATCAGGGAATTCCCATATCTTTCGCGATGTCGATGCTAGAGAGGCAGGGGGTGGTTTGCAGGATGGGCGGTTGTAGTAAGCACGCCGGGAGGACGACAGGGACCCCGAAAGGCCTCGAGGCATCCGCGACGTCCTTGCATTCCAGCGGTCAGGATTCTGGGATCGTGGCGCGCGCCTCCTGCCACTGCAGTCACTCGTCGAGCCCCTCCAGCGGCGAGAGCAGCAAGTAAGTCGAATTACTTACGGAGCTATTCGTGCTATCTAAATTGAAAAGAGAGTTCGGCCAGATCGATCGATCCGTTCTTCCCGCGGGAAGATAAGTATGGGAGATCACGGACGGGTCGCGTCGCGTCGTCCGCACTCGAACAGAATTTCTGATGAGAAACGGGAGAGCCGATGCACGTCACGGAGAGCATTGCCGTTGACGAAAGTTGTTCCTTCCGGTTTTGTGGTGGGCACGGTTGCTTAGGTGAAGGAAGGGCGTGCATCGGGGCAAATGGTGGCTAACGACAAGTTCTGGTAGGATTCTTTGGGGGTGCCTTAGGGGCAAGGGAATGGGGAATAATGGGAGCAGGAATTGTGTACGCTAGCAAAATTTTTGGACGGCAGTTTTGGGTGGCTTATTGATGAATTTGTTGTTTAGCAGGGATGGGCAGTGACAGGAGGGAATACCGGTTGGTTTGCGAAAATTATTTTACTGCAGGACACGTTGAAAGCTTTATACCGTGCGAGACAGGCAAGCAGGCGTTAGGTTCAGGTTTAATTTAGTATTTTGTCTGTAGCGCAAGTAGCGAAAGATGATCGGGAATTATTAATGTTTGGACATATTAATTTAGTCATATTAAAATTGAAGCTCCAATTATGCGATTGACTTTTGCTTTAGCCACTTGAAGGATACTATAAGAAATTCTCATTGAAATGCATACGTAATACATGGCTTGCACATTTCGCTTTTCAGTAAACGGGAATGTAGATGTTCAATAACAACAGTAATTATATCATAATTTTAGCAGTTTTACTATCGCAACGCCAGACGCTTGAAAGTCTAACTTTCTGTTAAAATACTTCTACTTATCTTTCCATTACGCATGTAGCTTTGCGCATACTACGATATACAAAATTCATGGTAATCTCATAATTCTAACATTTCTAATATTGTACGCAATGACTAAATTAACATATTCAATTTCACCCTCTCGTAATACATGCATCATCCGCAATAAAAAGTGCAAATATGACAAAAATATACATTTCATTTCTCACATATTTAACAAGAGTCCCAGCAACCTGCAAACTTTGTCCCCGATTTCCGGCTCCACGAACCATGAACTCTAACTACCATCAGACATGCATTTTATAAACAAATATTTCAGCGATCACCATGCGTAACCCGCTATACCACATCATACTACAATAACAACTATTTACTCCTTTCTCAAAGAACTTCCAATTTCACGCTTAACTTGAAATAAAACATAGAGGATAGACTCCACGATGTACACAATCTGTCTGCGTTATTTTTTTATCCGGATATCCCCCTGGTTTCTATCTACAGCGGCTACGAAGACTCTCTGAAGTCTTTGCAGCGTCGTGAAAGGGTGAACGACATCTCTCGGGGAAGCCACGACGCCTCCAGCGTTGTTGGAAGACGCGCGAACCAGGCCACCTCGAGGAGACGGCAGCGTTTCAACTCTTTCTCTAACGGGGAATTCGTTTACTCGCAGGAGATGACTTTGCAGAGGGAGCAGCAACGTTGTTGCATAGGGACCGAGAAGAGGCGGAAGAATGACGGTGTGACACGCGAACACCGGCGCGCGCATTCCGAAGCGGAAAACAATATTACTGAGACGGTGATACACGAACATCCTGGCACTGAGATCTCGCTGTCGAGCTCCTTGCAGAACACGTCCACTCTACATGGTGAGTAGCCGTCGACGCACCTCGATGAATCTGCCATGTCACCTGAGTTAACACAGGGACACAGGGAACACAGACAGCGAAGTCCTCACTTTCATGTTCTTGTCAGCAACAAATACGGTGGTAACTTTAAATGTATTCTCCGTGTCGTGTCACAATTTCGACGGAACGAATCCTGCTCGAAATCTTACAATGGAACCCCGTAAAAAGCACTTCCGCACACTGTACACTGCATGGATTCAAGAAAGGCAACAGCGTGGTTTTTTGATTCATTTATTCTGCGACACTTTCATTTTCAGGCGCAACGAGATCCAGCCACATGTTGTATTAACGACAACAAGCCTTTTAGCGGGGGGATAACTCCCAAGGGGCAACAAGATAATAGTCTTCCTGGCCATCAGTTTTTCTTATTGTCGCTGGGCGTTGTCTGTGTAAGATGCAGGCCTTTGCGAAATGCGCTGTCCCTTCTTGCACGATGCTATCCGTTTAACGAGCAGTAAGATTAATTTGTTTCAATCACTCGTAGTGCAGTGCAAGGATACTTTTTTCAGTGTCGCAGGTTCAGTTTCCGTTTTTATTACTGGGGCAAGTGGAAAGTAGGTCGATGTTGAGGTCCTACGTGTAAATTATTTAATTGTTCGCGTTTCTTCCAATAATCTTGATCTCGTTCCACATTTTCGGAACATGTAGAATATTCATGTTTCTATACATATAACACTCATTTCGGAGTCGAACTGTATATCAGCAGAAAAGCTTCAAAGGAGGAGTGTTTGTATAGATTGTTTACAATTTCTACAAGAAGAAAAACAATGCGAACGTGTGGTATTAGTTGGAGAACTGTATAAATAGTTTCCCGATGTATTGAAATTCGTTGATACTAAGAGCCGACCTGCTTTCGAGGAAGGCACTTTGCCCTGAAATCGCGTTTGTACTTCTGTTCCAATTGCGATTCTGGAAGGTATACTGTACAGAGGCCGTATGTTTAAGACGTTACTGCTGAATATTGAGGAGCGCGGAAGATGGAACATCAAGCCAGAAGGAACTGTGTTAGATTAAGGAGCTAATTCTTTGTTTTATTTCGCGGGAAAGGCGTGTGCGAAAATTGTGTCATCTCGTTGCCAAAGTACTCGTCGTTAATTCGAAAGTCATTCATTCATGTAAATATTCCTTGTCGGTACTTTGAGATCCATCGTTAATATTATTAATTTTATTATTATGATTATTTTTTCACATTACGATCACATTTTACGCGATCCTCCATACTATTTATCGTAGAAGGATATTATTTCCTAATGTAAATGCTCCGTGTACAGTAAAATATATATTTTGCGGTGGAGAAGTAGATATTGCGGGTTCGATTGATGAACTCTTTCATTGCAGAAGTTGTACGCAAAACTCTGTGCTCGTTTTGCTACGATAACTTCGCGCGTGGAACTTCGTGCGGTTGATAAAAGTTTGGAACAGAAGAAGATTAAATTAGATATGATTATCAAAGCACAATGCGGTGATGTATGTAAATATATAAAGAGTATATATGTATATAAAGAGTCTTCGCTTTTGTATACGAAGCGGCGAAACGTTGAAAATAATACTTCATCTGAATTGAATCTACGCGTACGAATAATGGAGTATTTTTTCAATTGGCCAAAGGAATTTGAGCGATTTTTCCCAGCGAAGAAACGTTATTAGAATGTATCATTTTAAAAGCTGTTTGTGAGATCGACAAATTTCAGACGTTAATGTCGATTAATAAAACTGATATATATATTTATATTTGTACAAATAACCCTCGTTCTCCAGGTCTGAATTTCGTTCGCAATAAATTATCGATATTCTGTTCGGATGCACCTGTGCCTTGTGAATAAGCGAACTTGCCAGCGTCCACCATCCCTAAAAACAAGTATATCCGCTATATGTATTTAATGCCACTGTAAGAAAATGTATGTAACATATGTATGTAATAATGGTATATAATTTATGCCACGGCTTGATCTAGGTCGATGGAAAATAACCTTGTTATAAATCGTTAATAAAGGCAATTATCGTGAGACGACGTTTCCGTTCGTACTTCAACCTCACCTCTGCGAAAACGATTTTAGCGTCAAATTACACTTTTCAGAATGGTCTTGGTCTTTCCACAGAATCGATAATCCTCCACGGGACGAGTGAAACGGACCTTTTACAAGTAAAATACGTTCACGACTGTACTGCTAGTTAAGAAAAAACGCTCCCCACCCCTTTATTTCGTGTTTCACACTCCACTTGCAACACGATACTTTAGGGCGGGAATTTTATGTGGCAAGGGAAAAAAGGAAGCTAGGGCTGATCAATAAGGCGTGCATATTCCTACCCGGGGCGCAGAGATAGGACGATAGGGGTAGATGGATGGAAGTCCTATATACATAATGCATACGCAGTATTGCCGCAAATGAGAAGCAACCACTTGCCAGAAGTCGCGAGTCCGAATTCGCAGCGTCCGGTGGGGAATTCCTGAGCTTCCGGGATTCGCATGTTGTTAGATTTGGGTATGGGGACACGATTCCCCAATGCGAATCATGGGGAAAAAAGTTTCATCATTATTATGTTATTCGGAAACTTGCGATCCACATGCACATGCACATGCACGGAGCTGGAAATAACAGCGAGGCTATTGTCAAGTTCGAATTAGTATACCGATTTGCCTAATCTGGATGCAAAATGCAAAGCAAGGACTCATATTCTTAAGGAACCACTTGCTGCGTGGTGGGCCGCAATTTCTCTAGTGCACGGTTACTGTCGCATTACCCGATTACCCGTTTGTTTCCCGCACAGCTATCGGTATAACATAGAATGGCCTTGCTTTCGGAACGAGGCTGTGTTAGATAGCCCTATCTATCCTAGACCCACGGCAAAAAGCAGTCTATTCACCTTCACCTTTCGTTGCCATGCCATTACTTCGACTCGAATTCGCCTGTGACTTAGGCTTCCCCTTTATGTCGTTTAAATGCTCCTTCACTAAGTCCCTAAGATAATTTCCATTCTACATGTCATCAGAATTCAATGCACCATTAATAATCTCTGTTTTCTATTCGATAATGGCATACTTGAGATCCCCGTAACATTTTCAAATACCGCGTATCTCCAATACGATACGATAGTTGTCTACAACAACGCAAAACCAGCTTAATTTCTGTGGACCCCAGAATGAAATCGACCACACGGAATTTTCATCGCGGCGATCTTTGTCGAGCGTTTCTTGTCCTTGCCACGGGAGGAGGGGCCCGACCTTTGCAGTTGGTAGAGCCATAATTGCTGTGAGCACTTTGGCACCTCAGGAATCCCTCAGACCGGGGATCAAATCAGTGTGGGTAGTTTTAATTACGAGTAAATGAGTCGTGCGAGGAGATTCCTGGCCACCGGGTGTCATCGATATATCGTCGTTCAATGGGCCTTGAATCTATTGTAACGCGGCTGCAAATGATCGTTCTAGGTCTCCTCCCGAACACGGAGGAGGAGACGGTGGAGACCTTGCGACACTGGCATTGAAGGAGTTCTCAAGACCCAGAAGTTGCACCACCGGTGGAAGTGAATTGGTGACGGGGACGAAGAAAAATCGTCGGCCGAGCCCCTCGCCGCCTCGCAGATGTCGCCCGAGCATTTTTCCGCGAGCAAATCGAGACGGAGAGAGTTATCACATTTCGCCATTCGTTTCATCCTTTCCCGAACTAACTTATTAACTCGTCCGTCATGCTTTGAACCGATTAAGAGTTTCCTCGAAGAATTTGTACCAGAAACTACCCCGAGACCTCAGGTTGAAATCAATTTGACTCGTCACCGAAGTAAATTTCGATCACCAGGCCGCATATGAAGAGGGCGATATTTACGACAATTACCTGGACTTAATAGAGAACGTCACACATGCGTTTCGCGCGATGTGGCCGCACCATATTCCCCAGTTCCCATGGCGATCGTCCCTGACATCCTCGGGTTCGATGTGGAACAATTACAACTGTTTCAAACCCATTTGCACATGATTTATTCGGCCTTTTACGGGGGCCTTTCGAAGAATTAGCACACCGTGCACACGATGGCCTCGTAAAGCTGCTCTTCTTTCCCGGACACCCCCATCCCCCACTTCTGCCGACTTCTTTCGCGGACTACCTCAAATGTGGCCCACAGAGAGTCAGGTTCAATGACGCGACCGAATTTCCTGTTCCTTCTTGGTGTTTCGTGACCTTCGTTAGTCATGTTCTGCGCGGCTCGTTGAAGCGGTAGAGGAGTTTGTGCAAAGGGTTTTAACGATAGGAGGGATTTGTAGGTACTTCCGATTTTAAAGTGATATATGATAGCATTCTGAGAAGTTCTTTTCCCCGGATAGAAGTAGCAAGAATTATGGAAGTACTTCTTGGACGATAGTGAATGTGATTGGTGGCGTTGGGAAACGTTTCCTAACATACGCGAAAATTTTCGTAAAACAATGCGTCCAATCGTACGAAAGCACGTATATATACTTATGGCAAGTATTCCTGCAGTCAAATCATAGTCGCGCGACGTCGCGACGACGCAAGCTAACAAAATATACGAAAGAAACGGGGGAATAATCGGGGCTACTGAAAAGTCTCGTGAGAAGTTGCTAGCGGCTCGGAAAAAACAGCGTCCCCTTGGCATTATCGTGTTTCCGAACATAAATCATCCACGAACGACACTGGGTCGATAACTTTCCCTTATTTCTCACAGAGAAATACTACGATCCGACCAGTAATTGTATAGAAATTTGATGACAGATTGATTTATAGAAAGCGGTCGAATACGTAAAAGTCGCGGAGAAAAAACCAAACTATAAATTCCATTTATGCCGCCATTTATTCGCATCATTTCTCCTTAAACTGGAACGCAGCTATCGTGGGGGATATAAGCACATTTACGTCTCACGATCTTTTAACTAATTTTCAAGCTGCTGAATCTGAAACGTTGCACCGTACGGGAAATCGACAGAGAGATGCAATCCATTGAGACCTTTTATTCAAAGTGTTAATTGTCGGAATGAAACACGATCGGCGAAGAAATTGGAGTAAATTCGAGTTCCCCAGATAAAACTAGTATACTACATATTTTAGGATAATGGGAAAACAACGGAAGATCAGGCTGGAAATTTCGGCTTGAATGAAACTCGAGTTCAATTTGAGATCCTTAATTGCGCGACAAAAATAAGACGCCACAGAGAAAGACACTTCTGGGGATAATAGAAAATCAATTCGCAGGTCGTCTCGTTCATTTCCATCGAAGAAATCCAGATACTACTGTTCAATTGATCAATAGAACTCTATCGGTACATCCGATATCCAGTAATTCTAATTTACCAGGAAGCAAAGTGGTGTAATGCTGCAAGATTAACGTCATTCGCCGCTGATCGTGGGACATGTTCGATGACAATCGATATCTTGCTCCCTCGATATTGGTTCAAGCGCGTCATTAACACGTTCGGGCAACAAGCTTGCATCTCGTAGTCGATGCACTGGATGCATGTTCCTGGCTTGTTAGGCGCATTCGACGAGAGAGACTGTCGATGTTGCGAACGTTTGGTCCGCACCAGACGCCTCCTGGTGTTTAGTGTTCTATTCTCCGAATCGCGAGAACATTGCATTTGCAATTGAAACTCATCGTTCTTCAAATTTAACTGGAGTATTTTCCTCAATTTTTTCACGCGTGTACTTGTAATAAAAAATAGCGTCCTTTCATACGTGACTTTCGACGCGAAGGCTACCCGTCGTGGTTTCCACCTCAGTTGAGTATCACCGGGAAATGAGTTTTAGTCGGTCGATCGGTTCGAAACGAATCGAATTACCTAGCGGCTAATAGAATCGCGGCGAGGTGTCAACTGGCTTCAAAGGAGAACGATTAACGGGCGGCCTTGACCCCGCAAAGGGATGCAGCGGGATTCCTGGGTACCAATATAGTATATATATATTGGCAAAAGATTGCACTTTCGCGGATAACGGCTGGAACACACAGGACCAGGGTCGTTGGGTGGGGTCGATGGAAAAGTCGGAAGGTTGCCCTTGCTCCCGTCATGGAATAAGTAGCTAATATTTCACCGGAGTATTCGAATAACGTCTCGGGGAAGACGGTATCTCGCAAACCGAGACGATGTCGTCGAACACGTGCCGCCCGAACGAAAAGGAAGGAGGAAGGATTGAAGGAAGGAAGCCTGCAGCCTTCAATTTGATCTCGAAGACGCTCGAAAGATCCTCCGCGGCTTAATATCCTCGCCGCTCCTACGCTCGAGGATCGACTTGAGCCGGGCCTCTGAAGAGCCTGCTGAATTTTTTATTGAACCCCCGTTTTTCTGCCCTGCCGATCCTAGAACCGTGCCAGAGAAGGGGAAGTGACTTCGCAGCCAGCTGGCGGAACTTTTCGTTTAGTTTCTGACTGACGAAGCGAGGGGATCGGATGGATCGCACGAACGGTTCGTGTTAATGATTAGACGAAGTTTGTTTTAATCGTTGGAGAGCTGGGAAAAATTCGGAAAATGCTCGCAACGATGCGATGGTTGAATGGAGGCTGTCTGTTGAATGGAGTTCTAAGCGGATCGCATTTAAAAATTATAGCAATATTAATAAAAATTATAGCAGCAACAATATTAATACAGCCCTGAAAATAGAAATGGGTATGAACAGTCAGTGAAAGGTTCGATTCTTTAAAACACACGAACAGTAATAATAGCAATAGCAGAAACTATTCCAGCACAAAACCGTTCCATCGAACGCAACCAGGCCACGAAGTTATGAGCCAAAAATTAGATTCGCAAGGTGGTTCGAATCATTTCGTCGCAGACTTGACAATTCAAACGAATATTAAATAAGATCCGTGCCATTCGGTGAAATACATATTCCGCGAGCGATTTCACATAAATAGGATATAGCCCGCTTACCAGCCATTTACCTACGTTTGTTCCACGTACTGTACACTGCAATTTGGAAGCAATTCGAAGATTCTGAATAATGTTCCCACACGCTTCTGTCCGCGGTGCAAGACGAAATCGCTTGGCTGCGACACAAAGCGGGGATGCAGCCTTCGATTTTAGCCGAGAGGCATCAGAAGGATTCACGGCAACCTGGCATCTGCCCTTCTCCCGATTGAGGGATAGACTTACACTAGATAGCTGGTCGCCGCGTTTCCATTGCGCCCAGTTTTAATTTCATCCCCGTCTGGCCCTGTTCAAGAAGGGACTCGCGGAAAGAAAATATTCCAAGATCTTGGAGCATCCTTGACATCCTTGGGAATTAACTTCGTTTAGTCTTACGATCCATTGGATTCCATTTCCATCGATCTCGTTTAACGTCATTCTTTCAGCGATCTGTTTTTCGTTCACTTTAGTGTGAGTATATTGGTGTGTGTTGTCGTAGCTAGATAGTTTCAGAGGATTTATGCGCGACTTTGTTTGCAAGGAGTCACACGGGGACGCAAAAAAACAACTGAGAATCGTTCAATCGTTGTGCAGATTGCGTTTTAATGATGCTTCGATTGAACTATTCACATTTATTACAAATTGGATTAATAATGGAGGCCTCTGCTTTGTATCGTGTAAACATTTCACTTTAAATGTTAGGCAATCAAATAATAAATGGACGAAGATTAATAAGATTAATAAGATTAATAGTCTTTATTTTATTAAACGGAACAAATAAGTTTAATAAATTGATTAACTTCACGTATCACTAAACAGTCCAGTACATTACATCTTGTCATCGAAATAACTTCGATCACGTTTGAACGAGCCTCTCCGTAAAAGTATCACGACTTCATGAACCCAGTTTCAAAGAACCTTGAAGCATCACTGTTCCTCGTGAAAACTGTCGAATATAGAATTTCTTATGGTATACTTTGCACCGTGGAAGAGAACAGTTTTAATGGCGCGGCGAAGGATAAGATGTGGTCGCAAGAAGGAAACACTATGACAGAAGGAAAGACTATGGACAAAGCAAAGCGCTACTAAGACGACTAATAATAAAATATCTTCTAGTGCTATAAGAAAATTGTACCCAACTTCGTTATACCGACTCACCTGCCCCCCTGACCTGTCTCCCCATTTGCTATTACGTAGGTACATCATGCATGTATTATAAATGTTCGCACCTATTCAAGGTATTGCATTCGCCATTTCCATTCGATCGCCACAAATGACCCTTAGAAAGAGCATGCTTAGATAAAGCTGTGCGAGCTTAATATACGAGGGCAAGGTTAGCTGTCTCGGTCGGGCCGGGCATAGACACTATTTAAAATTTATAGCGTTACATCGAACGTGTTGGGGCTGTAAAGGCATCTGTGTATTGCATGCAATTTCGTCTGCAACGAAGCAGATCCCAAACATTACCTGCTAGAGCTTAATAATAAATTGTACGAAGTAAATAAGAAATAAGCTGCATGCTTTTAACCACTAAGGAGAATGTGTTGCTGTATAAAATATAATAACCTTTATTTGATCTTTAATCTGTTAATCTTAAAAGGAAAGCAGAAAATATTGGTACTTGCGAGGAAGAGTCAACGTGCCGGGCTAATATGAAGGTTATGGGAAACGTTGGACTTTAATGAATTCGGAAGGTACCTGAAACGTCTGTGGTCCCGGCGGGGGATTGAAACGACCCTTTACCAAGAAAGAATCAAGGTCCGCCGGGAAACTAGTCCACAACCCGCGTATTCAATTCTGTACAAGCTAAGTACCCCTTTCCTTGCGCGACTAAATGCTGCAGATTGCTATTTTATCACGATTGAACGGATCGGGGGATTGCGGTTATACCGCGTGAAATTACAGACGCGGTGTAAGGCAGCAGGCAACGTGCTACATGCATATTTTATCGTTTCCTATCTAGGCACGTTGAAAACTCGACGTTCGACGTTTTCTAGGACGCTGCAAGCCGTTTCACATACGCGGGGTGCGAGGGCGAACACTCAAATCTAATTTGATCACTTTCTCCATTTGTACGTGTCGTATTAGGTTGTCCAAAAAGTTTCTTCCGCCTTCTTACTAGATACTAACTAAAAACAGTTTCACGAAGAGTACAATATTTTTAAATGATGCACGATACGTTATTTTTCATCATTCTCCTTGATCCGTTCGGATGCATCATGATATTTATCTCATTTACATAGTTCAATTTTTTACAAGGAACTTTTTAAAGAAATAAACAAGTAATAATCAGAAAGGGGCTAGAATATTCCAAAACGCCTTCCCTGCTTTTCCATCTTTCGATAGAAGCAGAACGGCACTGAGACTATCAAGTCAAACGACATTACACTATTGGAAAGCCAGGAAACAACTCAACGCCCTAACATCAACGAAAAATGGATTGGTCAGTGTGTTTGACTAAACGTTGCCCATTGAAATCGAGCAGTCAAACAGCGGAATAAACTTCTGGGACAACCTAATGCATTCGAGTTCAGTTGAGAGTAGTTCAGCGGGGGGACGTAGGTGAACAATTGCGCGCCACACTCCAATGTGACTACAGAATCGTCGATATATCGATGCAAAGGTAAAAATAACGACGAATCACCTGGCCTCGATCGTCGAGTAACGAGCGACGATTTCACAGAGCCGCGTCGAGATCCCACCAGACCATGCAACAGAAACATTGTCCGCCTCATTGGTCGAGAAATACCCGTCGTTGCCGCTCGATCGACGAGAAACGAGCGAACGGGTCCCTGGAGTTCGTTCAAGCCAGCCACAAGAAAGCTCGATAACTGTTGCAACGGCATGATGCTAGGAGATTTACGATCTGAGGAACGAGCTTCCCGCTTTTCTCGCGCTGTTTGTCGCTGTCTCGAAGGGTTGGCCAACGGCTCTTCCAGTGAGGCCGTGAGAGGTTCACGGATGAGAATGTAGTGTCAAGTTTGACGAGGCGTGTTACAATGGAGTGCAACATGGGAATGTAAAAGGATGCGTAAGTACTTCTGACCGACACAGGTGGCTAATCGAAATTCGGTAGGTACCATGGCACGAGATAGTATGGCAGACTGGGGAGGCCTGATACGTAGCAAGGTTTGAAGAGGTTTTATATTCTCCAACTGATGAACAGAAGAGTTTTATTATTCGTGGAATATGCAATAACGCGATGCAAGATTTGTTTATACTTTCCCTGAAGATCTCTTAGCGTTCTTGAGATATTTCGCGTTCCTTTAATATTAAAAAAATTTTGATACAATTTCAGAGTTTAATGGCAATTTCCAAGATATATTAATAACTAATACTTTATAGATATATTACATTATTTGCAAGCATATTCTACAAACTAATTGATGGGTCATCTAATAAGTTAAAGAGTATCACAGCTAATCTCAGTCGCTAGTTAGGCTTCCTAATGCTTCCTAATTTCCCACATACAATTTAACATCAATTTCTTCGAATACGTTGCAACTGCTAGCTTCCCAGTCTAACGAAAACATCAAATCCATGCAAGGGGTTGGGGCAAAAAAGTTAAACGGCGTTAAACGTGCTGGGAAAGTAGAGGTATAAGGTCGAGAGCGATGAAGCGAGAGTGACAGAAAAGTGGAGAGGGTGGGAGAAACTAATCGAGATTCTAATTGAGTTGACACGATAATCGCATCTTCGACGATAATTCCATACCAGATAGAATATGTCCACAATTTGGTATCTCATATCCGTTAATTAAACTGAAAACTTCCGAACGATAGGTGATGCGAATATTCTAGTCGCTTGAGGATGATCGGCGAGCATATTGGCTGGTGCACAGCGTTGGCACGATGAACCACAAAAAAAAAGAAAATGAGCAAATAATGCTATCGACTAATAACAATGTAAAAAGAAAAATCAACAGCATTGCGAGAAAGAGGCTAAGTTGTAGCATAACTAAAAGTGTTTCGCGTGAGTGCAAATTAACTGTGCTTTTTTTTGTTCATTTTTTACTACGAATTAAATATCTTTCACGTTAAACAATTTTCACAAATGTTGAAATGAGAACTACTGCATTATGCTCAAGAATAATCGACACCTGGTTACAGCCACGAATTCATGATAAGATAACAACAAGTCGTAAAGAATGCGCCACTGAAATTTAAAACATTGCCAGCCAGTTCTTTCATGTTCACGCTTTGCATTCTAGCCTTGATAGTTTCGGTTTAAAAATCATTTTCAGACGCGCATACCTTTTCCTCCTTGTGCTTTCATTTATTGTTACATTTTACACTGATGCATTCTCGCTCGTTCCATACAATTTTGCAGAGTGCAAACATTTTTTTCTTAAAGATGGATAAAAGTTCGTTCGGTGTCGTGGATACAGGAGGATGGAGATATGTAAAATTGAAAGAAGAGCGATCGGTTGACACGGATGGCAAGCGTGCGGAGAATAAAATCGGAAGATAATAAGGTGAAACCGATAGGGGAGGTAAGTGATGCAGAAGGCACGGAGCAAAGCAGGGCATTAAACGAAAGTGAAATAAAATTACTGCTACACGTGTCGCAATGAAAGCTGCTGCTGTTTGATCAAATCAGCAATGGAAATTGAAAATTGTTAGTACACGTATATTCGTGTTTTTAGTCAGTATACGTGTATTGATACGTGTAATAATACATAATTTCTGTTACGGTAAATGTGAAAAGTGAATCGAGAAATACAGAGAATTCTGCAAGAATATTAAAAACACTGAAAGAAGTTGAACTTGCGATATCTGTGAATATGCTTCGAATGATATAATTAACATATCAAATTAATTTACTCAGTGAGGTGTGCAACTATCCATTCAAAATCAACGGATTTTATAATAACCAAAGAAGTAACACTTGTTCAAGCATTCCAATGTAAGATACAAGCGATATTAAAAAAACACATCAGGCGCCATACTGCCCACTTACACTTTTGTTAGTTAAAATCTCCTATCTAAGATTTTTTTCATTTTCAAGTCTCATGCGTCTTTTAATTTATTATTTATTCATCCCTACTCATTGTCAGGTGGTTGTACTACCTTACTACGGCCTATGTATCATCTACTAACAGTAAGTTACCTGCATATTGTCCTAAGTTTGCATCTGAAATGCAGATATGACATTTTATTGTAGTATATATAATACTACCAGGTATTTAAATGAACATTTATTATCCTTACTAACAGACAGAACAATTGAACAAATAAATAAGAAATAAACAAATAAACAATTATACTTCTACCAAATATTTAAGACGTAAAAAAAAATGGCCCGAAACTTTATAGGCTTATTCTACTCACCGGGAGGAGTAAACGATAAGTAATAAATAGACTGCGGAAGTTTATGCAAATGCATATTTTCGAGAAAGGGATTAAACAAGTGGGACTTTGGCAGAAATACATTTCAGAATTAAGGGATTCGAAAAATAAATTTTTCTATTTTGCACCTTTTGCATATTGCATATATGTTGCATATTCTGAGACACGAAATAAAGGTCCAATCGAGGTCGTGTGACATGTAATATTTTAAGATAGCGCAGGGAAATATGCTTTTTTTAAACGGATCGATACTTTCTGGAGCAGTAGCTGTTACAAGGCACCAGGGCAGAATGGGAAAGACAGTAAAAATTAAATAACTATGATATTCCTCATGTAACAGTTATTCAGATATTCGTATAAACATTTTCATTTACGATGTACATATACATATAGTTTGCAGTCCAAGGTAAATGATTTTTCGTAATAAAATATTTTTGAAAAATAGTTTCTGCTATACCATCGTTACGCAGTAATACTAGTGTCATACTTTAAAGCAATATTAACATAACGTTTATTTCTAACTCATCTTCAATTGCGATCTAAACACGTAGATAAAATTGAGCATATTATCTACATACGATGAACCAGTTTCACCTCGGATTAATTATTCTATGCACATATCATATGTTTTATCCATATTACATATTTTATATGCATATCTTTGTTCGAATCAACTGCATTTAACTTTCAAAATTATACGTACTCCTTGCAAATGCGTGTGATGTTCTACGCAAAAGAATCGAAAAATACTCGTAACATTCACAATAATCCACGAAACCAATTTCCACCGTCTTAAGTTTTATTATCGCCACTGTTCAACTTTTGATAACCAAGTTTCCAGTTTGCCTTATTGTTAGTACCGCGGCATATTTATCAAGCGATAACTGCGTAGCGCGGAGATCGAAAAACAAGAGACGAAATTCCACGGTTGCAAATGTTGCCCTGAAGACCATAAACAATTGAACGAAGGGTGCAGTAGTCTCCCCGCAATGCGGGCTTTTACTTTCAGTCGGCTAGACGCGGCCGTGCAAGTGCCCCATGATCGATCCTGTGCTTTCTGGGAATTGAGAAACGCAATCGAACTTCGCAACCGGAAGTACCGCCATTCCTATGTCCGTCTTGCCGGGGGGGGGGGGGAGAAAATTTTCGGTTGCCATCTCTTTCCCATCGTTTATCCCTCTACACTGGCAAATTCGATTCGAACGTTTCGAGGCCGCGATTGATCGTTCCGGATTTGTATTGCTTTCCGGTTGTACAGCCTCGGGGACGACTCCCTTAAGCGTAGGGGTTGCTACGCTCGTGGTCGAGATGCTCGGATAATAAGTAGTCTCTAAATTACAAGCCACTTGGTGGAGGGCATTATGTAAATTTTTGCGATCGCTGTGTTAGAAATATTGATGGTAGAACAAGTGATTTTATTTGAGGAAGTCCGTGGGGTTACCCGAGCTTGCTTTACCTTCGATTTTATTGGTCCGTGTTTGCCTGAACCTAAGGTAAATATTATATTAGTAGAAGTGAAGAGGATCTAATGGAATTATTTGTTTGAAATTCTACTTAGAATGGAGACTGTTTGATGTTCATAATCAAAATGAAATGATATTGAGGTGGTATCCGTTGCAAGGCACTTGATTAGCAATGGAATTCGTATGAACGTTAAAGCGATGATCTGCGTTAAACATTAAGCGGGGGAATACGACTAATATATATATATTAGTATATTATTAAATATTATATCAGTTATTAAGGGTTTGCCTAATATATTATATAAATTGTACGCATACAATTCGGGGCGAGGTTGGCGTTAATATACGTCAATATTCGTTGAAAATAAATATCTTTATTATACTAAGGGGTCACTTTTAGAATTATCGTTAAAAATCGAGAACGAAGAAATGTGATTAATACTAAAAATTACTAATGCAAACTAGTGTGAACCCTTTTGCCACATATCGTGTTTCAAAATATAGTTAACATAACTATGAAGTGATATTTAAAAACTATGCTTAAAAAAGTCTTCCCGAAATATAAATCGATATTGCTCCTGCAAACGAAACGCGGTATTATTCGTGATACTTCAAGATCAGTGGAATAAATGTAATCAAACTTCTTATCTTCGACAGTTTCCGTTCGTTCTTTCTTCGCCTTTGTTCTAATCGTCCACGAGTTGATAATAATGTCAGCTTAAGAAACTTACTTCTGCAGCGTCCAGTAAAATGGAGCGTTGATTAAAAACGAGAACAAGAACAAATCAACGCCATACATATTACTGCAAAAGATCTAAATAGAACGAATTGTTGGAGGAAAAATAAAGTCGATAGCCTCGTTTCACTTTGTTCTCGTTATTGAAATAATAATTAGCAATATTTTCGAATGGATCCACGAAAACAATGAAACCACCGTCGTCCTATAACTATCGACCCGGAATTTATTGGAGAAACGAGAGGAAGTCAAAATATTTCACGAACACCGGCAGTCAAACTGTAACGAAGTCTTTCCGAGCTTGCGACTCAAATAAAATAAGTTAGATATCTGCGACCGGTCGTACCAAACGAATTACGAACTCGCCGGAAGTCCGACGAGTGTCCGCGACGTCTAAAGAATGAAAAAGCGGTATAACACATCGCCCCATCCTCGACATTTCCGTCTTTCGGTAGCATCAGAAACCAATGTGGAATATGAAGGACTGTGTAGAAGCCTGAATTAAATCAGTGCGCAAAATTATTGGTAAGTTATGGATCCTTATACGTTCTCTATTACTCTACCGAGAATTTATTTCCCAAAGAATTTGAACGCGAAAAAGCATTCTAAATACATAACAGTGCGGGCAAAATAAACGAACAAGAGATCAAACTAACTATTCGTCGGAGTACCATTGATAAATGCAGAGAACAATATCAGATATTAAAACCAACTGTGTTAATATTGTATCGTAGCACACCGTATGCAACAGAAGCCACGGCGTGTTTCGTTAACTCCGACGTTTTATTCCCAGACATTTCCGATATCACGAAAATATTATCGACCATTTTCTCGGAAGAGGAATACAAAAAAAACGAAACACGTATCCACTTATCGTCGCCGGAAGATTTTAAGCAGCAGCTTGTCTGTTATAAGTAATAAGCACGAGCCCTTAATTTGATAGAAATCTCTTCGCGGAAGTCCCGACGCGCGAGAAACTCGAGCGAAGTTCCTTCTGCGAAATCGAATTACAAGTTCATCGCGGAAATTTATATATCATGTATTTAAGTACATTCATAGATTTTATTGTTACTGTCCTGCTTCTGTTTCATATATCGGTCCCATTTAATATTATACACGCGACCTTCGCTTTTCAAGAGCTTTTCAAGGCCGTTGCAAATAAAATATCCTCGACCCCGTACAACAATTGTCTGAAACGTATCGAGCTTTTCTTTATACATTCACACGCTTCCAGCTGAAACGCATAGGAAAGGAAATTTCGTGCTAGTAGTGCTGCAGCGATTATTAGCCCCCGCGTCTGAAAGATAGCGACAAGAGATTCAGTGCGCAATTAGCGACGGTCGCCGATAGTATAAACAACGAACGACACGCGAGTACTCGCACTTGAAATTTACGAATATCGAGTTTCCATTACCGCGCATCGAACGAATACGAATGCCCAACCCAAAATGTTCCTTCGACTCATCCTCGGCTACTTCGGCAGACGAGGATCTTCCTGTTCCCCAGCCCCCGAACTGTACACCGCCACGATGATCGCGGGCGGCGTAGCTCGCATGCGGGTGCATGTGCCGATGGATGGTAACGCTTGCGCAGTGATCGCTGCTCACCAGACAGCTAGCCGCTGCGGGTGCATCTCGCGGCAGTTCGCAGTCGTCTTCTAAAGCAAGCTCATTAGTCGCTCGGCATTCGGCCGGGACACCTTTTCGTGGAACACGCTCGACGTTCCGAAACGCATCGCGTCCTATTCCACGCGTCGCCTGGCCTCGTCCTACCCTCTACCTCGCCCAGTCAACGTAACCATTCTATCCGAACGCGAAACCATTCGATCGGTAGAAGCAGTAGGAACAGTAGGAAGAGCCAAACGACACCGTTCTACGAACCGATCCAAAACAACCCACAGCCCGCCGTGCCCGACATCGCACAATCCTCCCGCGAGGGATGCGACCCAGCTCGATGGGCACCTGTGCACGTGCCACTTGACTCTCGAGGAGCGTCGAACTCGACGAGCACGCGCTCCTTCCCTTCTTTCGCCGCGGCGAGTACTCGTGGTTCGACGTCGGCATTGCTGGTTCGTTCGTGTCACAGGAATGACTTCCGCCCGGTTTCCGTGAACGTTCGTCATAGAATGGTATTTCGTTTGCCGGTACGTTGATGAGGCAGTGTCTCGGGCCGATGGTGCCGTCCAGGTCCGTCGAGACGAGGGCACGTGCATAAGTAAAGGTTGTTCGATCGGAAGGATATTGATTCGGTTGGTGGGAACGAACGAGGGATCCAGATACACCGATCGATCAGGTGAGCTGGTGCACCTAGCCGCGGTGCAGGCGGGACTCGGTCGGGCCGGGGTCGTCGACACGGCGGCGCGACGCCGACGCAGCGGAACGATTAGGAAAAGCACGGTATCGGGAGCGCGTGAATCGGCCGATGGTCGAGACAACGTCGGTCCAACGCTTCACGATCAAGTTCCCGATGCTTCAGCCACCGTCGCCCCTCTTGGAGATGGCATCGCTACGTCTCCCGGACTCGGAGGAGTTCGACGTTGACACGCGTCGCAGGAGCAACAACGGGAACGTACCGTCCACGACCGTCTCGGCCACTCCACCGGCCACCGGGACACTTTTGCAAATGAGAAACGACCTCGGTGACTATCTGAACAACCTGATCGCCGAGGCCATAACGACCAACCCCAGGACGTCGTTGGACGAACACGGAGGGCTACTGAATGCTAGCAAAACGGTGAACCTGTCGGGCGCAGAACAGATACCCGATCGCCTGTACAGGCACAGTATGGCTATGTCCGCTGTCTACTGCGTGGCGTACATTTTGGTCTTTGTCGTTGGATTGATTGGAAACAGTTTCGTCATTGCCGTGGTGTACAGGTCTCCGCGGATGAGAACCGTCACGAATTTCTTCATTGTCAACCTGGCTGTGGCCGATGTGCTCGTCATCGTGTTCTGCTTGCCTGCTACCCTGATGAGCAACATCTTTGTCCGTGAGTACCGCAACGATCGATTTCATTTGCTTGGGCGGATTATTGATGAGATTATTGATGAGATTATTGACGAAATTTGCGACGAGCCATGTCTCACGTATACCGTAGCACAGATTCGTATGGGATTCGGTGGGACTCCCGAATTCACTTCGTTATTTGTTGCGTTGCTTCGGACTAATCGACTCGCTGACTCCTTGGTATACTGTACTTGGGAATACTCATACTACCGATCTCTGGAGACGCTAAAACGAAACCCATTACTGGCGTTCCTTCCACGTTTCATAACTCGAGACCGCCCTGAACATACGCGTATTTATCATAGCAAGTCACATTTCGGTGCAAAACGTATATTCCCTTGCATTCACAAATCACCACTCGCGGTTCCAACAAACGATTCAGCTATATCCATTCCCTTTTGTCTTCAAGCGTTCCATGAATCCAATTAAAAGAACAATGACCCGTATCGGGCGAAGTGAGCCAACAATCAGCCCTGAATATCGACTATACGCGACAGCCGTTGAACATTTCATCGAATAGAAAACGCGAAAATTGGATCGAAGGCGATTGAAAGGGTGGCGGGGTGCGAGCTGTTCGTTCGTCGTCGACTTATCGTTGCTGGGCCTCCGGTTCGGGGTCCCCGCACCAGCTCTTGGGCCAAGTGGTGCAGCGGGGACGGGGGTGGTTTTCCTCGGTAGGACGGAATCGATCCCTTCGCGACTCTCTCCAGCGCTCTGTTCAACCCTCGATGCACCAAGCGTATCCCGATTCCGCGTTCGCACAGGGGCCGACAGGTTCATTTCAAGCAACTGCGGATAAATTATTCGATAATGGAATCGCGCGAAATGTTCCCCTACTCATGGCGGAGTTCGTAACCTGGGATTCGGTTCAATTTCCTCCTGCTATACCACGATCTCGACCTGATTTATTTTCGTCATTGGACCTATGATCGATCGATTTAACGACGACCGGTTGGACGGGCTCGTTGATTGGGATCGGAGGATGGGCCCGCGAACTGCGAGTACAAACGCAATTAAACGGTTACGCGCTTGCACGCTATGTAACGTCTATCTAATTACGCCAATTTAAGCCGTCGCCAAGGACGTCCGTCGATCTTTACGATTCTTCCTGTCTGCTACCGTGCGCGATACGGGAAGCGAAACAGGAACGTGCGCCTCCTCTGTCCCAGAGGGATTTGCAGGGATCTATCGGAGGTTCGTTGATATCGATCGCTCCGTTTTGTCGGAGGCGCACCGTGGCTGCGTTGTATCGACTTTGCTGGCAACGTTGGGGGTGCAATATTGTTGCCGCCGGCGTTAAAGGTTATTGAAGCGTAATGAGATCATCGTTGTTCTTTGGCTCAACGCGAAATAACGGACCCGTGATTTTGTGCTACATTTTCTTGGTAACGGAAGGAGTTTTCCCTTTTTTTCCCCACGCGGCGTTCTTCTGTACCAGTCCCCGTTTTCTACAACTTCTTTCGAGATAATTCTTTCCCCGTACTTTAGAATGTACGACCTGGCTTTTCTGCATATTTTTGCTTGTATGATAGCTAAACATTTCATTGGACGAAGGACGAGAATTGCAGTTCTGCAGTGAAAATAGTGGAGGAAAATGTTGCGCCTACAATTTTCTTCTCTCTCCGTTTCTCTCTCCCTCTCTCGCTTTCAAACGTGGCGCAGTCGCTGGTGAATCGTTTCGGAGAAATTGCAAAGCTTTACTTCTGTTTGCCTTTGTAATAAAAATCGATCTTTCTCCGAGAACAGCGAGGAACTTTTGGCAAATATAACTTCTTCTGTGATTCCCCTGCATCGTTGCCGGAGTTCGACGGAATAGCTAGTAGGTTCGGGTAAAATGAGAAACGTGAATCTGTTGTTTTCCATCAAAAGTTGGCGTGTTTGCGGAACGTTCGATTTGTTCGCCACGTCTTGAATAGCAAACGTCGCGATAAATAAAACATCGGGACGCAACGTTTGGCCGTGAACATACAGACTCCTCGAAGTGGCCAATTGTCACCGCGTCGCATGACTAACGACGTCATTAGCACGCATTCGCGCCGCGGACGAGCTTTACACGCTTGTTTTTCCGACAAATGCAAGTGTCCCATACAAAGCGGGCGAGTTGTTCACCGTGCAATCTACTAGTGCGGGCGTTGTGGATTTTGCGAGCAGCGGGGAATCCACAGGATTCACTTTATCCGTGGAATTTTGTTCGACGTTTTGAAGCAGGTGGGCTTGCAGTTGCATTTCGAAAGGGATATTGCACTTGGAATTAATTGATCGAGTGTTTTAGACGCCGTAATTATCGATACGATTTTATTAACAAATATATTCATAATCGCACGTTTTAACATTGAAATTGTTGATAATGCGGGGCTGCAGTTTTGAATTAAGTCATTCAGTATTTAGAAAGAAGCAGTGTTTAATGAGTTCTCCGCATATTTCAATTTATTCAACGTCTCTGTCTCGCAGTTAAGCCGAGTGCTCGAGCTTCTGATATATTTATTTAGAGCAAGCGAAGATATTAGGCAAATTAATGTACGTAATACTTATTCTGCTGCAGTCAACGATGCTGATATAACAATGTAACATTGAAACACGTACAATATTCAAAATAATTAATTGCACGATCCTGTCAGAAAGTTCAACTCTTACTGTTTTGATGGGGAAGAAAATTTGATGTTAAATATTCGGTAAAAATATTAACGCCAATCTGGCTGTCAAAAAAGGATATTACACTGTTTAAAAGGGGAACCCAATTCTAAAATATTTGTAATCAACTATTTGATCTAAAGTATTATTTTCTATCATCGCTTAAATAAAACAAAGATTTGGCAAGTCTATTTCTTTTACGAATAGTTGTGAATGTATTGACTTTAAATTCGTAGGTCAGAAAAATTGAAAAATGAACCCTTATTTGATAATATTTTATAGCTTCAAATACAGAAACTGTAATATGTGCTTCTTCAATAATCAAAACATTTATTCAAACTAATCTGCACGTGATAGCTTACATAAGAATGCGCCAAAGGGTTATTATGCAGATCTTTGTCATATTGAAAGCGTAGCCGTGTCTGCCGGAGTAATACGGAAGAGTATACTTCTTCTATCGCGCTGTAAAATGCAAAATAAGTTAAGTCATCGATTTTACTTGACGTTCGAGTTCAAGGTGATACGTCGCTTGTACCTTCTCGAACTCAGATTTAATTTCAAGAATTTTCAATTCAGCTTTCATTACAGAATAGTTCTTCTCCGGTGGTATTTTACCTTTTTTCTTTGAATCAAAGAAGACATTTGCAATGTTAATCCCGCGAGACGAAGAAAAACCCGTTTATACTGTTCTCATTCACGAAAGTTAAAAGGGAGGTACAATAGAGGCGTATGATGATGAAAAGCGCTAACGAAGAATTATTTTGTGCATTTCAGATTCAATGACTTCTGAGAAACGTAGTCGGAACTGTTCAAACAGTACACTTGCAAATAGCTGCCCCTTGTTAAAGCTATTCCATATTACCATTATTTCTTTTTCAATGTTGCAAAATTGCTACTGAAAATGGTTGTTGATGATTACTTGGATTTGAAGGAAAATTCTAGTAAGAAAAATATGAATATCCAGCAGCTGAAGGAGAAAACTTTTGCGCAAATACGGAATCGATTTTAAAATTAGTGATAAAAGACTGCTTATATTTTTGTCCTGGACCTACGGTTCATGACGGTAGTTGTATTAAGCGGCACTTATTATGGGGCTCCCTGTAGCACAAAAAATTAGAAGGTTCTTCGGCGTTCAATTAGTCGACAGTTCTTCTCGCGCAATTATCGGAACCGGAAGGCGCGTGGTTCGATTAGAACGTGTCCCTGTCCCTCTCGAGAAGCAGATACCGCCTGTACAGAATAACAAAGTTCGCAAGGGCCACACGGTTTGCTTTACGAGAGAAACCGAGAGTCTAGAACGAAATTGAACTTGTCTCCAAGGTGGTGTTTTTATCGTGGGCGGTGGGTAAAAGCTTTCCCTTTTCCCTTGTTAGGTGATTGCTTTTTGGCAGGAAGAAGTTTCGCCTTCGTGGAGTGACTTCTGTGCTGGAAATTGTGCCCACTATTTTTTCGGAGCTCTACCCCATAATTTATTGCTTCCAGGTCGCGGTTTGCCCAATATATATGTGTATATAAATAACACTCGTTGTATCGCATTGCAAGTGCTTGGGATAACTTGTCGATCAAATTATGTGACTGGGAGAATGTTATTTTTAGCGAATTTATTTTCTTCTGCGATTCTAATCGATTCTAAAAGGCAGTATGGTAGAAAATGGAATTAATAGTTTCACGACTGGTGAAATTGCAGTTTACTATATACATGGATAAAAATTAAATGGAAATGTGAGGAAACAGCATATTATTTTTATAACGATTGCAATATTTACGCTAACGTAAATTTCTTTGATCGTATATCCTTATGGTATACGTTGACTCACACAATAGTTGAACAATAGAATTTATAATACCATTAGTGGCATTGTCTCGCGATGTCTTATAATAAAGATATCAAAATTAACTTTCATTTCCTATGTTGGATCGATGTCTATTAATTCGCCAGGAGATACTAGTCGTGGCCTCGTCAATTCGGTACGGGTCATTCGATTATCGCGACCCTGCCGTACATCAAAAGATCTGATGGTCACATATCGGTGCATTGGAAACGGCTAAGCGGTTGCGAACGGTGAAATCAGCCCCGTCGTGGTCCGATGATCGATCCTGGGCCCAAATAATTCAATTTGCTATGCCGTTAGTTTAGATCAATTTCCATTTCAAAGCGAACGAGTCGCGCGTTCGTGCGCACCGTGCATCTACACCCCCGTGTTTGCACATCATGGTGAAAATCGTGGAAAATTCGAACACGATGAGCTGCTGAATTTTCGAGGCTGAACGATCCATTGGGGCGGGTAACTGAAAAAATGGCGCCTTTCCCCTTCATTTCATTTTTTTGGAGAAATATTAAAGGAGAAATACATACACTCTTATACTGAAATTTGTTTAAATATGAAAAATTCCACTTGTTGATTTATTTCGTTCTCCATTTGTGATTCTCATTAAATCTTAGACGTACTTTCCCTTTGGGTGTCCACACAAATATTATATTGCGAATTTTGACGACTTTACATTGGATTGTTGATCCAGTTCTAAAAAGATTTCAATGGAATAGAGTGAGGCCACTTCTGAAGCTGTGTTCCCTGCTAGATATCGATCCTCGGATTTCTGTATACTTATTGGTCCCGTGGTTTAAGCCCAGTTTCATCGAAGAAGCACTTGGCCAGGTCATAACCTTGTCTTTTGTTTGATTCAGGGTCCACACAGTGGTGCTCGAGCACAAGTGTTATCCTATTTCGGTTGCTTAATCGCCCACACCCCGAGAAGGAAAGTAAAGAGTCATCCAATTAAATAACGATGCATACGTGCTACTATCACTCCATCTGCGTATAGATTATACTGTCTCAAGTTATTAAGAACCTTCCCTTTCTCACAACAAAACACAGATGGTCTTTACGGAAAACTTCATTCCAAATCAAATCGTAATAATGTCATTATGTAATTATATTCGGATTTATCAGTACTTTCTGATAGAAAAAAATATGTATATTGATTCACGGGATGTACATACGTATTACTACTTGTATTTAGTATTCTCTGTGGTTTATCAATTTTCCACAAATATTCTGTGCTTGCATTTTGTCTGTACATCTTCAAATGAATAAAAAGATTTGGTATACAATTTTATTACGGTCGTTGAATACGAGCAGATACGTATCGCTCTTATTTAGAATGTCGTGCGATACCTTATCGCGATCTATTTCTAAAGAAAATCCCTTGGATTTAAGAATTTCCGGGAAAGGATCAAACAGGCTGGGGGTGAAGCTGTTGCTTATTAATCACAGTCACCTCTATGGCTGGTTATCGCTTATCTTCTGGATATACCGGAAGCTTTGCTCGAATAAAAATGTCAGAGATGTGCGAGATTGTCCGCAAATCCCCGATGGCATTTAAATAAGGTTGCTCCTTCAATCGCGAACCCTAAATACTTCGGCATGAAATATTTTTTATCTATCTCCGTAATTGATTTCGAGGTCCCGATAATGAGAAGCAATTAGCTCTCGAACGCAATGATTACATTAAAGTCGACTAAAGAAATGCCAATTTCGCGCAGGCGAAGGATGCAACTTTTAACGAGACCGTGCATTTTTTAATCTGACAATCCCGATTGCGAAATATATAAATAATTCGAAAATTTGAATAACTAAATATTCGTATTAATCATATTATGAAACTCGTGATAAAAAACGCGCTTGCAAATTGTTTCGATCGTTGATAGAGTCGATACTACTGATTTCGTATGTCAGTTAATTATTTCGCGTATCGAACATATACTTTCGGACGACATTCCCATGTGTGTGCGATAATGTTGTAAAAATATTTCGACGCTGGATGCGTGAACGAAATGAAAGAAGTTTGGTCATATATGTTAGGACTCACCTTTCGCTGACGAAGACACCTTGCAATGAACACCAAGAAGACGACTGATCAAGATGGGGGTTCGATAGTAATCCATGTAGCTTTTGCGTTGAGCAGTATCCATTGCTATTTATCCATTGCTAGGTATCCATGGCACTTTGAACTATTAGAACAAACACAGACACTCCCGATACGATTGAAACAATCAGCGGTGAACATAAAACGACACTCACTAGCCAATAGCACACCTGAATTATTTCCAAAAGCTAATTTCTTTCGGTAATCGCACATAAAGTCAAAGGGCTATTACGTACATCATGGCGTCCGGCCTGTACTTTCTGGAAAACGAAAAGCACGTTCTGCTTTCAGTCGTGTACCGTTTTGGATCTACCATTTAAGCTTGCGAACGCACGAAAACCGTCGCGGCAATATTGAATTGAAATCCAAAGTATTTAAAAATGACCAGATTGCGATAAAGCGTCATTAAAATCATTACCTTCGTTGTCTCGTTAGAAGAACTTCGATCAACGACACTTGTCACCACACTTCTACTTCTTTAATGGAGTCCCTTCTCCTTGCTCTTGAAAAAGTACGTTCAAAATCTGATTCGCTCATTGGTCCACCTAACCAACAATGTCACCAATCATACATTGTCTTCTATTAGCGCTATATTTAATCTTCTAATAATACACTTTTATTTTAATTGGAATTCTTAAGACGTCTACTTTAACATGTATTAACTTATTATATTTTATTTGTTTTATAACGAAAAAACTATTTTATTCCTTGATTCGTTTTTGCGCGGGATAAAAGCGATGAGAGTCAATCAAAGCAAAGTGATCAATTGTATCCGGTCAGTGCATACTAATGACGTGCAACACTGTTCCTATATTCTGATTTTTGGCACATTGTTGCGTTGGCCACCCTGCTCTCCGATTCCTTCTTCAAACGTCCGGCAGCGGAAAGAAAACATGGATCGCAAATCATATTCCGACGACTGCATTTCATCGAGCTTTCCTCAAGGTACATTCATGAATAAAAACTGTTTACGAAGTGCGACAGCATTATAATTCGGGTGGATAGAGATCGTGCAACAGGACTCTGTGTCGTTCATACTCGTAACCCGTGTTTACAAACAAAATTGCTCTGGACAGTCGACGCCAACGACTACCACAGCGAAGACGGTTGTGTTTGTAATATCTGGCTACGCAGCTTTCCATGCATAGCACCGAAACTCTTTTCGTCAACATCTCAGAAACTAATAAATACGCGAAGTTAGAATTTTAGATCCGATGTAAGCAAAACGAAACTTTGGGCATCGATATTGATCAATCGTAACCAAAAAAAATTCCGTCATCCGTAATGGTTATTCGGAACCTAACAAAATGTGTGCCTTCAGTAATGATCATTCGTAACGAAAAAGATTTATGCCGCCCAATAACAATTATTTATAAACGAAAACAGTTTTGGTCATTAATAATGGTTATAACCAACAAAATTTTAGTCATTTATAATCGTTATTCATAATCAGAAAAGTTAGAAAAGATAAGTTTCTGGTAACATCATTTTTTCAAAAATTTCAAGTCCCTTCCATTAGAATAAGAATCAACTTTTTATCAATTACTTTTACCTAAAAAATGGTCAAATTAACTGTTACTTTTTAGCTCTGATTTTCGCAATTAAGTTTTCATATTGACTGTGAATTTTTGTAATACGTCAATATTCAGATCTTTTATGCTGCACGTGCTTAAACAAGAGGCTCCTAATCTTGCTCACTCAACACTCGAGATGTTGTTCGATCAATCTACCTGTATTCAATCTTCGATAGCTCGCGCGATAACCTTTCATTTTTTCTGCATAATAGTGGAAGGCAATGATTTATTTAATGCAATATTTATTAAAGAAACCTGCAGCATGAATTAAAAATAATTCGATGCCCTGTCAGCGGGAACAGAAATTGAAAATTGTCTTTGTAGGAGTAATTTAATAACATTGTGGATTCTGAATACGTCACATTTCATATAAATTGTTCATAAGAGTACTTGAAAAAAAATCACAGAAAACATGGGGACCTTATTTAAAAAGAACTAAAGTTAAAAATGCAGTAGAACAGACTACATTTAAAATTTAATAAAATTCGTACAATTTTAACGAATTATTTTCGAACGAATTTAAGTTTTAACAAATATGAACACCAAAATTATTTCGTATTTCTTTCTTTTAGCGAAAATCCTTTCCGTCATTAAATCTTTCCCAAAGAACTCTTTGAAGTATTTAATTGTTCGTTGTATCCCCTGATTGCTGCATTCCCCTCGACCCTGATTTTTCATTAATCCCACTCAGTCAGCCACAAAAGATTCTTCGACTGTTTCGGGCAACTGTTACACGCTTGGCAACTTCCTTGGTCTGTCTGTCGAACGACGTTTTCCATTTCGAGTGAAATTCTTTCGAGCTCGGTCTCGCTTGTTTCCGGGACCAAATGGGCGCAAAAACGTGGGAAAAGGGAAAGGGGAAGGGGTGAGGGAAGCTAGAAAAGAGGAGCAAAAACACCGAGGCAGATTAATTGTCGCGATCGATGCGCCGATAATTAGGTCGTGCAATCGGCGATAAATCGACGACCTTCAATGAAACTTCGCGAACGAATGGGAATAGAGGCAGGAACGATTATGCAAGAAAAGGGGGCGAAATTATTTAAGGCGATGGAGATATTGGGGGGTATACTGTATTCAATGAAACGTTTAATAAAATATCGTCCGTCCCCAACATAAATCTCCAAATGCAATAATATTTCGACATACATAGCTATTTCATCAACTTTGCCCAACAGCGCTCCCTCGAGATATACCAGCACTAAATAGCATAGCTTCGAAATAAGAACGAGGTGCAAACCCTGTATAGGTACATCCGCACACGGCAGACTGTAGGTCGTTTGTCGGAGATAGCAGGACGCCGCTCGGGTTCAATGTGTACGTGCACCCCCGCACACGCAGACAGGGGGTAAGTGTATCGAGTGCGCTGGCTGCACAGGGTGAACGTCCCGAGTTGACCGCGTCCCGCACCCTCCAACCAGCAACGTTTCTGAGAGTCTCCTTCAGAAACTGGGGCTCGGTTCCACTGTGCCAGCTTCCCGTGCTTCGATCCCTACCTTCCAGACGACCTCTCCTACACCTGTACTGACAACGCCGGCTGAACTGTTATCGTCCACTGTTTATCAATAATGTTCGTCAGCCTGTTACGCCCCGGACAGTTGCCGTCACAGTTATCAACCTTTTATAGATGGCAATTAAGTTTCCTTTCCCTTTCGTTTGGAAGTCGAAACACGAGGTCCTTGATTGCCGTAGTCTATACGTAGTAGAGGGAGCATATTTGCGAATGAGATTAATTGTGTTCTGTTTGGGGGTTTGAATAATGGATGGTAACGCTCGAATTTAGTGTTTGATTTGCCACGTTTCATTTTGGGTAGATGTTTGCAGAGGTTGCAGGGTATTTTTGTTTTATATGGAATATTATAGATGTAACTAGGTTCTGTCTGAGCATCAAGTTCTTATTTTATAATCCCTCCTTTCTCTCATGGAAATTGAAGGGCTTCGCCTTGAATTAATGAGCGGACCTTTCATTCTTCGCGTAATTGATTCTTTTATGAGGATACTTATGATAATAGCATCCTCTGAAGATTTTTCTTAGCGAAAGACAATTTTCGAGAATGAAGGAGAGTTAATAATCAGTCAGTCTGGATAACAAACTTTGTATAATGTGTAGATTGAAATATGTTTTATCATTAATATATTCTTCGCGTTAACTATTACATGTACATACTTCGTTTTTAAAATCAGCGATATAATTAATAAGTGCTTGGATATAATAAAAAAAACACTATTAAAATTAAAATCAATATATATGGGGTTTGCGAAGATTTGGTTACATTTGAATAAAGTATTCAGGAAAATGTACATTATGGTAAAACATGTCCAGGAAATCGCACAGTATTAATGCAACTGAGGAGCAACAACCATAAGATATTTCTAGCGTTTGCTAAAAACTATGGACAAATTTTTGGCCAATTCCTGAACTTACTTTTACTTGACCTTTCGTCCTTATTATCGCCATCGCGCCCTATCCCACGTTATGCGATATTTATAATGATACCTACAAAGCCGTCACAAAACTTATAAGACATCCTGATCACTGAAATCCTCCCTGTAATCTCTAGCCTCAAATAGCAATTCCTTTCGCCCCAATTGTTAACCAATCTACAATGAAATCGCGCAGCAGCAACAACAGCGAATTTACATGGATCTCTGCGTATCCACCTCATCATTTCTAAAACTTGCGCCGTTAATACCGGGTGTTTGTTTTACACAGCTGAAACTTCTGACCCGAAAGATATCTCGATCGTCGTGGACTTCAAAGTTTGAACGTCGAACTTCGTTGAAACAAATGCTCGTTGATTTCACGTTTATTGTTTGATATTTGAAATGAACAGAGACCCGATTAAAATGGGAAGCTATAGTTGTCCATGGCAGCGTTTCGTTTAACAAAAGCCTGCTTCAAAAGTCGCCATGCGAATCACGAGGGCATTGTTTCGCGTTGCTCACAGACGAACCGAGCAATTTCCAATTATCTCGACCAGTACTTTGCTCGTTTCGAGTCTAGTGAATGGCACGTGCATCGTTAACCTTTCAAAACTAAAGCGAGAACCAATAATTCTGGGCCTGCTACCTCGACGACAAGAAAAATAGGATACTTTAGACTCTTCTGGTGATTTTAATCGCCTTGCCTTGCCTCTGTAATCGAATGAAGCATTACCGTTTATTGGAAGTTTGGGGCGATAAATCTATGAAATAGAAAAAGTTTCGCACAGGTATGTTACAGTTATGCTGTTAGACTTCTCGTTTTCTACACTTTAGTTTCTCATACAGCGTTCCGTCGTCGAATGTGAAACATCGATTTCGAAGTATCGTTAGAAGGGTGTTTCGAGTAATCATCAGTCGCGCTCTATCAAATGGTGGCAGAATATAATAGTTTATAAATACGGGTCATAAGTTTCAGCCTATACTTTTGGTACCTTATTCTTTGTTTAATATTTATTCCACAAGAAATTTCCCAGTGCAGGTATGAAGAGTTCTAAGTGTACACTACTGGCAAACAAACTTCGAAGCAGCAAGAGCTATAAATAGAACAACATTTTTCGATTCTAAAGGATTCTTGCACTTAGACCCTGCTATATTAATCTATAATTTGTGCAAGCACAAAGGGGGGGATTACTAAAATACTACAACAGTTATAAGACTCGGGTGGTACAGAAAATAATTATCGATTCCTTTAACAACTCTTTTGCAACAGATCCATAAACCATAAAGGCTTGTTTTCATCGCCCTAGCTCCCCTATTTTCATAAAAGACCGCGCATCGCCGACATCGAGCATATTGAAACTACGCGACAAAACGCAACATCCCCGCAAGAATTTCCAATCGCGATCCGCTATATTATTCCTCAATCATGGCCGCAATTAAATCGAAAGGCTTTCCAGCGGGCGGCAGTTCGCCCAGTCAGAATCCCGTGACAAATCATCGACCCTGACACATATCGCAGGTCGCACACGGGAATATATGCCAGCGCACACGAACGGGCACGGTCATGGATGCATTCGAACAGGTTCGCGACACACATACTCTTGCTATGCACACAATGTATACGGGCACACACGCACGAGGCATAGGCAAGCTGTGCTCGCATGTGCAGGTTGAACGTGTCTATTCAGTCTGCCTTTGTCATGCCATCCCTAACCGTCACATGCTTCGTGCACGCTTAATTACACGTTATTGCGCTCCACGGAACGCCGTTAAGTTTTGTTCTTGGTTGTATGCACAACATGGCTAGTAGACCGATCCACCCCGGTGTCGGAATGTTCGCCGTAATCCCGACTCCACCGACGAATCTAACAGTGCAGCTCTGTGAAGAAGAATGGCGTTGCCCCTGCTTCCGGTAGTCCAATCTGTGCATTCGGCTGCTATATCTTTGACCTTCGCTACTCGGCGCGCGCTGTCGAACCTGTGAAATGGGAATTTTAAATGGCTTCAGCGCCGGTGCGGTGGATGGGTATATATTCGCCTTCTCATGGACGATGATCGAGTGGAATTTTTGGACATAGATGAGATTTGTTTGCGAGTTTGTTGTGATGCCAACGTATATACGTAACTACGGTCGACTGAGGAAAATTCTGCTTTATTTCGAGGCTGGTGAGGGAAACGAAGAAACTTCTGATTTTATGAAACTGCTGGAATATACAAGAATAGACCATACACGATCCGATAAAGGAATATTAATTGATATCGATGTTGACCGGTAGAGCTTGAACAATTGCAAACAACTTTCGATTGCGAAAGTATCAAAACTAACGCGTCAGATGAATTGCGCGAATTATTTCGGAATTGTAGTTCAAGTGCGCACGATACGAATGCGGTGCCGCGATGGAAATGCCTAAATAATGGCAGTACCCTTAGACTGTAACCCCTGTACGACATTCAAAGAAGTGAGAATAAAATGATCGATAGAAATGAGATTTCCATCGATCGCGAATTAATCGAGCCGCAAGTTTTCTAGTTTACCGCTCTACCAGAAGAACATGAAAACTTTGTCTGGACCGTGTACGCTACCGACAAGCCAGACACCGCCGCAGCTTCCGCTTCCAACGAATATTCCGGGAAACTGGGCCCTCTTTCGATTCGAGTAAATTCAAATACGCTTCGAACGCGGCAAACTTTTCTCATTAGATCGGGCAAGTTTTCTTTTCCTCTCTGTCTTTCTGCTTGCCCCGAGAGGCTGATATCGCGGCAAATTCAATCGCGTGGTTGCGATAAAAGGAATAAGAAATGTTTCTTCAGGTGGGACGTCAGAATCGTGTGCACAAGTGGCGTTGTGCCGCGGTAATGAACACGCGTGTGCTCGCGAACGGCCGTTCGAGTAATTAAAATATTATTAGCGACACAATGGGGCACGATATTCCAAATGAATAGCATTGACTGTCTGCCAGTCACCTGTTGTATCGGGCGTAGTTTTGTCTTGGGCGGAATGGTTCTCTTTCGGACGAGTTTTGGTATTCAGCTCGTTGACTGGCGACGAAAGATGGTCGACGATTACAAATTTAACAGGTGACAATGTGCGACCGAAATTTGGCTGGAGCGCGATTCTTCGTTTTCGTTGAATAAGTTGGGTAAGGCGAAGAGTAAATTGAAGGCATTCGAATGAACAGTGTCGTACGAATAACTACCGAAGGAGTTTCGAAGGGACTGCACTTGCAATTAGATGACAAGGAACATTTTATATATTGAGCGAAGGGCCGGGAAAATTTGCAATTTTGCTTATCAGCAGTCCAAATAATGCTAGCAGCAAGTTAATAATGTCACAAGTATGAAATGAACTTCAACAAAAATGAAATTCAACGGTGTGATAAAGATTCTTGCCACGGGTGCGGAAGGATAAACGGGTACGTCCCTCGATGGGGTTTCTTAACCCTTTGCCGACCGTATCATATAAACGCTTGTGCACGAACGACGCCTACGATTCCTGCGCGGGGATGTAAATAATTTTACGAAATAGTAAATTCTTCCTTTAAGTGCGGTTTAAATCCAATTGTACGTGAAACGCAGTGCTTTCCCGGCGAAAGTAACGAGGCCTGAATAAGTATTGACTTAGTGATGGGGGAAGTTTTTGCGCCATCAGATTAACAGTCATTGGGTTAAGGGGGCTTCCTGTTAATGCTGCTTGCAAAAAGACCTCGATAACCGGCGGGAGATGAACTCGCCCGTCGTCCGTCTCATCTGTTGCATCGTCACCGGTAGTTCGTCGACTTTGAACCCGTGTAATGTTCCAAATACATTAAATATTTATCGCACCCCCATAGTCAGCTCAGATTTGAGTGCAGAGTTGTTCACGGACCGTTACACTTTGGCATTTGACAGTAACGAAATGTTGCCCCAGCCGTCGCTTTCCGGTGCAACAAAATCGAAAAGTAATAACCTCGTCGTAACGAGCGTATCCAAGGATTGGCCGCGCCTGTGCGAGCAAGGAGCTACTGCCTCGTAGGGTTAATACTAGGACAGCATAATATGCATATTATATTGGCGGAAATAAAGGAGGATTGGTTCCGAGATGGTCGATGCGTGCGTGCGCGTTCGCCTGGTACATTTTCAAGAGTTCCGCGCATCGGTAACCTGACCCGAACCAAGATCCATATAACCTGTGTTTGTGTCAAGGCGAAAGGGGCCAACACTCTCGACTGACCTACATCGGCCGATCACACTCCAACCCTCGACTTCGACTCCGTTTTGCCGCTTCCCACCTGCACCCCTTCGTGATCGCCCTGAAAGCCCTGGAATTCAGTTTTTCCCCTCGACTGGCTGGCGTTCGTCAAAGGGACTCGTTTGTTCCCTTTTGGAAGGCCATTAATGCCATTGGGTAATTCATTGATTAAGGAAGGGTGTTGCTTGAGGTGATTCGGATGGGTTTCTGCTACTTTCGAGGGGAAAGGACGTGCATGGGGGGTGAACAGGGATTGTTCTGGACAAGCTATAATTTGTAGAAGCTCTTAGGGTTAGGTGGAGAGGGTGTAGAAGTTCTTAAAGCTGTTTGGGAAGTATGATGCCCCGGGCTGATACGGTGGCAACGATGAGTCAAGGACGATTAATAGCGGATTGAAGCTGTCCGTTCTGTTGCCGCTGACGGTACCAATCGGTATGCGATTCTTCGTGCTTTACTAATTTTTACGATGGCAAATCTTATTTGTGCACAGATAATTTGATTGCTGATTTCTGGCAAGTTGCTAAGTACTGGCTTCGTAATTTTTATTCAAACTTACCTGTGCTATGAATTTATTTTAATAGCGTAAAAGAAACTCGCTGTTGAAAAATATCCGAGATAAAGGAACATTTTTACGACTAGCAAGGACATACGGCAAGATTGTAAGGAAGCCTATTCGAATTCTATTATATCGAACGTCAATATCAATGCAGCATTGAAATCAATATTGCTTTACAATTTATCACGAGCGAACTACTTTACATCAACCTTCGTCGCAAAGAATAGCACCCTGCCTCAGAAATTCTCCAATAATAAGAATGATTTTCTCCACCAAAGAACAATGAAACCAGCTTATTCGTGATAACAGTTGGCCCCCGGACAGAAGAATCGCGGCACAGCGCAAAAACAAAAAGCCATCTCCATTGCATCAAGCAACTTTGCAAATAATCCGGCCTGACAATAATTTGTTGGTTAAGACCTTACGTACACGCGCGACAACTCTCGTGCATCACGTTCGCCAAACATTATCTTGCATTCTATTTACCGAACCGTAACACCCCGGAAGAAAGACTGGAATTTAATTAGAAATCACCGCTAACCCTATCGAGGGCCCTGAAATTCCACGCTATGCATAAATTCACGAGGACAGATCAGAAGTCAGAATCTCTGCAGGATAGACTAAATGAATTCGCCTCTCCAACCATTATCTTCCATCCTCCAAGGTAACCGAGCTGCACGACATCAGCTCGTGTACAACACTGTCATCCCCCTATTCGGGGAAGTACAAGCAGCGGCTCGAAAGTTGTCGTTTATCAAAAGGGATTCGCATGTTGCGTGTGAAACAGAATTGCAACTGTTTCGCTGGATATGCGCAGGGCCGGGCGACGGGCCGACATCCGTGGGCGCAGGAGTGTTGGTACTGTTTCTACAGGTGTATGAACTAGGTCAGCGTTCCAGTTGTCGGGGGTGGCATGGGTCGCGACGAGGGCGGAGTGGTCACCGGGGCGAGTTCACCTGAGGACTCTGTGTCACTCGACGACCGGTGTATATATCGTTTCTCGATCGACCGACCATCTTCTTGAAAGGTGTCTGCCGTTATGTTAACCATCGATTTTCCGCAAGCATGTAAAGCTGCACGGTAAACGTTGCAATTTTTGGGGAAACTGTTCACGGACTGCAGATATTCGCTGTTATTCAAAATTGCTTGTCCTTGTTGCAATGTCGCGAGCTTAGTTTAAACTGTTTCTATTTTAAATTTATTTCATATTTATAATTGTAGGTATATTGCCGTGATTGGTAGCAATAATAACTTCACTTACCTACTTTCTGTGTAAATAGAAATTATAACATAAATTAATTAAAATTGTCAATCGCGTGGCGAAAATCCTACTCACCACCATGCAGCTACTACCCCGCAGTGATTACACAGCGGAGGTTCGAGCCTTTTCAAGGCCACAGCATTGAATTTCGAAAAAGCTGTCTCGCGTCCGTGTTCGCAAGTAATTAAAAAAAGGCGACGCTCGGTATCTTGTATCTTTGGTCTCCGTTAAAGGGGATCAATTAAATTATCCGCGAATGAGAACCCGATGGAGAAATCACGACATATTATTCCGTGGTGGATAACGCTTCGTGAGTGGATCGGATTGGTCGCAGGACAGCTCGAGAGATCTTTTCGAGTGAATGGAGTAGATAGGGGAAGAAGGATTCTTGAAGCGGGCTGGAGGCGAGGAGGGCACCGGCAGGTAACTCGCGGTGCACGAAGTAAAACTGGCAGACAGAGACATGGCCCAGTTCGGACTTGGCCCGTCCAAGGTCGTGCCTCGCGAAAAGATAATTACGTATTTAGGTCAGACAGACGAATATCTGCACGGTCCGGCCATGATACAGATAGCAGGTAGAAGCAGGCGTTCAATGCATGTATCATTCGCCCATTAATTCTGATACTGAATATTTTGCCATTGTCTCTGAGGCTCGCGCCGCCTATACGAGTTGGTAATTGAAAGTGAGATTTGTACAGAAAAGGGAGGGAAAAAGAAAAAAGGAAAAAGGAGACAGAGAATCGGGAAAGCGTCGCTCAAGGACTGCATGCGCGGATCAGCTGACTATATAAGAATAAAGAACACTGTGGGCGACACAGTTTCATTGTTAAATAAATCTTGCTCAATTACAAATATCGAGCCGCGACGGAGGCGCTACAGAAATGTCTATGTTATCTCATTCGTGCTGAAACCTCCATCGGATTTCCGACTTTTCCTAAACAGGTAGTCGGTAAAACCTTTCACGCTTTCGGATCCCAAACGTAACACGGTCTTACGGTCGTCCCGCGATGCATAGAATAATTCATAATTAATTCGACGCAAACCTCATACGACGCCCTTGATTATTCACACGGGGGGCTAATTGAGATCGAGTTATTCAATCCATGCCACTAAATCCATTTTAAACAGCTCTTTTCACCGTCAGCTTCGCTTTTAACAACCGCTCGATCGTTAAACTATAAACCCCGCTTCTCTCGCCAGCAGGGGAACGATTCCACGGGAAGTACAGATCACGGCCGTGTTGCACTTCGACCTGTCGTTTCGTCCCGCAGCGTGATTTCCCGCCGAAGCTTTCCCGCTTGGCCAATGTCGAGCTTCACGTTCGCGAACAAATTCCCCGGAATATTAATGAAAGCTCTACTCGATTTTAGCCGAAATATCAATTTGTTGCCACCCGCGTGAACCTTTGTTGCACTCTTACGACTGGCATTTTTCGGAGACTCGCGCTGAGCTTTTCGCCAGGTACGTCCAGGAATCCGAAGTGGTGGGTTCTCTGACTTTTCAGCGCTCCCTGTTGCTAACAGGTAGCTGCGATATCACGGTGTGACCAACATGCGACGAGGTACGGAGTTTTAAATGGAACTGTAAAGATACAGATTTGACTGGGACCACCAAAGAGAATAGTAAATCGTTCCTCTCTTTGGGCTAATAAACAAACAGAATCAATTACACCGTTTAATAAAGGAAGATTCACTGAATGTTGGAAACGAAAGACAATCTGCCTTCGCTATAATGTTCGCACACCTCTTGACCGAGTAAATCGAGAGACAGCCCTAATAATATCAAACAGTACGCAATTAATCGCCATTCGATATTCGACTTAAGTGAAACAGGAAAAAACTGTGCCTCCATGTATGCCCGCCAAAATCCTGCTCGCGTTGGTGGAACAATTCCACGAAATCCCGCTGGAATTCGACACCGAATAAACAAGCTTCATATCATTCCCGCGCGCACAAGCAAAATTTAATACTGTACCAACAGAGCTAAACTTGTACTCCATCCCCTAGCTAGGTCCTTAGCCCCTTTCACGAACAACACAGCGCACGCTCGATGATCGATAGGCTAAACGCTCCACTTTAATCCCTTTTCGTTCGGCTGGGAACGTTACGTAACGCGACAACGATTGCTCTTCAGCGAGCCACTTCTACCCCTATCCATCAGCGGGGTGAGATCGCGTCCCACAGCGAGGCTTCTGCCCCGCGCGTCCAGAGTACAAGCAGCCGAGGTATTATATCAGGCCGTCGATAGACGAGCACCCAGGAAAACTTGATCATCCTCGTTCCACGGCGACAACGTCGGTGTTTGGGAACGAGGAACGACAAATACGAGGTGGTGTGGGGGAGTGTCGTCAAAGTGGCCCAGGCCCAAATAGAATCGGTCGGCCTACTGGTGCCTCCGAGTAATCTGTTAAAGGCAAAGTGCACACCTTCGATCGGTCTATTTCCAGTGGGCGGCCGTTACGCGAAGCCCAGATTGCATAAGGGCGCGATTAACTTATAACCGGCCGACGATTGTCTGTAACGACGGTGCCGGGCAGGTACCCCTTTCTCCGGAGTCTCCTTTGAGGCACAGTCCTGTTATCAGTGGCGTGTCCGCGACTTGCATGGAGCGACCGAGAAAAGAGACCCCGATACACCGATATCGTAAGATCGATGGCATATCCGTTTTGTGCATCCCTCGGGACCACATAGCTCTTTTTCTGCCGCGGCCACTACCACCATCGCGATCACCATCGTAGCTGAAGGCGGCCCGTGCTTGGAAGAGGGTAGAGGCCAGTGGGACACACACCACACCTGTACAGCACCGGTATTCGGGTCATGCATCTCGGCCACTTAGACTAGGTCACTACCTCCCTCGTTCGTCCCGATTCATCCCCCTGCCTCGTCCGCCCTGCGCGCCCCATTGCTTTCTCCTTCTATTCGTTTCCCCTCGCGGCGACCTCTCTTATTCTCATCTATTTTATTCGCCTTCGCTTGAAAATATTTCATTCTCCTTCCCATTTCCTTCGTCCTCGTGCAGGACTGATCTCTATAATCGAGTCGATAGGCGAACAAAGGGATGAGGGGGAGCTCGTTCGCAAAGGGCGATGATTGGAATCGATTTTATCTGCCGTGGATAGCTTCTTAAGTAATTCTAGATGTTTATTCGCGTGTGCCTTCGTGTATTGACCGGGAGTCATGGAACGGCTCCTGGCCAGGGGGAGGAAAATCGGAGCTTTCGATCTGACACTGAACGTTCCTTCGTGATATGTTAATGTTAGCGATCGATAGGCAGTGTATGCTAATAAAGTAGTTCCTTGATACCACCGTGTCGCAGGAACAAAGGAGGTCTGCCAGATCGTGGATGAAGGTGATGTCGTAAGCTTCGCGAGTAAATATCGCGATGTTATTTTTAACGGGGATGAAGAGGCCTCCTTTAAAGTAAGCGGCTTAAAATTGCTGGCGGAGGACACTGGACGCCATATTAATTAGGCTTCTCGAGACAGCATGACCTAATTAATAACTTTTTCATCGGTTTGCGGCGGGGCAGCGCGATCCCTTACGTGAAATCTTTGTTGCTGCTGTGAAAGTGTAGGCACTAGCTAGGGTAAACGAGTTACAATTGATGACGAGTCTCCTTTATAATTAATTTCCTTAATTATGCCCGTCTATTCTAAGGAGTCTACTTTTCGTTATTCCAAAAATATACAGTGTATAACGAACATAATTTTCTGCAATTGTTTGTATTATCTTTTTAATACACGAATTGTGCATAAATCCTGACCTACTTCAGTGAAGCCTCGTCTCATCGCAGAAACATTTCAAGAAACACTTTCGATTCATTTAAACAGTGGAATATTCGTGCTACACATTTCATAAATTACCCTATATTCTTTACTGAAGTTCGCACAGTAAACAACCCTGCAATCCAACATCACATATCATGCCTTCATAATTTGTGGCACATTTCTCGAGGAAACGGGGCTCGTTGCAGTTATTAGGAAGTAGATAGCTACAACACCCGATATTTATCTTTTTCCAAATAAATTGTTCATCCGCGTACTTCTCGTCGTGCACACCACAGTTGTACAATCTGCAACGCCAGGAACAGGGCGGCGGGGGTTTCGCAGGTACGATGCAGCCGTTTCCGGTGCATCGACGCACCTGGAAAAGAGGGGTTAGACGCTGGCGACGGGAGACCTTGAAGGTACTCGAAACCGGGGCAGTGTCCCGAAGAGAGATCCGCGCAGTCGCAGACCGTCGACCCTGTGCACTGTGAGGCGAAGCCAGGTTGCCCTAGATTGGGTCTGGTCCGCTGCTAAACTCGATGTTCACACCCGCCGAATCTAGACCAGAGGCCGACTGCTTCGATTCCCTCGAGAGGTCTCGTTCGTTGCACGCACGGCATTTTCTATAAATCTTCATCAACGCTGGCGATGAAATCTTTACACCATATAGCTCGTGGTAGCTCATATAAATCGCAGAAACGATTGTGATTGCAACCAGGAATTTGCGTTAGCCTAAAATCACCGAGAAAGTACGTGAAAGTACGTTTTATGAAAAGCTGTAGACCTTACACCTTTCTTAGCTGGAAGTTAGCCGGAAGTCAAAGCTTTTTAGGAACACTGATCGTAAAATACAGCATGTGTTCGCTTGTGTCCTGCTCCGACCGATACTAACAATAACATATCGGAAAGAAACGGATGAACGACTGTGAGAAGTTTTACTTCCGTAATACGTTTACTTCCGGCACTCTCTGAGAATTGTCTACGGAAGGTTGATAAATATTATCGGCACGTTTTCATTCAGCGCGCAGCTCGGTCGATTTTTACGATCTTGTGGAATTTCGATAAAACGCAATGCTACCTCGCCTCCCATTTCGCCGAGAGGCAATATTTTCTGCTTCTCTTCTCCTTTCGGCTGGGACTCTTATCGAGCAGAAACGGAAGTCAGTAAAGCGGGATAGTAATACTCGGCGTAATTTATGAACGATGGAACTAGTACGTATTATTATTGGGGGAGCATACATTCTCTACAATGGGGTAGATTAGTTCCCCTTCTCGGTTAAGATCGATGATTATTTTGGTAGAGGATCACCATTCTGGATCACCATTGTGGAGCTCTGCAGTCAAAATGATATACCTAAAATATTGCACGTACGTATATTATACTATAGTAGAGTGGTTATTGTTTGGTGGAATATAGATACTTTTAGAACTTATTCTCATTTAAATGAAATTGAATTGATATTATTATTACTATTAATAATAACATCAGATTTAAGATAGAGGGAAGATAATTCTGAAGGATATTCAGATTTAAGTAGTATGAGTGTGTTCTACGTAAGCAGCTTTTACGAATAATTAAATAATGCAAGTTTGTTTTGATCTGGCGACAATGCCTGTCAAGTTCAGTATTTGGAACCCGACTGTCTACTAACTGAAAGGGTTAACAAATAAACAGTGTCGATGCGTGAAATGCGCACACGTTGACACGATGGCCTCCACGCGGCGAGATATAAACGACATCTGAATTGCGAGGGGTCGAAAGCGCCGATAAAGCTACTTCCTGGACGTTATAATGGAATTCACCGGGTGCATATAATGGCGATGGTTTCTGTATCGGCTGATTGTGAACCTGTCTACGGTTACACGTCCTTTCCATTTCTCCTTTAGCGCGTTTCTACAGATAACACAGATCTGGGAATTTCTGGTGCATAGCATTAACCACGTATACGAAAAACTGTCACGAATGGAAACAAGCAAAAACTATCATTCCATTAGGCACGAAATTATCAGAAACTGCGAGCTGCTTAATCATATAACGCCACGAGAAAGAAAAGCTAGGAACTGTCCCCTACACTTCATTATATTTATTTTCCCGATAAATAATTCATTATCCGTTCCCAGAGTTCGTTCGTCACGCGAATTCTGCTCTGCAGAAATATTTCGTTTCGTGCGCCCTTGCCAATTTATTAATACCTTATTTGCCGGCGCACAATTTCCATAACTTGTATCCATTCTAAGATAGCGCAGGATATTCGTTTTTGCCGCAGTCTAGAGGCTACGCAGATACGTCTAAATGATGTCCCCGAGTTTGCAGGCACTCCACTGATTACGCGTACGAGTGTTTACACTGTGCTCAGCTGAGATTTTCAATGTCGGGGGAGTATTTCCTTCGATTGTCGCGAAAGTTCCATAGTGGAAAAGACGCATTTACCAGCATCGCGCCAAAGTAGTAGCCAAATAATTCGCGCAGCTTGCAGACAGAACATGTCAACAAGATTCCTGCTCCGTGTTTCGTGTGGAACTTTGACAAGTGTATCGAGTATAGGTCGATGCGCACACCTGCCCTCAATTCAGAGGCAAAATACAGTGGGTAATCAAATAATTGTGACAACTTCAAAATTATCGCTTGTTTGAAATTTTACTAAAAGTGGAAAATTCTAATACCGCAAATACAGCAAAATTAAAATTCAAATAATGATACCTTTCTTATGAAAAAAACATATTGCTTTGATTTTAACGACAAATGGCAACGCTCGAATTATGAAAGCTTAAAACTCGTGTTACTCATTTCACTCGAATAGGAAAATTTGACCCTGCCAGGTGTATATAAAAATTATGTTCATTCACGTTACGACATCATTCCGCTTATAATTGTTTCGCCTGAAATAATTCGGCGGTCGTAATTCCTAAAATGAAAAAATTCTGTATACATGACGCTGTTAATACACGCCACATGTATATGTATATATATCAATATATAGATTTTCCATGCGATTCGCTCTTGCATAAATGTAATCCATACCAATTGCCGGTGACACAATTCCATCGCGATTGCAGCTCGGACCCCCGTGTCGCTAATTAAATTGGACATCAACAGGTCGCTTATTTTCGCGAGTGACAGAACGAGAGTTCGTCGATTATCTCGTACGACTATTATTCGGTGGGCGAGGTCTGAAGTGGCCGACGTGTGTTGCACAAAACGAACGATTAGGACACACGTTGCACTTTCGAACAAACCGATAATATCGCGTGCATGAAAATAGTGTTGCGTACATGTCTTACCCCCTCCTCCGAAACGCGAAAACTCTTTGGTGTCACGCGACATTGCGCACCGATCTGCCTACATATTCCGTCCCCTTCATCTCTCCGCACGTTTCTGCGCCCTTCGACGCATATAATTGAACCGGTTAAGCACACGATTCGAGATTGTCGAATTTACGCGCAGTTCGTAGCTAGCGATTACGGCGGCCCCGAATTCATCGCGAAGCCGGAGTAGATCCGGCGGTTTAACCGGCGATTGTTCCACTACTTTCGACGCGGCAGTTCTTTCAGAAACATTTTACTGGTCTAGACACCGCTGGGACACTCTTTCATCCTTAACTGGCCTCGCGATAGTCGTGGCGGCAACTCGAGATTAGCGGAAGGCGGAGTTTAGTATTCGTTTTTTATTTTGCCCACCACCCCCTGCAGTAATTAAGTTTTGCGCAAGAAACTTCGTTTCTCCTTGTCTACGTGGACTGAAAGGGAAATCCGGCACAGCTGACTTCTGTTTTTTTCTACTGGTATTCAGGCTCGTACGTATCTGGGGGGACAATTTGGTTTGCAGAAGTGAATTGATGCAAGGAAAATTATATTGAAATATACGTAAATTATGTAGAAAATCGTAGTGGAATGAAAAATTGAAAGTCAGCCATCCGCGTCACACGATGAATTATATTACTAATCATAGACGAGTTTCTATAAATAAAGCACCTCTAACATTTCCTGTCTCAGAGCCAAACCATCAGTAAACCAAACACATAAAAACTAAGACAGAATCGACAAATTTTAACGGGTTAATTACGTTTTTGCCAGATGGACCATCGAGTGCTAGGCATGCAGAGACTTTGAGTCTACAAATAACATTTTCCAGAGTTTGGATTAGCGTTACGTGGAATTTTTAGCACTCTTTAAAAATCGTTGTACCACTTTATTTTTCTGTCCCGTGTGAGCATTCACAGCTGTACATCCCGCAGGCATCCGACGAACTTCTAAAATATTATTAGCTGTTTAGAAAGGCTGTCTCGCTGATTCTGTCAGACCTGCGATGCAAAAATAAAGAGTCTTCGATTTTGCTCCGTTAAAGACTTTCATATATTCATATATTTCCTCCAAAAGAATGAGGCACGATCTGACAACTGCTATATACAATCTAATTACTTATGGATTGACCATACGATGGGATACCGTACGGTAACATATAAATCTTTACTCAAAACATCAAGTGGCAAAATCTGCTCGGCACGGAACATGTTAAATATCAATTACCGAAGACGAGGTCATCCAAGATATTCACGAATATGCGAGGCACAAGCCCGTCCCAAACACTCGAACGATCGTGACGAATAAAGAAAACCACGTCAGTACAGGCCACTAAGAATCCAAACGAAATAGCGCGTGGGCTAAAGTGAAATCGGCTGAGCTCCAAACGACTCGGCAAGAGAATAGGCTGGCAGCCAGTTAAATCGTGTTCCGTTTCGACCATTTTTTCCTCGGTTGTCCGCGGTTCGCGGGGGATTTCGTTTCTGCCGTTCTTCTACGGATCGAGGTCGCGTGTTCAGCCGCGTGGAAACGTTGGCGAATTGATAAGTCTGTTCGATTCTAACGAAATCAAACAGCGCCCCGGTATCGGCACGAGTTAATTGAGTCACGTTACCGATTCAACGCGGAATTCCTTACAGATCCGTGACGAACGTAGCGGGAGAAGAGTTCAGGTGGGTGCGCTGTAAAATCTGAAGCGAGGGGGTTGTAGACATTTTTCGTTGAAATTAAATATCGGTGAACGCATCGTGCAGTTAAGAATAATGTTTAGTCTGCGATTATGCAAGGCCGCAAACCACATCGAAAAGTCGATATAATAATTGTCGATTATTATTGGAAATGGGACTGGTCCGTAAAGCAAAGGAACACAGATATGTACGTAACGTTATAGACATACCGCAAGGTACTGGCAAAAGGGAGTGAAAGGAGACGTGATATATGAACACTAATTTGCTTTGTATTGCGTATAGAAATTGATTCGATGCCGTTTTAAAATATGCTTCTATTTATTTATGAGGAAACCATGTGACTTTGTTTGCATCTTTTGGGCAATCGACCAAACCTTTGATGAAAAAGGAACGGCGGATCAGATCCCAGAAACGCACAGCCTTTCTGTCAAATGTGAAATTACGATTTTATGCAGAAGTCCTTTCGCTTGGTTCTCGTTGACAACGACATATAACTGCAAAGAAAATTGTAAAATTGCCAAATGGCGGTGAAATATATGCATTTAAACGAGAGCTATTAACAATGTAATGTATTAATTTCTGCATGCATTCCAATACGTGAATCCTAATCGCACAAAATTGATGTGCAGGGAAAATTGTGTATTTGCCTCGTAACGAAATAATTCAATTGCTTGTAGATATTAAATAATCGCATTTGTTGATTATTCAAATTGAAGCACTCGCGGATCGTGAACCTATTTATTGCAATTGTTCCGGAACATAAATTATTGTACGTTGTTTCGAAAGTAGATTTTGTTTGTCACGAAAGAAATATCGGCGATTGATTTTCTTCCGTTGTTTGGTTTAACTCTATTTTTTAGGCTGGAACTTGAATACGTGTTTCAAGTGAACCGAATTTTTCCGGATGCATAATTCCATGTATATATCCTGTATATATCTAAGATCGTATCTGCATTGAAATTGATATACGTGGGGTGAAAAGTATCCTTGAGAAGCGATGAAAAATATTTAATTATTTAACGTTAACACAATTAACGTTAAGGAAATCGACACAAAATAGTTTGCGTAACAAATACCCCAATTCCAGTAACTTTCCAAGCAGCCTGCATACGTAGCTTAAATTTAGCAGAAAATTTCGCAAGATGGGTTAAAAGAGCAAATGTTTTTCTATTAAATTGCAGGCCTACACATTCGTTGCATATATAATCCACTTGTAGATCCGCATATTTTTCGTCTGGTTCTTTTCATGTTAAATCTATTCCTACACGTGTTACACAACACCCAATGGAACACTGTCCTTTACATAACAGCGTAACGCAGCACGAAAAAATGAATAATACTTAGCAAACGAATTCTTTGAACCGGCTTCTAAAAGCAACTTTCCAAAATTGAAACACCTGCAATGAAAAGTAATCTACGATATCAAATCAAAATAATGAAGATCATTCAATAATATCATTCTATTATTCTCCCCTCCACCCCTAAAATGAATATCACCACTTCCCCAAATTGAATGAATTTAAAATAATTAAAAGACACAGTAAAAGATATATTAAGAATATATCATTTTCTAGAATATCCAATATGTATTATCAATATTTTTATAACACTGATATGCACTGCTATATAAAAGAATGGTCAAAATAAAAAATCATCAGCGCTTATACAATTATTCTTAATACATCTGACAAAATTTCAATTTCAGTTAATATTTCATTTGTCATATTTCGAATAAATATCTGCCATGCAAGTAGAATACTGATCACTATGACGTAACATATATCTTGAAATATTGTTTCATTTAGACAAAAATATGTCAGTCGTTACTTCCAATACTTTTCGATTAAAGTGTACCCAGCACTGGTTAGGGGTTGTTGCATAAACGGTACCAACTCTAACGAACAAAGTTGCAGCGAGATGACATCGACGCTGATTAAAGTTGGCGACGAATTGTCATAATTACCGGGTAACAAGCCCGCAACTGAAGTTAGCCGTTCAGGAGCGGATCGTTTGCCTCCTCGTGCAGACCGTTCTCCGCCGTTTCCCATTTACTTACTCCGGTGGGTTCCTTATATTTCCGTGGCACAGTGCGTAAGTTAGGTTGAACGGCGCCGCTGTCCAGCAGAGCGTACAGTGAAAGTAAAATACGCGAAACGTGGAAACGCGTGCACAGGAAACTACTGTACCAGGTGATTGGAAAATTTTGACATTTACAATCGAACGTGACTTTGCCCTTTCGATCGTGCGTCGTTCACGGTGCACCGTCGCATCGGATTGCTAATAACATTCTGGCTTTCTTTCTTTCTTTGCATTACAAGTTATTCATGAATTGAATCGTTAGCGGACTACAAAACATGCCAAATCTTTACAAACTCATTCAACCCTTAGGTCGTTATTTGAAAATTATAGGGCTGATGTATACTGGATCGCCAGTAACAGGTGGTGCAATCGGAAATGGGGGATAATTCTACTTCAGGAAATAAATCGAAGGTGTACATCTTCGACAGATGTACGAAGATATGTATCTGTGGCTGACTCTAGGCGCTGGAAGTCGATGTTACATAGATAGACGTGGAGCTTTCATTGTTTTCGGATGAAAGGAAAGTGTTCGAGCGATGAAAGAATGGACAGCTTTGAGAACATAATTTCGTTGATTACTTGCAGGCATTGTTTGGGATCGTCTACACAAGTTTCAAGACTTTCGTATGATTTCAGCTGGGTCGAATTTCGTTTTTCAAAGAAGATGAGCTACGATTGATTGCTTCAGTGTATTTAATTTTTAAAGTATTGGGCCACTCCAATCAAAGAATTGGTGCAGATAAATTGATGAACACTCATTTCGATAGTACATTAATGCCTCTTTATTAACATATCAGAATTTATTTAAATTCGCAGGCATGAATACGTTATAAAATGTTGCCTGCTCGATGGCGAAAGAACAAAACAAAGCTGCTACTGAAACAGCTGTCTGAACTTTAAATTGCTTTGACTACCCTTCTTTGGGACACGTAACACGCGGCAAGATCGATCGGTCAAACGCTTGTCAAATCGGTTGCAATTGAATGTTCAAACGAGTACTGAAATTCATGACTGGGTAATTTCATTCTTCATTATTATCAATCACTTTCGCGTCAAGATAGATTGACCTTACATAATTCTTACGAATGCATTAGATTTCGTGGACTTACATTTCGAGTACTTCTAATAGAAAAATTTCGCGCGTTGCACAGAAAAGTTTAAAGATAGTGAAATATTTTGATGGCCAGTGCAAAAGTCGTAGGAAACCTGTGAGAGAAATTTTATACGGCATTATAAAGTATTGTTTATTTAACAGACAAATGTCAATGAAATACTTTAAGTATTAAATATATTAGAGCTCAGAAAATTAATAAGGTGTAATGAAATAATTTTAGCTTTTTATACGAGACAACTGAATAAGTGGAATGAAAAATATTATGGAGTATATACAATGTCTTCGATGAAGAATTTAAAACATGTTGCTATTATTGCAATAATGACGTACAATACATTAACAAATTCAATTAGAAAGCGATGATTCAGCATTTCAACATTTTTACTATCCAATAAATTTTTTGTACCAAGATAGCGCAGAACGTTTTATAAAACACTCTAATGGTCGTGGATAATACTAGTGAAGAAATATTTTACAAAACACTCTTTCAAGTGCACGTTTTTCCTGTAATACGATTGTAATGCAAATTAACTGCACCAATGGAACAGAAAGGAAAATTGGAGGACATAAATCAATGGCAATGAAAGAACCAGTGGCTGCTAGTAAAAGGCTTTATGTATTTCAACGCATATATGTCTGTCAGAAAATAATATATAACTTGAACGAGGAATCTCGAGTACAAAATTAATAAAGCAAGCTCCACCAAACGTTTGTATTATCCAACCTTCTTTTTAAACTACATCTGTTTTTATTGTTTCGAAGATTCTTGGCTTGATGCGAAATGGCATTCATGTCTACACGTTTTTGTTAGATTTGTCATAATACCTTATGAATCACTTAACTTTAGAACTTTCGCGCATTATAGTACATAGCTGCAAGTAAAACATTTGTGAGAAAAGCTACTGGAAAAACGTGCACACAGTAGTTGGGAGGAAAGGAAGATTGAAACACGCAATTTTTATTTTATTTTCGATCATAGACGTAGAAGGGAAATTGAACAAAATGTTGCAGAAATAATCGTATTTGTTGTACATCGAATATTACTATAAGCTCTTTGAAATAAGGTCGTAATAGTAATAGATCCGAAAAAATTAAAAACAATTAACACTTGACAAGATCATATACACTACACTATTCAAGATTTCTGTGCTATTTATAACTATTGTACATTACGGGCTATACTACGGCACGTGATTTTATACAGAACGAAATGTACATTTCATTGAAACCATTAATTAACTAACACGTATGCATGCACTTATATACATACATATGCAATCATTCGAGTGCGACATTATTACATAATAATGAGGGGAAAAGACTGTTGGAAGGAAACGATGAAAAACACAATTAAACGTTGCATGCAACACAATATGTACTTCTTATTAAATTCTACGTTACTACTGTTTCCCAATAACCGATACACAACCTGTATGATTGAATTACCTCTCCACGACGATCGTCTCACCTGACGCCCCTTCCCCATGGCGTCGCACAGCCCTTGAGATGTTTTACGTTACCTGGCGCCCGAAGGGAACCGTCACGGTATAGACGTGACTATCTCACGCCCTAACGTAAACCATCATGGCCCGAGCCAAACCATATGTCTTACGTAGAACACCTATAATAACTAATAACATATGAAACGAATTGCGCATGGATCGAGACGCGTGTCGTAATAAACTTCCCCGAGATTGTATCTCATAAATTGGCAATGGCTGCAGAGTTCGCCCAATTACTTTGCCTCTGTGAGCCTCTAACCGTCGACATTCAACGTTAATGCTCGATAGTATCTCGCGCTAATCGTCGCTGGAATGCGCATAGAGCAGTCCCACCTTTCTTAATGCGAGAACACGTGAACGAAATTATCCGTGTCGTAAATTACGCGCTTTATCGAGTCTACTCTATGATTTAGTAGTTTCGCTCCTCTCAGAAACAATTCCGTCGACTGGCTGGCACTATAACGAAATGCGGCCGGATTTCCACGATCTCGGTCTGCCGAAAAGCTCTATTTCGAGATCTATTTCGAGATCTATTTCGGAAACAATTGTTGTCCTATGAGCAGATACGGCAATATTATTTGAGGCAACCAAATTTTCAGTATTTATTAAACTAGAAAAGATATTTATCATTTCTAGAACTTTCATTGCGAGGCAATTGCATACTTGATCCTTTACTTGCTAATAAAAACCAAGAAGTCGTCTTTCAACCCCCTTCTTCAATCCCTCCCCTATTAATTCAAGCACAGAAAAGATCCACCTCGGGGCTCGTCGCTTTGCGTTCCTCTTCATGATCGAATATTAATTGCAAGCACCGAGAACATCTCTCTCAGGCTTCGCTCGTAAATCGTGATCGTTATTAATCGCCACCGTGCCCCAAGGCATCCTGGTGGAATCCCATATTTTTTCCAACGGTTTTCTGGCAGAGCGTCGCGAAATAATCGACGGATATACGAGGAACGCCCCTTCCAGGTCGGCTCAAAAAATGATATGAAAAAAATAAAGAACGAACACGAATTATTATTCCACACAAGTGGATTTTAACGCAGGCGGCTTATCGGTCGATCGGCGGGTAACGTGTTCGATGGAATAAATAATTACCCCGTGCAACGTTTGATCTACGGCCTACGGGAAGTTCCTTTCTATGCGGCCTCGTGTCTACCCTTCACTTCGCGCACAATACTTTCGGTGCTGGACTGCCACTGAAAGGCCAGACAATCGGCGTCCACGCAGGCTGAAAGGACTTGCTATTGGTACCGATTCGACGAGGGGAGAAGGAAACGCTCTTTGTGCTTCATGCGATTTTCTTGTTGCATGAATGACGCGTAGCCTTCGCGGGGAATTTTCCGATGGGTGCTCGATGGGTGAAAGCATGCAGGAGAAATGTAAATACAGTACTGGCCATAAGTAATCGGACGGCAAATGACACACGACTTCTTTCTACAATGTCGGTAGTGTTGGGCATGTGTTTATATATGCATTGAATGATAAATCATAAATAAACACGTGATTTTAAATGCAAATAATAATTGAATTTTTGAATTAGTTAAAAGTCATTTAGGCGATGGGCAGAATAATTTACTTAGTACTTCTTCGTTTGCCAGTAATACATATATTGTTATTGGTCTTCTCTTGTGTGTTTCATTTGGCACAATGAAAAAGTCGTAACAGTGATATCATTATTTTTCAATGAAACTCAGATGGGTTTTTATAAATGGTATAACAATGTCGTGAAAAATTGTTAAATGGTGTTAATATCTCTATCTGTGGCACAGCACATAAATACATAGTCCCATTAATCATGCATATGTATATGTAGGTACAGGCAGTCCCATAATTATTTTAACTCTCACTGTTAATAAAGCATTGTTTGAAATTAAGTTACGCGTTTAGTGTTTTCCAGTCAAGTTTTTACTACGAATGAACACATATATGTATGTTTAGTTATACCAAATTTTAACCAAATTGACTATTACTTACTCAAACAGTGGCACACACTTATCCCTGATTGTATATGTGTGCGCGCAGCACCGTTTATATTTCCATAAAAACTTTAATAGCGGAGTTCAGGTATCAATTTACTCGTAAACGTAACGTTTCTACAGCAATACGCTTTGAGATAAGACATGCATTATAGAATGTGCTAATTAGGTAAGCACAAGAACTATACTAAAAATACTAAAGAGTATACTGACTACAGTAAAATAAAAGTACTAAAATAATATTGACACAGATACGTAACTAATGGCACGCTTTATAGGCCATTTCATCTATAAATTTCCACCTTCAGGAATCTGTTACTAATTATATGCATATTGCTTCAAAGTAGATTGCAACGAAAGGCAATTCGGGAAACAACTTTCTTCCATGTGTATTTATCACGTGCAGCTGTAACATAGTTATTCTTTATTTGTACAGTTTATTACTGAACCGATCGTCGACCATGAAATTATGGAAATACCTGTTAATTAAAATCTACTCAAGAGCAACGCCCGTGACAGGCGAATTCTTAATTATAATATTGCTTCACAAGGGCCACATACTGCCTCATAAGAAACATTCCCAAGTCGAAGTAAGCTCGTTTAGAACGATAATAATGAAATAAGCAAAAACTGCAAAGCATTATGAAATGAGGTGCAATTACACTACAGCGTTCTGTTGTTCCATACGTTGGAATAGTTTTCATTGCTATGCACGTGGTTTAACTACTCTGTGCTCGCGTTTATAAAACCAGTTTCTGAGGCTAATTAACAGTGAACGATACATCGACATCTGTCGCTGCTGACGCACGTGATTTAATTTTGCAAACTATCATTTCCAAATGCGCATAAGGGAGAAATTTCCCGCACAATATGCATTACAGACTTCATCACCGAATTAAGATTTTTATTTAATTATATTTTTCGCAACGCGAGGAACGCTTTAAAACGCGTCGAATCAATTTTTGGCTAAATATAGTACAGGAATACTGGCCCCTTTTCTTTCTGCTTACCTTGAAAGGAGGCAGTCGCATATTTTTTCCCGTTGAGAAGCACAACTTTCCTCCACTGGCGTGACTCCAAACGATAAAGGGTGATCTTATGTTTCAGCATGGTTCCTGGGATGGTTCATGTGCAAAGCCGTTGCTTATATACAGGGCGTTTCTGTGGCGGCCTCTGTCTACAGTCTTGTTGCCGTTTCCTTGGACAGGTATGCATTCACATGTACACTGAACTTTTCAAAGAATGATTTCATCGATATTTGCCGACAATCACCTGGCAATAGATTTAGAACGCGTAGTTACTATAAAAGTCGTTTCTCTGGACCTGATGTTACCAATTTCAATGTTATCCATTTATTTCATTCGAATACAAAATGATTGAAATCTGAAGCGTCGTAATGATCCTTGAGCAGTAAAAATTGATGCTAATATACATTTTAACAGAGGGGGTGCTCAATAATGTCTCATTTTTGTAAGGGAAAGTTTTAGTGGGAGAACATTAAAAAATGCACACGTAATATTTATTAGTGTCCAAATTCTCCCCATCCCTTACATCAGCACGCAATGTTGCTGTAAATTACAAATAAGTGCTGTTCATCTTTCACCCCTTCTTATCACGATTACAATAAATCACGAACGACCCCTCATCATCCCTTATGTATTCTTGCCACTCAAAGATAGGAAAAGTGGAAATACAAAATAAAAGTCACGCCTCGAAGCTCTTCCCAAATCTGACTTTCGTGTCTGAGTGATTAAACCCAATAATTTAGCTTTTAACCCCCTTGTACCGCGGCCTATTATAGTCATCCCAGAATCAATTAGTTTAGTTCTTTTCGCGCAGATGTACGCCGGATCATAAGAGGTGTACTCCGAACCAACAAAATGTTATTATTCGTAGCGAACGAAGATGTTGCAATTAAGCACGTTGCAACAAAAATTTCAATCGATCGCGTATGACGAAAGAAGGCAATAAATAAGCAATTGAATTACTGGGAGGGGGAATGTTCGAATAAAATTTCAATTGCAGTTGATTATTTTAATCACAACAATTTCAATACCATTTATCTTCTCCACCCGAAACAGAAAAAATAATTGCTTTTGATTGTCCGGGACGCATCGTTGTCGAGCCACCTTCTTGCTGGGAATGGAAATAAGAAACAGCAAGAATATGCGGTATTATGTATGTTGCGAAATCAAAGAGCCGCTCACGACACGCTATTAACGCATATTCTTCCCTGACACATTTATTTCTCATCTATATAGCGATGTGTCCGCGTGTGCAACAATTACTGTCTACGCTATGGGCAGTTATGCGTCTGTTCTCGTACTTATATCTTGTTATGACATTCTAGTACCTCGTAACCAGTGTTCGCATTAACATTATAATATGAGCTCGACGAGATTTGTGTTATTGTATGGACAGTGGGTCTTTTCTGGAGAAATGGAAATTTGTCTTGGGAAAAAATCTGAAAAATATTTGAGATTCTTTAATTCTGAGGTTGCTTTTGTCGCATAAATTGTTTAACGTTTAATACGAAAACATAATTGAAGGTAGAGAAATTTTCTTCTCGAGTGTAAACGCTAAAAGTTTGTATAAAAATGATACGGAAATTGGATAGTGGATGAATACTTGAAAATTAGTTTATCAAGCCATCTTATAAAAAATCGATTAATGATAAATAAAAGGTACATACAGAGCTATCAGTGGACGGATAAATGTAATTGAACTATGACCAATAAGTGGTTTCGCAATGCATTATAAAACGATTTCAAGTCATGCTTTAATAAGCATCGTTCATTATCTGATTTATCCTCTTTCAATGTATCTTCTCATAACTCCATGATTTGATATGTTCCCAGTGATTACTTTCATCGTATAAGAAAATCTTCAACAGTCACTAGCAATCAATTTTTAATGGTCACATTGCGATGATACTGATGATTTTTATGAATATTCCTGAACCTCGTGGTTTCTGTTTAATTCATCATAATTGTTAATTCGCCATAAGCTATATTTAAATCAATGTGTCTCTGCCTCCTTATCTTTCAACGAGCTCCAGTCCTTTTTCTATTTGTTCTTTCATGGAACCGTAACTTAACATTCATACAGACAGCTTTATAAGCATTCGTACCTTCCCTGTCTATACAAGGGATTGGTTGGAACTAAGTATTTAAAGCTACGTTAAAATCCATCTATTTTTGGTATTAATTACTCAATTTTGTTAGAAGGTTTTAGTCTAAAGAAACTTTATATATGATCTATACGTGTTCATTTACACCTAAAACGCATCACTCAATTTTAAATATCTCTTAGCAAACGTGATGAGAGCCTCCCAATGTTTACAATAAATTGCAAAAATATAATTTAAATTAAAAAATGGTTTATTCCTACAATTACACCTGAATACATTCCATGCGGCTTTTTAATTTCTATATGCCCTGTTTATAACACACAATCCGTGAAATCCATGCACGGCAAATTGCTTCGCCCCTTCTATCGCTTTTCGCGATCCGAATGGCCTGTTGCCAACGCCAAGGGGGTGGACAAAAGAAACTGCCGTCGTCTCGCGAATAGAACTACTTTTTCACCGCTCGAGGACTCTCTTTCCGCCTCGAACGAAGCTTCTGGCATCATTCGTGGATTTCAGCATCGCTCGTGAACCCTGCCAAATTTTCGTGCCTCTTCTGAACGTTGCTCGAGCCGTCCATCGACCTTTTGCGAGCGTGAAATATACCCAAGTGAAACTCCTCGAAGAGAACGACGAAAGTGCGAGTTTCCAAGCGGTTGGTTATTGTGCTCCTCCGGCGATATTCCTGCGATATTGTCTCTACGTGTTGCAATAAAAATAATATTTTCCGTAAAACTACGGTTCCGTAGAGTGGCCTTTCCGATCCAATTCCTCAATGCGAGCAGGCAGTCGATCGGGCAGTGATTTCAAATTAATTTGACAGGATGACATATGGGAGAAATATGATCGTTCTCAGGTTTTATTGCGCGCTATCTGCTCCTTACGTAAACAGCAAGCAGGGATAGGTGTACGAGTAACGTTAATTACGGGATGAAAGGTATTCGTTTGACAAGCGTGTATAATAGGTACATTCTAGAGTAACTTTCCTTAGCGAATGCAGCATCGTGGAATAATTCTGAGGGGGATTGTATATTATGTACTAACGTGTGCATTACGTCCCAATAGAAGTAAAGGAACTTCGAAGAAATGATCCTTTCAGTCGAATATCGTTGACGAACGATCTTTTTCCCTCAATTCCACGATAGATTGATCGGTTGGCATCCCGATATAGCTTTACTACGATCGCCGAACGTGATCAATCTCGCGAAAATTGCCTGGCGAAAGGGAGCGTCGAGTCTGCGAGTTGAAATTGTCTTAGCCTTCGATCAACCTTCGACCGACGACGCATTACTCTATCGTTCGCCCTCTTTCCCTTATCCCTCGCCACCTTTCCGCGGTGAAAAGCGAACTGTCAGCCACGGCGATACATGCATCTCCCTGTCCTGGTCTCTAAACCTGCGCAAACACCTTGGGCAAAAGTTCCAGCTGACCTACCGACGACGTAAATCCACTAAAGCGTCGTGTACTTCCTCCTTCTGCTACTGACAAATCCACCTCTATAGCGAGTTTGAAATGCCATTATGCCAGCTTGATACACGACAAGGATTGAATTGATTTCGGATGGCTCCCACCTCGAGGTTCTCTACACGGGAGACACTGTGCTCGACAGTGGAAATACATGAAACTAGTGTTCGTGCTACCGTTTCTATCAGAACGGAGCTGGAATGATCGGGGTGGTAATTAAAAAGCAGACCCTATTTTAATGCATCTGTCGAATGAAAATTAATAACATTATTTCGGTGAAGTGATGTTGAAGCTTTCAACATCGTTTTTGTTGTCCTGGCAAGCCATTCACGACCCCACTCGTCAACCCACATTTCGAATCCATCGAACGCGGACTTCCGTGAGGTTGACACACGATACCCGTTGCACTTGCTACACGCCTCGAAAGTCTGATCCTAATGCGGTGCAAGGAGGACGAATAATCTGGTCTCGATTACGCCCTGCTTCGCGATCATGCAACGGAGGTTCGATAATCCGCAGTGACTTGCCGCGTAACGAAGAATATCTCTGGATGCCGTAATCATTTTCACCGTTGACTCATCGACGTCCAACACCTTTTCAAAATCACGCGACGCGGCAACGAGCTGACGTTCAGCCGGTGTACCTTTGTTCCATTGCCGCGGACGAATTTTGAGAATGATCGATCTCAATTGTGCTCCTTTTTTTCGTGCTGCTTACCTTTCGAACCTGCGCCTGTCTTTATTATTATCGTTAATTCTTGCCGTCGGAAAGATAAATTCGATCGATTTCTTCGATAAAACTCGGGTAAGAGTGGGAAACACTTTCTTTTAACCGCCGTCAGACCTTGCGTCGAGTAATATCATTTACGCGTGCCAGCGCGCAGGATTTACATTGCATTGCGAATTAAGTGACTCCACGATTCTAAATGACCGTGAATGATTGGTCGTTTTTTTAAAAGTGGCCAGTCCCGTGATTAAGCAATTCCGTGTAACTATCGGCGAGTTTCTTACCCAGAACCTCAAACGCAAGGGACGCGTGGTTTTTCTCCGTTCACCTTCGATATGCTTAAACTGTAGAAAAACGATTCGCAACGCGGCTTACCTTTATTTGCAAGCTGTTCGTACGCTGTATTCGACAATACACGTATGCGCGAGGAAATACGCGGGACGAGTAATTGATTTACAAGTTCATACTTGACTACGTGCTTGGTTGTTTTCGAATTTGTATTAGACGTATTTACTCGATGGCAATACTGTCGTGCAAATATTGAAATGTTACATACGCAAGCCGTAGAAAAACGCTGATGATATTTCCTGAGCTAACAGAATCTCCATAGAGTATGGATATAACCGCAACGTCTATTTAAAATGCATCTGCGGTTGGTCAAGTGATAATTACAGCGCGTTTCAATTATGGCTAGCCGTTACGATCGTGGTATCTTTCACTATACGACCGCGCTTATCCAATCAAACGAATATGTCTGCCATTCGTCGATCTAGCTCTGATATGCCGTAATTATTTAGTAGCAGACGCGAGGAGTACATTATGTTCTTTTTTCCGGAAAATCTGTGGTTAGCGTGTACGTGATTCTAGAGTATCGCTTCTAGGTACAAGTCAGGATTGCTAGTAATTAGTCGATATTAGGGTAACAGTTGGGGCCAATAGCGTTTCCCACTTGCAGAAATCTGACTATCTCTCGACTTGTGTTTATATTACAACGGCACGACGATAGCAGAGGATCCGAAGAAATCAAATAGGGGTGTTTATTTTAGCCCAACGGCAACGGACCGGGAAGCGCCCCTTAAACTATCCCTTTCATCGTGAACCGATACGAACAGAATTAAGAGCAGAAAGATGCTTTCACTCTGTCGGGATCTACGGAACAAACGAACCACTCGTGCCCCCCTCGATCGCCCACAGCGTCGGATCGTTAATTGCGTTTTCACCCCGAACCGTTTCATCGACGGAGCCCGTCCGAGTCGAATTTCGTGTATGCCGTTTCGCACGAATTTTCCCTCGGTCCATCGTGGAATCCGAGAGCGGATCGTTTACACAAACGGACCGCATGCTCGCGCGTGCACGTTTCCCTCGGCGGGATTCGAATTCCATTAGAAGCTGCGCGATTACCGCGAAACGATACCAAAGGATCTCGAAGGATTCCACTCCGCTCCGAGGTGTAGTTTCGCGCCTGGGTGGCTAGGCAAAGCCTGAAGAAGACCTTGGCTGTGTTTTTACGAAATGAATTTGCATTTAGAGCGTGCGCCTTAGCGATTCCATGCCCGAGTCCTTTGCACTTACCCCGTTTTGTCGTTGTGCGACTCACCTATACATCGGTGTCGTTGCGCCGGCGATCGAATCGTTTCCACATAAACTGTGTTAACCCAATTCCCTGGAACAGATCGCGAGGGGTTGAAAGCGCGCGATTGGCCGTGTTGTTGTTATTTCTAGCCGATACCGAATGGCCATTGGCCGTGCTGCACCCCACTCCGTTTGTCGACCGGCTGACTCAACCGGCTGATACATAACGTCAGACTGTCGAACGGCGGGCCACGTGATCAAATTTATAGCGATTTTTTAAAATCGACTTTTGTATAAAAGGACCGCCGTCTGGTTCATCCAGCACAAGCTTACTTACTTTCGGCAAGTAACCAAGCAACCCACCACAACCCAATCAACATGTTCAAGTTGGTAAGAACAATATTTATATTTACTAGTACTTATTCCAATGTTTTCTCTTGTGGTCGGTTTTTCGTGAACGACCAGTGCGTCGATTCAATCGAACGGTCTCGATTGAACGGGGATAATCGTGCACCAGGTTTCGTAAAACTTTCAAAGACTCAACGCGATTAAAATTGTGCAGAACGGTGGTCCTGCTATAGGTCTACCTGTCCGTAGGCAATTAAGCTTTAGAGCAACCTCGGTTTCACTGTATATTTTATCACACGGTTCTGTACAGGTTTTGCGCAGATTTCGTACGGTTTTGTCCACTCGTGTTTCTCCCTCGTCCCGCAAACAAATTCGGAACTTTTCATTCTTCAGCCAGCCTGTAAAGCACAGCCCCGTCTGGCCCACGCGTCACCTATGCACCCGGGCACACTTCTCACGGAGGCGTGCAAATCTTCCGATCGTGCATGATTGTAATACCGCGGCAAGAAAATTCCTCCGTTCACTCCGGTATTCTCTGATCGATAAGGCGTCGGCTTATTCTCGCGGCAAACGCGAGAAGTATCGCGCTGTGACCTTTCCGAGAGACACGCGGCGCGCCACGTTCACTTGAACGGGCACAGACGTTACCGTCCGGTCACAAAAATCTCCACGAGCGAGCGAAATCACTGAAGCATGTACATTGTTAGCCAACTGGCTGAACCCAACGAGACAAAGTGGAATGTAGACCGAGAAATGAACACCGCGCTCGCTTTTCCCGCGGCGGCCAAACGATCTCGCGTGCACGAAGTTCGCGTGTCGATTGCTCTCGCATCCGCGACACTTGCTTCACATTATTATTCACCGGCGTTCGGGTAGCAACGCGAGATGGATTCTTTTTCTTCTAAACAAGAGAGTTAATACTTCTCTTGAATGCCTAAAATTCATTTCGAATTTGGTTCACGCGCTCGTGCTTCGTCTTGCCTTTGAACTGTGATGCTTGCACTCGTACTATTTGATGGCGACCTCCTCCGGAAATATCACATACGCGATTTTGTTATGGTACAGCAATATTTTTGGTATAGCAAATCTTTTGTGCCAGTGTTTCGAATTGATACGCAGTGTCGTGAGTTCTTCATTAATTGCGAACATTTCCATTGCTCCGTTTATTAAAATGTAGAGGTCCGACTCTTTGTACATTGATGACAGGCAATTTGCATTTCATCTGTTCTACCATGCCAACGCTTTCCCGAAGAGTACTCTGTCAGTACCTATGCCAACTTGTATTCCGTTCTCACAGGCCCTCGTCGATATCGATATGATACGATGTTTCGCAACGGCCTCCGGCTTCTCAAAACGCGTAAGGCGCAAGTTTCATCGACCTCGTTTCATCGGCATACTCCCTCGATTCAAGGACGCCCATAAACAAATAGTCCCCTCGGATCCGCGTAACGCGATCGGCCTTTTGCTCTGTTTCCACGTAAGACCGTAATCGGCCGAGGATTAACGTGCCCGTGGGAAAATCTCGCAAGACAGCCCGAGAAGATCCAGTCGTTATTGTTCCACGGGGGACGGGGCCGGCGACGAGGGGATACTCGTCTGTACGGTACGACGATTACCAGCAAGGAGGATAATCAGAGGAACGGGCACGAACATAGGGCGGGGGGTGGGCTAAACAGGGGATGGATGAGCTGAAAATTGCACGTGCTATTTTCCCACAGGCTGTTCTCGCCGCCATTCTGGCTGTCGCTACCGCTGCTCCCGGTGGTCTCACTGGCATCGTCACCGACCATGGAATCGGCCCGATCCATGCTCCACTGGTTGTCAGCGCTGCTGCTCTCCCAGCTGCTCACGTTATTGCCCAGCCCGTTGCCCCCATCGTCCGCACCGCTCCCATTGTCACCAAGTCCGTCCTGACCGCCGCCCACCTGCCCCTCCTTTCTCATGGCTTGCATTAGATGACAACTGATTCTATCTTACTACCGCCAAGTCACGACGAGACAGTTCCCCACCCCACCCCCTCCCCCCTAGAAAACACATACACACACATACACCCCTCTAAATCCTCGTTAATCGCCCCCACCAAAAAAGACAAAAAAAAAACACGGCGAAATGAAATTGAAGGGAAACGAGGCGGAGGAAAGAATGTAGCTCGAGGATGGAAACAATAAGGACAGCCAACCGGAGAAACTAAGAACATGGGAGCAACAATTCCCTACCGGCCGTCTCAACGTCGAGGGCAGCCGTCCAGCGATGTTTCGGGACGTACCGGGATACATCCAGGACGCGAGGAAACGATCAAGATTTGCGTCCGAATCGGCTAGCCTCTTTCCTTTCCGCGGCCATTCCGATTTTCCGAGATCATCAATGTAATTCGGACATTCGCATCTCGATCATTGCACCATCATCCAGGATCCCACCCTTTTGGTCATATGGAATTTTAATAAAATTTTATTTAAAAAAACAACAACAAGTCATCGTCTTGCCGATTCTTCTAATAACCGTGACCCTTCGTCCTCTCCGTCGCATTGGCTGTAGATTAAGCGCGGCTCGAGCGCTCCTGTTCTCAGTATCTCGTCCGCGACCAACGGGGGCTGTCCCCCAGGTGAAACGTCCCGGTCGAAGATCGCAGGTGCTCGAAAAGCGTGTCCCGAAGCAAAGTGCCGTACATCCATACAGGTAGTCGTACATACGCGTAAGATTGTACGATTACCAAACTTTTAACCCCTATGAGCACGAAACCGAGCTTCCAGCATCTTTTCTCCATTTCGCGGCCACCCCTGTCTATCTCTACCGATAGGCCACTCCACCCCTTTATCTTGGAACCTAGGAAGCTCCGTCAGCTATGGCAAACCAATTTCGTATCGGTTTCACGCGTCTCGGTTAACCGTGGTACGCTCGCATCCGAACACAGAAATGCTTGCCAACAGTCCCGTATATTTTACAACTGGTGCAAAAGGGGCTTTCGAATTTAGTCGGCGAATGGAACAACCACTATTCGACTGCAATCACTGCCGCATGCTTTATTTCAAAGACTTTTCAAGTGAATACAACATAATTCGTCGCCTATTATCGCCAGATGTAGCGTAAGCTTTTGCATAGCGATTACAGTGTGAGAGTTCAGGCTGCTTCTATCGTCAGTACAGGTAGACAGACCCTGGGTTGTACCATTTGTAGCTATTATAGTAGGACAGCGGCAGGGTTTGGGCATGCAGAGGTAGAACCTTGACGTAGGGTTGCGAGTAGACCAGCGGGTGTGTAAGCACTGGTGGCACTGGGGCTGGAGCTGGGGCAGCAGATACTGCCACAATGGCCACGGCCAGCAAAAGAATCTGTCGAAAAATTATTTTAAATGCTCCCATAAGATCTTTCGACTTAACGTTATTGGTAAACCTCAGCTTTCCAGCTGATTCACATCCTACGTTCAATCTACTTCACCCTACACTCATACATAGTCCCGCGTGCACATAAAAAGGTTTGTATTCCAAATCATTTTCTGATGAAGCATCTTAATCAAGAGTACAAAATATAATTACGTAAAATAAAACAACGAACATTATGAATAGCAGCATAGGATTCCGTTAAAATAAATAATAAACAAACAAAAAACGGAGGGAAATTTTCTGTCCAACCCCATATCTGCCATTGCAACTTTACTTTCTCAAAGTGCTACTGACTACGTACGAAGCTATCACATTTCACACTATTATTAAAGCCCTACCCCTGTGTTTTTTCACAAAATCACCAAGCTGACCGTAACAAATACGCTAACCAATACTCATTGACCTTCCACCGTGCAATAACTAAGCGCATATAGGATATATGACGGATATACTTGCCAGCTTGAACATGCTAAACGTTTTATCGGCTTTTCCGTTCGCAAACACGAAAGGTACTCGAATCGATACTGCATTTAGCGCTACAGAAATCGAACTTTATATACACATACCGGGAGCCATGTCATCTTCGTTGTCCACCCCACTATTGGTCCCTGGGACCTCGATCGTTCTCGGTAATCCGTATCCGCGGGACGAACGATTTTTTTCCCTCCATCCTCCTTCTCAGCATCTTCCCTGCAAGAACAAACGAAGGTTGTTTGGCACTTATGCGTCATACATATGCAACGACCAGATGGAGACAGCGAACGACACTCGGAAGTAGACAAGCTGATGGGAACGCTCGCAGATCAGTATCTCTGGACGCTGATTTATCGAAGGACTCTTCAGCGTCGACGGCTATCAATGATGGCCTTCGTTTAATCGAAGGACACGTATGTTGGATGCGTGAACCTCTATGATCAAAAGCAACGCCGAGAAAAAGGGGGGTCCTCTGCGTTCATGCTTAGAAACGACCACGCTCTGTGCTCATTAATGATCCAGGACCGTTCCTTGTCCGTCGGCTGGCTGATCGAGTCAAATGCGACCCACCCTCGGTACCACTTTGCACCGTTCAATTAACGAACGAGGAAAAGAATCGTCTTTTTCATCTCCCTTGATCATGCTCGAGCTTCCTTTTGCAGTTCAAAGAAACTTTCGCTGTCCCTTTGTGAAGGAAATTGGGGCGGTGTTTGGAAGGCTTCGCTTCTGTCGCATGCGATGAAGTCCTCGTGAATTTCGACAGTGTAGTTGTTTATCTAGAGTCGGGAATTTTGCGCGTCGGTTACCTAGTTTTGGTTCACGTGTGAATGAAATGATGTGTACACTAAGTACCCGCGTTGATGATTAGATTGTGAAGGGTATATTAAGCCGCCCCGAGAGACTTTTGGCTATTTGAATTTCAAAATACGTGCCTGAAATTGATGTGTACGAGGAACTAAGGTAATAGAGTATGTTTTGTCATAGTGTATTGAATTAGATCGAACGAATCTGCATTACGAAGCAAACCATAAATAATTAGTTTCATCCTATTTCTATTCTGCCCTTTGAGACTTGCCATTAGACGGTTGTCACGCAACATATTTTTCATACATTAGAATTTGAGGGCAAGGTTTTACTTATAAGTACAGCATAGGATTTCATAGAAATCGATTTCTCTTCTCCTTGTCAGATAATTGCAGGGATAACAATTACGGAAAGAAACATTCTGCAATTGTCACCTTGTACTCTTTGGTCAGGGATGTAGTACTTGTGCCCTCGAGTAACGCGATAGAACGGTGCATTGAGTTCGCTGTAAGTAGATAATTAATTGCATTCCATTCACGTGTAGTGTAGGGAACAGGTGATTCCTGATTGGAAATGAAATTTCCGCACAAAACATTTCACTAACACCGCATTAAATATTTACATAGCTCAAATATGAATCGCATGGTACGACCATTTTCACTGAAAATTGTTTCGCTTAAAGAAAGACTTTGCAACAAAATGATCGCTTACATTATGTAGCCGAACGTTGGGAATTATTTAGAAAATTTAATTGTCAAAGTAACCGGTGTTAAACATTTTTTCAAAGTAACATCTCTGAATATTAAATTATGCGCAATACTATTAACAAATTGCGAATGCACCTTATCAGCTACATTCGACTAAATATCATAATGAAGAGGAGAATAATTACAAACACACGTCATTCCCCCACAACAATGGAATTTCCGGGTTGAAATTTTCTTTGGGACTTAAGGAGCTCGAACGTGGTTGCTTAATAAATTCCTGTCGAACGACACCTTATCGGGCCTGGACTTGTTTCACAGTCCATGATACGGGAATGCTGAATTGCCGTTGCGTCGCATAAAATGTGCTCTGCTATATTTATTCTTACGCAGAAACCGTGGCCGTCGAAGCGTGACCGGCTCAAGTGTCTTTCGAAACCACGGATAGAATATAGATTTCCACGATGCAGGCATAAAAACGAATGGATACGTTTTGTACGCACGACTTTGCAACTGCGTGGGTGTACCATCAGCATGGTACGCCGCACGGTATTATAAATTCGCTGGGGCCCTTCCTGATTGATAATCAATGGCGTGGGCACGGCGGAATTGGTTTTACTTGACAAAACAATTTAATTCAAAGTGGCGAAGATATGGGGATTAATAATAATTTTAAGTTTTATCCGGGCAACTATCCCAAGAACGTTCCATTGCATAAATGCCCCAACATTTTTTTTCAAATCACCGGACCTTAACCCTATCGAAAATTTATGGGTTGAGTTAGATAGGGAAATTCGGAAAATTCCAGTTTCTTCAATAGACAAATTAAAGCTAAGACTAGGAAATAAATGGGCAAATATAACTGTAGAATATTTAAACAGCATTACTCTACAAAATAATAAATTTATTTCACGATACTAAATTATCTTAAATAAGTGGTGACAATAAGCATTGTCCGTATATTTGTGAGAGCTGAAAATACGGCATTATTTCATTGACTAATTTTTATTAAACAATGTGTGAAAATTTTTCACATAAATTATACATATGTACATTATTGTTATTGCTACGAAAAATATGCAGAGTGCTTGCTTCATGATCAAACAGAATATCAAGCCATAAAGTTACTCATATTGCAGTGTCCGAATATTTTAGGGAGTCACGACTTTTGTTCCTTTCAAACCCTCGCAGCTATTTTCAGTCGGTTCCATACCTATCGTAGAAAAGAGAGAACAAAAAAGTACAATGGAAATATCTTTTTCGAAAACACGAATCTGATCTGTTCACAGGTTCTTGGCAATCTGGTGGCCGCTGAAATGTCAAATAACGAAGAGGCGTGCCCGAATGATGATAGTCGTTATCTGGATCATCGCGCTGACAATAACCTCCCCGTGGCTGTTGTTCTTCGATCTGGTCGCCATCTACGACGACGATCCCGAGCTTAGGCTCTGCTTGGAGGAGTGGCCGCACCCTAAAGACGGTACACTTTTCTTCCTCATCGGCAACCTGACCCTCTGCTACGTACTCCCCACGATTCTGATCTCCCTCTGCTACATTCTGATCTGGATCAAGGTATGGAGGAGGCATATACCAACGGACACAAAGGACGCCCAAATGGAAAGGATACAGCAGAAATCGAAGGTGAAGGTTGTTAAGATGCTGGTCGTAGTGGTGATACTCTTTGTCCTGTCGTGGCTGCCCCTATACGTGATCTTCGCTTTAATCAAGCTCGGCGATGACGTCTCTGAAAGGGAAGACGAAATCCTACCGATCGCCACGCCGATCGCCCAATGGCTGGGTGCCAGCAATTCCTGCATCAATCCGATCCTGTACGCCTTCTTCAACAAGAAATATCGGCATGGCTTCGTGGCGATCCTGAAGAGCGGACGCTGCTGCGGCAAAATCAGATACTACGAGGCGGTGGCGATGATGTCGTCGTCGACCAGCATGAGAAAGTCCTCGTACTACGTGAACAATAACAATAATAATTCATCGACCAGACGAACCTTCCATGGACCACCGGTGCACCAGGAGAGCAATGTCTCTTACATATTCAACCACACTGGCGTCTAAGTCGACAGGCATTTCGCGGAGATTTGATGTTCGGGAAATCCGAGGCTGGCTGCCCGGAACGGGCTACATCGTGAGCCGGTCCGAGATTCTGGGCCGCGTAATCGCGCCGCCGATTGTCACTCGGACCGGAAATCGCCGATTGCGGAGTTCAACCATGGGGGCACGTTGCACACCTGCGGAACCAGTCGTCGGTCGATTATATCTTCTCCCCCTTCCGCCCTTCGTTTCCCTTCCTCCTGCCTTTCCTCCCGCGCGTTCGTATGTGATACGACGCGACGGCAACATTGAATCGTCGTGGCCACCACGACGACGTCCCGATCCTGTTATTGTCGACGGGGGAAACGACGTTTCCCGGCCTCGTCGTTTTGTATTCCCACCAAGCGCATTGCACTTCGTTAAGGAGACGAACGCGCCGATTCGCGAACGGTCCTCGTCTAGCCGTTCGTTGATCTTCCCTACAGCGTATCCAAGCTGGGTACGAGTTGCACCGCGGCAAGCGTCCTGCATCGCCAGGGATAGAAGGAATGTCGCATACTCGACGAACGCGTCTGTCCAGACCGCGTCCAGAAGCTCGGACACTTCGGAGGCAGTGAAGTTTCTCGCGGGCATCCTCCGAGATTTGTAAGGAGTCCACGAACAGAGGGGCCGGGTTGCCGACTTGTAATCGGCAAGACTTACGTTGACGGCCAGTAGAGGGGTGGAGGGGTAGCAGCACGAGCAATATTGCTCGAGCTGCCGAAGGAACGCATCGTGGAAAGCAGCAGCAACGCGAGTGCCTCTTGGCGTTACGCAAGGCTATATCGCCAACAGACGCTTAGAACCGAATGCTTCGAATGGAGGATTGGTCCGGAAGACTGGAGCTGCGGTTCGAACGGGTCTTGCTGGCTTGGTGGCCCACCAAGAGGGCCGGAAGCGAGGCGAAACTGCCTGCCTCGACAATTTACCTATAGGTCTTTAGGCTACGTAATACAGAAATTTGTCCGTGCATGCACGCATACGAATTTAAGTGACACTAATTGCATAACACCTAACGTCACCTCACGCATTATTGACGAAAGAGGGGCAGTCCACGTCGGGGAACGTGGAAAAGGGATGAGAAAAACGGGAGATCGCTAGTCGATCGAGTTTCGATTAAACACTACCTCCACTTGCAAGAGACGCAGATCACTACGTATATTATATTACTTGTACTTATTATTCGTAGCACGGCCGGCTCCAACAAATATACTACATACATACCCACACGCACGCACACACACATATATATATATATATATTTTCGTATCGGAACGTTAGACGATTTAGTCGTTTTTGGGGACTTCTTGTAGTTCCATACGTACGTAAATTGATAAACATGCCTTCCGCGCGAATCACCGCGTGGATATTTAGGATATTTACACGAAGCGGTCCCTGCGTGCCGACCACACAGCGAATAGAGCGCGCAAGGACAGTTCTAGTTGCATTAATCGATTCGATAGAACGATTATCGGTTGAAACGTTTTCGTCTTTGCCGCATTATCAACATTGCCTGCCCTTCTTCCATCTCCAACGATCCCAGCCTACTCCCGCCATTTACCCCCTTCCAGCTATTCAACCACCACCCGGCCATTTCTCTGTGTGTCCACGCGACCCAGAGAAAGGCGGAAGTGACCGACTCGCCGTTTTGTCTGGAATTATCCCCCATCGATGACGTGTGCGACGAATTAACGCGGTCACTGGCGACAATAACGACCTTTCACGCTCCAGGAGGACAGCCCCTGATTCGAGCTACTGCAGATGCCGTGTCACGCGTCCGTGGCAAATGATCCAAGACGACATCGCCATCTTCGCTCAGGTTCCACGGGCAAAGGCACAATTGTCTTCGACCGTTCGCCTCGCGGACGTGCCCGTATTTTTTTAAGAGCTCGACCCCCTCAATCGTGCCGTAGGGAAAATGTACACGCATATTTGTCCGTTGGCTGTCTCTCGCTGGAATCTGTCAGGTAGAAAACGAGGTGGGCACTATCCGAGCAGTTCTACGTTATAGGATTGCTCGATACTTCGATGGATCGAGTGGCACTATTGCAACGATACTCTTGCAATCGGCAAACCGTTGTCGAGTTTTCCATGGGATGAGTTCAGACCAGGAGAGTTCAAATGACAATCCGCACTGACCGGACAAATTCTGACAAATTCTGCAAAAATTCTGCCACCTTCTGACGGCTTCCAGCGAGAGTTTCGTTGTTCTTCTACGAGACTTTTACGTAGCACCCTTCCTCCATGGCAGATTAGAGATCTCCGTCGACCCGCTGTCGATTGCTGCCCTGCGCAAAGGATCGTGCGATCTAGGGGATTCTCGAAAATTGAAAACAGAGTGTGTTCCATCCAAATCGAGCTAATAATTTTGACTATCAACGAAGAAGACGAAGACGGTGTGTAAGATCGCGGGCGGATCTCGCGGAGTTGCGTTCCAACGATACCGACGTGAATTACACTTTGGCCCTTTGTAATACCGATGTATGTAAGATGGTGACGTAAGAGCTGCCGGGTTTTATGATAGAGCAACTATTTTCGTAAGGTTTTTATACGTGGCGAGACAGGATCTAGGTGTAACGAAAAGCGTGCGAAGTATAATTGTATAGACGGTCACGAAGAATACATTATTCATATCTGTCGTGGACTCAACGATACCGATGAGGTTGCGTTACGTTCTTAGATGTAAGGAACAAACGTGTGAAGGATACGCGTGTGATTTATAAGAGGAGCGACAGGGAGAGAGCTACAGGCAGTGAGAGAGGGATAGAGAAGCTGTAAAAATGAAGAATGTCAGATAGAAGATGAAAGGGGGGCACACGGGGCAAGGTAAATCATCATTGGAAATTGCGATCTTGCGAAGCGACTGTATACGTACTAAACGTGACCCTAAGCGTCTTGTAAGTTAACGATCTAAAAATCTTAAGGATGTATTATTTATATAAATAGCGTATATTTATCGTACACGTGGATCTAAACGTCTATCTGCTGTCTCTATGTACATATGTAAGTTATCGTATTAACGTGTAAGTATGTATATCGTTGCTATATTGTTATATACACCGCCGTTACCTTCGTTCTTATCCGTTGTCTACGTCTCGGCGAGACACCATCGGAACGAATGCTCGTCGTTCAACGTTTCACTGTCGCGTCCAGAGACGCGTTTCGTGTACGCACAGTGAGAGAAAAGCTACTTGCCGTTCTGTCGCGAACAACCTCTCGATGGATCGTTATTATCGATAACGTTCTCGGCCGTGCAACATTCGTTTCGTAATGTACATATGACACGCTGTATTCCGAGCATCGTTCACGAAGTAGCCGACGCCCTCGACTGTTCGAGGAGTTCAGACTTCATTCATAGCATTAAATGAATAACTATTGCCCCGACTATTTTGAATAACCGGATGATTGCGAACGTCGCCTGTAAACGTTAACTGTTAGTACATTAAATATTCGAACGATACGCTGTACATTGTTGTTGGTATTTTAAATATTTTCGTATTTTACGTACTACTATTGATACTATTTTTTATAATACCGATGATCATTCATCGCTACGTCCTTGATAATGAAGAATGAAACAGAGGAGAATGTGATCGGTTGACTGCACGTATCGGGAAATTTGCGTGACCCATTCAACTGGCCCGGCGATTACGGCGCGGCCGTTCGCGTTTTTCAACGTAGAACCATGCATACCTTATAGTCGTACGTCTGCAATTAGAAATTGCACGATGTTTATTTTCGTACAGATATACAGTGCACTGCTGGAACCAGGCACCAAACTTTGAGATTGCACAGTCGTCTCGTGGATAGAGTAACGTTGTTATTCCGAACGGTTTCCATTTATGGCGAAATCCTGTGAAAGTTGTTACAAGTGTGTGAGATTGTAACGCTAATATAAGCATTCCTCGTTTCTTTATTTCTGATGAACGATGTCGTCGAACGCGCGAATACAGTTGCAAAATATTCCTAAACACGTATCTCACAAGTTTCAATTGCGGCGTAGAAAATAGTATTGAAACATTTCTATGTTAAATACAGAAACAGAAACTGACAATTGATGCTTTATTAAAAATAATTGGGCAGCGTTGGCTTTTAATTGCTTGTTGTTACAAAAAGCTAGTATTGTCAATTTCTGATTTGCTTTTAATTCTTGCGCAAGCTTGACAGTGTGCTGATCAGACAACTCTGGCAGGCCCAAATGTTTTCATTGCCACTATTCACCAATGCAATAGTACTTAATACAGTTTCGTCAAAAATACATCTCCAAAGATACTGTAAACTATTTATCTAGACGTTCAGGATACCTGTACCTATTTTCCCACCGATGAAGTATACCTGCATAGTACACTCCCTTTTCTATTAAATGTTTTAGGGGTAAAAACATAGTTGATTAGTAAGCTGCCCCACCGTGTTACATCACACTTGTTTCTCTTGCTTTGTTCTCATATTGCTAGACGGCTAAGTAGTCAAGCACACTGCAACCTGAACCTGCTCGCTACGTTTTTACCCAAACTAATGCTACTCAATCTATGTGGAAACCACATCTCTATCAGTAAGAGAATGTTTCAAGGAACAAACGCGACATTCAAGATACTTTCCCGATGAGTAACAAGTCTGCGAATGTAGTGATATTCGCTTGCATTGATGTTTGCAAAACGGTGTCAATGAAAACATTATTACTAAAAAGTGTCAACACTTAGCTTACACCCGAGCTTAACGTACTACACTTAGCACAGGATTTCGCTTAAGGGAGGAAAATAAACCAAACTTTCAAAGCATGGTCTATTTCTTGACCCTCGTCTAATAGTAAAACATACGACGTAAGAATCACGCGGACTCCCCATAAATTCATAAATCATAGGACCCTTGGTAGCTTTAGATTCGCGTTTAAATTCAAACTATTGAACATCCGTAATATTAGACCAAACAATTGTTCACCGATTGCTTGCATTAAGCACAATTTCTTAATGCTAAACTATATGAAAAATTATATTAATAGAGTTTCAAATTTTCTGATCAAAAAACCTAACTTTGGCAGTCTCTTCTTGGATTCGAATCCTTATATCGTATTAATTACATTAATTCCGATGAAATGCTCATCGTATTATTAAATATCTATTGCTTATGCGTAGCTTTAAATAAACTAATGTTAAAGGAACCATTCGTATGGAAGTAAGAAATTATACAGATACGTAATACTACGTCGTAACACAGATTTAATCTAAAATACTAGGGTGTCCTACGACTTGTGGACGGAGAAAAAATACCAGTCCAACATAATAAACGATAAGCGTGGATGTTTCGCTGAACAATCGCCTGGCCAGCTTAATCGCCAAGCCCGTATCCCGCTGGCACGAAAAAGGTGCCCGACGATTTCGTTTGCAAACGAGGCTAAATCGACTCCTAATAGTAATCTACAGGTCCGTTCCTACGCGTTTAGAATATTCGTTCCACGGTTCTGTGAATGGTTTACCAGTTTCGCAATATAGATGTTTATCTTCGAAATATGACCAGATAGATGCTAAAGGTGGGATTCTCTATCAGCGTCAAATGAGGCGCGACACATACGTCAAACGCACTTGCCTCGGGCTGCAAGGAAATCCCACCTTAAGCCAGATGAAATCGTTGGAACTTCAGGTGTAATAGATGCACGAAGCATTGGAAGGCGTCGACTATCAGGTTGCGTCGCGTATGAGCTCTTGTAATCCTCATGCTTCTTAAGTCTTGGTCCTTGTGGTATTTTCTGAGCCTGAAAAATGACAACTCGTTCAAACAATCGATACACCGTTGTGGGTGAATATATCAAGGCAACGCTCGCAGGCATGCAGCCGCTAAGATCGCGAATGTTTCATCAAGATTTCAGGGATTTCAGAGATTTCGAAGATTCCACGTTTACCAAGGTTCCAGAGAATGAGAGGGAAACGTTTTCGTCGACGTGTCGCTTCTTGAGCATCTATTTCCAATATTGTTTTAGTTGTCATCGAAGCAATGCACAAATATTACTGTCAGCACAGTAATATCCCTTTTGGAACGTAAACACGTATATACGTGAATATATTAATAATCGACGTTTTGTTGTACCAGCCATCCGTACGCTAAACAATACAGTCGTCCTCGGCATGTATGATTTATGGATCTCAATTTACACAACGAGAATGAATCTAGTGCAAGTCACATAAGTAATAAGGATAATACAGGAAAGCACCTCAGTCTTTGGATCCCTTTGCATATTACGTGATAATGGGATGAAGCACGAAGCATCCGATATAAATGTAACAACGTTAGCCTAATTACACGCAGCAATATTATATATTCGGTACGTTTTAAGATCCAAATAGATGCGCCGTTGTTTTTAACGTTTCACGCTTGAGCCTAATTTACCTACAGTAAATATTAAAGGATATCGGGGGGGAAAATTGTAAAATAATCTCTTTTAGCTGTAGCCTTTAAATAGTAGACGCTTTTCAAAATCGATCAATCGAGTCACGCGAGCGCGTGGATGCCACCGCCGTTTACTTACGATTACGTGATGTACTCTTGGTGACTAAATACGGTCACAATTGCACAAAGTGAACGCGATCGACGAGTGATTTATAGATCGCATTGTTTTCCAAGCTCGTTATCTGAACGACTGCACAGCCTTGCACACTTGACCGCACACCGGGAAGACATTTGCAATCTCCATGGATTTGACTCTGACTGTTTAATCGCGAACGCTTCGGATCGCATAATGCGGATGGGTAAAACCTTTTTATTCTCATTGTTTCTTCTTGTTTCACCTTCTTATTTTTCCCTTTACTGTTCTTAAATTGTAACGCGACGGGGCCAAAGCATGCGGTTTGATGTAAAGTTTTTAGACATTAGAGTGCGCGCAAGTGTACGGTGGTTCGCAGAGAAATTTTGACACTTTGATAGAATTGAATTTAATATAAGAGATTGATAGTTGATGGCAGCGATTGAGGTGAAACAAAAAGAAAAATATAAATGTGAGAGTTTCTGCGTGAAGCGTTAAAACTTTCTAACGTGAACGATGGCCGCAAATGTCTCTATCGATTCAACGGATATTTTTCTACACAGGTTCGATTAGATTTTTCAGATGCGCGGGATGTAAATATGCGGCAATTTTAGAGAAGCATTGTATTATATTATTATTACGATATTATTACATGATTTACTATCGATTTACATGAAACGTTTACACATACTAAGATAACAAGATGTAATATTTCTCTATAAATTTACATAAAAAAAAAAGGATATCGAGATCGTCAAGTTTTGGAAAGACAATGAACACTTAGGAACACAGCAAGCTCCAGCGTAAATTAAGCTTACGATTGTTTCCATAAATTATCACGACCGAATCTTTCTAATACAGCAACTAGTATAACATATTCCAACGTTTCTGTATAGGGGGGGAGTAATGTTTCTTTTTATCAACGTATTCTTTGACGTAGCGTACGTTTCATGTCACGCTTATCCAACACGGAGAACCGAGATCGAAATTCGATTTCAATATTAGGCTCGGGACACGTGAATTTTGTACATAGATCGAGGATAGAGTATTAACGTCTTCTCGTTTCCAATTTTGCCAATGGTATCACGGGAAACGATGGAACCGTACGAATTATCGAATTTTCACCGCACACAATTTTTCCAACGCGGCCCCTCGATAAAGCAGATGCACGGAAGCTATTATTAAACGTTTCTGACACCGATTCAAGCTTTCGCTCGATAGATCGTGCTTTACCATTACACTGAATTTGGACGCGCAAAGGAAATGTAAGAATTCCTTGTCACCGACACGATAAACGTTGTTACTCGCTTGCATTTCATTTCTTCCAATGCAAATTTCAATTGAAATAGTCGCATTCGTTAGGTTGACGCGGGTAACCGCGAGAGCTTGCAGGTACAATTAGTAGAAGCGTTTACGCCTCGACAGTGTAGACGCGACGAATCGCTTTCGAATTACCACGGGAATTAACATTTAGGAGTATTATCGATAACCTGTTTTCTGCTTACTAGCCAGGGATTTCAACGGCGTCATTTTAAGCAGTAGTAACACGAATAAGAGTAAAGGCATCCCACCTACAAAAAGAACAACTCGTTAATAATTGTTAATACGTTAACGTTAAGGATTTCGACAGATTCGCTGGATCAGTTTGCAGACATTTAAAAATAATGAACTAACGATACGGACATTATCACTGTAGGGACGATAGAGGATGTTTTCTAGATTTTCAGTTTTCAGCGATCCCATTGAATAGAGTCTGTCGGCGGGCAAGCTTCGGCTTATAGAGGAAACCGCGAAACCCTTTCCCCAGGTAGACACGATAATCGGTACACTGTATAAATGTAAGTCCCTCGGTTTAATCGTGCGTAAAGAATTAAAGGGGATACGAGCGAACACTCTAACCTAAAGGAGAAAAAAAAAAAAAACTCTTCAGTTACGTTTTCCGTTGCTTTGATGGGTACGTGTTATATGGATAAACGGCATTATCCGCATAACAATGAAATAATAGAAACATACTAGGTAAGATAATGTTTGCAAATGAAATTGATAAGTGTTTTAATATTGTATCGAAGTGTGTATATGTACCAAGCAAACGAACAAAAAAAATACAAAATGAACCAAAAAAATAAAAACCCCCCTCCCAAATAAGGACGGGCAACAATGTGAGTGAAAGGGAAAAACGCAGTTGCGTTGAAAGTGTCGATGCCTCTTGACCTGCCCCGTACCACCGACCCAAAACCACCCTCCGACTCCTTTTATTCACTGTAAACGAGATTACGATATAAACACTTTGCGATTTAAGCCCCGATACGTAAGCACCATGCGGGCTAGTCTTCGTTTGTTGTACGTTTCAGTATAGCGTCCGGCATTGTTGCGGGACAACGATTCAGTGTCGAACAGCCTCTAAAACGTTTCGTCCCTCTACAGGTTGTCGCTTAATGGTGGAAGTAGCAATAAACTTTCATTTGCTTCCCATTTCGCCACTCTCGATCCCTGTTTGTCCGACATTTCTGGTAATAGAGGCAATCGCGACATTGAGTCGAAGCTCCCCGACGATTAAATATAAAGAGTTGCGAATAAGTATACGTATTTTCTCAAAGAAAATGATAAAAGAATATATATATATATATGCGAGAGAGTGAGTGTGAGAGAGATATATATATATATAATAAAATACTTCCACTGTATACATGCGTTTTTTCTTCATTCGATACCTACCATTGGAAACTGAAATTGCCCTTACCGCGTGTAGACTTTTATTACGTTCTGCAATAATTCAAGGTTCATTTAAAACTTCTAACGCTGTATTAAAGTTACTGTGCATGCTTGGTCTTTATTAGCGGACAAAAATTTGGTACCCAATTTCCCCTAACGACTCTAATTCCTCTTGCGATACTGGAAGCTTAATAGAAATGAACGTGTCCCAGTTTGAACATCTCTCTTGTTTTTATTGAAGGCAAAGGTGGGCAGTAATATTTAAAAAATCACCGCCCAAGATGTCTTATTGTAAGAGTTTTTAACGTGGCGTCGGATTGGTGCCAAAGTGTGTTGGCGGAATCAACGCCAATATGGCCAACAGTTGGAAAACAATCCTCATAAGTTTATGCTAGAAATTCTAAAAACTTTTCATCATTCCAGCGGCGTGCTGCACATTCCACTTACGGGAATTTCATGACACCGAGTGACTGGTCTTCGGAAATTGATCGCTCCACTTCCAAATGGGTCACCCATATGACTTGGAAACTTATGGTGTATCGCGGCTGGTGTTTTCAAATATTTTACTCACATTATACGAGGTACTTTTATTTTGCCCCATACTCTGCAGTGCGAACAATATAATCAATTCACCGAATCACGAAAAGTCAGCAAGAATAACAGAAAAATTCTAAAATGATTGTGATACACCAAAATGGTAATCTAGCACCCTTTTCTTGTACCTACGTTGTGCGACAAAGATAAAGCAGGGCTCACCGTAATTGCAATTGGTAATTTTAGAGCAGATGAACTACGATCCATATTTTTCAAACGATACAATTAGACGATGGACAGGTAATATTACTCCACATAATATTTTATGTGCATACCTTGCACAAAGTTTTATAAATCTGAGAAAGAGAAACACATTGTATACAATACAAGAATATAATACAGCAAGGGCAAGTATGTAATAGGCCTTACAATAATTGCTTCCGTTTCAGGAATACGTGATTGCTCTAGCGCCTATTGCAAGCAAAAGCATCCTTGTTACACCACAGCAGAGTTTCTCATCAATTTAGTAAAGCTAAATGAAGCTAAAAAGTGCGGTGAAAATAAGGGACAGAAATTATGCCGAGGATATGCAACACGAATTTCAATGCACGTTACGAAGAACTGTGCTTTCGTCGGCCTCAGCGAATATCGGGAGAGATAAATCTGACAGAGTACTCATTTCAAAATGTGGTTCGATCTGCCCATAACCGACCCACCATGTCACGGAATAATTCTCACCGTACAGGTATCGCAAACCTTAATTTACGCCCACCTAATGCACTGATGTTAATTTCAAAGTGCATGCATACATTTAATCCCGAATAGCGACGAACAATTAGAATGTTAATGTTTGTACAAGCTTGCCGTAATGTCGCAATAATATTCTACGTCGATTGGTTAAGCCCATAGGAAATTCCTATTTACGCAGGTAATAGACGTGTACAAAATTGTCATTGGCTATACCTGCATCAACGCAGCGCTTACAGGTGTGTAGTCAATATACGGTAGGGTTGCACTGGCGCCGGGCTAATGAAGTTTTTGTTAACACTGTTGAGAAGATACATCCTGCCCCAAGTAGGCAAATGTCAAAAAGTGACGAACGCTACCTGAGCGGTTTTAAATTACTTAAATCACCAATGGAAACATTTAATATACTTTTAATTAGCACGATTTTTACTGTGTAAATCGAAGCATTCGCAACATTTGTATCACTTACCAATCAAGTCGGTTACTTTCATAATAACTTCCAAACTTATATTTTAATGCCATGTAACACTAAATTTGAATTCTTAAATTTTGCAGCTTATCAGCTCTGCTAACTTCGTGCTGCACACTTGCGAGGGCGATGTTGATAAGATCAGTCAACGTGTAATTCGTAACAAGGAAACCTTGTTTGGTAAGAAACAGCAATAGGTATCGTAGCGATGAATGTTTGTGCACATGTACAGAATGTATAAAAACTAATTGTCCCTGCATTCAGAGGTAATTCTACTTCGGCGGCAGCCTGAGTGCGACGCAGTGCGATTCGTTGCACAAAAGTGTGTGTTCAGCCCCAAGGTTCGACCGATCAATGCATTTTATGTGGACTGCTGTTCGCCAGGCAAAAAAAGTAGTCGACACCTCGCACAGCATGTAGCCAGACGCACTTGTTTCGTGCTCGTGAACATCACACCCGCGTGCAAACGCTGTGCCTAGCTGCAAGGGGCAAACGTCTATACGTCTGAACACGACCGGTTTGCTTCCCTTGGAAACATTAGCTGATACTGATGAGGAACTGTGCAATAAATAACTCGATCTGTATACCTAAATTATGCGCGTCGCAGAAATAAAATAGTCTGTCTACAAATCCAGGACCAGTATTTTACGAATTTCGAATTTCGTCAAGTGCTGAGAGATACTAAAAAGAAACTGATCACCGAGTACAAAAGGTACTCTCTACCTGTGGCCGTGTTAGGGTTGAATCACCTCTATGCCCAGCATTTCCCCTCGCAATTTATACCTCCAGCAATAGATGTTGCGAGGTTCAAAGATTATAGCGCACTACACTCCTCGGACACTCTGAAACAACAAAGCCCCGTCACTCATATTCACATATTGCCGCAGCAGACCAGTTGGCACCCCTCTGGGGTGGCGTGCATAATTCATTGATCCAGCACTTCATTCTCTATGCTTTTGAACCTCGGGAACAGCAATTACGTTGACGCTGAAAATAACCAGTTTCCTTCAAAGAAACTGCGTGAAAGAAAACTGACAAATGACAGAAGGGTGACTGTCAGATCGACGAGGCGCGACGTAGACTTTGTCGTCCTTTGCACGCAAGACGCGCGTAGCAAAGGTTCTGTCTAGAATTGGAAATCAGAGGATCTACTCGTTCGAGGCAGAGGATGGGCTCGAGGGGGAATACAGATACTTCCATCACTGTGACAGCCTTTTATATGAAGCTCGCTGGAGTTTGGCTGGCGGACAATTATATTGAGAAACGTCGAAGAAAGTTCATGACGATCTACACTCTCTGTATACTTACGTTAGCTGTATGGATAGAAACGAGGGATTTCTACTATACGTTCGGAGACTTCGGCGTGAGTGAAGAATTGGCCTCGTGCATGCACGTCAATTAAGTTAATACCTAAATTATCTCTTCCTTACTGTTCTCTTTTTCAATTTCTTTGTACAATTTGTAACATTTTTACTTCGGACGATGAAAATAAAGGTGCCACAAAGGTGGGACAGTGTGCATAATGGTTTAATGTGTTGTGATTTGTAATAACGGTACAACATTTTAACGTTCTGTATGTTGAATGTTTTGTGTAACATGTAGACTGCGGGATCCATTTGTATGTCGATCCGAGTTTTTTGTAGTTTTTATTGTCTGTGCTGTCCCGCGGTCAACGTGTTATGTACTACTGTACTAGAAAGTAATGATTCCTTATGTGGTAATTAGATGTTTATCGGGTTACGAGTATGTGTAGTTGAAATAAAAGTACCTACTTATTTCTATAAATTTTTGAATGCAGAATTGTATTTACACAGCTTGCAATGTTGCAAGCATTGCCATAGCCTTACTCAAGATGTTAATGGCGCTTGTACATAAAACGGACCTTCTCGACTTAGTGATGTACGCCAAACAAAACTTTTGGCACTCGGATTACGATCCACACGAAAAAGTAATTTTCGATACTTGCAAACGTACTTGCACCCTCCTCATTTGTACCTTCAACTTTTTCGCTCAAACAACAGTTATCTTTTACGTAATCAAACCGGTTGTTGGTGAGTTTTTGCATAATCTGTTTAAATCAATGACGAAGTAAAACGTTAATAAGCAACTAAATATGTTTAACAATTGCAAACAAGTTCTTATTTCTAAGGACTGTTCTTGTACCTTGGAGGTTTTTCAGCTAAAATGTATAATTGTATACATTATGTGAAAATATAGTAATTTCAATTCGAGAGAATCGCATGAATCGGATACTAAATTACATTTGAAATTATTTTTTAATGCCCTTAATTTAAATGTTTTATTAGTTGCAACGACATTGAATACGTGATATTTTACAAACTCACAATCAGTATACTAATCAAAGTATGACGTATAACCATATTGCTTTAAAATTTATTTGAAAATTTAATCAACTACTATAAAAATGAATGATTGGTTCACATTTATTTTAGCAAACATTGGAAAAAATGAATCAGAGAGAATTCTTCCGTTTAATTTGTGGCTCGACTTGCCATTGTCCATGACACCTTACTTTGAAATAATGTTTTTTCTACAGGTACCATCGTTTCTTCAATTTCTGTATAAGAATTGTATATTTAGTAATATCGTTAGATGTATTTAGTTAGAGTATTTTTAACTTCATTTTATAATTTATATTGAACAGTAACAGTATTATATACACGAATCGAATACAAGCCTAGAATTAAAATTAAAATAAATATTTTACCAGGTGCTCACAGTATTTCATGTTGGCGTATGTTATCTCTGTTTCGACAATTACTTGTGCCTTTTAAATTTGCACACTGCAAGTCAGTTCCGTATATTGCGATACAGGCTGAAAAGTTTATATAGCTTTAACGACCGCGCCAAAACTTTTGAACTTGGAATGGAACCAGGCTGTGATACGAACAAGTGTTACAAGGAATTCAAGAATACTGTTCAACAGCATCAAGCACTGCTAGAATATTGCAAACAGCTTGAGAAAGTATTCACTCTAATTGTACTTGGACAAGTGATACTCTTTAGCTTGATGATTTGTCTAGATGGTTATTTGATATTTGTGGTTAGTATGTATTATAATAAAGTACGATAAATTAATATGTTTGCACGGCCCTTCTAAATACCTATACAGGGTGTCCTGTAATTCCTGCTCAACTCGGAAATGAGAGGGGGGCTGCTGGGGTGACTCCGAACAACTTTTTCCGTTACCAAAATGTTGGTTCACGTTATTCCGTATATAAAATATAACTAATGTTTCCCTTAAACTCCACTGTCGGCTACTCTCTTATGGCAACTGATTGTTAGTACACTGATTCCTTCCATAAAATTAACTGACAACTCAACGACTGACTAACAACTCTCTACAACGATTGACTAACAACTATGTACCTCGCCCGCGCATCATCCATTCTGGTATATGCTTTGACCCTTTTAGCTTCCCTCTCATTACATGGCCCCAATAACGAAACATGGTGTGCCCTCCTTCATGTCCTACAGCTTTCGTTTGAAATATTTTTCCATATGTATTAAAATGAGTCACCCCGTATGTAGACTTTAGTTTGAAAAACATTTATCTCGTTCTTGTACTTACTTTCGAGTCCTTGATAACTATGCTGATACTTCCTCGTTTATTCATTTCCCTTTCATTGGCAATGGTATATTTAACTGAAGAATCTTTCCACCGTTGCATTATTATATTTCCAATATAACTTTGACAGGCAGACGCTCCTGCTACACTACGCCTCACGTTTTGTTTCCATATTACCGGTTGCATGGTTCAACTCTTGATGTTCACTTATAGCTGCGACACTTTAATTCGTGAAAGTTCAAACATCGCTCGAGCGACGTACGAAAGTACGTGGACACACTTGCCAATGAACAAAGATGGGAGGATGATACGGAAGGACTTGATGCTTGTTATTACGAGGTCGCAATCACCATGCTGTCTAACAGCTGGGAAGTTCTTTGCCGTATCACTGGAGACGTACACTACGGTAAATAGTGGTTTAAATATATTAATTAACCGCAGAAAAGTTTTGGAAAGATTATGTCTAAATAATACACAATAATTAATAATGATATAATAATTATTCTATAGGAACAGCTCGTTGATATTAATTTCATTTATCATCTACAACGGAGCAAATTCGAAACTGAAAAACAGAATGCAAAATCTTTTTTACGAAGTGATTAAGAACGTCGCTTCGAACTTGTATACAAAATTTCATTCACTATACCGTACTTATTTAACCGTAATTTACCAAAATTAAATTTCATACATCGTACATTTTGTTACGTGCAATAGAATTGTATATTCTCTATCTTTGTTATAGGTTTTAAGTACCGCGGTGTCATATTTCACTTTACTAACCCACTACTAAGAAAGAAAGAAGCAGTTCTGTAAACAAAATAATGATCCGTTTGTTTTGTAAAAAAAAACCCGTCGTGTACTCATTGTTAAAAAGTATTAAAAAACATTACAAATATTTTTTCCTACTGGATGGACTATCCGAAGGGTTCACAGCAAGACGCACCTTTCCAAGAGGAAATGAAAATACACAGGCACTATAACATAAATACAATTACGCTTATTCAATTAAATCTTATATTGTGTAGAATACAAATTTTATTCAAAAAACGCAATTAAAATATGAACGGTTTCTGTCGTTCTCTACTTTTACACTGACTTCTGCAAACTGCCAGAAAACAAGAGACATGTGCAAACCATAGAAGCGATCTCGACTACTGTAGCACACTTTGACTACAATGAACAATCTACAATGTCCACCTCCACCTCCCTCCCCTTGCCCACAAATCATTTTCTTCGATTCCACGCCAATTATGGAAACCCCCCTTTAATCCACATGCTACATTTACGAGGCGAATTCCCCTATGGAGGGTTGCTACAGCTGGTGACAGTGCTTCGGTTTCACAAAGGATATCAGAATTATGGAATAATGCATATGTCATCGATCACATCAATGCAGTGCTTGTTAAGTAAAGAATAGCAATTTCTGTGCACCATAGCCGAGCGTTTTTCCCTCCTCCCTGTTCCTTTTTTACCTGTTATTTCTTGTCGTCTCGTTAAATCGCCGTGCAGCACTGGTACTATGAAATAATACAGAGTGCACTATAGATGAATAAAAAATGCCATTAGATCAAAGCAACTGAGCGTTCTCTATGCCTCATAATAACTAATACGGCGGTTTCCTTTGCGAGTTCAATATCCGAACGGAACCGTCGGAGTATTAGTTACGCGATATGAGTATTCCCGGGAACGACATATCTATCACGGTGACACTGATCTTTGCGAAGATCGTTGGTTTCTGGCTGGCAGCCGACCGATTCGAACAGCGTATCAGAAGAGCAACATTAATTTACACGTTCTCCGCGATTTTGTTTGGCGTGTGGATGCAGATAAGGGACTTCTATTATTCATGGGGCGATTTCAGCGTAAGTGATTCTGTGCAATTGAAAAGTTATTTTATTTACTGATTTATGGCTGTTGGTAATTACGATAAATGCTGCGCTCAAATCTAACGCATAATAATTACGATAACAGAGAGCCGTTTCAAATATTTGCCATAAGTAACAACATATTGTAGCATGTATTGTACAGTGTATTACAATTATAACGTTATCTAAATGTAAGTGTGTAAATGTGCCATCGCTACAATTATTATTAATATTCTGAAAATATGGGGAAATTACCACCGCTTTGTATTTACGCACAGTACTCTCCTATTTGCAGGCCTGTCTTTTTACTGCGGCCAATATGTTGTCGATAGCAATGCCCTTTGTCAAGATCCTTATTATGCTTGCTCATAAGGATGATTTCTTTCATTTGTTCCTATATATTCAGACAAAATTCTTGCGTGCAGATTACGACGACCATGAAAGACAGATTATGATCAGTTGCAAACGCCGATGTACTTTTTTCGTTTGTTTCCTTATACTTACCACGAAAGCAACCCTTGTCTCTTACGTCATCAATCCACTTATTGGTAAGTCGGCCCATTCAAATTATGTAGATGAATTCTTATGTGCAGTTACCTACAACCATCTCTTCCATTATTTATGGTACAATGAGTCTTGTGCGCGTACAAAATCATTTATATATTATCCAAAAAATTACCTTGAGAGAAGAAGATCGCGAATTACAATATGTAATTCTCACTTCAGACATTTTTTTTTTCCGATGAAATTCACGAAGACATTTAGAGGTGCATACATTTCAAACGAAATATTCTGTGTATATTGGAATGGATGCACTGGAACAATTGTAAAGTTGTCTTTCAATGTATGCGACAGCTCAGTGCAAGGGACAAATTAATACATAGTACCGTTTCAGCAAACATTGGAAGAAATGAGTCTGACAGGGTGCTTCCATTTAACATGTGGGTTAATTTGCCGCTAACGATGAGCCCATATTATGAAATGACTTTCATTGCTCAGGTATTTTATAATGCGAATTAACAGAACCGGGACGAGTTACTTAACAGTATATTTATCTCGTAAAATTTTCTGTATGAAAAAATGGTCAGATCTGTTAGAGCTAGCACAGCCTTTCTCAACCTATGCGACGCGATCTAATCTTGAATTTATGTAACACCTGGTAACTCCAGACCACAAGATTTTTTGCAAATTTTATATTACACATTATACCATCGCAAACGAATGTTCAACCGCGCTTCGAAAAGGTTGAAAAGCGCTGAGCTGGCCTTAAGCAGGCATATCGTTGAATATTTCTTACCAGAAGTATGAGAAATAAATAATATTCTGCTCTTAATATTCTTAATATTCATATCTTAATATTCTGCCCCAGCAGGTGTTCTCTTTGTACCATATTGGTGTGAGTTACTTCTGTTTCGATAATTTCTTATGTATTATGAATTTACATGCAGCCAGCCAATTTCAAATATTGCAATATCGAATGACTAACATGACTACTTCGACGGCTAAAGACGAAGAATTGCAGAAAGAAAATATTCCTAGAAACTCGGCTTGCCTTGAAGATAAGCGTTACGTTATTTTTAAGGATCACGTACGACAGCATCAAGCGCTGATCGCCTACTGTGACAAAATCGAAGCAGTATTCAATTTAATGATTCTTGGGCAAGTGTTAATGTTTAGCATGATAATCTGCCTCGATGGATACCAAGTGTTAATGGTCAGTAAGAAACGACTTCCATAGTTGTGCGAATTATAGCATCCCTTCCACAACACTTACTAGGTGAAACCTTCCAACAGAACCATTTATTTCTCTTAAGTGTATTTCTGCGACACTAAATTCCGAGACATTCAATAGAATTGACTTCAAACATTTATATGCCGCTAGGTTTCTGACCATACAGGTACACATAAATACAATAGTCATTAATCCTTGCATCACAACTCTCTTGCCCGACATTCTCATTACTATTGCTGGCCCTAGTGTCGCAGTTACTATTACTATTACTATTATAATTATTAGCCAGAAGCACCTACCAGAAGGCGAGCTATTTTCGCTTTTCACTTAATAGCCTCCTTATGTCAGTTGCTGATGTTCACCTACAGTTGTGACTCCATTATACGAGAAAGCACAAATATAGCCGAAGCAATATATAATGGGCCGTGGACACTTTTGCCACTGACCACCAGCGGAAGACTGTTGCGAAAGGATTTGATACTTGTTATCTTGAAAGCCAGTGTTCCTTGTTGCTTGACGGGCCGAGGATTCTTCGTCGTGTCCCTAGAAACATACACGCGAGTAAGTATAAATATGCCTGGATGAAATCAATCAGTATATCAACGTGAGCTGTAAAAAATAAGGATGGTGAGAACTTCCAAACAACTTTGGAAATGAACCTTTCAAACGCTGTACACAGTGTGCTGCCTTCTCTGTCTGTTACAGGTGTTAAGTACAGCAGTTTCATATTTTACGCTGTTACAACAGAATTCCGAAGCTATTGGTTCGTAATGCATTGCAGGTTCAATTGTGTACGTAAGCCGCAATAATGTTAGAACTTAACTAAAAGCAGAACGTTCTTTCATAGTTGTATATTCAGTTATAAATAATTGTACAATAAACAGAGTTAAAAAGAATTGTATAGCAGATAGAATTACCAGAATTAATATTTTAGGAATTACATTTTCTTATTCATCAAGCAGCTTTCCTTTTTATAAATGAAATACCGATACATATATTTTAATTCAAAAATTAATTAATTTCTGTAAAGATATGTTTGAAACTACGCGGTCTCTGCCATATCTACAGTTCCTGCTCTGGTATTGCCATCTATACAGTACTTCTTGAAACTACTCGCGCCTGCAGCTATCGCCATCTATACGGAACTCCTTGAAACTACTCGCGCCTGCTATTATCGCCATCTATAGAGATCTGACTGAAACTACTCGTGCCTCTGTCTTACCTTAAGTGTAGATATGGTAGAGGCCCGAGTAGTTTCTCTCACATCTCTATAGATGGCGATGCAAATGACCACTTGTAGCGACCGGTGTTTACCGACATTGGTCGCGAAGTAGCTCCCAGCTTTGCCGACGACAGGCGTGATTAGTTTTAACTAGACTAGTGTTATTATAGTTACTTTTAAGGCTAGTTCATAGTCCTAGTTCTTTAAGTTCCCTTTAGATTATAACACTACTTTTTAAGAAATTTGTATCTAGTCAAGAAGCGCCTAGTTTAAGTTAGTTATAGAAAAGCGTCCGGCCAGCAAACATCGAAATATTGTCAGAAGCGATTTGTACTTCCTGAATATTAAACTCTAGTGAACGGTGTCGATCAAATAGTTCTCTTCATTTCATTCTCCACAAGCTTCACCGCTACACACTAGCGACTATAGACAAAGCAGAGATACGAGAAGTTTCAAGCACTTCTTTATAGATGGCGAAACAAAACCTCACTTGGGGTGTAGGTAAGACAGGAATGCGAGTGGTGCATAATTTCAAGCATTTCTTTACAGATAAAACTCAGAAATTTAAGGGTTGAAAATCGTGGATTTGTATTAGGAGAATATGATATGCAAGGAGGTATTCGTTCTCACCAATTCTTGGAATTGACTTCACGTACCAGGAATTTCCGATCGCAAAATTTCTAGACTCCCCCAAGACTTTGTATTAATTCCTGGATAATTAGCGGTGAATTTAATAAGGTTCAGGTCTATTTTTACAAGTTCTCCGCTTGCGAACTTTGCATTTAAAGTTCCTGCACGGTGGTACTTGTTTGAGGAATTGGAATTAGGTTCTTTAAAGGATTGTTAAGGTGTGAAAATAAAAAGAGGAGTAGAATTCCTTTAATTGAACATTTATTTAACTTAATTAATGAAGATACAAGTTACAAAAATGATGTAAATCAAATTTACAAGTTAATACTTATGGATTATTCTTTTATATCTACTTAAAATACATCTTACAACTAAATCTTGTATTCTAATAATTCCAGACTAACATTTATGAAATATAAAAATACTATAAACACAAATAATCTAATAATCAGATAAAACATATACTAAACTTTACATAGTTAATGTTCAGAACCTTATAAATTTAAATTACAACAATTGTGTAACTTGTGTAAATTGTGTAATTTATTTTATCTTGCATTTTATATTTAGCACATTCAGTAGAACTTGTAGTAAAAGTAATATTAAAGTTTTCGCCCCAGTTCGAAAGTTCAACCCCAGACGCTAGTGTGTTGTAGATACCTTCAATGACAAGAACAACCGTACACTATGACGCCTGAAGCGATACTGCCGTCTAGCGCGCTTTGCGGGGCTTCAACCCCACCCCGCTACGGGCATGCGCACGAGTAGCGCTCAGCAGTGTTCGCAATTTCCTGTTTTGATTTCCACGAAATTCTAGACTGTGGTTTTTCCTTAAGGACCAGCACTCTGTGATCCATTTTTTTGAAGAACCAATGATCCATTCGAGGACACTGTCCACTAAAGAAGCTGTGGTCTATACGAGTCGTTAATATACAGCTCTCAAATATTAAATATAATAGAAAAACCGATATTATATTATAATATTATATATACGAGGCTATCGTATATGCAATTCACTTGGTTTTTCTATTTTTTCCGTATTCGTTTAGCAAAAAGTACGCTCATAAAATGAATCGTAGGCTATGCGGCAGAATATTAATCGATAAATTATAGATTAAGATGCGACGTTAATGCTTCAATAATGAATGCTATGGCCTGTTACTTTAGTTTATTAAAACTGTCAAACACGATTATTGTATCCCTTTTTTCATTTGATAGAACCGAGCCGATCAAATCGCGTGCCATTTCACTACCCATTGCGCATGAATTGTAAAGAATCCTTAGATGTACAGTTCATGGTAGATACATCGCCTCTAGAGATCATACAATGAAAAACCGAACGTCTATCCCTTTATAAATAATGCAGAGCACGTCAATCAAACATGTCTGCAGTCTGATTCCCCAACCCTTACCAACAGGTAACAATTGTTTCCGCGCTCCCCCTGTACTTAGTAATTTTCTTGAAAAAAAGAGCGCATTCGCGGTACCAGGTGCAAGACATGCAGAGGTGACGAACAAAAGGAATCGGTAAATCAGTAACGCCTCGTACGACCGTTATTCATAGATTTAAATTCACCAGGAATATATCAGAAGTTCTACGTCATAGTCATGCAAGCGGTAAGGTATTCGGACATATCTATCAACTTGACAACGTTCTTCCTGAAGAGCATCGGTCTTTGGTTAGCCGAAGATCGTGTAGAAAAACAACGAATGCAGGTGATGATCGGGTGCACAGTATTCTATATCCTGCTCAGCGCTTTTGTCGAGGGCAGAGATTTGTATTTCACCTGGTTCTACAACGGCGTGAGTGCATCGTGCCGGTTTTTTATTTAAAATAACAAATCAAAGGAGCCTTGCGTACGATCGAATTTATTCGGTTAAAATAATTGCAAACTGGGGTTGGTGTTAAAAATTTGTATCTTCTTTCGTTTTATGGAAAGAAATATTTTGGCTTGTTTTGGACGTATCTGGAGTAATAATACTATACATATACGATAATTAAAAAATGATATAATTTTTCTTTTCTCCTTTACTATTTCTTTTACAGTATCATTTGTTCGTGTAATGCCACGTTAACAGCTTGTGTGGGTTATAAAGAATTATAAATTATGAAACATAAAAAGCAACTTCCTTCCTCCTTAAGCGTGGAAGGATGAATTTAAAATTGATTAGCTTTTCTATTTGGTTGTGGCTTAAAACTTGTGTGATATTGTGGTGCTATGTGTGATAGTGTAGTTTGTGATATTAACAGTAACAATGAAGGAACGCGCTATAGTTATATTAAATAACCTTAATTTTTTTATATTCGAAATTAAAGTACAAAGGTGCATTAGGTGTACGACCGACTCAATTACGTGGATTGTAGATCATATTGTGTTTTTCAGGACACCCTTTATATTCTCGCTAACGTTTTGAGTATTCTAATGAGTGTGATCAAGGTATATGTTGTACTGCTACACAGAACAGAATTTAGGGGTCTGATTAAGTACATGCAGGACAACTTTTGGAATATCCCTTACGATTTTTACGAGACACGAATTTTGAATAATTGCAGAAAAACTTGCATCTTATTTGTCTGCACTGTTACCACTATTGGAGTATGTGCCATGGTTTCCTATATAGTTACACCATTTCTTGGTAAGTAATAGATGCGTTCACTTTCCTTTATGCTTTCCAGTTCGGAGTGGAAATATTTACCAAGATTAAATTAAAAATTAAAGATGAAACGGACTTTCTTTAATGATCCTCAATAATAATTGTTTATCACAAATACTATTGTGGACGAACAATGACGCAAATGTTTTAATTTTCGAAAGCGCTTTTATGAACTTTATGATGATACAATGTTTAACAATTGCTTGTAAATATTTCATCGAACAGTTAACAGATTAACAATAAGCAACACTAGAAATTGAAACGAGTAATAATCTGACCGTGATGGTTCCTATATTTCTAATTTATTTCTCATTCCACCCATTTATTCACGTATAGAAAAATGATCGGTTTGTTATTTGGTCTAGCACATGGTGAGAACAATACATCTGACAATGAAAGAATGCTTCCATTCAATATGTGGCTCAACCTTCCGGTTTCAACGACGCCTTACTATGAGTCAATGTTGCTTTTGCAGGTAATCTAATTGTAAGATTACGGTCGGGCAAAAAAGTATTCATACAGTGAATAATTTCAGTTGCAACTTCATTATTTTGTTGTCAAGACAATTATTCCAATTATTCCTTCACTATTTTGTTGTTAAGACAATTATTCCAAAAACAATACACATGGATATGGAGCACATCAATTACACTTCTACAGAAATCAGGAATAATTGTCTTTAAAATTAATTTTTCAAAGGCTGTGACTTCTGTAAAAAGACCGTTTACAGATTCGTATCCTGCGCATTATAATCTATAACATATGTACATCTATTGAAGCTCGCAATGTCAAAGAAGAGTTGAAATTTGTCGAAAATAATTTTTATATTTTTACAGATTATAAGTGTGTATTACGTCGGAATATGCTACTTTTGCTTCGATAACATATTCTGCATCATGAGCATTCACGTTGCTGGTCAATTTCGTATATTGCAATATAGGTTGACGAAACTTTGTGACGTAGAAAGCCAAGCGTGTGAAAAAGATACGAAGGCATTTTCAAGGCATGCTGACAAAACTTACGAGAAATTAAAGGCTTGCATTCGGCAGCATCAGGCGCTAATCCAATATTGTGAGAAGCTTGAGAACGTGTACAGAATGATTACACTCGGACAAGTTACAATATTCAGTGTACTAATTTGCCTCTTCGGTTATCAAGTACTGTTGGTTAGTATTTCGCATAAATTCCTTAGCTCTATTATTATCATATGCTAAATAAGTACTAATTTCTTATTAATAGATAATTGGTTGTAACTGTTAAATAGAAGGAGGAATATTCTGATACATTTGATCCGTCTATGTTAACTCCGTTTCTACAGTTTTTGTCTAATAGAAATTCTTTCAATGTCGATATTTAATTTTCCTTTTATTACTCCGAACCATATACACAAACGATTAGTCGACAATGATTTTGTTCCTTTCTTTAGACTAAAAATAATACTAGCTTCGATATCTTAATCCTTTGGTTACATTTGTAATTATTCTCACCTTCTACGTACCTCTGACAAAGAAATATTTTTCCACAAACTTCAGTTGTTTACCGCAAAACAATATCAATTTAATTTTACAAATTTTCTGTATCTACAAACGTAATTAAGGAGGATGCGAATTTCTAAAACCATACATCATTCACTGTTGTGATAATTCTGCTTTTATGTAGCAGTTCAAATTAAACAAATTTTGGTTTTCCATAGGCTGCGTGTTCTTTTGCGAGGCGCATAGTGTTTATATGCCTAATATTCGGCGCGATGGGATTACTGTTTATGTTCACCTACAGTTGCGATGCTATAATACAGCAAAGTGGAAACGTTGCACTGGGGGCCTACTCGGCACTCTGGACACTTATGCCAATGAACAAATCTGGAAAGATGTTTCGAAGGGGCCTGATCATGGTCGTGGCTAGGAGTAGACGCGTTTGCTGCTTGACGGCAAACGGATTCTTTCCCGTGTCACTAGAGACCTACACTACTGTAAGGAGATTGTACCTAGTAATGAAATAATCTCTAGAAAGTAACCATTAGTCTGACGAGAATATCTGTCGAATCAGTTAAAGAAAATTTCATTTTAGATTCTATTGTTGGATATTTTGATCAATATTCCCAAAGAAATTCAATTTATTGCTTCACTTTCATTATTGACTCCAATTTCTTTTATTTGTTGTCTTTGATTGATTTTGCAGTGATCATAGATGAATTGTAACTTTAGTTTCAAAATATACTTACAATTAGAGTATATTCATTCCTAAAATAGTCTAGTCTACATTGGTATACATTGTTCGTTTATTTATTACAGATTCTGAGTACTGCTGTGTCGTATTTCACGCTACTGAGTAATCATTTACAAGACCGGTCTGAGTTATAGTCTTAAAATTTTAAGTCCTAGCAAATTTGTACAGATTGAATATTCGATAACATTAGTTTTTGGTCAAGGAATACACATTTACGTCGCTTGTAAAAAAATAATAAAAACAGTTTGTGAATTAACAATAGAGTAAAAAGACAAGCTTTCTCGACAGGTGTGTTCAATCAGCTGGATAGTTTATCCGTTTGGAAAACAAAGTACGAACAAAGCACTTCCGTCTTAGGATCTTCAGTCTTTAGGAACAATACTCATAAAAGAAAAAAAAAAACGGTTTGGTTTTGCATGCTAATAATTCGACGGAAGGAAGTCCTATGAAAATGAAGAAACGATACTAGCAAGGTTTGACACCTGGAAGGTGTGATTCGTTGTACCACATATTGTCAACCGCATTACACTAGAAGAATGTTAATTAGAAACTCAAATTCGCGTATCGAAAGCTATAACCACATGATAACTCACCTTACTTTAAAACACCTTCGTAACTAACATTTCCTCTCACTCAATTCGAATTTATACCTGAAGTAATTGGTGCTGCATCGTTCAAAGATTACAGCGCACTGCACTCTTCGGACACTCTCAAACAACAAAGCTCCGCCACCAATACCACAGACACACATTACCACAGCAGCACAGCACTCCCATGAAGTGGCGTGTACAATTTATCGATCCAATACTTCATTACCTATGCTATTTAAGCTCGAGAACAGCAACTACGGTGTCGTTCGAAATAAGCAGTTCTCTTCAAAGGAAATACGTGAAACGAACGTGACAGGTAACTTTAGGGTGGTCAGATCAATGCGACACGGCGCGACGTTGAATCTGACATCTTTTGTACGGACGATACGCGTAACAAGTCCCTCTAGAATTGGAAATAATAAAGTCCCCTCGTTCGAGGCAGAGTATGGGTTCAAAGGGGAACAGAGATCTTTCTATCGCTGTGACAGCCTTTTATATGAAGATTGTTGGATTTTGGCAGGCAGACAATCATATTGAAGAACGGCGGAGGAAGTTCGCGACGATCTACACTCTCTGTGCACTTTTTATCGCGTTAGCGGTTGAAGTGAGGGATTTCTACTACACCTGGGGTGATTTCGGCGTGAGTGAGGAATCGAATAAGTTTGTGAGATGACAGATTTACTAGTTGAATTAGAAACTGCGGTAATTGAACTGGTGGATATACTTGAATTAAGATTTTGACGCGAAGATCGATGTCCTTAATCTTTTTCTTTTAACAAAGACTTGACAATTATGACTTGCTTATCCCGTTAATGTGTGAAATTTGTCTTGCTTACATTTTTTTAAATTCTTTGTACAATGTGTACGAATGACGGTTTCACTTTGGAAGATCTAAATAAAGGTGTCATAATAGTGAGACACTGTGCAGTGTGATTTTAAACGTTTTTATTTTTAGTATTTGGTTTAACACGTTGATTGCGGGATCTATACGTATATCTGTCGGAATTATGATGTTCTTTATTATCTATGCTGCCCCGCAGTTAACGTGTTAAGTGAAACTATTAGAGTTTAAATACTAATTAGATGTTTATCGGTTATGAGTATCCTTAGTAAGCTGTGTATCCTTAATAATGATTTTAAATAAGAATACTTATTTTTATCGATTTCTTAATACAGAAATGTATTTACATAACTTGCAACCTTGCGAGCCTTGGCATAGGCATACTCAAGATGTTCATATCGCTTGTACATAAAACGCATCTTCACAATTTAGTGACGTACGCGAACAAACATTTTTGGCATTCGGATTACGATCCACACGAGCAAGTACTTTTCGATACTTGCAAACGTACTTGCACCCTTCTCATTTGTATCTTCAACTTTTTCGCCCAAACAACAGTTGCCTTTTACGTAATTAAACCAATTCTTGGTGAGTGTTTCGTACAATCCATTTAAATCCACGACGAAGCAAAATGTTACCAATTAATTGAATACGTTTAACAATTGCAAAGAAGTTCTTACTTCTATGCACCGTTCTTGTGCCTAATAGGTTTTTCAGCGAAAATACATAATTATGTAAATTTAATGAAAAAGTAGTAATTTCAATTTGGAAGAATTCAAATGAAAGGCAGATTCAATTTTATTTGACATTATTTTCTAATGTAGATGGATATGGTTTAAATTTTGTAATATGACTATACATAGAAATACGATTAGTTCTCACTTCTTTTAGAAAATATCGGAAGGAATGAATCAGAGAGAATTCTTCCGTTTAATATGTGGCTGGACTTGCCATTGTCCATGTCACCATACTTCGAAATAACGTTTATTATACAGGTACTATACTCCTTCAATTTTTTTGATCTTCATTGAAATTTTACGATTTTTTCAAAAATTTCACGTCCTGAAGAACGCGGATTACAGATTCGCGGATTACAGATTCAGAATATTAAAATCTATGAGGAACATCTATTGAAAGTTACGAAATCAGATACGTTTTGAGCAGTGTTATTCAATACAGTTAAAATTAATATTTTTCCAGGTACTCTCATTGTATCACGTTGGCGTATGTTATCTCTGTTTCGACAATTTTTTGTGCATTTTAAATTTGCACACTGCCACTCAGTTCCGAATATTGCAACATAGGCTGACAAGTTCAAATAGCCTTATCGACCACGGTAAAACTTATGAAATTACGAGCGAACCAAAATTTGATGCAAACAAATATTATAAGAAGTTTAGGAATTCTATTCAACAGCATCAATCATTGCTAGAATACTGTGAACAGCTTGAAAAAGTGTTCACTTTAATTGTACTTGGACAAGTGGTACTCTTTAGCCTGATGATTTGTCTCGATGGCTACTTGATACTAATGGTTCGTATGTATTATAAAATAGCACAGCAGATTAATATTTTTGTACGCACATCTAAATACTTATATAGGGTGGCGCGCTAAATCTGACCGTCTTGAATATTTCCGTTATTTGTAATAATGTGAAAAGATATTATATATTATAAAAGTTGCATGGTTTAGACGGGGACATCTGTTATAGAAATATTTGCTGTGTGTGTGGAAGCATGGGGAGATTTCCAGAAAATCTCTATTTCTTTAAATGGGATGCTGTATTTTTTTATTTTTATTCTGTATACATATATATATATTTTACACATTCAGATCCTGTCTATGCAAACAGTACACCGTAATTCTTGCTAGAAATTAGTTGTGGGTGGCTTTGGAGTTATTATTATTACACATTTTATTTGCCAGAACAATGGCTATCGCGATCTGATTCGCGCTTGTTTCCACACGCACAGATTTCCTATGGCATTTTTCCACCGTTGCATTATTGCATTTGCAATATAACTTTGACAGGCAGACGCTCCTGCTACACTACGCCTCACGTTTTGTTTCCATATTACCGGTTGCATGGTTCAACTCTTGATGTTCACTTATAGCTGCGACACTTTAATTCGGGAAAGTTCAAACGTCGCTAGAGCGGCGTACGCAAGTATGTGGACACTCTTGCCAATGAACAAAGATGGAAAGATGGTACGGGACGACTTGGCACTTGTTATTATGAGATCTCAATCACCTTGTTGTCTAACAGCTGGTGGATTCTTTGCTGTATCGCTGGAGACGTACACTACGGTAAATAGTTTTGTTGACATCCTTTTACCAACTTTAAGGTAGATACACCGTGTATTTTGTCAGATAAGTCGAAAATTTAAATCGCACAATAAATTTATATGTTTTCTATCTTTGTTATAGGTTTTGAGTACTGCGGTGTCATATTTCACTTTACTAACCCAGTACTAAGAAAGAAAGAACGAGTTCTGTAAACCAAATAATAAATCATTTATTTTGTGGAAAAAAGCGTGACGTGTCTCATTGTCAGGTATTATAGAAAAACTACTTTTCCACGATAGCAGGTCTATCCAAAGATTTCCTAATTAAAGGCACATCTCCAAGGGGAAATTAAAATATGTATGAGCATGCGATGGCTTCCCAAAGAATGCCTGCTTTACAGCACCCATGATATTTACAATATGGCAATCTTAGACGCTCCGAAACCTTGAATTTCCTGCCAGTATATTTTAGGTAACAAGTCTAGGAAAATGTTAAAATAGTTCGCGATAATGTTTGATTGCGCGACTAAATAATAAAACAGATCTGATCAAAAAATACAAACGGAGCCTACCTAACTTTCATAATGAGCATAGGAAATACCAAAATGAAGAAACTCTTACAATGAAGAAACGATACTAGCAATGTATTGACAGCTGGAAGACGAGTTTCGTTATGCCAAAAATTGTCAACAGCATTACACTAGAAGAATGTTAATTAAAAACTCAAATTCGCGTATCGAAGGCTGCAAACACATGATAACTCACCTACTCCGTTTGTTTCTAAAACACGTTCCAAGTGACTGTCTTTCTGTTCCAATTATTTATGGTCCCCTTTTACCGTTCGGTCAGAAATATCGGAAAGTACATTCGCACAGTTCAAACGGTTTAAAAGTAAAACTCTAAAAACACATTCGTACCTAACATTTCCTCTCACTCAATTCGAAGTTATACTTCAAGCAATTGGTTCTGGATCGCTCAAAGATTATAGCGCACTGCACTCTTCGGACCCTCTCGAACAACAAAGCTCCACCACCCATAGCTACATATTACCACACCAGTACAATTGGCACCCCCATGAAGTGGCGTGCATAATTCATCGACCCAATACTTCATTCCCTATGCTTTTTAAGCTCCAGAACAGCAATTACGTTGACGTTTGAAATACCCAGTTCTCTTCAAAGAAAATACGTGAATGACACGTGACAGGTGACAGAAGGTCGTCAGATCAATGCGACGCGTCGCGACGTTGAATTTGTCGTCTTTTGTACGGACGATACGCGTAACAAGTCCCTCTAGAATTGGAAATAAAAAAATCCGCTCGTTCGAGGCAGAGTATGGTTTCGAAGGGGAACAGAGACTTTTCTATCACTGTGACAGCGTTTTATATGAAGATCGTTGGATTTTGGCAGGCGGACAATTATATGGAGGAACGCCTGAGGAAGTTCGCGACCATCTACACTTTCTGTGCACTTTTTATCGCGTTGGCGGTTGAAGTGAGGGATTTTTACTACACCTGGGGAGATTTCGGCGTGAGTGGGGAATCGAATAAGTTTGTGAAATGAAAGATTTACTAGTTGAATTAGAAATGCGGTAGTTGAACTGATGGATATATTTGAATTAAGATTTTGAGGCGACGAATGATCTCATTAATTTTTTTCTTTTAACAAAGACTTCATAATTGAGGATTGCATGTCCCATTAGTGCGTGAATTATGTCTTCTTTACATTTCCTCAAATTCTTTGTGCAATGAGTAACGGTTTCAGTTTGGAAGCTCAAAATAACGGTGTTATAATAATTAGACACTGTGTTTTATGATTTTAAACGTTTATATTTCTAGTATCTTATTTAACACGTTGATTGCGGGATCTATACGTATATCGATCGGAATTATGATGTTCTTTGTTATCTATGCTGCCCCACAGTTAACGTGCTAAGTGCAACAATTAGAGTTTAAATACTAATTACATGTTTATCGGTCATGATTATCCTTAGTAAGCTCTGTATCCTTAATAATGATTTTAAATAAGAGAACTTATTTTTTTTCGATTTCTTAACACAGAAATGCATTTACATAACTTGCAACCTTGCCAGCCTTGGCATAGGCATACTCAAGATGTTCATATCGCTTGTGCATAAAACGGATCTTCGCAATTTATTAACGTACGCCAACGAACATTTTTGGAATTCGGATTACGATCCACATGAGCAAGTACTTTTCGATACTTGCAAACGTACTTGCACCCTTCTCATTTGTATCTTCAATTTTTTCGCTCAAACGACACTTGCCTTTTACGTAATCAAACCAATTCTTGGTGAGTTTTTCGTATAATCCATTTAAATCCACGACGAAGCAAAATGTTACCAACCAATTAAATTCGTATAACAATTGCAACCAAGTTCTTATTTCTATGCTCTGCTCTTGTGCTTCATAGGTTTTTCAGCGAAAATTTATAATTATGTAAATTTAATGAAAAAGTAGTAATTTTAATTTGGAAGAATCGCATGAATGGCAGATTCAATTTTATTTGACATTATTTTCTAATGTAGATGGATATTGTTGAAATTTTGTAATTTGACTATAGAAATATGATTAGTTCACACTTCTTTTAGATAACATTGGAAGGAATGAATCAGAGAGAATTCTTCCGTTTAATATGTGGCTCGACTTGCCATTGTCCACGTCACCTTACTTTGAAATAGCGTTTACTATACAGGTAATATAATTTCTTCACTTTTGAAATAGGACTTGTTTATTTGGTAATATCGTTAAGGGGTGAAAAGTATATTTTCCTCTGATTTCTTATTGAAATTTTGCGATTTTTTCAAAAATTGTACGTCCTGAAGAACTCGAAATGCAGATTCATATTCAGAACATTAAAATCTATGTAAAGTGTCTATTCAATATTACGGAATCAGATTCGTTTTGAGCAGTGTTATTCAATAAAGTTAAAATTAATATTTTTCCAGGTATTCTTGTTGTATCATGTTGGCGTATGTTATCTTTGTTTCGACAATTTTTTGTTCATTTTAAATTTGCACACTGCAACTCAGTTCCGAATATTGCAACATAGGCTGACAAGTTCATGTAGCCTCATCGACCGCGGTAAAAATTATGAAATTACGAGCAAACCAAAATGCGATACAAACCAATATTATACGAAGTTTAGGAATTCTATTCAACAGCATCAATCATTGCTAGAATACTGTGAACAGCTTGAAAATGTATTCACTTTAATTGTACTTGGACAAGTGATACTCTTTAGCCTGATGATTTGTCTCGATGGCTACTTGATACTAATGGTTAGTATGTATTATAAAATAGCACAGCAAATTAATATTTTTATATGCACATCTAAATACTTATACAGTCATTATTACATCTTGAATATTTCCGTTATTTGCAATAATATGAAAAATATTGTATATTATAAAAGTTGCATGGTTTTAAGGGGGACATTTTATAATAAAAATATTTGTGTGTGGGTGGAAGCATGGAGGAGATTTCCAGGACATCTCTATTTCTTTAAAAGGGATGCTGTATTGTGTTATTTTTATTCTGTATACATATGTATATCAGATAGTGTCTATGCAAACTGTACACCGTAATTCTTGCTTGAAATAAGTTGTGCGTGATTTTGGACTTATTATTATTACACATTTTGTTTGCCAGAACAATAGCTACAAACACACAGCAAATAAAATGTCGCATACGCTTTCGAATGACACCCGCGTGGATCAGGACGAAATTTGGTGGCTGTCAATGGATGATATAGTAAATCTGAAATATAAAATCTGAGCTTGTAACACTGTATTCGAAAGATACAGCTCCTTGTATACAGCATGATATTCACGCCAGTAGATTCCAGAGAGATACCGTGGCCTATTCATTTCGGTGAGAAAGAAGTGTTTATCTAAAGATCTAAAGCGATCTGTCAATGAAGGGCCTACTGCAGCGGAAACGGCTGTGTGGACCGCAACTAGTGGTAACATCCGGAAATGGGATTCAGAACAATTTTTTTTTCCTTTACCATAATGTTGGTTAGAACTTCGTTTTTGAATCATTAACGAAACACACTTTGGCCATTGTGCCGACCCCGACCTTTCTTAACAATTTTTAACACCTGACGCCCGTCTCGGCGATCGGTACATATCTGATTCGCGCTTGTTTCCACACGCACAGATTTCCTATGGCATTTTTCCACCGTTGCATTATTACATTTGCAATGTAACTCTGACAGGCAGACGCTCCTCCTACACTTCGCCTCACGTTTTTGTCCCATATTACCGATTGCATGGTTCAACTCTTGATGTTCACTTATAGCTGCGACACTTTAATTCGTGAGAGTTCAAACGTCGCTAGAGCGGCGTACGAAAGTATGTGGACACTCTTACCAATGAACAAAGATGGGATGATGGTACGGGACGATTTGGTACTTGTTATTATGAGATCACAAGCACCTTGTTGTCTAACAGCTGGTGGATTCTTTGTTGTATCGCTGGAGACGTACACTACGGTAAATAGTTTTGACGTCCTTGTGTCGAACTTCTATACATGCACCAAAATTAAGTTCGATACATCGTGTATTTTGTGAGGTAGGTCGAAAATACCAATCGCACTATAAAATTATATGTTTTCTATCTTTGTTATAGGTTTTGAGTACTGCGGTGTCATATTTCACTTTGCTAACCCACTACTAAGATAGAAGAAGAGAGTTATGTAAACCAAATAGTAGAACGTTTATTTTGTGGAAAAAAGCGCGACGTGTCTCACTGGATTGTATTATAGAAAAACTACTTTTCTACGCTAGCAAATCTAGCCAAAGATTTCATAATAAAGGGCACTTCTCCAAGGGGAAATTAAAATATGTATGGGCAATCTTAGACGCTCCGGAACCTCGAATTTCCTTACAATATATTTTAGATAAGAAGTCTAGGAAAATGTTCAAATAGTTCGCGATAATGTTTGATTGCGCGACTAAATAATCAAAATGATCTGACAAGCACCCCTACAAAATGAATAAAAAAATCTTGAATAAAGTTTAAACAAAAAGCTCGCACACAAGGAAAGATTATTTATATTACACATGTGAATAAAACTTATTCCATGTAAAAATTGATTTCAAAATTGTTTTCGTTCACATAAAATGTACAACTAATATTATACATTAGCATATTATTGTAATATAAATGTGTATATAAAAGCTTGCTGTAACATTTAAATAAATATAAAATTCGCAACTAGCACGGCGGATTACTATAGAATTATATGTGAATTTGTAACTAAAGAATGACACGACGGAACAAAAAAGTATTCGAGTCACAATGATTTAATATCAAATTAAGTAACAATAAACTAAATGAAGGGTAAAAAACCTAATATCGCTATCACGCAAGAGAAAAATATAATTACTCGATACGACGGCCACGATACAACTGGCACCTCGCGCTCTAGGACGTTGTTTGCTGAAGAGTGGGGTATTCGAAGAGAAGGGGAACTGCGCAGAATGTGGCGCACGAAATTTGTACAGGTAACAGGTCCTTACACGATCAATATAGAGGTAATTCACCTGAGTTTGGATGCTGAATTATTTTCGAAATCGTTAATTAAATTAAATCGTTCGATTAGACAGCATTGCAGTCACAAAGTTTCACTTTTCACAAATTTTACCAGCAGCAATAACCATGTTGAAATCACTGACAATCTCTTCACCCTCAATTAAATAGTTAAAGACCACCTTCGACCTCAAGTGCACCAAGCGAAACTAACAATGAACACAAATCCCTGCTATGGTTTCTGTACTCCTTCACTTTTCCTAAAACCCCTACCATCTACCGTCGCAGGTTCTACGGATGGCACGGAGAATACTTTGATAAACTTCGTGTTGCTCCTTCGTTCGCGATGCTACTAATTTTTCCCCTCGACAACGCTAGAATCGATACGTGTCGAGCAATCGTTTGTACTCTTTCCACAAAGGTGCAAAAATTACACCATCTACGACCCCGTGTATAATTGATCAGATGACACATTTTCTATTCCCTTATGCTGTGTCACCCCTACTTCCATAGAGAGCACACGCATAAAGAAAGCCAATGTTACAAAGGATCAAAGTAATGTCACATCTAACGACGCTTCTGTTCAGAACTGATAAATTGAAGTAGAGTGAAAGAACCATCATGGAAACGGAAAATTACAGGGACCTGTCTATCACTATTGTAAAATTTCTGTTGCATGTCACAGGCATCGGTGTGACCAATAACAGCGAAGAGGAACGCCGAAGAAGATACATTCTATTGCACAACTACATTGTCATCGCTTTCGCTATATATTTGAGCGTGACGGATATTTTTCACTCTTTCCATAATTTAGGCGTAAGTATTTAGTATTTGGATTCAATTATATGCATGTATGTTCAGGGTGTAAGGAAATTGTTTATCACGACTGTCAGTGTCAGACTCTACGCGTTTGGACCGACGGTGATCAGCTGAAGAAATATTGCCGCGATATTGTTCGTAACAATAAAAGTTCGCGTTAAAATTTGTTTACCATACGTCGCAAATGCACCGTTTGTTGAATATAAATTGTTCAAGTTTGGGTGCAAATAAGATTGTGTGGGTCATACAGGGTGCGTCGCGTTGCACCCTTTATGCACAAGCCCCCATGGTGGCACGTTTAACGTGGACGGCCACCCCACACAAGCACAATCTGCAAAGGGACAGAGTAATACTATAATAAGGAACTATAGTATACGTATTTAGAATATAGAATATATTGGATATAGAAGGATATATGTATAAGGATATAGAAAAACCCACTTGGGGTAAAACGAAACGTCTGTGTAGATCTCATTAGCATCCTGCCGACTTTATTTATCGGCCAAATAGAAAATAATTCCCGTCGCAGTAGGGATATTGGTGCACACACATTACCTGAACAAATCGTACTTCGGCATGTGGTAACAGATTAGCGTAAAACACCATTGTTATTTTATCACGAGTTGTTACACGCATTGATGTATTGCAATTAATATTCGTAGTCTGCGATTAAGTGTATACTAATCGCGTACAAATGGACTGTGCGGCATTGCGCGGATATAAATTGAGATCTACAATACTCGGATGAGGAAAATTATTTCGGAGTACGGTGTCTCGGTTAAGGACAGATTGATCCGCATTTCGAGTGGAGGTACTCTGTCGAATTGTTTCTTCCAAGGTTTACTGAGGCAGTCAAAAGTACGATGTACGTAGTGTGCAAGGGTAATTCATATTTCTGGTTCTGCGTACAATACTTTTCCCTAATTATTTTCGACTTCATTTGCGCAAAGCAAGTCATGAAAATGAATCTAGAAATTTGTCGAACGATCCAGCGCTATACATATTTCTATACATTATCGCTACTTGATATTTGAACAATTTCTATTAAGGCTGGCTATTATAAGAAAAATCCATTTTCGTACGTAACATGTACCAAGTAATATCTTGATATCCATTTATTGCAGCACTGCCTCTTTGCGACTATCAATTTGTTATGCATTATATTGGTATTCGTGAAAATTTCAATATTGGTCGCTAAGAGAACGAAATTTTTGGACATACATTCCCACGCTAACCGAAACTTTTGGCACTTGAAGTACGATAAAGATGAAAGGAAGCTTCTGATGGGTTGTCAATGGTTCTGCACAGCGTGGATGATAACTATATGTTTCTTTTCGCAATCATCTTTGTGTGGTTACGTTCTTACACCTCTCTGGAGTGAGTAATTTCTGTTTATAAACATATTAAAAGGAAATATTTTTCTAATTTCACCATTGAACAGTAAATTAAGTTTTTTCATTAAAAAAGCATACAGTGGCCGACATTTACATACGTAAAATCGTCTTTTAATTTTTATTAAATGCCCTGTGAAGCTTACACAATTACGATAGCTCCATTTTTGCAAAATTTGAACCTTCCTTTATTACCTAACAGTAAAATTTGTATTTATTCCCTACACTTTAATAGTTTATGAATACTTTGTCTTAACGAGTGGTTTTTAGGACAGAACTTAGGTCATTTACTTACGTACATGCAAGAAATGCTTATTTATTCTAATCGTTATCCTTGTATTACAATTGTCATTTTTAATATTTAGTAGAGAAAGCTTTTTGCCGCAAAACAACTGCACATCTGCACGACATGGAATAGATTAATCCCATACATCTTATCGATGGGAATTGAGTTCTACGCTTCCTGTATATTAAAAATAATTAGGGAAAAGTATTGTACGACGAATCAGAAGTATCAATTTTCCAATTCGCACTACGAACATCGTACTTTTGTCTGCCTCAGTAAACCATGGAAGAAACAAATCGGACAGAGTACTTCCATTCGAAATGTGGGTCAATCTGCCCTTATACGAGTCACCGTATTTCGAAATAATGTTCTCCATCCAGGTATTGTACATCCGAATTAATGTCCGCGCAGTGTCACATGGTCCATTTATGAGTAATATATATTTAATCGCAGAGTACGAATAACAAGGTAATTGTATAGAAAACTGACGCCATATTGAATTCTTTTTTTTCAATTTTGAACCAGTTTTGGTTTTCTTCAATATATTCAAAAATCATTGAAATCTAAGGTGGCGTCAGCCTTCTAAATAATTACCAATAATAATTACAATTATCAATGCGTGTGGTAGCTCGTGATAACGTCAAGATGGTATTTTACGCTAATCTGTTATGGTATACAATAGTACTATTTATTCAGGTAATGTGCGTGTACCAAATTGGCGCGGCCTATCTGGCAAACGACACATTCATGTGCTTGATGAACATGCACATCATTTGCCAATTTCGCATACTCCAGCATAGATTATGCAATCTATGGGTAGTAGCCAAGAAGCAAAGTGGTACGATGAATTACGAGGACAAGTGTTACAAAGCACTGAAGGAATGCATTCGACAACATGAGTCGTTAATCCAATTCTGCAAACAGATGGAAAACATATACACGTTCGTGATCCTCAGTCATATGGTCATATTTAGCTTGCTGATGTGTCTTGACACATTCGAGGTGCTTGTGGTACGTGTTTAAAATCAATGCACTTTTTAATGAAATCGAAAGAACTGATCGGTTTGAATTCCTTAGTAAACGAATTTTACTTTGCCTCTTATGTTATCGTTAGAAATGCAATTTGTTGTCGTATGCAATTCTCTTATTCTGTTCTACTTTCAATTACATCTAATACGAGGTACTCGTTGATTCGGTGTTATTATTATACAATTAATTTGCACCAAGATTGTGATATTCATAATATTCAAAGTCGTAGAAAGCCCCCGTTGTTTTTGGAAAATATCTTTGTTTTTAACGCTGCATTGAAACATTCATCGCATTTTACGTGTAATAATTAATAGATTCATAAGAAATTTATGAATATAGGCAGATATACCTACTGCGCAACGAATTACTTTCGGTTTTCACATGGTCGGCAGTTTCGTCCACATAGTTTTCTTCACGTACACTTGCGATGGGTTGATCGAAGAAAGCTTGAATATTAATATTGCCACGTATTCTGGAGATTGGACTATTTTGCCGATAAATAAAGTCGGCAGGATGCTAAGGAGAGATATGCAGATAATGATAATGAGATCTGCTCGGCCGTGTGGCTTAACAGCTGGTGGGTTCTTTCCTATATCCTTAGCAACTTCTACTACGGTACGCCCTTTATTATTTTTATAATCTAGGTTACTGCTGAAATTATAGTTTAGACAAAATATTGTGCTAGATGCTTGTACACAGATGTATGCATATGCATATAAAGGATAAGGTCATTGCTGTACAATCGAAATATTTGTAATATTCTTATTAACAACCAGAAATTTTAGTTTTTAGTATACAAAATTTGAGCCCTACTTTGAACCTTGTAAAATTTGATTCCAATACCAAACTGAACTAATACTGAACCATTACAGCTTGCCAGTTCTACAATGTCATATTTTACGCTCATGAGGGAGTCGTCAATGAGATCGTAGAATGAATAATTGATCGACGATTGTATGCATCTATGAAACAACAAACCATATTTGCATGTAAACCATATAGTAACTGTCGTAGCAGTTAATGTTTAAAAAGTTGTAAGAGTGAAAGTAAATGAATTATTACGCGTAGAAAAAGTAATGTTTACTTTAAAAAATCATTCAATTCCCAATAATACACTTGGTAAACGAAAGCCTGATTATTATTAATATAGTGATTATTATCCTGCAATTGTGATAGAATTGGTTACGGGGTAGCTCATCGTGAAAAAGAAGTCGAAAATCGACACAAAAATTTTGTTACTGCACTTGGAGGAACTCGATCTCTTCGAACTTATTTTCCGTACATGTGCCATGGCGTATCGCATAGCAAATGAAATTTTAAATTAGGGAAATATTATCACGTAATATACCGACGACCAAAGTTACTCAGAAAAGTGTATCGGAAGATTTTTCATGAAGATTTTCTTTTCTTTCCTTTCCTCAAAGCCCTTCTACAATTATAAAGAAAACCATTACCTTATAGTAACCCTCGGTAGTAACAAAGAGCGTTCACCTTTCGTATTCGTTGAGGGTTCGAGGTGTAGGTGCTGTCGAGTTATATTCAAAGTGTGAGCGAATTTAAAGAGTGGAACTTAGGAGACTGAAATACGGTGAAAAAAATATTTTGCCTGGGAGTAGGATGAAAATCAAAGGATTGGCACTAAACTTCCTAGCAATGGATAAGTCGACAATCCGTCTTTATTTTACTGTGAATTGTATCTCAACTTTTCATTGACCAAGTCAACTACACCTTTGCTACTGCTGCAATAGGTCTCAGCTTGTGTTTGTCCCGACACTGGTCCACAAGTACAAAGGAGCCACGTGTCGTTTCCAGCAAAATTCACAGTGTGCAATCACTTGTGGGACTATAATATTTCCTCTCAGAGACACAAGGATCGATAGACGAAAATTAGATGGTCCTTGAACAAAAGGTGCGAAATGATGGTGCTTCCAAACCCTGTATAATTTATCAAACGGACGCGGACGCCTTGTGCTTTGTGCTCAAACTAGTATATGGCTGTGTTTTTTGTGAACCTGTGCTAACGTTGCGATGACTTTCCATGCCAACCAGTTAGCCCATAGATCATTAATAATTCCGCAGGCAATGTGCGTGTACCAAGTCGGCGCTTCCTATATAGCCAGCGACGTCTTTTTGTGCGTGATGATCATGCACGCCATATGCCACATTCGCATACTGCAGCAGAAGCTACGGAATCTATGGAAAGCCGCCGAGGAACAAACTGGCTTCCTCGATTACGGAGACAACTGTTACGCGGCGATTAAAAAATGCATCCAACAATATCAGTCGTTGATCGCATTCTGTGAAAAACTGGAGGACGTGTATAGCTTCGTGATTTTAGGACACATGGTGATCTTCAGCTTGCTGATGTGTCTCGATACGTTTCAGATGTTACTGGTACGTATGTACGATTGATTGAATGGAGGAACCAATCGAAAATATCGCCATCAATTCTGAATTATTTTTATATAAAGAATTCCCTCCTTTCGATGTGCTACACGGATAATTTATTTATATATTATTAGTATACGGGTTTTAACCCTTTGGTAAACAAAAAACGTGTGCATTCTCTGTCCAGGGAAACATACCTACTGTGACAAGAATTATTTTCATTTTCCACATGGTGGGCAGATTCGTCCACGTAGTTTTCTTCAACTACACTTGTCACAGTTTGATGGAAGAAAGGAGAAACGTTAGCTTTGCGACATATTTCGGGTGGTGGACCATTTTGCCGATGAACAATGCTGGTAAGATGCTAAGGAAGGATATTCAAATAATAATAATGAGATCATTGCGACCATGTTGCTTGACTGCTGGGGGATACTTTCCTGTATCCTTAGAAACTTCTACTGCGGTATGTCTATTGTCTCTGTAATCTATTATACACTGTACTTTCAATATAAAGCAGTATGAAATGTTCGGCAAAATGATTGAAATATGTTTTTATAAATCGTAGTACAATGGTGTGTGGAAAATTGGTTGACAATGTTTCCTTAATTTTACAAATATTAAATCTCTTGTCAATGGTCCATTAATTCGGACTCAATAATTTAATCAAAATTATATAATAGTTCGTTTAGAGGCTTATAAATTGTTGTCGTAATTGTTTGTCGTGTCAAACTAAACCAATATTAAACCGTTGCAGCTTATCAGTTCTACAGTGTCATACTTCACGCTTATGAGGGAATCGTCTATGAAATCAGAAGATGGATAATCGAGCACTCATATATACTATATATGTAGCTTTGACTCAAGGAAATCTTGTTTCCAAGTAAATGTTTGTAATTGTGTTTCAATGGATACGCGAATAAAAGCGAATGTACATTTGCGTACAACGAAGATAAAATTTAATTGAAAATGGAATATGCGAGGCGATAGAACGAACTTTCGAAATTCTAACCCAAATTATGACGGTAAATTACGCTAACAATTAACAATGCCAATAGTAACATTCAATTCAATGAACACTGTCGCATGTACAAAACATGTCTGTAAAAAGTAAACTGTACCTTTTCGGAATTATACAAATAGATATAACAATTATTCACCGCTGTGAACTGCTATGTCCTCTTTCCTCAACCGACGTCTCATGGTGACACGGTCATTGCAAATTGTCAAAAGTGTGCACATTATTTCGTAGATGCTTTCTATTTTTTAAACAAAAAAGAAACATCTGCACATTTCTACGAAAACTCAAACCGGCAAAATTCGTTGCACCTTAACTTTCACGCCACAAGTAACAGCTGCACTAATAAGTCTTTAACAACCAGCAATAAGGAATCCAGTCGAACATTTCCACCGTCTATACCTAATGTAAGTGGTCGCACTTCTTACTTCGTGCGCCTTCATAGGTACCGTAAGTTCTTTGTATCGCATCTTGTCTGTGCGCCCCACGAGACCACTTAAATCATGAATAGTGTACTGCGGATTACAAAGTAAGGCTGACGTTTCACACGAGGCCAAGCTGCAGAAAAGACAGGCGTGCAATCATGATAGGTGCCTGTGGGGATCGATAGACTAAAGAGCCGCGACGATCAAAGAGATTGTGCCCGACACTTGGTGAAAATCGAAAGGAAAGTGTCAGTGTAAAGTGTCTTTACCTTTCGCTACCCCGCACTCGCCATGGGTTTCGCGCAAGGCAAAGACATCTCGATTGCCTGGACGTGTTTCCTGTTGAAAATCGTCGGGCTGTGGTTGGCGGCTGATAAAGCCGAGCAACGTCGTCGACATTTCACGTTGTCTTATACGATCGGCGCTATCTCAATCGCCACGTGTATCGCAATCAGAGATATTTACTTTTCTTGGGGGAATTTTAGCGTGAGTGCTTGAATGTTTCATTGTTATTACACAAAATAATACGTAGATCGCTTCAAAGGATGTCGAAATTGAAACCTTTATGAAACGAGGTAAAATGTCTATTTGGAAGCTAATGGTAGGATGAAGGATTATTTTGTGTTTTATATACAGTAGAATCAATCGGATGTAAAATGGATATTTGAAAAAAGAAAATGGGGGGCACGGTGTCCTGAAATCGAATGCTGTTCTACAATTGTGTGATTCCAGGATTGCGTTTATATCGCTTGCAATATTTCATACCTGATGATCGTCTTCTTTAAAATTGCTGTCTTGTATGCGCACAGGACAGAGTTCTACAGTTTAATTACATTCACGCAGAATAATTTCTGGCATTCGAACTATGATTACCAAGAGAGGATAATTGTAGAGGACTGCGCGCACACGTGTGCCATTTTTATCGTTGTTCTTAGTTTCTGCGCTCAAGGCACATGCGCTGGTTACATGGTGACTCCGATTTTGGGTAAATTGTTCTTTTCAAATGTTGCAGGAGTGCATTTCAATAGGTTTACAAAGGGGAATATAAGTATGAAACACTATTCTCCCATGACCTTTTTTGGTTTTCAATTTATTTGTGGCATTCGAACCGTTTTTCGTGACTTGCCCACTGATTTATGCAATATTTTCTACTATACTTTGTTTATGTGACAGTCGAACACTTCAATTTATTACTTATTGAACATATGTACGTTCCATACGCGGCTTTGGTTTAATGTTTATAACGGTTCTTTTGTTTGTTTGTTTGTTTGTTTGTATCAAACTTAATGTACGTAAAGTGATGGATTCTTCCTTAGCGAATATTGGGAAAAATCAATCCGAAAGGATATTACCGTTCAATATGTGGGTAGATTTTCCAACTGGAATGTCACCCTACTTTGAGGTGTTTTTTAGTATACAGGTACGGACATTTCCCATAATGTATTTAAATACAATTAATTTTAATTTGTAGTCCTAGCAAAGCTATGCTTAATGTATCAAGCTTTGAAAAGGAATGGAAATTAAAACAGAGATTAACCAGTACGCTTTTATCTGTATAGATACTCTGTGTATATCACGTCGGCGTGTGTTACATATGCTTTGACAATTTTCTATGCCTCGTATGCCTACACGTGGCCAGTCAGTTTCGTATACTGCAGAGCCGATTGCTGGATTTGAATTATGTGCTGTCGAAACGAATAGATCATGGAGATTCTGATACAGATACTTCAAGTTACACTAGCCAGTTCAACAATAAATTGAAGAGCTGTGTGCAACTCCATCAGGCGCTCACCGGGTATTGCAAAAGGTTGGAGCACATATTTACGTTGATAGTGCTCGGCCAGGTGCTGTTCCTGGCTCTGGTATTGTGCCTCGTGGGATACCAACTGCTTCTGGTTTGTACCAGCATATTCCAAGCGAAACGTGCGTTCCCTCGCGTTGTAATTGTCAGCGGATCGCTGCAGCATTACTGTTTCACCCTCGATGAATGTTTTATGTTCTATTGGCTGCTAATGAAACCATCGAATATTTTTTAGAACATTAGAGCTAACACGTTCAGTTACAATCATTGACCGGACCTTACTTTTACGTACGAAAATATCTGCTTTCTCGATTGTTAATATGTTTATCGTACTGTACCCAATGTTTTATTTATAAATTGTCTCTCATATAAGAAACAGCATTTTTGACATTTCTATTTTTATGGTGTTAACGTGTACTAAGCTGTTCTCATGTATTCTTTTTTGTGTCTATGTAGGCAGAAACTCCTCCTTCAAGAAACGTTAGTTTGGTTCTCAACTTCTTAGGTACTATGTGCCAACTTTTGATGTTCACGTACAGTTGTGACGGTTTAATTAGTCAAAGCACTAACGTTGGGAGGGCTATACTGTCAACCCCTTGGACAAATTTACCGATGGATCGAATCGGCAGGACTGTGCGGAAACATGTGATGATTATTATTATGAGAACCAACAAGAATTGTGGCCTAACAGCTGGCGGATTTTTTCCCGTTTCTCTGGAAACATATACTGGGGTAATCAATAAATGTAAATTTATTCCAGCAAAATGAAATTTGATTAACTTAATACATATCTGTGAGATTATACTGAATAAGGGAAACGCGCGTTACAGATGAATTATCTTTAATTAATTCACAACGCTATACTCTCTTATAATAGTAGTCCACCCCGTGTATAACTTTTTATACATATGTACGTATCATGCGCGATACGTACATTTTGCTAGAATAACACATACTAAGAGTAAATAATAATTGTTGTATTTCAGGTTCTTAGTACTGCAATGTCATATTTTACTCTACTGAGGCAGTCGTCCCTGAAGTTAACGAATACATAAAGATCTTTCTAAATTTATATTTGTATTTGTTGTACAATTTTATAACTAATAATTGTAACACAGTCACCAATTCATCATATCAAGTCTCTCGAGTTGCATTTTAACCATTTGTGTCTAGCTTCCTGGCATCCGACTATTTAGCAAATAAATATATACCATCAACACCACAACCATAGCCTTGCTTCGTGCACCTCAATTCGTTTCCACGTGACACGTTTACAATTACTTTTGTAACGAGGCGGTGTAATAAGTTTTTGAAGCTCATCGCATTTCGTCATCGCATGCTCATCGCATTTATATAGTGTAAATGTTGCACCTAATTTTTCTGTGTTTAGTTTACATGTTTGTTTTAATTATGCAGATTCTGAGTACAGCTGCATCCTATTTTACGTTGCTGAGAAATCACTTGGAAGAGGGCTAACGTCAGTATCTAGAGAATTTTTGATACTGGATAAACGGTATACGTTTATGTTTGTTGAAAGATAGAATAAAGACAGCTACCAATAACCAATATTACTTACTTTTAACAATTCATTGTCCTTTGTTCACATTAGTTAGCAAATCTTGACACTAATATTCATAAAAACAATCTACAATGGCTTGCAGTACGATTTCTTAGTGCGCCAATTGAATACCCTGATGTTACACGTGCACATGAAGTCTCTTGCACTAACAACAGAACTACACATCTGTATGCGAAAGAATGACGCGGAGAATACATTGCTTTGATAAACTTCTTACTACCTCTTGGTTCGCGATGATACTAATTTTTTCCCTCGGCAAAGCTCGGATCGATACGTGTCAAGCAATCGTTTGTACTCCTTCCGCAAAGGTGTAAAAATTACGCCACCTACGACGCGTGTATAATTGATCAAATGTCACATTTTATATTCCCTTACGCTGTGTCACCCCTACTTCCCAAGAGAGCACACACATAAAAAAAGACCAGTGTCTCAAAGGATCAAAGTAATGTCACATCTAACGAAGTTGCTGTTACACGCCGGCCAGTCGTTTCAGAACTAAGAAATTGAAGTCGAGTCAAAGAACCGGCATGGAAACGGAAGATTACAGGGACTTGTCCATCACCATTGTAAAGTTTCTGCTGCATCTATCAGGTCTCGGTGTGACCAAGAATAGCGAAGAGGATCGTCGAAGAAGATACATTTTATTGCACAACTATATTGTCATCGCTTTCGCTATATATTTGAGCGTGACGGATATTTTTCACTCTTTCCATAATTTAGGCGTAAGTATTTAGTATTTGAGTATTTTTTAGTATTTGAACAATTTCTATTAAGCCTGGCCCCTGGTAAAAAAAATTCCATTGTCGCACGTAACATGTACCAAGTAATGTCTTGATATCCATTTATTGCAGCACTGCCTGTTTGCGACTATCAATTTGTTATGCATTATATTGGTATTCGTCAAAACTTCGATAATAGTCGTTAACAGGACGAAATTTTTGGATATACATTTCTACGCTGCCCGCAATTTTTGGCACTTGAATTACGATAAAGAGGAAAGGAAGCTTCTAATGGGCTGTCAATGGTTCTGCACAGTGTGGATGATAACAATGTGCTGCTTTTCGCAAGCATCTTTGTCCGGTTACGTACTTACACCTGTCTGGAGTGAGTAATGTTCGTTCATAAACATATTAAATAGAAATGTAATAGTTTTATAAATAAAGAATCATTTCATAATTCAATGGTTAATTAAGTTTGTGCATAAAAATTACATATGCATATATTTCATTGAAATGCCTTGTTTATGCAAAATACTATGTAAATGTTATGTATGTGTAAATACGAAATGTTCGTCAAACGAAATGTTATTATGCTGCTGTGAAAAATTTTGAAGGGAAAGCGTTCTTAAATTAATACTGACACCTTTAAAGTACCTATGTATGTAGGTCCTAATATAATAGCGTCGAATCGTTAAGCAAATTTGCACATTCATTTTCATGAAATTTCTATGGAAATGAATTCGAAAATGATTAGAAAACAGTATTGTAAGAAGAATCAGAAATATGAGTTACTCTTGCACACTTTTGTCTGCCTCAGTAAACCATGGAAGAAACCAATCGGACAGAGTACTTCCATTCGAAATGTGGGTGAATCTGCCCTTATACGAAACACCGTATTTCGAAATAATGTTCTCCATCCAGGTATTGTACATCCCAATTTCTGTCCGCATAATACCACAAAGTTCATTTATTCATATAGTGGGCCAAAGAAGTATTCATACAGTGCATTAGTTTCACTTGCAACTTCATTGTTTTGGTGTTCAGGCAATTACTCCTAAAACAATACACATGGATGCGAAGCATATCTATTACACTTTAGCATAGATTTGCTTGAAACCCAAATATTGAGGTTGCAAGTGAAACTAATGCACTCTTTGAATACTTTGTTGGCCCATTGTAACTAGTAAACATTTAATCGCAAAGAGTACGAATAATAACTGCAATATCAATGCGTGTGTCAGCTCGTGATAACGTCAAAATGCAAACTTCAAAATTACTATTTATTCAGATAATGTGTGTGTACCAAATTGGCGCGGCCTATCTGGCGTGCGACGTCTTCTTGTGCTTGATAAATGTGCACATCATTTGCCAATTCCGCATACTCCAGCATAGATTATGGAACATATGGGCAGTGGCCAAGAAGGAAAGTGGTACGATGAACTACGAGGACAGGTGTTACAAAGCACTGAAGGAATGCATTCGACAACATGAGTCGTTAATCCAATTCTGCAAAAAGGTGGAAAACGTATACACGTTCGTGATCCTCAGTCATATGGTCATATTTAGCGTGCTGATGTGCCTTGACACATTCCAGGTGCTTGTAGTACGTGTTTAAAATCAATGCATTTTTTAATTCCTTCGTGAAATTCAAAGTCGTAGAAAGGCTCCGCTGTTTTTAGCAAAATAATTTTATTATTTATGAGAGCACTGAAATATTCATAGTGTTGAATTGTATTATAATTATAATAATTAATAAATTCATAAGACATTCATCAATACAGGCAGACATACCTACTGCGCAACGAATTACTTTCGGTTTCCACATGGTCGGCAGTTTCATCCACATGATTTTCTTCACGTACACTTGCGATGGCTTGATCGAAGAAAGCTTGAATATTAACATTGCCACGTATTCTGGAGATTGGACTATTTTGCCGATAAATAAAATCGGCAGGATGCTAAGGAGAGATATGCAGATAATGATAATGAGATCTGCTCGGCCGTGTGGCTTAACAGCTGGTGGGTTCTTTCCTATATCCTTAGCAACTTCTACTACGGTACGCCCTTTATTGTTTTTATAATCTACATTACCCCCGAAATTCTAATTTAGGCAAAATATTATATTACATGCATATAGAGTGGCTGTCAAAAATATCCGACCACAATATTATTTTGTTATGTCACTGATATTAAAGCTTGCAAAAATTGATTCCAACAGCAAGCTAAACCAATACTGAATGATTACAGCTCGCCAGTTCTACAATGTCCTATTTTACACTTATGAGGGAGTCGTCCATGAGACCAGAGAATGATTAATTGAACGTCTAAATGTATGCATCTACGAAACAAGGAACTATATTTACAAGTAAACCATAATAATTCTCGCAGCAGTTAATGTTGAAATAATTGTAAGACTGAAAGTAAAGTAATAATTACGCGCAAGAAAGATAATGTTTACTTTAAACGATCGTTCAATTTCCAATAGAGCACTTACTAAGCAAAAGCCCGATTATTATTAATGTAGTGATTATTATCTTGTAATGGTGATAGAATCGGTTAGGGGATAGTTCTTCGTGAACAAGGAGTCGAAAATTTTCACAAAAATTTGTTTACTGCACTTGGAGGAACTCGACTTTAAACATATGATAATACGAAGATAAAAGCGCGTGCACTTAACAAAATTTCCAAATCGTTGCGCCGAATACAAGATACCATTTACAAAAGTTATATTGTATACTTTTCACGCATATTTTTCACGAAGAATCATCTCTTCAGCAGTTCCACCAACAATAACCAACAAACAACAATAAAAATTTCGTAATTCTTCGTAAAACTTTCTTTCTTCTACTTCAAAACGTACATTTCCGCCGGAGGTGTACTTGCAATAACTGCAATTGTATCGAAGAAAATTACATAATCAGTACACCATTACAGCTACTGTGTAATACTTTTTGCTGCAACTTGAAGTACCTCGAGCACTTCCATCGCCATGACTAATGTTTTTGCGACTATTCTGACATACATATGCGTGTAGTATGTAGTGCCACTGCTTTGGCACCTGGCGGATAAGGTGAATCAGAAGGGAGCGTAGAATTGTAGTATAAAACCCCTCTGGTACAATTTCAATTCACTCCTCAGGCAACAGACCACTGCGCCGCCCGTAGATTACACACATACTCATTTTTCCGCAGCGGAACAGTTAGCACCCCTGTGAAGTCGCATGCATAATTCATCAACCCGACACCACATTCCGTATGCCGTTTAAACTGTAGAACTGCTATCCTTTGATTTAGCCACCTTCCTACAAAGAATATACGTGGGAAAGAAAAGACAGGCGACAGAAGGGTGGCTGCCAGGCCGACGCGACGTAACGTTGAATTAGTCGTCCTTTGAACAAGCGATACGCGTAGCAAAGGGTCCCCCTAGAATTAGAAATCGAAGTATCCACTCGCTCGGGGCAAAGGATGAGCTCGAAGGGGGATAGAGATATTTCCATCAAGCTGACAGCATTTTATATGAAGAATGTTGGGCTATGGCTGGCGGACAATTCTATCGAGGAACGCTACAGGATCCTGGCGATGATCTACACTGTCTGCGTGCTTGCTTTCTCTATAGTGATGGAATCGAGGGATCTTTACTACACCTGGGGAGATTTCCGCGTGAGTGTTGGAATCGAATTATTTTCTGAAGGGACAGATGAATTGGTTGAATTAGAAATGACCGTTGCTGGGATCGTGGATGCACTTGTATTAGGACTTCGAAAGGAAGAACGATTTCCTTAATTTTGTTTTGTTCTATCTGGGTAACATATAAATTATTCGCCATAACGAATGATCGCTTACATCATTTATCTGCAAATTATTGTATCCTTGTTTCTTTACTTTTGTCAATTCCCTTATATAAAGAGCATAGGGTAACGTATGTATCAATAATGAAGTTATGAGTATCATTAATAATCTATGCACAATTAATAGTTCGCGATCATTCTGAAGTAGGAATTCTAATTTTCTCTATTTCTAAATGCAGGATTGTGTTTACGTATCGTGTAACGTTGCAACTATTGCTATAGCCTTACTCAAGATGTTCATATCGTTTATGCATAAAGAGGATCTTCTCAACTTAGTAGCTTACGCCAAAAAGAATTTTTGGCACGCAAATTACGATCCACACGAGCAAGTCATTTTAAATACCTGCAAACATACCTGCAGCTTTCTCATTTGTATGTTCAACGCTTTCGCTCAAACGACAGCTGCATCTTATTTAATCAAACCACTTATTAGTAAGTTGTTCGTATTATCTATTTAAATCAATGACGAAGTAAGGCAATACCAACCAACTAAAATCGTTTAACAATTGCAAACAAGATCTCATTGCTGTGCACTGTTATATTGTAATATAGTCATTTGAATTTGAAGGAATCGCATGAGATGCATACGTTAGTTTGTTTGATATGATTCTTGTCCTACATTGAAATGTTTTATTACTTTAAGTTATATTTACAAAATACGCTGCAGCAAAGGTTTGATTCACACTTCTTTTAGCAAACATTGGGAAAAACGAATCGGACAGAGTTCTCCCGTTTGATATGTGGGTCAGTTTGCCACTGTCCATGACACCTTATTTTGAAATAACGTTTATTATACAGGTACTACAATTTCCACAATCTGAAAATAAAAAATGTCGATTTCTTGATATCGTTGAATATCTATGGTATACGTAATGAATGTATAAATTAGTACGACTCGATTGCAATTATTGAATAACATTAAAATAAATATTTTATCAGGTATTCGTAACGTATCACGTCAGCGTATGCTACCTCTGTTTCGACAATTTTTTATGCCTCTTGAACTTGCACACTGCAACTCAGTTCCGCATATTGCAGTACAGACTGAGAAGTTTATATAGCTTCAACGACTGCGACATAAATTCTGATATGAGGAAGGAACTAAACTGTGATACCAATAAATGTTACAAAGAATTCAAGAATACTGTTCAACAGCATCAAGCACTGCTAGAATACTGCAAACAGCTTGAGAAAGTGTTCACTCTAATTGTACTTGGACAGGTGATACTCTTTAGCTTGATGATTTGTCTCGATGGTTATTTGATACTTATGGTTAGTATACATTAAAAAAAAAGCGAAACAAGCTAATATCTCCGTATGCACATTTAAGTACCTGTAGATGTTTTACACTTTCAGATCCTTTGTATATAAAGTAGTGTTATTATTTCATTGACGACGTTATATTTCCCGAAGAACATTTTCTCCATTGCATCGCTGCATTTATAACTTAACTTTCGCAGGAAGACGCTCCTCTCGAACAACGCCTGACTTTTGTGTTTCACATTAGCGGTTGCATGAGCCAACTTTTGATGTTCACTTATAGCTGCGACACCTTAATTCACGGAAGTTCAAACGTCGGTACCGCGGTGTACAGTAGTTGGTGGACACTCTTGCCAATGGACAAAGCTGGGAGAATGGTACGGGGTGACTTGATGCTTGTCATGATGAGGTCTCAATCACCTTGTTATCTGACAGCTGGTGGATTCTTCCCTGTGTCGTTGGAGACATACACTACGGTAAATATTTTTTCCATGGATTAGTTAAAAAATTGCAAATATAGTTTAAAAGTTGAATGGAAGTTTTTGGAACAATTATGACCAAAGATACAGAATAAATAACATTACTATAATAATTATCCTCATATCAATTTGGTTAAACCACATATTTACTTAATTACGGTACTTACAATTATTTAACAGAATGATATATTTTCCATCTTTGCTCTAGGTTTTGAGTACTGCGGTGTCATACTTCACTTTGCTGACCCAATACTAATATAGAGCTCTCTAGACCTGATAATAAACAGTTTATTTTGCGGAAAATCGTGTTGTGTCTCTTTGCCAGGTATTATAGAGAGACTTCCAAGGTTTCCCACCACAAAAGGACCATCCAGAGCGTTCACTGTAGAAAGCACTTTTGCCAGGGTAGATGATAATACGTAGCCACTATTTATATTTTAATAAATAAATTTAGAAAAGTCTCGGCTCTCTGATGTACGACATTCTTCGTGTTGGTATATACAGGGTGGTGCATCTAATGCAAGTCATCTGATAATTTGATAATTTTATGTTATTAATTTTTGTATAGGTGGGGCCGTATAAGAGGTAAAGGGACGAAACCAAACAAGTTTGATGCGACTTGTTTTGGATGCCCCACTCTCTATACATGCCGCTAAGGTATTTAGAACTAGTACACCCTAAATAAGGTGCCACTTTATTTTCGTGTCGATTAATTTGTATTTTACAATTACTAACGAAGGAAAATATTAATACAACCACGATTAACCAGTGAAATCTTGCATTATGTTGAACAGCAGTTTTACACAAAATCACAATTAAAATATATACGGTTTCTCTCACGCTCTACTTTTGCACCAACTTCCCTCCTCTATCCGTTTTTACAAACTAGCAGAACAAGGGGGAAAAAATACAACTTCAATTCCTCCCTTCCGCTACAAGTCGCTGTCTTTAATTCAACCCTAATTGAGGCCTTCCTCAAACCACATGCTACATTTACAGAATGTCATCCCCTTTGGCAGACCGCTACAGCTGTTGACAGTACTACGGTTTCACAAGGTCTATTATAATCTTGGAATAATGCATAACTCATCGGACAGATCAATGCATTCCTTGTCGAGCAAAGAATAGCAATCCGCGTGTGCCATGGTCGAACGTTCCTGATCCTCCCTATTCCTTCCGTGCCTGTTATTTCACTATCATTTCGGTAAATCATCGTGCAGAAATGGTAAGACGAAATAATACAAAGTGCGCTGCAGATAAATAAAAAATGCCAATAGATCAAAGCAACTGATCGTTCTCTATACGTTATAATACCAAATGCGGTGGTTTCCTTTGCAAGTTCAATACCTGAACGATACCTGTCGGGGTATTAGTCGCACGATATGAGTTTCCTCGAGAACGACGACACATCTATCGACGTGACAACGATCTTTGCGAAGATCGTTGGCTTTTGGGTGGCAGCCGATCGATTCGAACACCGCATAAGAACAGTGTCATTAATTTACACGCTGTTCGCGATTCTTTTCGGCGTATGGGTTCAGATAAGAGACTTGTACTTCTCTTGGAGTGATTTCAGCGTAAGTGATGACTTGCGACAGGAAAGTTGACTTACAGTCCATCTATTTATCCATAGCCGTTCGTTGTTCCTACATTTGCGATCAAATCTCAAGCATAATAATTACAGTAAAAGAACACCGTACAAAATATTATTGTATATTAATTTTATGTTGTTCCAAATAAGTGATTTATTGTATGTATAGATTTAGCTGCGGATAAAATTGGATTTATGAGTGTCAAGAGTGCTGCTCGAAAATTATTGACATCCCAATCAGTAGTCTTTTTCTACATTTCTGAATTTTTTAGATCTTCTCTAAAATAAGTGCGTTTCAGGAAAATTATTATTGAATCGTACTTACACATGCTACTCTCCTATTTGTAGGCCTGCCTTTTCACTGCAGCCAATGCTTTATCGGTAGCGATGTCCTTTGTCAAGATTCTTATTTTGCTTGGCCACAAGGATGATTTCTTTCACCTGATCCTATGTATACAAACAAAATTCTTGCGCGCAGATTACGATGACTACGAAAGGCAGATTGTACTCAGTTGCAAGCGTCAATGTACCTTCTTCGTTTTTTTTCTGATATTTTCGTCGAACGCAACCCTTGTCTCTTATGCCATCAATCCACTTATTGGTAAGTTGACTGATTCGACTTCTGTAGTTGCATTTTTATATACACCCCTCTTTCTTCCGTTAGTGCATGATACAATATAATAAAGGACTTTGTGAACTTTGTTTTTGAATATATTAAACTTTATATGTATACTGGAATGGATGCACTGGGTAATTTATATAGTTCTATTTCAATGCTTGCGAAATCTCATTGTTGGTACGAGAAACAAATTTCTGCATACTGCATGCTGTTTCAGCAAACATTGGAAAAAATGAGTCAAGCAGGGTGCTTCCTTTTAACATGTGGGTTAACTTACCACTAGCCATGACACCGTACTATGAAATAACATTCATTATCCAGGTAGTTCATCATGCTAATTAATAGAACCAGAGCGAATTATCGCGTTTTCGAATGTTGCGAAGCACGTTCGTGTCAAAATATAGAAAATTATCTATGTCAATGCTTGTGCCTCTTTAAATATTCCACACGAAAAGATTGACCGATTCGATACAGTTAGCATTCAAAATCAAAATACCTTAATAATTTGTTTCGACAGGTACTCTCCATGTGCCATATTGGCGTGACTTACTTTTGTTTCGATAATTTCTTCTGTATTATGAATTTACATGCGGCCAGCCAATTTCGAATATTACAATATCGAATGGCTAATATGAAGATATTGAAGAGTAGAGACGAAGAAATTGGGAAAGGAAAGACCGCTGCGAATTCGTCTAGTCTTGCAAATAAACGTTACGCCACTTTTAAGGATAACGTGCGGCAACACCAAGCGCTGATCGAGTACTGTGAGAAAATCGAGCAAGTATTCAGTTTAATAGTTCTTGGCCAAGTGCTAATGTTTAGCATGATAATTTGCCTCGATGGATATCAGCTGTTAATGGTCAGTAAGAAGATAATTCTTTAATGATCAAAAATGTTGATTTCTTGCATGGTTTCTGGATACCTAATTGTGCCCAGTGTTCTCATTACTGATATCACAGTTACTATTATTGTTGCTATAATTATTAGCCAGAAGTGCCAACGAGGAAGCGAGTACTTTTCATTTCTCGCTTATCGACAAGCTTATGTCAGTTGCTGATGTTCACCTTCAGCTGCGACTGCATGATACGAGAAAGCGCAAATATTGCCAAAGCAGTATATAATGGGCCGTGGTCACTTTTGCCATTGACCACCAGCGGAAGACTGTTGCGAAAGGATTTGGTACTCGTCATTATGAGATCCAGTGTACCTTGTTGCTTAACGGCCCGTGGATTCTTTATCGTGTCACTGGAAACGTACACAAGGGTAAGCAGAATTACAAATATGTTCAAAGATATGTTGAATACGGTGGAAGATCGAGAACTAATTATTCCACCGCTGGACAGGGTACACTATTATTTATAATTGTTACAGGTTTTAAGCACAGCTGTATCATATTTTACACTGTTACAACAGGGTTCGCAGGCCAGTAGTTTCTAATGTATTTAAGTTCGTAATCTAAAATAATATTATTGCTAATATTTATCTGTAAAACAAATCCCTTGATGAATATAAGATAGTACTTGTTCCGACCTGAAACGCACACGTATCATCCACTATGATATATTCATTCACCCTTGACTTCTCGCTCATTATGCTCATCATTCGTTCTCACACCTCTGTACACCTGTATTGTATTTCATTCTGTTCTAAAATAAATGTAATCTGTACTAATAATTATGACACACTCACCAATTTTAATTCCAGCTTCACCATGCAAAATATTTTTGTTATTAAAGTGTATTTAATAGGATCCGTAACATTCATCATATCCAATCTCTTGAGTTGCATCTTGACCATTTGTGTCTTGTTTATTAATTTTTTCTTTTAGCAGCACCGAGTTCTTCAATAGTCTACTATGTCACCATGCCGCCATGTCACAATCAACTGTCTGTAAAACAAGAACAACCTTTAAAAGTATATCCCGCAGGCGATAGATCATAGCTAGAGCCCCTGAAAAGTAAAACCGGGATATCTAACACTTTATAAATTATGCAACATGCGTCAATCAAACATCCTCGCCACTTCACCTCTCAGCCCTTTCAGCATGGTGGAAATCATTTCTGTAGTTCCCCCTCTTGGTTAATAATTTTCTTTAGGAAAAGAGCACCGGTATAAGCCGAGGACGCGCCAGGATGTCGAACAAAAGAAGTCGCTAGATCAAAGAAACACCTATTATTACTGCCATTCATACGCACGAACTCACAGACGAGGCATTACAAGTTTGTACCTCACAGTCATGCGAACGGCAGGGTATTCGGACATATCGATCATCTTGACGACATTTTTCCTGAAAAGCATCGGCCTCTGGGTAGCCGAAGACCGTGCACAGAAACGACGAGTGAAAATGCTGTTCGCGTATTCTATATTCAACACAGCCAGTGGCTTGATCGTGTCAACCAGGGATTTGTATTTCACCTGGTTGACCAAAGGCGTGAGTGTACCAAGTATCGGGTCATTTTACATTCACAATGTTTAATGTTTTGTAAGCATATCAGTGGTGTTCTGTATTCTCCAGGATACTCTTTACGCAGTTACCAACATTTTGACTGTGCTGATGGCTTTGCTCAAGATATGTATTATATTGATGCACAAAACGAAATTTATGGATCTGCTGGAATACGTGGGACAGAATTTTTTAAACGTCGAGTATGATTTTTACGAGAAGCAAATTTTTGATCATTGCAAAACGACTTGCATCGTATTAATCTCTGGCGTTACCACCATTGGAATATTGAGCATGATTTCGTACGTTGTGTCGCCAATTGTTGGTCAGTTATGGATACATTGTTTATACTTTGCTATATTTTTACAAGAAACGAAAGTATCTACTTGAATGTAACCATAAAATCGTACGCTTGTAAAAATAAGTTCATTTTTGAATTGTTATTGCAATATTTTGCTGCATTCTACACGACTTAATTGCTTATCAAGGATTACGGGTGTTAAAAGTTTTTAAAGGGATACTTATTGACGAATTTTGCACAATTGCATTCTCTTCTTTTATTCTTGAACACTATGTTCAGCAATTGCATCTATATTTGATACACATATGAGTATTTAATAAAAAGTGTAACGCAGCTATAAGTGCACTGCAAAGTAAAAACATTTAACAACTCAAGTATTGTCTCAATTATGTAATCAAATAATAAATAAGTACATTCTAATGCTTGGAATTTCTGGTGAGCAATAATATATGGACATTTATTTGCATATAAGGAAATAAATAATTTTTTACTTGCTCCAGCAAGCATTGGTGTTAATGAATCTGACAGACTCCTTCCATTCAATGTATGGCTCGATCTACCTTTATCAAATACGCCTTACTATGAAATTCTCTTTACCACGCAGGTATTCGTCCGTACTTATCAATCTTGTACAATTAAAGCAATATTAATTTTCATAATTTTCAGACTATATCTATGTATTTCGTTGCGACGTGCTATTTCTGCTTCGACAATGCGCTCTGCATCATGAGCGTACATGGTGCTGGTCAGTTTCGCATACTACAGTATAGGCTGACAAAACTTTTCGATCTAAACCCTCAAAAGTGTGGAAAAAATGCGTATTTAAGTTCGGCAGAGTATGCCGACAAATCATACGAAAAATTGAAAGATTGCATTCAACAGCATCAAGCGCTAATCGAATATTACGAGAAGCTTGAGAACGTGTACACCATGATTACACTCGGTCAAGTGATAATATTCAGTGTACTAATTTGCCTCTTTGGTTATCAAGTACTATTGGTTCGTATCTATTGCGCAGAAGGTAGCTTGATTTACTATTATTATTATATGCTAAACACGATTGTAATATACGTGTGAACATTGCAAAAGATTCGATAAAAGTATACATTCCTTCCTAAAGTACATAATAAATTATGCTCAAAGTTATAAGCAATATGGTAGAAATATAGTAAACTAAAATAATAGATTAAATTCCTTAACTTTTTATAATAATTCTTATAAAAATCACTGTTGAATTATTCTACTTATAGGTAAATGCTTGAATTCTTTTTTAACTTTGTTTTTCTATAGGCCGAATGTTCTTTTGCAAGGCGCCTCATTTTTGTATGGCTAATAATCGGCTCTATGGGATTGCTCTTTATGTTCACCTATAGTTGCGACGTTGTGATAGAGCAAAGTGAAAACGTAACACTAGGAGCGTACTCGGCACAGTGGACAGTTATGCCAATGAACAAATCTGGAAGGATGATTAGAAATGACCTGATTATGGTCGTGGCCAGGAGCAGGCGCGTTTGCTGTTTGACAGCATATGGGTTCTTCCCCGTCTCACTGGAAACTTACACTAAGGTCAATGCACATAGATCTAGTCAAAAACGAATGGTGAATGATGCATATAGTGTAAATGTTGCACCTAATTATTCTGTGTGCAGTTTACATGTTTGTTTTAATTATGCAGATTCTGAGTACAGCAGCATCTTATTTTACGTTGCTGAGAAATCACTTGGAAGAGAGCTAACGTCAGTATCTAGAGAATTTTTGAATCATTAAATATCGGAAAAAATGTGATACCGGATAAACGGTATACGTTTATGTTTGTTGAAAGATAGAATAAAGACAGCTACCAATAACCAATATTACTTACTTTTAACAAATTATTGTCCTTCGTTCACGTTAGGAAATCTTGACATTAATATTCATTAAAACAGTCAACAATTGCCTGCTATACGATTTTTCAGTCCGCGAATTTAGTACCCTGATGTTACATGTGCACAACAAATCTCCATTCTTGCCCTACAAATAACACACCCCTCCCCCCCTTCACGCTCTTTAATTAAGGGAAGTATACCTCAGCTTGCACTTTTCATTCAATCCTATACGTTTCTACAAGACAATAGAGCTTACCAGGTTCTTTTATCTCGAGAATTAAGCACAATTCATCGAATTTAAGTGTTTTTAATAAATCCACGCAGTATACGAACAACCATACACACGTTACATTCAATGTTTATATGTGAATCTTAATTCGAGCAACAAGTTCGAGTTTCTTACACATTCGTTGCTCCTTTGAATTTCGGTTCTGGTCACTGGAGGATAGTTTGGTACACTTCGACTTTAAAAATTCTTCAGTCAAGCAACAAACGGAAACACCGTTAAAGGTGTTGTCCCCGCGAGAAGCATGAAATATCTGCAGGAAGCAGTCGAAAAATGATGTGAAAGGCAAGTCGCGTTTCAGGTATAAAGTATTAATAGTCTCTAGCATCTGCAAACGCGCAAAGCTATAGCAACGGCTATAATTAGCCAAGGCTATAATTCACAAACTTTTATTCTTCCACCGGATGCATTTCCTTCTTCCCTACAAAATGCTACAAGATCACAGTGTCTTTCCTCTAATCTTCCCTTCTTGCACTGCTGTATTGTACTACGACCAACGGTTCCCTTCCATTGGGTACTTCGCTACTCGTGCATAACTCATAGATCACTTACATTAGCAGCAATCTGTACAGTAAAAATGATGTGCCTCGCTGGATAATACAATATTCCACTGCTACGAAGAAACGATGCTTGCCTGTCATTTGAAATAACTATAACGTACATCGTATGAACGAGTAATGGAGGTTCAATTGCAGATCAAAGACATGGTACGTCGAATCGTTTGCATGCATCATGTTTCGATAATTGATGGGTTCGCTCCCCTATAAATTCTCAATCTATGCTTCGGATCATTTTATATCCAGTATGAATTTGACATATCGTAAAGACATCTCTGTTAGCTTAGCAGTTTTCTTTCTGAAAGTCGTCGGTTTCTGGTTGGCCTTTAATCGCGTAGAAGTATGGTTCAGAAACGTCACAATAGCGTACACCGTCATCGCGTTATTCTTCTCCATATGGGTTCAAATGAGAGGTCTTTATTTCGCTTGGGGAGATTTGGGTGTAAGTGTGCTTCAACTTCAATTCTTCTCACTGGGGATGCACGGGTTAACTTGAAATCTTCCTTATTCTTTTCTTTTCTTTCGTTTAAGTCGATGCCCGGCGGGTGAAATCCTCCCTTAGAGACGAGACAGTCGAATTCTACAAACTTGATATTTAACACTCGACGTATCCTGCACAGGCACTGCTTCACACAATCGATTCTAACTGACACATCGTATTTTAAGAAACTTCTGGCTTTATCTTTAATTCTGTAATTGTCGTAATATTATAATAATTTCATACTTCTTGCTCTTCTAATTCTACATGTATGCAGGTGTGTACGTACATTGCTTGCAACGGCTTGGGACTCTTCATGGATTTATTCAAGATATTTATCTTGTCAATGCATAAAAAGGAATTTCTTAATCTGATTGTTTTGATGCGGAAGAATTTCTGGCATTTCAATTACGACGAGTACGAAAACTCCGTCATCGCGGAAGCAAAGCGCATGTGCATTTATTTCGTCTGTGTCTTCTCATTCTTCTCTCAATCCACAGTTTTCTGTTACATGCTAAGGCCAGTTATATGTAAGTTTATCAACTCGTGCTTGGATTCAGGTGAAATAATATTAATGATGTCATTTTCAAATTACGTATGCTTTCAATTATTTTAATTCTTCTCATTAAAAGCTGTAGAGATTATTGCACTGCATGCATATATTTGGAAGAAACATTTGGCATTAATTTAGTCGTTATCCTTATTTCAGCAAACATTGGTAAAAATGAATCGGACAGAGCACTTATATTTAACATGTGGCTCGACCTGCCATTATCTAAGACGCCATACTTTGAAATTACTTACATTATACAGGTACTTATAAAGATCCTTAAAACGAATGTAGGAATAGGAATAGGATGAAAATATTAATATCGAAGGATGTAAAAGAAAAACAACATGACAATTGCGAAACCTATTACTATTAGTGATTTGATGGTTGAATAAGGCTGGTTCATTATTTGCTAGTTAAATGCTCTGAGGTTCTTTACTAACAGTATCAGAAAAATGATTACCGAATAGATTGATTCACGAAAACTTGAAAATGCACAATTGTTAATTATTAAATATGCAAAATAATTTAATGTGAACTTCAAATATAGTCAAGTAATTATGATTGGATTCCTCCAGGCTTTGTGCTTGTACCAGATCGGTGTATGTTATCTTTGTTTCGATAATATTTTCTGCATTATGTGCCTACACCTGGCTAGCCAGTTTCGCATATTGCAATACAGAATGGCTAACATGTTCTGTTCAAAAGGCAAAGGAAAATATGACGAAAGTAATGAGAGCGCAGAATCATTGCCTCTCTCAAACGAACATTACTCTGCGCTCAAGAATTGCGTTCGACAACATCAGGCTCTCATTGAGTTTTCCGCCACTCTAGAGAATATATTCAGCATCGTTGCACTAGGACAAGTGTTAATGTTTAGCATATTACTTTGTTTCGTCGGATATCAGGTTCTTCTGGTTAGTATGCACAGTTACACAACAATTTTCAAATTGCCTTCTCCCGTTCTTATGTTTTTAAGTCGAAAATTCGTTTCAAATGAAGAGAATAATCTTGTACATAAAAGCAATTATCAGTCAAATACTTGTTACCAAAATATAATCGAACACGCGGGATTGTACGCGGAGATAATTATTTATCTTTTAAAAAGTTTGATTTTTTTCGTACAATTTATTTTCCAATCCATTACTATTTAACTGATGCTGGCACGAAAAACGTAACATGTAGGTGAACTTATCTCCTTCGTGGCGCGTTTCATTTGTGTCCTTTCTAATGACGAGCATGTGCCAGCTGTGGATGTTCACGTACAGTTGCAATTGTGTGGCACAAGAAAGTGTGGACGTCGCTTCAGAGGTGTACGCGTCACTTTGGACAGATATACCGATGGACAAATTTGGAAAAGCTATTAGGAAAGATTTACAGCTCATTATTACGCGATCCAGGCGAGCTTGTTGCTTAACCGCTTGCGGCTTTTTTCCAATTACGCTTGAAACCTACACCAAGGTAAAATATTCGACATATAGGTAGTGGAAGAAATCTTAAATATGTTTGTTAGATTTAAATGTATCAGAACTGCACAAGCATCCACACTCTATCCGTAATTATTATATCTCTAATTTAACAGATCATAAGTACAGCAATGTCGTATTTCACCATACTAAAACAGCGTACTGTGGACGTCCCAGATATCTAATTCCTCCAATATTCGTGTTGGACACGTATGCATACTGCATACGTATTAAAAAATAGTCTATTTCGTATGCGGATCCTATTAGTCCCTGAATGACGCAACCGCAAGCGCATGGTAAACATTATACAGGGGCGAACGTTTTACAAAAATAAAATACGTTATTCATGACAAATATTGGCTTCTTGTCTGTTAATGTTATGAATGAAAACTTCGATACAAAAAATGATGTGCAAGATCGGTCCCGATAAGACCACCTAAGGGCAAGGTTCCGGAGATAGATAATTCGACGAAACGAAAGTTCATAGAGTGATTTGTCTATTCCTATAGGTCGACTTGTGATATAAGCGTATGGGATATTTTAGAATTGAGTCATGACGAATTATAAATTTTCTTAACAAAATGGGGTTTATACAAATTTCATGTATTCATTACCTTAAATACAATTCCAAATTAAAAAATAAATTATTACATGATTTTATACATCTTAACATTGTAACATTTACATAAAACTAGTGCCGATATAAAATACGTAATATTTATTTGAAGTAATTCACAACTTAAATATATCGTCTATTGTTACTGTTCTTATGGAAGTTTAAAATGTAATGTCGATGAGAGTTTCAAAAGATTAAATGTATGAACGTTTAAGTTACCATTAATCGCGGAGCAATGTTCATAGCCATAAGTTCTTGGAAAAGTAATTTTGCCGCGTATGGCAATCTAATTTGAGAGATTTGTGTTTTGTTTTTACATCCCTTGCATTCAAATGTATTGTTTCTTAAATTGGCTATCGCAATTAAACCACAAAAGTTACATATATGTATTCGATACGGGTCTGAGACTTCAAACAAACGTTCCCTTAAAAATTGTGCTGCCCCATGGGAAATTTGACAATCACGTTCCATTTCTCCAAATCGTAAACCTCCATCTCTGAAAATATGATAGATTATCATAAGACAATTCAATTATAATAAAATATAAAAAATTACACCTGCGAAACCTACCTTGCTCTTCCTTCCATTGGCTGTCTAACTAAAATCTGCACAGGACCCCGAGCTCTACTATGAATTTTGTCGTCTACCATATGTTTTAAACGTTGATAATAAGTTGGACCTAAAAAGACTTGAGCATTTATCTTGCGGCCAGTATGACCGTTGTACATAACTTCATTCCCTCTCAGTTGGTATCCGTATTCTTGCAAAAGCGTCGAAATTTTCTGTACATTTACAGCATCGTTGAACGGAGTAGCATCGCCAATTTCACCTATAGAAAACATATTATCATTTTATGATATGTATTAAAACGTGTTTCAGATTTTAATGAAAATGTAATTACCCTTATTAGCAGACACTTTCCCCTGTATGCATTCGATTAAATGCCCAATAGTCATACGCGATGGAATAGCGTGAGGATTAATTATTATATCTGGTGTGAGGCCTTCGCACGAAAATGGCATATCCTCTTGCCTGTACTGAATTCCGCAAGTACCCTTCTGTCCGTGGCGTGAAGCAAATTTGTCTCCAATTTGTGGAATACGAACGCTGCGTACTCGTATTTTACAAAATTTATATCCTTCGCTGTTTAAAGTCAACATTACTTGATCTACTATACCAGTTTCACTATTACGTAAGAAAGTTGAGGCGTCTCGTTTTGTAAAACGTTTAGTGGTACTATCCAACTGCAAGTGTATATAAAATATAGATATATGTTAAAAAAAATATGTTACATAAAATTGGGGTACGATTATTACATACCTCGTCATCTGCTTCTGGAAGGGTAATAGTTTTACCTATAACTACATCGTCCCCAGACACTCGAATTCCCGGAGCAATAATTCCATCGTCATCCAATTTGTCATAGATAGCATTGCGCATACCCTGACAAGATTGTCGTGTAGGTTTCTCAAATTGCTCTTCTTGATCTCCAATTCTCTTCGACTCTGAATCTTTATACGATCTATAGAATACTGATCGGAAGAAACCCCGCTCCACTGCGCTAGCATTTAAAATAACACTGTCCTCTTGATTATAGCCAGTATAACATAATATAGCGACTATACTATTAATTCCAGCGGGCAATTCACGAAACCTAAGGTACTCCATAGACCTGGTAGTTACTAAAGGTTTGTGAGGATAATATAATACGTGCGCTAAGGTGTCCATACGGACATGGAAGTTTGTAATATATACTCCCATAGCCTGTTTACCCATAGCGCTTTGGTAAGTATTTCTAGGACTCTGATTGTGATCGGGAAACGGAATAATCGAGGCGCACACTCCTAGAATCATTGCTGGATGAATTTCACAGTGCGTATATGTTGTACAATAAGCGTACTCCTTCTCTTGCCTCAAATCGTCGGGCGACATTGCAATCATAACAGTTTCTTCTTCTAATGTATCAATATATTCAACAACACCGCTGCCAACTAATTCTTGCCAACCATCATTATTGTAATCCCTTTCTTTCAACATATCTATGTGTCTTTTCTTTAACAATAGATTTTGTCCTTCGACAATTAATAAAGGCCTACTTATTCTACCAGCATCTGTATATATTCTTATTTCACGATCTCTAATATCTCTTATCATGGATACCTCTGATACAATGATATCCATCTGCCTTCTTAATTTACGTAAAGTAGCCATTAGTTGATCCGGATCTCTGTGTATACCAACCCAGCAACCATTTACAAATATTTTTGTTGCATCCGCTATCGCGCTCGGGGCAATTTCTTCCAAATTTTCCATAGACCATTCCTCTAAGAATTCAAGGATCGGAGAAGGCTGAGATCCGACGCTAATGTAAGCCATTAACGCTAAATTCTTTACCAAACCAACGGCAGCACCTTCGGGGGTTTCTGCGGGACATAACATACCCCATAAAGTGTTGTGTAACTGACGGGGCTTGGCTAATTTTCCATCTCTTCCAATAGGGGAATTCACTCGCCGTAAATGTGATAGCGTCGATGCAAATGTTAGCCTATTTAATACTTGCGATACACCAGCTCTAGCTTGGTGAGCCTTCTTTTGATCGCCCCAATTTCCAGTAGCAAGCGAATATCGTAAACCATCAGTAATGATTTTGGTCTTTATTGCAAGTTCAAGGTTGAAATCCTTTCCTCTATCTATAAACTTTTGTGCATACAGTCTAACTTCTTTCATTAAGTTCTTAAATAGTCCTCTAAACAGGAATGCCAATAGCGGCCCGGCTAAATCTAATCTTTTATTGCCATAATGATCTCGATCGTCTAATTCTCTTCTACCCAAAGAAGCAGATAGTAATCGATGAACCATATAACCCAGAAAATAAGCTTTTTTAGTTTCACAGAAATCGCTGATACCCACATGCGGGAGCATTTCTTTTTGCAATATTTCCCTTGCATATTTAATACGTTTCTCCTTCGTTACTCCAGGTCGTGCACCTCTAGTACCAATGAAATTTAAAGCAACATTTTGCTCTTGTATTACGAATGCTTCGTCTAGGGAAGGTTTCACCATTTCCATCATTTCAGGATCATCGAAATCGTATATTATATGTTCTAAAATATCACGATCGGCCACGAATCCAAGTGCACGAAATACAATCATAATTGGAATTTCTTGTTTAATATAAGGAATAATCGCGATAATTCGTTGCCCAATAGCAGACTTTTTAATACTAGCTCCGCTCTTTGCCATCATGTTGATCCATAATGTAGACGTAGGTCGTGAACTATGTTCCAAACACGATCTTATTTCTGATTTATATGCGTATTTGCCATCTTTCATACTGAACACATAAACAGTATTTGTCGCCATTTTTTCTTGTGCAATAAGTACTTTTTCCGATCCATTAATAATAAAGTAACCACCAGGATCTAATGGACATTCATTTAATTCTGTTAAATCACGATCAGATAATCCAGCCAGTAAACAATATTTCGATCTTAACATAATTGGTATCTTTCCGATAAATGTCTTTTGATGTTGCGTTTCAACCGGATCTTCTCCGTCCTTCACAATGGTTTTAGTTATATCTACATATAATGGTGCAGAATACGTTAAATTTCTGAGCCTTGCCTCATTAGGCATCATAGGCGACGGAGCTCCATCTTTTTCCCAATGAGTAGGTTTAGATAAGTATATTTGTTCGAATTTCAACAAATGCCTTACTGGATTTTCTATTTCGCCAGAGGTATGCTGTGCTTCAGCTTGTAAATCAATTTGAGGGGAGTCTTCGACAATCCTTTGAACGGACATTTCAATAAATTCATCGAAACTATCAAGTTGTTGCCGTACAAGACCTTTTTCATCGAAATAAGCGTTAATAACAATCCAACATGCTTCTTGCCAGAGTTTCGACGATATTTCTTCCGAATCTTCGTCATCGTATTGATCTAAATAAAAATGAATCGACTAATTATTTTTAATAACGATTACCTATGATCGGCGTAAACTAGATCGAATCATAAAATAAGACAGATTATGTATTAACATATTATACGTCCGTTGCGCTAAATTGCGAGCAGAGAAAATCGTAATATCGTAAAGCCGGCGAGCAAAGACTTAATTACAATATGTATACGTAATTGAACAGTGTATTAAGGTTATTACTTTACGTTTATCTGAACTAGTACAAACATTGTATACGTAACACAAATTTTTAACAAAATATAGAATATAATCCTTACCATCTTCGAGAGAATACATGTTTTATTTATAACAATTTTAAACAACGCAACGTTTTAGTGCTATGCGTAGGAAACTCAATCTTTCACTTGTTAGTGCACCACAAATACTCTTCCCCCTGCAACATAATTCGCTGTGTATTTATGGATATACAATAAACATTAAACTTTTTAGAACATGCTCACACACCATACACGAACTGAAGTTTGGCGACGAATTGTGTACTTTGGAAATAGAAATCAGTAAATGCTATGTGCTGTATGGTAGTTGAGGTTACACGCTACGCCTAAAGTTATGAACCTAGCATATCCTGTAAACCAGCGTTTCTCAAGCTTTTTGCCCACGTGACCCAAGGCGGCAGAAGCGTTGCGCCCCGGCCACCTTGACTTTTTATTGAAAGGATAACTTGTTGAAAATGTTTAGTATACCAACTCCGTAGTTAGTATATACTATTGTAGTCGACTACTAATTGTTGTATTTAACTTAATTAATATATTAATTTAATTTATATAATAACAATTATACATGAAGTAACAATTAAAATAAATGTTGAGTATAATGATGGAGCTGCACTTTGACTTAATGAAAAGAACCCTGAAACTAAAGAAACAATAATTATTATCAAATATAAAAATTAAATAATTATTTTTTATAAACCATATCTTACTACTTTTATCATTTGGATCTCGACTTCCACATTGGCGATAACCCAATGTTGCTTTTCTCTTTGTAGGAACATATCCAGGAATGTATAAACTAGGTGCATCTAATCGACCGATAGATATCAGCTTGTTAAAGTCTACTTCTAATTTGCTTGCAATTGGACCTAAACGTTAAATTATAAGACAATTATTTTGAATGAATACTACGTAAATCCTATGAATTCGAAATTACCTTTAAAGTGTACTAAAAATTGAATGCATGCACCATTATGTAAAGTTTTTGTTTTTCTGCTATCTATAGATAACATCCAATTTGGAATGCCCATAATTTTCCTTGTATCTGCCAAAAATTGTGCCCTGGACATAGTAATTGTATAAATTTTTGGGCCAAAATGATATCAGGACTACATGATATTGTATCTGTACTCACATTACAAAACGGGGTGGTTTTCTTAAGTTTGTATACTTTACAATATCATTGTCCGGTTCAATATTAGCGCAGGCAAATCTGCTGCTCCCAAAATTTTGGTCAAAAATGACAATAGATCTTCCCATTGCAGACACTAAGCCTGCTAAAGGAAAATTTGAGTCCGTAAAAACTTGTCTTTTCAGCCCTATATTAATGGAACCTAATCGACCCGATATATCTCCGACATAACATCGTAAAGGTAAATCGGGGCCGCATTCTTGTCTGTATAAGTCAACCTGAAACAAAAGGACTCTTATTGAAGTAAAAACTTGTATGTTCAAACAATAGTGGACCCAAAAAACCAAATAGTTGATGAAATAGTATTTTTTAGCAACTAAGGCATATGGCTCTTATAATGGTATTACATTTAATGGATCGGCCAATTGAGTATAGTAAGGGTTCCACATATATCCACCAGCTACGCATCTAGTATCCTTTACTTGAACAGTTGCATCTACGCCAACAGGATTTACATATATTGCCCAATTGTGGTTCCTTGTCTACAATGAAATAATTCCATGTAATACAAAATTTGAATTTTCTGTACCTCTATTAAATCCTCTTTATACTCACGATATTACGATCATGACTTCCAGGATGTCGTAAATTAACTTCGATTACTGTTTCACTTTGACTACCATCTTGATGAACAAGTTGTGTCTGTAATTATTGGCCTTATAAATATATAACATAAATTCTAACTATATACATTAATAGTCCCTAAATTTATACTACCATTCGTATGTATCCATACGCAAAACCTTGTGGGTGATGAAAAGAAGCAATTGCTCTTAATTCTGTAGCTTCGGATGGTGCATATCCCCTTTCTATTGACGAACAAGCCCATCTTAAAGAACAAAATTATTGTAAAGTATATGTATAAGTATTATTGGAATATTAGCGTCAATATAACTACCTCAAATTCTTTTCTTTCTTATGAATGACAATGCTCCGACCTAGTATACTTGTTAATCCGAATAAGGGAAGCAATGTATCATTAAAAGTTGTCATATGCCTTTTCCTGTTTTCTAAAGTGCCAAACTTTCCACTCAGATCACCCATTTCATATTGATCAGCTGTTCCTTCGGCAGGAAGTGGCTTATTGTCTACATTGACACTCAGTGGATTCCAATGATCATACAGGGATGTACTTTCGCATGGAAATTCTAAATCTTGTTCTACCGGTGTCTAAAAGGCATACATTTGTTTCCAATTAACTGTAAATGAACAATATTGAATTTATCTTACCATATGTACATGATATCCACTCATCTTCCCACTTAGTCCATCAAGATTTACTTCCACATTTGTAACATCGTATTCAGTTTGTTGTATAAATTCCAATTTTCCTCGTAATGAAATAATTTCTCCGTTTCCAAACCAATCTCTTGCTACGGCCTTACGACGGTACGTCTCGCTAATTCTACATACAAAATATGGATGTTCGAATTATGTTAGTAATACAGAATAGCATCGAGTAATAGAAGTTTCTTAATGAATTTTTTGTATTAAATTACATTGAGCAAGCTAGTCTTTCGCCTCTAGCACGAGGTCCATGGTCATCGTAAATGACTAAACTTTTGCCTACTACACTATTTGGCCCTGACAAGCTTAACATTCTGTCTGTGAAGAGTTTTCGAGTTATCATCGCTGCATAAAGCTTTTTACCAGCAATATCTATTGCACCATGTCTTGTGAGATCACCTACACGGCATAATGCCATTTCTGATATTGAACATTGTTCAGTGTCTTTTGAATCCCATTCTACCTAATAAATTTACATAGGATTCAATATTAAAAAACGGTACTTTTATATGGACTGCATAATTAGATTTATGTCAGTAATTCCCATACCTTGTATGGATTGTAAGGATCGCCGGTACTCAAACATCTGCCTGTCCAATTGTAATAATCTTTACCCGGAGGGAGGTCATGAATCATCCACCTACATGTTTTGCAAAGTTAAGGTATTGCTCTATAATTTTATATGTTGTCAACAGATATTAAGATAATGTACCTGTGATGTCCTGAGTTATTCAAAGCATTACCATCTGCATGAATTAAATTTTCAACTATAATAGTAGTGTCCATTTGAGAGTCACTTTTTGGCTGGCGGAATATTATTCTGCCAACAATAGGATATCTATATACTACTTGTGCAGTTAATATCTGCATTTGTCCACTGTTATCTGGCAAGTAGTGATTCAAAGTACCGCAAATCCATGGTACTATGCTCTTGTTATCGGTTTCGTTATACCTGGCAAAGAACATGATATGTTACCTATGTATTTATTGTGTTCTCAAATTTGTAGTCATTTAATTGTATACATATACGAAGACAAAAGATAATGCAGGAAAGCAGCAGAATTACTTGTGAATAACAAGACCTCGATGGACTACGCTATAGGTTCCTGAAAGTGGAAGGTAAGTATCCCAATAAATTCCATTAAGTTTGGCACTCCCTGGTAAAATATCATAATGATAGAATCCTTCTTTGTGACCTTGAAGTTTTCCAGAAAGGTCACCAATAGCATATTGGTCTTGTGTTCCCAATCCTGCAGTTATTCAATTACTTTAGCAACAACCTATGTTAAATGAACAACACTATTGGTCTTTTAAGCTTACCTGCTGGAGGTGTAGTTGCTACATTAATATTATTTGGATTATAGATTTCTTTAGTCGTGTTACATATTTCAGCTGTAGCATTTGACAATTTTGTTGGATTGGGAGGTAGTTCGTGAATTGTATACGACTTTATTTTAGTAGCATAACGCAATCTTGATTCCAAATTATTAATTGGTGTTAAGGATACGTTAACCCATGTTGGATCAAATGGAGTCACTTGCGTTAATGATATCTCTCCCTTAATACCATGGGAATTAAGTAAAGTTCTGTTCAATTGGAATACATGATATGTTAATTCAAATGAAAGTTGATCGTATAAAAGACCTAAGCAATGCATATCAATTTTATTGCATTAATCTATATGTTTCCTATGAATACACCTATATATATATTTATTTAATAAGTTTAGCTTACTTGACAAAAATTGGTTTCTTGTGATTAATTTTGCTGCAAACTAAGAAGGAATCATCATGCGTTGGATGAAAAACAACTAAATATAGTTGGCGATGGGGACCAAGCAAGTCAGCAGGCAGCAGTGACAATTTTGAATCCTTGTATAAAGTTTTATATCTTTTACGATGATTTGTAGCCACTTTTACCTTTCCTAAACGTGTATCAATATCGCCGATGGCTCGTCCAATACCCGCGTTATCGGGATCGAAAACCGTTTGTAAAATGTTGCAACTTGATTTGTCTATGTAGTAAACGTTCAAGAGAAATAGTTAATCACCTAAAAATAATTGAAGAGTATGTATAATACATTTCATACAAACTTATACCTTTACTGATATCGAGAATATCGGTCACATAAATTTTCCAGTAATGCTCCGTATAGTCTGTATCTTGCAGCTTCCTATTGTTAACATGATATAAATCTACGTATATTGTTATATCGCTAGTATTGTCGCCAGCATGGCCCCCCAACCATCGAAACCAAATACTTCCGGCGATACTTCCGTATAGTCGTGCTTCAGCGAACTTTTCGATATTCTTCTCGAGTACCTAAATATTTCCATTTATAAGTCGTAATTAATGTATAAACGTTTTTCAAAAGAAATTACCGTGATAGATGTGCAAATGGTTCTGGTTGAATATGCATCCTGAAGTATCAAACCTTTACCCCATAAACCCGTTTCTCCGGTTAAACTTATACCCGGGACTTCTACCGATCCTGTTTTATTTCCAGGCATATCAAGTGGTCCAAGAAGTTCCGTCAAGTCGATAATGCTACAACATTTAAATTGATATTTTTTTCGTTAAGCTAACAGCGAATTGTACAAATATACTAATATATATTTTCTAAAAATGAGTAGAAAAATACCTTTCTCCAACGTATTGTCTGTCGCATCTGTTGTTTATAAGCGTATAATCGACGGGAAATTGCGTAACTGACCAATGCCATTGTTGATCTGGATATTGAAGGGTAGTTTCTAGTGATAATCGAATTCTTACAGAGTTCTCCGTAGCTTTTTCAAATCGAATTTCTCCGTGAAGCCCGCCGGACGAAATGTATGCCGCAAGGCGTAGGGAATGGCCAATGGCAACTATACGGCGTAAGTATATGGATACAAAAATATTGGAATTAAAAATTGAATGTAGAAGTGTACAAATATTGTAAATATGTAAAAGAACTTATGTTTCTTAACAAAAATTAGTATATAATTGGTTTGACTATTTTTGCTTGCATTAAAACGAGTAAATTCGTTTCTGTAGATTAGATGAATAAGGATCAAAATTACACGAGACTAACAGCTGTTATACAATTATTTCTTTACAGTGAGATTTTGGAGAAGTCAGAGATCCTGAATACATATTATATCTCAAAATTGTAATTGCCAATGATTGCTGTTAAATATTTATCTAAAATTGATGAAGTACCATTCTTTACACGCGTTTTCACTTACCACAATTTAGGAAAAAGAACCACCACATTTCGGTGTATTATTAAGCAACAGTTTAAGGCATTTTTTGTTTACTATTTTATATTTCGAACGTTGTTCGAACGTTAATAACTGGCAACCTAAACCATACTGTGTCTACCTGTTACCTTACAATGAAAACCAGTCAAGGCAACGCAGCTTGTACTTTCTTATTTCTCTGAACGGTGGTGGTGGGAGTTCCATGAAGACGAAATACGGTATCTTTCTCATTAACAATGAGAGAGCACATGATATCATGTCCGTGCGCAGTAAAAGTTTGTCTAATAATCAAACGAATTTGATATAAAAATAAGCTTATTTTTATGGCATAAGTAGAAAAAATTATACACTATAGTTTATACTATAAAGGATTTACGCTATAATGGATGGTCCGTTTATCTGGAACAAATCATACTTTCTCTATGATTGTATTTAGAAAAAAATGTTACAGAAAAGAATAAATGGTTCAAAGAATGTACAGTGGCCTAAGTTTTTTAATGGAAACATATTTCACTAATTTAATTTTTGTTTATACATTATACCGCCTTGCATCTAATAATCGTAGAATGCAAATATCGTAAACTAATTGTAAGCTGTAATGGAAACATACATATTTGTTTTTTCAAAATGATTCGTTCGTGAAACGATTATCATTTTACCATCTTTGAATCTTCGTTGGTCTCAAGTTTTTTCAATAAATTTAGAATGCTGTGTTGTATAAGTAAAGATATCCACAATTGAATCAACCTTCCAAGAATACGTTTCAAAATCTCGATGGTTGTAACGATTTCCGGATGGGAAACTTCTTCTAAATTTCTTATAACTGAGCAAACTTGTTTCCAGTGTCAAGAACCTACCAATAAGTTTATAGAATATACAGGATATTAAAAAATAGAGGTTACTCCTCTTGGTGGCGCGTAGTTCATTAAAGAAAAAAATAAGTTAGTAAATATAAACTGGAACATCACGTATATTTTTAGAGGTGTAAAGAATTATCTGCTTTGCTAGTATAAGGGGCATGTCTATTTTTATGCGTCGTATATGGTTTGTGCTCTGTCTCACGATAGAATCAATTGGGCACCCCCAAGATGGCTCGGGTGCCATCTTACCATTTTTGTGTTGTGTGCTATGAACGTTACGGAAAAAGAAAATAATAAGGCTACAACACCAGTAATGGGACGACTTCAAACTAAATATAATGAAAGATATTTCAGGGACGAGATGAATCTGTATAAATTCGCCTCGTCTATAATTGTTCTGATTATGAGAACAAAATTTAACACAACGTTCTAAAAGAATTTTATCGAACTTTTCAAGTTTTTGTTAAACTTGACTAAACTCAAATATTAAGTTATGCGTTAGAAATGATCGAAATAGTGCCAATTAATGCTGAAAACAATTTTGGTTACTTGATGTAACACAAAATTGTACTTTTGCTTTTAAGCTGGTAACAAAAACATAAAATTATTAGCTTGTGGCCTTTCTTCAAATTACTTCTGCCAGGAAAATCTTGTCAATTTAATTAAGATACTTTTATTTAAAACAGATAAAAATTCTGTTTCGTATACATATTTTAATGGACGGTAATGTTGTCTAAAAAGTTGTTCTTTTCCACTCGTCCTCATTCTCCTTCGCTCTCCTCTTTCGGAAATAGCACACACAACAGAAGGAGCTATTCCTAAATAGAAATACATTCTCGGTTACATCTCGTTTAAAAAACACAACGCACTGATTTAAAATTACGTATTGAACGGCAGTGCTTAGTTTGCCGTTTAGCTGCTCCGTCGCTTTTACCTCAAATTCCGCCGTTTTGCAAATCTATCAATATGGTAGTTAACAATTGCTAACAGGAAATAAACTCGCAGCAAAGGAATGCTATAGATGAGGCTTTCATTTTAAAAAACAAACGCAATACTAGGAAGATGTAATAATGCAGCTGTCCATGGGATAATGAAAGGTTTTAGATCAGAATGATGAATGAAGTTCTTCTGTGAATCACCTGAATGCGGTCATTTAAAAGAAACATTCGATACATTTTTGCAGAAGTACAACAGTAATCCAGCGATGAAATTATTTTTATTATTATAATACTGTAGGAAATGTGAAAACGGATGTTAATACTAGTGGCTGACTCATTTTACACCAATGGCTTGCCATTGTTAACAGTCGCCAAGCAATCGTCGGCGCAAATTTTTTTTTGGATTTGTGACAAACGAGATTGCTTACGCGTCTGTTAAGTTTATCGTTTTTGGTAGCTCAACTAAATGTAATTCCTATGAGCGCTACCCTAAATTGCAGAGGGGCAAGGAAACCATTGACACAGCGAGTTACAGTACTTGAAATATTTAAGTAGATACAGCATACCTTATCTGACCTACATACTTCGCAACTGATTCGTCTGTTTTTCGGCACTTGCAAGCCAAATTTTTTTTATAACAATTGTCGGTAAAAAATAAACGTAACTTTCTATTGTTTAGACCCTGACCTCGAACTATAGTTTGACGTTTTCGTGGTATTGTTGTAAGGTTTCATTAATTAACAATCCCAACATTTGTCGTATTTATGAATGGCCGAGGTAAAAATTCATAATTGGTTTCGTTTCATTTAGTTCGGTAATACCTCAGGAATTATGTCACTTAAATCATTGAAATATTTTTGTGAGGAAGTGAATAGCAAGGCGCACCAGAATTTGGCGTATAAAGAATATTCTAACGTTTTCTGCTCTCAAATATCGGGCAGTTATTTATAGTAACCACGTGCTTCGAGTATTCCGGCGCACAAACCGGAAATTCTTGTTGGACGAGAAATGAATGTATTCAATCATTCGAAATTACGTTTCCAAATTCACTTTGCCATTGTCATTCGTCATTGTACTCTACTATACGTACTAATTATTATTTATTTACTTAAAAATCGTCTAACATGATACAAAATTCTTCATTACGCACCATACGTTACATGTAAATCATTTAAGAGAACACTAACTCGGTTGCTTCGCACAACCTTTGCATTTGACATCGAAGTTACTAATAACTTGGCGAAAAGTTGATCTCTTATCAGAATTACAGTAAGTACAAAACCGGAGCGGTCATAGACACTTTTCTAAGCACCCTTGGCTCATATTTTCTCCTGAATGGAAAGTCTCTGCTGCGAAAAAGGGCTGCTAGACGTGGTCGATCGCACAATCCTCGGCAAACTGTTTTAGTCGAAACGTCGAAAGGGTTGCTATTTTGAGGTGGCTCGCACTAAATATGGTCAGATAGGCGTTGGCGTTATACCCGGGCAAGACACCCCTGCTCAAGCACCAGGCACGTAGTGGGGGGGATCAAGGAAAGTTACTTAGAGAAGTTCACCTCTATGGTTCGGACAGTTGGTTCGTTGTGACCATCTCGTACCATCCTCTTACAAACTAACTGTAGCCATGGTAAGTAAGTGCCGGGTATACCATGATACCACCGTGAGTTTGGATTCGAACGGATAGGAAATACGTGAAGCGTCTACTACGTTGCATTTCTGCTAAACAGTGTATAATAAACGAGGGGAAAGAACGCAGATAATTGAATATCGTACACGTGACTAGTGGTGTTAATATGTTTGACGAGTTTTAGGAGGGAGAATTTTGTTGGGAAAAGTCGATGAATCACGTAAACTGTGATTCAAATTGTACGCTAAGTGAGAAATTCATCGAGGCGCAAACTTACATCATGGAATCAGATATTACGTTAATGGAGTGTAAACAGTGATCTTCCTTATAACTTTTGGCCGTCAGCCATTCGGTAGTTGGATGTTATTACTCGCTCCGTTTCGTACTGTGCATTTGAAGTCTTCACATGCACTTTCATTCTCTTTCACCTCCAAACTTTCGTGTATTCTTCTCGTCTGTAAAATTCCAGATAAGTTTGTTAGTTAGTTAGTTCTGTTAATTTCAATCGCGTATTTAAAACGGTTAACTGTTTTAGCTTCCATAGGGGTAAATTCGACTAACAGTTTCAGTAAGATATTTATTGTATTTACTTGTTTTCATTTAATTCGGTTGATAGTTTATTTTTAAATTTTGCATATTTGTTAGACGTGTCACAAAAATAAGGGAGTTACGTAACTGTAGTAACTCGAGAGGCTGTACCGAATAAACGGTCTATATATGTCTTGGCTTCTTTTCAACTATACTGTGGGCGAAGGAATCATCCTATTTTTAACTACGACCAGCAACGCCCTCCGAATTTCCCCCGATGTTATTTAATCTGCCTTCCTGCTAGTTCGATGTTAAACTATTACTGTAATATCAGACAATTGTATCATTATTCCAATTTTATCACCCTTTATTCAAGTAGAATTCAAATTTAACGAAGATATTCGTTTTCAATCGACATTGTTTTCATCATCGAGTTTGAGCAAATGAACATTTTATTCCGTATGCGGATGTTCATACAAACCAAATACAATTAGAAATTGGTTCTAATTAATTTAGTTAGTCAAACTAATTTTGATCCGTTTCTTCCCTTACTATTATTAATTATTACTATACTTTCAACAAATTATTGAGCGTTAAATAAGACGAAGGAAGTAAAAGATATGGGGGGATAAACTAGCTGAGTAACTAAAGCAGTTAATGTTTTACTCACATGTAACAATAATTCATTATAGGCGGATAAGGAAAAGAAGAAGAAGACCAAAAAGAAGGAGGAAGCGGCACCTCCACCACCAGAACCTGAACCAGCACCACCGGCAGAAGAAAAACCACCAACCCCCGCTGCTACACCTAAAGACTCTGGTTCAACTAGAGCAAGCAGTCGTGGAAGCCGCAAGGCTAAACGCGCCGGTTCCAGTGTGTTTTCTATGTTCACACAGAAACAAGTTGCCGAATTTAAGGAGGTATGTTGCAGCAGTAATACGTTAACAGTGTACAATTGTATCTGCGAAATTTATAATTGCTGGAATAATTCTAAATAATGTGCTTTGAATTATAAATTATAGTCGTGCATATCGTAAAGTTACTAATATGTAATTCGTACGCTTAAGAAGTATACCTGAAGTGTATACCTGAATCTCAATAAATGCAACGTATTTTCAATGCCCATGTTTTTTTAGGCATTCCAACTTATGGATCAAGACAAGGATGGTATAATCGGAAAGAATGATCTCCGTGCTACCTTTGACAATGTTGGTCGTCTTGTCACTGACAAAGAACTTGACGATATGCTAGGTGAAGCTCCTGTCCCCATCAACTTTACTCAGTTGCTGAATCTGTTTGCGACACGCATGTCCGGCTCAGGTACGCATATGTCTGACCGGTTCCTCATTCTACTTCGCGCCGCTTGCGATACGCCATTACAAAATTGTTGCTCCATTATTCTTATTAATTTTGTCTTGACAGTTCATCATATTGTATCATATATTATACGTATGCATAAGAAGTACATAATTTGTCTTTTAACATCATTCTTTTATCACTGCAGGTAGCGACGACGACGATACCGTAATTGCTGCCTTCAATACCTTCAACGTGAACGGCAAAATCGATGGTGAAAGGTAAGGGGATGAATTAAAGCGCTATTATTCCTGTAATAATATTATCACCTTAGTGGGAAACGAATACCAGTATTTTTTTTATTATTATGTCGATGATGAACGTTTATGTGCGATCTAAGCCTGACATACGATGGTGATTATTATACCTGAGATTATAGACTACGATTTCAATATATATTACACATAAATATTCTGGTAAATGTTTCGAAAAATGTCGTACAAATTATGAACTTTATACTTTACACTTTTTGCCAAAGGTTGAGGCACGCCTTACTGACATACGGTGACAAGTTCACCGCAAAGGAGGTAGACGATGCTTATGACAATATGTACATTGACGACAAAGGATTCATCGATACACAGAGCCTTATCGCAATGTTGACTGGTACGGGTGATGAAGATGAGGAATAACTTTAAGTGATTTTCAGCATTAAATACTTCTGTTAAATCTCTGTTCATTAAAACTGAAGTCTCGTATTAGCGTCAGATTCGCTTGATCCGCTTCCAAGTAACGAAGAGTGATTGCAAAACAAACATACATATTCGTTTTTCTGTCTCTCTTGATGAAATCAATATTTAAGGTACTCTTTCTTACGGACAAAGACTGCAAAGATCTTAAAAAATTGCAGGGCAGGTTCTTGGAAGTAGAAAGGGCGGATCTACAGAAAACGGGGCTTTGGCTATCCATATTTATTGTTCATATAATAAAACTATTTTCAAACTTTACAACGTTGTTCGTAATTTTCATCCAAAATGCAACACAAGAATGGAACACATATTTGATTTTCCGGAAATGCGGTCATATGATTAGCATACAGTTTAAAAGTTTACTTACATTTGCAGTAATAATTATACGGAAACTATAATAGTTTTGATGAATTATTTAAATTGTTTTATTCCTTCATATATCTTCAACATTTAATTGTGATTAAAAATCAGAAATTTTTGTCCGTAACAATATCAATTACATCGATCTAATCAAAAATTAATGCTTTAATTGCAAAGTGTACATATAAAGAGAATCCGTATTGTATAATCTTCCTGGCCGCCCCTTCGTTTTAATTTTGGCATAGTACCAAAGTGCATATGGTATATTGATGATAGTTAACTGAACTTTGTAAACCTGCTTACAATTGTTATATAAATAACAACATATTGTTGCCAAATTACATAATACACAAGGTATCAAAATTGTTCCCAAATAGTAGGAAATAAAATAGTATAGTGTTCTGTAGTATTTCTAGTAGTATCGCTCAGTTTCCTTACTATTTTTATTAATTAATTCGCTTATTATAGCAATCATCATTCATTTTTCTCAAACTTAATTGGAACTAAGCTTTGTTAGTTTTATAGATAAAATTGGGTTTTCTTTACGATAAAGCGATTTTGTTAAGGTTGCTAGTTAAAGCATTGCGTTGAGATGATAAAAGATGATAAAATATTAAAAACTACTACTTTTTTCAATTGCGTTTGATTCCTAAAAGTGTAAATAGCGTATGCAAGTTCTCATCCATATGCTTTAAAGACAATAGGGAACAAGCTGTAAATATAAATTTTCACACTGTAATTAATACTGCAATGTTGTAAATAGTATGTCTACCACGCACGAACCCACTCTACTGTAGTAACTCGCGGCCCCGTGCATTGATATGCAAGAGCGTAAAGTAGAATAGTACTACGCGTGGTCAGACACGTTACTAACGATTATTGTTTATATTCAAATTATTAAAATAGCACTTCTTTTATTTCATCAACTAATAAGAGCCAAGAAAGCTTACTCAGTCAATGTTTGAAACTAAAAGTGATATGATGTAGGTGTTGAAATAAATACCACAAGGTGTGTACAAAAAATACTACGATCGATGGATCCAGCACTAGAATGAGCGTGTACAGTCCCAATGGAACAACTTTGTAAACAATGGCCGCCCATTCATTTTATTTATAAAATATATTTAAATGGGTTGATCTCGAAATTTTATTGTCACACTTCATATATACATACATTACGTTACGTTACATATATCGCTATTATATTACACATAATAGCACGAAAGCTAAAAACAGTCTGGAAAGTTCTGTATGAAATGCGTCTGTTTTCATTCGTGATTGAATGTTCTCATTAAAGATAATATATCTATATATTACAATACATTTACAATAATCCCTTGAATATAGAACCATTTATTAACAAATAAAACCATGAGACATTTGTATGAGCCCTGCGCAAACAATATCTGTGCAATTTGTTAGACATTCTTCTTTGGCCTTTCTCCAAATATTGCACTTCCTACTCTTACATTGTTACTTCCCATTTCCACCTATAAGAAATTAAGTTTATCTCTTAATTTATTATTTGACATACCAAAATAAAAAAAAATGTAAGAAAGCAATTTCAACTGAAAGTACCGCATGTTCATAGTCACATGACATTCCCATTGATAATTCTATATCCCTTGAATCGATACCGAGTTCTTTGGAAACATTCTTTTTACATTCCTTCAAACACACAAAATCTGGATTTGGCCCCTTAGCAACATCGTATCCAAACATGCCTATTGTCATAAGTCCCACAAATTCCAAGTTTTTACAGTTATCGATAACATGCTTTACCAAAGGACAAATTTGTTCGATTTCACAACCATTTTTTCCTGAAAATAGAAATTAATAAAACCACACCATAACAAAACCATATGATTATGGTATACTAATAAAATAAAACAACAGAATTAACTCTGTTTATCTTTTCTCTACAAAGTTATTCAATTTATAGGATGTAATACCTTGCTCCTTGCTAGTATTAATCTGTACCATCACTTTCAATTTTAAATTATCATCTCTTCTAAATTTAGGCCAATTGGTATCCAATGTCGATGCAAGCTTTTCATTATCTACTGTTTCAATCATATATAAATTTCGCACACTTAGTACTTTGTTTACTTTATTGCGTTGAAGATGACCAATGAAATGCCAGCATATATCTGTACATTTTTCCAAAATGTCCGGGTGATTTCCTTTTTCTGCCAATTCATTAACATAATTTTCTCCAAAGTGTCTTTGTCCAGCTTCGTAAGCTTCTACAATTAATTCAGCTGGTTTCAATTTACTCACGGCTACTAGACGTGGCTCGAAATATTTGTATTCCTGTGGGGGCAAAAAAAGGTTAAGAAAACCAAATGCTGCAGCAAGACAAAAGGTCATTTAATTACTTCATATTTTTATATATGAAATATATGATATTTGCATAGATATAAGTAAATATGCACTTGTAAAATGCCAATAACTTACCGCGGGTCTTCTGAGAGAAGCAGCAATAATTTGATCTTTTACAACTTTTAAACTTGCTATTAACTCAGCCATTTTCATCTGTTAATCAATGTTGCTGATAAATGTAATAACCCATGTTATTTGTCTTTCTTATGCATTCTGTTGCGTGTAAAAATATGTAGCATATACATATTTGTCTGGAGATAAGCATACAAGATAATAGTGTAATATATTAAACATTATATCTGTTAAGTATTTTTAAGTTTAAGTCGGAATTAAACTTTCGGTACAATTATTTAGTATTACTAAGCGAACTTAAAACACTGTTTAAATTTTAAAAAATCGCTCCTGCATGTGGAATGAAAAAGGACTTCACAGCAATTTGTTCATTAAAGTTTTCAGTTTCACATCTTCAATTGCAAGGGTAAAAATAACAAAATTATACGACTCAAGATAATCAGGAGTTAAATGAATATGAGAAATTGTTTTTTTAATACACATGAAAAAATTTACTACTAGTAAATATTAATAATTATCAGATGTCGCTACTTATTGTAAGACTATATCACAGCCGACTCTAGTACTAGCCGTGCTGATGAACGTGGCAACACCGCGTGTTTACCGATCGGGAGGCCTATTTTCAGTAATGGGAATCTTGTACTTGGGTTTACATTTAACGCTTTTTTTTATAGAAAATTACGTTAAAGTACACAATTCTTGATTAATTATGTCTAAGTAATATATAAATATTATAACTATGGTAAGTAGAAGTGATATTAAAGTGTACTAATAGTTATAAATGTGGTTTACATTTTGTGGTCTCTCGGACTGGTTTGGTGATGTGATACATAATATTGCAAATATTTTACAGTGGTTTTAAGAATATATAAGTATGAAGCGAAATAGAATCATCTTTGAACTAAAACGCAACATATGGAAATGAATGAAGTGATATATAAGTTAATAGAAACGAGAAACAGACAAAATAATTGAAACGAAGTCAAAGAGGTTAAGTGAACACGGAAAGAGGATAAATAAACACGAAAAGAGGTTAAATGAACACGGAAAGAGGTTGGATAATGGGTTATTGAAGGGAAAAGTAGCACAGGTAATTATAAAATCGTATTAAAGGCTAGCTTTGTAATTGTTACTTGTAATTGTAATTGGTGGTTCGCCAATAGCCATATCATCCCATTTTATAAAATAAAATAAATTTCTGAAAATAAAACCATGATAAAAACATTTTTGTTTTTATTCTCAGTAAAAGAAAAACATATACATATATCACTTTAATTCAAAGAAAATTCAAATAATCTTTCAAATAAAAAAACAAATTTTAGAATAGATAACAAGAAATAAAATGATATTGAATAATATTAATAACAAAACATACATTCTCTTGAAATACTGCTAATAAAACCTTAAATCTTGTGAAATAACATTAATAATAAGAATATAAAAAGCAAAAATATATGAAAATAAATAAATAAATATAGATAAAGACAAATAAAAAACTCTATTAATGCATTAAAACATACTGGAAAGAATAAGTCAAATATATGAAAACTAATGTTTTAAAAAGAGTTAAATTGAAAAAGATGAATTGAGAATTTAGTTTTTATTGAAAGTTTTTATTTTACGATTTTTAGAAATTATATGTGCATGCATTTCTAATTGACTATTTTTTATAGTTTTGACGTAATCATTTAATAAAATATTAGACAAAATTGATAATAGTTTGAACAAAATACTGTGATAATCTTTATCACAAATGCATGTATCTGAAAATGCCAAGTGATGTATATTTGATTGAATACTAATATATGTTAATTTACATAAAATGTGCTTATGATTTCCAGATTTCAGAAAATCTAATTCCAAATTTGTACCATTTATTATGGCTTCCATTATTGCACACATATGAGTAAATAAGGTTATTACTTCTTCTGTAGGAATGGAAAGACCACCTCTTTGTAAGTGATCAAAATATACATTATTTATAGCAGTACCTTTATCCTCCACAATTAATAATTTACATATATTACAATTTAATTTTTTAGCAACAGAATGGGACCCATAACCGGATATATAAATCTTAATAGAATCATCTACAACAAAATCGGATAATGCTCATCTTTGGGGAATAAAAATATAGACTTATAATTATTTTCTTTTAAACTACTATCATAATTTCCCTTACAATTCGGAACACAACAACGTCGTGGCATTATTAACTAATAAATATAGTACCAAGTTTGTGAAAAGAACAATGTAAAACAAATTTTCCGAAAACTCTATATGTATATAATAAATATAACTTTGTAAAAATGTATATATGATACTATTAAAATGTTATTAATTCTAAATTGAAATATATTGAAAAAACAATAGATCGTATTAAATAAATGTGCTACACAAAAAGATAAAGACCTGTACAGTTAATAAATAAAACTTACCCGCATTATTGCACTTACTTTTAAATTTTGTTAAATAGCCTACTAATGATGAATACACATTGGTGTGTAAACATTTGAAGATTAAGCGGGAAACTGAGAGTTCGGTAGAGGGAGCCTGGAACGCCGGTAGGGTGCGTTGGGTTAGGTAAACATATATGTATATCACAACTAGTCTCTCGCGGTGTTGCCATTTTTTCCTTCAGCACGGCTAGTACTAGAGTAGGCTGTGACTATATTGTACTTACATAAGATTGCATTGCCGAACGTTGGATAAGCCGCAAACCTAGAATAGGTTTGCGCGAAAAAAGTTATTGATAGCTCGTATGCGACTGCAATTGGGAATATATGTGTAATTACGGAACGTGATTAGATCAAGTCGTATTATCTATTCCTTTCAACATGACGTCTCTTAAAATTGTACAGCCGGGTAAATATTCTGAGAATTCTGTTTATTCACCAATGCTTTGTAGTGGTAACTTTTATTTAGGATGCAATGTTTTGCTTACCATATATCATAACCTATAAGTCATCATACCTTGATGCAATTACTGACAGTAAACATTTTTTAGGTTTAAAATTATTTCAAACCTTTCCAAAAGTTTTAAGCGCTCCTGCACGACGAACTAAGTATTATTCAGTATGCGAAGAGGATACAACAACTCTTGCCGATAAGGCAATAAACAGAGGGATGTTGTTGGAAATAATGCGTGGCATAGGAATAACATTGTCCATATTCTTTAGGGAACCCGCTACGATAAACTATCCTTTTGAGAAGGGCCCGTTAAGCCCAAGATTCAGAGGAGAACATGCCTTAAGAAGGTATTAATAAGAAAATTAGAAATTGCCAGTTTAAACTTTCAATTCGTTAATGTGTTTTGGATAAAAATATGAGATGGATATAAATGTATGTTTAAGTAAAGTAATATTTTCAATGGACAGTGCATCAGAGTCTTGTCTGAGTGTATTAAACTGAATGAGTGAAGTGTAAGGAACATATTCTGTTAGGTACCCCTCAGGCGAAGAGAGATGTATTGCATGTAAATTGTGTGAAGCAATTTGCCCAGCACAGGCAATCACTATCGAAGCGGAAGAAAGAGCTGATGGATCTCGTAGAACGACAAGATACGATATTGATATGACAAAGTGTATATATTGTGGATTTTGTCAAGAAGCTTGCCCAGTGGACGCAATCGTGGAGGTATGAATTGATGGAACATAGGTCCTTGTATAATGTTTACTGACACTACGTTGATCAAAAAGTAATGATAAAGTATTTAATGAGAAACAAGTAATTAGTTTTTTAAATATAGGAAAATCTTATTAAACAATGTATAGACCATTTTGATCTACAATCTTTTACCATTCCATAAACAGCTGCATAATTTTATCCTTCTAGAACTGTGCTTATTTTGACAAACACATGAGCATCATTTATTGTAGAAAGTTTACATTACTTTTTGACTAATTCAATATAACGGGATAGTTGTACGAGGGGAATGATAAATATCGCATTTTTGTATTTTAATTAATATTCTGAGTGCTCCGTTTATTTCAAGTTTTACTAAATTACCTTTTATTGCATTTCCTATTTAGGGTCCAAACTTCGAATTTTCTACAGAAACACACGAAGAGCTATTATATAATAAGGAAAAGTTGTTGGATAATGGAGACAAGTGGGAATCAGAGATCGCTAGTAACATTCATGCAGACCATCTGTATCGTTAAATTTAGTAAATTATAAAATGTAGTAAAAATATAACATATGCTAATACACGATTAAAGAGAGTTGCAGACCTACTTATTTCGTATCTACCCATACAGTTGTAATTTGATACGTACTCTACCATAACACATAATTCATGAAATAATTGTTAATCTTTCGATTTTTTGGACGAAATATCTCGCGGCTCAATAATTTACACTGGAACAAATCTTCATATGTTTTCGTACCATTTTTAATTATCAATTATTGAACTACAAATGAACTCATCCACTTTTACAAAAATACTTCAAAACCTTTTAGCATACTGTTGTATTCATAATATTCTGATTGCAACGCAATGTGCTTGCCAGCCGTTCGTAATTATGGTCATACAATACATAAATTTCATACATTGCCGTTAAAATACATATCATAAAAAAAGATCATATAATGATAGTATATATCATATACAGAAGTACACTCCGTAAAAGATTAAACATTCATTTCATCGCATGAATAAATAGGGAACAAATATTTCAAAATGGTCCTAGTATTTGTCTCACCTTAGAAAATATTTTGCTGCTATTCTTTTAATGAACATAGAAAATCAAAATTATCTACAACATTAAAGCAACATCAGGATAAGGGAAGAAAGTGAATATTAATCAAATGCTATAGAGGAAAGCGAAATAATTATTCCAAGCAATTATTGCCTGAGCGGGGAATGTGTATACCAACAATGTGAACTATTACAGTAATAGATTTAAGGATCGGTCTACGAAAGTTTTCTTCTGCAGCTTATATTCTTGTCTTCAAAATTGTCGCAAATTGCAAATGACATCAACCCTATTCTGCAAATGCAACTACAGTAAAAAATGGAAAAGTTTGTGAACAATGAGGATTGTATATTTAAAAAACATATCACACAATCGTACACAACAATCTTAATTTTACTTATGTAAAAGCTTAGTAACTTCTATGAAATCACGAAAAATCACTTTTGCTATATATATAAAAAACACACAATATTGATAGTTTGCCTATGTAAATAAATGTCTTTAATTTGTTCCCTAAATAGATTTCAAAGTTAACAACTTCATATAATTTGCTATATGTGTATGTATCTGTTTCCTTTCCTTTATGTCTTAAAAACAAAAAGAGAGAAGGGGGGGGCAAGTATTTTAATTGATACTTCAAAATACTTTTCATTCTTTTCTCGTCAAATTATAGAAGTATGTGTGTCTCTCTCTCTCTCTCTCCCTCTCGACTATGTATCTCTAAGAATGCATTCAATAACCACTATAAAAAGTTAAAATAATTATACATAGGAAACTTTACGAATAGAACAAATACTTTAACACATTGACCGCTGGAATTCTGATGTTCTATTATCTCATAGTCAACGTGTTAAACAGATTTGGTCATTTTAAATGGATTAGAAGCAAAGCCATTGACAATATTAACATTGTAAATTCTATAAACAGTTTTGAAACTCTATGCTATATATTTTATAATATTATGTCAAAGTAAAATGCTCATGCTATGTTACACAATGCATACAAATCGTTCCTAACATACGTATGTACATGTCTTAATGCATACATACGTATGCATACATACGTATATACACAAATATGTATATATACGTATATATAGATTGTACGTAGTAATTATTTCCAACGATTCTGAACCTGCCTAGAAAATGAGAATTATAAAAAAAAAATGAATTTTTCGGATTTCATTCTCCACGGTTTATTTGTATTGCAAAAGTAGTATTGTGCATTTAAAAATTCCACATTATTAATATTATTATTCTTAGTACCTTAATTATACTGCACTGTAATAGCAACTTGAACTGTACGTAGTTTTATAATTAATTTTACATTATATGTCCTATATTCAGTGAATTTTAATCAGTACATTGCTTAGTTCGTTTACGATGGTAATTTCTTGCCAATGCATGAATAATTGTTACCAAGAAGTAACAAACCATTAATATTACAAATTTATCAAACAACCAAGAAATTGTTGTCGCTCCATCCTAAAAATGAAATAAATGAGTAAATACATAAACAAATAAATAAATTATATATACGCACACATATATGTGTACGCGAATATATTTCGTATAATAAGTTTAGAGAAAACCTTACCATTGATGTTTTATCATGTAATTTCTTTTTTTGTTCAATAAGATATTTCTTTAACGGCTCTTGAAATTTCGAACCAACGTACGGCACAATTGCTAGTAATTTTATAACTTTATCTAGAAGTTCTTCATTGAAAGCTATAATCACTGCAAGTTGCTGAATGTGCATTTTTACAATGGCCTTTCCTATAAGTGTCGCTCCAAAGAATGTCCAGAATGGAATTAAATAATGGCCACAAGTTAAGCCAGCAAGATCAAACAATGGATTAGGAATCTGAAAAGTAGGTTTTCGATTTTTACAAAGTTTGTATTTCGCCTTACTGATCGTTAAAAATTAAGTGCTTGAACAAGAAAGCATTCTTAAAGGGATACTTCGTTCGGAAGGAGCGTGCATCAAATAAGTGTAATGTCTTAAAAACGATTTACTTACTGAGGCACAGGCAAGAATTCCCCAGAAACCGGCTTTCTGTACAAAATGTTTCATAGTTAGTTTTATACGTATTAGTAACGGTATATTTTCGCCATTTTCTAAAGCCTCTAAAGCTTCTAATTCTTTCAAATCTTCTTGATCACATTTTTCAGTCCTATTATTTTGTCTGCTAGTTCGAGCAGCTCTAGCCATAAAGTATGGTGGCAGTTCGCCAAGTGCGGTACCAGCACCCCAAAGCATAGCTTCTATACGTACTTTTCTCATAATATTTAATATACCAGCTGTCCACATTGGATCAGTTGTTGTTGGGCATATTATTTGATCAGGATATGGAGGTTCAGGAAAGTTAAGAGCACCACATTCATACGCAGCCATTGTAACAGCTGCGATATGCGGCCCTAGATAAAGTACAAAAGTATGTAATCCTGTACCAAGACCTACACTTGAAAGAACTCCTAAACCTATCCAATATAACCACCAAATTATTTTTGTTTCCCATGCTTTTAAAATCTGAAAAAATGAAAATATTTTATAACTTCTTATTCACCAGTAGTAGTCTTATTCACTTAGTAGTAATATGTCACCACAATATAAATAAAAACTACATATATATATTCATAACTTAATGATTTAACCATCGTAACGTTTACCCTTATTAATGAAAATTTACCTGTTGATGTGGACCAGAAGTTCTGCTTAATACCAAAAGCAGTATCGTTATTGATACTATGCTCCACACTGTTTTTCTATAATGTAATGCCTTTTTTCCAAGGCTGAATATATTATTCAGAAGTTCTCGGAAAAAGTAGTTCAATGTAGTAATTGGATGCTGCCATAGTGTGAGATTTTCTGAATCTATATATAATTCACTATTTAAATTATTTACATTGTCTGGAAGTAGTGCAGATGATTTTTTTCCCTCTACATTTTGTTGAGCACCATTGACTGGAGTTGAATCCTTTGCACGTCGAATGGCAGTGGTATTTTCCAACATGGTACTTCTTAACTGTGTATTCTGCAAATAAATGATATAATTTTAACGCACTTACAGGTACATATAGACAAAAGCATACAAACACTTAAATAACATTACAGAATTGTAAAGAATTAGAACAAAATACTAATATTACTGTAAGAATTAAAATATCAATGCACTTTACATTTTAAGTAACAAAGAGATCTTCTTTGAAGATGTTTGAGTACTTTTGTGTGAAATTAAGTTCGACTCTATTTATGTGTATATTTCACATGCCTAGTTAGTATGAAATCAACTAACATTAACAGGTCGCCATAATGTTGTCTAAAGTGCAAGATCTCATTTTGCAAATAAAATCACAAACAGAAAACACATAAAATATTTATAAGCTACTAATGATATTAATTGTTACATGTCAATAAAATTATTACAGTGTTATTAATGTAACATTATAGTAAAAAAAAGCTTGAGCTAATCACTAACATAAGTAATGCTAATTCATAATTAATAGTGTTACTTAAATTATTTAGCATGTATGCTGTAACAACTACAAGTTTCACGTGCAGTCTTTATGTTTTTAGTTTTCTAAAATAACATATGCATTTAACCAATGTATGCGATAAACAATAGTAAAAATTAGCGAATTCAGATGCAATATTGTATTCTCATTATCATATTTAGAAAGTTAATGCCATCAGTGTTAGAGTAACAAATTTACAAATCACTAAGTACATGCAAAAAAGTGTGACTCAAATTTATGCGATATAATGTAACAAACAGTGTAAAATATTTGTGGTATGTGTACAGTCTATACCATATTTGTCTTGTCTGTTGAAATGAGCAGATGTTCTTTTAAGATTCCATTAAAATGTTTGTAATAAGACGTGATACTGGTATTGCTGTAGAAAAAGTCATTAAACTTCTGCTATCCATACGAAGAAAATTCCCTTTGAAATTCTTTATAACACTGGTAACACCTGTACTAGAACCATAGCTCATCTTTCAATCTACCTCCCTTGTGCCACCATCATACTGCGTTAGCCCATCTGCACCATCAACTACTTACTAACATTAATACAATTATTATTGAATAGAAATAGTTTAACAATCTTTTTGTTTAATCCAATAATTACTAATAACTTCTATTAGGCAAACTATTTGGACGCAACCAAAACAATGAAACACCCTAAACATAATTTTATGCCAGATTAGAAATTAATTTATTGGGATTAGATAAGTATTCTCAGATACAGGAATACTATATCTCCAATTATTTTTAAAATATTGGAAAGCCCATATAGCTCATAATGGAAGTATGACTATATTTTCTTATAGTAGCACATAGCAATAAAAACAGCACTTTTGAAACATATCGCTTTAATACGTTACATAACTACGAAAGATTATTTCCGTAAATTAAGTGTGTTAAGTTAAATTGAAACGTTTGCTCTAATTATTACATAATATGGAATATTGGTGCCAATTCCTAGTATCAGAAATGGTTGTAGGTTTTCAAAATGGTATATAATGCAAACACGCAGTCTTCCAAATACATTTTCTATCCCAGTTTAAACATTATTATATTTGTGGAACATCTGGATAAGATTATAAACAGTAGCAACTAAATTTTGCACTAAAAATTGATTTCCACATCCTTAAAGAACCGTACAACACTTAAAAAACTCAGGCGCAACCAAAATTTTAACAAAGTATAACCGTGTACAATGTGTTGTGAGCATAATTCGGAATCAAATACTGTTCTGTTTAAAAGGGCGAAAATTTTTATCATTATGTATTATAAATTGCACGTGAAACTAAGAAAACCACGGAAAAAAATATACTTGAATGCTGCAAATACTTTTTTTTATATTTGACATAATTAACGAAAGAGTATGTAGAAGACTCACTCCAATATATTGTGAAATATATTGTGAAAACACGCAAGTCTTCTCTAGAAAACGTAATATACAGTATAATATAATTAGGTGTTATAAAGTATAATTGGATTTACCTTTTAACCTTACAATACCAATGTGACTAAGTGCTGAGTCAATAGAAAACAAGTTTCTCCCAAATCATCGTGAAACTTATATTTGAACAAGAAATTAATTACTCCGCTTTGTATTAAGGAATCAATAAATAGCATGTGCACCGAAGAATGTCGACGTTTTTGATTTAACTTAATTAAACTGTCAACTCGACAGTAACACATGTATTACGTTCATGTGTACGTCGCAAAGCACTCCCTATATATACTACGCAAGTTCGAGTAAGCGTAAGCTACGTGTACAAATATGCCCAATCATTATTCTCTTTAGATAGTAAGTGCATCGTTTCTTTTAGTTAATATCAGTTAAAATAAATTCCCCTATATGTACGTAACCTTATCGTATCAAATGCTTCATATGTATATTATATGTATATGTATATACATCTTTCAATCACATGCGTTGAGAATTGTTGTTTATACAGTAGCCATTAGCCAATCAGCGTTTCTTCTAGTAAATTTGTCGAATAACTTTAATTAAACCACTAACGCTTTAAACTAGCACAATTGATTCTTATTTCCTTCTTCTAAAAATATTACACATTGGATATAGTAATAATAATATTGTACGTTAAAAATAAGGGAACACAAAAATGATAAAACATACGTGAAATCATAATCAACTACAACAAAATTAATTCGAAATCTAGTAATTTTTATGATTCTGCGGAAACTTTGACCGAAATATAGATATTTTATTTAATAACATGTGCAATGTATAATTTAACGCAACATCCCGTCGCGCCAAGAAGTTGCATTTTTAAATATCAACCTTAGTTATTTAATTATACCTGTATGCTAGTGTTAAAGAATATAAGAGACAGAAGCACAGCCTACTCTAGTACTAGCCGTGCTGAAGGAAAAAATGGCAACACCGCGAGAGACTAGTTGTGATATACATATATGTTTACCTAACCCAACGCACCCTACCGGCGTTCCAGGCTCCCTCTACCGAACTCTCAGTTTCCCGCTTAATCTTCAAATGTTTACACACCAATGCGTATTCATCATTAGTAGGCTATTTAACAAAATTTAAAAGTAAGTGCAATAATGCGGGTAAGTTTTATTTATTAACTGTACAGGTCTTTATCTTTTTGTGTAGCACATTTATTTAATACGATCTATTGTTTTTTCAATATATTTCAATTTAGAATTAATAACATTTTAATAGTATCATATATACATTTTTACAAAGTTATATTTATTATATACATATAGAGTTTTCGGAAAATTTGTTTTACATTGATCTTTTCACAAACTTGGTACTATATTTATTAGTTAATAATGCCACGACGTTGTTGTGTTCCGAATTGTAAGGGAAATTATGATAGTAGTTTAAAAGAAAATAATTATAAGTCTATATTTTTATTCCCCAAAGATGAGCATTATCCGATTTTGTTGTAGATGATTCTATTAAGATTTATATATCCGGTTATGGGTCCCATTCTGTTGCTAAAAAATTAAATTGTAATATATGTAAATTATTAATTGTGGAGGATAAAGGTACTGCTATAAATAATGTATATTTTGATCACTTACAAAGAGGTGGTCTTTCCATTCCTACAGAAGAAGTAATAACCTTATTTACTCATATGTGTGCAATAATGGAAGCCATAATAAATGGTACCAATTTGGAATTAGATTTTCTGAAATCTGGAAATCATAAGCACATTTTATGTAAATTAACATATATTAGTATTCAATCAAATATACATCACTTGGCATTTTCAGATACATGCATTTGTGATAAAGATTATCACAGTATTTTGTTCAAACTATTATCAATTTTGTCTAATATTTTATTAAATGATTACGTCAAAACTATAAACAATAGTCAATTAGAAATGCATGCACATATAATTTCTAAAAATCGTAAAATAAAAACTTTCAATAAAAACTAAATTCTCAATTCGTCTTTTTCAATTTAACTCTTTTTAAAACATTAGTTTTCATATATTTGACTTATTCTTTCCAGTATGTTTTAATGCATTAATAGAGTTTTTTATTTGTCTTTATCTATATTTATTTATTTATTTTCATATATTTTTGCTTTTTATATTCTTATTATTAATGTTATTTCACAAGATTTAAGGTTTTATTAGCAGTATTTCAAGAGAATGTATGTTTTGTTATTAATATTATTCAATATCATTTTATTTCTTGTTATCTATTCTAAAATTTGTTTTTTTATTTGAAAGATTATTTGAATTTTCATTGAATTAAAGTGATATATATGTTTTTCTTTTACTGAGAATAAAAACAAAAATGTTTTTATCATGGTTTTATTTTCAGAAATTTATTTTATTTTATAAAATGGGATGATATGGCTATTGGCGAACCACCAATTACAATTACAAGTAACAATTACAAAGCTAGCCTTTAATACGATTTTATAATTACCTGCACAACTTTTCCCTTCAATAACCCATTATCCAACCTCTTTCCGTGTTCATCTAACCTCTTTTCGTGTTTATTTATCCTCCTTCCGTGTTCACTTAACCTCTTTGACTTCGTTTGAATTATTTTGTCTATTTCTCGTTTCTATTAACTTTTATATCACTTCATTCATTTCCATATGTTGCGTTTTAGTTTAAAGATGATTCTATTTCGCTTCATACTTATATTTTCTTAAAACCACTGTAAAATATTTCCAATATTATGTATTACATCACCAAACCAGTCCGAGAGACCACAAAATGTAAACCACATTTATAACTATTAGTATACTTTAATATCACTTCTACTTACCATAGTTATAATATTTATATATAACTTAGACATAATTAATCAAGAATTGTGTACTTTAACGTAATTTTCTATAAAAAAAAGCGTTAATTGTAAACCCAAGTACAAGATTCCCATTACTGAAAGTAGGCCTCCCGATCGGTAAACACGCGGTGTTGCCACGTTCATCAGCACGGCTAGTACTAGAGTAGGCTGTGGACAGAAGCATTAAATAAATTTATTTATAGGAGGAAGCTTAATTACTTCTCTAATCCTACATGCACAAAATTAAAAAGTACATAAGCTTTTGTTAGTTGTGTGATATTCGATTATATAATTCTTTGATTCTGTTACCATTTAATAAACTCAAAATAAAAATGTTAAATATAGTTAAGATGTGTATTATAATTATAACGAGCTGTTCCTAATTTGATCAAAAAGATTTTATTCTATGTACTCTATGTGAAAGGGCTTTTTTTTTAAATGAGCGAACGATATCGCGGTGATATCGAAATATTTGTTAGATCGATCTTATGTTTACCTAATTGTATCACTTGAAGTTATCTGATAAAGCCAGATATTGCCGAGGGTGCTAAATACATACAACTATCAAAATACGGCCACCAAGTGTATAAGATACAATGTTTTGAAAGAACTAAGAATATTGCATTTATGTCGAAAGACCAATAAAGTAATATTTAAAATGTTAAAGTTTCATATATGTTGGTGAACTTTATATTAGAACATTTTTGTACTTGTGTTATAGAAGGGTTTTTTTATTATATGTTTGTAGTAGGCCATTTATAAGAAAATTTACACAGTTATTCAGTATAAAATGAAAAAATGGCAGATATTTTAACTCCATTTGTATACTGGGCTCAAACTGAAAGTCATATTACGTTAAAGGTAGATCTAACTGATGTCAAGGTATGTAATTCGTAGCATAGATATATTGTATATTACTTTTGGTTTTGTACATATGGAATTATATATTTAGGATATTCTGGTTGACATGGATGACAAAAAATTAAACGTTTTGGCATATGGGAAAGGTGCCAGAGGTCTTAATACTTATGGGTTCAATTTGGATTTGCATTCGTCTATTAACACGGAGGTAATGTTTTTCATATAGTTCCAATGGTTTTTGGTACATATCAATGAATAGATTGCATTATTTCTCAGAGAATAATTTGTTTAATCAATTATGTTATATATGTACATATATATGTTTTTCATAGTATTTTTAATAATGTTTCCATTACAGAGCTTGCTTGCACCTAATAATTATAATTTTATCGTCCAAGCATAGTCATGCTATGTATCTTTTGCTTCGAAGGATACATTACCGAAAGCTTAATAGAATTTTACCAATAAATTGTATTTTTTACAGGAAAGTAGTTCCAAAGTGATAAATCGCCAAGTGGATTTTTCACTTAAAAAAAAATGTCCTGCTTGGTGGCCAAGGCTAACTAGTCAACCACAGAAACCATCATGGCTGAAAATCGATTTTGATAAATGGACAAGCGAAGATTTAGATGACAATGAAGACGAGAAACGCGATATTTGCAGTGATTATCCTGGCATGTATGATAAACTTCACCAAGAAGAATTTGGCTATAAGAAGGGTAATACTTCAATAAAGGACTGTTTTAACACGTTGAATTTTGGGCTACATTTACATAAATGTTCACTAAATTTCTACACTTCTAATATACGATTGCAAGATATGTATAATAATATTCGTAAGATTACGAAAATATTAAAATATTCCATGAAATTTTTTTTACGATGAAATGATTAGAATGCTCCATGTAAACAGCTCATACAACGCGCTATTCAATATTAACACAACAATAAACTGTGATACTAATTCATCATTGTTTATTCTACAGAGGATTTGAAAAAAGTGTATCTAATTATTTACAATCTTTGTCAATTTGTTGGATATATCTACATCCTTACTGTAATGGGAATCATGTATTACCGAGATGGGCCAGGTAAGTTATTGCATAGTTTATTTTAATGCTGCCAGTTTGAATGTATTGTAAGTAAATTGTTGAATTTGTAATTTTAGCTACTATGAAAGAAACATACAGAACAGTTGGGAATGCAATGAAGTTCATACAGCTCATGCAATTTTTAGAAGTCTTGCATTCATTGTTTGGCTATACTAAAAGTAGTACTCTTATGTCGTTTGTACAAGTAGGGGGTAGAGCATTTATTTTATTTAGTATGGTCGAAGCTGAGCCACGTATGCAAACAAAACCAGTTATCTTTTATCTTTTCCTTGTCTGGAGCACAGTAGAAGTATTTAGATATCCTTACTACATTACGCAATTGATCAAAATAGAAATATCATTTTTAACATGGCTACGGTATACAATATGGATGCCGTTATATCCATTAGGTTTCGTATGCGAAGGAATTATAATATTAAGAAATATTCCATATTTTGAAGAAACGCAAAAGTTTACGGTCTCTTTACCAAATTCCTTGAACTTTGCGTTTCACTTTCCATCATTTCTAAAAATCTATTTATTACTATTTTGTTTGCCAATTATGTACATGCTGATGTCCCGTATGAACCAAATACGTTATAAAAAGCTAGGAAAATCAAAATTGAGAAGAAAGTATGCATGACTTTATGAATAATTTACTATTAAGAAATTAGAAAAACTTACTTCGTGATCGTATCATTATTAAAATAAGTTTTCCGTTGAAATTCTGAAACGAACAAATATACACCATTACTGTATATATATTTATTCCAAAATGGTAATATTAACATATTACGAAGACTTAAAATAGCTCAAAGATTTTTAAATAATCTTCTAACACACTATATTTGATTTCTTATGTAAGTATAAGATGTAACATTTAGAAAGATTACCAAAACATTCAAATTCATCACTTCATTATAACTATTACAAATATATATGTTTTAGAAATAATCTGTATGAATAGATATGACATCATCTGATTTGGTATCTGTTATAAACAAGAACAAGAAGAATAAATAGTAAAAAACAATGAATCTTTATTTTCCACCTATTTCGATCAGTAGCTGTAATTAACAAAAGAAAAAACATTGAGGATCATAATAAACATAAGCACAGTGAGTTCAGTCTCAATGGGCATTGAACATTTATTCAATCTATTTCATAAAGTAAAAAGTATATGAAGAGTACGTAAGTAGACGCGTCAGTGCTTTCTACAATTTGTTGGTAACGTTGTGGGTGACATGGAAATGGTACTGGGGCTTTAGAGCCCCTCAGCTACTTAAAAGTGCACGTGGCGCCATCTCGCGTTTGCGGCCTTTTTCGCAGTTTTCCGCGCCGTCAAAATCAAATTTCTGGATTACATCGTCATTTTAAACAATTACTTTTTTCTCGGCTTCTAGTGCGTATTTTTTAACCGAACTTCTCTTAAATTAAAGCTACGGGCCATAGCTATCTCGCACTACAGTTGCAATAATATGATATTTGTCGTTTAAAAGTTATTAACAATTGAAAAATCGGAAAAAATGTACTCCGGATCACTGCAATTAACTCGGCTTCTGGAGGCGCTAGATTAATGATCGAGTGCTTAAAATGAAGGTAAAGGGTGCCGCTATACGCCAATAAACGATTTAGAAATGCTTCATGCCCTGTTCATTTTTTATAAACAATTTCATAATTCCTTTGAGAATTACAATATCGTGTATGGTTTCGGTGTAATTCTCAAACGAATTATGAAATTCGTATAATTCGTATATAATCTATAAATCGTTTGTTGTCGTGTAGCAGTATCCTTTACCTTCATTTTAAGCATTCGATCATTGATCTATCGCCTACAGAAGTCGTAATAATTGAAACGACTCGAAGTGCATTTTTGCCGATTTTTCAATTGTTAATAACTTTTAAACCACAAATGCAATATGGTTGCAACTGTTGGAGGGGATTGCTATGACCCGTAGCTTTAAGTTAAGACCAGTCCGGCCAGAAAATACGCTATAGAAGCCGAGAAAAACGCAATTGTTTAAATTAACGATGTAATCCAGGAATTCGGTTTTGGTGGTGTGAAAAACTGCGAAAAAAGACGCAAACGCGAGATGGCGCCACGTGTCCCGTTATGGAGCTATTGTTACCGATGAAATTTTTGAAACTTGTTATCTCGGCTCCTGGTGGTTGTTTTTTAATAATTGAGGTGTCGAATGAAAGGGCAACGAATAAGCTATACGAAAAAAATACCCCTTTGCTGTAACTATATGAAGTTGGCCGTAGTAACAATTTTAATTGCTTATATACTTCTTGACGTAGTATTCACGTCCTAAAACGTCTTGATAGCTGATACTTCAAGCTTTAATTTATGTCCTTTGAACATTGATGTATCTGGCCTGGAAATCGATATAATGGCAATTGTTTATAATTTCTTTAAACAAATTCAATTCTCTCGGGTTCTATTGGACCGATCTTAACCAACGACATCTTAAATTAAAGTTCTCGCTTCAAGGAACAAACTCTTTATAGTTTAGGATAGCTCCTGTGTATAATTACTGTGAAATTGTGAAAAGAATTATTAAATTGTTTATAAAACATGAACAGCGCATGGAGCATTTGTAAATCGTCTGTTATCGTGTAGCAGCATGCCTTACCGTCATTATAAGCACTCGATCATGAATCTAGCGCGAATGGTCCTCGAAGTAAACTGCAAAATGATCAAAATTGTATCGTTATGGTGCAAAGAAAAAGCGTAAACAAAATATTTCGTACAGATTCATATGTTAAGGTTTATTAGGACAGTAACGATGATTGCATTACAGTTCAGTAACTTATGCGTGAGATGTTCTGGCAAGAGCCACAAAACAGAATAAGAAAATACATCCGCCACCAGCGGATATCATAGTCGATGCTCCGATCAATGATCACGCTTTGTCCGGAGCATGACTACGATGCTTTTGAACAGTTTTTTAAACCGCAGGACAAAGTCTGGAGCGCCCCAGGCGCAACATTGATAACTTCAGAGGTCCCGATAATGTGCGGCGTGTAAGGATAAAAGTTTATTTTTATTTCTCTTTTGTTTCTTTGGACTTCAGGAACTTGCTGCTAGGCCGCCCCTGAACTTCCTGCCTAATTACGGAGCGCTCGGTGAGTCGTAAATCGCAAGAGGTTGAAGTTTTTAATAACTATTCAACTAGTTAAGTCGTTCTTGTACACATAGATCCTCCTTTAAACCGCGTACGGGTGTACTTATCTTTACAAACTCAACGGGGCACGATTCATCGTAGCAAATTAATCATACAGAACGACGTGTTAAAGTATGTATTCATATGCATCTCTCCCTACATTTAAAAGCGCGTACGTATATCGAATTCCCTGTCTTTAAAGGCGAGTCTACACTGTCACATTTTGGATGCGCACCGCGGATGATTCGTACGTACTGATGAAAGATGAAAGCCGGAATATTTGCGCCATTCGTCCAATGGTTCAATTCATTGAAACCCTTGCAGGCGAATTGTCTAAAAATAACAGAAACTAGAGAAAAACGTCGACTTCGTCGGGGGTGTGTGAAACATTGGATCCGACGGACTGAACAATTGGAGGCATCGATATACTTAGCAGTACAACTATCTGTAGAAGATCTTTACACCTATTGGAATCGTTTACATGATAATAATAACAAATTTAAGTTGGTTCTTTACGTATAAAGATCAGCTTTGCCTGCAACTGTTGAATCAACCACTCAATTCACCCAGACTAGAAGCTGACTCTACTCTCTTCGCTGCTCACTTTGCACGAAGTCCAGGTGAAAAGAATCTTTACACACTCCGCTACGGACGAACCACCCCGGTGCACATCGCAAAGTGTAAAGTCTAAATTCGTCTTAAGACCCGTTTCAGACGTTACTCTGTGTCGTCACTGTCTCGCGAGAAAAGCCTATTCCCATTTGAACCAATGCATCGTTATGGTGATCCGTCGAGAGACGCCGTGACAAACATTATTCGTTGACCACCATACTGTATCCGTCTGAAAGGCTGCGAAACCGGCAACCCAAAGTGTCTCGTCTGAAACAGGCGTAATACATAGTTCCTAATACAATCAACAACAGATTTTCTTTTAAATAAGGCTGTAGCCTTAACGCGAAACGAACAAATTCATTGGCTATTCGCTGGCTAAATTATAACAGACACGTAACACGGCGCGCAATCGAAACAGCGAAATCAATAAACGTTGGTTCGTACCATCGAAGCTACGGCTTATCATTTTCACTTACAACTCCGTCGTGTACAAAGCTGCATCGGTACAGGATAAAACGGCATAAGAATATATCGGTGGCAGCAGCCCGAACGGATTAAATATAACAGTATTTACATCGTGGTTGTTACATAGAAGCATTTCGTAGTGCCGATTCGGGTGTACAATTGTCCTAATAGTGTTTCTTCCCTCTGACACAATCTCATCTCCTTATAGACAACGTATAATATAACAACGAACGGAAGTAATAACTGTTCATATACATTGTACAGTTCCCCTTTCCTTTCCCTTTCGGTTTTACTTTCTCGCGCGCACAGATACGTTCAAATCGTAATACACAGTCATTCACCCCTCTTCCCTAACCCGTTCCTCCTCATAAATCAACTAGAAACTTGGGAGAAGTAGTCAACGCATTATAAACCTATTAAAAAATATTCACAGTAGTCTAACATACACGTTGACAGTATGGCTAACTATCCTTTATGTATCGTATCATACATAAACTTGATATTGAATTCGCGAGAGTTCAATTTCTTTCATTCAAATGCTCCATTCGCGATTCGACCTCGTACATTGTCGAACGATCGCTTCCCTTCGCACTCTTTTCAAGACCGTTCGATTCCGTTATGCGATGCATTCGATCGACGTAACGTCGATTGGTGGCTGTGATAATCATTATAAAAACCACGCTGAACTCTTAACTCGCTGGCTGTATGTGTCGCGATAAGCTCGAGAAAGTGGGCTTGGCTCGTAGTTCTGGGCAGCGGCTTATAGTTTGAAATAATTTTCCGCAAAAGTGGAGGACCTTAGTTGGCTAAACTTCCGTGGAACTGTCGTTAGCTTTGACGTTAATGTTCTATATTAAATAATACTCGAACATGCTGATGCTCCAATATACGTATATGCGTATAGTATTAATGTTTCTCAGTTGAACGAGGAAGTGGAACTCGCGGAAGGAAAGTCAAGTATGAGTTAGTTTTTAGGCAAAATTCTTGAAAATACGGATGCTGATATCGTTTTCTTTACGCTGAACTTAAAATTATGACAATGCATGCGAGTAAGACAATTTTTCCACCGATTTTACTCGATCAATTGTGACTTGTGACTTGTTAACATCGTTCATTAACGAGTTTAACTATTGTTCAAGTGTCGGTCGCACTTGTTTTAAGCATAGTTCGGTCAGAAGGAAATGAAGGATTGAGGGATTATTCTGCGGGGAATTTGAACTTCGTGCAACCAAGGGCTTATCAATCTCTGAGAAAAGAAACTACTTGTCCCTACATCTTGCATTTAAATTTTAGACGACGTCGTAATAGTTTACTGCAAGGTTACATAAATCACTACTTACAATTTTATTTAGCGAACGCGTTTAACAAATTAATAATGATTAATAACCTGCTTGTATAACTTCTTTTTATTTCATTCTTGCGAAATTAAGCTTAACTAAGCATAGCTATTTTTGGCAAGAATATTTGCACAGGATTCAGAAAATTATTTCAAACTCTCCCATTCTCTTTCTCTCTGACAATCGTCATAGCTGTAATTGTATCGCACGTTCATTAATGTTATTGCTCCTACTCAGAATATCAAGAGTCGAACTAGACGATTCAATGGCCATCCTTAATATTAATCGCTTCGTTAATCGAGCACGTGTATACTTTATTAAATCCGGTCGATACCGCTTATTATTCGCGGGACTCGTATAGATCTGGTATATATCTCTCTTTCTTGCAATTTATTATTTAATCGTATCGAAACCCTGATATTAAGGTCATTTATAAATCCATTGATTTCTGGCAACGCGTGAATGGTAATTCGTAACCAATCGGCCAATTATTATTTATTATACTTTACGTAAACTCCCTTATTAATTTTTCTTTTCATTTCTTTTTTTTGGATACAATCAGACTTGTATTCGTTATCTAATAAACTAAGAAGGAATGGAAACATCACAGTCGTATAGAGGATGTAATAATAAATACGTTCATAGTGTACTTAGGAAGGCGAATTTTCGTGTCTCTCTGGTTTACTATACGTATGACTTTCGAGTAAATTCTTCGGACAGATAGTTCATAGCGATTTAATAAATTCGTTTCCGTACGAGGAGAAAAACATTAACAATTCAGCACACTCTTTGGTACGTCACGCTACAACAAATTATACGTAGACTTATACCATTACTTACACAACTGGTCGTATCCTCTCTTCGTACGCGTTCGTTAGATATACCTAACAGGGAACGATCTTGAGCTCGTCAATACCGAAACGTTATAAAACCTTTAGTAAATGCGTGTAGTTTGTTGATAAGTAATGCACGAGCCCTGTTTAATGTCTAGATTTGTCGTAAAGGGTAACGTAACCGGTGGCCATGAATATTTCAATGAATATTGAAAACACAGTATTGTTTCACATCAACCTACTTTGGGATAAGCGCACGGTGGTAATGATTAATGAAGCTTCTCATCGCTTCCATTATGTAAAACTCTATACAGGATCAACATTGATAACAAACTTTCGAATACGCCGCACGATTCAAAGAGATTAGCGGAAGATTGCAGTACATATTTAGAATGGCTATGTGTCACTGATTTCCAAATTTCACTAAATAAAACAACTGTGTAAAGTTACCTCAGGGTGGTGGTTCGTTTGTTCCCGAACGATATTAAAACGAAACTGTGCGTCATTTACCAAAACGTGTCACATATATACAGTCAGTTTCATATGTAAATGTACACATAAATGAAGTGTAATTGGACCGAATTTTAATAGGACATTTTATGTTTTAACGTAGCCAAAGATAGTCATATTCTCTTAATATGTATATTTATTTATTAGATAGTTGTAATAACAATAAAGAGACGGCACTGCGTACACTACTTATATTTATATGCAAATAAACGACAATTGGTCTTGTTAAAATATGAAGTCCAGTTTAAGTGGTTAATAACAAAAATATAACACTTCGTTTCAAAAAATTTCGATTACAGACAGCGAGGGTACGTATACTTATGGGGTCGACTGTATATACATACACATACTAAAGTTTTACAACACTCTGACTGTTCAAACTACTAATCATCGCCTCGCAAGTTCGAATACTCATATCATATTGCCAATACTTTTCTCCATGGTGGTCGCAGGTGAAGTGACGAAGAATGATCGGTCGTCGGGTCATCGCGGTGGCATATGCAGGTCTAATAAATGAATAATGACGTTCTCTGTGTATCCTCGGGGGTGATCGGCATTGGTTATCCCCTTGGCAATTTCATTGTCGTAAACGATGTAGCCACTTTCCATGGCACGACGAATAATGGAGGATTTTCGATATGGCTCCTGTCCTCGAAGTTATAGTTCGTTGTAAATTGAGCCAAGACCCGTCCAAGTAGTTACTGATCGTGATTAAAGTGAAACTCGGCCAAGCAGGAGGCTCATGAACAGCGACACCAGCATCGTTGCACCTTTAACAAGAAAAGAAACATAAAGGTACCAACCTCGTGATTACCTTGACGCGATCGAGATAACGACGTTCTAAAAATCCTTTTACGCTCCCCGGCCGAGGGACGGCTGACGAGAAGCCCGGCTTCCGACGTAAGAAAGAACGGATGCACGACGCGATAACAGGCATTTACGATAACACAAATAACTACTGCTATGTGGCATCCGCTTAACTTAAGCCTTCGCGTAAATATCCGTTTAGAGCGCGTGACCGCGGTGAAAATGGGAGAATATCGCAGGTGCAAAGGAGATTGTGCAACGGGAGTAATAATTGTTGGATTCTCAAGTTGAAGGTGTGTGACTTGTTAGAATATTCGAGGTAGAGGAACGGCCGAGGCGGGCCATGTGCATTTTGAAGATGCACGCTGTCTTTGTGTAGCGTAGCTTTCATTTGGGGCGAACCTTAAAATGGTTAAAAAGCCCTGGTCCTAATTTAATAAACAGAACACCTTTTCAACATTTACACGCCTACAGAATCATTGTATTAAGTAATACCTAATCGAGATAGAGAGACTACTACCCTCTCATTCGATTATCTTACAGACTATATAACGACATGTAACTATAATTCTGTTGAAATTCGCTTTTTCGGGACAGCCGTTAAATTGGGACAAAGTCCGGTCCCAATGTGTCCCAATTAACCGAATTTCGCTGTGACTAAATACATATTTCAGTGGCTCCAATTACCCCGTTCATCAGTGGCCGCATATTTTCCCTGTCCAAGCAAGCTCCCTTTACACGTAATCATTTAATTCCTAGATAACAGCCTCTTTCTCCTCCCTCGTCTTACCACACCCTGTCGTTCATACTATTCCACGTGCACCGAAAGACCATTTCAATCCAAGCAGCAACGTATATACATTGAGCGCGATACACCTTCGCAACCAGACGAACGACAAAACGTTTCCCGCGTTGATCTGCAACGCAAACGAGCTGCAGGGATTTTCGTGCAGCTGTGATACAGACATCGGGAAAAATCCTGCAGCGGGGCACGTCGAACGTAAACCTTGAGAGTAATTGCATTCGAAGGTATGCTCGGGAGCAGAACGGCGGAGAAAGAGGGGAACGAAAAAAGAAGGAGATGTTAGAACGAAGGGGTGCAGCGGCTTCTGTTTCATAATGAATCGAAACGTTGTGCAATCTCGTGCGATCCACGTCCGTAAATATTAGAGACCCAATGATGTAATCAGGAATATCGAATCCCCCGGTTGCATCCTGTAGTCCTGCAGAACAGGGAGCACGGAATCGAAGGGAACGCTCCCGCTATCGACGACTATAAATATGCCAGGACCGCGTTCTATTTACAGTTTGTTAGAAAACAATGCAGTCCAGTTCAATTTTATCAGACGCCACCGAAGATCTTAACTCGTCGTAATAATTGCCCCTATTTAGTTTCGTCGAATCCCCCTTTTCTCCTTTTTTCTTTCTCGTTCGTTTCCCTCTGCCCTTTTGTCCGTGTCGGTTTCATTATCAGTCAGGTTCTGCGCGAGAGAATCGAGGCGGGCGCATTAATCACTTACATTACATGATCGATTAAACTGTACCACCGTAAACAGCACCGAATTAAATTACTATAAAAGTTGTCACGAAAATCGCGTTCAATGGTCGCAATGATTCAGGGGTCGGCGAAATAGATTCGTACAGCTTCGGTTCGCATTCAATACGTCGTTACATAAATTAAATTCGTTCAATTAATACACGTATACACTGTGTCTGGATCTCTTTGATCTGTGCACGCTATTGCTGGCCATCGGTCTGTTGCTAATTGCCCGTTTCCTGTCGCTGTTGCTGGAAAATCCTCGCCCGTCAGTGCTACTTGTTGATCTTCCTAATATTCCCCGCTTTTCAATGGCTGACGGCATTTGTATCGTTTTTATACGCAAATGTAATTAGTTTTCACGCGCGAACCCCGAAGCAATTTCGGAGATTATGTATACCGCAATCCCGTTACAGTAATTTCGATTCCATTTAACTTTCGCGGGATTCAATTCTACAGCCTATTTCGATTTCTTCCCGAAATTAATCGCCTCCACAATTTATTCATAAATTATGAAATGCTCGTGAATGCCTCCTGTTAATCGGTCTAGATTATACCGACGTATTCTAAAACGATCTCCACGCGTACGGCAGTTTATTCGTGGGCATGCGAAACATTTTTCAAACCCCATACTCCCTGTCGACCGAGCGTTTCGAAAAATATATTTAAACTGCAAAATTGCATTGGACAATGGGGGAATCGGAGAGAGCTAACTGTTAGCTGTTCGATAACAAGAAAAGAAAAAAAGGGGAAAACAACAAAAATGCTGCGAATCTCGGTTATTTGGTCGTTTCCCGCCACCGCATGGACGAACAACCATTTCCTTTGTGATTCAATTCCATAGAACGAAACGAAGCAATAAATCTGGTATGTAGTTCAATAAGGGTACAAAAATTCAATCATTCTACTTCTTTTGTTTGAAGGGAGAATTTGGAATGATGTCTGTATGGAATCGCAACAGTTCGAATTTACGGTAACTTGCTCGAGATATGTTTACGTACAATTATTTCTGGGATACAATAATATGTACAATAAATTTCTTGTCCTATATTTATAGAAAAATCTTTCAAAGCTAATATTTAATAATTTTGTTGGTTAAATTTGCGGGCTACACGTATACGTATCTTTATACATTTTACTTCGTACCTTTTTATCTTAGAAAAATGGAATACACTAATTCGAAGTTCATTACACGATAATGTGAAAGAACTATTATTAAGTTTAATCAAGTGTCACAGGCTGTATGTATGCCTGAATTTCTATTGGTATCTCTGCCAAGTATCGAAAAGAAAAAAAAGCGACGACGCTTGCGCAATTTAGAGTACACATACATCGTACTAAAGGTTTCTTGGAGTTTCTTTGGCTTCCCCTTATACTCGGAAAACTTGATTTCTGTCTCCACGATTGGTTTGTATTCCGTGCCCTACATCCTATCTGAATTTACAGACGGAGCAACCAGTACGTTTTCTGTTTTTCTTTAGCACTTGTTTCTGGTTTTTTTCTTCTTTTTTTTTATCGAGCGCGGACATATAGCGCACGCATAATATCATGAATAGGAGAGAAGACAGCCCTTTTGTGCCGTTTGCGAAGGAAACTTTGTAAAGTAAAAATCTCACGGTTTGTATGTAAAACGTGTTACGAATGCAAACACTGCTCCAACTTCGAACTTTTGTTCCATTGGCATCCAGATGCTATTCGTGCGAAATGGTATCTTCGAAGTATCGTACAAGAGGAAATAATTGTCGCGAGAAAATGGTTCTTTTACTGCAATAATGATAACAATCGAAAAGGACATAGTTTCATCCCCCCGATGTTAACTCTAGATACGAGTTTTAAATTTGTACTTGCTGAGATTGAAACGTTCAGAGGACGCGCACTATATTTTGTTCAATAATGAAAGGAACGGAATTTTTCGTTTCATTTGCAATGTACAAAAACATTGTACCTAGTTGATGGAAGAATAATATATCTAGAAGTGTATGATAAACGTTCTTATTAAGTCTGGCTCTGTGACATCAATATTCTTTAGAAATTGCACAATGTTACATTGAAAAACGTACATTTCAAACCGGACATTGTTGTGCTTGGAGCGTGATTTTTTTCGTAGACTGAACGGGGAGCATAAAATCTGTCGTATTCTTACTTGTTTACCTGTTACCTTTCTTTACGTACACCTGCATGGAGACCTTTGACGCGAATATCGCATAATTGTGTGCTTGCATTGCAAAACTATGTACATACACGCGTAGCACTACGTGTTCTGTGTGGCGAGTCTCGCTAACTTGCTATCGGGTTCGTAAGATTTAGTACCGGCTGTGTCGAATCGATTTCTTCATTAGAATATGTACATTGGCAACGGGTCGTTACAAGATTTCGTGTGCGGTCGCTTTATGCTTAACACGGATTTCGCAGGTAGTATCGTAGTTAAAGTTTCCGCCACTCGTGTTGCACACATTGTTCCTTCGGGCACGGCGTCATGATAAACGCAATGCGAAATGTATATACATATGCATACATACGCGTGTACATAGACGGGGTGGCACGTGAATGCCGTATTGGGCATGATTTACGTTATACGTGTAATTAACCTGTTAATCGAGCCGGTTCTGACTATGGTACGCCTTTCGAGATAGGGACTAAAGATCAATAAAGCACAGTTATTAATTAGAAGTGATTAACTACCCCTTGACCGATTTCATGTTATTTTAATTCATTCATTTAATTCAGACGACTGTCTAGTTCTCTTAAAAATGTCCCAGGCAAATTAAAATAAAACGCTCGTTGGCAACTTTATCAATATAGCGCAATAGTAAGCAATATTTATATTTTGCATTCAGTACTTATTAGCCCGTCCATTTTTATGCACAAATGTTGTTAAAGTATGCATCACGAGAGTACGGCAAGCAAGAGGTATTTGCATGATTATTTTATTCCTTATACGTTCATCCGATTAAACATGAAAGTAATACCCGTTCGAAAGGTACAATGGAAAGCTTGTTGTGCAGGGGGCGGGTATTTATAAAAATTACATAGATCAACATTTTCCTCTTTAAAAATCTCTTGACGATTATCCATACGTTCTTCATAAAGAGAGGTATCACGTGCCCGTGTATAGTTCCAGTAAGGCGCATTTAAATTTCCTTTTGTGCAATCAGGAACAACGGGATTACGTTAGGGTTTCTGACAATTCCATTTTAATTTCTTTGCCGTCGCGCGAAAATTATGCCGAGGACGGTAAATGTAAAAAGGAAACACCCGGCATTGTGTGGGAGATGTAAAAATTCGTGTGTGAAAGGAGGAAAGGGAGTGGGTGGGCAGTGTAGTGTTAGTTGACGAGGAAAAGAGGATGTATGTATATGGTTTTACCTTTTAACGTTGACGCGTTACTCGTTGGCGGCTTTGTTGTATAATTTCCTTCTTCGTCCACGAACACGTAGCTTGCGTTGAAACCTGTCCCATCGTATCTGTCGTTGCTTTTAAACGTTACGCGAAAGAATTTTCTGTCGCTCTCGACGTCGAACTCCTTCTGCTGACCGCAATGCCTCGAGTACTTCCGGTCCCTCGACATGTAATTGGAAAATTCGACGAAGTCACTCGCCGATATCGCCTCGCACCTGGAAAATAAATAGCGATCAATAGATTGCCTATGTGCCACGAGAATTTTCGTTTCCATTAGACACTATAAATTCAACGAAGGGACTTTGTTATTCACTAAACTGGAACAATAAAAAGTTGATCGGTAGTTGCACAAGCTACTCGTATGATGTTGAAATCGCGCACGACCTATATTGCTCGTGCCCTTTGCTCCTCTGAATAGAGCCATGAGACCGTTTTTAAAAACCTCTTTGAAAACAGCATTGTTTACGACTCTCTTCCGTTTTCCTGTTGACTCAGCCTCCGATAACGCGTATCAATAACACAATGAAAAGTCAATAGGAATGCTTCATACTGGAAAGTCCACCCTTTTTACTGCATGTAAACTTCACAAAAGTTCCCTGGTACTTTACAACGTAACATTTCGTTGGAAACACCGGGCAACTTTTAACTAGATATCGGGGGAAATACACTGCTGGCAAAATTTTGCTTTCTAAAATTGTTAATAACCCCGGAACTCCTATTCCAACTATTATTGGAAAAACGCGCCAGATACTGTCGCCGGATGGCATCTAATTTTTGCCAGCGAGGATCCGTAGCTTCAGTTATATCGGATGGAATGGCAAATCAAAATGATATAAGCAAAAATAAGATACAACATATTAGAAGTCTCATAAATATTAAATAACAGTTCGACGGTCTTGGCATAAAGGGTTAAGATTAGATATATGTAGGGAAGTTTGCATTTTATAAATGAGATATTTATGAATACGGACGTCACTTGTGCTTCGTCTAAAGATCTCAGTGTTTTACATCCCCGTTGATATTCCTTTACGTCCCTTTTGTTCGAAAATTGCTGACCTGTAAAATATTCGATCCCCTTAAAACATGCTGCACAGGTCTGCGTAATCTTGTGGATTGGATAGTAATATAATGTACCGACAGGCTATTCGATATTACATTCAAGAGTCTACAAGAGTCAGGTGTATCAGTGGACGCGAAATTCTGTAAAATTCCACACAATGCACCAGTGCGATAAAAATCGATGCTTGCACACTCCCCAAGTGTGCTTTATTACGGATCTCTAGCCTGCGTACTGTGAACTCGTTTCCCTAGGATTTGTATTTATCTATGATTTTTAATCAGACTGAAATACACCATTATATACCTGAATGAAAAATTACATTTATGCAGGCATTTAAATACACTGTTTACCTTTCATTCTCCCACGGGGACATATAGACTCGTTGAATTTGAAACCCACTTCGATTCCACGAACGCGATATATTCAAATACCATTCGTTACGGTCGTGAGCCAGTTGCAAGATTTGCCTGGATATATTTCCATACGCGAAGGTAAACACGCGAGTGAAAGGGGTTAAATTTTTCCGTGAAATCGAATGTTCATCGAAATGGAATGAAATGAAAATCCCTAACTACAATACTTGTGATTGCGCTGCGTGATTGCGCTTACGTATTAGAGATTTATGAAAATTGCAGAACCCCCTCGCGGCTTTTAACATCACTGGAAATATCGATATCCTTATTGATTCGACTTAAACGTTCACGAGAGAAACAAGCGGCGAAAATCGTATGGCCTCCAGCGATCATCATCGATATCCGTAATCGAATAAATTACTAAACGATACCCGCATTATTAAATGACGATTGAAACATGCGTTTCATTAATACGTCCGCACCACGGGTGGAAGCCTTACGGTTCGAACGGTATGCCGCTGGCAAACGAAACACATGCTCAGAGCGCATAAAAGTTTATGGCATCGCCTATTTCAACGAGGATAACAAGTCCGCCGCATAATCCGGCGCGCTTCTGTTATGTATAAAATACCGCTGCGGATGTATTATTCAGTAGTGTCCTAAGTTTGTCGTTCGTCCGGTAAATTTATATTTTCGGCGCCGGGTCGTATGTTACGCAATCACCGGTAAATTGATATACATGGACGGCGGAGAAGCGCCGGGACGGTTGTTGAAATATTCACCTCTCGTGGCGAATATCGAGGAGACTCGGATGATTTTTCTCGGTGCCGTTGCGGCTGCTCATAAATTGCGCCGGTTTGCTACGCGTACCAGCAATTCCATAAGTAATTCAATCTTGGCTCTTCCCTTGCATAATTTCAATACACACGCGCAACCGTGTATACGTTCAGCTCATTCTTTGGGAACGGGGCATCCTTCGAATATTCCGTTCCCACCGATTCTCCGGTACGCCCCCTCGTGTCCCATAAATATTTCCCCCGGCTGAACCGGGGGCAACGAATCCCCGATTACATAGCCCGTGATTAAAGCACGGAACCGTGGGCCGTCAGAAATAACACTCTATTTTTGCTCGACGACTGTACGCGAGCGCACAGTTACGTTGCACCGTCGCAAGTAGAACGAACCACGGCGAGTTTTTCTTCTGTCTTGACCGCGTGAAAACAACTTTAATGGCAACGTGCCGGATGTCTGAGGTAACATCACGTCGCTGCAGTCCGGCAATTGTGGCCGGGGCGATATCGAACGTGTCAGGTGGCAGCAGGGAAATATTACCGCGCGCGTCCAGCGATTAAAAGGTGAAATGTAACAGCGATCACGGGGAGTAAAACGGCTTTGATAACGACGATACACGCGATAGTTCGTTTGGGGTGGTGAAAAATTCACGCTTTTACACGTTGGACGTACGTCGCGGATGATAAATCCGCAGTGGGCGTGAAAGATGAAAGCTGGAGTATTTAAATCCGTTTAATGGTTGAATTCAGTTGACTGGGGTGTGGGATTCAGTCAATAAGTTATTTAGTTATTAGTTATTTCCGTATGGGGAAATGAAGGAAAATGTTACAATCGGTTTGAAGAAAATAAAATAAATAAAATCGACTTCACCCCTTAAGGAAGAATGTATTCACCCTCTTTCTCTGTAAATAATGTATAACGCCCGTAAGAAATATATTGATACTTGAATTATGACGCTATTATCGCGAATGTATATATAAATGTAATATATATATCGCGGTACCGTTCCTTCCAACGATGACATAAGTGGCAATTCCCGTGATAGATCATCACTCGATTCTCACGTACCCGGACATATATTTCGGACTGTTTACCCGTGGCCGGATTTACGGCTAGAAATGTATCTTTCCCTCGCGGCGAGATGGAAGCTGAACGAACGTATCGTATCGAGGAATCGGTGTCTGTGTTGCACTTCGTCTAATTGAACTCTCATTCGGACCGCAATATTTACGACCGGTGTTTTCCAAAGGGAAACAGTATAAAAGAAGCGAAGTAGAAATTCGCCTCGATCCTCCCAGTGCACGAAGCTGCTCTGCCTGTAATAACAGATGCAACTGGTTCACCTGGAGATCCTGATATCGGTCGACCTCGAATTATCAAATTCAGGCCGTGTTTCGGCCTGGGAGGTGAATCGATCACGCCGCGAGACCTAGTTCGCGCTTCCTCTTGGCATTATTGTTCGAAAGTTCGAACAGAAATCGGCAAAACACGACTAATTAGCGGCTTGCTAGTAATGAACGAGGCAGTGTGTTACAGGATGGTTATCGATGGCCATTTAATACGACCCAATTAGGTTATTACTTGACCAGCTTCTTCTTTATTCCCCGATGCTGACGCGGTAGGGCCTCCCTTATCTGAACTGTGTTATCAGTGTGCCTCTACTCGTGCGTTCTATTAGCCGAACCCCGTGGCGGTGTACTTTATTTAGTACAAATTGAACACCGTAACTGTTGCATTCACGCCAATTAGTAAGGGAGTAGTGGATTACTTGTTGTTCGCGATTGCGAATTTTTCTGCCCTTATTTCCAAAATGTAGCGATAAGTCTGTTATTGTTTTGTAAATAGATCTTGCTATATAATAGGTAATCGAGGTTTTATTCTTGTGTACTCATTTGCTTTCATTTTATTAATGTAGCCAGTAACCAGCTATGCCTGTTAACTGATCAACGCGACGTATATACTTCAGGTTCTAATGGTCTTTCGGGCTATCGGTTACTGGATTCTCTTTAGACGAGGAGTCTTCGTCCCCAATAAGCAGCTCGAAACTTTGTTTGGCGCAGTTTGATTTAGTGGAACGTCGAAGTACATCAGGAAACCCAATCGAACTAGGATCGATTTGCTTCCAACAGACTTCTAGTTGGCTAAGGATGCTCACTTTGTCTCACCTCGTCTCGTTGAATGACTAGAAGGCAGCAAAGGAGGATCGATACATAGCATTCTAGGCACGGTCGAGTAGCCAGTTTATCTCTTCTGCCCGATGCTCATGTTCCTTGCGCATTTTATTCCATACCCTTTTTTTCTATGACTGCTTGAAATGTAGCATACATTTTAGGGATTTCAACTTGCGCCGTCAACAGATTAATCGATCGATTATGTAAGTTGAGATCGTCTGTATAATTCACAGAAATGTGGCAAGGTTTTGTATTGTCTTTTTATCAGTTATGTCTGTAGCTGGCATTTCAAGAAATCTATTTTGTGCTCTTACTATTAGAGTCTTACAGGCTCACGGTGTCCCACACAAGTTGTGTAAAATATTTCTAAAACGATTAGAAATAGGAAATATAGTATTTCATAATATTGTATTGAATGGTTTCGGGTAAATCATTTCTTGAAATTAACTTCATTGCACTTTTGTCCCGGTGCATAGAGGCGGCAGGGCAAATTAAAAATTGAAACAGCCTTTAAATTAATCTCGGAACATCTAAGGAGGAGAGACCGTTGAACCCTCGAGACAAACAATTTTAAATTACACCTATTCCATCTCAGGTTAAAAAGTTTCAAACAGTTATTCCCTGTCCTATGTACATGCCTTTCAATTTGATATTCAGAGATTACTGTTACCATGCGAGAAAAAGCTGTGTATAAAAACAGAAAACGAATTGCACGTCGCAACCACAAAGAACACGCGAGCTGGGTATTTCTAGGTTTAACAATAAGAAGATATATGAAAGTACTTTAGTCCTTTCTCGCAGAAGCCACGCAATTATATCAATTATACCTCACAAATTGAGGACCATGGTGTCAAAATCTAGGGGACCCCAATTTTTTAAAACATCTGATCCTTGCAGCGATCAATGGGCAACGTATGTATAAGAATATATAAAACTAACAACAAGGTAAGCGATAAAATTTGCAACTTACGGCGTGACGCCTTCCACGTCGAAGAAATGAAAGTGAAGATGGACTCGTTCATTTGGCTGGCCATTGAAGAAGTAATGACATTCTGTGTCCCGTGGATACAAGCCCGGGTAATTTGGTGACGCGAACGTACCATTACGCGTCTCGTTGCTGTTGTACACAAAGGCACAGGGATATTGCGCCTCTTGTCGGCCTGTCGTTATGCCAAAGTCTGAAACACACGTTGAAACAGCGTCGCGTTAACGTTCCTTAAATCTCCACGCAGCTGAGACGAAACTGGTAGAAATAGTACTTTGGCGATTGCGTGGCCGGCTTGCCGACTTTCGCTGGGTAAATATGTCGTTCCCGCAGCTCGTTAATTAAATCGCGCCTATTTCAAGTATTTAATTGCGGAAGAGAAGGAAGTCGGTAACTTTGAATCGTGCAATCAACTTTGTCCGACCTTCCTTTCTTTCGACATTTTCTGTAATGAAAGTGGCTCGAAGAGTGCTTTGATATAAATGAAGTAGCAATTGTTCGACGGACAGCGCTTCAACGCGACATGAACAATCACAGGGGGATTTTTATCTTGAACTCGATTAATTTCAAATCAGTCGGTAGGAAATAGGGAGCGTACAGGTGAGTGGTAGTGAATGGACAGCTGAAGGGGATTGTTAAAAGTTCTGTGACTGCTGGATAAGAGGTGTATCGTTTCATTTATTTTGTGACAAATGATCCTTTCGCGGTTAATCAATTGTCAAATTGAAGGAAAATGTGCTGTTCGTGTTGTGCAAGAAAGAAAATTGAAAATGGTATGGGGAGATTTGTATGGAGTTATTACTTTTGTTATTATTCATGTTTTTAATTATTTCGATGTAACATCGCGATGGAACTTTTTCAATATTGCGGGTAACGTATCGACGCTACTTTCCAATGCAAAAAGTATGAAACGTAAAAATTATTCTTCATTAATTATCTATTTTTTTAATATGCACGTCAGTTCGGCTGTTACATCCGTAACAAAATGAAAATACGTAAATATCGAATTCGTTCCTGCATGTAGAAATTAATTTGCATGGATAATTATAACATATCGTTGAATGAATAATGGAAAGAAGAGTACACGCATAGATACACGGTCGTTGCACACGTACATGTATGTAACTCTATAATTTAATCCATGTTTCGTAATTAAATTTCATTCAACCTTATTATTTTCATTAAATGCAACAACATGCATAGCTTTCCGTATCGTGTACAACATTTCACACTCGGCATTAAGTAGCTTCGTTCTACCTAACTAAGTTTAATCAGGACCATCAGACTGAACACGCAATTTCCAATGCACGAAAATCGATGCTGATACGGTCCACTCGAAAGAAGTGGCAATCGAGACCATTCAAAATGTTTCTTGCCTCACACATTGTATATAATAATGAGATCGAACCCAGATTTCTCTTCCACGAAATGCTTTCATCCATTTCCGGCAAGCAGACACGAGAGATGCACATATACGCGCACTTACACTAGTCCTATTCACATATTATTTAATCACTTCCTGATGCTTGTGATTGCCTGCACAGCATTTCTATCCACCTGGTGCGTTTAATAAATATTGACGTTTGCTAATGAACAGCCACGCATCGAAATATAAAGCATCACCGTCATAATCGTTATATTGTAACAGGATGGGCATTAATAAACAACAGGGGTATAATTGCATACGTATTATTGGTTACATGTTCGAAAATCAAACGGGAAGAGCGACTGCTTCAATTGGCCAATGAATATACACGTATCTCGTGGACGGTTCCGTTTTGTCTGAATGTAAACTGGCAATCCAGCTAGATATGCCAATACTTTAGTAGTATAGGCGGGGATCACGCCAGACAATTAAATGTATCGCGGCAAACATTGACGGGCGTTTTCCCATAGTCAATTTGGTTAAAGAGGTCTTTTTCCCCGATTGCATATTTATGTCATACCGGTGGTATTAAATGCCCGCGGGTAACTGCATGTCCTGTTCATCAAGATCCACGACAGTTTTAATAATGTAAGAACATGAAATGCATTAGGTTTTTTCGATTCGTTTAATTGGCTGCGCGGACATTGAAGCGCTTACGAGCCTATAAATAATTCACGAACGCGGATGGAAAGTAGGGAAGTGACAGTATTAAATAATAAACAATACACCGTGCAATTTGTTAGACTCCAAATTGAGAAATACGCTTATTTTAGCGACGTTGAGCTGTACATTTTCTATTGACGTTCGAAAAGTGCATTTCTTGTTGAATCGTGAAACGAATCGATGAAAAATTTGATATTGCGTTTTGGAGTTTATCCGCGTCACTGTGAAAATATCAATTTTACTTACACACAATAAATAATTGAGGTATAACATCCGATTGCTCTGTTGCGCGTTGGCAGTAGCTGATATTACGGAAAAATGTGTACGTACATAGATTTGCGAGCGAAATATTTGAATACTTTGTTTGAATTGACTGTGTGACTAAGTTTAAGCAAACTGACTCGAGAAACATGACTGTGTGCACTAGGAAAGGAGTCGTTGCCAGTATCTACAGTTTCATTAAACGGATGTCCAAACAGAATTTTTTATTCAAACAGAATTTCCTCCTGCTTCAATTCCTCTTACAAATATACTTAACACTTGAATGTTGTACCGGCTCTCTGCTTCTAGGGTGTGCCAATTGCTGATAAATCAAGAAACGTTAAAACAACTCTAATCTGATAATAACTCGAGACCCAACCGAAGTCCACCCTCCCGCAACACTTCACGCACAATAATTTTCTCAAGAAAAGAATCGTTTTATATAACCCAACCAGTTTCCTCAGAAACGATAAAAGTTTCGCGACTGCTGCAGTTCAGCGACGCCACGGTTACCGTCTCGGAACTTCCGAATCTCGCAGCCGGAGACTGGAAATTAAAGCCCTCCAGTAAAATAGGCTAATTATAAGATCGGCAGGGTCGTCAGGCCCCGTTTGAAATCGTTCGGTGGATGGACGACGAGGTTCTCTGGCCGGAACTTCTGTGTCGAGTTCCTGAAATGTACTCCGTCATTATACACCACGAACAACTTTCTTCCGGGTTGTAAACATCGGGTAATCAGCTTTCGTGGACGTGCCCGCTACTTTTGCGCTTAGTTAGCCGCGTTTGTTATGGGGACGATATTCTTCATCTTGCGAGCCGCGGTTTGTGCATTCGGGGCGAAACGTGGCAGCATCGATGAAGAGTTCTGGAACGCTTCTGGCTGAGTAGCTTCGTTTAACCGTAAACATCGTGACAAATTGAGTTTCTTTTTGTCACTGCTGCTGCACCGATCATAAGTATTCGGAGCACCGAAATTGCGTTTACTGTTCAAAATACAGCCCAGAATATTATCGTCTATATTTTGCCACGCTTATATTAATTGTAATTTAAAACAGTGCCGAAAGATAAGGCGCGAGGAACAACGTAAAGTGTGAGCTAAAGTATTAAGTTGCTGCAGCTGAAATGTCCGGATTGTTAATAAAATCGTAAAAGTAAGAAATCGAGCAGCGTAAGTCGTCCGATTACTTATGTCCGGCACTGTACGTTGATCGTTGAGCTGCTATTACAGTATTGGAGGGAAGATGTTGAATTGTTGAAGAGTGGATGGAAGGCATTAGGGTGATGCATACGAAATGTCGCTATCCTGATGTTTGAACTGACCGGATCGATACCGTGAATTAAACTTGCTTCGATGTTATCAGTTATTGCGGATTTTGTAAAGGAGATTATATTTGTTATGGTGCTCGTGCATCAAAGATTCAAATGATCTTAAATAAAGCCAAGGGAGGAATAACTCAGTTTTATGAAAGTTAAATATTAATTTAAAAAAGGAAATTCTTCCTGAGAATTTTTGTTCGAAAATGAGAGCGGCAAGAAGCTTGTCGAATGCCATTAATAATAATGTTCCAAGACAGAAAACGGTATTTCAGAATTTAAGACCATTCGTACAAGTTCCTCGCAACGCACTTTTTAATTGCACTGTTTCATTTCCGCCGCGAGTATTCGTTGAATAAGAGAAAGGGAAATTGGCCCTGAAGCGCTGTTTTCTAAATCTAATACATTCCTCGACATTAATTTTACTTAAGACGCTGTACTTTGTCCACACGTAACAGTGTGCTTTACGAGGAAGTGAGGGAACTGACTACATGATAAACTGTACCGAACGCTTCGAGGGAAGTGGCTTCACTTGAAGAAAATGCTGCCGGGACCCTTATTCATCTGGAAACAGTTCATTCCAGTTTGCTAACTTATCTTTTAAGGTACCAGAAAGGTGTTAAAAATATTTTAACCTGCACAGAGCAATGGATCTGTGATATTACTATATTACTCTATTACAGATATTACAGATACTGCTATTTTTACATTTACTATCCACGTAACATTGGATGTTCGATTTGCATTTGGTTCCTGGGGTTAGTAGTTCATATAATACATCTCGTAATAATATTCCCCAGTGAATTAAATATTAGGAATAGAACGAAGTAATGTACAGGGTAATAATGGTCTGATAATCTCTGAATATAATATTTCGAAAAATAGACACAGTACGAAACAAAATAGAACCTAAAGTACTTTTTCCCCGAGTTCGAAATATCTTTCCTATATCGTCCTTTTAATTTTTTGCCGTGCTTTTAGATGAAGTTGAATAAACTTCCGCGCTTTAGTACCACCGCAATGTTTTATATACATATTTCGTATCACTTTTTAATTCGCTCGTATATACTTTACGGCTTATTGGCTGCAGTTTCCGCGAGAAATCTTCCTTTTAATAAATATTAATAGGGAATGGGGCGACTGCAGTCCCTGAAGCTATAAAAATTTAACTTTGTTATTATCTTGGAAAGTGCACGCTACCAGTTACGAGTTAAGTAGACTTCATTTAGTAGTTCGTCGAGGCTTGCATTTAACAATCACTTTTTCACTTTTGACGTTTCTCAGCCGCACAGAACGTGTGCTTTTGTACTGTTTCAATTAAAACTATTAATTCGCTCGACTTGTTTCATTTATGAGGCTCCCCTTCTTGACAAAAGTCACAGAACTGTTTACGCTACTCGGAGTTCCTACAAGACTTTACAAAATAACATTTTACTTCTGTATTGAAGCGTTAAAGTTTTATGATGCTCCCCCGCAAGATTTTACGTTTCATAATTATTCTGTTTCTGCAATTTAAGTTTTCTCATTTTCGAATTGAGACTTCGAAATTATAAGGTACAAAGGCGTACTTTTCTTGCCGGGGCAATTTTTCATGCTCAGAAGAAATGAACAGGAAATTTATCTTTCAATTGTATTCACTGAAATTATATTATATTGAACATGCAAGAATTATTGATTACATGTTTTCTATCTAATTCCCGGAAAAAATTAAAATTTCTATTTCTGAGCTTATATTGTCGTTGTTTTTGTATCAATACCAACGAAGTTAATGTGAACTGAATACTTTTACAACAGGAACTGTCTTGCTTATTTTTTGAAACTATTCTCTACTGGCAGATTCCATTCACTCGATTCTTAACCGTGTAAAATACATATAGAACCACGGAGAACGGACACCCGTGTAAATGGAAGGACGAGTGTACAGTAAATCTAACGCCATGCTTGCACACGTACAGATTTTGTGCAACTTGTTAAACCGTAGTTCGATTTTCCAAGCTATGGCTGAAATTCTCAGGACACGAAAGCGGATTAATCCACGTTCGTATCACTAACACGAGAACATTGTGAAAATCGAATTGCATTGTAACAATGAAAACTATTATATGTATCAATAATTCCTTGCTACACTACAGAATTCTATAAACTTTACCAGCTGAATCGATTTGATGCACGTGAACCAAACAGTACTTGGTACCAGCATTGTTGCCCATCATGTTGTATGTATGTACAATGAGGTATACTGAAGGTGAGTATGAAATTTGTGGAACGTCAAATAGTACGAGGCTAACTTGAGACAAGGCTTTTCATTTGGAAATTAAAGTGAGCACAAACAGTTGTGAAAGTTATACAGTTCAGCAATCCCAATTGAATTTCATCGTACGCTGGTCTGGAGTACCATAGTTCTCCGCGAGACTTAATTTGCGGTGGCGTTTTCTCATTTTTTTTTTTCCTTCAGAAATAAATTACCAACGATAATGTCGTCTCGTCGAAAGTACGCTACACTTTAATTAAAAGTATTAACCTAGTTCCAGCTATACCGAACGTTTCATAAAACGATACTCGCGAAATGCTGCTATTATATTCCCCCATGTTTTATTGATTCATGTAAAATAAATAAAATGATTGATTACTCATAATTGCAGAGATATTAAACATGTCTTACGGAAATAAGTATACATAGTGGAGCTGAATTTGTCAGTCTATGTTAATCTATTTATATGTTTATACGCATATGTAAAAATAATGGAATAGGCTATTACTGTAGTGTATATATGTGTAATAGATTACATGGCCACGTTTTTCTACCGCAGTACTGTGTTTCTACGTAAATATATTTGTATAATATATTACCATGTACTATTCATCATTGTTCTTTGGAAAATGGAAAAAATTTCGACGAACACATATTGGTTTAATTCATATTTTCATTTGGCACACATCACGTTTATTGTTTCCGGCTTCTCCCCAAGCAGGATTTATTAAAATATCAATGTGCATTGAAATTTTTTGCAGATACGAATTATAAAGCGTACGCACGGCGAATACGCCTGTTTAATTAACACACATAGCTGCGCAACCGAATTTTAGTACTCGTTTGCATTTTAAATTTCAACCCGAAAAATTCAACATTTTCCGGACGAAATATTTCAGTGTAACTTAAAAAGTAAAACAAAAATTGACTTTAATCTGAACAGAGGATATAGTAGAATATATTGCAGAGTGTCAAAATTTTTCACAAAAAATTAAAAGCTTCCGTGCATGGGTACAAATATGAATATTTTTTATTGAAATGACACTCTCCAAAAATAAGTTGCATGTAAGACAAGATAAAGTTATTGCGAAATTAATCATAATCAATATTTTTGCTCTCGTTCAATACTTCAAATCACGCCTGCCAGTTGTACACACGACCCAGCAAAACGTTTAATTCCTACCCCGAAGTGAAACGTTTTAAACAAGAGTATTCCGGTAATACTAACAAAAATCGTATTATTCGAACGCAGATATTTCGATCAGATTATCACCATTTCCATGTGACGAAAAAACCTATCTACGCATTGATTGAATTAAAATGCAATCGAATTATTTCGCGGCACTTGTGTGCAGCTTCCTGGAAATGTCTGATGCAGTGCTTGTATTTTTCAAGCTATCGTATACACGCGTATTAGCTTAACGAACGGCGGGGATAGCTCGTTATAATCACCGTCAGGTTAACCCGGCCACAAAGCACGCGTATCATCGCATCTGCTTTTAGTAAATTTTGTTGTCGCTAATGATTGGATAGACCGTAAATATTTGCGTATGTTATACCGTAGTATTCCAAGAGGAACACAGCGTGCAATAACTGCGGATATTGCAGAAACGGTCTGGTTATTCCCAATACAGAGAACTGATAACGTCTAAAATCAATTTCATTAAAGTGTCGTGTTTCGCGATGGCCAGATGATTACCGTGGACAAGCAATAAGATATTTTCGTCGTTGTATCGCTTAATCGGTTGGCAACAACGACATAGCATTTTATTATTTCGTTTATTTTAGCATGCTACTTTTTCGCTACTTTTTGTTCAATATCGAATAACATTTTTGCTATTCGAATTGCCGCGCGACGATTTCCCCAAGGCTATAAATATTTTCCACCCGCGATGAACAATTTTTTGTCAGATTAATCAATAGTTGCGATATCATCGCAAAATAAGAATAAAGTTGTTTGATCGCGCTGTCGCACACTAACGTTTGGTCCGTTTCATAGCTATCGGTGCGCAACAATTGCTTATTAAGTATTTGTTTTCTCGTCGCGTTTCTGTTTGCGCGAGTAAACAGCACACGTGAAGTTTTACGACTTCCTGGGATTTGAATTTTACGAGTTCGCTACTTTGACTACTTAATCGACTTTGGCGATTTGTAAAGATGCCGGAATTTCCGGCTTGCATGTGCATTCGTACGCGTTTGTGAGTGTGCCTGAGTTATGCCGCGGCAAATCACCGATATCCAACGTCGAAGTTTCGAAAGGTCCGCCTGTTCCGTTTGGATTTCTTGGAACTTTAGCGTTCACTGCAATTAACACGGTTCTTAATTAGAAAGATGGAAATACGAGTGAATCTTTGATAAATAAAGAAAATAAAAATATTGCGAAATTATAAATTATGAAGACCTATTGCGAATATAATGTTTTTTTAAATTAATTTTTCCCCCTCTTACTGTTATTTCATATGCAATCTACGATTCTGAATAAAAGGTACGGTTGTGCATCTGTTTGTTGCTAGTTTTGTTCAGAGTTGAAAAAAACTATGAAATATTACCACCTGAAGAGCCAAAGAAAAAGAAGCTTCCAAACTCTTTGAAACTTTCAAACTTGCTCGGACACATAACTTAAACGCTTTCGCGATACGAGTCATACTGCTTCAAGCAAAAGTTAATAGGTCAACAGACACTTGAACTTTCAACGGTGACCTGAATGTAATGTAACGCACTGTGATAAAATGAAAGAACACAAAGTAACAATTACGAATCTCAGTTTGCACCACTATTGAGAATATAAAATCCCCTTGATTTAAATTCGTCCCATACATTTCAAATTTAATGGTATATTATGTGAATATACTATACATTCGTGAATGCACGTTCGCAGAAATCTCAATTCAAAAAGCGCTCTCATTCTTAAAAACGCAATCTGAATGTAAGACAGAGTACCTTCGAGCTTCCTTTCACGCAGTGCTAAGATTTAATACAGCGAAGCAGCATATATTGTGTAGTTAGAAATATAAATACAAAAATTCCACCTCCACAAGCAAGCCCTACACAGCCCAATCACTTCGATCACTAAACATTAAATTATATTCAAGCTCTCCATCGAAGCAAGAGGTCTCCTATTATTCCTCAAGTTTCACAGAGTTTATAACGAAACCATCACACGCTGTGTACACCCGTGCAACAGCAGAACAGGTAACATATCGGTTTAACGAGCCGCACAGAACACCGTCCGTTCAACAAAGTCGTCCACGGAGCCCGGTACACGTGACAGAGCCAACCGGACAACTGTCCCGAACCAATCTTGAACGTGATCAAACATTCGCATTAGGCTGCAACAGTCGTCGCCTGTGCTTCGATCGTTGAATTTCGAGATTTGGCCCCGTCCATTTGCGACAGGGTCACGCTCGATTTTATGACGTTCGCCGATAGCCAGCGGAAGATAACGCACGATTAAAGGTATCGTCGGATAACGGATGTACATGGTACGTTGAATCCAACATAGGAGCAATCGGATATTCATTTGTGGCGGGGCAAATGGGAAAGGTCAGCGATGCACACGCAGCCGCGTGCTCGCGATGCTTTCCACGCGATACATTCCCGTTTCGCTATGGCATCTGTTCCCTCTTCCATCCGCACCATCCCCTATTATTCAGCCCCTTGTCGATGCCGCGACTACCGTCCACCCAACACCTCCATGCACCATTCGTTCGCCCTTGCTTTCGCCCTTCCTTTCGCCCATGTCGCGTTACGATCCTCGTGTTTGCTTTGTACGCGAGCCCGCGGGCTGGTATCTCTTTACGCGACACGACGAAACGACACTAGAAAGATCTTCGAACGACGAGTACAGAAGCTGAGTTATTATTATTGTCGCGCCAATAAGCCAGGTGTTCGTGGTAATTGGCATCGTTATTATTTGCTAGACACGCCCGGCCTGATTGTCGCGTTTCAAGCGATCGCCTGATCCGCGATAATAAAGGGCTCGATTATTGCCTCGCTTTTTGCGTTCACGTTTGAATAACGATGCACAGTGGAGAAGAAGAGCGCACGGGGGAGGAAGGCTTTGGAAAATTACGAGGGACGGATAAATATTGATCCGCATGAGGATTTAACGCAATTTCGCGGTATTCGTGGTGGATCTTTTGGAATCGGTGTATGCATAATGAATTTATAGAGATCGGCGCGGGGGAATGTTGAAGGCATCGATGGCGTCAAAGAATGTTTCAGACGGAACGTAGAGGGCTTTCGAAAGCTGCGTGCGTTCAAGTTTTTGCACGGGGCAATGAACTGTTGCGCGGATTTTTTTTTACAGACGTTTTATCAAACGAAATTCATAGAAATGAATAATAGCGCTGCGAACCAAGCAATTGTCAAGATTTTCGCCAAGACAATTATCGAAGCTCGTTAAAGCATGCTCGGAGGTCGTGCTAATCACTAACAGGTACAAATTTGTTGTAACACAGAAGGTCGAGGATATTCGCGTTACTATGAATAAAGAAAAAGGTACCCAGCTTTCCCTGCTCTCGTTTCTATCGATATAGCCATAACGCCAATGTCGTTACTGTGCATTGCACAATTTCACCAATAGTAATGGCGTCTTTTATATGTATGCAGCACTGTAACAGCTCGTTTAGTTTTAAGACGCTTGCAGTGAAGAAAATGAACCGACTTCTCACGTAGCCGCAGCTCTCATTACGAGTTTGTTACAGAGGCGCAGTAATGAAATGTAGAATAGTGGCCAAAATTGTACAACAAGAACGTGCTGAAACTTCTACCGAAAGCAACGCCGATAAACAGAATATTCAAAGGAGGAACGAACTTGGCAGTAATGTGGAAGAAAGCTGGAGGTAGATTGAAAATGTCAGAGTTAAATGGTAACGCAGTTAAACTGACGTATTATACATGAATGTCGTGTCAGAAATATTACATGCTGTAGCAAACTGACAGTGAGCTTAAAAGGTAAGTACACTTCTTACATGTTTTAAAATCGAATAGTTAATTCCTGTATTTCCGTTTAAACGAGCACGTTTTAAAAAGGATACAACTTCCATCAAATTGAATAAAATGTTACAATTTCATTGCATTATAAACTACAAAATTTCCATAAGAAACTTTGTTTCCGAATCTGCGAAAGTCCGAGGACTGGTCTTTAATAAGATTGCACGATTCATTCTCTATATTTCTCTGAACGAAATAATATAATACAATTTTCTTAACAACTTAATTGATTAATTCATGTTAGTTGGTGAATGTTTAATCAAACCGTCTACTATATTCAGCAATACTTCCTATATAACAGTTAATTGTAGGAACGACTGCTATTGATTTGCACTCGTGTTGACCAGGATTATCACGACACGAATGGCTTTCACTAGCTAATTAACAATATGATACTGGACTAGTATGTGTATCGTTTTGCATCGAAGCATACGTTACTCAAATCGACGAAATCTCCCATTAATTTTACGTTTTTCTGTCATTCGAGGCTGTTTTACTGGTCCTTTAAATCCGATTCACTGTTAGTAATATCTGTTTCATAGATCCCCCAATATACATATATCACTATCGAAACCACATCGTACCGTAAGGCAGAATAAATGCAGGCCAGATGCATATCGCAATTCACGAACGGTGTTTTACGAATGATATCCCAAATCGAATGAGAATTCTTAGGATTACTTGTTATTTATGTGAAATAAACAAATAACCGGTTAATAAAAAGCATTCTAACTGCAATCAATTTTCCTGAGAAAGGGACTACCTTTTGTATAAATACACAAAGGAA